>CM057458.1:634255000-636655000 GCA_016271365.2 Neoceratodus forsteri
TGGGATTAGTTTTTAGGAGTGAATATTTTGTCCAGAATCTTTCTAACACAGCTGGGGTCCTAAAACTCACATCAAAAGTATGTTCACCCAGGGCATGAATCAGTGCATATACTTCATTAGGTGTAATGCCCAAGGACTGTTTCAATAAAATTCTACCCACATAGAATCTATCTGGCAGTTCAGCCATACCCCCTAAATATCGGATTCTAATAACATTTCTTCGTTTCGCTAATTCCACCGGCTTATGGAATAATCCTGCATGGGAAGATTTTTGAGGGATAGAGTCTGTCAAAAAATCTTAAACTACTGTTGGCTCATGATCATTAACACTATTCTGTTCCATTTCCGGAAGGGATTCTACCCTCTGTGACTCCAAGGAAACATTTTTGTTTAAAACCACAGGGATGTCCTGTCCGCTAATTGTGACCAGGGGAGAGAAAGAGGGAGATGTTGATGGCAACTCCAACTTCTGTTTCTCCCTTAGGCCCGAATCCACATTCTGTGAAATAACTTCTGAGACTAACGCCAGGCCTACCTGCCCGTGACCCACTTTAAAATTTGGATCTGCCATCCAAGAGCTGTCTGGCCTTTGCACCCATCCCGACTGGTGTAAAGCTGACTCCGCCGACCAGCCCACATCCCCCGGCAATGATAGCTCCACAGGTAACTCCTTGCTATCGCTGGAGGAAAGCGGCAGCTGGTCTGGCATACCACTCACCTGAGATCCCAGAAAAACTTTTGATGTAGTCGGAGTTTGAGATGGAAAAACACTAGCCATCCTTTTCCAGTTTTTTTCCTCCTGCAATCTGTTGGAGTCTCTCAATACTCGTGTATCCTCAAGAATCATATTGTGCTGGACTATTAGTAGCGCCTCTTCCTCTATCAAGACACCCGACTCCTCAGGTTCTGCGTCTGTCATGCTCCACCTCTGTCGGTCCCCGCTATCGACGCCAACTGTACCTGCTGGAGAATCACCACCTAACTGCATCTCTCACTATGTCTGGCTCCAGACTGAACTCCCACCACACACCTACAGGACAACGCCCCCTACTGACAAAGAGTAGGGGAATTTCCATGGTGTCCTGGCCAAATTTCCCTCATTCATTAAAAATACCACCAACAGCTTAATCTGGTTCAAGGTCAGTTGGCATTCATCTGTATCCCCCTCCCCTGGGTCGTGCCTGAAAATAGGCAGGATTGCCTAGTGCACTTACCCGGTCAACAAAAATGAAATAAATAAGTCTTACAGATCAAATCAAACACAGCTCTTCGTCACTTATGGTGAAGTCGGTAAGGGCAGAGCTGCCACAGAATGTACAATTGCTCGCTGGATAGTGGCACGTATACAGTTTTTTTACAATAAGGTGGGTAAACGGGCACCTCTGGGGCTGAGAGCACACTCCACCAGGGACACAGCTGCTTCAGTGGCAGCTTCTAGAGAAATTCCAGTACTGGAAATCTGCAAAGCAGCTACATGGAAAATAGTGCACACCTTCACAAAGCATTACAGCCTGGATTTGCAATCCAGAGGTGATGCTAGGTTTGTTACAGCAGTACTGCAGAGCCTGTTTCCAAAATAGGTTCTCTGCCCAACCTCCAAAGGTACTGCTTGGTAGTCTGCATCAGTTTAATCATAATGAGTGATTCCTGGGATTAGAAGAAAAAATTACTCACCACAGTAATCTTGTTTCTTCAAAGGGATCACTCATTATGATTAAAGACCCTCCCTGCCTCCCCTACTAGAACCTATAGAAGTTGCTCTGCATCCCTGCATTAAAGGGGTTTTCCCTATATAGGTTAAGGTAGAGACTCACTTTGTTTAACCAGTTGGTGTCCAGGTGGTCTTGAGTTTCTTAAGTTTGTTTATTAAGGATGTTTGACCTGAAAGGACACAAATATTATTTTACTATAATAACTGGTCAGCAATTTTTTCAATGGGCTGACCCAGTTATAATTTGCCGTTATAACTCATGGGTTATAACAGCAAACTCCCCACATCAGTAAATGAAGAGCTGCATTCTGATTGGCTCTGCACTTGTAATGGGTGGGGCTAAATACCATCACAAACATGGCGATCATCTGTCTCACTTAGTGAGGAGTCGCCACACCATGAGCATGAATACTATTGTTTTTTTTAATTTAAAACTATTTGTATCTGCCTGATCCTGCCATTCACAACCTGCATGGGCATTTCAGAGCCCCACCAGAGAAAAGCTCCGGGAATGACTTGTGCGCGCTTCACCAAGAACGGCTCTGACCTCGCTTCTTGAGGTAAGAAGATCGCAATTGCGCTGTCAGCACACAACTCTGCCCAAATGAAACAAACCTAAAAAAGGAACTTTAACAAAAGAAAAGTAAAAAAAAAAGATGAAGGGGGAGACAGAGTGTGTGTGTGTATGTTTGTGAGAGAGAGAGAGAGAGAGTGTCAGTGAGTGTGTGTGTGTGTGTATCTGTGTGTGTGTGTGTGTGTGTCTCAGACTCAGGGCTGGAAAAAAATTGCTGCCTAGCAATTATAAATAATAAAAGATCGGAAAGTGTGCTTAAATTTGAAATTAATGGTTGCCCTCGGTGTGGGATGCTTTAATAAAGCATATGCCAATGCCTCCGCCCTTGACACTACTGCAGTGACCTCTGCAGCCTGTTCACCTAACTATAATCGTTAGCCCCTAACAATGTTGCACTAACTCTTTCCTCCCCCAATCTGAACCTATTAATACTCTTGAACTATGTTACCTAGGGAATCTACAGTACTGTCTCAATAATGTCTCTGTCAATGGATTATGTAATGAACAACACTGACCATTCAGATATATCAATCCTATTTAACAACTATGTGTAAACAGCCAAATACTGTATACCCTTAAACTATGTCACCTAAGGAATCTAGAGTACTGTCTCACTAATGTCTCTGTCAATAGATGATGTAATGAACAACACTGCCCAATCAGATATATACCAAACCTATATAATGTCTGCTATGTGTAAACAGCCGAATACTGTATACCCATGATAACCTGTACTCCCATATGTTTCTACTGTTTAGTATCTCTTGTACTGTTGTTGGTGCGCCCTGGAAAAGGGACCTTCGGGGCCCAGTGGGCTTACCCGGTCATCAAAATTCAATAAATAAATAAATAATAAATAAACCCCTCGGGCTTCACCCTCGGGGTTTATGTAGCATCCCACTACTCTGGCAACCATTAATTTCTCATTAAGCACACTTCCCCATCCATTATTGTATATGTTATTAGTTTTAGCTAGTGGGTCTTATACCCAATTAGGCTCTGTAAGAATACGAAGCAATCAGAGTGCAGCAGTTGCTAGGACAGCAGTTTGAAAGTGGCATGAGCCAATTGAGAGTTCCATCATGTGCATATAAGTCCATCTTTCTGGGCAGTTCAATACAGGAGGCTGACTGCATCCATTTAATCGTAATGAGTGATCCCTTTGAAGAAACAAGATTATTATGGTGAGTCATTTTTTTCTTCCTGGTTACTAGTGATGTCACAGTCAGTGTGGTCACAATGATGATGATGTATAGGGAGGAAGAGAAGAGACTGTGTCAGTCTCCAGGTAGTGTGCTGTTCCACACATCACACCTAGTAATGTAAGGTAGAAAATCTCCTAATGAGTAAAACCAAAAAGAAAAATATTTCCGATAAAAGTAATGATAGTTGATTACCTCTGAAAGTTACCATTAATTCCAGGCACTACACTAGGTCTCTGATATGTCAGTTTTACCCAAATATTTTGGAGGGACTATATGTACCTTTACCCTGAGACTCGGTGTAATCTAGTTTAAAGTTTTGTTTTGTAGTCCCCATGCCACCTTGCCCCTGTAGATACTGATAGAGAACACAGGGAGAGAGACAGAGGATATGAATTTGTTTTGTTTTTGTTCTTTTTTGCTTACGGATAGAGAGAGATTTGCCACTTAGAGATTTCACCAGAATATATCGAAGACTGGCCTCTGTCATGTCTGCTTCCACCCATGCTAGGTCTTGGTTTCTCAAACATTTCTTACGCAGGGGTTTTTCCCTCTCTTCTGTGCCAAAAGTCATAATAATAATTGTAGGTAGAAAAGGGCTGGTTCTTAGTAACGGTATCATGGATTGATAAGTCTCTGTACCATGACAAGTTAGCCAGCACCACTTTACACAGTGCATACAGACAATACAATCTATCCTTTTAAAAGCTGTCCTAATATAATATAATTCTGTTCACAACTCACAGCTCAGTTGCAGTCATTCATGAACAAGTAATAATCTCATGCTTTCAGAATTTCTCCTAGTCTAACACTTACTTGCAGTAAATAATTCACTCAGTGTACTTATAAATATTATATATTGTATTATAATTTATGCTTAATTATTTTTCCAAAGGGTGGTATCGTTTGGTGTTCTTATTCTTGATTCTGGCATTTTTTTACCAGGATTATCAACAGGTCTGAAACTCTTTCCCAGAGACTGCATATTTTCTTTCCGTATGGGATGTAAATGTTAGTGTTCATTCTATTCATTTCTTCTTGTGGCATTCTTCGCTAAGGTAGAGACATAAAAATATAGACAGTGATAGCAGAAAAAGACCAAATGTCCATCTAGTCTACCAAGAGTTACCTATCTGTTCTAGGACCTTTTGTCCATATGGGTGTTAGCCCTCCCAGTCCACCACACTGCTCTCCTCCCTACTGCTATCGACCTGAGCAGCCACCAAACCCTCTCTCTGTCCCAGCCATACTTGAAGCCATTTATGATCTTGGCACCCACCACCACCTCCATTGGCAGACTTTTCTATGGCTGCACCACCCAAACTTGTGCTCTATGGGGATCTCACCCTTGTGACACTTCTAGGAGTGGAATCTGCTTCTTCACGGCACCTCAAAAGGGTGGTATTCCCAGCAGCAGGAACAGAGCCAATATAAGCCAAATCTGCAATCTGAGCTGCACAAGCATTGAAACATACTACCTGCAGCCATACAGGAACTGTATGCATCACCTGAATTACTCCTGTGTAATGTACTCTGTTTCTGATGGCCTAACCTACCTCAGTAATGGAATGCTAGGGTGCACAGTGAGGAATATCACTAGTGGAAAGAGGAAGGTGGTGTTGCTCCAGTATTCATCACTGGTAAGACGGCATGTTGAGTAGTGTGTCCAGTTCCAGAGGATAAATCTCCAGAAGGACACAGACAGAGTGAATGTGGTCCAAAGGAAGGCAACTAAAATAGTGCAAGGTCTGCACCAAAAGTCCTATGACAAGAGAATAAAAGACCCTGGAAACTACCGCCCCATATTCATACCCCCCCCCAAGGCCCTGGAATGCATTGTTGCTGACCAGCTCTCTGAGTACCTCTCCAAGTATGTGCTACTCTCCCCTGAACAACACTGCTTCAGGAAAGGTTATAGCACCACCACAGCCCTCTTAGAATTCATGAGCTTTACACATTCTGCCCTTGATACAGGTAATCTTGCAGGTGCAGTATTTCTTGACCTGTCCAAGGCATTTGATACCGTTAATCACCCCTTACTCATCTCTGCTCTCTCCCAGATTGGCCTCTCCCATGATGCCAGTGCCTGGTTCTCTGACTACTTGTCAAATCACTTCCAGAAAGTTAGGATCAACTCCACCCACTCTAATCCACTCCCTGTATGCTCTGGGGTCCCTCAAGGCTCCATTTTAGGACTGCTACTTGTTAACCTTTATCTAAACTCTCTCCCGAAGGCCTGCTCAGGTAAAATCCTCCTTTATGTGGACAATGCAGTCTTTTATGTGTCCCATGCCACCCCGGAGGGACTTGAGTGCTCCCTTCAATCCGCTTTCACTGAGGCTGAGGCCTGGTTCATTAAACACAGACTCGTCCTAAACCAGAAAAAGTCCAAAGTTATGCTTTTCTCCCACCACCAAAATAAATTCAGGCAATCCCCTCTGCATATAAATATCTCACTCTCACAGCTCCTTGAACAAGTCAGCACCTTCAAATACCTGAGAATTACACTCGACTCACATATCATGACCATATTTGGCACCTCTGCACTGCAGTAAATTGTTGTATTAATTTGCTGTACAGGCACTGACACTGCCTTCCCCCTGAAGCTCTCCAACTTGCTGTATCCTCCTTTGTGCTGTCCTTAGTTGACTATGGGATCACCATTTACAGAGCAGCAGACAACACTGCCCTACAAAGCATAAAAATGTCCCTAAACAAGGCATGTTGGCTCATTCTGGGATGCCCCACCATCACCCACACCTACTCTCTACACAGTCAATTAAACTGGCTTGACTTCAATGACAGGCTACTGTTCCACATCTGCATCGTAGCTATAAAGATTACCACTGGTCTTGCCTCACCCAGTCTCTCCCCCCTTATACAGCCTGCCACACTCAGTAGGACAAGAAGGAGCTCCCTCAAATCCCCCTATGTGATACCCAGACAAAATACATCACTTGGCCAACAGTCCTTCTCTTACAGAGCCCCCACTTGGTTAAACTCCCTTCCTGCCGATGTTACCACTGCTGCCAAAATTGGCCAATTCAAATCCCTACTCTGTACCCATTTGATCACCTCTCGCACCTGCCAATGTTTCTAATCCCTCTTGCTGCTTGACAATGGACCCCGTCCTGTCTATTTGTGTAATAACTTTTTTACTGCCCAGTATGCCTTGCCTACCTGTAAACCAAGTACATGAATGTCCTTAATCCAGTATTATCAACCTGCCCATGCTGTATCTCCTCTGCTTGCTATGTACTTGCATCATTGAGCACAGGGCATGCTTACCCCTTGCACTGTTTGTCTACTCCTTGTAAATACTCTGTCTGCACAAGTGTTTTACTGATGTGGAGCTTGCAATGTATTTTTATTGTTGAATGCAGGGCATGCTTGCCTGTTGCACTGTCTGTCTACTGCTTGTAATTACTCTGTCTGCAAAACTGTTTTACTGATGTGGAGCCTTTGAAAAGGAGTCTATGACTCAAAGGATTGTAATTCTGAACATCTTAAATAAATAAATAAATGACCTCAGTATGTACACCCTAGAAGAGAGAAGGGTGAATATGATAGAGACCTTTAAATACCTCACGGGTAAATAAGGTACAGGAATGAAGTTTTTTTTTTTTACAAAATAAGGAGCTCAAGAACAAGAGGACATGCTATGATGCTGAAGGGGGGTGAATTCAGGAGAAATGTGAGAAAGTACTTCTTCACAGAAAGAGTAGTGGATGCCTGGAACAGCTTTCCACCAGAAGTGGTGGAGATGAAGACAGTGGTGGTGTTCAAGAGTGCATAGGATCAGGGGTGTAGCCAGGAATTTTAAACCTGTACTCAAAACTTATGCACTGTTGCCCCCCCGTTATGTAAACATAAACCAAAATATGCGCTGCCACGCCACATCATTGCTCCCCCCCGCTAGCTGTGTCTGAGTTCAAGTAATCAGTTTCCTCCTGTAATCCTTTGTTTTTCTGCCTGCCTGGTTTGATCTTGTTTGTGTATTTGGCTGGTGGCATCAGTGCCTCATAGCAAACAACAAAGGCAAAAGGGTTCAGTGCGACACAGATGCAATGTAACTCACAATGTCCTTGCTTTCCTCTTTTTTTTGCCCCTGCTTGATTTTTTTGCTGTACTCTGCTGTGTACAGTGCGTATGCCTGCCGACACCCCTGCATAGGATAGGCATAAGGGTATCTTAGTGGAAAGGAAGGTGGGGAGGGGGAAAGAGCCAGAGACAGATTAGGTTCTGTGGTGATACTGTAGGTAGGGAAAAATGGTCAGACTGGGTGGGCCAAGCAGTAACTGTCTGCCATCAAATTCTGTTTATGTGTTTCTCAGTACCTAGCATCATCCAGCCTCATTCCAGAATCATTCCCTTGTGCAAAGTATATAAGTCACCCAGTGGATTAGTGAATTAAAAGACTTTTGCCCAAGGTTGGGTGGGTCACAAGATGATACTTCACCATGCAGTAATAGTAGTAAATATTTTATTCATGTAACATGAAAAGGAGACTCAGCTGAGCCAAGCTCATTTCCAATGAAGTCCTTATTACAATTAGGTAAAAAGAAAGTTAAATATTGGCCTGGTGGTGCTGAGGATTGAGGCGCTGGATGCCACACCTCACGCCGGCGACCCATGTTCGGGAATGAGAATTGGCTGTCGGGGGGTCTGTAGGGGAGGGAGAGGATTGAGCATCCGGAGGACCGCTCTTCTCTCCCGGGGAGGGAGGACTGGCACTCCCACCGAATGACTACCCCCAGGTGAAGGCTGGAGGGTAGTGTGGGTCAGAGGGGCCAGATGAAGGGAGGGTGCTGCAGGACTTCTGCAGACGTGTGCACACCTCAACATGCACATGTCCTGTGTGTGCACCCCAGCAATGGGGAAGGGAGAAAAAGAGGAAAAACACCTCCAGCTGCAGATGATGACTGACTTCCCGCAGGCTCCACCCCTGGCGACTGGGCTGGGGTAAGTCCCAGTGATACCGGGGTGATGGGGCTGGAGGGGGTCGGTCAGAAGGGGGGCAGCTGGGGGCAGAAGGAGGATAAAGTGCATATAAAAAAAAGTTGCATAGAATTCAAAGACAATCATGTAAAAAAAACACTTATAATGTGATAAATAGTAATAACTTATTTCAATCTAAAAGAACCCAAGGGTTCACACCAATACATGTGTCATATACATATTACATAAAATGTTGACAATAGAAAAGTAAGTCTATTAATTATTATAACAAGACCATACAAGGTTGAATTTAGTTCATCTTACATCCAGGTGTCAACCGGAATCTAGATTTTAGCAGCATGCAGTTCTCCCGTCACTCAGTCCTGGACCCATTTCTTTATTTTTTGCATATAGATTTTACCCTGTAGAGGTCTTGAAACAGACTGAAGATTATTCCAATGAATAGGGCATATACTATAAAGATGTGACATTTCCACTTCTGGATTTCTTTTTGCTGGTTGGAACTCTATCTCACTTGCTGATCTGAGACTAGACTTAATACTTCTGTTATGCACATTTTCCATTAAATATTCAGGTCCACGTTTTTTAAGACATTTGTACATAAAGGACATAGAGTGATACCTCCAGTGCTCCACTAAATTCATCCATTCTACTGTAGTTCTTTATTTAGATCAGATCTGTGAGTCTTGTGGGAGGGATGAGGATGAACTGGGCAAACATTATACATAACGTCCAGTTTTGCCAGTTCCATTCCCGATGCCCCTGGCAATCATCAAATTCACATAATCAAAAATAGGGAAAATCATATTTACTACATACTTTCTAACCTCTTTGTTCGTACAATACTTGATTTTATACATAGCTCCCAGATGTCTCTCTCCAGGTTTTTTTGTTAAATAATCAATATGAACATTCCATTTGCTTTTATTGTCAAGCCAGACATACAGATAACTGTAGGTTTGCAGCTGTTGTAGTATTTTGTTATTGGCAGTTTTAATTTGCAAAGTAGTACCACTTCATTCTGATAGTTTTACTCTGTTCTTGTGTGTATGTGTCTGTTTTTTTTTGCATTTAAGGCAAGTCTGGATTTAATGAGGAAACTTTACAAACTATCAAAAGCCTCCTGAATCATTATCTCTATCTGGCTTGAAGTTGAACCTGCTCTATAAACTGTAGTATTATCCACATATAAATGATACATTACTTGTGGATTCAAGGTGGAACATTTTTTTCATATAAATATTAAAAAGAATTGGCCCTAATATTGAACCTTTGGGTACTCCAGACACTATGGGCCCAAAGTAGATTTAAATTAATTAATAGCAACTAATTGTTGCCATCCTTTCAGGTACTGTAACTTTCAACCCAGTCCACAACACCCTCAGTCACACCCAGATACATTACTTGTGGATTCAAGGTGGAACATTTTTTTCATATAAATATTAAAAAGAATTGGCCCTAATATTGAACCTTTGGGTACTCTGGACACTGTGGGGCCCAAAGTAGATTTAAATTCATTAGTAACAACTAACTGTTGCCATCCTTTCAGGTACTGTAACTTTCAAACCAGTCCACAGCACCCTCTGTCACACCCACATTTTTCAATCTGGACAAGAGGACATCTTGGTCCAAGGTCTACAAATACAGCCCCAGTAGACATCTTCCTGCCCTAAGCTTCTTCAGTATCACCTGTTACCTTAATTATGCTTTGGATTTTTTTTTTCATTATCCTTTGTTAACTGGGTAAGGCCCACTAGGCACAATTGTCTGTTTTCAGGGGGGACCCGGGATCTTTAGGGAATTAGGGAGAGGAGAGGGGGAAGGGGAAATTGTTTAGCCAGGAAATGCACACTAAGCCAGACCTTGTTTCCAGGTGTGACCAGGGAGCACAAGGAAGTTAAATCACTTGCTCGGGGTCACACAGTATGCAGGAGGGGGTTGATGGGATTCTGCCCAGATCTCCAGGTTTGCGGCTCAGTGTCCTTAACCACTATGCTATACTGCCTGCTTAGTGCCAAGGTTGTGCAGCGGAGTAGTCTGCAGCCCTTTGGAACATGTTTATCATCTTTCCCTCTTCCAAAAATGTTTTTTGTTGATTGCAGACTAGCTTTCAAAGATCTTGGAAACAATAGTCAACAAAGAATTGGACTATAGTTTTCTATTTTGTCTTTTTTTGGTCCATTTTTAAAGATGGGTGTACACGTGGGAACAAAAGGAGTCCAGAAAGCAGTCAGGATGTGAAGAAACCAAAATAAATGTATTGCTTTAAGCAGGCAAACAGAAATGGACTTAGTACGCAAAATAAATAAAAATACATAAACTATAAAATTTCAGCAGTTATCTCCACAGGAACCATACATAGAAGGCAGCTAGGCATCTGGCAGGAACTCCTTCCAGCCACACTCGGATCTATTCACTTGAAATCCTCCCTTTTATACAGAAAGAGGGTCACATGACAGGGCTAACTCCTCCCTAACAGAACTTTAACTTGTTTATACAGTGTTAAATATAATTACAAAACTAAAATAAACATTCTTTAATTAGATGAATCATAATCAACTTCAAAACAAACAGAAAAAAAAACTTTATTTCTTTTATTTACAAGATTTCTAAGTATCCCAGGCTCCTCCCATCAGCATTCATTATAAAAAAAGAGGAGAGCTGGCCGGCCGGCTCTGTAACAAACATGGAATGCTGAGAGAGGGGTCTGGAAGCCTACTACACACATACTCACTGAAAGTAAGTTTCATTCATTTAACTTTAGACCCAATAGAGAAATTATTTGCTCAAACAACTCAGCAGTAGAAGTCTGCATTTCAATGCTGCAGCAACTAAGCTGAAATAATGAGGTTCTGAAAGCTATACTGGCTTAAATCTCTACTTACAGGCTTGTCTAAGCAGCTGGGCAAAATGGCTACATTTTGAAAACAACAGGACACAGCTTTAAATTGAATTACAGAAATAGGGCTTACAGCAGCAGTAATTTTACTTGTAGCCCTCAAAGAAATGAACCAGGGGTGTTCTCTTTTCTAAAACTGCTAGTGCTAGCCAGGGGAAGCAAGAACTGCTTGTTTTTCATTATTTTGACAAAAGTAGTATTCTGATGCCATTTAGGCGTCTGAGCACGATCGCACTGTCTCACATTCGCACAGTCGTGCAGTACGAATGTGCGCACGATCGTGCAGCTTTACTGAAAAATGGCTTTTCTGAGAACCAAACCGAGTTTCTGAGTGGCATGGGACTTAAAATACCACAGGAAAAGAAAGCAAAAGCTAGCGATAGTAAGACTACACATAGGAGGCCACCCTATGGTAGGGGAAACAAAGAATAAAGGAGGTAACAGGGAAAGTACAGACAGAGAGAAAAGGAGTTACTGTTGCAACAGATTTTGAAGAATATTTATAGCCCCAGTAACCAAATGAAATCTCTGCCTATAAATCCAATACTACTCCAGGATTCTAAGTGCTGTCCAGGAGTATAGAAAACATTAAAGGGGGGGGGGTTCAGACCCTATTACAGTCCTCCCCACTCAAGAGAAAACCACAGGTTTTCTAAAATAAACTATCAGGAATCCTTACTACCAGAGACAGGAAATGTAGATCTCTCTACGAGAGAGATGGAACTTCAGCCCACCCACTCCCAAAGCTCCACCTCGGGGTCCCTTATAAACTAGAATTTATTAAACATCAGAGAAGACAAAATATGCCCTCTAAACTATAATCATACAAATACCCCGAGGTCTACTCCTGTCCCTGTCATTGTATCTGCCCCAAATCGGGACATATAATCCGCATTACTGTTAGCTGTCCCTGCTCTATGTTTCACGGTAAATTTGTATGGTTGTAGTGTTAGGTACCACCGCATAACTCTGGGATTATTGTCTTTCTTGTTATGTATCCAGCATAAAGGATTGTGGTCAGTCCAAACTTCAAACTGATGTCCCCATAAGTAAAATCGTAGAGACTCTATCACCCACTTCAAGGCCAAGCATTCTTTTTCTATTGTTGTGTATTTAGTCTCTCTGGCATGAAGTTTCCTGCTGATAAAAAGTACAGGGTGTTCCTCTCCATCCTAAATTTGGGATAACACTGCTCCTATACCCACATTGGAAGCATCTGTCTGTACAATAAATGGTTTATCGAAATTAGGACTTTTTAACACAGGAGATGAACACAGTGCAGCTTTTATAGCAAGAAAAGACTCTTCACATTCAGGGGTCCAGATAACTTTAGTGGGTTTATTCTTTTTTGTCAGTTCAATCAAGGGACTTGCTAGGGTAGCAAACTGGGGCACAAAGTGTCTGTAATACCCCCCAAGTCCTAAAAAAGGACGCACATGTTTTTAGTGGTAGGGCGGGGACTCTTTGCTACGGCATCTAGCTTTTCTGCCTCAGGTTTTACCTGACCATTTCCAATCAAAAAACTTAAGTACCTTGCTTCCTTCATAGCAAGGAAGCATTTTGCTGGGTTGATAGTAAGACCGGCTTGTGAAATAGTATCCAGTACCTGTGTTAGATGTTTTATATGTTCTGTCCAAGAAGGGCTATAAATAATAACATCATCTAGATAGGCTGCACTATAGCCCAAATGCGGTCGTAACAACTTGTCCATTAGTCTTTGAAATGTTGCGGGGGCACCATGAAGTCCGAAAGGCATCATGGTGAACTGAAATGATCCTAGTGGGGTACAAAAGGCAGTTTTCTCTTTGGCTGTTTCCTCTAATGGGATCTGCCAATAACTTTTGGTCAGATTGAGTGTGCTGACATACTGGGCTTGTCCAAGCTGATCTATTATGTCATCCACTCGGGGCATGGGGTACCCATCAAACTTGGAGATGGCATTTAGTTTGCGGAAGTCTAGACAAATACGCACTCCACCCTCCTTTTTGGGAACTATAACCATTGGGAACCCCCATTCACTATTTGCTTCTTCTATGACTCCCATTTATTTCATTTTTTCTATCTCCCCTTATAACTTCAGTTTTTACCTTCTCAGGGATTCGATAAGGCTTCACCCTAATGGGAGCAGTTTGGGGAACCTGGATTTTATGAGTTATGGCAGATGTTTTACCAGGTTTACTTGTAAATACACATTGAAACTGACTTATTACTCAAGCTAGGTCCTGTTTTTGGTCTTTTGTTAACAATGGATTTATCACTATTTCGGTAAGTGCATGATCAGCTTCTAAGCGGGTGTATGCTACATCTAACTCATTGTCAGAGGTAGTAGGACACACATACAGTACATAGCACTACTGGGATGTTCATTCCATTTCCGTAATAAATTAGCATGATAAATCTGTAACTTATTTCTTCTGTCTGGTATTTCTACCAGACAGGTAACAGGACCAGTTCGCTTTTGAATAACATAAGGACCTTGCCATTTCATGGTCAGTTTATTGTCAGTAGATGGTAATAAGAGTAACACATGGTCTCCAACATTAAATTGTTTGTCACTAACCCATGTCATACTGGTCTTTTTGGTAAACTTGTTTTGCTAGATTGTGTTTATGGGCTAACTGGGAATACCGAGCTACCTTTTCTCGCAGCTGAGTGACATATTCAAGGGTAGTTGGATTTTTCCATACAGTGGTATCCTCCCACTGTTCTTTCACCACATCTAAGAGGCCTCTAGGATTTTTACCATAAAGTAACTCAAATGGTGAGAATCCAGTGGATGCCTGAGGGACCTCCCGATAGGCAAAAAGAAGCAATGGTAGATATAAGTCCCATTGTTTTCCTTCATCCTCTACAAACTTTTGAATCATCTTTTCAAGGTTTTATTAAAGCGTTCAACCAAGCCATAAGTTTGTGGATGATAAAGTGAGGTGTACACAGCTTCCACCCCCAGGGCCTGGTACAGACACTTTAACAAAGCAGAGCAAAAATTAGTTCCTCCGTCTGTGAGTATATTCTTTGGAATGCCCACTCTCCCAAATACTTTCAGCAACTCCTCTGCTATTTTATCAGCAGTTACAGTATGTAAAGGAATAACTTCTGGGTATTTGGTAGCGTAATCACAGATAATTAGAGCAAACCTATTTCCTTTGGAACTTTTGGGGAGGGGTCCTATAATATCCATTGCTATACATTCAAAGGGTGATGTAACTAATGGTAATGGTTGCAGGGGAACTTTATCCTTTTTTGTCACTGGGGTTACCTTTTGACACTCATTGCAACTCTTCCAGTACTCAGCCACTTGCGTATAAATTCCTGGCCAAAAGTATCTGTACAGGAGTCTCTGCAATGTTCTGTCCCTTCCTGCATGACCCCCACAAGAAACATCATGGGCCAAAAAAATAAGCTGCTCTCTATATTTCTGTGGGACCACTAATTGATCCACTTGTTCTCCTGTTTTTGGATTTACACACACCCTGTATAGCTTTTTCTGATGGATTGTATACATAGGAGGTGTACCTTCTTTCCCTTCTAGAGCAACCTGTGAATACAAAGGTGTTAGTGTTTCATCATTTTTTTGGTCAGTTGCAAATGACTGTATGTAACAGTTCATCAGTACATGAGTCCCTTGTCTTAGTCCAAGACCATTTTTCCAGTCTCTTTTGCTTCTTAGATTTCCTGGGTTTACCTGGGGCTTCAAACATTGTCTCTTCAAAGGGAAAAAGATCCACATCTAACTGTTCTTGTTGGACCCGAGCCTGTGTTGAAACTGTGCAAATGGTAGAGGCATATGACAATAATTTGTTGAATCCAAGGAAATCATGTCCCAGAATTACAGGTACAGGCAGTCGAGATACCAAACCCACTCTCATCTTTTGTTCCAAGCCATGAGCTATGATGGTAGCTTCTTGCAAGGGATATACATGGTTGTCCCCATGTACACAAGTCACTGTTGTCTGTCCCAGATTTATAGTCTGAGGAATCTCCCTCATCACTTCAGTGTGTACTAGGGTTTGTTTACTTCCAGAGTCAATTAGGGCTGGTACTTCCTTTCCTACTATGCTGATGGTCACAGTATACTGTCCCCAATTCATTAAGGCTAAATGAGAAGAGTCAGTTATCTTTTTGGACAAAATCGGGCAATGTGTCCTTTTGTTTGACATTCCTGACAAATTATGGCAGGGTTGTAAGGACGAGGCACACGTTTCTCATTTATACTAGCATTGGTAGTAGCAGAAGTAGTAGTAGTAGAATATCTTACCATAGAGCTGATGGTGGAGGAAGGCCCATGAAATCCCTTCTGACATTGGGGACGTGCTGTTATAAAATCCTCTGCTAGGCTGATAGCTTTTTCTGCAGTTTCTGGCCTGTGCTCTCAAACCCAGATTTGGACCTCATGAGGTAGTATTTTAATAAATTGTTCAAGTACTATTACTTCTATTACTTGAGGTATGGTTCGTGTTGTGGGTTGGAGCCTCTTCATGCAGAGGTCTTGCAGTCGAACGTAAGCTTCTTGGGGGGAATCAGCAGTGTGATACCTGAATGTCCAGAACCGTTGCCTGTATGTTTCTGCACTGATGTCATATCTTTTCAGAATTACTTGTTTACATGGTCATAATTAGTAGCATTATGGGTCTCCACATGGCTGTAGGCTAGCTGTGCCTTACCAGTGAGGAATGGAGCCAATCATATCATCCATTGGTCTCTGGGCCACCCACAGGCAGTTGCCACCCTTTCAAAAGTGATGATATAGGCTTCAATATCATCACTGTCCATCAATTTCGAAAGTTTAATGTCCCTTGGTCCTCCACTAGTTGGGATGGGTCTGACTGTCCCTATGGCTTGTATGGCTTTAAGGGTTTCCACCCAACTTGCCTCATACTGAAGCCTGTCTCTTTCTCTCTGTCTTCCATGTCTAGTTGTTTTAAACACAACCATTGGAGAAGGTTCTGCATCTCATTAGGAGGTGTATCTTCTTCTTCTTCCATCACATAGGTCTCACCTCCTCCTGTAGCACCTTTTTCTTCCTCTGTGGAACTAGTGTCCTCAGCTCTGGAGGCACCCTCTGTTTTCAAATGTCTCACAGTTTCTTTCTGTCTAACATCACTCAAGCCAGTACACAATGGAAGCTGAAACTTATCGACCATAGTCCGTGTCCATGCACCTTCAGGCACAGGTGCATCCATCATCCCCTGCTTCTTAGGTTCTTCCATGCTTGATACTGGATAACTTCCACTCGGAGGTTGGCTCACCTTCCTTTAATCCCACTTCTGACACCAAATGTACACGTGGGAACAAAAGGAGTTCAGAAAGCAGTCAGGATGTGAAGAAACCAGAATAAATTTATTCCTTTAAGCAGGCAAACATAAACGGACTTAGTACGGAAAATAAATAAAAACACATAAACTATAAAATTTCAGCAGTTATCGTCTCCACAGGAACCATACCTAGAAGGCAGTTAGGCATCTGGCAGGAACTCCTTCCTGCCATACTCTGATCTACTCACTTGTAATCCTCTCTTTTATGATGAAGGAGGATCACATGACAGGGCTAACTCCTCCCTAACAGAAATTTAACTTGTTTATACAGCTTTAAATATAATTACAGAACTAAAATAAACATTCTTTAGTTAGATGAATCATAATCAACTTAAAAACAAACAGAAAAAAACTTTATTTCTTTTATTTACAAGATTTCTAAGTATCCCAGGCTCCTCCCATCAGCATTCATTATAAAAAAAGAGGAGAGGGGGCCGGCCGGCTCTATAACAAACTTGGAATGCTGAGGGAAGGGTCTGGAAGTCTGCTACACACATACCCACTGAAAGTAAGTTTCATTCATTTAACTTTAGACCCAATAGATACATTATTTGCTCAGACAACTCAGCAGTACAAGTCTGCATTTCAATGCTGCAACAACTAAGCTGAAATAATAAGGTTTTGAAAGCTATTCTGGCTTAAATCTCTACTTACAGGCTTGTCTAAGCAGCTGGGCAAAATGGCTACATTCTGAAAACAACAGGACACTGCTTTAAATTGAATTATAGAAATAGGGCTTAGCAGCAGATCGTGGAACATCTGGTTGTCAATGGACTACAGGACCCAAGGCAGCATGGTTTCACCTGGGGGAGGTCATGTCAGACCAACCTCGTTGAATTTTTTGACTGGGTGACTAGGGAGGTGGATCAGGGGGGAAGGCAGTGGACATGGCCTATCTGGACTTCAGCAAGGCCTTTGACACTGTGCCACATAGAAGACTATTACACAAACTGGGGAATATGGGTGTGGGCAGGACAGTAGTGTGTGGGTAGGTAACTGGCTGGGTGGCAGGACACAGAGGGTGGTGGTTATTGGCTGTCACTCCACAGAGGGAAGAGTGACCAGTGGGGTACCACAGGGATCAGTGCTGGGACCGGTCCTATTCAACATCTTCATCAGTGACATTATGCAGGATCTAGAAGGCAGAATTTCACTGTTCGCTGATGACACAAAGCTCTGTAACAGAGTAGACACACCAGAGGGTGTAGACAGAATGAGAAGCGACCTGCAGAAACTTGAAGAATGGTCGGGGTTTGGCAGTTGAAATTCAATGCAAAGAAGTGCAAGATAATGCATATGGGGCACAAAAACCCTGGCACAATATATCAGTTGGGGGGTGAGGATATAGCATGCACCAAGCAGGAAAGGGATCTTGGGGTTGTCATCTCTGATGACCTCAAGGTAGGGAAACAGTGTGACAAGGCAGCAGGTAAAGCAAATAGGATGCTGGGATGTATAGGCAGGGGCATCACCAGCAGGAAAAGGGAGGTCATAATTCCACTATACAAGACACTAGTGAGGCCCCACCTGGAGTACAGTGTACAGTTCTGGAGACCATACCTACGTAAGGACACAGACAGGGTAGAGAAGGTTCAGAGGAGGGCAACAAAGATGGTGCATGGATTGCATCACAAGTCCTATGAAGACAGGTTGAAGGAACTGAACATGTACTCCCTGGAGGAGAGGAGGGAGAGAGGGGATATGATAGAGACATACAAGTATCTTACAGGGAGGAACAGGGTGCAGGAAAACACTATTTTTAAGCGAAAAAGATGTTCCAGGACTAGAGGGCATGGGATGAAGTTGGAGGGAGGATGATTCAGAGGAAACATGAGAAAGAATTTCTTCACAGAACGGGTGGTGGACAAGTGGAACACCCTGCCAGAGGAAGTGGTGGGGGCTGAAACAATCACGGGATTTAAGAATGCATGGGATAGACATAAAGGAATTCTAGAGGGCAGGGGTAAGGGGAAACAGACTTCTAGGAAAACAAACTGAACTTACAAGCTCAAATGGGCAGACTGGGTTGGGCCATAGGCCCTTATCTGCCGACACTGTCTATGTATCTATGTATCTAAGTAATTTTACTTGTAGCCCTCAAAGAAATGAACCAGGGGTGTTCTCTTTTCTAAAACTGCTAGCACTAGCCAGGGAAAGCAAGAACTGCTTGTTTTTCATTATTTTGACAAAAGTAGCATTTTGATGTCATTTCGGCGTCTGTGCATGATCACAAAGTTGCACGATTACCGCATTGCTTATATCGCACATTCGCACAGTGAAATTGCAGTATGAATATGCGCACAATCGTACAGCTTTCTGAAAAATGGCTTTTCTGAGAACCAAACCGAGTTTCTGAGTGGCATGGGACTTAAAATACCGCAGGAAAAGAAAGAAAAAGCTAGCGATAGTAAGACTACACATAGGAGACCACCCTATGGTAGGGGAAACAAAGAATAAAGGAGGTAACAGGGAAAGTACAGACAGAGAGAAAAGGAGTTACTGTTGTAACAGATTTTGAAGGATAGTTATAGTCCCTGTAACCAAACGAAATCTCTGCCTATAAATCCAGTGCTACTCAAAGATTCTAAATGCTATCCAGGAGTATATAAAACATTAAAGGGGGGGTTCAGACCCTATTACAATGGGGTTACTTTTGCTTTTTTCCCACTCTTGCAGTTATTCCTTGGAGTTTAGGAGTGAGTTTATTAAGTCTGCTGGGAGAGGGGGACTATTACTGGGGTAACGAATTTAAACAGTTTTGGTGGAATTTCATCAAGGCTTCCTGCCTTGCTTGGATTGATTTTTAGAGTTGCATTGCATACATCTCCTACAGTGATGGGCTCAGATTTAAATTTCTTACTTGAAGAGGCATCTTCAACTTCGTCTGTCTGGGTCAGCATTGGAACTTGCCTCAGAGCCTCTGTTCCCATTTTTATAAAGTATTCATTAAACTTTTCAGCTATAGAATTGTTCAATTACACTTTTGGTCCATCAATGTCAAAGGAGTCAGTTATTTCTTCTTCAGTATGGCCTTGTAGTCTATGCATAACTTTCCAGAATTCATTTGGATCTGACTTAGCATTATTTAATAGCTCCTTTTTTATAGAATTCTTATTTGGATTTCCTTAACTCCAGTATATGTGTATTTCTTATTTGTCTATAATTGTTCCAGTCCTGTGAGCTATTAGGTTTTTTGTTTTTTGTTTTCCAGATATTCTTTCTTAATCTTCTTAATTTTTATGTAAATGGCAATTAAAACCAAGGTGCATTCTTTTATTTTACTATCCTGTTTTTTTTTATGGAGCAAATTTGTTACAACTGTCAATGAACTCCTGATAGAAAAAAGACCAAGCCTCATTTACAGTTGAAACTAAGTCTAATCTGTTCCAGTTTTTACTTTCCAGGTCCATGATAAAGTTGATGTAGTCAAAATTCCTATAGGACCTCTCCTGAATTGTTTTCCGTAGGCCACTTTTCCTATCATATTTCCTTGTATAAAAAATTTCTGGGTGGTCAGAAAAGGAATCTAACAGAACATCACTAGTGTAAAAAAGATCTGGATGTGTGGCCATAATTAGGTCCAATATGGTCGAGACATTAGGGTCTTTCATATTTATTCTAGTGGCTTCATTTATTATTTGGGTCACCCCTACGAGGAGTACTGCCTCCCACTGAGCAGTACTTAAACCACACATACCATGTTCTTTGGACGCTTGTCTTTCATTGATCCAGAATCCTACCCATCTCCTCCAGCAGCATATCTTTCTTGTTACAGAATTTCTGGCCTTTTCCCTCTGGCATCTCTATGTTCAGTACCCTCCTCAAGAGGGATCCTGTGTCTTCATACCATCTTGAAAGGGTAGTTGTCCCTCTAGCAGACAGAGAGAGAGTGTAAGACAGAATGTAAGCCAAATCTGCAATCCACAGCGGCACCAGCCACAATGCAATGCAGTAACTTGCATTGTAGGGAGAGGGAAGGAGGTGATTGGTGGAGTGCCATCAGGTGACAGTGCATTATTGCACATTATTGGCACAGTTAGTGCCCATTATCGGCACAGTTTATTTTTATTTCTTTTATTTTTTTTATTTCAGTCTAGAATTACCATACCTTTGAGCTGAGGCTCTTTTGCAAAGGTTCCACGTCATAGGTTACAATAGGACACATACATAAATGGCAGTATGAACATTAGAGACTGGTACATAAAACAGATACTTAATGATACAGTGCTTAAGTGTGAACTAGTAGTAGACAAGGAAGGAGGGAGAGAGAAAAAAAAGGAAAAAGGAGAAAGTAAAAAAGGCAAAAAATGGTGGGAAAACAGAAAACAAGGCAGAAGCCGTGGTCAAGTGGCTTTGTCAGAGAGCGTAAGTGCAAAGGTGGGGTAAGGAGAAATGGCAGTGTACTAAAAAGGGGGGGGGTCAATAGTTAGACTGGTCAGACCCAGGAGATGTGAGGTCTGTTTATCAGACATGGCAGTCACAGGTGCTGGAGGCAGTGAGTGAATGGTGGAGCCTGGTTTTGAAGGTGCCGATAGAGGTGGTGAAGGTGATACCACTAGAGAGTCCATTCAGCCAGCTGGGGGCCCTATAGACAAAAGATCTCTGACCTTGGGTTGTCTGAAAGTGGGGAATTTGGAACTGTTGTGGCTTAGATCCCCTGGTGTGGCGGCTGCTCTTTCTGGGTTGTAGGAGAGTACAGACTCCAGATGGGGCAAGACCCATCAGAATTTTCTTTGCTACCATGCAGGTTTGGTATTTTATTCGATTGGCAAGTTACAACCAGCTGGTTTGGGTGAATAGGTCGCTGGTGTGTGTGTAAGACATTGAGCACCAGTGATGAGCCGACAAGCCTTGTTGAGGGAGGTAGTTACACGTTTGAGCATGGTAGCTGTTGCAGAGCCATAGATGATAAGTCCATAGTCAATGGTGGCAGTAATGGAGCATTGGATGGCTGCTACCAGGGCTTCAGGAGTTAGGTGTCTCCTGTGGCAGAAAAGCAAGCCCAGTCTGGAGTTGACTGCTGTGGCAACATTATTTATATGGGCTGAGTAGGAGAGGTGAGAGTCAAGGGTGATCCCGAAGTATTTTAAAGTTTGGTCCTGTTCCAGTGGTCCACCTTGGCCGGTGTTAGTGGAGAGGTGGTGCTGCTTATGTTTATTGTGTGAGCTACTGAAAATCATGGTCTTGGTTTTTTTCTGGTTGAGGATCAGTTTATACTTTAAGAACCAGTTTTCCACCGAAGAGAAACCCTGCTGGAGTTCATCTTGCAGCAGGTTCGGGTCACAGTGAGAGGCAAGAATTACTGCATCATCAGCGTAAAGTATGATTTGTTCAGGACATGAGACTAGTAGAGTGTTAAGGGATAGCCTGAAAAGCAGGGGGCCCAGAACAGAGCCCTGTGGGACACCAGAGAGGACAGGTTTGGCTTCGGCGAGCACATCTGATATTTTTACACGTTGAGTCCGGTCTTCAAGGTAGCTTTTAAACCATGAAATAGATCTGGGGGACAGCCCGGCATTTTGAAGCTGGTGAAGCAGGAGGCAGTGGTGACAGTGTCGAAGGCCTTGGTCAAGTCAATATAGATGGCTCCTGTGAGTTGTCCACTGTCCAGAGAGCTGTGTGTGGTGCCGGTGAATTCAAGCAGTGTGGAAGCAGTGCTATGTCCTTTTCTGAAGCCATGTTGCTGCTTGCAGAGTATATTATATTTGTCTAAATGGTCAGTGAGTTGGTCTGCTACTATGCGCTCCAGGGCCTTGGAGAGGGGAGGCAGGATGGAGATCGGTTGATAGTTCACATGTGCAGTCTTGTCACCACTTTTATGGATCGGGGTGAGAGTGGCTGATTTCCATTTATCAGGGAATTGGTTAAGGGTGAGGGAGAGGTTAAAGATCCTGGTAAGGGGTCCCAAGACCTCTTCTGAGGTGAGGGACAGGAACTTGAGGTCAAGTGTATCATTGCTGGATCTGGATTTGCTTATGGCTTTGGCAATGTACTTGCAAGCATCATTCTCTTTTACTGCTTTAAAGTAGAAGGGAGGGTGTCTGGCAGGTGCAGTGGGGTTGAGGGATGTGGGGGGATCATCATCTATGAAGAAATTGGGGGGGAGAACACTGCTGAGGTTGATGAAAGTGGAGTTGAACATGTCAGCAATGATTTTTGGGTCCACTGTGGTACTCCCATTTGCCTTGAGCATGGTCGGCGGAGTTTTGGACTGCTTCCCAGTGACTTCTTTTATGTTGTTCCAGAAATCTCTTCCATTTCCCCAGGTGTCTGTGAGGGCTTTCTTGTAGTAATCAGATTTCTGTAGCCAAATGGATTTGGTGCAATCATTTCATGCCCGTTTGTAGTTATAGATGTCTACTTGCTTCCTGGTGGTTCTAGCCAGTTCCCAAAGTTGGTCCCTGGATTTTAGTTTCTTTAAGAGGTTGCCTGATAGCCAAGGGTTGCAGAGGGCTTTAATTCTGTGCTTTTTTGAGAGGAGCGAATAAGTTACATGCATTGTTAAAGATGTGGATGAAGTGGTCCAGTGTGGAGTTGGTATCAGTTGCCTTAAAAATAGGAGACCAGTCCTGAAGGAGGAGTTGGGATTTGAGGTGAGTTAACTGACCCCGGGGTAGAACTCTGCTGTATATGATTTTGGGAGGGGGGTCTGGAATTTATTGGACCAGGTACAACTAACGGGGGAATGGTCACTGAGTGAGTCAGAAATGACTGAGGGGTTAGTGATCTGAGAGGGATGGCTAGTCAGAATCCAGTCTAGAAGAGTGCTAGTCCCCGTTTTGTAGTTCTTTCTGGTTGGGTAGTCCAGCATCTGGGTAAGGTTAGCCGATATGACAAAGTCCCTAAGGGCTACAGCCTCAGTAGAGAGCCAGTTGATGTTGAAATCACCAAGTAGGATGGTTTCGGAGTTGGGTGGTTGTGACCTGACGAGGTCCAGGACGGTGGTGAGCCCAGGTTCTTGCTCTTTAGGAAGAATATATACAGTGATGACTGTGAAGGCTTTGTTGTGAGCCCCTAGTAGGATTCTGATGGGAAGAATCTGTGCTGGTGTGGCTGCAAGGGCAGAATCAATGGGGTGACCCAAGAGAGTGTCCTTCAGGTACAATGTGCATCCTCCACCTCTTTTGGACTTACGATCCAGCCTAATGACATTAAGGCCAGGTAGGGTGATTGCCTGGTCTGGAACAGAAGGGGTGAGCCAGGTTTCAACAACTGCCAGAATATCAGGGTTATGTTGGCTAGCAAAGGCTTGCAGTACATCAAGCTTTGGGAGTAGACTGCAGATATTCAGGCAAATGATTGAGAGAGTGCCGGAGGATTCATTCTGGTAGGAGGCCCTACCGGTGTGCGGGCCAGGATTTGGGTGAATGTTTCCTGACAGGAGCAGGAGAAGGAGCAGAAGTTTGAGTGCCCAGCCGTAATTCCCTTAGGGAGAGCTTGTGTTTCCTTTTTAAGCAGGAGCGTTCCACTATGAGGATGTGAAGGTTTAGCAGTTGGGTTGAATAGTAGGTGGAGGTTAGTGTGAAAGGGTCTGAGGAAGATCCCTGGGCAAACCTGCACTTGTTGTGTAGAGGAAAAATAATTTTGCAAAGGCAGCCATTTGCAATCCTCGCTAAGCGACTTCCACTGCCTTTGCAAAAGTATTGTCATTTACACAAGAACTGCAGGTCTGGTGGAATTGGAGAGAGGGAGATCTGTGTTCCCCTGCCTGTCAGTCAGCCTGTATTTCTCTTGTCCTCCCCACCCACCTGCCCCGCGGACCACTGGGTACTGCACACTGACTGGGGAGAGGGAGTGCTCCTGAGACAGAGAGAGAGTGGTTACCATTACTGCATGAATCCTGTCTGTGTGCATCACCATGTCTCTCTCTCTCTCTCTCTGTCTCTCTGAGTATATTGTGAAACACCATAACCCAGACCTGTTCCCTCATGATACTGGGAGAGACGGAGACAGAGTAATAGTGAATGAGCAGTACAGGGAGCTCCAGTCTTGGCTGTGTGCCTGTATTGTGTGGCGGGTGGGCAAAGGCGGGCCTTAATAATACTGGGTGACCCAGGGTGAGCTTGTGTTTGTTGCCCACCCATAAAAGGAGTGAGAGAGAGAGGCCCAGTGACAACGGATGGACAGCGGCGGCAGGTAAGAGTTGAACAAGTGGCAACAGAGACAAACGGTACCACAGGGTGTGTGTAGAGACCGAGAGACACAGGAAGAGAGTTGCTGGATGTGGGGGGAGGTGGTCCCCGTGATCAGACAGCCAAGGACAGCTCACTGGGTTCACACCTCAAGTCACTGTCTGTGTTTCAAAGCCTGAGACAACGCAGAATGGGGAACAGAAACAGTGACAGCTGTATGACACAACTAAATCATGAGGTTTGGTGCAGTTCACCCCCCGGTGTGTCTCTGTGTCTTTCTCTCTCTCTCTCTCTCTCTGTGGCTGATACTGACAGTTGCTGCAACTTGCCCTCCCTTAATCCCCCAGGTGCAGCCGCACAGGCGAACAACAGTGACAACATACATGACACAGGCTGCAAGCTATCAAGGAGAGGGTTGGGGGGGTGAGGGGGGCTGACATACAACCATTTGCTCAGAAACCTGCATGATGTCTTGTGGGGGCACACAAGGGCCACAGAAAATCTGGTTGGGGCTCACCAGGTCACCATTCACTGGTGTACTGGTCTTGCCAGAGCCACTGCACTGACCTATCCTCATTTTCTGTTCCCCGATCTCTGCACTGGCTGAAATTCTTTCTGTTGCTGTATGTGCCCCACTGGCTCCTTGGTCTCATTCTCTGTCTCTCCCATGCCTATCTACTGTTCTGTTGGGGTGTGGCCCTGGGAGCATGATTCTGTCTCCATCTCTGTCCCAGGTTACTGGCCACAGTCACAGCGGGTCCCACATTGCACCAACAGCAGGATTTGAATGAGCGGGCTTGGGAAAACGTGGTCGCTCATTCTGTCTCTCTCCCAGTGACCTGCACCACAACTGTAATTATCACTGTTTTGCACACAGGGAGACAGCTTGCAGTGCAACTTTTGCACTGAGGGAGATACACAGTAACATGGCTGGAGACAAAAGCAGGCACAGGGAGCTACCTTTACTGCACTTTGCTGTTGCTGTCCCGTGGCAGACCCCTTTTGTTGTCCTGATGCACGGTGGACCTCAAAAGAGAGAGAGAGAGCCCAACAGACACAGGCAGCAAGGATGGGACAGCGAGGACAGCAAACCATTTTTGAGGCAGAGAGAGAGAGAGAGCAGCAGGCTGCTAATCAGGGGACATCATAGCAGCAGGGCTGGGGAAAGGCAGTGTCTGTGTCCCACTCCCTATTTGCTGTGTGTGTGTAGTGTGTGTATTCTCCCAACCATGGCAAAACTGTCTTCTTTCTACAGAGGGAGCAGGACATACCATTCAAGTACAGAAGTCCTGCAGTGTGGTGCGAAGCATTGAAGCTCCCTTTGATGTCCCAGCTGCTTGTGCATATGTGTATATGTATATATGTGTGTGTGTGTGTGTGTGTGTGTATATGTGTGTGTGTGTGTGTGTGTGTGTGTGGGGCTAAAGTAAATATCCTAGGCAAGGTAGCAAGAGGAGATTACGCACAAGAAATGTCACAAATCACATCAGTACTGTGTGTGTGTCATTTCTATGTGGATAACACCAATGGAATGTGCATTATTTGTAATGGATTATTTTGCAAGGTGGCAGGATACAGTACAGTACCGTTGTTGCTGTTTAAACAGCAAAAAAAACACTTTTTTATATATTTTTTTGTTGTTTAAACATAACCCATGTTATAAGCGCAATAACCCACTCCAAGGTGTGCTGTTATTGGGGATTAACACACACCCAGGTGCTGTGAGGACGTACCTGGGTGTGTGTTAATCTCCAATAACAGCACACTCTGTCGTGGTTATTGCTTACGCAAATGACATGCCACACAATACTGCAGTAAACAAGCATTTGTCAATGCCGAATGTTGGCTTTTTTTTTAATTTAGTTTTTGTTTACCGGGTAAGTGCACTAGCCATAGCAATGACTGTTTTCAGGCACGACCCAGGAGGATACAGTACAGACATAGCAAATATACAACACAAGACAACTTTTACATAATTAAACAAAATGTACACTATAGAGCAAAGTAATGGGCATATTAGACAATAAAATACAGAACAACTAGTTATAGACAAGGTAGTTACAAGTAATAGTGTAAATAATATGCTAGAACAGAGTATACAGAGGCATTTTAGTAACCAGGGCTAATAACATATTATCTAATTTGTGAAAACTAGGTAAGATGGTAGTAATAATGGGACTATGAGGAAATTATATAGGGAGGTGAGAGATACAATGGGAGATAGAAACGCAAGGCCGGAGTGGAGAAGAAAGGGATTAGTTTGGACAGCTTGGCGAGAGAGAAGGAAAAAAGAGGGAAAGTGCTAAAATACTTGAAGTTCACAAAAGAATTGCCAGGAGGGAAGAGGCGAGGAAGAAGGATGGGGTTAGGGGGGCTGGAAGCAAAAGCATTTGTGGGTAGTGGCAAGATAGTTCCGTAACCCTTTTTTAAAGGAGGAGTGCGTAGAGGATTGGCGTAGGGCTAGTGGGAGGCAGTTCCAGAGTTGGGGGGCATGACAAGCAAAAGCCATAGCACCTTTGGAAGAAATGTGTCTGGGGATGAGGACAGGCGCATTATCAGTAGACCGCAGTCCATAGTGGGGTGCCTGATTTAGGAAAAGACCCACCAGGGGTCTGGGCATTTGTAGTCGGACAATATTGTCAATGATGGGGCCATAGGCATAAAGTCTTAGAACCGAGGGAGGAAGCCATCCCAGATCAGAATAGAGGAGACAGTGGTGTTTCAGTCTATGAGAGGAGGATGCATAGTGACAGATGTTGTTGTATCTGACATCCCATTTTCGGAAGCTAGATTTGGACAAGGAGGTGTAGGTGGCAACACCATAAGTGAGCGAGGGAAGGAGTATTCCACGAGCAATGGCAAGCCGAGCAGAGGGGGTGAGCATATAACTGGTACAGTAGGCTATCCCAATTTTAGCATTAACAAGCTTGCAGGTCTGTTGGATGTGCTGACCGAAGTTTAGAGATGGATCTAGTGTGATGCCCAGACATTTAAATGTGTTCACTACCCCAAGAGTAGAACCATTGGAGGAGGAGACTATAAATTTGGTTTGGGAGAGTTTGAGTTTAGCATTCGTACCAAATAGCATAGATTGGGTTTTGGCCTCATTTAAGACAAGTTTATGGCTAGACAGCCATAGTTGGATTTGCTGAAAGTCAAGAGAGAGTTTATGATTGATGACATCAATGCTGTTATCACTAGTGTAAAGGATAATGCCATCAGCATATAGAAGGGAAGTAGACTTGTGGAGGTTAGAGATGATGTTATTTATGAAAATTAAGAAGAGCAATGGCCCAAGGATGGACCCTTGCGGCATCCCAATGTTAATGGTGGCCTTGTCTGAGAGGGTGGAGTAGTATGTCACAGTTTGGATCCTGTTAGATAGGTAACTGCCAAACCACCTTACAACATTTTGAGAGAATCCAAGTGATGTAAGTGAGGCAAGGAGGATGGCGTGATCAACAAGGTCAAATGCTCTGGTCATATCAATGAAGATGGCCGCAGTGAGCAGGCCAGAGTCCATAGCCATTAGGGTATCTGATGTGAATTTAAGAAGGACGGTAGTAGTGCTATGACCCCTGTGAAAGCCGTGCTGAGCATAGGTGAGTAGATCATATTTCAGTAGAAAATCAATCGTATGAGCCGATACAAGTTTCTCCAGTATTTTATTTAGAACCGTTAGTATAGCTATGGGCCTGTAGTTTGAAGGATCGTTGCGATCTTCTTTCTTAAAAACAGGGGTAATCCTTGCAACCTTCCATATCTCTGGGACATAGCCTTGGGACAGAGAAAGAGTGGAAATTTTTGCTAGGGGAGCAGCTATGTAAGGGGCAGATAGCTTTAGTAGCTTGGGCTCAAGGTTGTCCGAGCCCGCAGCAGTGTGGTCAGAGGTTTTGTTTAATAAGCCAAGCACATCACTCCAGGAGACTGCCTTAAAAAGGAATTTGGGACCAGTGACAGTTGATGTGGAAGATGTGTTAGACTGGGCAGGGAAGGAGGAGGTGTACTTAGATAGGTCAGAGAATTTATCATTGAAAAAATTTGTGAAAGTATGAGGATTATTGCAATGAACACCATTTAGGGACATTTCACTAGGGGTGGATGAGGGATTCAGACCAAGAAAGAATTTAATATGGGACCAGAATTTGTTTGAGTCACCATAGGAGTTTGTTAACAGTTCTTTGCAATAAGAACTTTTAGCCTTTTTTGATGTCTTTTTTACATGAGTTCCGTAGGGTCCTGTAGGTTTTAAGGTCAGAGGATAGCCCCAACTTTTTGAAATGAAGCCAGCTTTTATCTCTCTGTTTTAGTTTAGCAAGGAGGTCAGATTTTAGCCAGCGGGTATGTCTATTTTTTACCCGTCGAGTTACTAGTTTGCAGTGCTTATCCTGAAGCGCTAGAAAGTGTGTCAAGAATAGACTGATGGAAATCTGAGCATCATTTGATATTAGAGTGGAGGACCAATCAGTTTCAGCAATGTCATGAAGGAAAAGCACTGGGTTGAAATTTGCATAGTTGCGGAAAATAATGAGCTGAGGTTTAGAAGGAATAGGCTTGCTTTTTCTCCAGATACAGAAAGTAGGGGAGTGGTCCGTGATGGCATCGGGTAGTACGACAGAGGCAATAATGTTTTCAGGGTGGTTGGTCATGATCCAGTCCAGCAGCATATTAGTATTAGAGTGTGGAGTTGTCCTAGTAGGCTCACTTATATGTTGGTGAAAATTAAAACTCTGCAACTTGGTCAGTAATGTTGATTGTGTGTTCCCCTGCCAATTGACGTTAAGGTCCCCTAGTATCAGTACTTCATGTTTCCCAGCAAGGTGAGAGATTTGATCCAGCAACTCGTCCAGGCCTTTCTGACTGTTGGATGGGGGGTTATAGGCACATGCAATATGTAGTTTTTTGGTACCTAGGGTAAGTTGAGTATGAAGTGCTTCACAGTGGTTTAGGTGAGGTGATTTAATGGCAGTGAGATGTAGATGTTCCTTAAAGTAGACAGCAGTACCACCCCCTCTTTTGGGTGCAGTTCTATCGAGTCCCAGGAGGTTATAGGAGGGAAGGGAGCACATAGAGTCATAGGTGGAAGGATTTAGCCAGGTTTCAGTCAGGCATATGATGTCAGGCTTGTAGAGGGAAGGCCAGGATTCTAGATCATTTAGATTGTGAGTGAGATTCCTAATATTATGGTGCATAACAACCAGACCCTTAGCATTGCTAATTAAATCAGGTATGGCATGTGTAGGGCCTGGATTTATTGTAGGAGAAAATACCAGAGCTTGCGGCACAGAAAGGGACATGGATCACATGTACTCAGGTGACACAATTTATAGGCATACGCAGCTAGGTGGCACCAAGCCCTGTTTAGTAGTAGTGGGGAGGAGTCACAGATGGGGGTATGTAATATTAACAGGTTGGAAAAGAAGTAGTCATTTGGCATGAACTTAGGGATTGTAAAAACAGGTTGAGGTAAAGAGAACATGTAATGGTGGAGTAGTGGATGCAATAAAGAAAAGTAACATATATTGGTGCATCATTGTTACCTAGAGGTGGAGAAAGAGGTTGGCTAAGCTGGAATGGCAGGCCAGAGACACTGGTGAGGGACTGTACCTAGCAGTAGCCCAAGGTCAAATAAAAAGTTGGTAGTTTGATGTATAGTAGTGTCCTTAACATGGTGGACCAGGCAATAATAGTGGTGGAGACATAAAATAGTAGTTCCAGCAGGATAGGAAAGCGGCAGAACACTAAATTATGAGGACTGAATTAGATAGGGAGGATTAGAGAATGTAGCCAGAGTCAAAGCCTTTAGCGTTAAAGAACTGAGAGGTAGTTTTAAGCTAGTGTGGTAGTATAGTAATTAGGTGGGAAAAAGAAGCAATTTGGAGGGTAAGTTACGCAGGGGCAGCACTGTGACACACTGAGACTAGGGGTATTTAAGGAGGGGGTAGTATGTAGAGAGAAAGTACTCTGACGACGAGAGCTACAGAAAGTAGGGTAGGACTAAGTGGAGACCGAAGACATTTCAAGGAGAGTGGTTGAAAAGGTGAGAAGAGAAAGGGGGCCAGTAAAGAGAGAGGAGTGCCGAGGAGGAGTGGCTAAAGTGTATTTAAGGAGGCCGGGGAGGGGGGGCAGGAAAAAATATCAGCGGGATTTGCGCTGCCGAAATTTAAAAGCAGCCATCCAACAAGCTTCTAACCCTGCAGTCTGTAAGCCTAAAAAAAGGTGCTCCAATCAATAGAGTTTCAGAGCAGGTGGCCCAATGGGATAAGAGCAGCCGAGGCACCAATCAACGTTTGGCTGACAGAGTAGTAGTGCAGCGGTGCATACCTTGTAGAGTGATCTGAGGAAAGGGACCAGGAGGTCGGCCTGGCAGCTTGGTGTCATTTGGTCGGGCGGCAGCTGGTGCGGCGGCCGTGAAGCTCCGCCTTGAGTAGTGGGGTACCGCTCGGGTGGTACAGACCTAGGGGGCAAGAGGAGATAGCAGGATTAAATAGTGACTTTACACAAAGGCCATGGGTGAGGGCTGGCGGTCAGCAACAGGCCGACACCAGGGGGAAGGGGTGATCAGGAAACACAAAAGGCTAGAGTTTGAAGATAGACAGGAGAGGGGGTTAGAAAGCATGTAACTTTAGGGTGCAAATTGCCTCGAGGTGACCAAGCGCAGGGAGGGGGTAGGAAGGTACCTGCAGTGATTATAATTAAATAAATCAAGCAGGGGGAAGGCAAGTGAAAAAAGGGGGGAATGATAGTGGAGTTAGAGAGGGGGCTACAGTTAGGAGGTGGGCTAGATTTAAGGTAGGCAGTGAGAAAAGTGGAGAAAAAAACAAAAGAAAGGTCAGAGAAGAAATCACTGGAGAAGTAGGAGAGAGACAAAGTTCAGCAGTAACAGGCTATCATGTAAAATGCATGCACTTTTACATGAAACAGTAATAACCACAGCATAAAACTTATTACAGTCAGGCAGATTCAATCATACAGTGTAAAAGAAAAGAACAAAATATTAGCGGGATTTGCGCTGCCGAAATTTAAAAGCAGTCGTCCAGCAAGCTTCTAACCCTGCAGTCTGTAAGCCTGAAAAAAAGCACTCCAATCAATAGAGAGTGCTGGCATTGGCATTGGTAGTGCAGGAGTTAGAAATATGCATAATAGAAATGGCAGTGGAGTATTGAACTGATGCCAACTTGACCCCCACCCTGCAGAGACTGACCGGCATTGGGGGTGTGCCTTTGGGTGGTCGGCCATAACGCTTATGCCATTTCACCTCACCCTACCCTGCAGAAACTGACAGGTGTCACGGTATGCCTTGGGGTCTTCGGGCCTTATACTCATCCCATTCCATAGGGAAATATGCTGAGATGGGTGCGATATAGGAGAATGGGGTGAACACTGGGGCTGAAGACCCCAAGGCACACCTCGATGCCTGTCATTGGCTGCAGGGTGGGGATGGAATGGCGTGGGTATTATCACTGATGATCCCAAGACACACCCCCGATGCCTGTCAGTCTCTACACAGTAGGGCGTTATGGTTGGAAACCCTAACAACGTGACCATTTGCTGGTATTTTCACTCCAGATGTTCAAAATGGGATTTTTGTGACCCCACCTCATGAACAGTGGCACTATCATTTCATTACTCAATCTCGAAAGATGGTTTTGCACAGCGACTGTGCCATTTGGTGCCACAAGTGTGAAAACACATTTCTGGCAGGATGTGAAAAATGACAGCTGTACTGTTCATGAGGTGGTGTGAAAAAATGACAATGCTGAAAATCTGGAGTGAAAATATGAAAAACTAGTAAAGTTACGAATGTGCATAGAAACTGCGCCACGCACACCTGTAATGCAATCGTTTGGAATTTTTTCACCAAATTTTCAACATGAGCATTTCTGAACCTTTCCTCATGAACAGTGCACTGTTATTTCATTGATTGGTCCCGAAAGATGATTCTGTGCAACAACCACGAAATCACCTTTCGGGACCGAGAAACTAGATGACAGTGACATGTTCATGAGGTGGGGTCCCAGAAACCCCATGTTGAAAATTTGGGGCCAAAATTCCAAAAAATGGCTAAGATATTAACCTAAGTTGAAACCTCCCATTGCCTCCCATTATAAAGCTTACTGTCATTTCTTCAGTTTGCAGTTTGGCTCCCGACCTCGGAGGGTAAATATGGGTGGGGGCGGGAGGTGGGTGCACAGAGGGAGGGTGGGGATGGGGATAGGGACGAGGGAGACAACGGTGGACGTTTTCTTTTGCAGGGAAAAAAAAGACTGCAAGGGAAGGTTTTTCATTTACAGGTTACACACACAAAAAATAGGCACACTGAAGTGGGCTCCCAGTGTGCCATACAATTCTGGGGAGGGGTTGCCAACAAGAGAGTGCCACAATTCTGGTGAGGGGTTGCCAACAAGAGGACTGGCCACCCGATGTTAACAGAGTGTAGATGGCAGAAGTGCATCCAACACCAGGAGTGGCGATCCCGGTGTTGGAAAGGAAAGGGGAAACTGTTTAACCAGGAAAGACACACTAAGAGGGAGTGCCAACATGGGGATTGGGCAGCCCGATGTCGGCTTTTCGGGAGTGTGTGGTGGGTGGCAGGAGCCGCCGTATTACAATGTGCCACATAATGTGGTGTTGGGGGAGGTGGGACATGCTGACATGGGGATTGGGTACTCCAATGTTGGCTTTCCGGGAAGTGTGTGGCGGACGGCAGGAGCCGCCATGTTTATTGAAATGTTTCACCAGGAAAGGCACGTAATGGAGGCATGTCATCTGCCGCTGCAATGACGATCCTGTCTCTGATTGCAGCGGCAGATTCATTGCAACTCCGTGGCTCTCTCTGTAACTGCTGTCATCGGCAGTATGCTCACTGGTTGGTGGCTGAGGGACACGCCCACTAAAGCATCCCTTGCATTCACCACAGCACTGACACACCTCTGAAATGCTACTACCACAAGATGTTGATTGCAGGTGCATGCAAGCCAACATAAAAAGGACCTAATTATCATTGAATTACATTGTTCCCTGCAGCATACTGCAGCCTTTTGTGATATACTGCAGCATTACTGCATTGCATCCTGGCTGGCTTCGCTGTATGTTGCACAAACGTTTAAACATACTACCCTACAGCCCAACTGCAACTGTACTCATCACCTTAACTGCTCCTGTACAATGTACTTAGTATCTGCTGTCCTATCCTACCTCAGTACGTACCATTCTTACCATCATCCACGCTCCAACAATCATTCCCTCGTGCAATTGAACCTGTATAAGTCTCATGATGGACCAGTGAACTGTCTGTTAAATTACTGTGGCTATATAAAATGGAAATGATAGGTTGTATTTACCATGTGGTAAATTGCCCAACTTTACACATGTTTTGGAATGTATCTATAGCTGCATGATTGGCCTGAGGAAACGCAAAAATAATGTTTCAAACAACATGAAGTCTTGCTGTATTCAGACATAATGCAGTTAGCCCCAGCACTTGAAATTGCCCTGGAGAGGAAAGAGTTAACTCTATGCAGAAGCATAGAACGTTGAGCTCGAGCTTGGTTTTCAAACCTCTGTCTGTGGTACTTCCCAGTGTAACCATCAGATTCTTTACTCTGCCTAACAGCGAAGTCAACTCCGGAGATTTCCTCTGCTCGGTTAGGTAAAAGAAAAATAAAGCGTTCGGTTTAAACCACATATTTTTGTTATTTTTGGATTTCCAGCCTCTGTCTATGGTACAGGAAGTGTGTAGATAGGTAGTGACTATGTTTTATTTTGCTAAAAATAGTGGAAATTGTCTTTCTTCGGTTTCTTTCTGGTCGGTCCGATATGGAACTGACTTTATAAAATTTTTCTCTCTTTCTGGGATTAGTGTGGTGTTCCGGTACTGATCGGTTTCAAAAGAACCGGACTTTTGTTGGTTCTTTGAAAAAGCCCATGACATGGTTTGTAACCAATCTGTTGCTTTATTACCTGGCTTGAAAGCTTCTATAGGGTAATTTGTTAGGTTGGCTATGTCTGAGAAACCCAAGAAGAAAACCGGTCCCACTGGGTTTCAACACTGTGCTGAGTGTGGGGAGGCCTTTGCTAAGGCCGACCCCCCACCTCATCTGTGTTTATTGTCTGGGGTTTGACCACCTCAAGTCAGACTACCAAATCTGTAAGAACTTTCCTAAAACCACTCTAGATAAAAGAGTGAGTAGGCTGAAGGAAAGGGAGGCTGAGAAGTCCGTAGATCCGGATGGCCAGCCCGGTTTGGTTGAGGCCGAACCTGAGGAGGTACCTACTGACCTAGGCGATACCTCCTCAGGCAAAAGAAGAGCCGACCCTGAGGGGTCAGTTCCGTCAAAGAAAAAGCGCAAGTCTGATGGTTTGGATCCTGTATCCCACTCTCCAACCGCGGACGAAATAGCCAAAGCGACTAGTATTGTCCAACCACTTAGACCGGTTCCGTCTGAAGCGATACCGCCGGTTCGGCGCTCGGTTCGGTCGGATCCGTCTCCTCCGGATTATGACCTAGATGCTTATTATGAGGAGTGGGAGGGAGATGAAGACTATCCCGGTGATGACGATGATGATGTCGATGAAGGAGGTCTGGACGTGCCCATTGAACCGGACATCTCCCCAGACAGGCCCTCAGGTGTCTTTCCTCCCAGGCTCTCTGAGTCCCCTTCAACTTTTTGTTCTACAAAAAGGTGGTACAAACCCTGCAGCTTCCCTTGGTCGAAGCAGCAGAGGAGGATGAAGAGCCTGATTTTGTGGAAATGATGGACATCCCAGAGTCCAAAAAGCTGTCTATCCCTCTTCATAAATCTTTGGGGAAACAGACACACAAAATTTAACAAACCCCTAATTCAATACCTCCTGTGGATAAGAGAATGGACAGGAGGTATTCGTCATCAGGCTCAGCTGCGGAGTTCCTTTATAGTCATTGCAGCCATGTTGGGGTAGTGCAGGCTGCAGCCTGTGACAGGGCTAACATTACTTTGGCTTCACACACCCGATAAGGACTCCAGGAAAGTGGATGCCATGGCCAAAAAACAGTATTTGGCATCCTCTTTGGGACTCAGGCAGGCTACTTATATGGCCTACACAGCCAGGTACCAGAAATCCAGATGGGACATGGTTCTGGAACTGGCTAAACAGGCCTCTCCCCAGCTAGCCAAGGAGCTGGAGGTGGTGGCTGCTGATGGAATTGAGGCATCCAAAATGCAATTTCATGCTGCTGTGGACTCCAATGATGTGGCATCTAGAGTCATGGCTACATCTGTGTCTCTCAGAAGACATGCTTGGCTCAGATGTACTAGCCTTTCACAGGATACCCAGACTAAGGCCATGGAGTTTCCTGTAGTAGGTAACTCTCTGTTTGGGGAGCAGACAGAGGCTTACATGAAGAAAATGGATGAATATAGGACCACGTACAGGAGTGCACAGGCCAAGGAAAGGCAGGCCACTCTACACAAGCAGCAGTCTAGGGGCAGGGGCAGGCCCTTTCAAAGGCCTTTTTACTAGGCCCAGGCCTCCTCTTCCTTCCCACAGAGGGGGTTCTTCAGAGGGAGGGGTAGGAGGGGGATGAGCAGGGCTGCTCCCTCCTCCTTCTCTCAGTCTAAGGCTCCTGCCAAGCAGACACCCTGATATGTCAGCCCGGGTCGACTCCCCATTTCCAGTAGGAGGCAGGCTGGCTTACTACTTCCAGGCCTGGAAGTCTGTGACCTCAGACAAGTGGGTCCTGGAAGTAGTAAGCCAGGGACTGGCCCTCAATTTCAAAAAATTTCCAAAAAGAAGGGCCGTCTTTTCCAGCTGCATCAGTCTCAGAAACCCTTGCCCTAGAGGCAGAGGTTTCCTCTCTTCTAGCTCTCAGAGCTATAGAGAAGGTTCCTACTCAGCACAAGGGAAAAGGACTGTATTCCAGGTACTTCCTTACCCCAAAGAAAACAGGGGAGTGGCAACCCATCCTAGACCTAAGGTATCTGAACAAACACATTTCAAAGCCCAAATTCAAAATGGTAACTCTGGGAATAATCCTTCCCTCTCTAAGGCTAGGGGATTGGCTAGCATCTCTGGACCTCAAGGATGCCTACTTCCATATTCCTGTCAGGTGCTCCCGCAGAAAATACCTCAGGTTCGAGTTGCCTTCAGGCCAATACCAATTCAGAACCATGCCATTCGGTCTAACATCAGCTCCAAGGGTGTTCACAAAGTGCCTTGCAGTAGTGGTGACTTGCCTCAGAAGACAGGGTATCATCATCTTTCCATATCTGGATGACTGGCTGTTAGTGGGTCAGTCTCATTTACAGGGCAAGTCAGCTCTTCAGACTATCCAGGACCTACTCAGCTCCTTGGGTTTTCTTCTCAATCTTCCAAAGTCTGTACTCGAACCAGTTCAGCTTCTCACCTTTATAGGCATAGAGCTGGACACTGTACAAGCAAAAGCCTTCCTTCCCCTGGCAAGGGTAAAGGCCCTAGTGGATCTTGCTTCCTCCTTTCAACCGCAGGTCTCCCGCCCAGCAAGTCAGTTCCTCCAGTTCCTGGGCCACATGGCAGCTATCACGGCAGTGGTGCAGGGAGCAAGGTTACAGACAAGGGACATTCAGTTTCATCTGAGTTTTTTTTGGTCTCAAAAGAAGGATTCACTTACCAAACTGATTCCAGTGACTGACTCTGGTCCAAGCTCTCCAGTGGTGTCTGGACCAGGACAACCTCAGACAAAGGGTTCCATTTCTCCCTCAAGTCCCATCAGTAGTTTTAACTATGGATGCTTCTCTCCTAGGGTGGGGAGCCCACCTGGGAGCCCTGACAGCTCAAGGGCTCTAGTCTCCACAGGAGTCTCTCCTTCATATCAGTCTCCTGGAACTCAGGGCAGTTTTCCTAGCCCTGCAGAGCTTCTTGGATTCAGTCAAGGGCAAGGTGTTCCAAGTCAGAACGGACAACACCACCACAATGTGGTTCATCAACAAGCAGGGAGGCACTTGGTCCTTGGCCTTGTGCACAGAAGCCATGACGCTATGGTCTCTGGCCTATTCTCTTCAGACTTCTCTGGTAGCAGTTCACCTTCCAGGGAAGGATAACATACTAGCAGATGCTCTGAGCAGCATTTTACAGGGACACCACGAATGGTCCCTGGACCCTCACATACTGAAGGTCATCTTCTCCAGGTGGGGCAATCCAGAGATAGATCTCTGCAGCACCGTACAATCAACTTCCTCTGTTTTGTTGCAGACCTCCGGTCCTGGGGACGGTTCCCAGGATGCTCTCTTTTTGGACTGGAAGGGCAGATTTCTCTACCCCTTCCCTCTGCTGTTCAGAGTTCTGATCAAGATCAGGACTCAACCCTGCACAGTGATACTGGTGGCTCCAGATTGGGCCAGACAGCCTTGGTATCCTCTACTGCTGTCCTTGTCAGTGTCACGTCCCCTGTCTCTGCCTAGGACATACAATCTCCTGTCCTCCTTCCAGGGGTGGATCTGGTACCCCAGTCTCCATTCTCTCCATCTCAAGGCCTGGCTCTTGAAGAGTTAGAATATTCAGCTGTACATCTTTCTCAGGGAGTTCTGGGTATTCTGAAGGTCTCTAGGAAACCTTCCACTAGAAAAACTTACATCTCCAAATGGAAAAGGTTCAGTATTTGGTGCTCTCAGAAGGGCATCCTGCCTGATTCTGCAAACATTTCCACAACCTTAGACTATCTAGTCCATCTCAATGGTTTAGGCCTTAGGTCTGCCACTCTGAAGGTTCATCTAGCAGCTGTCTCTGCATTCCTCTCAGCAGGGAAGGGCTCTTCCCTGGCATCTCATCCTGTTTAACAGAAAGTTTTTCAAAGGTCTGGTTCACATTAACCCTCCCTTTAGGGAGCCCACTCTGCCTTGGGATCTTAATGTCTGCATTGCTCAGCTAATGCAGCCACCCTTTGAACCTCTGGCTTTGGCCAAATTGAAGTACTTGACCTGGAAAACTGCGTCCCTGGTAGCTATTACTTCTGCCAGGCAGATTAGTGAGTTGCAGGCTCTGTCAGTGGAACCTGACTTCATCTCCTTCCATAGGGACTAAGTAGTCCTCAGAATCAATAGGAGGTTCTTGCCCAAAGTGGTTTCAGATTTTCATCTGAACCAGTCTATATCTCTCACCGTGTTTTTCAATGACCATTCTTCTTCAGGTGAAAGAAGGTTACACAGTCTGGCTGTTAAGATGGCCCTTAGCTACTACATTGAGCATACTAAGGCACATAGAAATGACTGTCTTCAATTGTTTCTCACTTATGGTGAAGTGGGAAAGGGTAAGCCTGCCACTAAGAGGACTATTGCCAGGTGGATTGTTTCTTGTATACAATTTTGTTATGACAAGTTGGGTAGGACGCCCCTTTCAGACCTGAGGGTTCATTCGACCAGGGGTACAGCTGCTTCTCTAGCTGCAGCCAGAGATATACCTTTGTTAGAGATCTGTAAAGCAACCACCTGGAAAATAGTACATACTTTCACCAAACATTACTCCCTGGACATCCAGGCTAGGAGTGATGCTAAGTTTGGTACAGCAGTACTGCAGAGCCTCTTCTCAAAGTAGGTTCTGCATTCCCTCCTCCATAGGGAACTGTTTGGTAGTCTGCATTATGTCTGAATACAGCAAGACTTCATGTTGTTTGAAGAAAAAAATTACTCACCATGGTAATGTTGTTTCTTCTAATGGAGTCTTGCTGTATTCAGACCTCCCCCCTACCTCCCTTCTCAGAACCTGGTTTTGGGAAGTGGGCTGGTAGGTACAGTGTTGCACCTCAGGGGTGTACCTTGCACCCTCCCTCTTGGGTGGGGTAGATGTTATTATTATTATTTATTCTGGTGTTTTACTAAATATTGTCGCTACCTTTCCTTCTTGGGTTCTTGACTTGAGTCTTTTGGGGCCCAAGAAGATATATTTTGCCCTTTGGCTATATTTTGAACAATTTCCATACTTTAATTACTAGTTAGTTAACTCGTAAGAATCTGATGGTTACACTGGGAAGTACCACAGACAGAGGTTTGAAAACCAAGCTCGAGCTCAACATTCTATGCTGCTGCAAGAGTTAACTCTTTCCTCTCCAGGGCAGTTCAAGTGCTAGGGCTAACTGCATTATGTCTGAATACAGCAAGACTCCATTAGAAGAAACAACATTACAATGGTGAGTAATGTTTTCTTTTTTCCTAATACAAGAAATTTCACAAAACTTGGGATCTTTAAAGACCTACTCCCAAAAGCTTTTTTTTGTTATAAAATGCAACACCAACACCCTATGTGCAACTAAAGAAGCTGAAAACTGTATATGTTGACCTCACTAAAAAGTCAAGGAAAAGGGCAAAGTTAAGTTGGCCACACTCATAAGCCAGTTATAAAACAGTTCACACTGAGGAAGACATCTGTCTAGACCATGTCAGTGACTCCCTCTATTGCTAGGAGTTGGCTGGTGTTATAAACTGCTGCTGCTATAAACTGTAATAATACAGATTATGTATGTAATGCTAGTGGATAAAGAAGATTTATTTAAGTGCTGGCCTATTTTGTGTTTTTTTTTTTACAGTGTTTTCACTGCAATGTCATCTTCTTTGGTGGTCCTGGGATCTAATTGGTACCTTCTGGGTCATGTGACACTCAAGTTATAATTTACTACTGTAAACACCTGTTCTTTGTATTTGCACAGTGAAATACAGTACAGTTGTTCAAATATCTTCACTCCTTTCCTAGGCATAGAAACACAGAAGGAAAGGAAAGAATTTATTTTTTTATAATACATTTCGTACACACTCTGTCTCAAAGCCCTTTACGGGCAATAAGCAATAGAAGAAGCCATTAAGCCAAGACATGGAGATTAAGTGGCACTGCGGGAGTTTAAGGAAAGATCAGGAGATTTAAGTACAAAGTGAGAAATAAATTAAGCACAGAGGCAATAAGTGATGTGCTCAAAGTCACAGAGTGTCACTGCTGAGCTTCAAAGTGTGCCCTTTGTGCTTACAGCTCTGTGCTCTAACCCCTAGGCAACACTGCCTCCCTACCCCAAGTCCAAGTGACAAAAAATGCAGGATTTGCCTTCATCATGGTTTTTAGTCATTTTTCTTCTCATTTGCTCCCAGATCTGCCCTTTTGTTCATGACCCCATTCCATGCTCCTTGTACCTGTTACAGGCTGCAGATTATACTCTGTGCAGATTGCCCAAATGGTGGGCCTGGCCCTTCTCCCAGGCAGGGATCAGAAGGGAAACGAGCCAATGATTTTTGTAAGCTTTTGTGGGCAGGACATGGAGCACCTGCACAGCCCATGCAAAGGCCCCACCACACATTTAGGAGGGGCCTAGAATGGAGGCTCTACTGTGTGTGATGCCCCACCCCCTGGGCCACCCAGAATAGTCACTCAGCAGCAGATGTTGTAAAACCTCCTGGAGATGTTGCATGCCCCATGGGGGCTACTTTCATCCTTTGTTGGCCAGACTGTGATCCCAGACTTGAGGATACTAACCCTGGTTTCCTCCATGGTGAGTTGTTTTGATTTGTGTTTGCACTTTTGTGAAATGCATTTCTCAGTTCACATTGATGCCATCCATGAAAAACTCTGTCCCAAGCTCGATGCTCTATGCTGCAATAAACATTGCTTACTTCCGCATGTCCGCAGGGAGCTTGTTACCAAAATGGTGCTTCCTCTCTTTGATTACATGGATATGGTCTATGGCACTGCCCTTTTCACTTCCCTCACCAAATAGGACACCTTCTGGAACTGCTTCTGCCATTTTGCTACAAAGCCCCCCCCCCATACCCATCATTGCTCACTATATTCATCCCTATCCATCCTCCCTCTGCCCTCTCATCACCAGGCTTACTGTACCACCTTCACATCCAAATACTGGTTTGGTTCACGTCCCTCTTGCCTCTCCTCTCCCAGCTTTCCCCTGTCTCCTGTTCCTTCTGTTCCAGGTACCATCGCAGCTTTGCCACTCCTCACCCCCACTCCTCTGCTAGGCAATCTCCTTCTTCTATTGACTTCCCTCACTCTGGAACCAACTCCCCTCCTGCCTCTCCCATCCCCTTGCTCCCTCATGCACCAATTGAAACTTCATCCTTTCTCCACCTGTTCCTGTAAACCTCTTCCTGATTCCTACACGGTCATGCCTTAACCATCCTGGCAAGCAGCCAGCTGGATCCCTCTCCTGCCTTGAGTTAACTTCCACAACAATAGAGTTTTCTCCCTCCTTTGCAAGGTCAGGGAATAACTCGCCCATCAGGCCAATCGCCAATTGTCAATACCGTTCTTATTCGCCAATTATTATAGCCACTCTTGAATAGGCACTTGCTAGGTGTTCTTATTGAGCTGCACCACAATTTATTCTCTGCACCTACAACTTTTTGCACTTATTGTAATTTTGTCCTAATGTATTTTACTGAAGGGTGTTCAATGTTTTGCTGTTATGTATTGTGCTACTAGTTTTCCTCTGTTCCTGGGTTGCACCTGGAAACAAGCCTTGGATCATTGTGCCTCTCACGGTTATGAATTTTCAAATAAATAAATATCTGTTTGACTGTATTTCTTATCAGTATAAATCGCACAATTGTGTTACCACTTTATATATCTGTAACACATTTCTTATCATTATTGGCTTCTGTACATTGATCTGTACCCTTTTTTGCTGTTTTTCTATGTACTTGTAGTAGCCAGGTCGTGCCTAAAGATAAAAGTGTTTTGCATCAGTACACCTACCCGGTAAAGAAAGTATAAATAAATAAATACATAAATAAAGACCATTGGACCACTTTGTGCACAGCAACCATCCTCTTGTTATTGGAAGGATGAAAAAAATGTGAATATATTGATTTTTTAACAAAAAAAGACTAGATAGAAGAGCAAGGGAAAAGACAAAGACATAATATAGCTTGGGCCCCCAAAATTGAAAAGTGTAAACAACAGAGCCAGTGATAGCTCTTAAAAGACTCTTCAATACAACAGGGACAACTTATAACAAAATAAGTACACACAGTTTAGCGTTAAGTTGATATACTTAACATCCTCTCATTCTTTTTTCCAGTCAGTAGTTTTTTTCTCCTCTCTGGTCTGCCTGATGGCACCCCCCAGCCTCATCACTGACCTTCTCATGGACTTATCACTTGCTCAGAACCTCGATGGGTGGTGGCCTGCCATGTCGGTCATGTGACAGTCTGCGGGGGCTGCCAGCCATGGGCAACCTACCATCTGTTTCCCTCATTTTTGTCCTCTGGGCTATAGCATCAGAATGTGTGCACCAAGCATGCCACACTGCGGCCCTGCCCCTCTTTCATTCCTGCTGTGCATCTGCCAGGTGGCAGGCTCTATAACAGGATTTTGCAACTACTTCCAGCATTGACCCACACTTCTCTTCTGGTTCTGGACTCCCTCCTCCTCCAAAATGTCTCTTCTGCCTTTTTCCTTTCTCCTTTCTCCTTACGCAACTTACTTTGTGCTAGAGCGTGTATATATTAATCTCCAGTGTATATATTTTCCTTACTGTATGATGCATATTGTATGTTATATATATCTTGATCTACCTTGTTGTTTTTTATTTATTGCCCGTAACACACTCTGTTCCACCTCATGAATTCATTGTTTTTCTTGTAATGCCTTATAGACTTCCAGGTCCATCTTGTAAATGAGTATTAGTTAATAGGCAGACTAGGTGGGCCAAGCGGTCCTTATCTGCCGTCAAAGTCTATGTTTCTATGTTTCAATGGTGTTCCACCTGGTAAAATAAAGATTGATTGATTGACTGATTGATGTGGTGCCCCCCTCCCTGAGGAAGGAGAGCTGTGGTTGGGTGCATGATCCTCCCTCACCCAGCAGGCCCACCAAGCGACCCTTGTTTGTCCCTAAAACCTGGTCTCCAGCGTGGGGACCAGAAGCAGAACTACTCCTCCACTGGGACAGCTCCCATCCTCTCATACTTAATTAAATTTGAAGATTTAATGAAAACAGGATTCTTTGCCACTTGTCTTCATCTGCTCTGGCTGCTTGTCTACAAGTGATGTAATAATCCTCTCTTGTAACATCACAACTGTTTGCTATAGAAATGATCATAATGGCACAAGAGAAGAGTAGGATCCTTCAGACTATTCCATGCCCTTTTAGCTTGGAGCTTACAGTCCTGACCTTACTGGTTGTAGACTAGACCTCCCCCTGCAGCATACACCCTGTTAGGACCACCATTCATGATGGGGCTAGAATCAAGGTGAGAAGGTGAACTGAGTGTGATTAAATATTCACATGGGTGGAAGAAGGGAGGAGAGCCAAAGGGAGAAGCCATACCTGTTGCTATGTGTAGAGGGGCAATTATCCTCAATAGCCCCATTTACACTGACCAAGCTGTTACGCACTGGTGTGGCTCACACTGGTGCCAGTCTGCACCTGGTCATTTATGAAGCCAGTGGTGTACACCACTTAAGGATGCTGGCTTCCACACTGGTGTCACACCAGTATCTTGTGAACTACATCATGGGACACATTTTGCAAGGAGCACTGTGTGAAATGTTATGCTAAATTACCATCAGACAGTGATGTGTAACATGACCGTTATACTACACCTGAAAACACCCACATCAGTTCAAGTCCTCTGTCTGGGAGAGGAACAGAAGAGCCATACTGTTTTGATGCCTGCACAATTTACACTCCCAAGTTTACAATAGTGCAGCTCTCCAAATCAGCTACACAGGTATAGAAATGACCAGTGCAAATGGGTCTAACACCAGGCATTTTTCCTCTCCTTATGAGGTTGCAGCCACCACCCTGATATCTAATGCTCTCTTTCTCCTATCTCACCTATAGAGGGGAGGACAGACACTGTGTTGTCACCCATGACACCAAGGCCATGCCTCCATTCTTCACTGTAGATGCTAAAGTGTCACCCACACTCCCCAAGTGTCTGAACTCACTACATTTGCAGCATCTCCAGACACCAGTGGGTAAGAATATTGGGGTCAACCTTGTGTCCCTCACCTGGAAACGAAATGTACTAGCATCAAGAAAGATTTCCTCTGAGCTAGCATAAAGTGTGTATGCTGTTCAGACCCTGTCAATCATAGCAGAGTCTATTGAGCATTTTGTTTCTCCTCATCCTCTTCACTACTTGTATCCATCCCACTTTCTGTGATATTTTCAGCTTCCAAGTAGCATGCTGCAATGTGTATAAAAAACAGCATTTAGAAAAAAAACAAATAATTTTGGAGGATATGATTTAATTTGCATTGTCACTATACCAAGGGCTGATTCAGAAAGGGTTCCGGTGACTTACGAGACTGTGAGCTAGCAATGCATAAGCACTTTCTTGCCAAAGCCACAGAAGTTGGCCAGATGACGATCCACACTGCACGGCGTGCGATATGCAGAAGTGAAGTGCATGTACTTTCCCACAACATATCTGCAGTGCTCAGCAAGTGGGCATTCTGAATTATATAGGCACAATTCACACATACGAATGTGAATAGGTGTTTGGACTTTTTTTAGGTCTTAACACTATGCCTCCAGATTGTACATCCTCTTAACAAATGTGTGCAACACATGCAAACCCGTATAAGTACACTGCAAACATTCGACAATCCATCATACCACTTGCAACACATGTCTCTTAGCCCACTGGGGTGTGGTCAGGTGCCCCAAATTCAGTATCTACCAAAACACCCAGTATTCCATAATCAGACCATGACACTGCACACACACACCAATAAATACACAAAAAAGTAAATTAAATACGTGCACTCAAGCATGTTATGGTTGGCCCATGGATGTTTGTTACAGCCCCTAGAGCATGTCAAACCTTGTCCTGTCCTACATAGCAAAGACCAACAATGCTGGTGGTCCAGGTGTTGGCCCCAGTGACCAAGATACAGCACACCATGGGCCTTTGCTGGTTGGCATGGCAACACGGCCACAATCGGGTGTGGCACTGCATACTTCCCCCAGGTGTCATGGATATAGGCGTTACCATGTGATGACATCAAAAAAGGACACCCCAGGTTACAGCCCAGCTGCACCTAGAAGTCCTCCATCTGTCTCTTCCTCCATTTCTTATCCTCCCTCTTCCTTAGGTTTTCCTTCTCCTGCTCCCCCTGAGGAATTCTTATGAGGCAGAATGGTCACCACTTGTCATATCCTAGTCTGTATTGCCATTTAATGATGCATATCAGCTTCATGGTTATTAATGCACATGTAAAATACACATGTATACATTATTAAGAGGTACAGTACTAACCAATCTCCAATCCCCCTCTCATAGAAACATAGAATTTGGCGGCAGATAAGGACCACTTGGCCCACCTAGTTTGCCCATTTTTCCCTACCTGTAGTGCCACCGCAGATCCTACTTGATCTCTGGCCCATCCCCCCTTTCCCTAACATTCCTTTATGACTATCTCATGCATTCTTGAACCCCACCACTGTTTTTGCCCCCACCACCTCCACTGAAAGACTGTTCCAGGACTCTACCACTCCTTCTGTGAAGAAGTACTTCCTCACATCTTCACAGCTGTCCTGAATCTACCCCCCTTCCCCCAGCTTCTTATCATGGCCCCTTGTCCATGAGCATCTTTTTGTTATGAAAAATACTTCCCTCTTGTACCTTGTTTAGTCCTGTGAGGTATTTAAAGGTCTGCTTCATATCCCTCTTTTTCAGTTCTCTCTTCCAGATGTACATATTTAGGCCCTTTAATCTCTCGTCACAGATTTTCTGATGCAGAACCTGCTCCATTTTAGTTGCCCTCCTCTGGACTGCTTCCACTTTGTCTATGTTCTTTCTGAGATGTGGTCTCCAGAACTGGACACAGTAGTCTAGGTAAGGTCTTACCAATGATCTATACAGATGCAACACCACCTCCCTCTTTCTGCTGGTGATACCCCTCCCTATGCACCCCAGCATCCCACTAGCTCTCCCAACTGCCTTGCCACACTACCTGGCCACCTTTAGGTGATCCAATATAAATCACCTCCAGGTCTCTTTCCTGCTTGGTGGTCATCAGTACCATCCCACTATTTTGTACTTCGCCCCTGGGTTTCTATGCCGCAAGTGCATTATTTTGCACTTTTTTGCACTGAAACCCAGCTGCCATACCCTTGACCGCTCTTTGAGTTTTCTCAGGTCACTGCTCATCCATTTCACCCCTCTGAGGGTCCACCATATTGTAGAGTTTGGTGTCATCCTCAAAGAGGCAAACCTTCCCTTCTAGCTCCTCTGCAGTGCCACTTATAAGGATGTTAAAGAGAACGGTCCCAGCACTGATCCCTGAGGCACCCCGCTGGTCACCCTCCCTTTCATGGCATGAACTCCATTTACCAACACCCTCTGCCACCTATCTCTTAACCAGTTTACCACCTTTGAACCCTTTCCTAAGTTACCCAGCTTGCTTACTAGTCTCCTATGTGGAATGGTGTTGAATGCCTTACTGAAATAAAGGTAAGCTATATCCACTGCTCCACCCTGATCTAATTCCTTGGTCACCCAGTCAAAGAACTCTATCAGATTCGTTTGACGCAACTTGCTCTCCTCCACAAAATCCATGCTGCCTTGGGTCTTGTAACCCATTGCATTCAAGATATTCCAAAATCCTTTCTTTCAGCAATGATTCCATTAATTTTTTCATCACCGAAGCCAAGCTGACTGGCCTATAATTGCTAGCTTCTTCCCTGTTACCAGTTTTGTGAAATGGGACTACATCTGCCCTTCTCCGGTCCTCCAGGACCACTCCTGTTTCCAATGAGTTGTTAAAGTGGAAGTCTCCCATAGTGTCACACCAATATTTTCCCAACTCCTTATGTGTAACTGTTGTGTGCCTCCTGCAGTTTCCAGCAGTCCTATTGCTGTCCAGATCTAGATTATAAATAAAAATATACAGCCCCCCAGAAGTTATCAATGTGTTTATCCTCCATTTTACCATCAATGCTGCTGGAGGATGATGTCATCAGAGCAACAGATAATGGTGCTGCACTAAATGCAGTTCCACTAGTAAACCAAACCCACAATGTTTAGTTCCCCACTTGAGTAATGGAGGAACCCTTTAAGTGGTGTGCATATCCTGAAGTGCAGGTCTAATAGGGACTAAGACCATGTGAGTGTGATGCAGCACTGATTTGACATGTATATATAGTATTCATATAAGGAAGTGCCTATATGTGTTGTGTTACTGTTTCTGTTAGCAAAAAACAGTTTACCCAATAAATGACTCTGGGTACAACAAGAGTTTTAAGTGGTATTATACAGCTGTTGTATTATGTTCTGTGTGTGTTAGCATTCTCTGTTTTGATTGACACCAGTAGTGAGAAACAGTCTTGCAAATATGCCCCTTTCCCTTTGTAACTAGGCAGTCAGTGATTGGATGGCTGTTGTAAAGCAATAAAGAGTTCTGCTATAACAAGGAATAGGTTACCAGGGAAGCATCAGCTGCAGCATATGGAAGAAGGCCAATCTAGTGGTTAAAGCACAGGCACAAGAACTGGGAGACTCTGGTTCAAATCCTACTAAAGTCCCTTACTCCTAACCCTTAACAAGTTCCCCTAACCTCCTTAGGAACTATGATGGCCCCTCAGGTCCATGACTTTAAAAGTGCCCCCATTCCCATTATAAATCATTAGCAGTGATGTGAGAGCTACCACACTGCACTTTGAAGGTACTGAGGACAAGCTGTGGCAGCCCCCCCCACTTTGTAATGCCAACATTTGAAGTAGGATGTCCCTCACAAATCAGATGCTGCACTTCAGCTTGTTGTAGGTAAAGAAACTAATCAGTCTCAGTGTTTGTAGTGCTCTGTATTTGCTTAGCTCATTCCTCCCATGCCGTATGCATTCTGTGTCTTGGTAGTTCCAGTCAAAAACTCAGATTAAAGGAACATTTGAAATGTAAAACAATACACTTTATACAGTAAGTGATCTAGCTCTCCACTTTCAGGCTGCTGAAAGGGGGGGTGTATCATTTGTGCAAAGGAGGAATTCAGTCTTGTGTGATCCTTTGGGAAATTGCCCAGGCCTACCTTGTAAATGAATCTTCTCAAGGGTGTTCAGCTGGTTCAATACAGATTGACAGCATGATTGACTGATTCAGTCTACTGCTCTGCACAACATGTTGCAACTGTCTCACAGAGAGAAATGAGCAGTACACAGAAACAGATTCTGTTTCCTGTGAATGAAATACTATTAGATGTATTATTTGCTCTACACATACAGTATTAAGGCTACAAGTACTACTCCCTGTGTGAATTGCATGACAGAACTTTCTTAAGCCATTGTACACTTAAACTAAAATCAGGATAGACAGCATTGATATCCTTATGTTTTCTTCTGCAGTGATATCAGGGAATGGGAGGGGCTGTAGTGACTCATTTGCATGCAAATGGAGGCTTGCTTGACACTTTGCTACCTTGTTTCAGAGCCTCAGACTCTAGATATGTGTTGCAATAGAAGAAATGACTGATCTCTTATTGACATATGTACAGTAATTGATGTAATGTATTAATAAATACATCAGACATATCCAAATCAGAAATATACAGGAGTCTTCTCCTTTAAACAGGGCCATCAGAGGTGCAGACAGTACCTCCCTGAGATCCCTCACTACCCCTGGGTTGACCCTGTCTAACCTCAGTGCTTTGTCCACTTTCAGATTTGTGAGTCCCTTTAGGACTGTCTCTGAAAATTAACTAGTGTCTGTCACAAACCCTCTCAGCAGGTCAGCCCTCTACTCCCAAAGTGCCAACCTCCGAGCACAGTCTTGTGAACACTTAACAGAAACAGGGTAACCCTCTTGTCTGTTTTGTGGGTTCAAATTAACCTTTGGTCTCAGTTCTGGAGGGATTTAAACTGTGAACCTCTTGTTAGTGTACCCAATGCACAGGCTCAGATAATTCTGTCTTTGGGGGGCCAGATATCTTTGCTTATGGGCACCTAACCAGGTGTACAGAAATGAACCCTTAAAAACTCTAATAAAGACCTCAGATTACTCTTACCTTTCCAGTTTGGTATCACCATTCAAGCTTATGCACAGTATCTGCTTTAATCATATATATTTCACTTGTTAAAAAAAAGAAATTCAAAGACAGACCAAGTAGGCTCTAAAAATAGAGTTTTACTAAAATAGATAAAAGTATGTAAAACATAAAATACAGAACCATTATATCACAAGAACCATACAATCTTTTAAAAGAACAAGGTTTTAACAGTGCAATTCCTTCTACAGTACTTAGAGTTTGTCTTTCTCTACCTGTATACTTGCTTAAAGTGCTCAAAGATGTTTCTTTGTCAGAGTGTAGATAAAAGTGTCCTCTCTCACACAGACATCAAAGCATTTATGATTTCACAAGAGGGAGCCATATAACTTGCACTCTTCCCCTAAACGCCATAAAAGTTTATGATTTCCCTCTTAGCAACTACAGCTATAATTAACTTAGATAAATAGGAGATCCTTGATTAAGGACTGTTCTAGCCTGTAATTAGCTTCTGGCCTTCCAGGTAAGACCTTGTATCTAAAACCTGTATGTGTGAGTGTGTGTCTCACATGCTGCCTCAGCATCTCTCATGAGAGACAGTCCGTAACACATTTTTATTACAAAAAATTGTAGTGTACTCAGAACTGGCTGTCTACGTGTCACAGTGTCCACCTCCCTCCCTCCCTCCTATGCTCCTGTTACATTTTTGTGGCCCCTCCCCATCTCTTTCCTCTGTGAACACTGCACAAAAGTATTTGCTCAGGATGTCTGCCTTTTCCTCCCCCCCACACACAGTCCCCCTTTCCCTTCTTAACCTTTCAGCCCACCCCTAGTTTTTCTTTTTTCACTTACATATTGAAGAAATGGCTTGTCCCTTTTTGTTACTGCCTTGGCTATTCTCATTTTAGTTTGTGCTTTTGCGCTCCTTACTGCTGTCATCCCTCATACTGATATGTATTACCCTTACAGGTGAAGGCATCCAGGTTGAAGTCCAAGAGGAGCAATGATGCGGCTTTGGCTTTATCTGCTTGCTCTTCCCATGCCATGGTTGAATGACGTACTCACACAGTGTGCAGAGGGTCAACTGAACTGGAACTACACCCACAAAACAAATCATGAATGACCACTGGTGGCTGGCCAAACTTGCCACACACACCCTAGCTTCCCTTAAAGCAGACCCCTTCATAGTCAAAGTGGTGCTTGTGGTGAGTGAGGGTTGTGAGCTGTGTGTGTCCTGAAGATCTTGAACACCTGCACACCTCACAGGGACAGCACTGTCACCACCAGGGAGGATGTGTCAGAAGTACCTGAAAATTTTGATATTATTCAGTTTATTTTGTTAATTAAGTTGGATCACTGGAATGTCCATTCCTTTTCTGGAGTGACCCAGGACACATTAACAATACATGTCAGGATCATCACAACAGTGAGAAAAAATATATGCTTATTACAATAGATAACTTAATACAAACAAATTACATAGCTCATTTATGAATTACAGTCATAAGACAATTTATAAGACAGATATGAATGCAACCAGGCTTTAAAGTGCAGTAAATCATTCCATGCTTTCAGGTAACAGGGAAGCACATTCCAAATAGAAGGAGTGCTAAAGCTAAAGGAACATTTAGCTATGTTGGCATGTAGCAGAGGGACAAGCAGGCACAAGTTATAAGAAATCCTGGTGCAATTATTACTGTTGTAAAATTGCAGTTGATTGACCTGAGATATAGGAGTGCCAGTCATAATAAGCTTTTGAGTAATACAAGATAAATTATTTAAACAGCAACGATCAAGGAGCACCATCTTAAGCTGGAGATGACAGTGCAATGGTAGGTGCACTTGCAACCCATTAATGCAAATTTGCCAGTTGTATTGTATAGTAGAAGATATTTAATTGGGATGCCCCACTGGTGGGATTTTGTCTTGTTTACATGGCTGTCCTATCTGTCAGAAAGCTGTGTTTTTACACTACAGTACTGTAACAGCATTTCTTCATCCCTTATTGTGTTACACAGCTGGCACCAACATAACCATTCCATAAGGCTGTACAGTATTTCCATATCTCCCCCTTCCCTTTTTGGAATACAGTTCGGTACTGAACAATCATTCATTTATAACATTTCTCTGTTCAGTTCTTTTCTACCCCCTCCCCAATTTCCTAATTCCAATTACGTACCATGTTCCAGTTCTACCTCTCTTTCTTACTCACTCACTCCTGTCAGTTACTGTGTTTGTGGATAGAGTGATGGGCATGGATCAATACTCCACAGATGCCACGGAGTAAAAACAAAAAGAATTTGAGCTTGAGTTGGCATGGTATGGTAACTGCAACATCAGAAGCTGTACTTGGGACAGCGCATAGAGGGCACGTGCTTAAATGTCTGAATGCCAGAGCCAGGAAGTCAGACAACTGCAGTTGATCGCAGGGACATACTAAGGACATGGACACCAGTACCCACAAAAGACATGGGCACTTAGTATGAGCTTTACATTGTGAAACAATAGGAGAGAAAGTCACTGGGAGGTGGATCAGCATGTTAGGCAAACACAGGCAGTGACAGATTCTCACTAGCTTGACAGGCCATTGACAGTTGCTTAGTGTGGGACTAAAAAAGTTAGCTTAGTTTTAGTTTATTTTGTTAACCAAACCAGTAACGAAATATCACTACAAATTACAAAGCAGGCTCCACATCGCCGATGACAATGTCAGCATGGATATATATATCACCCACCCAAACCCCGTAGACAGTGCACAGCATGGCCCAGCAAGGTGCCGACCATGACCCCAGCCCACCGACTGGTGCCCCAGGCACCGTACCTGTTGCCAGCCACAATATGATGGCCACCCCCCAAAAAAACTCATTGTGATGTGGTAGACAACAGCCCTGATGTCTAGCGGACCCCCCTTCCCAACACCACCCCTGCAGGTAGCTGCCCACTGGAATCCATTGATCACATTTTCAGGGACAACCTGGGTTTTAACAAAAGCACATGCAAAAACTGACATACAGCAATCAAGAATATTATAACATGTTATACTGAAACTACAGTATGATATATCATAATTAACAAATAAAAGCATTAAAATGCATAGGTTATATAAATCAGTGCAAAAAAGAACTAGTTTAAATATTATTAAAACAAGTGCATTTATATTTTAGCCAGACATCTGTTTGACTAGGATTTCAAAGTAGCCAGCTTTCTGGCCTCTCTTAAACCCTGTGTAAGTGAATTCCAACTGTTTGGATGAGAAAAAACTAAAGTTAGTTGACTAGTAGTGGTTTCCATCTTTGATAAGAGCAAAATATTAGGGTCACTAGAACATAGTCTTCAGGTTGTAACCTCTACAGTTAAACCACGTAACAACGATTTTATAAATCAAAACATATACTGTAACACCGGCCTGGTGGCACTGAGGGTTGAGGTGCTGGACACCACACCTCACGCCATGCCGGCGACCCGGGTTCAGGAATGAACCTGGGCTGTCGGAGGTTGGCAGGGGAGGGAGAGGATTGAGTGTCCGATGGACTGCTCTCCTCTCTCGGGAAGGAAGGGGGGTAGTGCTCAGCACTTGGCTGGCCTCTGGTGGAGATCTGGGGCTCAGCAAGCGTAGAGTTAGCCACAAGGGGATGGGGAGTGGCTATGTCAGCAGTGAGGCCATGATGTTGGGTTCGAGCCACTCCCCCAAACAGGGAAAGACAGCGCACAGTCTCCTAGATGATGGAGCACTGTATCTGGAGACCCTGATTGCCCACGTGCCTGCCTGACTGCCCAAAGAGTCCGACAAAATACTGAAGCATCGGGGTGTACTGCCCTGCCCTGTACCCACCTAGGGGGTATAGCCAAGGCTCCATGGGGACCAACCGGGAGTTCGGGTAGACCGTGTGTGCGGGGATACCACATTGTGTCTCCCAAAGCAGTGGAGACCATGTGCAGAGAGAGGGAGTACAAAAAGTAATTTAAAAAAAAAAACACATACTGTAAGTTAAATTCAAGTGAGGCCTCAACCGGGAACCAGTTGAAATTTCCTAGAAAGATTCAGTGATGGGTAGAAATATAGACCTTTAAAATAAATCTAGTGATTTTGTTCAACAACATTTTATTTCTCACTGTTGCCTTTGGTCTTCGTTCAATAAAAAAATTAAGAGCATGCAATTATAGCAAGTGAGAATTTCTAATCCTTAAATCTCTGCTCACACAGTCTTTTAGTCTATGTCTTTAATACATGTTTATGTGACCATGTCAGTTTGGGTTTCAAATGATAAAGTGAAACCCAACGAAACTTCCAAATGTCTGAGAGTAGTAACTTCTTCCAAATAAACCATATCAAACAAAGTGTGAGATAGAAATATCTCCGTTAGTCGGTGTCCCCATCTCCTGTATTGAAATTATAGTCACTTAACTGGTTTCTGGTGGGACCCTCCAACTATATGGATGCCCTAATTAAGTTGTACATTTAATTGGTGTTCATTATCACTTGTCTTCAAATGAAATCCCTTAATCTGGACTATCCTCAGATATGTACTATGTACCTCACTTGATTTTTATGTTTGCTTGCATGCATGTGCAAGAAACATAGTGCCACCATACGAATTTTCATAGGTGTGCCACCCTACTTCCAATGCCCTGTTCCTTCTTGCATGCGCAGCCTCACTGCACCAATAAATGTCTGAGCTGTCTATGACAGCAGCTCAGATGCAGTGGCGTACAGTTGAAAGCAAAAGACCACTACAGTCAGCGGTGGTAACATGTATGCAATTTGCATACTGCCGTCGGCAGGCAATTTACATAGTGCTGTTGGCAGTATGCAAAGTGCCTACACATCAGCACTGCATCTGAACAGCTGTCATAGACAGCTCCATTTTTTTCTTGGCCCCCCCCAACAAACCCCCAAGTAGCATGCTGGGAGCACACCCCAGCATGCTCATGTGCTCCCTCCGCACACTCTGTGGCTGAGGGGGGTGCCCAATCCCCCATCAGCTCCACTGCCCCCCAAACAGACTTCCAGGTGCCATGCTGGGAGCCCACCCTAGCATGGCAAAAGTCCCTATAATGATAGGGTGCCCAATCCCCATTGGCCCTCTGTACCCCACCAAAAAACAGACTTCCAAGTGCCATGCTTGGAGCCCATCCCAGCGTGGCAAAGTCTGTATGGCCGATGGGGGTGTCCAATCCCCCATTGGCTCCCCTACCCCCCCAAACAAACTTCCAGCTGCCATGCTGGGAGCCCACCCCAGCGTGGCAAAAGTCCCGCATCGTCTTCCTAAAATAGAAAAAAACACCACCTGTAAAAAAAAAAAAAAAAAAAAAAAGGTCCCTCGTTGACTGTCTTGCCCCCTCCCAACCCGCACCCATCCTCTGAGCACCCACCTCCCCCACACCTCCCCGATCCCACATACTTACCTTCCGAGTCCAGCACGACAATCTTCGAGGGACTGGGAACACGTCTGCACTCTTCAAAGCTGACCGCGAACAGAAGAAATGCCGATAAGCTGTATAATGACATAAATGGGAGGTTTTCAACTTTGGTGCATATCTCGCCCATTTTTGGCAATTTTTTCACAACATTTTCAACATGGGGTTCTTGGGGCCCCACCTCCACGAACTCAGTCACTGTCATTTGTCATTCAGTCCCGAAGGTGATTTCCTGGTCCTCATGAACCACCTTCCTGGACGATTAATGAAATGACAGTTTTCACAGTTCATGGTAGGCCCCCAAAAACCCTATGCTGAAAATTTGGTGAACAAATTCCCAAAATTACTGTTTCACGAGCATAAGCAGTAGTTCCTACGCACGCCATAACTTTGAGAATTTTTAATATTTTCACTCCAGACTTTCAACATTGCCATTTTGCCACACCCCCTTATGAACAGCACAGTTGTCATTTTTCATATTTCACCCAAAATGTGTTTTCACACATGTAGCGCACATTGGTGCGGTCAGTGTGCGAAATCAATGTTCGGGTCACATTAAGAAAATCACAGTGACACTGTTTGTGAGCAGAGATGTTAAAATGGCTATGTTGAAAATCTGGTGACAAAAGTTCATAAAATGACTCAGTTACGAGCATGCATTGCGCAGTTTCCACGCACCCTTGTAAATTCACGAATTTGTAATATTTTCAGTTCAGATTTTCAACACTGACGTTTTTCCACACCTCCTTATGAATAGTACAGCTGTCATTTTTCACACCCTGGCCGAGATGTGTTTCCGCACTTCTGGTGCAGAATAGTGCGGTCGCTGTGGAAAATTAATGTTCAGGACAGATTAAGAAAATCACAGTGACATTGTTCATGTGCAGAGGTCCAAAAATGCCTACGTTGAAAATCTGATGTAAAAAAATTCCCAAACTAATTACATTACGGGTGTAAATTGCGCAGTTTCTACGCACGCTCGTGACTTCACCAGTTTTTGTATATTTTCACTCTAGATTTTCAGCAATGCCATTTTTTACACCTCCTCATGAACAGTACACCTGTCACTTTTCAAATCTTGTTCGAAATATGTTTTCATGCCTGTGGTGCCAAATGGCACAGTCACTGTGCAAAATCATCTTTCACCTAACAAACTGATAGTGCCACTGTTCGTGCGGTGGGGTCACAAAAAGCCCATGTTGAAAACTTGGAGTAAAAATACCAAGAAACGCCCAGGGCATTAGGGTTTTTGACCATAACGCCCTACCCTGTAGGGACTGACAGGAGTCAGGGGTGTGACTTGGGCTTGTCAACAGTAATGCTCATGCCATTCCACCCCACCCCCACCCTGCAGCCAGTGGCAGGTATCGAGGTGCGCCTTGGACCCTTTGACCCCCAGAGTTCACCCCATTCTCCTATACTGTGCCAATTTCAGTGTATTTCCTTATGGAATGAGATGAATGTAAAGCCCAAACACCCCAAGGCACACTTCGACACTTGTCAGTGTCTGAAGGGTAGGGTGAGGTGAAATGTTGTGACTGTCATGGGCGACGACCCAAAGGCACACCCCAATGCCTGTCCATCTCTGCAGGGTGAGGGTGGAGATGGCATCAGTTCAATACTTCAATGCCATTCCTATACTGCATCTGTCTAACTCTTGCACTTCCACTGCTAATGCCAGCAAGCAAACATTTGGCATTGACAAATGCTTGTTCTATTTATTTTCTATCACTTGTTAGGTGTTCACATTTTCTTTACTTCCAGTGTTTCCTATTTTATTTTATTTATTTTTTTGTTTCTTTGCTCCTTTTTGCTCCTACCCAGCACTCCACAGCTCCACTCCTTCAGGCTGTCATGCTGTCAGGGTGTTTGGTGCAGACTGTGTGTGTGTGTGTGTGTGTGTGTGTGTGTGTGTGTGTGTGTGTGTGTGTGTGTGTGTGTCGGGGGGTATGGTTTTCCATCTTACTTTTGCTTTTGTCTCTGCTGTTTTTGCTTAGTGCATAGCTTGTGGGGGTCAGTTTATGATATTTTGTTTGGTTTCTCATTGACAGTTTTTAACCTGGTGCTATAGACCTATGGGCAACCCCTTGTATGTGAGGACTTATGCATGTTTACCTATGGCATATTTTGGATTCTCTGTCTCCCCTGCCGTAACATGTTCACTTACTATCTATACTTTAAATTGTCCTACTGTATGGCCCACTTAAAAACCTCTGCATTCACATTTCAGCAGAAACACCACACCCTCACTATCGCATGTTATAAAATCTTCACATTTTATTCTGCCCCCTCTTGGATGTGCCATTTCATTTAATACTACTAAGTACTGACAAAAGCTTGCATCCCCCACACCTTCTATTTCTTACTGTTAATAGTTGCAGCCACATTTTTGGATGTTCCAGCTGTGGTTTGTACAGTGTTTGAACCACCATGTCTTTTATATTACTTGATCTTCCAAATGTTATGTCTGCCCCCCCCACCCCGGCAGCTTCTTGAAACTATTATCACTATACAGTACATACTGATGGTTTTGGATAATTTCCCTAATCTTGTATACTGTTGTCAGATGGGTAGTTATAGATCTTGGACCCTCTTTGGTTTTTTTACTCTGTTTCTTCTGGGTACCCCATATTAGACTGTCCCTATTTATACTTCAAACCTCTTCTACTGCAGTCTGGATCACACTCCTACTATATCTTCTATCTACAAAGCACTGTACCTGTCCATTCTGTCTTTTAGTGAACTGCTTTTCCTCCATGCAGTTTATTTGGTTCTAATTAATTGCCCCTTGGGGAATTCCTTTTATGTGCTTTGGATGTCTTCTGGAGGCCAACAGTATGGAGTTCTGATCTGTCTGCTTTGCATACAAATCTGATTCTTGATTTATACAACTTAACACCCAGAAAGTTAGTTTCATCTACCTCACTGTTAATTTAAATCTCAGAAACTGATTCATTCTTTCCAGAAACTTAAGAAATGCCTGAAGTTGGTCAGCGGTGTCTTTCCAAATAATATTGATGTCATCAATAAAGCAACACCACAAATCCAGATATTGAAAAAATTGATTTTAAACAACATGAAGTCTTGCTGTATTCTGACATATGCAGTTAGGTCCTGCCTTTCAACTGCCCCGGAGAACAAAGAGTTAAACTTTCCATGACCAGTATGGGATGTTCACCACGAGCTCGGTTGAAGCTCCTGTCTGCTGTTGTTTAAACTGCAACCATCAGATTCTTTACTCCGCCTCACTGAACAGTCGCTCCGGAGATTTCTCCTGCTGCTCGGTTCAAAAAGTTGGTTGAAGTGTCGGTTTTTGGTCAGTTTCTACCTAATTGCTGTTACTGCTTAGTCGGTTCAAGTCTCTGTCTGTGGTACCGTGAGCACAAGATAGATTTTTTGTTCTGTTTCTGTGTGGAACTTGTAAATTGTGGATCGGTTCAGCTGAACCGATCAGTTTGAGGAAAAAAAGCTTGTGTTTGCTTTGGAGTATGGTAACCGGTCCGTATCGGTTCTAAAAAAAAATGGATTTAATTACGTTTTTTTCCAAGACCCGTGACACGGTCAGGAACTGATAGGGGAGTCTTGCCTGGCGGATTGCTGAAAAAAGGGTAAGTTTTTGGTTAGGATTGGCCATGTCTGAGAAACCCAAGAAAAAAACCGGGCCCACTGGGTTTCAACGCTGCAGTGTGTGTGGGGAAGTCTTTGCCAAGGCTGATCCCCACACCACCTGTGTTTATTGTCTGGGGTTTGACCACCTTGCTTCAGACTGCCAAATTTGCAAGAATTTTCCCAAATATACCCTGGAAAAGAGATTAGGTAGACTGAGGGAAAGGGAGGCTGAGAAGTCCGCTGACCTGGATGGCCAGCCTGGTTCGGTTCCGACCGAACCAGAAGGAGTGCCCTCTAACCAGGGCGATACTTCGGGCAAAAGGAGAGCCGATTCCGAGGAATCAGTCCCGGTAAAAAGAAAAAGAAAAGACAAATCGACTGGTTCGGACCCAGAATTTCATACTCCGACTGCCGGTGAGATAGCCAAGGCGATAAGGATTGTGCAATCACTTAGTTTGGTTCCGACCGAACCGGCACCATCTGGCAGGGGCTCAGTTCGGTCGGTTCCCCCGGTTCCGGATTATACTTTGGAAGAATTTTATGAACCGGAGGAGGAGGAGGAGGGAGAGTATGAGGAAGATTATGGTGATAGTGAAAGTCTGGATGTGCCTATTGACCCGGACATCTCCCCAGACAGACCTTCAGGTGTTTCTCCTCCTAGGCTTTCCTGAGTCCCCTTCACACTACATGTTTTACAAAAAAGTGGCTGAGACCCTCCAGCTTCCTATGGAGGAAGCAGTAGAGGATCAGGAAGAACCTAATTATGTTGAGATGATGGACATCCCAGAGTCCAGGAGACTGTCTATTCCCCTCAACAAATCCTTTGGGAAACAGACACATAAAATTCTTAAGTCTCCTAATTCTATACCTCCTGTGGACAGACGAATGGACAAGAGGTACACTCTCTCAGGCTCAGACACGGAGTTCCTTTTTCAGCAATGCAGCCATGTTGGGGTTGTGCAGGCTGCTGCCTGTAATAAGGCAAATATTCCCTTGGCATCACACCCCCCAGACAAGGACTCCAGGAAGATTGATGCCATGGCAAAGAAACAATACATGGCAGCATCTTTGAGACTCAGGCAGGCTAACTATATGGCCTATACAGCCAGATACCAGAAGTCCAGGTGGGACACTGTGCTGGCTCTGGCTAAACAGGCCCCTGGCCAGCTTGCCAAGGAGCTGGAGCAGGTGGCTGCAGATGGGATTGAGGCATCGAAAGTACAGTTTCATGCTGCTGTAGACTCCAATGATGTATCATCAAGAGTCATGGCTACATATGTGGCTCTTTGGAGGCTGGCTTAGCTCAGATGTACTAGCCTCTCACAGGATACCCAGGCTAAGGCCATGGATTTTGCTGTAATTAGTAATTCTCTGTTTGGGGAGCAGACAGAGAATTACATAAAAAAGATGGATGAGTACAGGACCATTTACAGGAGTGCTCAGGCCAAAGAAAGGCAAGCAACTCCTCAAAGACAGCAGTCCAGGGGCAGGGGCAGGCCTTTCCAAGGGCCTTTTTACCAAGCTCAGGCCTCCTCTTCTTCCTTTTCACAGAGGGGGTTCTTTAGAGGGAGAGGCAGAAGGGGGATGAGCAGGCCTGCATCCATCCCTCAGCCTAAAGCCCCTGCCAAGCAGACACCCTGATGGGTCTGCCCGGGCTGATTCTACCATACCAGTAGGGGGCAGGCTGGCTTACTTTGTCCAGGACTGGAAGTCTCTTACATCAGATGAGTGGGTCCTGGAAGTAGTAAGCCAGGGACTGGTTCTCAGCTTCAAAAAATTTTCCAAGATGAGAACCAGATCTTTTCCACCTGCAAATCTCTCAGAGACCCTTGCCCTAGAGGCAGAGATTTCTTCTCTCCTAGCTCTCAGAGCTATAGAGAGGGTTCCTACCCTACACAGGGGCAAAGGATTATACTCCAGGTACTTCCTAACCCCCAAAAAGACAGGAGAATGGCGGCCCATCCTGGACCTAAGATATCTGAACAAACATCTTTTGAAGCCAGAGTTCAAAATGGTAAATCTGGGAATTATCCTTCCCTCTCTAAGGCTAGGGTACTGGCTAGCCTCCCTGGACCTCAAAGATGCCTACTTTCACATTCCTATCAGGTGCTCCCACAGAAAGTACCACGGGTTTCAGTTGCCCTCAGGCCACTATCAATTCAGAGCAATGCCCTTTGGTCTAACATCAGTCCCAAGAGTTTTCACAAAGTGCCTGGCAGTAGTAGTTGCTTTCCTAAGAAGAAAAAAAGATCTCCATCTTCCCATACTTGGACGACTGGCTCATAGTAGGTCAGTCTCCAGACCAAGTCAAGTCACATCTGCAAGTGACCCAGCAAGAGCTCACTTCCTTAGGATTCCTTCTCAACCTTCCAAAGTCAGTTCTCGAACCAGTACAGCTCCTCACCTTCATAGGTGCAGAACTAGATACAGTAAAGGCAACAGCCTTCCTTTCCCTGGAAAGGGCAAGGACCCTTATAGAACTGGCCTCTAAATTCACCCTTCAGATGTCTCGACCAGCAAGGCATTTCCTTCAGCTACTGGGCCACATGTCAGCTTCCACAGCAGTGGTCCAAGGGGCAAGATTCCAGATGAGGGACATTCAGTTCCACTTAAGAGCCTTCTGGTCCCAAAGAAAGGATTCCCTTACCAAACTAATCCCAGTGACTCGAACCCTGATCCAAGCCTTGCAATGGTGGCAGGATCAGGACAATTTGAGACAAGGGGTTCCATTTGTCACTCAGTCTCATTCAGTGATACGCACCACAGATGCTTCCCTGCTGGGCTGGGGAGCCCATTTGGGGGATCTTACCACCCAAGGACTGTGGTCACCTCAGGAATCTCTGCTTCACATCAGTCTCTTGGAACTCAGAGCAGTGTTTCTGGCACTGCAAGCTTTTTCCAAATCTGTACAGAACAAGGTGGTCAGAACAGACAACACCACGACCATGTGGTAAATCAACAAGCAAGGAGGCACTTGGTCTACGGCCTTGTGCACAGAAGCAATGAAGTTGTGGTCCCTGGCCTATTCTCTGCAAATCTCTCTGATAGCAGTTCACCTCCCAGGGAAGGACAATGTCCTAGCAGATGCACTGAGCGTAATATCCCAGGGCCATCATGAATGGGCCCTAGATCCTCTAGTTTTGAAAGTGATTTTATCGAGATGGGGCACACCAGAGATAGATCTTTTTGCAGCCTCAGACAATCACCAACTTTCTCTCTTTTGTTGCAGACCCCCAGTCTTGGGCTCAGTCCCCCTGGATGCTCTGATTCTGAACTGGGAAGGGACATTTCTGTATGCTTTTCCCTCCTTCCCTCTCTTGTTCAAAGTGTTAGTCAGGATAAGGTCACAACCATGCAAAGTGATTCTGGTTGCTCCAGACTGGGCCAGGCAGCCATGGTATCCCTTGCTGCTGTCCCTAGCAGTGCATCTTCCCCTGTCTCTTCCCAGGAATTACAACCTGTTGACATCCTCTCAGGGGAGGATTTGGTACCTGAATCTTCAGTCTCTCAATCTCAAGGCTTGGCTCTTGAAGAGTTAGAGTTTGCAGCTCTGCATCTTTCCCAAGGGGTTCTGGATATCCTTAAGGCTTCTCGAATGCCTTCCACCAGGAAGACTTACAACTCCAAATGGAAAAGATTCAGCATTTGGTGTTCTAAGAAGAATATTTCTCCAGACTCTGCTGAATTGCCTACGGTTCTGGATTATATGGTCCATCTTAATGGTCTAGGCCTCAGACTAGCTACCCTTAAAGTACACTTGGCAGCTGTTTCTGCTTTCTTGTCAGTAGGCAAGCCTTCCTCTCTATCATCCCATCCTGTATTTTGTAAGTTTTTCAAGGGATTGCTTCATACCAATCCCCCCTTTAGGGATCCTGCTCCTGCTTGGGACCTTAATGTTTGCATTGCTCAGCTTATGCAACCTCCCTTTGAGCCTTTGTCCTCAGCAGAGCTTAAGTACTTGACTTGGAAAAACTGTGTTTTTGGTAGCCATTACTTCTGCCAGACGTATTAGTGAATTACAAGCCCTGTCAGTGGAATCTGATTTCATCTCTTTTCACAGAGATAAAGTAGTCCTTAGAACTAACAGAAAGTTCTTACCTAAAGTGGTTTCAGATTTCCACCTCAACCAGTCTATATCTCTCCCTGTTTCCTTCACTGATCATTCCTCCTCGGGAGAGAGGAGGCTACACAGCTTAGACGTTAAAAGGACCCTTAGCTACTACATAGAGCATACCAAGGGTCAAAGGTTTGAATCCCTCCAGTTGTTCCTTACATATGGAGAAGTTGGTAAGGGCAAACCTGCCACTAAGAGATCTTTTGCCAGGTGGATTGTTTCTTGTATACAATGCTGCTATGAAGAACTGGGTAGAACTCCACTCTCAGGCCTGAGGGCTCATTCCACTAGAGGTACAGCTGCTTCCCTGGCTGCTGCCAGGGATATTCCTCTCTTAGAAATTTGTCAAGCAGCCACCTGGAAAACAGTCCATACTTTCACCCAGCATTACTCTCTGGATACCCAGGCTAGGAGTGATGCTCGGTTTGGCACAGCAGCACTTCAGAGCCTGTTTCCAAAGTAGGTTCTGTCCCTCCTCCATGGCGGTACTGCTTGGTAGTCTGCATATGTCAGAATACAGCAAGACTTCATGTTGTTTGAAGAAAAAATTACTCACCTTAGTAATGTTGTTTCTTCTAATGGAGTCTTGCTGTATTCTGACCTCCCCCCACCTTCCCTCTTATAACCTAGATTTTGTGATGTGGGTGGGCAGGAGCAGTGTTGGCACCCTAGGGGTGTCCTTTTTACACCCTCTTTTTGGTTTGGGTGAGAGGTTGTGTTTTGGATGTGTTTTGTTTTTGGGTTTCCTGACTTGAGTCTTCCTTTGAAACCAAAAAACTTTTTATATATATTTTGCCAGTTGGCTAGTAAATTTTACAGTTTCACATAGAACATCTAGTGAGTCTTTGCTCGTAAAGATCTGAGGGTTGCAGTTTAAACTACAGCAGACAGGGGCTTCAACCGAGCTCGTGGTGAACATTCCATGCTGGTCATGGAAAGCTTAACTCTTTGTTCTACGGGGCAGTTGAAAGGCAGGACCTAACTGCATATGTCAGAATACTGCGAGACTCCATTAGAAGAAACAACATTACTAAGGTGAGTAATTTTTTCTTCTGGGTTTCCTCCTGATGACACCCTCCTCCCATTTCCCCACGTAAAGAGTTGCAAAACTGGGGCAGATTCTGCCCCCATTACTGCACCATAGATCTGGATGTAGTACCTGTTATCAGAAAGGAACATATTACACTGCAGTGCCATTTCTGCTATGGTAACTAGAAATTCTGTAGGAGAGTGTAATATTTTCCTTTTATGCAAGAAGTATTCTGTTGCATCTAAGCCCCATGATGACGGAGTATTGAGGTATACAATGCCTCAACATCAAGCTTTTCATCCTGCATCCTGCATGTCTTTGTTATCAACAGTATCCAGTATAGCCCCTGTATCTCTGATATAGTTAAGGTCATCCATTACTAATGGTCTGAGGTGGAAATCAATGTATTTTGATAAGCTCTCAGTCAGCTAGCTGATTCCCAATATTATTGGTCACCCAGGAGGGTTGCTGAGGCTTTTATGCACCTTCAGGACAGCACACATGGTGGGAATTTCTGAATCAGTAACTTTTAGGAAGTATTTTTCTTTCAGTATTATATACCCCATTTGGTGTGCCCAGTCTGCATACTCAAATATCCATTTTTTAAAATGGGGTATAAAATTAGTTGTTAACTTCTGTAGGATTCTGTACCAGTCAAGTGTTTGATCTCATTTACATAGTCTGTTGTATTCAACACCACTACCCCTCCCCCCATCTTTGGGTTTAACTGCTATAGGCATATTGTCCCTCAAGTATGTAAGTGCCCTTCTTCCTTCCTTACAACAGTTTTGGTAAGTAGTTTGGGCAGGTGCTATTCTTAATTTATGAACATCCATTTCACATAGTTTTAGGAAAGTTTGTACGGCTGCTCCATGAGGTGTACGGTATTTTGATTTAGTTTTAAATTCAAAACAGTAAGATTGATGGTTAGTTTCCTGCAGATTTCTTGCATCTGTGCATATCTCTGTTCTTTCAGTTGTTTCCATGCTCTGTTGGTCTTCTGTTCTTTCGATGTTGTGGTGTGCTCCTGCTCTCGTCCCCAATAGTTCTGTCATTCTGGGCTTCCTCTAGTCCCACGGTCTCCACTTCTCTATGTGTATTCCCATGTAATGTTAGTTTTCTGGCAAAAAGATTTAAGTCAGTTATGGTTTGATTCCAGTTAATGGCAGTGGTTGGGACTCATTCTAACCTTTTCTTTAGAATAGCTTCCTCAGCTGGCTATAGTCGGTAGTCTGCTAAATTGATCACATTAGAATGGCTACTGGCATTTATTTGTGGTAATTTTTCTGTTAGCTTGTTTTTTTTTGGAATTTCCCCTCTCCTTGTCTTCTTGTGCTTTTTCCCTAAGAGAAGCAAAATCTTGTTTTCCTCTTGCTCCTGTGTGGCCTTGGGGGAGGAACTCCTCTAAAAGAGAAGTGCTAGAGATGTCTGTATCAGAGGGCTCTGAGCTATACTCCAAAACAATGCCATCAGTCCTTATTTTTTTAGAATGGATTTTTGTTTTGTTTCTGTCCAGTCAAATACTTTGTCATTGGCATAGTCTTTAGCATCTCCCTTCAGTTTCTTTTCTTTTTTTGCTGCCTGCAGCTGCTTATTGTATTTTTTAATATTGTTATCTAGCTCCAATTTATATTTTTGCAGTTGTTTTTTACTTGTATTCAGGGGCTAGTTCCTCCTTATCTGCTTTAATTTCTTTAGAAATCTACTTCCTTACTGGTGCTGCATTTTAAGGACAAGATTCATTGATTTAATGACTGCTTCATGCGTTATCTCTCTCCACTGTCCCACAAATTCCTCCTTTTCCAAACCAGATGCTGCATTTTTCAGGATTCTCAATCCCCTAGGGATTAATTCCATTGTAAATATACTTCTAGAGTTGATTTGTGCCAATACATTTGCCATGCTCGTTTCACTGGTTTCCCTAAATTAAAATAGATTACCTGTGCATCTTTACACCTTGCTATTTCCTGCCCTTCCCCTCCTATATTTAATAGTGGGCTCATGGCTCCCATGTGTTGAAATACTGTACCTGCTTTGAAAAACTAATGCCATCTCTGCTGGTCTGATCTGCCTGTCCCACTTCAGCGTGTGTGTTGTGAGCAACCATGCTGGAATGTCTAGTGTTTTCCCATGTTCTACTCTGGGACTGCACAATGCAGACCAAAATGCAGAGTCTGCTGCTGATATATCAGCAGATCAGGGTATTCACTGCCCTAACATGACTGGCTGACCATGCGCTAAGGCAGAACAATGATACTAGTGACAAGGAGGGTATGATGGGCGCTCCATGGTATGGGATTCGATCATGGAATCTTGAACCTTAGCAGCACACCACTTCAAAAAAATGCACTTACTTCCCCCTCACTCTGCTGTATAGCACTATGTGCTCAGAAAAGTACTGTAGTCTCTAATACCTTGTGGAGACATACTTTATTCACTTCATTTCTTTAAAAAAAGGCATAAAAAATACATATTTTCCAGCATGGATGCAGGTTAAAGGAAAACTACATGCAAAAATTATAAAAACACATGTGCATTGTGTTTTTGGTTTTCTGATGGTCCCTGCTTGGCATTCTGTTCCATGTGTTTGCTACAAGGTTGGTTGTTTTTTGTTACCTTTCCCTGCCAGTTTTATGGCCGGGGGTAGCCATTCTGACTTCTTTTATTGCTTTTGATCTGTTGGAATCTTCCCAGAATGCCTCTGCGAATTAAATTAATTAGATATGAATTAGACCAAAGTCCTTCAAAGGTATATTGGCTTTATTATCACTCAGTGACAATCCTTTACAAAGAAAATTGGCACACATCCAGAATAACAACAATTGGCACATAGAAAATCTGACTTCACCTGGGGAGGGAGAGCAAACACTTTTTCAAAGCAGTTAACTTTGACAAGTAGTTGCAGTTAGATTTTGTGACTAGATTAGAACTAGGATCCAGGGCTCATAGTTCTAATGCAAGGTCTAATTCACATCACGCCCAAAGGCATTCTGGAAAAATTATAACAGATCAGAGGCAATAAAAGAAGCCTGAATGGCTGACCCCTGGGGCCGTAAAACTTGTAGAGGAAAGTAAAAAGAAACCTTACTGCAGACATAGGTAACAGAGTGCTAGGGATCATCAGAAAAGTAAAAACTCATTCTACGGCATGTGTTTTTATAATTTTTGCATGTAGTTTTCCATTAAAACAGACAGACAGACAGTGTGGCTGGTGTTAACTACCCTCAGGTGGACCAAACTAACAATTTATTTGCTCTAAGGCAAGCGTCATCAGAGTTGTCACCTCTGGTCCTAAAGTACACCTCATATACTGCCCTCCATCACATGGTACATTCAAACATTTAAAAAGACAGTGCTTCCACAATTTTATTTTATTTATTTTATGTTATTTTATTCTTTGGTAATTTAACACTCATTGGTACATCACGTGTGAAGTGCTTTAATATAGTGCTCACTGTTATACAATTAAAAACATCCTACAAATGCTGTTATGTTTCAAAGGAAACAGTGAAGCTCACTTAACGATTACTTTCAGGAAAGAAAACAAAAGATATCTGGTGGCTTAGCACTGGTGTTCATTCTCTGTACAGTCTGATTTGCCATCATGGTGGCATCATAGATGTACAGATATTTTCAGAGACAGGGGACATGATCAGTGCCCCACCTCCCTAATTTACAAGTGAAGCATTTGAAATTTGTGCTGCCCCACAAATTTTTTTTTTAATTTTTATGAGTATTTTTTACAGATGTGAGGAACAGCAGTGGGAGACAACAGTTTCCCTCATGTATGCAAATTTATTTTTGGGATGCTGAGAGTAGAAATACATTTTTGATCAGAGGATGTATCCCTATATAAATAGCTCTGGCAAATGGATATGCTTTATCAACATCCTGTGTGTACAGAGAGGAGCACAGGAAGAAGCTTTGGAGTTTTTAGATATGATTAATAACAGTAATTTGAATTTAAACTTTATATTAGTCATTGATAAAGTTAACATACATTTGTTTGGATTTAACACTTAGAAGTGGAGAAAACAGTAAAATACTGCTGACAAAAACAAAGTAAAATGAGACACTCACTCACCGATCAAGAAAAATACCAGATGCTACTTCTGATGGCACTCAGCTACTGTATTTTGATATCATTAATAAATAAAAGTACTACACAGAGGTGACACTTTCCATGCAATTCCCTTCATATGAACATACATACGAATATACGAAGAAGCCAGCAGAAGAAGGCCATTTGGTCTATCAAGTCTGCTCGTATTGCAGGGTCCAGCTTGAGCTAAAGCTAATGTCCCTGCCCTCCTCCCCACCCTCCCATCTTCCCTACTCATGATCCTTACTTTCCCCTATGCCTATCCCAACCTCTCTTAAAGCTGACCACTGTCTTCAATGAGATGACCTCTTCTGGCAGTGCATTCCAAGTGTCCACCACCCAGTCAATGAAGAAGTGCTTCCTGACCTCCGTCCTAAACATCCTACCCTCCAGCTTAAGACTGCCTCCTAGTGTTATGGTTGCCACTCAACTTAAAGAGACTCTCCTTATCAACCTTATTCATCCCTTTCAAGTACTTGAAGGTCCCAATCATGTCCCCTCTCTCTCTCATGTCTTCCAGGGAGTACATGTTCAGTGCCCTCAACCTCTCCTCATATCAAAACACAATGTATGTCTTTATGTGACGAAGTACCTTTGGAAACGAGCCTCTGGCTCAAAGGTTGTAAACTGATTCTTAAATAAATAAATAAAAATATGCTGTACCCTGCTGACCCACTGTCATCTTTGTAGACCTCCTCTGCACCTTCTCCAGCAGGTTAATATCCTTTTAGAGGTGTGGGCACCAGTACTGAACTCCATACTCTAGATGTGGCCTTAACAGTGACCTGCACAAGGGCAGTATAACCTCCTCTCTCCTACTACTGATCCCCCTAGATATGCATCCTAGCATCTTGTTTGTCTTTGCTGCTGCTTTCTAACACTGCATAGAGTGCTTCAGACCACTAGTGATCATCACTCCTAGGTCCTTCTCCTCCTCTGATGCAGATACTCGGACTCCACCCAGGTAGTACTCTGTCCAACATTTCACGATGACAGGTGCTTTTTCAGGGGCTCTGATGTGGCACTTTTATTTACTGATACTGTCTTATTAAAATAGCTGAGCACCATCAGAAGTGGTGTCTGCTGCTTTTTTGACTGGGGAGTGTGTGTCTCATTTTACTTTGTTTTTTAGTTAATTACTGTTTATGAGCAAGCACCACTGCACTCAACCAACCTTACTGTATTTTATTTAAAGTAATATCAAGTAATTTCAGAAAAACTTACCAGTGCTAACACTGTTCTCCATGCTAAAAGTGCCCACCCCCAAGATTAATTAGATCATTTTTTTCTGGGCAATACATGAAATTATGATGTAACTGTTCAAAAATGAGTGATTCTGAAGTAGAATCAAGTGATCTTAAATTGTGCTTTTTAAATAAAGTACAAGGTTCTTCAAATGTGGATGAGGCATTGGATAAAGTGAGACACTATACATAGATCAACTTTTAACCCCAAGATCTAAAAGTGATGACCATAACATTGTGCTCACCTTTGTAGTTAAATGTAATGTAGTTGCAAGAAAAATAGGTCATATAATATGAGTGACAAGTCCTTGGCTTCAGACATGGGTCAAAACACAAAAGTCACTTCTAGGTAAGGCTCCTATTTGGGAGATTTATTAACTCATGGTCACCATTTGCCTCCCAGAGAACCCCTCAGTAATTGGTGTCCTAGGAAACCACAAGACTTCCATTGTTGTGGGAGGTGCAATGTTTTTACTGTAAGTATGGAGTCCAAGGGAATGAATTTGGTGATCAAATGAGACTAGAGAAATTTCATATTACCCATTTTTTCAATTGTGACTCCAGATTTATAATTTATGCCATTTGGTGTTCTGGCAACACAGTTTAAACAGGTTGTATAGTTTGGTAGCTGAAGTGTGCAGTCAGCAGCATGTCCGGTCTCTAATTGTAGGATTGACACCACCCTGGGTGCGCACATTTAGATAAGCCCTCAAGGTAATGCCAGGACCTTAAATTTATGGGACTGGATTACTCCACATCAGAGTGAGACATAGGTAAACTATTAACCATGAGGATTCTATGACTCTCCAATAGGGTGATGCTAGAGCTCTGAGCTTCCCTGATTTTTGGATTTGTATCTGCATTTTCATATTCTAAATCTTTTAGAAGTTTTGGAGTGTCTCTTTTTTCTTATTTTTGAGCACTGTTTTTTTGCTGGTTTAACTGGATGTATGTGTCTGTATTTATTCTTGTGCTTTTTTCACTTTCCAGCAGAGCTTTGGCTCTGGTCCATAGTTCGTGGCTTGCAGCTTGCCTTGGCCTCCCCCACATAGAAACATAGAATTTGATGGCAGATAAGGACCGCTTGGCCCACCTAGTCTGCCCATTTCCCTACCTAACTGATAAGCTGCAGATCTTAGTTTACCAACAGCCAACTTCCTCCTACTCCCCACTAGAACTGCCTTATGTCTATCCCATGCATTCTTGAATTCCCCCACTGTTTTTGACTCTACAACCTCCTCAGGAAGGCTGTTCCATGTATCCACAACCCTCTCTGTGAAAAAATACTTCCTCACATTACCTCTGAGCTGTCCCCCCATTATCTTCAAATTGTGCCCCCTTGTTTTTGCACATCTCTTTTTCTGAAAGATGCTACCCTCTTGGACTTTGTTGATTCCCTTGAGGTATTTGAAAGTTTCTATCATGTCCCCACTCTCCCTTCTTTCCTCGAGGCTATACATCTTTAGTTCCTTTAGTCTTTCTTCATATGTTTACTGATGCAGACCCTGCATCATTTTGGTTGCCCTCCTCTGTGACTGTTGTCTTGACTTTGGCTTCCTGGGGCTACAACTGATGTTATCTACCATCCAGAGAGAGGCGCTGGGTTCTTCCCCATGCGTCTATTGGTAGTGGAAGCTGGGTGGGTCCCTGACTGGTCGGTTGTGTCTTTTTCTTATGTTAAAATAGAATAAGAATAGAAATAGCATAAGAAAGAAGATACGAATGAGTATATTCTATTTACTCATTATAGAGATGATTTTTTTTGATTGTACTCAGAATAATATCAAGATACTAAGACATTAAGACTCTAAATAAGAATTAGAATAAAAATATGAATCAGAGGGAAATATTGCAAATTAATTGTAGCGCATTGCTTATATGTAAGGGCCCAGATATTCAAAAGGGTTGCTCCATGCGCAACAGGGTTGCGCATGCGCAAGTCCTACATTGCGCCATTCTGCGATATTCAGCAGGAGGCAGTTGCTCCACTGGCAACAGGTTGCGCAAAAGAGCAATGCAAATGAATGCATGCTCAACAGGAGGGGGAGGAACCATGCATAACCTGCGCAACCTGATATTCAGTCGGGTTGTGCAGAGTTGTGCATGCGCAACCCCCAACCTGCGCCTGCACAACCTTGAGCCAAAAAAAAAAGGATCAAGTTGAGGGCCACCCACAGGTGAGCTGCTGTATTGCAGGGCGCAACACAGCAGCTGCCACCCCTGGCTGGCCCCCAACTCGGTCCCTGTGCCCCCCCACCAGCCCGATCGCGGGCATCACAGTTACATGAAACCCCCCCCACACATTTCCCACAGCCCGATCGCGGGCAGTACAAATACATGAACCCCCCACATCTCCCACAGCCCGATCGTGGGCAGAACCTGTATGAACCCCCAGTGCCCGATCGCGGGCAGATGTAACCCTCCCCAACCGAATAACTCCTGGTGGTCCAGTGGACCGTAGAGCCCGATCGCGGGCAGAATGTCACAACACAACCCCCAAACATCTCCCTGGTGTCTAGTGTCCCCCACCCACCCGACCCCTCCACCCGCTCCCCGCGGCAGCGGCAACAGCATCCACCCGCCTGCCGCCCGCCGCCCGCCGACTGACTGTCGGTAGGGCTGCCGCCCATTGGTGCAGAGCTACAGCCAATGGGCTGCAGCCCATACCGTACATGACAGTCCAGATTTGTGAATGATCATTCATTCAGGGAGTTATTCGGGTTGGGGAGGGTTATTCTGCCCGCGATGGGCACTGAAGGTCATACAGGTTCTGCCCGCGATCGAGCTGTGGGAGATGTGTGTGGGGGCGACATGTACGTGTTCTGCCCGCGACCGGGCTGTGGGAGGAATCAGATGCCCGCGACGGGAAGTTGCATTGTGCGTCGGTCCCCGACGGCTGCTGCTCGGCAGGTGGCCAGGAGCAAGTCCTCTGGGATCGGCGCACCTACATGCAAATGGCATGCAAATGGGGCCATAAATAGATGCAAATGGCCCCCCTGCGCCCTGCATAAATTATGGCCCCATTTGCATGTCACCTTTTGAATATCGGAAATTTGCGCATGGCGCAATGGTACTTGCGCCACCGCAAGTTTAATGCTCAACTCTGGCAACTTGCGGTAGCGCAAGTTCCACTGAGCCATGTGCAAGTGCTGTGGCTCGGGGGTGATATTCAAAGGAGTTGCTCAACAGCGCAACTCCTTTGAATATCACCCCGGCCACACCCCTGCGCAACTATTTTGAGCAGCGCAGGGGCTTGCGCCTCAGACTGGTGCAGTTTGAATATCTGGGCCCATATGTATAAGTAAGACAATGCAAACATCATACTATTAACATTAAATTCTGGGATACAGATATACCAGATTGCCATTAATTAAAACAGGTAACAAACTAATAAGTTTCTTATTTTCACATTTTTTGGAAACAACCAATCTCAATTATTCCCAAATATGGTTCTATATTTGATATTATTTAGTTATTTTATCTGCACAGAATTCACAAGATTCATGTATGGTAGCAACCTTCCTAGAACTTAATTAATCTGTCAGTTTATTACTGCTAATTAATAAACATGAGGCTCTCTGTTTGTTTGGAGATTCCTCATGATTCTTTGTGCAGAGTGCAGAATGAACTCCGCATTTCCCACATAAGGTAATAGAATTGTGAATGCCAGACATAAGACATCAGCCTGATACGCTATTAAAAGTACACATGAACCTTAATGCACTCAGCTGTTCATACTGATCGGGCTAAAAAGAGAAGGCCATTTTTTTTGCTTACTGTAGGTACTGGGAGTGAGCATGTTAGTTGGAGGCAATAGAGCAGCAGCCTTGACAGAAAAACATGGACCACTCAGCTTAAAAGGGTTCCTCTTCTCTCTGCACTCCATTTCTTTATTTTTCTTTTCAATATAGAGACTACTTGGTTTTAGTTGACAGCCTGCCTGCTCCTGTTCATAAGCTACAGGCCAAGGTCTCCTATAGATTTAAAGGATAGCTATCCTACCTAGCTAAGCTTTAAAAAGCTAGAGAGCAATGAACCCCCCGACCAAGAATCTGGTATATTCAGACCAGAGAAAATCTCTAGTAAGTGATGTGATCCTGTGGGATGCCACAGAGATGCTACTGAGGTTTTCTGGAAGTTTGCTTCTGAAAATAAAACCTGCACATAAATAAGTCTCTTGATTAAATTACTTAATACATAAAATAGCGAACTAAATCCTAATATATATTTTTAAAGATAAAGTACTGACTTGACAGAAAGGTGAGGGAAATGGGAAATTGCTTTTAACTTATGCTAAGCAGTATATTCTCCCCAATTCTTGATTCTTAATTCTTGATTAGTAGAATTGATTTATCATTTTTTTTATACAAGTATTTATGTTCACCTTTCAGTGGGCTGCAGCTGCCTCATCAACCAACCCTACCAGACTCTGGGGTCATTCGGGATCTTGTGACACCTTGCATGTCCGGAAGATCCCCAGAACTGATCTGGAGGCTTCATTCTGCCATGGCCCCTGACTTTGTTTCCTGGTTTTCTCCCTGTTTTTACCCAGGACCCCAGATAGAGAGGTGCATGTGTGTGGAGGTGCAAATACACCCTCTTGCCCCGGTAATGGCCCTATCCTCCCACCCCATTGGTCTAGTGCCCTGGCTCCCTCGGCTTGTGGTGCCTCCTGGCCTCCACCGCAAGGCAGCCAAGAGCCAAGGGAAGCTCAGATCCCTCCCCAGAGAGGAGAGGAGAGCTGCCTGACTACAGCTCAGTCCTGCACCACACCCCCCATGCTGGCCTCTGACAGCCCATGCTCATTCTGTAACATGGGTCACCGGTGTGGCGAGAGATAAGGTGTCCAGCACCTCAACCCTCTGCGCCACTGGGCTGGCTTTGTTTTGTAATTTTTAATCAACATAATCCCACTCATTTAATTGGGTTAATCAGAATTATTTAAACATATTTTTAGTGTACCTTATATATGGCTCTAAGAGCTTTTTAAAAGTGAATTAAGAGAGATAACAGAAACAAGAAATATCTAAAATCATTACAACTTTTTTTCATTAATTCGTAGTGGAAGCTATTTACTGCAGTTGCCTACTAGTGGAGAATCTGAAGGCCTGGTCAGTTTTAAGCAGGGGTCTCCTATATGTGACTGTCCTGAAGATGTCAATGGATCTGTCCAAAACTCACACCTCTCGAGAGCAAGGAAGTATAATCATCCATCAACCTATAATGAAGCTACAACAGACTTCTCCTTACCTGAATCTGAAGACTGGTGAAGTCTTATTATTTAAAGGCAAAACATAGTGACAACATTTGTCTAGTATTTATTATGTTATTTGTTAAAATACAGGTGTTTTAATAGTTTTATAACACGGCAATTTCTATGCTACTTGATGTATTATTATGCATAATTTCAATATGAGGACCAGCAATTCCAAATCATGTGACATACTCTTAGCTTCACAATGCAGCTGTGATTGATTCAATAACAGATAATGGGAAAACCACTATAGAAGGAAATTTAAAAAAAAATTGGAAAAGAGGATACAGTCCTGTGATTTTGTAAATAAAACAGTTTCAGCCCCTATCATAGGGGAAAAGAAACTAGATTCTGACAAAAGAGCCAGTAGTTTTTTGGGAACTACCAGAGGAATTGTAACGCTTGGTTGCACACCTGTCTTCAGAAATTTATCAACACAGGTAAATACTGGGATTGGGACCAAATCATATATCATCTGTATAATCAATACTGAAAGGAATTAATCACTGAATTATAACCCATTCAGGAAGGGGAATGACCAGGGACATGGGTTACCTGAACCCTCAGACTTGACCCAAGTAATGAATGATTTGGGAACAACTATTAATGGTCTGAAAACACTGCACACTGAGGATAACCATAACTGTTCTCAATTACCTCAAGTTTTTTGCCCTAATGTTTCAGAACAAGGCATTAATGATATTTTGACCTCTCCTGAAATGAGACACTTGTCTTCTCCAAAATTCTTCTGTGAACCTTTCATGCAAAAGTTAACTGTTGATCCACAGATTCACCCTGAAGACATAGACCCCCCCAGCTGTGACAACACTATCCAAGATCTCTTAAATTACATCAGGAATCCCTATTAAGCAAATATAGTTATTCTTGAAACACTGTAGGCACTTGAAGAAATTCTGGGTATAAAAGCAAAAATCATGAAAAATCAGTTTATAATAAAGAGTCTATTAGAAGATAATGTCAAATTAAATTATGAGGCAGATGTTAATGGTTCTTTTATCCTCAGGAAACAGGACAGAGTAAATTCATCAAAAACTGAGAAATTTAGTAAGTGTGTGCAGGTCAATTTATCACTGCCTTTTGTGCAAGAGGAGGTGGTTGACCTAACACAGACTCAATTTAAAGGCTATAAAAAGGGAAAGTCTAAGAAAAACTCTAAAAATATAATTTAATCAAATATAAAAATCCAGTCTCAGGAAAGAAAAGCCCCCAAGAATAAAATAAAATAGAAAAATATTATGTTAACAATACTCTAGCTGAACATGGGGAAAAAAAAACAATGACAAAAGCAAGATAAATATAAAACTCAAGGGGGTCAGGGTAATGAAAATTAAGACTCTTTTATTTCTCTGGAAATTTTGAATATGGTTATTAACCAGAGTTGCCTCTCTCTACCCAAAACTTCTCATCAGGAACTTAGTGATCCCCTTGGAATCAATAGGTCGAGTAACAATCAGTGAGTTGAAAGTCTTAGAACTAGAAACCCCAGAAATACTGGAAGAAAGGATTATGTTTTTGTTTCACCTGAATAAGGATAACAGTGGGATTGTGAAAGCAGTGAGATCAAATGAAGAAAAAAAACAAAACTCTGGGGCCTGGATATTCAAGCTGCACCAGGCTGTGGTGCAAGCCTGGTCGCAGCTCAACTTTGTTGTGCAGGGGTGTGGCCTGGGTGATATTCAACGGAGCTGCGCTATGGCGCAGCAGCTTTGAATATCGCACCCTGGCCACCCCCACTGTGCATGGCGCAGTGGCACTGCACCAGCGCACGTGGCCAGAGTGGAGCATGGAGATGCACTAGTGCAAGTGCCATTGTGCCATGCACAGAACCTGCGATATTCAAAAGGGGACATGAAAATGGGACCATAATTTATGCAAGGTGCACAGGGGGCCATTGGCATCTCATTATGGCCCCATTTGCATGCCATTAGCATGCAGGTGTGCCAATCCCCGGCGACTTGTGCCCGGCGCCGTGCCAGGCAGCAGCTGTTGGGGACCGACGCCCCCTGCAGCCCGATCTCGGGCATTCGTCTAAAAGAACCCCCCCATCCAATATCCCTGGTGGTCCAGTGGACCGCTATGTGCCTGATCGTGGGCATTTTTCTATTAGAATAGGCCCCCGTCCTATATCCCTGGTGGTCCAGTGGACCGCACTCTGCCTGATCGCGGGCATCAGTAATATAACCCCCCCACATCCAATATCCCTGGTGGTCCAGTGGACTGATCACTGCCCGATCATGGGCATTTGTAACTCATAAAATACTCCTACTACCCTGGTGGTCTAGTGTACCCCCCTCTCCACCCACCTCCACCAAAATAGATATTTTCATGAGTCATATTAATGCCAAAGATAGGATAATAGAGTTGGAAGTATTGGAAAGGTGTGAATCTCCACACTTCCCTATTCATAGTTTGTTAAATTATGAGCCTCCTATCTCTGAAATATCAAAGCATAAACAAATAAATGATGACATAATATGTTCTAAATGGATTAAATGGACTACTGATAATACTCAAGAAATAGAGGAGAAGTTATGACATTCAGATCTTAATATCTATAAGCAAGAACTGATTGATTCTATTGGCACAAAGGAATTTCACAAAACTCGGCTAAATATAGTAACATACCTGGCTCCTATGCTATAGACGAATAAACCACTAAAAATGGTAAAGCAAGAATGGTTCAGCTTAAGATGTAGGCAGAAGAAACAGTTATTAAACAGATATGTCAGCAAATCAAAAAAAAAAAGGCCACAACTCAAAAGAAATCTGTCAGCAATTAATCAAAAAGAAAAGAATATAACAACATTTTGAAAGAAGAAAAAGCTAAATTTCAACCTATTTTATGGTCACAGTTAGCAAAAGCAGTTAGAAATAAAAATTCTAAGGAGTTTTGGATACTGGTGGCTACAGGCACAAATACACGTGCAGTTTTAGTTGGTGCTTCTACACAGCCAGATTCTTGGGTAAAACATTTCACAAATGTATACTACAGTGATATAAAACAATGTTGTAAAACAATAAATAATGTACTTTGAACTGAATTAAAATCTGAAAATAGTCCTTAAACCAGTTGTTATTATAAGGGAAGAGATTATATATGCACTTAACAAAACAAAAACTAATAATTCACCAGGCCCTCATAGAATCCCCAGTGATGTAATCAAATGCTTCCCTGATTGGTGGATATCTTTGCCATATTTTGCCTAGAATTTTAAGATACAACATACAGTGGTAGTCATACAAAACTTTAGCAGTACTGAAATAATGATGCAGGTATGCTGAGGCACTCATGTTACATTTTGCATTGGCTGTACTGTGACTCGGCTTCGGCGCACCTCAGCAGTACATCAGTACCTGGTCAACTTTTGTATGCCTACCACTTTAGCTCTCTTCCAGAATCTTGGCAAGGAAATATTATTTATCCGATACACAAGAAAGGACAGCTTAACGATCCACAAATGTACTGGACAATACATGGTTGATACAACACACAGACATTTTTTGTTAAGATGCTGCTCAGTAGGCTGGAATCGTGGGTAGAGAGAAGTAATGCTTCAGATGACACTCAAAATGGTGTCAGAAAGGGAATCTCCACAACACAGCATTGTCAAGTACTCTATCACCTTATTTCAAGATATGTTAATTTCAAGAAGGGGAAACTATTTTGTTGCTTTATAGATCTTAGCATGGCATTTGACCATATTAGTGGAATGTCCTGTGGTCTATATTATTGAAATATGGTTTAGATAAAGATTTATTGGCTATACTAATTAGAGTTCATGAAAACACATGGTCTAAAGTACCGTACATCTGATAAGGGATCTTACACCCCCAATTTAAACTAACTTAGGAGTGAGACAGGGCTATATTGCAGCACCTCTTCTTTTAAATCTGTATATAAATACTATGCTGGAACAAATGTATAACAAGGACTTTCATTCTCCATATATTGTTGATAAACAGTTTTTTCTCTTAACTTACACTGATGATATTATCTCAGTTTCAACATCTTTTGGGGCTGCAGTGGAACCTGAATTTGTTTTCAAACTTATATGAAACTAAACATCTCAAAAATTAATAGAAGCAAAACACAGATGGTAGTATTTGGCACAAAAACTTCTCAGAAATATAAATTCTGGTTGAATCATTCATGACTAGATACAGTTAACTACTAGATACAGTTAACTGCTAGGATTACTTAGGTGACTGTTTTGCAGCAAATTCAGCTTGGAGTATGCATATAAAATGTACAGAACTCAAGTTATAATCATCAATAGCTGGCAAGAACATTCTGTTCAGTGATCACTAGTAGCAATAAATGTGAAAATTACTAATGCTATAACATAAGGTGCTGAAATTTGGGGCCTAACAGACTACTCATTTCTTGAAATAATTTTCAGTAAAACGTACCGTTACATACTGAATGTTCCTAATTCTACATCATCATATATTCTTAGGTGTTGACCTAGTTAGTACCCTTTAGAATCACATATTCTCTCATAAATCATTTACTGTATATCATGGACGTATAAATAACACATAAGAAAACAATTCCAAAAAAATGTTTGAGGAGCAAATTACCTACTCACTGAGGGTCATTATCTTCTCATATATGAATTTTATGAAATCTCACTTGTACCCAATAAATCATTAATATATTCTAACAGACAGACAATATATAGATCACCTTGGAGCATTTTCTCAGAAGAGATACAATTAAGAAATAAGGACATAGCTGGCTAACAAAATATGGGCACTATTCAGGCTTCCAAAATTCATATTGCATATACATGACTTTAAGGTTTTTGGTATGGAGCAATATTTTTCAGAAAATCATACAGAAGGGTAAAAGGAATCTTTTAACCCATTTTAGACTGGAACTTTATGGCTCCAGTCAGTTATTTTTCAAATGAAAATGAGATGAGGTTCATTCACTATATAGAGGATAATATATGGTTGTCGAAGGTTAACTGGTTTGTTAACCACTGAGAGGTTGCCAGGGCGACCATGTAAACCTCAAGAGCAAAGCCATGGCAACCTCAAAATGGCTTAACAAACAGGTTGACCATCGATGTACCATACATTACATTTTTAGTGTATGGTCATCAAAAACATATAAATAATGAAGTAGGATCCTCACTTTTGTCGGCAGCTCCATTACTTAAGTCACTACCACTTGGCTCCGGGTCATGCTCTCACCGCCGTGGCCATTTAATGAAGGCAGTCTGTTTGAGTAGCGATCATGTGCAGAGCAATCCACATTGTTATACCATTGATCTGACATACCGTTGATGGGTTAACAACAAAGCTGCGTCACATTGATGGTATAACAACTGAGGGAAAAGATGAATTTCCTGTAGCAACAACGTTCTACCATACATTATATTCCAATTGTAATGTGGGTAACTTGGATGATCTTGAGCATATAATTTTTACATGCCTAATATTTAATAAGAAAAGAAGACATTGGTTGCATAACATCCTATTATAAATTTCTGGTTCTAATCAACAAAGATACATACTCTATTTTCCTCACAAAATTACAAATATACAGAAAATCTTTTGCATTTTTAAAAGGGATAAGGATATTCTGAATTCTGATTAATACCTTATACTAACTGTTTGTTAAGCAACAAGGCATGACCAGGGGTTATGTTAATGGTATGTTAATCACCCTCTGGGGTGTAATATTTCACTAGGTGTAGCCAAGTGCCATATGCTCCTAGTGGGTGATTAACTGACCATTACATAACCCCAGTCATGCCTTATTGATATTATAATAAAAACATTTTTTAAACAGTGTTAAACTTTGGTCAGCATATGATTAGGCTGCACATGTATGTTAATAAAAGATTAACGTAAGGCTGATAGAATGCTTCCAGCCAATCAGAAAGTTGTATTTCTCAGACCCTTATTATAATTCTATTTATTTCTTGCAGTGTACATTAAAAGCCAACAATTAATAACAGTGCTTTAATGGTAAAGCATCTTTAACTTGAATGTGTACTTGAGGAAATCTTTTTTTTTTTTTTTAATCACTCTTTAGTCCCCTACATCCTTCAGACCCAACCCTTCAGGGCTGCTAAGAAGTCATCCTCCTGCTTCACTCGCCCTACCCTGATCTACCTCTCCAATCCCCATGTAGCTGTGGCTTCCCCCCCAAGTGGGGCCGAGGTGGGGCAGGCAAACAACCCGATACTCAAATCTCATCGGACCAGAGGTAGCGGGCAGGTGAGGGCATATTGGAGGCACGCTCTGGGCACTCCTTCTTCCTGGGTACTGCAGGTGCTTTTTCATGTTCTTCCTGTGGGGGAGTGGCACACACCCTACACCAAGGCATCTCTGCCAGCATCACCACTCCCCCTTCCCTCTACGTCTGCTCTGTGCTTGTCATGCCACTGGCTTCCACCAGAGGCCAGTCAAGTGCTGAGCACAGACCCCACTCCCTCCCGGGAGAGGAGAGCTGTCTTCTGGATGCTCAATCCTCTCCCTCTCCTGCTGACCCCCGATGGCCCGGGCTCACTTCTGAACCTGGGTCACTGGCGTGGTGCGAGGTGTTTCGTCCAACGCCTCAACCCTCAGCGCCACCTGGCTGGTTGAGGAAATGTTTTGATAGCTGATAAAGCTTCCAGTTCCTTACAGGAATTTGAGTATATACATTCAATCACACTGGTTAGGGAACATAGGTAATTAGTACAGGCAATGGTCCTTTATATATAGTTCAAAATGTTGAAAGGGACAAGGTGTGGAGATTAAACTCCCAATTACTGAAAGACCCTACTATAGTAGAAATAATTTAGTAAAAATATCACAAAATGTTTGAACTTAATAAAGATACTGTTCCTGCTTTGGATAAGTTATTTGGGGGCTGCAAAATCTGTTATCCGGGGGAGTGCATTCATTTAGTGACTAAACATAAAAAAGACCTACAAATTATAGTACAGCATTTACGATTGGAAATTAGACAAATTGAAAAATCACTTAACTCTCATATTCCATTAGAGGTTTGGACTCATTTCAACAAACTTAGAGCTAAGTACTTTAGCTTGTTAGCAGAACGTGCTGAACTAACTATTCTTCGAACCAAAGCTGGATATCTAGAATATGGTGAATAACCAGGAAAGTTACTAGCACTTAAACTTCACCAGCTGGAGGTCTTGTGAGTGGTGGCTAGGCTCCAGCCTCAGCCAGGGGCACATATTGTTACAAATCCCTGGTATATAGTTGAAATATTTCATGAATATTATAGCATCCTATACACAGAGGAACAGGGAAATCCTGATGTATTAGTAAATATAAATAAGTACTTTGAAGAAGTTAGTCTTCTTTCTCTCAATTTACAACAACAAGAACTTTTAAAAGGCCCAATCCCGCAGGCAGAAGTATTAAAAGCAATCCAAAAGCTCCGCGTTGACAAGGCTCCTGGACCTGATGGGTTCACGTCAAATTTTTGTAAAATGTTCTCAGCCGAGTTAGTTCCCTTTTTGGTCAATTTATTTAACTTTCTTTTTGTGGAGGGTCTTCATGATCAAGCAATGGCTGAAGCTTGGATTACTTTACTTCTGAAGACAGGGAAAATCCATACCTAACTTTAGACTGTCGACCAATTTCTCTAATTAATACAGGTTTCAAATTACTTGCTAAAATGTTAGCTAATAGATTGGTTCAGGTTTGGGAGGTTCTCAGATAGATTTTGTTAAAGGAAGAGTTTCTAGTGACCATCTTTGTAAATTATATCATTTAATTTCCATGTCTGGGTGAAATCAGATGCCTGCGGCTCTGGTTTCCCTAGATGCAGAAAAAGCATTTGATAGAATTTCTTGGCCATATCTTTTACCATGTTAGTCAAATATGGCATTCCCTCTGAATTTATTTGCTGGATACAGGTTCTTTATCAATACCCCTCAGTGAGAATATGGTGCAATGGTATCCTTTTGGACAAAATTACTTTACAAAGAGGCACCAGGCAGGAAAGTCCCCTTTCACCTATGTTGTTCAACTTGTATCTGGAACTTCTGATTCATAACTTAGGTGTAAATAAATCTGTTAAAGGTATATTGGTAGGGAATTCTAGATACAAGTTGTCAGCATATGTGGACAATCTTTTATTGCATGTGAACTACCCTAATATTTCAATTCCAGCCGCCCTAAAGAAATTAAAACGTTGTCTAATTTTTCTGGCTACAAATTAAATATTAATAAAACTAAAGTCTTAGCACTTAATGCTTTTGTCTTTAAACAAGATATAATAAATATGGGGTTGGTATGGGAATCTAAATCTTTGAAATATTTAGGTATAAATGTCCCAAAATCTTTAAGCACACTAGCAAAACTTAACCTAGATCCATTACTTGACTCAATCAAGCGTGATTTACATAATTGGGAAAACCTTCCTTTATCTCTTTTGGGATGGGCACAAGTTATTAAAATGAATATTTTACCCCAAACTTTGTATACACTGGGTATGTTAAATATTTTTTTACCCAAAAAATGGTTTATAGGATTGTGGTCTCTTTTGAATTATTCCTTTGGAAGGGCTGTCAAGTTCATCAAGCATATTACAAATTGACTGCCCCACAAATTAAAGGAGGTCTTCGTCTTCCTAATTTTTATCTGTATTACAGTGCATTGCATTGCAGCAAATATTGTTTATGGTCTATGAAATCTGAAGTTGGTACTAGTGCGAGGTATTTTCCATTATGGTTGAAGATTGAACAAGATATATGTCCATGCTAAGGAATGCAACTCTCTAGTCTCTTTTATATCAAACCTTCAAAATTACCTCCTCCCCTCAAGTCTGCACTGATCTTTTGATCAATAAAGGCACATTGGCAACTTGGGTTGTATTTACAGGCAGACTGGTACAAGGATATTACACAACCGATATTCGGCAATATTAATTTCTGTATTAATAAACATCCTCTTTCTGCTTTCTGGCTAAAACTTTCATTGGTCACGGTGATGGATATAGTGGATGGTGATAGGTTTTTATCATTTAATACATTAAAACAAAATTTTCCCTTATCAAGATTCTATATTTTCCGTTAATTTCAGCTGATGCAGATTATAACTGCATATTTAGGGCCTGCTCCCTGGAACAGTGTAAGTGGGGATATTTAGCTTCAGATGGTTCCTTCTGCATGAAAGACACACTCCATAGCTGGTCTGTATAAATTATTGCAAGAAATAGATCCTCAAGCCTCTTCCGGGATCTGTTACTATTGGCAGAATACATTAGCTTTGCAATATGACAAACTGGTTTGGCGGCAGGTTTGGCTTCACTTATATTATTACACAAAACAAGACAAACACCATCTGATGCAATTTAAAATTTTGCACAATCTATATATTTCACACCATTTAAATTGAAACAGATGGGAACAATTTCATATTCTCGGTGTATTAGGTGTGAAGTGGATGAAAGTACTTTAAGACATATTTTATGGGATTGCCATAGAGTTGCTCCCTTTTGGAATGACTAGCAAATCGCTTTGGGCTCTTTATTGGATATAAAGGAATTATTTACTGTAGAAATGTGCATATTGGGACAATTTCCAGCAGATGTTGTAGGCCATAAGAGAGCTTATGTGGCCTTAATTTCATGTGCACCCAAGGCTGTCATTCTTAGACACTGGATGGAGTCAGACATTCCAACATGAAGGGAATGGCATTTGGAAGTTACACAGGTGTTAGCAAATGCAATTGCTAAACATATTGCCTCCCTTCATCATTGTCTTCAGCATTTTCTTTCCAGATGGGGGGCAGCTCTTTGCAAAGTTGAAAATTAATTAGTTTGTACCTCGGGCTCCTCTTTTTCTTCTCCTTTTCTTTTTCACTGTTTTACTTTGAACTTATATGTTAACTTTTTATTACAATTTTATTAACTTTACTATTATGCTTTGGATATTTGCTATTTTAATTGGTGTCCTTTCATTTATATCACCTGTTTGAAAAGTATAGTACTCCAATTACTGGATCATATCGTTGCTATAATTTGAAGATTTTATACACCGGATTGGGGGGGAGGGACCTTTTTTCAGTTTGTTTGTTGTATGATTGTATGTTTCTCTTTTTTCTCTTGTTGGATTTTGTTGCATATCTTTTTTCATTATAAAATACACTTAATAAAAAATATGTCAGCATTTAGACCCAAACCCTACAGTATCTTATTTACATTCTGAACAAATTTGATTTGAATCTGCTAAAGAAAATCCAATAATACACACTCCTTTTCTACTGTATAAAAACTGATGTCTGTATTACTCCATCATTTCTTATGTAAAGCAATGGTAGTTTACTTACCTGGTAAAGGTGATTGTGGGAGTATACATCTCTGAGGCACTCCACTTCCTTACATCATGGGTTGTGTCCACCTGATAGGTTGCTTGATGCACATGTGACTTCAAAAGATGTCCGACCCCTTTTCCCTGTGCGCATTCCCCTTCTGGATCAGTTCAATGTCTTCCAAAGCTGTACCTAGTAGGAATCCAATACTTTCTGGTTTGTTAAGCCTTTTTATAAATTATATACATATCTAAATTCATATACACAGAGATAAAGGAGAACGTGTTATGTTTTTATGAACCATATAGGTCTTTTGTTGCCTATTAATACACTTTAAATTCTTTCTGGCCTGTACGGCATGCTGGGCAAAAATGTGTGCACTCATTTGCATGTGATAATCTACTTGGGTGAGCTGTGAGTACCTCAGAGATGTATACCCCCACAATCACCTTTACCAGGTGAGTAAACTACCATTGTAGGGGATAATCTCTGAGGCACTCCACTTCCTTACATCATGGGTTTCATTTTAAAAAGCAGTATCCTGAGTCCATGGTGGGTAGATTAGTAATGAAGTAATGCAGTAGATATGGCTGCTAATAACACTGATTGGCCAGAGTTAGTTTTTGAGTCTAGTGACACATCAATTCTGTAGTGTCTTGTTAAAGTGTGTGGAGATGTCCACATGACTGCTGTGCATATTTCTTCAACTGTAGCCATGTTTCTGTCTGCCCATGAGGTAGCTACTTCTCTCATCGAATGTGCCTTAACTTTGGGGGTGTAGAGTTATTTGCTTTGTATACCTCATTAATGGCTGTCTTTAGCCAGGTTGTTATGGTTGAGCGAGATGCTGATTGACCTTTTTTGTGGCCCTGCAGAATTATGAATAGTCTGTCTGTTCTGCACATATCATTTGTTCTTGCAATGCATGTGGCTATTACCCTCTTCATCCCTAAAATTTGTAGCTGGGGTTCCTGTGCTACCTCTTCTGCAGGCATATGAACTGGTAGTTCGATGGTTTGATTGTTGTGAAAAGTGGATGTTACCCTTGGCAGGAATGATGGGATTGTTTTTAAGGACACCCTGTCTTTGTGAAACATCAGGTATGGAGCCCTACATGATAATGCCTGTAACTCACTTATGCATTTGTCCAAACAGCTCTCTACTAGAAACACAATCTTTAGGCTTAGCAATTTGAGTGCTACGGAGTCTAGAGGTTCAAATGGTGATTTTGTCATCACTCTGAGTACCAGATTGAGGTTCCTTGGTGTGGTTATCTGTCTGATATGAGGGCAGATGTTGGAGGCTGTTTTTAGAAATCGTATAGTGTCTTGGTGCAATCCTGGTACCATTCCTTCTATGAGACCCATTGCCACCCCAGTTGCCGCTACTTCGACTCATAGTGAGGATGCTAATAAGCTCTTGTTCACTCCTTCTTGTAGGAATAGCAGTATGTCTGCTATTGTGGAACTGTTGGGTGTTTTGCCTTTACCTATACACCATCTGGAAAATACGTTCCAGTGTCTCTGATAGGTTGAGATGGTAGAACGTCTCCTTGATCTGGTCATGGTGTCTGTGACCATAGGATGATAACTTGCTTTCAGCAATCTCTGCCTTTCAGGAGCCAAGCTGTTCACTTGAGGTTGTGGGGGTTTGGGTGAACTACTGGTCTCTGAGTGAGAATGTCATGTCTGACTGGTAGGATCCAGGGGTGATCCAGAGCCATTGCTACTACTGTGGCAAACCAGGCCCCCTTGCACCTGTATGGGGTGATGAGGATCACCTCATTCTGGTTAGGTGGACCTTCTTTAGTACCTGTGGGATCAGTGGTAATGGTGGGAATATGTTGGCCACATTGAATGTCCATGTTGAAGATAGTGCATCTACATCCATGGACTTGTCCTTGTATTGGGAGTAGAATTTAGGGCACTGGTTGTTTTTGTTGGTGGCTATCAAGTCTATTTCCACTGGTTCCCAGCGCTTGTTGATGGATTGGAAGATGTGGTGGTTCAACTTCCATTCACCTGGATGTATCTGCTGGTGACTTAACCAGTCTGCTGTAGTGTTTAGTTTTCCTGCCAGGTGAATTGCTGAGATGCTTATAAGGTGTTTTTGAGCCCATGGGATGAGTTTCTCTGCCTCCCTTTGGACTGCCCTGCTTTTTGTTCCCCCCATTTGTTGATGTATGAGACTGTTACCTGATTGTCTGATGTGAGTAGCACATTTTTTGCCTGATCTCTTTGCTAAAGTGAAGTAGTGCCAGGTACACTGCTTGTATTTTTAGTACATTTATTGGTAATTTTGTCTCTAAGTAAAGACCATTTCCCTTGTATTGACTTGCGTCCTGTTGTTGCCCCAAACCTGTTAGGCTTGGGTCTGTCTGTATGTCTGACTGAACGTCCAGTGATATTCCTTTCATGAGGTTGTGTTTGTACAACCACCATAGTAGAAAGTGTGTCACCTGTAGTGACATTCTGACTGTTTTTGTGAAATTTAAGTCGTACGTTGGGGCCTTTTTAATTAGAAATGATAGTAGTGGCTTTTTATGCGATCTTGCCCATGGGATTGTTTATATGCATGATGACATTAGCTCTTGGGTCTTTGAGATCATCTCTAGGAATGGGCGCTTGTTGTTCTGTAGACAAGATGATAGGGCAAACAGATCTGTGACTCATTTTTCTGATGGTTGTACTATCCCTTTGGCTGTGTTAATTAGTTTGCCCAGATGCTCCAGTGATTGACTGGGTGTTAAGCAACTCTTGTCTCTGTTTATAACCCAGCCGTGGCTCTCTAAGCATCTTATTGTTGTGTCTGTTTCTCTGATAGATTGTTGGATTGACCTTTTCTTGATTAGCCAGTCGTCTAGGTATGGAATGACCTGGATGCCCTGTTCTCTTAGTTTTGATGCTAGCACTATCAATACTTTTGTAAACACTCTTGGCACTGACACCAGGCCAAATAGGAATACTTGGTACTGATAATGTTGTACCAGGATGTGGAACCTGAGGACCCTATGGTGTGATGCTCTTATGGGAATATGGAGATATGCATCCTTCAGGTCTATGGATGTTAGTACATCCTCAGGCTGTAGGGCCTTCAGGGTGGATCAAAGTGTCTCCATTTTGAATGGTTTGTACTGTATGTTGCAGTTTAAGAACTTTAGATCTAGTACTGGTCTTAAGTCCCCTATCTTCTTGAGTACTGTTAAGAATATGGAGTAAACCCCTTGGCCCCTCTCTAGTGGGGGTACTTCTGCTATTGCATTGTTTTGGATCAAGTCTGTTAGAACCATGTGTATTTGTGTTGGTCTTATTTTGTTCTTGGATACTGGTGACATGATTATCCTGTTTTATCTTGAGGTCTCTGAGAATTCTGTGGCATACCCCTTTTCTATGATTTCTAGAACCCATTTGTCTTGTGTGGATTTCATCCAGGTTTCTGCAAACTATATTAAGTGGGCACCCATGGGAATGTTTTGGTAATTCTTGTAATAGTGTCAGTGATTGTCTTGCGTGTGCCCTTCTAGCATTGGGATTTGCCCTCCTTCCCCTGATGGCTCCCCCTACTACATTAGCTGTTGTATTTGCTGGTAGGTGGCTATAATGCCCTGTAATTATTCCCTCTGTATCCATATTGCCCTCTCCTTTTTGTCACAAAAGGAGTAGTTCTGATAATTTTGTCATGCTGGGAGTTATGTGGATCTGTTGGGTTTCTATTTTACCAATGCCTTTCCATGCTCTTTGCCTTAAAGTATTTCTCCAGCCCCTCCCTTAATAGTAAAGTATTCCTGAATGGTAATTTAAATAACATGGAGTTTCTCATTGTCAGCATTTCAGAGTTTCATCCATAGGCATTTCCTTGCTCTGTTAAGCAGGGTTGCTGCTGTGACATTAATTTTGAGTCAGTCTACCACCATGTTGGCTAAACACTTGGTGGACAGAATGGCATTTTCTTGAAGTTGGGCCTCCTTTGATTTTGGGGTCATGCTTTTCATTGCCTTTTGTAACCATTCTAACTGTGCTCTAGTGGTATATATTGTTGTGGTTGCTGCCCTAACTCAGAGGCTGGACAGTTCCACATTTTTCTTTAAAATGTCCTTCAGTTTCCTGTCCACTGGATCTTTGAATCTGGATGATGTCTTTGTGGGTAGGATGGCTTTTTTATTAAAGGAAGTGATTTGTGGGTCTGTAGTGGGTGGTGTACACCATAGTACCAATTTGTCTACCTCCAGTGGGTACATTTTGTCCCATGATCTCTGCTGCAGAATGCGTGCTGGGCCCGAAGATTCCCATTCTTTATTTACCACCTTGTCTGTTGATTTACATACTGAAAAAAATTCTCCTTTTTTTGTTGTGGGCTGGAGTGAGGGCAATAATTTTGATTGGGAAGGTGGTGCTGGTGTCTTGAAACCCACTGTGGCCATTATATTGCAAATCACTGCTGGTATTTGGTCAGAAAAGCACCATTTTGTGGTTAGAGACTGTGGGTCTATTTCTATCTCACCCTTGTCCTCTGAGTTGTTACTGGAGTTTGCATGTGATGTATGAGACCTTGGTCCTGTTGGGACCTGATTCCCTGTAGTCATGTTTATTGGAGTTTGGGTCTGATCCCCTGCTGTGGGGGTTGAATGTTTTGGTACCATTGTAGGTTCTAGAGTGATGTGTGGTCATGGGCCTGCTATCTCAGTAATCTTCTCTAGCATTGCCTTCATTAGCTGTTGTAGGAACTGCAGTACCTGCTGGTTTTACAGTAGGATGGAGTTAGCATCCATGTTTTGTATAGTTGCAAGGACATTTATAGGTGGTTCAGTTGGTAATGTCGCTTGGTCACTAATTCCACTGGTTTCCTCACCTGCATCCTCCTCTTGAGCTGGGATGGGGAGGTCTTCTGTGGAGGAGGTGCATAGCTGTCCTAATTGTGCTGCAGAAAAAGGAACATTGCAGAGTCTTCAGCTCCTAGTCTTTGCCATGGTCTGTGGGAGAAGGGGGCAATGGGTGCATAAGGTTAGGAATTGCTGTAATGATTTATTCCCTATGATATTACATTTTGTAGCTTAATATGATCAATACTGCTTATTTGCCTTATCATGCTGTGTTAATATGACAGTAGTTATGCCCATGAGTTGAGACATGGCCTGATATTTCATTCATTAATTAATTTTATGAAACAACTTACATTGCCCCTTTAAGAGAATCGAGGGTATGTATTACCCCTTTAAGAGCACTATAGCTGGCATTGAGAGGAGTGTAAAAATCTAAGTAAATCTGGCTAGATTAGCTGACCTGTGCCTTAATCAGTGTTGTTCGTATGATTTTTATATATTTTATTATTTTAAACACTTTATCAGTGCTCCTCTTGTTATCCCCGAGCAGTTCCACCGCAATCAATTGCCATATCTAAGATGGCAGCAGACTCATCAGTGTGACTGCTCATTGTCATAACTAAAATGGCAGTGTGGTCAGTCGTGCACATGCACGAGGGTGGATTGTACCACGCACGCATGAGATTGCTTAAATGTGCATGCGTTGGAGCAACTCTTTGGTAGTAGCATCTACAAGCTGGTTCTGGGCCATGGTGGTGATTTTAAAAAAGTCTTGCCTTCCTGGAATACACAGGAGATGAGGAAGGTGTGAAATGTTGCCATATTTGGGGAGTTTGTAATGTGGAAGATGCTTGGGCAATGCCTTCTAATTAGATTAAGTATGGGGCCCAATGGAGTTTACAGTTATTGGGGAATTCAGGTGACTCATACATTTTTTCTAAAATTGCCTTCTCTGTTGCTCCATGATTTTATTATTTAGTTTTGATGTGGTAAGTGAGTCCTGGGGCTGCTAGCAGGAGCCCCAGGCTGTTTTCAGCCACTCCCAGGTTGTGCCAAATTCTTTGGGGGAGTGGAGACTAGTTCTGGGGCCGCTAGCAGGAGCCCCAGAATGCCTGGCAGATTAGGAGTTTTTTCAGGGGCTATAGATCCCTAGTGGGGATCTCAGCTGCCCTTAACAGGGAACAGATGAAAAATTGTTAAACATGGGCATAATTGTTTAGGGAGACCATTTACTTCTCTGTTGCAGAAACCCTGGCCATACTGTAAGTCTGGGAACTGGCAATATCTAGGAGAACTAGTAGTGTAAATTCAACTACTTGGTAGCATATCAGGCTTACATTAGAATACTACTAATCTTCCTACACAATGAGCCAAACGTGTTGTCTATTTGTTAGCAAGATAGTCTAATGGTTGTTGACCAGCATGTAATTAGGTTATAATCCAGTAAAAAAGTCTTACCTTAAGTACTGATTGTTGAAGTTTCTTAAAACTATATGTTGCTGAGGAACTGCTGTGATGTGCTGCAACCTGTACAGATGCACATTTAGAACTGATCTAGAAGGGGAAGGCACACAGGGAAAAGGTGTTGGACTTCTTTTGAAGTCACATGTGCATCAGGTGGACACAACCCATGATGTAAGGAAGTGGAGTGCCTCAGAAATTATCCCCCACAATGTATATATGTAGTCAGTGCCCACCTGGTTGTCTGAGAACACACTGAATTTAAACATGACTAAAATACAATCCATGCTATTTGGTACATCTCCCAAATTAAGAGTACGCCCCACCGCTCTATCTATAGTATACTGTGATGGTACCTTGATCCTCACTGCCTCCTCCTTCATGTACCTTGGAGTCACACTTGACCCCTTGCTTGATTACTCATCTCATGTCACAAGTGTCTGCAAGTCTGTGAACTCCATGATGGGCATCTCATATAAAGTGGGCTGTGACCTGACCCCACAGGCATGCCTTGCCATCACCTGTGGGATGTTCCTCTTCAAACTTCTCTATGGTGCTCAGTATACTTGTCAGCTTCTAAAGCTACTCTCCTCAGATGGGATGTCACATACAACAGTACCTGACATTTTGCATTGGCATCTCCCCTGCTCACTCAGCACTTCTCCTTTTTGGCAGGCTGGATTGGCTCCCCCCCAATGTTCACCACGAGATCATAGTTTTGGAGGTGTGATCTCTAGCATAATGCAAAATAGACAACTTGTGCTGGCAAAGCATCCTTTGCTTATGCAGCCCCATGGCTACAGAACTCCTTTCCACCAGATATTCATCTCTGTTCCACTGTACTTGCTTTCTTTCTTAGGTATCATAACATCTTATTGGTCTGGCACACTGCTCCTGCCATGGTACCTGAACAATTCCCTGTTTGGCACTCACTTCATATAGTCAGTGTTGATAAATTATCATTGTCCTTATATACCCTTTGATGTAACTCCACACGGATGAATACTGTTTCTTAAATGTTTCTCTTTCTATGATGTATTTTGTTTAGAAATGCATACTTCTTCCCCTCAGTGTTCATGTGTTACAATGGTATACCGCTATTTCAGTGAAACCAAAACAGTGAAACCAACACAGTGACAGCAACCTGTTCGACATCAGCAGTATAAGCTCATATATCTCATCAAATGTTACATTTCAGCCAATCAGCATGTGCCATGTCATTTGACAGGTGGGCATGGCCTAAAATGGACCAATCAGAATTGTCCCTTGTTCCTCTCTAAATGCGTTGGCCCCACCCACTTCCACCGGAAATGGCTTATGCTTGAACCCGTGTCCTGCCCACTTGCACAGGAAATGACATGTGCTGAAACCCAAGAAATGACATACCACCATTTTGTAAGTGTCCTATGCCCCCTCCTTCTCATGCAACCCTCAAACCCCTGCCATGCCATCCTGGCTGGAACTTGAGCCCCACTGTCCTAGTCCAAACTCCTGTCCCCCCTCCTTTCTCCTGCACCCCCACTGTTCTGGCTCAAACCCCTGTCCCTCTTCACCGTGCCCCCCAAAAAAATAAATTAGGGTTTATGTAGTGTTATGTGCCCCCTGTTGACTTGGGGGTATAATTGCAGGGCATGTTTGTGTTTTTTTGATTAGGATATTTTCAGAATGCTATATCTAGGAGGCAGTCTTATTGTGCAGAGGTTTTGGAGATCTGTTTGGAGACCCTCACAGAGGGAAATCCATCTGCCTGTGTAAATACCCCTTTTCTGTTTTATAACAAACAAGATATAAAATAATTTAATATGCATCTGTAGGCCTGTGTAAACTTGTACCAAAAGATTACCTATGTGTTTATGTCTATGCATATATCATCCATAAGCTAAAATGGGGACCTCCATGTAAATAAGCTGGTCCAACAGTTTCTCTGGATAGCATTGCAATTTTTGCTGTGTGTGTGTGTGTGTGTGTGTGTGTGAAGATTCCTGTATTTACAGGGATTTGTAAAAATGTAGATAGAAGCTTTTGTTTTAAAAAATAAAATTGCATATTTTAAATTGAGAGCAAGAAAGGCTAAAACTCTGGTGTGTGTATGTGTGTGTGTATGTGTGTGTATACATGGGGATTTCCATGTAAATAATCTGGTTCGACAGTTTCCATGGAAAGCAAGGCAAATGCTAGCAATCACAAGCTAATAAGTTATACCCCATCATGAATTACAGAATGAAATAAATTTGAATCAGAAACTAATAATGTTTATCCCATCATGAATAACAGAATAAAATATATTTGAATCAGAAAAGAGGAAGACTTTTATGTGTGTTTTAATACATCTGTTTTTTTCTCTTTACACAGCAGGGGCCAAAAAGGGCCATTGATTCTCTGTGAAAACAGGTGATTCTTATGATATACTTTTTAGAAAAAAGTCTTAAAGCATAACATTTATCTTTTGCAGAGCGGGCTGTAAGCTGTGTTACACTGAATTACTAATTTAAAGGATGCAGCTGTTTAGAAAAAGACAGTGGTTCCATTATCAATTTTTAAAAAATTATAACTTAAGCTGGCACGCAACTGCCCTTATTATAAACTGTGTCTCTTTGTGTTTTAAGACTGAGCAAAAACATCTGTTTTTCATTTACACAGCAGGGTGTCTAGAAAGGAGCTATTGATTCTCTGTGAAAACAGGTGATTCTCATGATATACTTTTTAGAAAAAAGTCAATGCATAACATTTATCTTTTGCAGAGCAGAATATAAGCTAAGTTACACTGAATTACTAATTTAAATGATGCAGTTGTTTAGAAAAAGACAGGATTCCCATTATATATTTTAAAACATGACTAAGTTATAAGATTATTTGGGTTTAAAAAAGTGCAGTCTGCATACCTTTTAATTAGACTGTGATCAAAGTTTTAGCAGAATGGAAAGTCATTAGAGACCTTCCAGCTGTCATGTGGAGTTAAAGCCTGTAAGGAGCTGTGTAGGACTTATATATGTTTTCCATAGAGATGGGTGGGGAGGGGGGTTGGATTGACAGTACCAGATGTTCAGTATTAGCCATGTACTTGGGGGATGCACACATTTTATATAAGGAGCTGAACATACTTTGCTTAGGACAAAAAACTAGAGCTAGACCTCCAAAAATACATCTTGAGTTGCATAATTTTTTAAAAAAGCATCAAACAGTCAAAAAGAATGGATTCCTGGGAAGTCATGAGTGAATCTCAGCCTGAAGACTTTTTCCAAGCACTCGCAGAAATTAATAGTGTAGAGTCTAACACTGACTCTATGATCTCTACAGAAGGTGTGTATTTTTATTTTTAACCAAGAATAGTAGTTTAGGTGCTTGTTAAAAATGTTTGTTTCCCTGTTTGTCTTTGTTTTGGTATAGCTTTTATTGCAGATTTTTAGAGCTTAATATTTACCCATCTAATGTTTAAAAATGTAGAAGAAAGATAATCTGTTTTGTTATGTATTGGGCTTTCCCAACAAAGTTGAAGAAAAGCTTGTTTGGTGTGTTTTGCAATGTTTTATATTTGTAGAGGGAGACATGGGGTGGGGGGGGGAGATGCAGGTTTCAGATTTGAAATTTGTCCTACAGTATAATGCTGAAAATACAAAATTAGTGACGGGGTATTTTCTGTTTTGTCAACAGCTGAGAGAAATCTTTCAGGTTCTTCAGGAGAGAGAGGGGGAAACAGACCTTGTGAAGTGACCCAGAAACCTGCAGTGAGTCATGTGCAAAATAAGTATTCTGCTAACTTGAGCGATGATGTATAGTCATCCACAAGCAGCAGTGCAAGAGTTTCTGACAGAGTCATCACATCCAAGGTTTCGAGAAAAAGACCTTGAAGCAGTAACTCTAGAAAAGAGCTGTTTAATTGCTACAGTTGATGCCTTGTTCAATGGCATGATAATTGAGAGCAGATTATCTAGTCAGGATTACGATAATCAGATTATTAAATCTGTGTTTTGTAAAGGTGATTTGCTAAGTAGTATATTTTCTGTATTATGTGCAGCCAAGTACTCATGCTCAGAGCTGAAACAGACTGTGAATGTGGCCCAAATGTTTGAAAAGATCAGGACATTGGAGGAAAAGCTGTCCAAAAAGAAAAAAAGTGAAGTGACAGAAGATCTCACATGCTGAATGAAAAAAAAAACAACAAATGGGGTCAAAAAAGGAAAATATGGGTAAAAAAATAAAACAATCAGTGAAAATTGGAAAAGAAAAGTAAAGCGTGCCAGGAATATATTACATCGTAGGGTATTACAGCATGTTGCTGATGTTCATCAAGCTGGTGAATTAGAAAACCAGCGTGCAGCGTTATGAACATATTTTAAAAAAGTTCAGGGCTATTGAATTCCATGAGCGATGCCACTTTGTGAACCTCGATAAAATAAAGTCTTTTACAGAGGCCATTCAATACATCATGCTATTCAAGAATTGCTGGACAGGGTGATGAGACAAACCATGAAGACTTTATACAATTACGCTTGAATGCTGACTCTTTAAATCACCCCTTGTTCTCAAGGAAAACATGACCTAATGAATTAAATTCAGCCACCTTCTTAGATCAGATAGCTGATATGTTACAGAGCAATACAGAAGTAACTGCTGATGACACTATACATCTCATAGTAACCACTATCAGGACCCACCAGGTGGGGGGGGTGGGGGTAGACAGACACTGAGCTCTATTTTGTGTAGCAGGATTTTACAAAAAAAGAGACAATACTTGATTGATTTAAATAACAGAGATAATAGTTTATGTTTTGGTGGCTCCATTCTCACACTCCTAAATCCACATGAGTGACAGTCAGTTGCTGAATAATGCTAAAATATTGCACACTGAGCTAGGTTTGTTATACCAGACCCCTGTCACTTTCAGTGATGTGTCCCAGTTTGAATGTTTTTTAGGAGTCAAAATTAAGATTTTATATCATAATGAAGGAAACTGACAAACATTTTTGACGGGGCCAGAAAAGACTTCCTAAAACGCTATTTGTATTACTGCATGACAATCACTATTATGGTATAAAAGATGTAAAGAAATTAATAGGAGCCAGGTACCTCTGTGAATACTGTCACAAGCAAAATCATGTCTGTGCATTACTGTGCAAAGTGTGCTATGACCCGAACTTTATACAAAAGGAAACTGACATGCATCCTGCCCACGCTGTAGAAAGATTTGTAGGTTTTTAGCATGCCTAGAAAGGCATTTAGCTAGAGCTGATGTAGGTACGGTGCCTTGTAAATCTATGAAACTGTGTGAAGAATGTTTTGTCTTTTACAAGGCTTCTCATACATGTAAGTTGATTCAGTGTGACAGATGCAGGTCTTTCATGACCGCAGACAAGCATCTGTGTTACATGTCACCACTCACAGATGTAGAAATCTCTGAGAAATATATAGTGTTTGATTTTGAGGCCAAACAAGAACATGGGACTCACATACCAAATTTTGTGTATGCTAAGCAATTAGATGGGAAGAGGTCCTGGGAATTTGAAGGGGAAGATTGTATAAAAGATTTTGTTGGACATTTTATTGACACCTCATTTAGACACTACACATTTATAGCCCATAATGCCAAAGGCTATGACAGCTATTTTATCGTTAGCCAGCTAGTCAAGGAAATAATTGATATTAAATTGCTCACCCAAGAAGGAAACAGTCTCATCCCAGCCCATCAGATTTATTGACAGTCATTGTTTTCTTACTTTTAAAATAGCGAAAATACCTGCAGCCCTTGGATTTTAGAATGAGATTGCAAAAGGTTACTTTCCCCATTTTGTTAACACCATGGCCAATGAAAATTATGTAGGTCCCCTGCCTGATGCTCAGTTTTATGGTTCTGAATATATGCTGCCTGCAGAAAAGCAACAGTTCATGCAATTGTACCTAGCTAACCGACATAGAGAATTTGATCTGAAATGAGAGCTTCACTGCTATAGTCAGTTAGATGTTGAAATTCTTCAAAAAGCCTGTGACAGATTTAGGAAAGAAGTGATGAACATAACAGCCAAAAGTGTTTTAAAACAGTCAGATGGTGATACAGTAGAGTGTGAAACAGTATCCTTAGATCCCTTCCAGTACATCACAATAGCCTCAGTCTGTATGGCCATGTATAGATTTTTAATTTTGAAAGAATGCTCTATCACTGTTCTCCCCCCAGATGACTACTGCAGACAATTAAGAGATACTCCACACCAGCTATTCAGTGGCTTTTGTACATATATGAGAAAGAAAACATTTCTATTCAGCACGCTCTAAGGGGCGGTGAATTTAAGGTAGGGCCTTACTTTTTGGATGGTTATGCTTTAATAAATGGTGTGCCCACAGCCTTTGAATTTAATGGTTGTTTTTTTCATGGCTGCAACATCTGTTACTGTGAGACAGATAGAAACTAGTTTTGGACAGTTATTCAATAGGACCACGCACAAATTTCATTTTCTAAAAAGCAAGGGGTTTGCTGTTAGAGTATTGTGGGAACGTGAATGGAAAGCAATGCTGACTACAGATCATGGTTTGAATAATTTCTTGAGGGACAGGCAGCTACCACAGCCACTCGAACCTAGGCAATCACTATTTGGGGGGAGAACAAATTCCATTTGTCTGTACTATAAGACGCAGCCTGATGAGAAAATACACTATTACGATTTTACCAGCCTCTACCCTTTTGTTAACAAAACCAAACCGTATCCAGTTGGTCATCCTGACATCATTTATGAAAATTTTGATGACCTCACTCAGTGCTTTGGTTTAGTAAAAGTAAAAGTCTTAACCCCAGAGGCTTTTTTTTTCTTCCAGTGTTGCCATCCAGGATTGGAAAAAAAATGTATGTTCATATTATGTCATGCATGCGCTGAAGAGAGACTTCAAACAACATTGTGAACACACTATGATGAACAAAAGGCACTGACAGGTATGTACTGTACAGTTGAACTAAATCTGGCACTGGAAAAGGCTACAAAATCATTAACATTAATGAAGTTTGGCATTTTAGAATCATGCACAGAGCTCCTTTTTGCAGACTACATCGAGCTGCATCCAAAAGGCAAGCAAGAGGCATCTGGTTTCCCTTCATGGGTAAAAAATGAAGCAGATAAAGTCAGGTACATGCAACAGTATTCTGAAAGAGAAAATGTATATTTGAACCTTGCGACCATAGCTGTTAACCCTGCAGGGAGACATATCTAAACCGTTTTTAAATTCTCTTTGGGGCAAATTTGGGCAGAGAGCTAATTTGCTGACCACAAGCTTAGTAACAGACCCTGACAAGCTGTTTCAGTACATCTTTGCCTCTTACTATGATATTGCCTCATGCTGTTTCATCAATGATAAAACAGCTTGCTTAAGCTGGAAGTACACCAAAGACCACTACCCACATTCTAATACTGTCAACATATTTATAGCTAGTTTTACAACAGCATATGCCAGAGTGGAACTCTACAACCTGCTAGATAAGTTACAGGACAGGTGCATTTACAACGACACTGACTGTCATTTTTGTGTTAAGACCAGGTGACTGGACCCCACTGCTGGGTGATTATTTAGGGGAGCTAACCAGTGAGCTTCCTGCAGATGAACACATTACAGAGTTTGCTTCTGCAGGTTCAAAAACGTATGGCTACCGGCTGTCCAGTGGAGAGAAACATAGAATTTGATGGCAGATAAGGATGACTTTTCCCACCTAGTCTGCCCATTTCCCTACCTAATGGATAAGCTGCAGAGCCTAGTTAACCAACAGCCTACTTCCTTCTACCCCCAACTAGAATTGCCTTATGTCCGTCCCATGCATTCTTGAATTCCTCCACTGTTTTTGACTCTACAACCTCCTCAGGAAGGCTGTTCCATGCATCTACAACCCTCTCTGTGAAGAAATACTTCTTCACATTACCTCTGAGCCATCCCCCCCTCTATCTTCAAATTGCGCCCCCTTGTTCTTGCACATCTCTTTTTCTGAAAGATGCTACCCTCTTGGACTTTGTTGATTCCCTTGAGGTATTTGAAAGTTTCTATCATGTCCCCCCTCTTCCTCCTTTCCTTGAGGCTATACATCTTGCGCTCCTTTAGTCTTTCTTCATATGTCTTCTGGTGCAGACCCTGTGCCATTTTGGTTGCCCTCCTCTGGACAGCCTCCACCCTGTCTATGTCTTTGTGGAGATTGGGTCTCCAGAACTGTACACAGTACTCCAGATGTGGTCTTATCAACTGTCTGTACAGAGGGCCAACAACTTCCTGTTTTCTACTGGTGATGCCTCTCCCTATGCATCCCAGTATCCCCCAGCCCTCCTTACTGCCTTCTCACATTGCTGGCCCACCTTTAGGTCATCTGATATGACTACCCCAGGTCCCTTTCCATTTTTGTTGTTGTCAGTATCTCACCCCCATTGAGAGGTTGTTCTTAAAATGAAAGGTTTTACCCTTAATGTAGCTAGCAGTAAACACATTAATTTTGAATGTCTGAAGGACCTGGTCTTTGATTATACAAGGTCACAGATCTCTAAGGAAATTACCGTGAGTCAACTCAGCATTGTTAGAAATAAAAAGCAGTGGTTCCTGGAAACAAAAATGCTGTCCAAGACCCAAGGAGTAGTTTATGACAAGCGAGTTTTACAATCAAATTTTAAAACACTTCCTTATGGATACTGATTGTGAAAAATGGATATCAGGTTGCAGCATCCCTTTACTTGTCTGTTGGCTGGCCCTTCTAATAGTGGGACGAGCTTCTTTATAAAACTGTTGTTGGAAAATGCTGATGCCACTTTATCACACAAGCCTGAAAATATTGTCTGGTTCTACAGCTGTTGGCAACCTTTGTATAATGAATTGTTGTTAAAGTTCCTGCAGATTAAATTTGTTGAGGGGCTACTGATGTCACTAGCTGACAATGATCTATTACCCTCTGGAAAGGTAAATTTTGCTGTTATAGATGATTTAATGGACGCTGCCTGTCAAAATAGTGAAGTCAAGTATGGGTTTACCAAGTACAGCCATCATAAACACTTGACAATATTTTTAATTGTCCAGAATGTGTTCTGTCAAGATAAAAAAAAGCAGGGCCATCACGCTAAATGCCAAATATATGATTTTATTTAAAAATCCCAGAGATAAGCTGTAGATCATAACTGGCTAGGCAGATGTATCCTGGTCAGACAAAATTTTTCTTAGAAGCTTTTGAAGATGCCACAAGAAAGCCTCATGGCTATTTACTGGTTGATTTAAGATCCAGTATGCCAGACAAATATAGACTACATAGTGGGTTGTTTCCCCCTGACTGGCCTGTGGCATATGTCATGAAAAAAACACATTAAGCTTCTAAAAATATATGATACTGTATTGTCATTATGTCTAAAAGACTGCAGAAAAATATGTCTGTTCTAGTTACTTGTAAAAGGGCCTGCCAGTTTAAGAAAAGCTATTTTATGTTCAGCCTCTGATGATCTGATATCAGCTATAGCTGAGATAGCCTTAAATGCTCTCAAAGGAACTATTCCACTGTTAGCAAAGCAGTTAGGTTTGCTGAAAAAAAGAAGCAGAGTCATTAAAACTTTAAGCGAACGATAAGCAAATAATCTTAAAAAGGAAAAAGAAAATAATTAACCAGACAGGTGAATTCATACAGACACTGTTAGGAATTGCCATTGCTTTGATCACTGGACCGCTGGCTAACAGATAATGGATTTTACTCAGAAAATGTATTTGGTGCCTCAGCAACAGATGGATCACATTAAAACTAATTACCCTGATCAGGATATGAGAAAAGTTGCAACTAACAGTTTGGACACTGAAATGAGAGCTATACTGTCCCGGACTGATTTACCAGACTATGACAAAGCCAAAATGAACTCTGTTGTGTTATAGTGCTATCTGACTTTGGTAAGACAAGGAGAACAAGCTAAATCCATGTTGACCTTACTCATGCCTGAGAGTGAATCAGTTTCTGAACCCCCTGCTGAGACAGTTTCTGCCCTGAGTGCTATGGAAAAAAGCATTTTAAGTTGTGTTTCTCATCAGCCTAAAACCAATGCTGAACCTTTGTTAAAGCATATGGCAAAGAACAAGGATAGTGTTTTTTGGAGTGATAAGGGTGAATTAATGTAAAAAGGTACTGTTGTTTCTGGGTCTCACATGGTCGATTTGGTAAGGGCGGCTACAGCCACTGACACAATCGCTGACCACAGAAAGCCAAAGGGCTGGGTTGTTTTTGTCAAAGCAATGGCTGAGTCTAACATACCCACCTCTGTGTTTGCTCATTCAGCAAAGAGGAGTTATGTGTAAAGTCTTAAAACAGCTGATGCAAAACACCCATAGCCATCTCCGGTTAACGAATGGTCAATGACACCCAAAAGACGAAAGTCTTTTACAAAAACCTACGTGTTTCACTATGTAAAACTTAAATGCAATGCCTATGTATGAATGTTATATACCTCAGTGACTGCTGTGTACAGCCTATGTTAACCATTTACCTAATTTTGAATATGTAATCCTGTTTTTACAAAAAAGTGTTTATATTGATGTACGTTAGTCTACCTCATAGTTAAATATGTTAACGTGTTTTTTAGAAAGAGGTGCTTATCATAATTCTACCTCAGTGCTATGTCATATATAGTATGCATTTTTAAAAAGGAGATGCTTCTATTTATTATATCTTATCCATGATGTTACCACTGATGTATGTTGTATTTTATTGACATGTTTTTTTTACAATGAATACCTTTATATTTTATATATTTTTTGTCATTATTGAAGACATTAACATATCTGACAATTTTGAACACAGGTGCCCCCCCAAAGTTTAAACACAGGTCCCCCCAAAAAACAGAGAGCGACACACAATTATGAGTGTTTATATATGATTTTATAAGTGATTGGTTTTAAATAAAATTACAAGTGGTTGCATATTTTAAATTCATTACTAGACAAACAAGTCTGAACATGTTGCCACCTCACTGATACGTGCCCTGTCATGTTTAGATGTCTGAAAGGACGACGTACAAAACTAGTTACTATGGTATCATTTTTCAGTAAATCATTAGAGTACATTTTTAGAATCTGATCATAAGAAAGTCCTTTGCATCTGTGTTGTAAGAAAAAGATGCAGTGAAATCTGCAGGTGGTAGAGAAGGTATCTTGCAACTGTGTGTTTTGGTACAAAATGTTCTTTGCATTTCTGTTTAAAAAGCCCCCAATCATTTGTGCATAATTGTCATGATGAAAACTGTAGCTGTTGAAGAACTCCCCAGTCCCATTTTCTGAAATGTATACAGCTAACCAGTGCTGTCTAGGGAGGTTATGGGGGTCAGTATTGATGACTAGTTCTGTGGGAAGGTTTCTCAGTCTCTCCTTGGGTAGCAGATCACAGGGAAACACACCCAGAAAGCAGTTATGGATGTGGGAGTCATTGGTTACAATTTTTTCCAGCTGCTTTGTGTTCATTTTTTTTATGGTTTATCACATATAATCAAAAATGGCATTCCTCTCTGGTTTATTTCAATGACATTATCAAACACAGCATAGATAATGAGATTAACTGTTTGTGGAAGGGCTTCTGCACATTTGATCTCTGCTCTGAGGTTCCCAGTTTTAATTAAAGAGTAATGATCAGCACATTCTTGGTCTGGAATGATATCAAAGGCAAACAGTGTGTACCTTGGGTAAATTCCTGATGGTTGACAACTAATGTCCGATCTTTCATATTTTTTCCTTCTGCCTGTACTGGATTAAAATATTGTCTCACAGCATTCACATTTCTGAAATCAGGCTGCAGAGGTTTAGCAGGGATTTGTTCACCGTTCAGATACAGAACCACAAAATTAATATTATGATGTTTAAAGTTAAAGGGGTTTTTAGTGTAGGAACCGCTAACAGCATCACTGTCAACAAATCCCATGGGCATCATTTTTGGTAACTATCCCAAAAACAAATTATCTTACTTGCAGACCCTGCTACCTGCAAGGAGGCTGAACACTTTCATTCCCACTCTGTCTACAGGGTGTTTAGTGTTGGAGGTCAGCAGGGCTTCTGAGTGTCCCAGACGAACACCGGGGGTCACTTTAACCCTTTTGACAAACAGAGAAGTGGCCATGATTTTTAGCTTATAAGGCTCAGCATCTCCACTCCTTAGGCAAAAGCTGTCCCTATTACGTGTCAGTTTAATTTTAATATCCACACCATTCAGCATCAGTTTCTCTTGAAAAAACAAGTCCGTGTGCAAGTGTCCCAGCAGCTCTACCCCTCTACTGAGATGTGTAAAGGAGCTTCTTTTATTAAAACCTACATTGTCACTGGCTCTGTCTGTGATTTCATGTTTCCCCGGGGTGTCTTTGTAAAATAGTCCTGCAGTGAATTGGGTAGAAAGGGTCTCTGCACTGAAGTTCAGCACAGATTCTATGACTGCCCCATAGGGGTAACAGTTATTGCTCTGACTGATGAACTGATCACTGACAGTCACATCCAGCTGACTGAAAATGGTGGCCACTGGGTAGTTTATAAGACTCACTTTGGCCACTGCAGGTACAGTATATCACCACCATCCACTTCAGTGATTTTGCAAACCAGGTAAAGAAGCATGTTGTTTAGATCCAAATAGTCTTCACCATTCCCTTCTATATAAAATTCAATTGGTGAGTTTTCTGAAAGGGCAGCCAGAGGGGGTATCTCTACATAACTGCTTTTTCCAATGCTTGTCTGTGTGGGAGCAATGGCAAGCAAGTCCAGTTCTGATTTTGTGCATTCTTCAGAACCACAGTGCACAAAAGCCATGTTTTAGTTTTTAGAACAGGTTTCTGCTTTTTTATGCCCCCTATGTCCTTTGGCCTTTGAACTTTTTCCTTTATGTGAAGTTTTGCATTTTGAAACACCTCTTTTAAAGTAGCCGGGAGGTCTGATGAGAAGTGAAGGGTGTACTCTGCGCTTTCTCTTTCTACCTCTCTTTAATACATTCAGCCCTGAACCACCCTGAGTAGGCTTATCACCCCCCTGACATCTTTTGAGTGACAGCACTAGTCACATGCCCCACAACATCTTTTGCAACATTTTTAGCAGCTGTTTGTAGATGTGGTTTTGCAATTTCAAACCCCCTTCTTAAAAATGGAACTGCTTTTCTGAACAGACTACGAAATATCCGCCCTATACCAGAACCATACATAGTAGGAAGTCCATGAAAGCCAGGAAGGTTGTATCCTGTCTGTGCCTTGTAATAGCTTCTGTACAAGGCAGGGTCTCCATAATGTCAAACGATCACCATCCTTGTTTAAATTTTAAAGTACCCTCTGGGGGCTAAAATTCAACTTAATGATCACCTTTCCAAATCGAAATGGCACAGGTTCATTTTGATCATTTTTTATTTCAATAGTGACTGTATCGATCTGATGTTTACTGACCGTTTGATAATAGGGTTTATCATAGGTCATGGTCACTATCTCATTGTCTTGGCCCCTGATGGGTATGCATATCAGCAAAGGCACTTGACTGTCACCCATTATTTCATGCATGTTAATGTCAGTGTAGATCTATAATGTGTAAAAGCTCCCATTAATATCTGTAGGGTTCTTTGTTAGAGTCTTTCCTACACCTACCTTGAGTCTGCTAAAACTCAAACGGTATTGTAACTACCCATGCATAAACAAAATGCATTTGATGTCGCTGTCAATGATTATTTATCTCCCAACGGCTTCTTGTTCCAAAACCACTGGCAGTTCATTTGCTTCAAATATGCTTTTGTTAATTTGATCAATAACACTTGCCATGTTAGGACAATAGCCCGATGGAATTTTCAATGCTACTGACTCAACAAAGGGGCCGGTTGGTGGCGTTTTACTGTGGGCTATGCTTAGAGGCTGATAGAGCATATTGAACCTGTTTTTCTGTGCAGGCACATTGTCCCAGGTATGAGGGTACTGAATTTCTGCTAAGCCCACTTTCCATTCACCAGGCAGTTCAAGCATTTGTGGTAACTTTACTGTAAAAGTGGATATAGTATTATTGGGGAAAATGTTGTGCAAGGCATTTCTGGGCAAGGTGATATAAAAACAGTTTTTGAGCATTTTAAAATCTTACCTGCTTCTAATGTCCTGAACCTGTGTTGCCTCAACCCTGCTATAGAATTTATCGGGCCACCCTAGCCACTTTACCAGATACCAAGTTTTTCTGCCACACTTTTTCTCTGCCAGGATTTTCTGCACCCTATACACTCGGTCCTCATCAGATTCAATTTTTTGTAACTCCTCTGCATAAGTAATACCTTTGATGTCTTCCCCCGATAGTCCTTTAGCTTATAGGTGGGTCTCTGTGTCTTTAAGACCTCCATCACAATAAATATCTCATCTGTGTATGTCTGTTCATATCCCTTTTCAAACACCCCTTTTAGCTTAGATAGTCTCACATGATCATCTTTCTGAAGGCTACCCTTTTGTTTTTTGCCAAAAACAGTATTACCGGAGAGGATCTTCCACACAGCCAGGGCATTGGAAGGGTTAACATCCACAGGCCTGTGTTTAATGCTTCTGTGATGAGTATGATTATAGCTGTGTACCAGGTCTGACAACACATCTGTATATTTCCAAGTATTCTGGGCTGTACGGTAAAGCCACATGCATGACTTCAGTGTCCTATTTAATCTTTCTACAATGCTGACCTTAACTTCATTATTTGTCACAAAATGGTGTATTTTATTTTGTTTTTATAGGTTCTTTAAGGAGACATTTAGAAACTCTTTACCCTGATCAGTCTACAACTTCTGAGGTGTGTGTCCACTTTTAAAAATAGTTTTAAAGGCTTTCATCACTGCCTTGCCTGATTTGTCTTTTAAAGTCACTACCCAGGCATACTTGGACTGCACATCGATGCACATCAGTATGTACTTAAACCCATTATTGCACTTTGCATATTGACTCATAGCCACTAAATCAGCTTGCCATTGTATGTTTATGTCAGAAACAATGACAGGATTTCTCTTAAATTGGACTCTGGCTGCTTTGTGTAATGAATATGGATCCTGCTTCACAAGCCATTCTGCAACACCTTTCCTGGTGTCACCTTTATCAAGTTGTTTTGCAGCCTTATACAGCTGAGTCACCCCTGTGAAACTACCCACTTTTTTGCATTAAAATATATATTCTGGAGCAGGTGATCATTCATCTTCTTTCATCAACCCCTGATACATCTGTTAGCTAGAAAAACTCTTGTCACCAGTAAAATAAAGCATGTGCTCTTTTTATTCTTTAACAACACTATGACAACCACAAAGTGAAATGCACAATTATATTTTATTTATTCATACACTGTGTCAGCATGGCTCAGTTGGTAGCACATCCGCCTCTGGACCAGAAGGTTGTGGGTTCTCGTCCCACACCGGGATTGGACTTGCATCTAAAAATCTCTGGCATCCGAGTGCAGTATTAGGGGGTGCTGTACTGCTTGGGTATGCCATCCTTTGGATGAGATGTTAAACTGAGGTCCCTTCTGCCCATCCTGTTGTTGTCCTGGTGGGTGCCCAGGTGGAAGTAAAAGAACCCAGGGCACTCTTCGTAAAGAGCAGGGAACATTCCCAGTGTACTGGCAAACATTCCCCTTCCCATAAACTGGTTCATGCAATTATCCAGGCTGTGTGTGGGTGATGATGTGCGATATGGCCGCCACCCTACATTCAGTCACTTCACTACCAGACTAGCATTGCTTGTAAAGTGCTTTCAAATACTGTGTATGAAAAGTGCTATATAAATGCTGATTCTTCTTCTTCTTCTACACAAGCCATAACGGTATTTTAAAGTTTACTTTATATGCATTATACCACATAGCAAGCATGCAATGATTACATAATATCTTATTTTCTACACTTCCAGTTTTACATATTTTACAATACCCAGAGACAGTAAATTTTGAGCTGCATGTTTTCACAAGCATGGGCTTCATCCACTTTCCCCCATAGTGATGAGGCGGGCACAAAACATTCACACATATGCCATGCACCACCCAAAATAATGACTGATTTTTAAGAAAAGCTGCTACATCTACAATGTCGTTCACCTTACATATGGCTCTGTGGTTAGTTTTCTCCATTACTTCAGTATATAGTTTCCACAAAAAGTGAGGCAACTCTTTAAACAGAGTCAGTATGCTTTCTTCCAGTGAAGTAGCTGCACCTTCAGAGCAGACATTTAATGCAGGCTGCTTTCCAAAGTATACAGGGTCCTTTAAAATGTCATTTATCGCACGGTACATTGTAGGCATCAAGACTGACTGGAATATCGGGAGCATGCCAGTACGTTCCATCTGAAGGTACATTATAATACACTATTTAAGGAAAGCATATGCTAAATCAGATTTATGAAACACAACAAAAGTGGTTAAAAGAAGCAAAATATATGATGACAGACTCAGCCCCCTCCCCCCGTTCTGCAGACTAAACACTAAAACTTCAACAGTGGTACAGATAAAACCACAAAAGTGTACCACATCATAAGGATTATGCATAAACTCTATAGCAATTTTATACATCGCTTCCTCAAGAGTAGCACCCTCATCCTTAAAATAATCCACAGTTTCCTTTTGGGGTCCCTCTGGGAGACCATCAAAAAGTCCTTGACATGTCTCTAAAAGTGCAGATGGTGCTTGTCAAGTAAGAAGATTTAAACCAGGTTGTTTGGCTCTGTGTCTGACTAGTTGTTAAATACACTGACAGGGTGTCTCCCATTGTGGTATACTCTAGGGAAAAAAGCATACAGCATTATGTTTTGGTGACCTTTCACTGCATAGTGCTGTTTAGCAAATGGAAAAACCAGGGTAACAACATGAACAATATTAAAATGGTAACAAGTAACAGTTTTTTTTTTTTTTTTGGAGGGGGTAAATGTTTTTTACAGCTTAAACAGGGTCCCAGAATTTCCTTATAGACATTTTTTTAAAGGGTCCTATGCTGACCAGTGGATCATTTCATCAAGCAGAGAAGCCAGGTTAACAACACGTACACTATCACAAGGTTTTTTCTGCTTTATAGTACACACATACACATGACTATGACGATCATGATATAAAGTCCACAAAGACATTCATTGTCTTCCACGAATATATCGGCAAACACTTTAACATTTTCTACAAGTGGTAACACTGATTCATTTATATATTTATATGTATCCTCCCATATTTCTGGAAGGGCACACATAATCAGTTTGGAGGCTGCATGTATCTCACAAAGGCAAATTTTATATTGAGGTGAACCAAACAGTGATGGATGGCATTTATGGCTTATGATCACATACATAAGTCTTTGGATTCTCTCTGTACTTGCATCACATATGATTATCTGTAAAATAAAATATGACACTTTTTGGTACTGAAATGTTTACATGTAACCATGGGGGGGGTAAAGTTTTTTTCAATATGAACAGGGTCCCTGAATTTCTTTTTAGACATTTTTTAAAGAGGCCTTAGCTGACCAGACGTGTGGCCTCTCTTCTAATTTCTCTGTCTGTCTGGTGGTACATATTTTTAATACACCACTTGGGATCATCAGCTCTTTTCACATAATTTAAAACATGACTGATATGCTGTAGTGTTTCACTGGTCAAATTTAAGCCCTGTTATTTCATTGCTATTGCTAAAATCACAGGCATAAGTTGCCCTATATGTATGGCTTCAGAAACATTTCTGTATAATTCTCTAGCTATCAATTCATCAGTGATACAAGAATGATTTTTCTGACTAGGGTCATCTATCTTGCACCTAGGACAGGCATCAACCATTTTGGTATGTATCAACCTCTTTATCACTGCAGCAATTACACCATGGATGGTATGATACATAACGTACTTACAATACATGTCTTGGTCAGTTTTGGGGGGTTTACTACTGAGGCCTGGTTTTTCACATAAGGAACCCTGTCTAATCTCAGTAGAAGAAGAGGGTTGGGTAGTGATCACAGCCTATTCTGTGATGTTTTGCAACATTCTATAGCTCCCTGTATTTCTAACATACTGGTCCTCACACATCTCATTAACAACCACATTTGTATCTTTCACACAGCAAACACAGTCGAGCAGTAGATTTGTGGAAACTCACAAATCCATGCTGTCCGAATATGACTGCTGCTCCATCGCAAATCCTTCAGTCTATTAAAGGAAAACAAAAAACAGCATTGATCCTGTGACTCATTATAGGTAAGATTTTATTCTACTGCTAACTCATCTCCTCAGTTACACCATGTATGCATGTCACCACTCACACATTTTTTTTAATGTTAAAAATGCATTTGCATCATCAAGGCAACTCTTTCCATCTTCTTAATTTTCCTTATCTTTGTCTTTCTTAGCCTGGGCTTGACTGCTTGTGGCTGTTGCTGCATCATCATCATCCACGTCTTGGGCAGAGGCACCTTTTGGCTGTGTCTTGGATTTCTTTTTCATAATTTTCTCTGATGCTTCTTTTGGCAGTGTCTCACCACCCATCATCTCTGGCTCCCCCTTCTTGTCGCTCTCTGTTTTGAGTTTCATAGTAACATCTTTTTCTGCATCAGATTCACAACACAGCACCTCTTCAAGGTCTTACAGTGGTGCCTCTTTGGAAGGACAGTCAGATTTAGGATTTTCTGGTTCACCAAACTGTGTAGTGAGATTCTTTTTTGTATCAGCCACTCTTCCACTCAACAAGACTTGTGTGGGACAATCTTTTTCACACCTCATGTAGAACACATATGTTGGCTTGGGTTGTGGGGTCCCGATAGCCATCTTCTTGCTTGGCTTTTCATCTCCAGACTTTTCATTCGGTGGTGTGACGGTCTATTCTGTTGCTGGAATGTTGGTTTGAGAAGCGCAGCTCTGTGCCATCTTCTTCTTGATGTTTTTGGATAATCTGCTCCAAGTCTATAAAACAGAATCTGAGGAGTCTCTCAAAAAGCTGTGCCTTCTGGCTTCAACTGCAGGGTTTATATAGGCTTTTTAAGATGGACTGCTCCTTGGTATAACCATCACCACACCCACCATACTATACATGGTAACATGTGCCACAGACACATCTATTGTAACCCCCCACCCCCTTTTTAAAACATTAAATCGTTCACATTTCATTCAGCCTTCTCCTTGATACTACACAGAGCTGAGGGGAGAACTATAGGTATGTATCTTCCTTTTTTCTGATTCAAATGTATTTTATCCTGTATTTCATGATGGGTTATAAATTATTCATTTCTGATTCAAATGTATTTTCTTCTATAATTCATGATGGGATATAAATTATTAGTTTCTGATTGCTGGAATTTACCTTGCTGTCCAGAGAAACCGTTGAATCAGCTTATTTACATGGAGGTCCCTGTGTGTACACACACACACACCCCAGAGTATTAGCCTTTCTCGCTCTCAATTTAAAACACGCAATTTTATTTTTTAAAACAAAAGCTTATATCTACATTTTTACAGATCCCTGTAAATACAGAAATATTCACACACACACACACACACAGCCAACAATTGCAATGCTATCCATAGAAAATGTGGAACCAGCTTATTTACACAGAGGTCTCCATTTTAGCTTATGAATGGTATATGCATATACATAAACATAGAGGTAACCTTTTGGTACAAGTTTACACAGGCCTACAGATGCATATTAAATTATTGTATACCTTGTTTATTATAAAACAGAAAAGGTGTACTTACACAGGCAGACGGATTTCCCTCTGTGTTGGTCTCCAAATAGATCTCTGAAACCTCTGTGGGATGAGGCTGCCTCCTAGATACAGCATTCCAAAAATATCCTAATCAAAAACACACACACATGCCCTGCAGTTATACCCCCAAGTTGACAGGGGGCACATAACACTATATAAACCCTAACTTATTTTTTGGAGTGGGGTGGGGGGCATGGTGAAGAGGGACAGGGGTTTGAGCCAGGATGGTGGAGGCACAGGAGAAAGGAGGGGGGACAGGAGTTCGAGCTAGGATGGTGGTGCTCAGGTTCCAGCCAGGATTGCATGGCAGGGGTTTGAGGGGTGCATGAGAAGGAGGGGTGTAGGATGCTTACAAAATGATGGTGTTATGTCATTTCCAGGGTTTCAGTGCATGTCATTTCCTGCACAAGTGGGTCGAACACGGGTTCAAGCGCATGTCATTTTCTGTGCAAGTGGGCCGGACATGGGTTCAAGTGCATGTAATTTCTGGCGGAAGTGGATGGACCAATACATTTAGGGAGGAACTTCCGGTTTAACAAGGGATGCTTCTGACTGGTCCATTTCAGGCCACGCCCACCTGTCAAATGATGTGGCATGTGCTGATTGACTGAAATTAAACATTTAACAAGATATATGAACTTATACTACTGACATTCACAGAGTCAAATGGGTTGTCAGAGCGCTGTACAGATGCAGTGACTCCTGGTGTTGGCAACTCTCCCCAGTAAACTGCCCCCCAGAGTTGATTATATATAAGTCCAGGGGGGTGCCAGTCTAAATGTGCCCCTGTGCATGGGGTGCTGTGGTGGTTGGTCAGCCCATTTGCCAGGCGATGTGATTGCCATCAGCAAATGTGTCTCACTATATTGTCCATCGACGTGGAATCTGCTACAATGTATCTACTTGATTGCACTGCTTACTATGTGTTTCTCCTTCCAGAGATATATGTTTCATGTTTTTGTTTTTCCCTCCACTGTATATTGTAATACAGTGTATTTCTACCGTATGTCAGTTTTGTTGTAATCTCTTGGGTTCTACCTGAAAATAAGCATTTAATTGCCCAGTGTGCTTACCTGGTTAATGGAAACTAAATAAATAATATCACAGTATTGGAATTCTAACCTAGAATAATGAGATCACTAATTTTGTCTAATGCTGTATATTCTCTCCTAAATGTGATTTTCCCCTTATTGTGCTCGAAAAGGAAACATTGTTCACAATTGTCAGTATCTGACTGTTATGTATATTTGGCATTCATGATGTAAGGTGAAATTATGTATTGCCTTGTAAGGTTTGTACAGTATAAATGGATGTGTTTATTTAACTGATTTTAACATTTTGTATGTTTCTTTGTAGATGGAAATGCATTTAATCAAGTTTAAAGTTGAATCAACTACTCCACAGCAATGTGATGGCAACATAATACATACTCTACTGCAGAGACAGAATCATGGGATTTTTAAATTGAATAGTTTAGCCCCCTATTTGTACTTAATGAAGAACTTGACCTGACTCGCTTCATTTCATTTTATCTACAAGGCGGGAACATATATTTGATTATAATATATTTTAGGATTAGATTTTTGGTTTCAACTCTAATAATGAACTATGTAAGATATTTAATTATTTTTGTATACAGTGGCATTTTGATAAAACGGTGGATAAAGGGGAGGCTGTGGATGTGCTGCACTTAGATATTTAATAAAACTTTTGACTCTGCCCCACACAGGAGATTCCTGGAAAAAAAATAGAGGATTTGATAGTTAAGGATGAGTTACTAAGATGGGTGGGAAAATTGGCTAGGGGGAAGATAGCAAAGGGTAGTGGTAAATGGGGTCAAATCTGGGGACAGAGAGGTCATGAGTGAAGTTGCACAAGAGTCTGCCCTTGGAACTGTTCTCTAATATTTTTATTAGTGACACAGGTAAATACATAAAAGTCAAAATGTGTATACAACACAAAACTTTGCAGAGTGGATAGTAATGAAGGGGTTAGGGAATTATGGCGAGACCTGAACAGATTAAAACAGTGGTCAGAAATATGGCAGCTGAAATTTAATGCAAAAAAAGTGCAAAGTTATGAATATAGGTAAAAAAAATCCTATGACTGAGTATTGGGGTGGCTGGGGAGTTAAACTGGTCACTACAAAAGAAGAAAGGGACCTGGGAGTCATAAGTGACTCCATCAATAAAGCCAGATAGGATAATGGGGTACACTGGCAGCGGGTTTGACAGCAGGAGAAAGGAAGTAATGTTGCCATTGTATTACTCAATGCTAAGACCACATTTGAAGTAATGTGCATAGCTGTGGAAAACATTTCTTGGGAAGGTTAGAGATGTCTTGGAATTAGTCCAAAAAATGTTACTAAAATAATTCAAGGTCAATAGGGAAACTCATATCAGCAGAGGCTAATATATACTCACTGGAGATCAAAAGATAGAAAGGATGCATAACTGAGACCAGTACATTTCTAAAAGAAATAAATTGAGTACACTACAATGACCTACAAAAGACCAATAACAAGGGCACATGAAGGAAAACTGTTAGTTGGTAGTTTTAGAAAGGGTGTGAGAACATATTACTTCACAGAAAGGGTGGCTGATCCTTGGAATAGTGTGCCAACAGAGATGGTGGGAGCAAGGACAATTAATGAGTTTAAACATAGCTGTGAATAGTGTAGAAGAACTGATACATACATATGGGATTAAGGCATATAAAATATGTAGTAGTTGAAAATATCTACTATGGAAGCACAGGTATTAGCCACAAAAGAGATAGCAACTCATAATGGGCCCTATATACGAGAGGGTGGGATTGCCTGTGTGCTGTGTATCTGAGGTGCATATGCAATCCGATGTGGGAATACCATGCTGTGGGAATCCAGCAGCCCCCCAGTGGCATTCACTGCAGGTGTGCTAGCCCATTGTGCACAGGATCTCCCGGCTGCCTGCGCAGCTATACTCCACAGGTGGTTCAGGGGTGGGCTGGGGACATGCCCATGCTCTGCATCATTCACTAAGGAACAGAGTGCTGGGGCTGGGGGCACAAATTATGTGAGGGGGGACCCTGCCATAACTTTTTCATGCCTCCCAACAGATATCTGCCAGCCATGGTGGCAATGGGAACCTTCTCCACACTGCTGCCGCAGCCCACTGGGCTGCCAGGGAGGGCTCAGGGCAGCCATTCAATAATTTCCTGTTGGTGTCAGCTCACTGTGGTCTGTACCTTCCCAGGATCCCCTGCATGCACACAGCAGGGGTTCCACTTTGGAACGCAAGATGGGCATCCAATTGGATGCCCACCTCAGACCTATGATTCACTCCCATGCAGCTGAGCTCCACCCCTGTGGAGCTGCACACCGGGGCAGGGGCATGGACAGGTGGCTGGGGATGGTGTACACTTGCTGGTGTGTGCCTATCCCAGAGTGTGGAGCTTCACAGACTCTGTATGCGTGAATCGTGTGTGCAACCCATGCTTTCATGCATAGAGACCAATAAAAGGTAGGAAAAAAACAATATTAGGAAGACTGACTGGACAACTGGACATTATCTTTGTATGTATCTATACTATACCCTTATTATAGTAGGAGATAATTGAGATTAAGCTATATTGCAAAATGCAACATACCACTGATGTATTGTTCAGGAATACTGTCATCAAAAGCAATTATTATTATTATTTATGATTATTATTAAGAGTAGTTATGACTTGAGAGGAAGGAAATAGTACCTCCTTCCTTGTACTCAGGAGTTATGTAGTTTTTATGTATCTGCACTTTGTAGAACCTGATTTTACTAAAAAACAGATGTCAATTAGCTGAAAAGGCAGTGGAATTTTTTAAATGACAGTGTTTATTCATTTTTAAGTTGGTTACCAAAAAGAAGACCAGGTCTTGTGACCTGTCTGTAGCTACATGCCTGGGAGGACTGATGTGCAGTGCAGTTTAAACAAGGATAATCCCCATCTCTAATAAAAATAAAAAAATAACAAAACGCACAAAAGGGATCTTTAATCTTTAATACATCAATGTACATCAGTTATGCCTGCACTGTGAGCACGTTTGAATAATGGTTGTGTGCTTTGTTGACTGTTCTCAGTGTCTGGAATGTGTAAAATGTATGTAAATGCTGCCATCCTGTAAACAAGACGGTAGTCTCGAGCTATACTTACCCTGGTTAAAATAAACTTTTAATAAAAAAACTAATTTTCATCTGCACTAGTTTAAGTGCAATTCCAAAGATTGTTTAAGCATTTTAGACTTCTCTGCAAGGTTTCTTGTCAACTGAACATCAGGGGGGTATAACATCCATTTTATATCTTCTTTTACGCTGTAAATTTAGTCCAGAATTGATTAATGCATCCTCTTCTGCAACACACATCTGACAATACTATGGCTTGTATTTATCTCAGTTATTAACATTTACATACTGTACTGTACTGTAGATTTTTTCTCCTTCTGCTACAGTATCTCCATTTTCCCTTGTGTTCTTCTATTTTGTTTAAGAAGTTTTTATTGAAATTCTACTCCAAGAATACCAACAAGGTATGATACAAACAAGTTACATTGTATTAGGCATCGTGGAAGAGGCTTACAGTCTTACAAGCTGCTATCACAGTTCTCAACTAAGCAATGGTTAAATTGGAAATGTTTAATTGGGGGAACTCTCACATCTAGATTTCTAGGTGGTGGAACTGTCATTTCTAGGTGGTGGAACTCTTCTATAGTAGTCAGTGGAGAAAGATGACAGAGGTGGTGGAGCTGGCATACAGTATCTAAGGAGGTGGTGGAACTGAGTTCCTGTGGCTCCTGCCCAGTTTAAACTCTTCAGCTAAGGTATTAACTATTTGCTAATGGTCATAATGTGTAACTTAAATTGGTATAGATGGGTACACTACAGGGTGATGGCAAACTGTATTTCATTAAACTTACATATACTGTTATGAAGCCCTCAGGCCAAGAAAATCTGAGCCTACATGCCTGTCCCATGGTGTCCACAGCAAAGACCTGGTTAACTTAGAGGATGGAAGGAAGACAACCCATGATGTTTTCCTAATCTTAACCTAGTAACTTGAGAGAAAGAGAGCAGGAAAATAGTGCTAAGAGAAGTACCCATCAAATTTAAACCAGGTCACTTTGTAGCCCCTAAAGAGTGTTCTGGCAGGCTACAGTAGCTTTTCAAGTCAAGCTGCCTAGACCCTAGTTAGACATTCCTTGTAATGGGGGAAGAGGTGCCAGGGATCTCCAATGTTATAAAATAGTCCATTCGGTTATGACAGTGGTCAAGTAAATACATTATTAGTACCTGGCAGGTAGATCCTCTAACTGGGAAAGGTTGCCTATCAAGGCCACCTGCCCTGAGTGGTGAACTGCAGTATTTAAAACCTTACTGATGGTGTGTTGTATCAAGGACCAGTAGCACTACAGAGCATGGCAGGAACAGAACATAAGAAGAGCATCCGCTCTAAGGGCATAGCATCAGAGACATCTTTTGTCCACACAAGAGGAGCGAGAAAGAACTAAGTGCCTTAGCTGGGATTTGAACCTACTGTCAGCTGCTTGGAATACCATTTTGTTGTGCTACTAAGTCAACTAGAAACCTGGGAATCCCAGAAGCACTTTTCTCTAATACACAGCCTTGTGCTGCACAATTAATTACATTTTTATTGACAAGGGTGAGAAATGTGTGTGTGTGTGTGCATACGTGTATATCTATGTATGTATATGTGTGTGTGTGTGTGTGTGTGTGTGTATATATATATATATATATATATATATATAGGATATGCAGTGGGCTGACTCAAAATATGCAATTTACTTTTAAGTGTGAGGGGGCAGGACCATAACTCATGAGCGGCAGAGCCACGAGTGAGTTAAGAAAGTCCTGCCCACTCACAAGTGATGATATATTGCCTATTTTGAGTCAGGCTATTGCATATTTGATATATACAACAGTATCAAGTTATATCTTTTAAATCTGCAGTTTGTCTGAAGATGTTGCTGATTTTCTTCAATTTTAACTGGCGTCAGTGCTGCATTAGGCATTGTGATGTCATCAGCATTGTAAAAGCTGCTCTCTGATTGGTTCATTACTCCATTGTGATGACATTAACCTTAAAAAATATCCATTATGACAACAGCAGCAACAATATTTTTTGATATGTTGCTGTTACTGATGTCACTAGTTAAGATATGGAGGATAATGTATGGTCTTTGGTTAATAACCACACTGTAAACACTTCAAGAGGTTGCCATGACATTGAGAGCATAGCTTGAGCAGTTTTCAGATGTCATGGCAACCTTGAGAAGTGTTTTCAGTGTGGTTATTAACCAAACACCATACATTATATTTTATAGTGTATGAGCTACCAAGATTGTGTAATCGTGTGGCTTGAATTACTTTTCTGAGTCATAAATCATGCAGGAAGATTCAACAGATTGATAGATAAAACGGCAACATTTTTAAACAACACAATGTGCAGGAATCCAGTTGATCAGCGCTGAACATGCGGGGACTGGATGAACTACATTATGGTAATGTTACCACATAGCCACCACAGATACTAGTCAACCCCACTGCATGCAGCAGATCGCTGCCTGAGTGGAGTATTCCACAGCAAAGGTAACTGGTAGAAAAAAAAGGAAATGTAATTTCAGTTTGAAATGCTTACAGCTGCTAGTGATCCCCATTCTCAAAACAGAATATTGAATGTTGTGAGTATTCTGTTTTGTTATACCATTGATGTGACATACTCAAGAAGGGTTAACAACAGAGTCACATCATATCATGGCATAACAAGGTTGCAATCTGCTTGATTTCAGTTAGTAATAAGGGTTCCCCATACATTATCTTTTTTATCTTGTCATTTTTACTCCCATGATAGTGGTGCGGTAGCACCATTATAGTTAAGGTTGAGAAGGCACTTTAATATTAAACCCCATATGTGTGTGTGGGTGTGTGTATGGAACCCAAACAAAAAGAAGAGAGAAAGAAAGAAGTGCCTTAGCTGGGATTTAAACCCAGGCTGCTTGGAATACTGTTCCATTGCACTACCAGCTGGGCCACCAAGGCAGCTGGAAACCCAAGACTTCTAGAAGCACCATACACTTTTTCTAATGTATAACCTGGTGCTACACAGATAAATACATTTCATTCACAAGAGTGTGGTGTGCATATATATTTTAAACCCAAAATGAGAGAAAAAAAGAGTTCAAAGTGATTCTGTATAAGAGAAAGAGTAAGTTGCATCTGGGAGTCCCAGGTTTCCTCTTGCAATGGTGGTGCAGCTGGTAGCATTATTGAATAGTATTTTGGGTGGTCAGGGTTAAAATCCTGGGGAAGACATTTATTTCCTTCTCTTTTCTGTTTGTGGTCCATATATATGTACACTTCACCCGTGTGAATAAAAATGTAATTATCTGTGCAGCACTGGTTGTGCATTAGAGAAAGAGTAAGATGCTTCTGGGAGTTCCAGGCTTCCAGTTACCTTGGTGATGCAGCTGGTAGATGCAGATGGTGGTGCAATTGAACAGTATCCTGGTCTGTCTGGGTTCAAATTCCAGCTAAGGCACTTATTTCTTTCTCTCATCTGTTTGTTTGGGTTTCATATATGAACATTAATTCCTTGTGAATAAAAATTTCTTTCAACCACCTCTGTCTGAAACATTGTCAACCTCTGAGGACTGTAAAACTTCTGCTGGATGTGAAAGTATTGCTTTTTTCTAAGATTTCTATAATTGGGAGTCCAATGGCTTCCTCATGAATTGAGGCAGAATCCTCCTCCTGAATGGAGATACCCAGTAGGATGAATCACTGGGATCTAGCTAATTCATTAGATATTTTAGGATGGAGCATCAATGTGGCATATAACCTTGAGGTGGAACCTCTGTCTTGGCTCTCGTGCAGGGCTTGAGAAATTTTTTTGGGAGGTCATAAGTCCAGGACTTGTGTTCCTTTTGTTCCACAAGTCCATGGCAGGTGTTGGTAACTCACATTGTTTTTTTGCTACATTTTTTATCAAAGCAAATCATTTTTTTTCTTGTTTCTTACAGGAATCAACAGTGATGACAGACCAGTGAGAGAGAGGCAGGACAGACAAAATGTGAGGAGAAGTCTGGGAAATACATCAATTTTAGAGAGAAATTAAGCATCATCAATCAGAGAATAAAGAACAGTGCATTTGTAAGAGAATAATATATTTATTTAGTTAGTTTTTGGTAACCAGGTGGGTACACTAGGCAGTTAAATGCCTATTTTTAGGCACAACCTGGTAGGGTACTATACAAGAGTAATGTTCCAAACTGCACAAATAAAATACAAGACAAATTTAGAAAGCCCACAATACAGGCATTGTCCAGGAGGGTACATAGCAGAAACATAACCAATTACAATTATCGCACAGATACATAACAGGATAAACAAATTCAATGTGAAAGGCTGAAAATTCTAAGGCACAACTATGATATACAGAGGAAACAGCAAGGAGTGTAACTAATAATAGACAATGAAATTAGATTAGGATATTGGTAGTTTGACATGTAAGGTGTAGCCTAGAAATAGTTGCAGGGAATTGATAAAGAGAAATGAGCCTTCAGGGCCAATCTGAAGGAAGACCATGTGGAAGAACTCTGAACCACTGCGAGGAGGGAGCTCCACAGCTGAGGGGCAAATGAGGAGAATGTCTGGTCACCCGGTTTGGTGGAACATTTTGGGATGATGAGTGAGGTAGGATCAGTGAATCTGAATGTGTTAGGAGGGGGCATCATGCAGCACGGAAACTGTGTGGCAAAGGAGTCAGCTATGAGTAGCTTGTAGAGGAAGTAACCTAGTAAATATGATCTAGAGGCAGAGGGGAGCAGCCATCCTAAGGAATAGTAGAGGATCATTGATGATTGAGGTGGGTGGAGGACAGTGCAAAACAGCAGATTTTGTTGTAAGTGACATCCCATTTATGCAGTGTGGATTTGGGGTCATTGGTAAAGATGAGTGAGCTATACTATAGGCAAAGAAGAAAAATGCCTTGGGAGATAGCCAGACATGCTTTTGGAATAAGGAAGTGGCAGAGACAGTAAACCAGACCAATCCTGGAATTTATGGATTTGCTTAAGGTTGAGATGTGTAAGTAGAAATCCAGTGCAGATGCAGCCAGCTTGTCAGTGCAATGGTTGCACTGCCACCTGTGATGCCTCCAGCTGGGGAAAGTAGGACTGTACAGAGGGTACTCTCCTCCTCTGGGGTGGGAGGGTGCTGTCTTCCACCACAGTACTGCCAACTGGGTGACCACAGGTGGCATTGCAGCTAGAAGGGCAATGGGAGGGAGGGGATGTTGCTGACACCAGCATCCAGACACATGTACAGTGTGGGCTGGGTCACCTTGACATCCCCAGATGTGATGTCTCCATGGTTGGGGAGAAAACTTAGGAAAACAGCCTCGGCTTCTCCACAATGATGGCCCATGGGAGCCCCCTGGGCCTCCATCTCTCTCTCTCTCTCTTTCTGGCTTGCAGCACCTGCCTGATGAATTGCTCAGTTTCAGGGGGAAACCCCCTTCCACCCTGACCCTGGCTGGGGGGTGAAGGCAGAGCTCCATTGAGGTAGGTGACTGTGACTAGGGAGGCTTGGGGGGGTCACTCGTGGGGCCTGAGGGACTTGGAAAGCCAAAGAGAAGGGGGTATAAACATAAATAAAAAAAGAAATCCAGTGGAGGGTCTAAGGTGACACCCAGGTACTTAAATTAATCCACTAGGGAGAAAGGAGAGCCATCAACACATGGGATGGACAAAGGGTGACAGCAGCATGGTCTGCATGTCTTGGAGCCAAATAACATAGCTTGTCTTTTGGAGGCATTGAGAACCAGGTTGTTGGCCACAAGCCAGTTGTGAATGTGGGTGAAATCCACATTGATTCGGGCACTAATGTGGGAGGGGTTTGGGTCACTGTAGTAGAGGGCAATATCATCAGTGTACATGATGGCAGAACAAGTCCAGGTCACACCAGGAGACGAGTAACCTGTTGCTCAGTGTGCCTTCCTGGTGAAACATTTCAATAAATAAATAACAAACAAGAGGAGGTGACAGAGGGGAGGTTGTTTATGAAGGCTGAGAAAAGGTGTGATCCTAGGATAGATCCCTTGGGGATACCTTGAGTAATAGGCAATAAGCCTGGAGAGGCATCACCAAATCTGACAAATTATTTCCTAACAGATAGTTATCAAATCAGGCATTGTCATAAGGAGAGACACCAATATCAGCTAGTTTTCAGGATAGGAGGGCATGATCAACTAGAAACATAGAAACACATAATTTGATGGCAGATAAGGACTGCTTAGCCAACCTAGTCTGCCCATTTCCTTACCTAATGGATAAGCTGCAGATCCTAGTTAACCAATAGCCTGCTTCCTCCTACCCCCCACTAGAATTGCCTTATGTCTGTCCCATGCATTTTTGAATTTCCCCACTGTTTTTGACTCCACTACTTCCTCAGGAAGGCAGGTAGAAGGAACTAGATCAAATGCCTTGTGCAAAATCAATGAAGACAGTTCCAGTGAGAGCTCCTCTGTACTTAGCAAATTTGATGCCATCAGTGATCTTGATGAGGACATTTGTGGGACTGCGTTTCTTATGGATACCATGCTGACATAGACTAAGATGATGGTGAATTTGTATGTAATAATACTGTACTACTGCAGTTTGCTTAGGCTCAACTTCTTCAGTTTATTTTGAGAGACATTTGTGACCAGAGACATGGATAGTACCAAGACTATTAGAAAGGAAAGCATCATTAGTCTGAAAATAAAAGACAGCACATTGTCTTATGAGAGAATAAATAGTACTGCAGCTCACTTCAGGCTCAGCTTCTTCAGTTTGTTTTGAGAGACATTTATTACCAGGGAAATGGACAGTACCAAGACAATTGTCAGACGGTATTTCATTAATGGTAATGGGTCAAACTTAGAGACTGGTGGACCTGCACTCATGATCAACAGTGGATTCACAAAAGACTGTTGTGCTACTGTATGATTGTTCTTTGTTTTTAACAAGATTTGCTTTGGAGAATCCTCTTGCACATTTATTGTAGAAGGAGAAATAGTGTGCAATACTTCAATCAGCTTTTGTACAAGACCCTTCACGTTATCACCACTCTCGGACAGTTTCATTTGTAAAACCAGTTGTTACACTGATATCAGAGAACTGGTTCTGAATTGAGTCAGGTACAATTTAAGCTGTAGCCACTCATCTATGGCACAATCTGTATCCACTTCAGAGAAATGAGAACAGAATGGGCTGCTGGTCATGAGTTCAGTTAGCTCTTTCATTGCCAGATGTTGCAAGATCTTCTTTTTCCATAGGCCAGTCATGAAAATTCTAAATCTGTACTAAGGCAATGTTTTTTTTTTCCTGAATCACCAAATCTGCTACTATGGATGTAGTTTACAGTATCTTTAACAAATTAGTGCAGTTCTGATTCATTGCCATGTACCTTTGTTTTTCGAAACATATGCCCATCTGCTTTGTACTATTCCTGAAATTTTGTCATGTATTTGCCTGGTAGTTGTAAGTGTTTCTAAATGCAGAACTGCTTTCTCAGTATGGTCTGATATCACAATAATCAAGTAGTTTTACAGCAGGGATGTTTTTGTTAATCTAGCAACAACTGGAAAGAAGTCTGATAAGAAAATAGAACTTTAATAAAAGTGAACTGGGAGTTAATGTCTTGTGGTAGCCCTTAGCTTTGTTTGCATCGTTTGCCCTGTTTCGATGTACAAATATGTGCTTTAGATGCATTGTTGCAGTTTCAAGATTTTTTCTTTTTTTTAAACTTTCTTTATTGACATATATCATATTACAATTATAATATAACCAATACAGTGAATTAGTCATATTATAGTGTCTTAATTCTTTCAAAAAAATAATACAAAACTACAATACTTTAAAAAATAATAAAAAAACTCAGTGAAATGGAAAACAGATGTACCTATTTACTTCAGTTTACCTCAAAAGCACTATGCAAATCCAGTTCTCAAGGGTTCCATGCCAACTGGGTGAAGTTTCTTGAGCGATTGCCAATTTGAGCTAAAGCATTATGGTGACCATCATTTGGGCAATGATACACTGCTGCAAAGCAATATACAGTGACAAATTACACCGCACACAATGTAAAGCAGGAGGAAGGCTAAGATATGGTGCATCTATGTTTTTGCAGGGAGGCTTTGGCCACCACATCCTCCATCTCTAGGATTACTACACCATGCTGCACTTGGACCCTGGGGGTAGGCTACATATGTGTAGTCACTGTAATTTACAGTCATTGTATTTTGCCAGTTGCTATATTGTGCCAGTCGCCGTACATGTCTTCGCCCAAATACAGTCACTCAAACTACTTCACCCAAATAACTTCGCTCAATTGACGTGCTACTATTCTCAAGTTATTCTGTCCTCCATAACTCTACAATTGTCCCACTCATTGCTGTTCATTTATCTTTCCATCTCATATTACTAAATTTGACAGACCAATATTATCCCAAAGATGATCCCTAGTTGACAAGGAATATATATGCAAGGTCTCATTATAGTGAACTAAATAGTCAGTTTCATTGCCTCAGGGGATGCTTGTTCTTTATATCTTATCAATCCTCCATGTTTGATGTAACTGCCCATCTAGTCCAGTGTGATATGTACACTGGCATTCTAATTTGGACCTGAAAGGTAAGGCATTCCATCTCAAAGAATCAGTTAACCACCTCCTCCCACTCTGTTCTCATGGGAATTGTTTGTTGTAGCCATTTTCTAGTAATAGGTTTGTAGGCTGCTACTACAGAAATGCCCCATAGGTAAAGTGCCTCAATGCCCTTCAAACCCTTGAGAGGTAGTCCCAATATTAAATGTTCAAACAGGAGAAGTTCTTTAATTATAAACACTTGTTGGAGTCTTCTTATTACCTCCATCCAAAATGGGTGCAATAACAGACAGTCCCAAAATTTATGATAATGCAAGGCATGGGTCTCCTCCCACTGTCTCCAGCAACTTGCCTGAACATGGATGCTCCATTTGGACTGTAATACTGGGGTAATAAAATATCTGGTGCGTACCTTCAAGGCAAATTCCCTCCACTGTGGGGAAGAGGCTGTTCTACTGGTTTTCACCCATATTTTATCCCACTCCTTGGGGGTTAAGTGAATCCTGGCCTTAGTATGCCACTTGTCTTTGATGTATTGGGCTTGAGACTTCTTAGTCTACAATAAGGTCTAGTAAATAACCAAAATTTCCCCCCTTCCGCTGAAAAGTGTGAAGTAGAGAGGTGAGGGATAGTCCCTTCTGAAAGCCCTCTGGTGTACATTCCTTCTCCTCCTGATGGAGGAAGGACAAAATGTAATTTTTAATCTGAAAAAATCTAAATCTGTCTATCACCGCCCACCCTAATGTTTTATGGCAATCTTCAAAGATGTGTGGTATAGAACGAGTTATAATTTGGTCTGGATAGTGTAACCACTGACGAGCTTGTCATTTATACCATGGGTCCAATACAGCCAGTGGGAAGTCAGTGTCCCACATAAGCCATCTGAACCTCCACAAATGAGGAAAGATCTGAGAATTTTTACAGAACTGTCCCCAAGCCTCCCAGGTAGCATGCATTGCCTGATATGGGATACAGGGGGGAGATTCTTATTTAATTTCATGTCAAGCAAGAAGGCTGATATAGGGATTTGTTCTAATGTGCTCAATTCTATGGTTTTCCAGTGGGCCAGACAGGTAGGATTCAATTATAAAAGAGCATTTTTTACCTGTGTTGCCAACCAGTAAACTTCCATGTCAGGTAAAGCCTATTCTCCCCAAAGTTTATGGAGTTTGGTGAGGGAGGTAGCTGGGGCAGCACTGAAAATGATGTCTGCATAGTCAAAGGCTGGGAGGATCCATTTAACTATGCGATCACGTCTTATAGGGAGGGAGGAGGAGAAGTTAGCCTTGTGGCCATCAGTAACCCAAGTTTAGAGCGCAGTTTGGTGTGTAGTGCACTAAAGTGGGAGGAGAAATCAAGGGAGGGATCGAGCCAGACATCAAGGTACTTACAGGTAAGGACTTTTTCAAACGGGGTGTTGGCTGCAAAGAAAAAGACTGTTAGGGCAAGTTTTTGTTTAGAACCAAAGGTCATAACAAAGGTTTTGTTAGAATTCAATTTTAGGCAGCTGGTGTCAAACCAGGCTGTAACTGCTGTGAGATTGCTTTGAAGAGGGGATTGGATGGCTTGGATGGATGGACTGGACTGGACATGAAAAGGATGATGTCATCCATGTACATGTGAATATTGGCAAGTGTGCATACTGAGGGGAGATCATTACTAAAGAGGGGAAAAAAGAACAGGCCCGAGGATTGATCCTTGGGGCATGTCTGCAAGGATGGGGAGGGAGGAAGATAGGGTGTTGTTGATTGAAATTGACTGGGAATGGCCAGTTAGATAGTAGCTGAACCAAGACACTGAAGCATGGGATAGACCAATGAGGCTTAGTTTATTAACCCTTGCTGTGCCACAGACTGATATATCAGTCCAGAAGTCCTATATGTTCTATATCTGTTGGGAGCCTAAGGGTTAAGTAGGAGAGGGTGGGAAACAAAGACCTTTGCTAGGTCATGAATATGGCTAAGGTGAACTGACCAAGATCCATGGCAGAATGAACGGTATCAGTTAAGTGTAGAAGGGAGGAGGTGGTTGAGTGGGATTTCCTGAATCCTGACTGGAATGGGGAGAGTGTTGGAAACAAGAATTAATTTGTTGAGCCTAGAGATGATTAGGGATTCTTGGACTTTGGCAAGGGTGGGGAGAAGGGAGATTGGGTGATAATTTCTGGGGATAGTGGTGTCATCACCTTTGAGGGGGGTGGACTGTGGCAGACTTCCAAGCTGTAAGAATAGTAGCAGAGGAGAGTGAAAGATTTAGGATGAAGGTTAAGGGGGTAACAATTGAGGGGGTGCAATCCATCTGGGCTTAATTTAGCGGGGTTAAGTGAGGTAAGGGCTCTCAGGACTTCTGATGGTACCAGAAAACCATGAGGGGGATTGAAGGGTTGCAGGATGGAGAGGTAGGGGGCTCCTGAGGGACAGCACAGGATGTGAAATGCTTATTAAGGGCTTCAGCAACATGGGTGGGATCAGAGATTAGTGGACCTGCCTCACAGATTGAGGGAAGGGGGATTCAGAGGGATGGTGTAGGAGTGAACGGAGATCCTTCCAGAAGGAGGATGGAGTACTATTTGAGGGGGTGCAACCATGATTTAAAGAAGTCAGATTTGGCACAGCAGATGCTAATAGTACAACTGCTGTGGAGGGCATGAAAGGACTGAAGGAAGGCCTGGTTACCTGAGAATTTAAAACTGCGCTAGGTGCGATCACGAGCTCTGCACATGGCCAGGATATCAGGGGTGATCCAGGGATGGTGGCCACGTTTTACTCTTATAGTTTTTAGAGGGGCATGGGCATCCCAGCCCTTTAGGAAGATAGCTGTGAAGTGGGTGAGGGCAGTGTCAACAGAGGAGGAGGAGAGGACCGGTGACCAGTTGGCCAGGGCAGGGTCTTGAAGTAGTTTACCCACATCAAGGGATTTGAGAGGGTGATACTGGATGTATTTGGGTGCAGTGGGAGGAGGATGAGCCTTCATAATATGAAAGGTAGGGCAGTGGTCAATGAGCACATCAGGTAAAATGCCAGCAGAGCAGATGCAGTGGGAATGGGCTGAGAGCACCCAATCCAGTAGGGAGTGTGACTGAGTTCTAGGGTTGGGACAGGTAGGCTCTTTGATTAACTGGGTGAGGTTTAACACTTCAATCCACTGACATGAATTAAGTGACAGAGGGGAGAGCTAGTCGAGATTAAAGTCACCAAGCAGGATTAGTTCATCTGCATTTGTGGTGATGCAGGAGACAAGGAATGAGGGGGGAAGTTTTGGGGAGGCATATAAAACCCCCACAAAAAAGGGAGATGATAATGGAAAGGTGAGGTTGGTTAAGAGGAGTTCATGGGAGCAAGGGATTGCTTCATGGTGGGAAATTGTGCACTTTAAGGAGTTGTGGGAGTAGATAGCCACCCCGCCGCCATGTTTTCCATGGTCTTGCCGGTAGAGGTTGAAGTCAGGAAGGGCCAATTGGGAGTCAGCGATTTGGGAGAATAAGCATGTTTCTGATAGACATAGTATGTCTGGAGAGTGTTGAGTGACCCATATTTTTAGTTTGTCTAGTTTGGGGAGTAGGCTGTGTAAATTTATGTGGAAAATATGCAGGCCTTTAGGGAGAGCCTGTGGGGAGGGGGGGAGATGGTAGGGCTAGAGAGACCAGGATTTGGTTTGATGTCCCCTGCTAGAAGCAGTAGAAGGACCAATAGGTGTAGATGTGAGGCATGATTCTTATGCTTGATACAGTAGCTTTGAGGGGGGATGCGTAAGGGGGGGTATAAGAGGAGGAAGTTGACAAATGGTTGCTATGTTTAAGGGACAGCGGCAGAGTAGCCCAGGGTGGATTTGGATGAGGGAGTGGGAGGTATAGAGAGGTGGGAGATAAGAGGAGATGGCAGTAGGAGTAGATAGGTTGCAGAGTGGGCAAAAAGTGAAATGGAAAGTGCTGTAGTCTGATGGGGGAATTGATGGAAGGGGCAGAGGGAGGAAACAGGACTAGGAAAGGGAGGAGGAGAACACAAAGGGTGCTCATAGAGATGCTGTGAAAGAGGTGGGATGGGGGACAGTTGCCATAAAGGATTTGTAGGCTGTATGAGGCAGAGTAAGGAGTTACCTTTGCGTCACCGGTGATGCCAGGTGGAGGAGGGAGGTAAAGAGAAAGATAAGAGGCACAAGGGGCCACAGTAGATCACAGGGTTGAATAAACTGTGGTCCAGTGAGATACAGAGCTGCAAGATCTTCACTAAACAACAATCTGTTCTCCTACCTCTGTGTATTTTGCATTAAAAAAAAAGTAGATTTTGTGTGGGCCAGATAAAATAAATTACTGATGTCCTACTTTAAGTCTAATAGCTTCAAAATGAACTGTAGGCTTAGCTCTGTTATGCTCTCACAAGTTAACCCCAAAACCTAGACTTTTTTTGCCACAGTTTAAACGTATTAGATGCCCTGGAGCCCTGGAGTTCTTTTTACAAACTGTACAGCAGTGCTGCTAGACACACGAACAGTCTGGAGCCAAGTATCAGACTGCAATTTCTTTTTCTTTGCCCAGGTAATTTTCCCCTATTTTTAGAGCACACTCTGACACAAGTACACCAGAATTTGTAAGATTTAGCTTTCTAACCTACCTATTGTAATCTTACAGTAAGATTATTTCTGTGCCGGCTGAAATATGCAATTAGAGCAGTGATTCAGAAACACTTCTGTGCCTCTTAGATTCCACTGTGTGAATGAGATGGCACCTACTTCCCCCTCACTGACACATGCGCACTTAATTGCTTACCATGCACATGACTGCATTTCAGTTCAGTAGCCACACCATGTGATCCTCCAGTCCTGGCAGTACTGCTGTCTCAGAAGTCCCCAGAAAATTTTTATGGCCACAACTTTCTTCCCTTTTTCTGCTCACCTTCCCCACCGGCATCCATTCGGATGGGGAATCTCTAGCTCTGCACACTCAACATTGCAGAGAAGCACTGAGCCACACATGTGCGGCAAATGGCAGAAAGCAGGGAAATCCCTCGGACTTTTAAGGGCTTGAGCTTGAAAGTCCAGCATCTCTTTCAATGGTCCCAGACCTTGGACTTGGGAATTTTTCATCCCCTGCCGTGGCTGAAAGAAAAGCTATAGTAGAGGGTTCAACCAGCATTAAGTCCTTCCCAATGTGGAAAGGAGGTAATGCCAAACCTGCCAGTATTTAAACATATGGTAGGGCAGAATACCATATTTAGCTTGAAGATGGGAGAAAGGTAAAAGTTTGTTCTCTTCGAACATGTGTCTCACCAGATGTCTGTGTGGATTTATTTCTAGAGCAACTGTTTTCCTGACAGTGTTCCCCAAAATGTACTGCCCTATGGTTTGCCATTAATCAGCTTCCTCTTGGCAGGTTCTATAGGCGAAGCTCATGCACATCCATTCTTGAATCTGGGACAGTTCTACCTTTTGTGTGTGATTCCATTTAATAAACAGTTTATCTACTACGACTTCTCAGTGAGTGTGCTGGATTTCTTTTGATATATTGATCCATTCTTGTATGCAAGAGGAGAAAAGTCCTGCAAGGATTATCAGCTGATGATAAAATAATAATGGAGTTTGCCTGCCAAAGATGGAACTCTCTTGTACACCTAATGCATAATGGCACACAGCAGAGTCCCACAGTGTGCCCTGCACTACTGATGGTGGTAGTGGGTGGGTCAGCCATCTCCAAGATTAGGGCTGACCTGACATAACAACTCATGGAGGGGTCTCAAAAAGATGAAACATATCTGTAGAGTTGCTCACAGCCTGCACTGGGCAAGTGCAACTGTGATCTTGGGGCAACTTATGTAACAGGCGGGGGAAAACATTTCTTACCTGAAGACAGGTCACTTAAACCAGTCTACCTACTTAGGTAACCAAATCAATTAAAAGTAAATGAACTTTTGGTTCTGGTTTAGGCTGCTTAGCCTGCACTATAGTCCCAACAGGTCAGGCTGTTAAACAGTGTGTGAAGCACATTGAACCCCTAGGTGGCACTATCCCAAGGGCTACTACCCCTGCCTGCTTGGCTAGTAGCAGGTTAAAGGGCCTGAGTTCTGAAATGGGTGCCTCCACCCGGAGGTCAGGGTTGGTAGTGGTCAAGCTAACCTGGGCACAGCCCTCCGGGACACTGTAACCCCCCTCTTTTCCCTCTAGTGGCCTGAACACTGTACAATAATCACTTTCACAATACCCCTGGTACACCACACAAGTACCCACACTGTTTGCACTTACCACCAGGGCTGGTTCCTCTGGCTCGACTCCGGGGACCCCCTGTAAAACAAGGTTATGAACAGCAAATAGCAACAGTACAGTACTTTGAGCACAAACTGGAACCACAGTCAGATTACACGCAGAAAAAGTTAGATCTGATTTATTCAGGGGACTTGTACAAGGGAGGGACGAAATCAGGTTAATTAACTTAAAGGTTATATCAATCAAGTAGTTATGCATGCACTTTGAGTCCCCCCACACAGTCACACCTCTGGGTACCCAGGTGGAGAAGAGATGGGCTAGCCAGGACTGTTGCCCGGGGTTGGCCGGTGTTGCAGCTGGTTGAGGCCCTCTGATGGAAAACACAACATGCACAGTACACACTATTTGTAATCTGGAGCCAGAGGGCTCAGTTCGTAAAGGAAAAGAAACAAGAAGACAATCAGATGACACACTCAGATTAAGCTGTTGTTGCAGGGAGTTACCCTGGTATTTACTCACGATACCCAAAACTGGACACAGACTGGATGAAAATCGAGACTGCAGGTGGTTGATCTGGAATGCCAGGAGAAGCAGGGCCCACATGAGTCGCCAAGGCATCGTTCCTGTTCAAGCGTGGAGCAGGGGTCTGATCCCCAGGCAGATCTCTCATCGATGGCTTCTCTGTGCAGCAGGTAGTCTGGCTGGGCCAGTCTGGCAAGGCCCAGACCGCATGGAGACAAATTCAGATGCAGTCTGTTTTGGGCTGGATACAGCTTCCAGCAAGCAGAACACAGTTCACACAGTGGGAAACTAACTCACGACCCACCAGCAGCTCACAGCACAGCTACATGTAAGGGAATTCTACCGTACCAGGCAAAGCGTGCCCTGGTTACAATTGCAAAGTCTCTGCACACACCGGAAGCTTAGGGGTAGCTGGAACTCCTGACAGGCCGATTGTATTCAGCAAAATCATTGGTCTTCTTCAGGTTGAGCCTGGCCCACTTCAGTAGCTTACTTTAGTCACACAACTTGGATTCAGTCCGAAAACAATTCTCTTTCCCTCTCAGGGCAGCAGGCAGACATGCAGGCCAAAAGTCAGGTCTTTCCACAGAGACTGTCTCAAGCATCTTGCTTCTTCAGCTTCCAACTTAGATCTGCCTTAAACAGCAGGCAGCTTGGGGATTTCCCTCAGATCCAAAAGGTTCGATTGGCTGATTCAGCTGTCAGTCAAAGCAAGAGCTCCCCCTTCAGTTGCAAAAAGGCATCAAAAGCCCAAAATTACAATTCCTACAGATTTTGACTTCAGACAGCTCCATTTTAGGTTCCACCAGAACTGATTGGTTCAATTCACAGTCCAGGACCAAATGGTGGGGATAAACAAGACAGTCCTTGCTGCAAAGAAGGCAGGTTAGACAAACTACATTATCATTAACACTCTAAATGATGTTCAGCAAATAGTTACATCTTTCAACAGATGTCCCTCTCAGATTACTTGTAACTGCAATCCAGGCAGCTCTTAAAGAGACAGTACACATAGGCTATACAGGCACTCTCTGGCAATACATTTAAACTGCTAAAATGCAGGACACCAGCTGGGCAGTGAGCATTTAGGCAAGCTCAAAGAAGACTTTTTGGGAACCCCCATCTGTAGGGAGGTTGCACACAAAACAGACCACTGTTAGGTTGTAGGATAACGAACGTAGTGTTATTTGAAGCAAGTATAAAACAGCAGCACTTACCCCATACTTGTGTGCTTCATACATGCTTCAAATAAAACTGTTTACTATCCTATCACCTAGCAGTGACCTGTTCTGACTTCACAAGCTGTTTAAGAATGTGGCTTGTTGGGACTGTGCTATATGAATTTCATAGTGGCTCTGGTGTTTTATCCCAAGAGCTGAATTCAGTGACTGAACTTCAGCCTGCACTATATGAAGATGTGCATTTTGCTACCCATAATGCTTTGCACCGAGCTTTGCATTTTAGAGAGTTTGCAACTGATTCAAAGAGAGATATAGAAACCAAACAATTGGGACATTTGTTCTCTCAGTGTATCCTGTTTAAGGATCCTACACACTGTATTGCTTGTGAACTACAGTACTTTTCATATAAGCTCTGTCTGAGTGTACTAAATGCTTGCTGGCTTTATTCTAGCATCCCCTTCTTTGGGAATGTCATCCATACCAGCTATGTATCTTTGCTCAGCTGAGGCTGAGGATACTCTCATTTACACTAGCTTACAATGCTTTGCCTCATCCCCAGGTTACATCTGTAAATGAGACTGATGTTATTTGTGTTGCTTACCTGGTCACATAACTGTAAATCAATACATGGCCCATACATGTATTCTGTACCATCATATGAAGCCCATACTCTAGTGCAGTAATTAAGTGATAAGGCATGTTAGGCTGTGTTTGTACTGGGAAAATGGCATGCCTCGGGTGAGTTTAAGCATGAGGCCAAAGGCTGAGTGCTTCCACTGCCTGAGAAGAGCCACTTATCCCAGCACAAAGCATGCCCTGGAGTCTCTTATTGTGATTATAAAATGGGATTAGCAAGGAATATTTTTTCAAAATTTATTTTTAAATGTAATTAATGAGCCATTGTAATTTTGCTGTTTGGCCAGTAGATGGCAGATGCTTTTTTTTTTTAAACACAAGCGAGTTGAGGTGTACTGATGCAATTGTGCCTGCTTAATGTAAATAGGCCAATGAGGCCACAGATCTTTTTCCAGTGCTGTTATGTTGGGATAGTAGCACTGGGTTCTGAGCTCAATTAATAAGGTTTCTGGATTTTTTAGACCAATTTCATAATACCATGCATGGCACATCTGAAGTTGAAAGCACAATTGCATTGCACCTCATAATAGAATCATGGCATGTTGATATCTCACCATAATAGCATGCCCTGCTGTGTGTTGTATCACCTAAATACAGAGTAAGCCAACTTAGGTAATGAGCACCTCAGTGGAAAGACTTCTGTGAATGCGACAGCCCACTTGCTGTGGCTTTGGTACTGTATGAATCAAAGTTTTTCAGTTTGTTTCCCAGAAGAAGAGCCTGAGGCTACTATCATTTATTGAAGTTATCTTAAGTTTAGAACAAGTTGGTTATTGTGGTCTAGGGACAACTGCCAGGCATGCAGGTTAAGAAATCTAAACCTTTAGTCATGAAAAGTTGTACACCCTCATATATATAACTTTATCAAGTGTAAGTCCCAATAGGAAACACAGAAGGTATCCTGTGATAATTGTGAGTCAAAAATCAAAAATCATTGTCAAATGTCCCCCTGTTGCCAGGATTGCTATATTTACACCGGCGCTATGTTTACATCGGCGATTTTATGCAGGAGCTATTTATTGTTTCACTGAATTGTACTCGTTATTACTACAATCGCGATTATATTTTCATGATTTTCACATAGAACCTGTGAACCCAGTATCCTGTGATAATCACGAGTCAAAAATCGGGAATACAAAATCGTGCATCAAATAAAGCGAAAACATAATTGGTGACCGCCCAATAACAGCGCCGGGTTAGAATGGCGATTTGGGCTGTACAAAAACATCACTATTTTAAATCACTATCGAGGGTCATGCACCGGCAGTAATGCAGAATGTCACCAACCATTCACTACTGCAGAATGTTGAATGATGGCAGTTACAGTAGTTTCACCCGCCCCCACCCACTGACTACTGCAGAGAGATGGACTTGTAAACAAAAGAGAGCAGGAGTTCTTTACTCCTCCACTGAATGCTGAATTAGTTACAGCTGGAGTTAAAACCCATGAAGCTGCCGGACCTAATGCAATCCCCAGGTAGTATTCCCATACAGGAGCAGCTCTCTGAGTTTGGCGGCCAGCCTTTCACTTGCCCCTCCACCCGCCTGTGGCTAATGACTTATTCTACACATGCCCTGTCACTAATCTCCTTTTACTGTTTGCACCTGGTGCCAATCACTCCCTGCTGATACTGCATATTGCATACTGGGCTGCTATTTTTTTCCTCTGTCTTTCTCACACAGCCTGACAAAACCTGACGTTCTGAGGGTTCTCAGAGAGCACGCTGTGTCTCTTTTTCTTCTGACACACAGATCTACATTTGGTGCGCAGTGGCCCTGGTGATCCTTCTGCCAACCTGTTGTTGTACACCAGTACTTACCACTGATCCTTTGCACACTGCTTTGCTGCCTAGGGTATCTTGTGTTGCTTGCCACTCTGTAACATTTTCTTCCACTTGAATCTTTGTCATTGTCAAATGTACCAGTATTGCCAGGATCATTTACACCGACACTATGTTTACACCAGCGATTTTGTGCAGGTGCTATTTGTTGCTTCGCCAAATTGTACTCGCTATTACTTCAGTTGCGATTATATTTTTGCGATTTTCATATAGAACCATCCAGAAGGTGTATAAATCCTAGAGTGGCTATCAGTATAGCCCACAGTGGAAGGGTCAGTGCTTTTTACAGACCAAAACTGATTCAAATTGATGGAAAATTTACTTCTAACAGGAAGGAAAAGAATTAAGTTTTATATAGTGCTCTCACATTCCCCAGGTTGCACCTGGAAACGAGCCCCGGCTCATTGTGCCTTTCCCGGTTATCAACTTTTAACTAAATATATAACAATAATAAATATGTGCCATATAGTGTCTTTCATATGTACTGTATCCCAAAGCACTTTACAAGCTATAAAAAGTTGCATTAACCATTAAGTATGCACAGGGAAGTTGTGTCAGATTGAGGGAGGTTACAGAAAGGTCAGGAATGAAAGGAACAGGAAAAACCGGAGAGATCAATGGCAAGGAGTTTAAAGGACACCTAGACCCCGTTGTTCCCCTGAAATTCCCAGCAAAGTGGGTCACAGGATGATGCACACTATGAACAGATCTCTTAATGTGCCTGTTTACATTAACAGTACTGATCTGAGACATTTTCATCTTGTTTAAAAACTGTGAACAAACAGGCTCGCCACACAAGACCTAGGATGGTGAAGAACGTCTCTTGTGATAATAGCAATGGAACATGAGCATTCCATAGAAACATAGAAGTTGATGACAGATAAGGACCGCAAGGCCCATCCAGTCTGCCCATTTCTTTTTCTACCTTATGAATGTGCCATCGGCCTTTGCTCTGTCAATAACCTATCTATTCATACTCCTCTGCATTGCTCCCTTATATCTATCCCATGACTGTTTGAAGCCCTGCACTGTATTCATATCCACCACTTCCTGAGGTAGGCCTTCCATGCATCCATCACTCTTTTTTGTGAAAAAGAGCTTCCTCACATTACCCCTTAGTCGGCCTCCATCTAATCTCGTGCTCTGTCCTCTTGTCCTGCTATTTTTCTTATATTGAAACATGTTAGACTCTTTCACCTTGTTAGTGCCCTTAAGGTGTTTGAATGTTTCAATCATATCACCTCTCTTCCTCTTTTGCTCTAGGGTATACATATTGAGCTCCATTAATCTGTCCTCATCTGTTTTCTGATGCAGTCCCTGCACCATTTTGGTTGCCCTACTATGGACTGCCTCAGTTTGTTTAATGTCCTTGTGAAGGTGTGGCCTCCAGTACTTCACATAGTACTCCAGATGGGGCCTAACCAGTGTCTTGTAAAGAGGGATTATTACCTCCCACTTCCGACTTGTGATGCCCCTACTAATACACCCCAACATCCCCCTAGCCTTACCTACTGCTTTAGTGGTCTGCTTGGATGATTTCAGGTCATCTGTAATGATGATGCCCAAGTCTCTTCCTTCCCTTGTGACTACCTGCAACTCCTCTCCCAGCCTATAGGTGGCTTCATGGTTTCTCTTCCCTATGTGCATGATCTTGCACTTCTTTGCGTTAAACCCCAGTTGCCACTCTTCCAACCATTTTGCCAGTTTATCCAGATCTCTTCTCATTCTGCCCACTCCATCTGGATCATGTACTCTGTTGCAGATCTTAGTGTCATCTGCAAACAGACTAACCTTACCCTCCAGTCCATCTGCAATGTCACTGATGAAGATGTTGAAGAGGACTGGCCCCAGGACTGATCCCTGAGGTACCCCACTTGTGACTTGCATCTCTTCTGACTGCATACCATTTACCACCACTCTCTGTTTTCTGCCTGTCAACCAGTTTGCCACCCAGTTGAACAACTTCTGACCCACCCTGAGCCTACCCAGCTTATTAATCAATCTTCTATGTGGAACAGTATAGAAAGCTTTGCTGAAGTCAAGTTAGGCAACATCAACTTCTCCCCCTTGGTCCACCGCTCTGGTTACCCAGTCAAAGAAATCTATGAGATTAGTTTGATGGGACCTTCTTGTTGTAAATCCATGCTGTCTTGGATCCTGTGCTGCTATGGATTCCAGGTGTTGCACTATCCTTTCTTTAAGGAGTGCCTCCATAATCTTTTCCACTACTGAGGTACGACTGACTGGTCTGTAGTTCCCTGCCTCCTCCCTGCTACCACTCTTGTGGATCGGGATCACATGAGCCCTTCTCCAGTCTTCTGGGACCTCTCCTGTGCTCCGAGACTCACTAAACAGTTCTACTAATGGCTCTGCTAGTTCCACCCTTAGCTCCTTTTGTATCCTGGGATGTATGCCATCAGGTCACATTGTCTTGTCCACCCTGAGCTTAGCGAGCTCTTGTAGGACCCTTTCTTTTGTGAAGGGACTAGTGCACACCTCCCTCCCCCTGTGTCCATGGTGCTGAGCTGTGGCCCTGCCCTACCTTCTCTTCAGTAAATATTGAGCAGAAGTATCTATTTAGGATAGATGCTTTTACATGGTCCTCCTCCTCACACACACCCTTATCCCCTCTGATCTTAGCAATACCCCCTCTGGACTTTCTTCTTTCAGTAATGTATCTATAGAAAGTCTTGTCACCTTCTTTTACTGTTCATGCTAGTGTTTCCTCTGTTTGGGCCTTTGCCTGCCTTACTTCCTTCCCTGCTTCCCTTAGGGAAGTTTGGTATGCCTCCCTATCTTCATCCCGCTGCGTTTCCTTATATTTCCTGAAGGTCAGCCGTTTGGCTCTGACCTTTTCTGCTACTGTTTTTGAGAACCAGTACAGGAATCTTATGGTGTTTGTTTGCTAACATATGTGGCTCGATCATAGACATAAACGTATTAATGGATACTTAACACATGTATGTAGTGGCCTAGTTGTCCTTTAAGGGACTTGCGGCAGGCCACACAGTGATTAATTGTGAGTGGTGCTATTTAAACTAGGTTTCTAAATTCACAGCTCCACATACCAAACCACTAGGCTACACTGCCTCTTTTCATGTGCTATTTAAGGACTTTCATAATATCATATGAAAGACCAAAAGACAAGACTATCCGAAGTAATCCAGGAAGAAGCAAAAACAGAATGCCAAAGGCAAATAATCAAATGGGACATTATTCAAAGGCAAGATAGTAAAGATACAGTAGGAAAGGGGAAACTGTTTAACCAGGAAAGGCACACTAAGCCAAAGTTTGTTTCCTGGTGCAACCATGGAGCACAAGGAAGTTATGTGACTTGTTGAGGGTTACACAGTATGCAAGTGGGGGCTATGGTATTCCAACCCAGGTCTCCAGCTCAGTGACCTAAACCACAGCACTATACTGCCTCCAACACAACTGAATTGATGAGGGTGGGATTTGAACCCACATGAGCAGAGCAGAATTGATTAGCAGTCCATCACCTTAACCACTCAGCTACCTCGTCTCATTATGATATTAAATTATATATACAGGAAAAGGTATTAACACAGATTTAAGTCTGTCTTTATTGGTCCTATAAGTCCTCTGAGACTGAAATCCTGGACTAGCTGCTGTTACATTTGGATATGGCCTTTCCTCGCATTATTTTAAATATTCATTCTTACATTTTGATTTTTTGTATGGTACTACATACTTGTTGGATGTTCTTTATGGGTACGTTTCTCAACCTGGGAAGTGTGGACCCTGCTTCTGTGTGAAATCAGGTACTTTTTTGCTAAGTATAAAGAGAATATAGAACTTCGTCAAATAGTGTTGCCTAATCTGCATTTGTCCAAAAGTCATTGCCATGAATCTTTGCAATGATCCACCTGCTGTCGGAAAGACATTTGAATTTATACCTTTCTGTTTTAGAATCTTTATTATACACAAAATGGAAAACTCCCCCATAATAGCCAGCAGTACCACATACTGTAGGCTGCTGATATACAATTAGGGAACCATTCCATACTCACTGACATTAACTGTAATTATCAGACACATTTAAACACTCTGATAATCAAATAATTTACAATAATGAGAGTATTTTTTTTTTCCCCACAGATTTCTGAACTGTTAACTTGATGGCAGACTGCCACTTAACAGGTTTAAGCCAAAGACTCCTGGAGAGGAGAGTGTTAGGTTTCCATGTTTGACCTTTTGTAGAACAAACTACATTTGTTTGCCTGGAGTCTGGGCACTATCTCTTGTAAATTTCATCTTCCTAAGAATAAACCCTTAAAAGAGGTGTCAGGATCCTGTAGTTCTGGAACAGCATGTTGGAGATGAGGGATTTTCCAAAACGGATGAAAGCTGCTCTGTTCATTTATTTGAAAATTGGTAACTGGGAAAGGCACACTAAGCTGTAGCTCATTTTCAGGTGCGACCCTCTAAGGTATGTTCAAATTACAACATCATATTTAAGGCTGATTAGGGAAGCTGAAAGAAGACTTTTTGTTAGCAGAGTGGTGGGTGTGGTAAAAACAGGAAACGGCAAATTACCATGTTGTGGGTTGGCTGCCATGGGCAGGCAGAAGTAGGTATGGGCTTTCTTCCTTTCTCAGCTGGGCTGGGACAGATAGAGAAGTCTGGAGTATGAGAACAAGCTCCTATCCCATAACTCTCAGTCTTTTCTATCTGTCCTTACTAACATGAGACAGCCCCCTGCCTTACAGGGAATTCTTTTTCAGGGTTGGTCTGTATAGCGGACTGGTTTCTATTGGGATCAAAGTCAGGAAGTGTTTTGCAGCTTTCCCACTGCAATGCTTTGGGGGACTGGGATACACATTTTTGTGATTGTCAGTGTGTGAGTTGGGCCTTGCTACTGTTTCTTGCTGCCCTCTGTAATGCTTTGCTAAATTTCAGTTGGCTGCAAGGAGGAGAGTGCACGAAAACCTGCTGAGCAAATGACAATGTGCAGCTGACTTAGGTGACAGCACTGAAGAAGTCAGCAAGTTGTTTGGCCTAGCCCCACCATAGTGAGGACAGGTATGACAATGAATGAGCTCAGAGAGGAAGTACAATTAACTCTCAGTCTGCACAACTTTGTGAATGGAAAAATAATCTTTATTTTTTTTCTTAAAAACAATTAAATTGCCAATATAAAACCGAGAGATTTCATGCCACTGAATTATTGCAGTGCGAAAGGACAAAGATTAGCAGAACTGTGGCACAATTTGATGCTTGTAGGAAATAGAAAGAATCTCTCGCGGCCTCTCTGTGTAATGTAAAAAACAGCTGAGTTTCCAGTCAACTCAAGTAGCCAGTCCAGGGACTGGGAAAACAAAGGGATGTGTGTGTGGGGGAGATCAGTTACTGGAGCAAGAGGGGGCCAGGGTGAGGTAATTTGCAAAACAACACTTAGCCAACATGACATTCATACACACTGTATCCCAAAGTGTTTTGCAAGGCACAGGAGTTCCAAACTGGTTGTGCAGGGAATGTAGACTGGAATAGAACTGGCAGTGCCCAACCCCTGGTAGGGAATAATATAGACTATACAATAGGCTGACTCAAAATATGCAATTTATCTTCACGTGTGAGGGGCAGGACCATAACTCACAAGTGACAGAGCCATGAGTGAGTTATGAAAGTCCTGCCCATTCACAAGTGATGGTAAATTGACTACCTGAGTCAGGTTATTGTATATTTGATATATACAACAGAAATTGACAAGTTATAGCTTTTAAATCTGCAGTTTATGTAAAAATGTTGCCGCTTTTCTTTGATCTTAACTGCCTGCTTTAGTGCTGTACTAGGCATTATGATGTCACCAGCATTGTAGAAGCTGCTCTCTGATTGGTTCAGTATTCCACTGTGATGACAGTAACTTAAAAGATATCCATTGTGACAAAAGTAACAATATTTTTCAATATCTTGCTGTTACTGATGTCACTAACTAAGATATCATCTTTATCTCGTCATTTTTACCTCCACTCCTGTTGTATATAATAAAATCTGGCCCCCTCTCCCAACTACCTGATGGGCCCAGTGAGCAGCCTGGACAGTGAAAGAATACAAAAATCTGCTCCTCTTTCTCAACTACCTAATGGGTCCAGTGCCCAACCCAACCCATCAGGGAATAACCCAAATATGTCCACCTCCCCCCAAAACTGGACAAATCCAGGGAATAAAAAAAAAAGCTGCCCCCTCCCCACTACCTGACTGCTCCAACATCCAACCCATCAGGGAATTAAACTGATCTGCCCCCTCACCCAACAGCCTGACAGATCCAGTGCCCAACATGACTCATCAGAGTACAAAACACCCTGATCCCCCCATAACTACTTGACTGGTCCATTACTCAATCCAGCCATCAGGGAATTAAAGAAAATATGTCTCTCTCTCCCAAACTATCTGATGGATCCTGAATGCAACTCAGCCTGTCAGGAAATTAAAAGAAAATGTGCCCCTGGACAACATGACATATCCAGTGCCAAATCTGGCCCTTCAGGGAATTAAAAAACTGTCCTCCCCCAACATCCTGACAGGTTTGGTGCCTGCCCTGGCCCGTCACAAAATTAAAAAAATCTGTCTCCCTCCCTTTAACTACCTGATGGGTCCTGAGCCCAACCTCGCCCATGTATTAAGCCAAAGATAAATAAGGGGGAGCCGCAGCAAAGCAGTGAGCAGAACGTGGAATGGTCAGCATAGTAAAACACTGCTCTCTCCATGCCTCCACTCAGGTCACAGTTAGGGGCTCAAACACTGCATGGGAGACTTGGATCTGCTGCTGCAGTGCTGCTCCTACCATTGCCTTGCACACTCCAACCCAGCCTACTGTGCAGCAGAATGGTACAGTGCCCAACTGACCCATCGGAATCAAACCTAACCTCCACTAATCAGGGAATAAAAAAGAGTTGTGACCCTCCCCTCCCAATTACCTAACAGATTCTGTACCAAACATAATCTGTTAGAGAATTAAGAAAATCGGTCACATGGGGCCACCCCCTGAAATGTCTGATGCCCAACCTGGCCCATCAGGGAATAAAAATAAACATGCTGATATGGGGGGGAGCTATAGGTGAGTTTGGTGCTGCGGGGGCGATGAAACTACAGTAATTGCATGATGTTGGGTGGATATGAACCACTGTGTACAGTGTAGGGAACATTATTGAAAAGCAGTGCCACTGTGTCAAAGCCCTCTCTATAGGCACTATATGCAAAAAATCTGTAAAACTGATGCTGAATGTGTTCCTCCTATCACTACTAATATAATAGTGAGACTAGTGAGACAGTAGGGACTGTTGCAAAAATAAACAAAGACAACAACATGAAAAAAGCAAGACCAGCCTTGTTGGCACGAGCTAAATCTCATTTTCTTTTTATTTCTCTTACAGATTTTCAGGATTTTTCCTGCAGCTTCCAGTAGCTGACAAGAACACAGGCTGCTGCTGGGGGAACCCAGAGCCCAGGGCTGCAGTCTCAGGTTAGGCTTTCGTAACCACCCTCCCTTAGTGCCAGGAAGCACAGATCCCTTCAGCCCAGGTAGGATCTGGGCATTTCTTCATCTTGCTATTTGTTTGTGAGGGAGAGGGAGAAGGAAAGCCCCAGAGTCTGGTCACCACTGGAGTTCAGTGACTGTTGGGGTGGGTGTGGGGGCCTAAGACCATGTTTTTCTGTGGCTGCACCAGTGTTTCTTTTTGTTTCTGCCTCTGTTTGCTTCTGCTGTTTGGTGGCCATCTTGTGTATGGCCGTACATGAGCCATTCAGTGCTGCAACCATGTTTCCCATGGTCTGTGCATGTGCTATTGAGTGCGGTGACCATGCATGCATTTCCCAGCATGACGGCCTTCTTACGCACAGCTGCGCATGTGCACCTTTAGCATGGTGCCATTTTGAAAGCATTTTCTGGCATGCTTACTGTTGGCACCTCTTCATTCAAGCTGGAGATCCTCTCTCACAGTGTTTGTCGGAGCGCAATTCGCTGGACTGCCAGCCAGCATTGAGAACCTGAACTTTGTTCCAGCTTGAATGCTTTGCCTTCATTGTGGAATGCAAACTGTAAGTCCAGCTTATCTTCCTTATACTAACATACTAAATGCCAGCAGATTAGGCCTTATGGTCTATCGAGTCTGCTCGAACCTCAAATCCCTAGTTGGGTGCCGAGGCCCTTCCCCTCCCTTGTGTTCCAGAAACCTCTATCATCCATCCCCACCCCCCTGGGCCAGGCCATCATCTGATACATCCACTTTCTGTGTCTGTCCCACCCTCTCTTGAAGCCCTCCACTGTGGATCTCCGAACCAGCTCACCAGGCAGCGCATTCCAAGGGTCCACCACCCTCTCAGTGAAAAACCTCCTCCTCGTTCCACCTCACTCTTCCACCTTCCAACTTCAAACCACGCCCTCTGGTGATACCTCCCTAAAGATCCCCTCCATGTTTACCCTATTTATTCCCTTGAGGTACTTGAAGACCTCACTCATGCACCCCCGTCTCTCCTCTCCTCTCCTCCAATGAAAACAGGCAGAGCTCCTCAAGTCTGTCCTCAAATGTCAAATCCCCTAGTCCTCATATCATCTTAGTTGCCCTCCTCTGTACCCTCTCCAGGAGCTGTATGTACCTCTTCAAGTGTGGTCTCCAGTACTGTACACAGTACTCAAGGTGTGGTCTAACCAGCCCATTGTACAGCGGCAGAATGACTTCCCTGCTTCTAGAGGTGATCCCCCTTATGATGCATCCCAACACCCTGTTTGCCTTGCTAGCCACTCTCCTGCACTGCTCAGAGTTATTCATACATGCATCCACCATGACCCCTAGGTCTTTTTCCCCTGTTGAGGCCTCCAGCGCCTCCCCTCCCAGGGTGTACCTGTGTTTAGGGTTTCTCCGCCCAAGATGTAACACCTTGCACTTGGTGATATTGACATTTAATTTCCATGTGTGAGCCCAGCTTTCCAGGGTGTCCAGGTCCCCTTGCAGGGCCAACCTCCCCTCTTCCCCCTCAACTACTGCTCCCATCTTGGAGTCATCAGTGAAGAGACTCATTTCACACCCTACACCCTCCCTGATGTCCGATATGTATGCATTAAGCAGGATCGGACCCAGGACCGAGCCCTGCGTTACCCCACTACCGACCTCTCTAGGGTTCGAGATCTCCCCACCAACCACTACTCTCTGGATGTGTCCAGCTAGCCAGTTTTCAATCCATCTGATCATCAAAAGGCCTAATCCCAACCCCTTCAGTTTCTCCACCAGACCATTGTGGGGGGCAGAGTCAAATGCCTTGCTGAAGTCCAAGAATAATACATCCACAGGCTTTCCCCTGTCCAGTTCTGATGTTACCCATTCGTAGAACTCCACAAGATTGGTTTGACATGATCTACCTGGCACAAACCCATGTTGCCAACTATCCAGACCTCCCATCTCCTCCAAGTACACCCCCAATCGTTCCTTTAGTATACTACCCATTAATTTTCCCACCACCGAGGTCAAACTGATGGGTCTATAGTTACCTGGTACTTCCCTTGACCCCCCTTTATGGATTGGCACCACATGTGCCTCTCGCCAATCCCCAGGTACCCTCCCTGTCTCAAGTGACCTGTTGAAGAGCTCCACCAGGGGTGCAGCCAGTATGTCCGCCAATTCCCATAGTACTCTCGGATGAATGCCATCCGGCCCAGGAGATTTATCTTTCTTTAGGGCCTTGAGGGCTAACCACACCCTTTCGGTGGAGATAGCATCATCTGTCCCTCCACCTTACTCTCCTTTTATCCTTATCCTGATGTGACACCCCTGTGGTACCTCTCCTCCCTCTTGCTCCATTTCTGTTGCTCCCTCACTACCGCTTCTATCCCCATCATGCCTTGCTTAGATATCCCACCCCTCCTAGTGAACACAAAGCGAAGTACTCATTTAATACCTCTGCCTGGTCCTCGCCTCTTCCACCCACCCTCCTTCTGATCTCAATCTGCGAGATGGCCCTTAGTTTTCTCCACTCCCAATGCACTGGAAGAACCCTTTTCCCTCCATGTATCCCCTGTGCAGCAGCTGCTCTTTACTGGACTTTGCCCCCCTCACCATCCGGGTGACTTTTCTAGATGCAAGATGGTACATTTCCTTTTCCTATCCTCTTGTTGTTTTATATTTTTTGTAGGACGCCTTCTTTTCTCTGACCGCTACCTGAACCTCACTGGACCACCAGCATGGTTTATGTGACCTTGCTCCCTTATGTTTCACCTTAGCGCAGGTCCTGACTGCCTCATGAAGTCCCCGGTTTATGACCTCCCATCTCTTTTCCACATTTATTGTTGATGTAATCCCCTTCAAGTGATCTTTGAGAATATTTCCCATGCCCACAAAGTCTTCCCCCCTGAAGTCCACTGCCAGTGTCCTAGATCTCTCCCCCTCCCACCATGCTTATTTGAAACCAGACAGTATTGTGGTCGCTCCCAGTCAGGGGATCCTCTACAACCAGGTCCCTTACCAGATCCCCATCTGCCAGAACCATGTCCAGACATGCCTCTCCCTTGTGGGCTCCATCACATACTGTGTTAAGAACACATCCTGGAAGCCGTCCAGCAGCCTCTGCTCTTTGGCCACCTTGGGGGACATGGTTCCCCAGTTTGTACCTGGCATATTAAGGTCCCCCATCAACACCACTCCTTCCCCTTTTGGTCCACACTGGGCAATGATGTTGTCCAGCAAACCATCCTCCAGAATATCACCCATCCTGGGGAGCCTATATACTACACCCAGCTTGACCTTACCTCTTGCTGGGGTTCATAAGGTGACCCATAAGGCCTCCACGTTTCCCTCTGCCTCTTCTACCCTAGCAATTTCTATGTCACCTCTAATGAACATAGCCGCTCCACCCCCTCTGCCCTCCTTTCTATCCTTCCTAAGCATAGTGTACCCCCACACGTTTAGGTCCCAGTCATGGTTTTTGTTGGCTTACGTTTCCGTGACAGTCGTACATCCACCCCCAAACAGCATGGCTGGAACTCTGGAAACTTGTTTCCCAAGCTCCTGGCATTTACTAACACCACCCCACCCCTTCTCCTGAACCCCTTTGTTGAGCCCCACCCAGGTTCCTTATACTTTCCTCCTCTGCTCCTCCTGAAACCTCCTCCCCAGTCTGTTTCCCCCTCCCCTTGGGTTTGAAGGCTACTCCCTCATCTGGAGGAGGGCTTCTGGTCAGCCCCTCCCTTATCCCTCCCCCCTCACAAGTTTAAACCCCACCTTTCTTGAATGTAGTCAGCCACCCCCTGTTTAAGGACTTTCTTTCCTAATGGGGCAAGATGAAGCCTGTCCTTGGCATACAGTCCCTTAACCTCCCAAACTCCTTTCCAGTTCCCTAACATCCCCAGACTAGGTCTCTCCCATGTGCCCACTGATGAGGGCAGGGAATCAGACAGAGAAAACAGGGAGTGGCATGCTTCAGACAAGGAATCAGAAACCCTTTCCTCAGGCCAGAATTTACTCTGGGGCAAACCGTTTACCCTAATGAAACAAACCTACATTATGCTGAACATGGAGGAGGAAAATCAGCAGACCTCCAAGAAGGAGGTGGATCCTTTGCAGGAAACCAGTAAAAGGGACACAGCATTTATAGTTTGCGACACAGCAGCAGAAATTGTGGTGCATAAGTGAGTTCATCTGGAATGCAAAGCATCATCCATGAGATTCGTCAGGTTTTAGAAGGCCCATGACATAAAATACTGGGACACTAGCCCTAAGGAAGATGTGCCCATCTCGGCAGCCATCAAAAAGACAGCCATTTCAGTTCCTGGGGTAGTGATCATCAAGAACCTTCTTGAATTTAAGCTGGAGAACCTGATGAAGTGGTAATACAAAGTCTCATAAATGGTCATGAAGGTGGTAATGTCTTCATTGTATATATCCAAAGCCATGACCTACTGTAAGTAAGTAAATAAGTAAGAAAGACTTTATTTGTTTATTGCCCAATCCTTGGGGCTCTGGGCACTTTACATAGAGGTGCAAACATTTAAAATGCATATCAATAATAACCATAATTTAAACCACAGTTAGTGCAAACAAAATTACATTAATAAATAGTAAATAAAAACTCTAAAACCCCTTTAAAATACTACTAAACAATAAAAGCTTGTTCAAACAAGTGTGCTTTTAGTCTTTGTTTGAAGCTCTCCACAGAAGGGGCCTCTCTTATAGAGCGAGGTAATGAGTTCCGCAGGATGGGCCCGGCAACTTCAAAGACATGGTATCCAGATGTTTTGAGACGTGCCCTTGGAACCATGAAAAAGCCCTCCATGGAAGAGAAGAGTGAGTGCACTGGGCAGGCAGGTGTCAGAAGGTCCAACAGATAACCAGGACCCAATCCCTATAGGGCCTTATAGGTGAGCAAGCTAACCTTGAAGGTAATCCTCCACTTGACCAGCAGCCAGTGCAGTTCGTGTAAAACCAGGGTTATATGAGTGGACCTGGGAAGACCTGTCAACAACCTGGCTGCAGTGTTCAGTGCCAGCTGCAGTCAGTGGAGGTTGCCCCAATGATCCTGAAGTAAAGAGCGTTACAGTAAACAGGTCTGGATGTGACAAAAGCATGCACCAGTGAGGGCAGGTCATCAGGCGGGATTATGTGTTTAATCCAGGCAACATTCCTCAAATGGTAAAAAACATTTCAGATGATGGAAGACACCTGAGCATCAAGTGTCAGTCCATCGCCGAGGATGATGCCCAGATTTTGCACCTTATTGGCCGCCACCAGCGAGGTGGCACCCAGGAACAACCCTGTTCCTGATCCGGTGGTGACCACATTCCACCGACAATCAGACTGAATCACTAGTACCTCCATCTTATGCAGACAAACAGAGTGCCTATGTACATAAGAGAGTCTATACTGTGGGATTTATCATGTCCCACTGGCGAGATTCCAGTCCTAATGGAGGACACCCTGTCAGAAAAGAACTGAACTAACTCCTCACACTGAGTGATTGAAACTGCTCTTTTCGGCTGCCATCAGACTGGGTGTAATAACCTGTCTACAGTCCAAAAGAGCATAGCCGCTCTGTTCCTTCCTGCAGCAATCTCCCCGGACAGGAACTCAGTTTTCTTACAGTTGATTGTCCTTTGATACTCACTGTAGCGAGTTCTCGAAGCCACTCTGTCATCCATGGACCAGGTCCTTCTCCAGAAATGCTCCAACTTCTGATCATTGGTCTTCATCTGCTTGAGAGTCCCATCAAACCACGGGGATCTCAAGTGAGAAGACCTGGGCCATATAAAGATCGGTGCGATGGGGTCGAGCACTTTGGTGACAGCATTATTATATGTTACTACCACCTCATCCAACCCCTCCACACATGCAACACTCACCAGAAAAATCTGCTACAGCCAGCAGTCCCTTTGGGGACAATCCCCTTAAAGGGTGGTAGCGGACCATCTCGACAGGGGAGGGACTAACAGGAGGGCCCTGAACAAGAACTGTACCATGCCCTGATCTGACCAAGAGACAAAATCAATCTTGAGATTCAAGATCTCAAGACTCAGTGAGAATACTAGGTACAAAACGTGACCGTGGTGGTGGGTTGCAGAAGCAACCGCTTGTGTGAGGTCCATAGATGTCATCAATTGGAGGAAGTCCTTTCCAAAATGTGAGAGTTTGTCATTGACCCAGGCATTGAAATCCCACAGAATCATCCATCTGGGTGACTCCAACACCCTATCGGCGACAAAGTCCGTGACTTCCAGCAGGAAATCCCCCCTCATGTCCCAGAGGAAGATTAACGAGGAGGATCCTGCAACCTGTACCTGGACCCCCATGCACTGCCATGCATTCACACAATGAAGCAGACCCCCCGGGTACACAGAAAAGTTCAAGTCAGATCTAAAATAGATGACCCCACCCCCACCCCTGCATTCCTGCCTTGGGCAGTGCACTACAGAGTACTCCGGTGGGAAAGATGCCTCAAGGAATGGACCTACATCATCCCCCAACCAGGTCTCTGTAATGCAGGCAAGGACAACTGAAGAAGTCAAGTCTGCCATAATAGTGGTCTTGTTTCTCATTGCCCTCGCATTGCATAGCACCACCCGAAGGGGACCATTGGAGGTTGCCGGTCCCTCGGCTACCTACCCACTTGGTCTGGTGGGAACCAAACATGTCTGGCCTCTCTCATGATCCCATTTTGCCCCAGGGCACCTCCTGAACCTGACCACCCCATGCTACTCACCTAGGCCAAATCATCAACAAACTGCCGCTTGTCCACCCGCCCCCTTGCAATGCCTACTTCCCCTACAGTGTCTCACTGCTGTTGCTGACACAGGGAGTTCAGAAAGGGGCAGAGGTCACGCAGCAAGGATTATGAATAAATGATGTGGCCACTACTAGTACCCCAGCACATCCTGTTTTTCTCTATTTCTCTTTATAGCTAAAACTACTTAAATACTCACCCCCAGGCATTTAATGTACACACACAACCCACCCTTCTAATAACCCACCTAACTCTCTGTATTCACACTCAATCACAATCACTCAGATTACATAACATAATAAACCATGCACAAACTACCTATCCACAAGCCCACCTCCCAATATTACCCTCCACACTTCAATACAGAATTACAAAATTCAAATTTTAACACACATGGAGAATCCAAAGCAAAGGACAGCAGAGAAAAACTATACTTTATGATTGTGTTTATGAATAATGCTCTATGCTTTAGAGTCAAGTCCCAGTCTTTTGGCCTTTAGTTCAGTGCTCCCACCACTGTAAGATCGCCACTTGCAAGTGCCTGTGTCCAGGGGGACTATATGGACAAAGAAGAGGCGCTCTCCCACAAGAGCATTGTGAGGAGATTGCTCAATTCTTTGCGGATAAGGTCGCCATGATCAGGTCCGAAATCCACATGACCCTTCCTTTAGGGAGTAGCGATGGTCGACAGGAGATGTTGATCACCCAGTTTGTGTGGCACGACTTCAGACGCCCCACAATCAATGATATTGTGATGGTTATCCAGTCATTGCGTCCTACCAACTGTAGTTTGGATCTGGGTCATACACGCCTGCTGGTTGGTTGCTTTGATGTTATCGTCCCGGTCCTTGCTGAGATTGTCTGGTTTTCCTTGGAGAAGGGGATCTTTTCAGCTTAAGGAGGCGGTGGTCTGGCCTCTTCTTAAGAAGCCCTCCTTGGACCCAGACTGTCTGGCAAACTACAGGTCTGTCTCTAACCTGCCCTTTGTGGGTAAGGTTATTGAGAAGGTGGTGGCATTACAGCTGAAGGACCATTTGATCAGCCACAATATTTATGCTTCTCTCTAGTCTGGTTTCAGGAAGAGACATAGTACCAAGACAGCCCTTGTTCGGGTACTAAATGACCTCCTGATAGCGAGAGATCGAAGGACTCATTCCATCTTTTGTCCTTCTTGATCTCTCTGCAGCATTTGACACTGTTGATCATGGTGTGCTTTTGGATCACCTGCGATTCATCTGTGGACTATCAGGACTTGTCCTCAGATGGTTTCAATCTTTCCTCATGGGTAGGACTCAGAGGGTGGTGTAAGGTTTTTTTTCCTCAGCTCCATTCTTCCTATCCTGTGGGGTACTGCAGGGTTCCATCTTGGCGCCCATGTTATTTGCAGTGTATATGCTGCCATTGGGAGCGATTATTAGATGGTACGGTTTTGAGTTTCCACGGCTATGCAGATGACACTCAACTGTACATGTCTTTTGTGCCTGATCAAGATGATGCGGTCTCTGTGCTAAACAGCCCTCTAGCCGGAATCCAAGACTGGATGACTGTGAATTGGCTGCGGTTGAACCATGAAAAAACTGAGGTGTTGGTTGTGGACCCAGGTCATCGTGAGGCAGGTGTGTTGGCAGGTTCTTCTTTGGGACTATGGCTCTGAATTGTCCAGCTACACACCTCAGAATGGGTGCGAAACCTGGGTGTTATGTTTGATGACTGTTTGACCCTAAAGTCGCAGGTGTCTACAGTTGTTAAAACTTCCTTTTATCATCTGAAGAATATCGCCCGGGTTAAACACCTGGTTCCTCCTGACGATCTTCCAACATTGGTTCATGTCTTCATTACACTTCGTCTTGACTATTGCAATGCTCTTTACTAGGGCTACTGGGGTTGATATCTACCGCCTGCAGCTGGTGCAAGCAAGCATCGAGCTGTTGACTGGTACTCTAGAGCCAGTCATACAAAGCCTGTGCTCCGCGGACTGCACTGGCTGCCAATGCCGTGACGGATCACCTTCAAGGTTGCTTTGTTAACCTATAAGGTCCTACACTACCAGGGACCGGGTTACCTGAAAGATCTCCTTTGTCCCTACTCTCCCCTCCATCCTCTCCGATCAACTGATGAGGGATTGCTAGAGATTCCTAGGGTCCATTTAAAGACATCTGGGGCAAGGGCATTTAGTTATGCAGCCCCAACCCTGTGGAATTCTCCACCTCATCGGGTACGAGATTACCTGACCATTCAGAATTTTACGACTGCATTAAAAACATACCTTTTTGATCTGGCCTTCCCTGATTATTGAAGCTGCTATGATATTTTATTGGTTTTATTTTAATGGGATAATTATTTGATTGTGTTTTTATTGTACAGGTGCCTTGGTTTGGAAAGGCACCTTTTTTATAAATAAAGATGAATTGAATTGAATTGAACTGATCCTGTAGATTAGTAACTCAGTATCAGAAGCCCATCTTAAAACTAGTGGACAAACACAGCTAATAAATTCCTGTATCATGCGAGAAGCTTGAGAGAAACTGGGGCTCTCACCCCCTAAACGTCACAGCTTGTAGGGTTTTTCAAGACACTTCCCGGTAATTGCAGCAGTACTCACAAGCAGTTCTTTTGGAGATCACTTTAAGTCCAGAGTCCCAACACAAGCTCCCAGCCACTCAGTTCCTGAGTTTTCCTTGGGCCCAGACCTTCCACCCAGCGTCCTAGGGTTTCAGCTCCCTAGTGGCGTTGGACCGCTTCCAGTCAACGGACATCTGCTCCCTGGTGTCTGGGCTGCATCTGATCCTCTGTCACCCGAGAAGTTGGTTCCTCACTGATTTAACTCTGGTTACGCCCTGTTGAGCATTCAGTTCCACTGGTCCCAATTCTTTGGAATAGATCTTTAATTCCGCTCACTCCTGCTACAAGACTCTTTGGGATCTTCTCTTGTTAGTATTATCAGCTCATTTGTTCATCCGGTTTGTCCAGTTTGTCACACTTGGTGTAATATATTCAGGCTTCAGCAAGACCTCCCTTCTCTCTGACTCTGCAGGTAGGCTTGATGTGCAATAAGTACCACAAGGAGGCGGCACCTGTTTGTATAAACATTTTTTTTAATTTCTCTGTTGTACAGTACTTCAGTTAACTTTACAAAATAAAAACAACTATCTCTTACACCAAACTCGTGACCCTGACTATCACTTAGTTACCCTACACCTTGTCCACTACTTACTTGACACACTAAAACAGACAGACTTTCAGCATTTTCTGGACAAAATAATGAGCCCAGAACGCCGATCTAATAAGGATTCTCCAATTTATTTCAGTTCATCCAAAAATCCTAAATAAATCAGAGAGGATAAAATGTTACCAATGCTCAAATGAGAGCACAGCTAGATGGTGACCCAACCTGGTGGCCATCTTGCTATATATACTGGCTCACAGACATCTCCTTTGACTGGCATGGGGTCAAAATCCTGCAAACAAAAACAGCGCAGCAAGCAATGCCGCAAGCAAAATGCTGTTTGCTTAAATAGGGTTGGTAAAAACACTGACTGTGACAAAATGCCGTGTACACCACAGAAACCAATGGGGAAAAATATAGAATGTTTGTTTTGATGGGCAGCTCCAACCCCCGTACCCCACAACATGTCCCCCCATGCCCCCCCGAATTATTATAATCAACTCTGAGGGGTTGTGGACCTCGGGGATAAGATGTAACTCAGGAGGGGGGAAACTTTGTTTTTGAGCCAAAATAAAATATCAGGAGGCAGGGAACCAAACCCTGATCCCCAGGTCTCCACCACACCAGATGCTTGTGCCTTAGCCACTCCACCATGGGAGTGTATCAATCAGGCACAGCACCTGAAGATTCTTCACCCCTTCCTCTACTCCCCAGACAGTGACAGGGGTAGCAATAATTCACTACCGCTATTATACCCATTGCTCTAAATGGTTACGCACTTTACACAGTGTGGTTCTTGCTGTGCTATTCTAGCAGTGGCATGTTGACCTGGTAACCCTTCGACTTACCTCCAGATTCTGAGGTATCAACTCAAATGTCTCTGCTATCCTGGGGTGCTGCCTTTTTGACTGATGTATCTTACAAAATCCTTTAGTTCACAGCCAAGCAATCCCTATACTTAGTGTAATGAGAAGTATGCACTGGCTTTGCCCATGGGCAGTGGACAGTTCTTCAAAACTTCCTTCCTCAACATTACTTTCCAGGGAGACCTGCTCTATTCTCCAGGATAAGAAACCCTAATCAAGCATGTATCTGTCTAAAAATTGGCTCTGCCACAAGACAAGAAGTCGTCAGGTTGCCAGCCCTTTGGCAATGTGAGACAGTACCATCCAAGAAGATGGAATTTCTCCCAAGGAAGGGCACAAGGATCTTTCAACCAGAGCTTCTTTCATCTCAGTAGTGGCAGACAGGGCAGATGTGCCTATGGAGACAAAAGGGGTCACAAGGACAATCAGTTCTATTTAAATGAGGCCCACCCCTGGTCTGCACCCCCTTCTTGAGCAAGACTGTTGCTGTTTGCAGATCAGTGGGCAAACATTACTACAGACCCATGGGTGCTGGAGGTTGTTTCCGAAGGCCATTCCATCGAATTTCATCACTCCCCAGCTCGATCATTCTTCCTTCTCTCCCCTGAGTCTCATGACCCAGTCAAGCATCAAAGAATACAGGACACTGTCCAGAATCTTCTGGACATCAGGGCCATCTAACCAGTGCCATCAGTACAAAAGGGACAGGGCGTATACTCCTTCATTATCCCAAAAAAGACTAGGGGAATTCAAAGCAGTTCTAGACCTGAAACACCTCAACAAATGGCTCTGGTTGACCCACTTGAAGACAGAAACCCTGTGGTCCACAATGTCAGCTGTTCACCTGGGGGATGTTCTGGCAATCCTGGACCTCAAAGACTCATATCTGCATATACCCATTCATCCATCACAACACCAGTACCTGAGATTTTGCATCAAGAGCAGACATTACCAGTACATGTCCCTACCATTTGGTATGGTGTCAACACTGCACGTGTTCATGAAAGTAGATTTAGTGCTAGCAGCACATCTCGGGGAAAAGGGCTCCATGTTCATCCATATCTGGACAACTGGCTGATCCAGACACGCTCTCTACACAAGGCACAGACAGTGGTGGCAGTGATATTTGACACATTTCAACTCCATGGCTGGATAATTAACCAACAAAAAAGCTCCCCATAGCCACCCCAGTGCCTACAACACCGAGGGGCACTGTTTCACACAACAGCAGCCAATGGCAGCCCTAGCCCCAGACGGGGTTCTTGCCCTGGTGAGAGCATGGGAGAAGCTCAAGTGAAAGCCTGCAGATAAAGCCAGGGATATCTCTATATTCTGAGACTTGTGACAGCAAACATTAGCATGGTACAATGGGTCAGACTTCACTCCTGACCACGCCAGCTCTTACTATGTCACTCATGGAAACCAAATGGGGACCCTCGTGGTCAAGGTTCCGCTAACCCCAGAAGTAAGGGCCTCTGTCCTGGTGAGCACAACCTTACTGTCACAAGCTAACTCCTGTGGTTCCAGAATTTCCTGGGCTACAGTGAATCCTGTTGTCATCAGGGTCAGGGATACCCATCCTCTGTCCATTTAGTACACTTGCAGTCTCACAACTGAACTTCTGCCAGAGGATCCCGAGATGCCCTCTCTCCATGCGAAGGGGTGCAAATACAGTCTCGAGTCTGTGTTCCTGGGAGAGAACCCTCAGCTCAAATTGCAGCTTTAGCCTCCCTGGCTTAGGATCTATTGTGGACTTCCCTGATGCTGCGGTTCCGGGTCCTCTCTGGTCTTGCTGTCCTCCTCCCTGGGACTGGACACTGCGATGTCCCTTATCACCCCCACGCCCAAGGTCTGGTCCCTCTCAGTCACCAGCTGTGACTCGAGGTCCTGGGCAGTCGCTTGCTCATCGACTGCCACAGGAACCTCCACAAGGTTCTTTTTGCTTCACCCCTCATGATGGACCCTTCTGTCCTGACACAGATGCTTCAGTTCTTCTACACTGTAGTCAGTGTAATTGGAAGTCATCTTTCTTCCATACACTACCACTACTCTGCTTTTACATGCAGCAAAAAAAAAAAAAAAAAACACAGGGTAGGTAACTACATCTCATAACCAATTTTCCCTTTTTCAATTTTCTGCCCTCTTTGTGTGTGGTTGTTCAAACAGTTCACCAATCATGCTGCTGCTCACCACATCTGTCACAAGCCCACTCCTGTGGGGCTGGAATTCTCTGGGTTACAGTGAATTCCTTTGTGATCAAGGCCAGGGATACCCCTCCTCTGTCCATTTAGTACGCTCACTGTCTCACAACTGAATGTATGTCAGAGAATCCTGAGGCACCCTCTCTCCATGAAAGGGGGTGCAAATACAGTCTTAAATCTGTGTTCCTGGGAGAGAACCCTCTTGGCCACTGCACAACTAATCAGAAAAGCCACAGGCATGTATAGTCCATCGGGGATCGTCCTATACACCCTATTATGTGTCCTTCCCCTGAAATGCAGAGACCAATTCAACCCCCCACAGACTCCTTCTTGAGACCTTTCATATTTCCTCCCCCACTTTTGTCCACAGAGTCCCTAGTGGTACCTTACTTTGGTAGTGTATGGCCCTTAGCAGTCAAACAGGGTATAGTATAGATTAAACAAAACTCTTCCCAACACACACAAAAAACACTGACAAAATTATCTTAAAATAAGCCAGAGGTTTTACTAATTACCGTATATACTCGTGAATAAGCTGATCTGCGTATAAGCCGACCCCCATAAAAAGTTCCTCCTAATTTGAAAAAATACCATGACCTGCATATAAGCCGAGATTACTTTATTGAGTGAAAGAACAAAGTGCAGTAACAATTGTGCAACATCATACAGTATATTTTGGGTGCGCAGTTAATTAAGGTGTGGGAAAATAAAAGCAACAACAATACTGTAGTTCATATAACTGCTACTATTCAATCGTCATCCTCGTCTTCTTCGAGTGTCACCGACTTGCTATCGGAAATGCCCAACGCATGCATATTTGCTGCCAGGTATTCTCACCATGTCTGAGGCCTCGTCTGCTGCTGCTCCCTGCCTCTCCTCGTCATCCTCCTCATATAGTGCATCATCCTCTGTGCCATCCATTTTGTTGCTGATCCCACATTTAAGGAATGACTTCACTACCATTTCTTCTGGGATCGAATCCCAAACCTCCACAATCCATTCACAGACAACTCCCATGTCTGGCTTCTTTAAATTGCCTGCTTTTATCACCCCTCCAGCACCAGTACACATCCAATCACTCCACTTCTTTCTAACCCGATCCTTGAACAGTTTGTTCAAACACATGTCCAGTGGTTGCAGGATCGGTGTAAGACCACCCGGTATGACACACAGATCTGTTTTAATTTTTTTGCATTTTTCTTTACAGGATCAGTCAGATGTGCCCTAAACATGTCCCATACCAGAAGTGAGTGCTTAGAGTGCAGAGCACCAGGTCATGTGTGCCAGACTTTCTGCAGTCACAGCTGAATAAGAGACTCATCCATCCAACCCTTTGGATGTGGACATACGAGCAGACCTAAGGGGAAAGTTATTTTTTTTTTGGTAGGGTCTTCCTCTTGATGGGTTTTAATTTTGTTCCGTCTGCCAGACAGGACAGAACCACCGTAAAGTGTGTCTTTTTGTGGCCAGTGGTACATATCAGAACAGTCTTGCTACCCAGTGGGTTGACTGTACGGTTGGATGGCAAATCAAAAGTCATGGGCGTGTCGTCCCTGTTACCAATCTATCTCAGGTCATAGCAGTGCTGGGTTCTCATCTTTAAAACAAATTGCTGAAAGCTATCCACCTTTGATTCGAGATCTGGTGGAAGCCTTTATGATATTTTTGTACGCTGCTGCAGTGTCAGTCCATGGCACTCCATGTACCTGGAACATCACCTTGCAGATGCTAGGAAGGAATCCACACCTGAACAGCAATACTTTGGATCCTTTTCCATGTACAGTGCCCTGATACGTATTGCAATCCGAGTTACAATATAACCACTCTTGTGGCACTGTAATACCTAGCAGTTCAGTTCATCCTCCAACAAGGAAGAGGCTGCTCGGTCTCCACGGCATGCTCATTTGGCTTTGGGAATTTGCTCAATGCCTGCTTTTGCTTTCTCCATTCCCTCACTTGCTTTTCATTCACAGCGTATTGTCGAGCAGCAACAGAATTATTTGTTCCCTCGGCACATTCAACAACAGGCATCTTGAATGCTGCTTCATACAAACTCTGTTTACGTTTAACACTCATTTTTGCCAAAACAGTAAGTAATGCTACAATACCGGGACCTAGTTTTTATAGCACAGAACTGGGGTGAAATGGGCATTATAGTGCAGAACTGGGCAGAACAGGACTTTTCAGAAACCAACACGGACTTGCTCACTAATTGATTACAGGAACTGGCACAACCCGCGTATAAGCCGAGATACCAAAAATGCAGGTTGCGTTTTTGTATTAAAACCTCTGCTTATATGCGAGTGTATATATGGTAATTAGTAAATACAGTAAATAACTTAAAGACAGATCATTTTAGACATTGGTTACAGGATATGGCAAATAAAATGGAAGTATACAAAAAAGCAAAACTTTGAAAATTCTAGTTTGAAATTTCTACCTCAGGTCCTTAGTTGCTGAATTTGAAATGCAAAATGATCTTAAATGTGATAGCAAAAGTGTTGGCTCTTGTGGTCCAGGAGAATGTCTTGAAAAATAAATTGTCTCTGCTCCCTCAGCTGACAGGGTCCCAAGCGCAATGTTCTTTCACCAAAGTCAAAGGGTAAAATGGCAAAAGGACTTGATATAGTCTTGTACCCTTGTTTTATGGGCTTCTCAAAGGGCAGATCCAGTGAATCTTGACTTGTCCTACAATTAGCTAACATTCCGTTCTCCATGGCTACTCAACCAATCAGCTTTTAGTATTTTATTACAAACAATAAATGTTCATCTCTGAATAAGCGAGAAATAGGGCTCAGAGGTCAGCTAGTCTAAACCAGAATTTTTGGATCGTTCAGTCTCCCTCCCTTTGAGATGGCTGTAATTAAACTACTCTTGGTGCAGTCACTTACTTAAAATGCTAGTCCATTTAGCTATAACTAGATTAGCTCAGGGTAGACTTGCAGAGACAAATGGAACCCAGAAGAAATGGCACCACTAAATGCTGAGGGCTATTCAGACACAAATGTATGCCTGGCCTTCCAGCCCTGCTTAATTAGCCCCTTTTGTTTCCTTTTAAATGGTTTAAATAAACCCTAGTCCTTGACTAGCAGCAAACAGCTTATCTGCCTAGTAACAAGAAAGCACATCATTCTAGGGCCCAAGTACTTTGTACCCATGCTCTCTTACAACTTGAATTGGCTTTTCATGGGCTTCCCTGGTGTTTTATATGCATAAAATGACATGAAATATGACCAAAACAATAAAGCATGGCTCTATCATGCCACACTTACAACCTCTCCAAGGGAGTTTCCCAAATGGATGAGCAGTGTCTCACTCTGATGACAAATGCCAGCCTCACCTGCTTGGGCACAGTACTCAGCTTAACCTCAGCCCAAGGCACCTGCACATTGATGGAAAGAAAGCTGCCCATCAACGTCCTAGAGATGAGGCCAGTGTTCAAAGCCTTGATGTCATTCTGGAGCAAGATACTGAACAAGCAGGTACTAGTCTGCTCAGACAATGCGGTTACGGTGGCATATACTGTATCAGGAAACAGGGAGGTACTCAAAGCATAGTGATAGTGAAGAATGCTTACAACATTCTGTGCTGCGCAGACACAAATTTACTATTCTTTTCAGCAACTTATCTCATGGGAACTCAGAACATACAAGTTGACTGACTCAGTCAGCAGAGGCTTCACCCTGGGGAGTGGGAGCTAAACCAGGGCATTTTTTATATGATTTGCTGCAGGTGGGTGAGGCCTTCAACTCCTGAATCCCATGGGCACCAAGATAAATGCCAAGTCACCCAGGTACGTCAGTCAATTAAGGGAGAACTAGTCCCTGGGCACAGGCTGTCTACCTCTACCATGGCCTGAGACTCTCCTGTACACATTCCCTCCTTGGCCAATGATTCCAAAGGTTCTCAGCAAGCTGCACAGGGAATCAGCAACCCTGATTCTCATCTTTCCAAAGTGGCCTCAGAGTGTGGCACTCAGAACTGATCCACTTTGTCTTTATGCAAACCAATACCTCTTCCACTCAGGCCAGACCTTTTCCAGGGTCTGAACCTGCACCCAGAACCACAGACATTTCAGCTCTAGTTAGCTTTTGAGCAGAGGTGATACATGAAAGTTCTACACTTCCCAGGCATGATCAACACCCTGATACACTTCAGGAAGACGTCTGCAAAGCAAGCTTAGAATAGAATCTGGAACACATTCTGCTCCTGGTGTACTCCCTAGGGGGTCAGATTCTCTTCCACCTCACTGTCCAATATTTTAGAGTTCCTGCAGCAGGGCCTAGATAAAGGGTTGTGCGTTAGTTCCCTCAGTGTTCAGGTGGTGGCACTTTCTGCCATTTGGGGTCATGTAGATTCCAATCCTCTAGGCTCCCACCTGGATGTTGCTCACTTTGTCACGGCATGCCACAAAATCCTCCAGGCACTTCCTCCTGGAGGCTGAATGTGGAGTTGGAGGCTGTGATGCCCCCCCCAAGCCTCTAAACAAAGTTTCCCTTTGGCTCCTCTCCATGTAGGTACTCCTCCCTGTAGCCATTTATTTATTTACTGTCTGTTGACCAGGAAAGTAGGCCTATTTTTAGCCTTGCCCTGGTTGGGGGGGGGGATACAGATGCAAACTAACATACTGAATCAGATTAAGCTGTTAAAGGTATTTTTTTTACTCTAACTTTTTACTCCCTCGGCAAGCTCTTCAGCTCCTGTTCCCTTCTCCCTGTGGCCTCCGGACTGACCTTGGACCTTGTTCCTCTATGACTTACCCCCCTTGACAGGGTAGAGAGGGGAGGGCTGTCCCCTCCCCCAGCACTGAAGTCCAGTTTGGCACCAGGTGTCCAGGTTGTGACGTGGGTCTGGGGAGGAGTGCAGGGCTTTATCCTGCCTCAGGATACCTTTTCTGTTTTCTCCCATTCCCCTGCCATTGCTTCACATCACAAATGTGCACATGGAGGTGCGCATGTGCCACAGATTGTGGCCCTATCCTTGAGCTGCTTGTTGCCTTTGCCACTGGCTTCCACCCAGTGGCAGCCAAGGGCCAATGCGGCCACCAACCCATCCCCAGCAGAGGAGAGCTGTCCTAGAGATGCTTAATCCTCTCCCAACTTGCCGACCCGCGCAACTCATGCTCATTCCCAAACACGGGTCACCAGCATGGCAGGAGGTAAAGCGTTAGATGCCTTAGTCCTTCATGCCACTGGACCGGCCACTGTTGATAGTATTTTAGTGAATGGGCAGATTAGGTGCACCAAGCGGTCCTTATCTGCCATCAGTATTTATGTTTCTATGAATGGGGGAAAGCTGGTCAGGACACTAGAGAATTTCTCCTACTGTTTTTGAGAAATGCTATTGGATCTTTAATGTCCACCTGAACAACCACCAGAATGGACAGATGGGACCTCATTTTAATGTCTCATCCAAAAGATGGCACATTAAGAGTGCAGCATCCCCCTCATGCTGCACTACAGTGTCGGTATTGGGATTTACCCCAAAGTTCCTGGTGTGGGTCTAGAACCTACAACCTTCTGATCTTCCAGTGTTAGAGGCAAGTGCACAACCTGCTGAGCCACTGACACTGATAGCTCATATATAAACACAGAAACAGAATTTGATGGCAGATAAGAACCACTTGGCCCACCTTGTGTGCCCATTTTCCCTACCTACTGTAACACCGCAGACCCTACTTGATCTGAAGCTTTAACCCCTTTTCTGACCACTACAATTCCTTTATACCTGTCCCATGCATTCTTGAATCTGGTTCAATTTTTGACCCCAGTACCTTTGCTGAGAGGCTGTTCCAGGCATCCACCACTTCTTCACATCTTCCCTGAGTCTACCTCCCTCCAACTTCATAGCATGTTCCCTTGTTCTTGGGCAACTTTTTTTTTTCAGAAAAATGCTTCCCTCTTGAACCTTATTTATACCCATGAGGTATCTGAATGTTTCTATCATATCCCCCTCTTCCTCCTTTCATCCAGAGTGTACGTATTGAGGTCCTTTAGTCTCTCCTCATAGGGCTTTTGATGCAGACCCTACACCATTTTGGTAGCCCTCCTCTGGACCCCCTCTACTCTGTCTATGTCCTTCTGGAGATGTGGTCTCAAGAACTGGGCACAGTACTCTAATTGAGTTCTCACCAGTGATCTATACAGCGGTAACACCACCTCTCTCTTTCAGCTGGTGATTCCCCTCCCTATGCAAGCTAGCATCCCACTAGCTCTCCCCACTACTTTGTCACACTGTCTGGCCACTTTTAGGTCATCAGATATGATTACCCCCAGGTCTCTTTCCTGTTGGGTGGTCATTAATACTACTCTTCCCATTTTGTATTCCACCCCTGGGTTTCTGTGCCCCAAGTGCATGATTTTGCACTTCTTCGCATTGAAACTTAGCTGCCACACCCTTGACAACTCCTCTAGCTTTCTTAGATCTCTAATAATTTTTTACACCCCCTGAAGTGCCTACCCTACTGTAAATTTTAGTACCATCAGCAAAAAGGCATACCTTCCCTTCCAGCCCCTCTGCAATATCAATAATAAAGACGTTAAAGAGGACTGGTACCAGTACTGATTCTTGTGGCACCCCACTGGTCACCCTCCCTTCCTCTGAGTGAACTCTGTTCACCACCACCCTTAACCAATTCCTTACCCAGTTTATCACATTTAGACCCACTCCTAGGCTGTCCAGCTTGTGTCCTATGTGGAACGGTGTCGAATGCCTTACTGAAATCTAGGTAGACCACATCCACCGCTCCACCCTGATCTAATTCCCTGGTTACTCAGTCAAATAAATCTATCAGATTTTTTTGACAGGGCCTCCCCCCAGTGAATCCATGCTGCCTCGGATCTTGTAAGCCACTGGATTCAAGATGTTCCACAATTCTTTCCTTCAGTAGTGATTCCATTAATTTCCCCAACACCAAAGATAGGCTGACTGGCCTGTAATTGCCAGCCACCTCCCTGTTACCACTTTGTAAGTAAGTAACATTTTATTTATATTCCCAGAGGCTCTGGGCACTATTGTAGGTCAAAGCAGGGTTAAATACAGCATAAAACAATTAATACAATTATAATAATTACATTTTTCTTAGCTTATTAAAATCAATTAAAACTATCAGAACATCTTTATTAAAAAGTTAGGTCTCCAGGTCCCTTTTAAATGCCTCCACCAATGTGGCCTCCCTCAGGGTTTTTGACAGCGAGTTACAAAGGGCCAGGTCAGCCACCTCAAAGGAGCAATCTCCTGAGGTTTTTTAGCCTGGCCTTGGAACTGCCCAGAGACCTTTTTTCTGGTAGCTTTCACATTTTCACTACTGACAACAAAAATTTTGTGGGCTTATAGTTCTGTGGGAGGTGGTTGTAGGGCGCTACTTTTAGTAATTGGGTTATTGGGTTTGTTGGTGTGTGTGTGTGTGTGTGTGTGTGTGTGTGTGTGTGCCCTCTGCATTAGTTAGGTTGTATTGAGAGAATGCCCAACCGTTGACAGTTTTAAAACTGCTTTAAAGACATATCTTTTTACCCTGGCTTATTCTTTTTAGTCATGGTTATTTTAATGTTTGGATTTTGCTGTTCTATTTATTTTTGTACAGCACCTTGATTTTGAAAGGTGCTTTATAAATAAACATGACTTGACTTGACTTGACTATGTGGGTTGTGCTTGTGTTTTATAATGGTTTTAGATAGGTGTGAACTAAGATCAGCTTAGTTAGAAGGCAGCGTTAGTGGTGCTGGTCCTTTGGGATGTGCCGTGGTTTCAGACCGTTGCAGACTGCCTATAATGCATCTCAGCTATGCAACCTCCATCCCTTCACTGACCTCCCTGTGTCAGTGAGGCACTGTCGGGAGGTTACTAAGAAATAGAGAGGTTGGTGGTAGTGGGGTGCTGTGGGCCCAACGGAGGTGAGAGGCATTGGGGTGGTTAGGTGCAGGAGATGCCCTGGGTTTAGACGGAGCATAAAGAGAGGCCAGACATGTTTGGTCTCTGTCCTCAGGATTCCCGCCGGACCGAGTGGGCAGGTAGCCAAGGGGCTGCAGCATGTAGCAGTCCCCTGTGGGCAGTGCTGTGCAATGCCAGATCGATGGGGAACAAGATCGCAATTATGGTGGACTTGATTTCCTCTGTTGATCTGGCTTGCATCACAGAGATCTGGTTGGGTGATGATGCTGGGCCAGTTTTGGAAGCATCTGTCCCCGCTGGGTACTCTGTGGTACACTGCCTCCGGCAGGAATGCAGTGGTGGGAGAGTGGCCATTTGTTTTAGATCTGACCTGGAGTTCACTGTGTACCCTGTGGGGATGATGAGGTCCTTTGGGTGTGTGGCAGTGTATGGGAGTCTGGGTGCAGGATGCGGGTTTCTTCTTATTTACCACCCTCATGGGGCAAAGGGAGATTTCCCACAGGAGGCTGTGGACTTCATCGATGATGAGGTGTTGGGAGTCCCCAAGATGTTTAGTATTGGGGGGACTTCAATGCCTGGGTCGATGATGAAGTCTCTTAGTTTGGCTCCCACCTCTTCCAGTTGATGTCATCACTGGGCCTGTCACAAGTAGTTACTTCTGTGACCCATCACCACGGCCACATGCTGGACCTGGTGTTCTCTCTGGGGCTCGAGGTAATTAACCTAGGGATTGATCAGGTTGTATGGTTTGATCATTGCAGGGTGAAATTCTTGGTCAGGGCCCCCCCGAGAGTCCCTCCCCTGTTGAGATGGCCAGCCAGCTATCGCCCATTAAGGGGACTGTCCCCAGAGGGACTACTGGTAGTAGCTGATCTATCTAGTGTAGACACTGCATGTGCGGTGGGTATGAGCGAAATGGTGGCCATGTATAATACGGCATTTTATGGGGTGCTTGATACCCTCCCACCGGCCCATGTATGACCCAGGTCCTCTCACTTGAGGTCTCCATGGTTTGATGGGGACCTCAAGGCAATGAAGATCAGGTGTCAAAAGTTGAAGCGTTGCTAGCGGAGGACCCGGTCAAATGTGGACAAGATGGTCCTGTGTGCACACTATTCTGAGTACCAGGGGGCAATCAACCATAAGATGGGAGAGTTCCTGTCCAAGGAGATTGCTGTCGGGAAGAACCGACCAGCTCAGCTTTTTAGGACTTTCAACAGACTTCTCTTCCTGGTCTGTCGGCAGCCAAAAAAAGCCTTGTCAATCACTTTATATGATGAGTTTGCTTCTGACAGAGAGTCCGCTGTCTGACAGGGGATCCAATCAGTGAGCCTCATTACCACTCACAGAGAGTGGCTTAGATGGAACAGAGGTGCTCCACCTGTCTGGGAGGAGTTTAAACTGGTGGAGGTGGCCGAGGCCATTGAGGTCATCTCAAAGTTGAAGCACAAATACTATGAACTGGACCCTGCTCCAGCTCTTTTCTTGATGAGATGCATTGGCACCATTGGCCCAGTGTTTTCCAGGATTGTCCGGTGTTCATTGTTAGAGTGGATTATTTTGGAAGCATTGAAAGAGGCCCTGGTGAGGCCCTTTCTGAAGAAGTCATCTCTTGACCCTGATATCCTGGTGAATTACATTCTCATCTCCAACCTCCCCTTTTTGGGTAAGGTTGTTGAGAAAATCATGGTGCAGCAGCTCGAAGAGCACCTTGTGTCCTTTGATATCTATGAGCCACTCCAATCAAGTTTGAGAGCCAGGCATAGCACCAAAACGGCGTTAGTTAGGGTGCATAATGACCTCCTTAGGTCTAGAGATAGAGGAGATGACAGTTCTTGTGCTCCTAGATCTCTCTTCAGCTTTTGACACTGTAGATCACATTGCACTTCTTGATCGCCTTAGAGAGCAATGTGGACTCACCGGCACTGTCATCAGCTGGTTTGAGTCCTACTTGTCTTGCAGGAAGCAACGGGTGGTGATGGGAAATTTCCCCTCCTCCCTGAGGCTCCTTTCATGTGGAGTGCCTTGGGGTAGATTATGTCACTGATGTTGTTTGCAGTGTATATGCTGCCCCTGGGTGAGCTCATTAGGTGGCATAGTGTGGGTTTTCACTGTTATGTGATGATACCCAACTGTACCTGTCCTTTGCCCCTGGAATATCAGATGCTGTGGAAGTGCTTAACATCTACCTGGCCAAGATCAATGATTGGATGTCCTCCAGCTAGTTACTCCTGAACCAGACAAGATGGATGTACTAGTGATTGGGCCAGGATGAGGGCATGATGGGAGTGCCTTTGATATGGTCACAGGTTTATTCCTGGGATCTATATTGTTGACAGCCTTCCTTATGGTGCGAGATCTTGATGTGATCCTTGATGACAGACTGACACTTGAATTGCAGGTGTTGGCTGTTGTCAAAAGTGTTTTTTACCACTTAAAGAACATTGCCTGGATCAAACCCCTGGTTCTGCCCAAGATCTGCCCATACTGGTGCATGCCTTTGTGACGTCCAGACTCGATTACTGTAATGCTCTTTACTTCGGGGTCTCTGGAGGTATCCTTTGCCAACTGCAGTTGGTACGGAACGCAGCACTCAGGTTGCTGACTGGCCTATCTAGGTCAAGCCATGTGACCCCAGTGCTGTGAGCTCTGCACTGGCTGGCGGTCAGGTGGAGGGTTATCTTCAAGGTGAGTTTACTCTTGTCTAAGGCCCCACATGGACTAGACCCTAGGCCCTGGCTTCCTGGCTGATCTTCTGACACCCACCTCCTCAGTCCATTCCCTCCACTCCTTGACAAGAGGCCTACTTGAAGTTCCCAGGACCAGATTAAGAACTTCTAGTGACTGGGCCTTTAGTGTCTCTGGACTGGTTCTGTGGAACTCCCTACCAGTTGATGTCAGGGAGGCCCTGTCGGTTGAGATGTTCAAGAGCAGTTTGAAAGCTTACTTATTTTCTTTGGCCTTCCTGGATGTAGTGATCTGACCAGCGCCCCCTTCCCCAAACAAATCTATTAATTTTAATACTGCATCTGATGTTCTATTGTTTTGTTTGGATTTATTTATGGTATCTGATTTTATTTGATACCCCACCTATTGTATGTTTTATATAAGGTGCCCAGGGTCTCTGGGATTGGGCGCCATAGAAATAAACTTTGCCTTGCCTTGCCCTTGGTAGAGGAGTGTAAGGAACACACCAGGATGGCAGGAGTAAGGAGATCAGACAGCTAACCAAGGCCTGGGCCATATACGGCTTTATAGGTGAGCAAGACCACCTTGAAGATAACCCTCCACATGACAGGCAGCCAGTGCTGATCTTTCAGGACCCAGGTTACATGACAGGACCTAGGCTGGCCAGTCAGCAACCTGGTCACCATGTTCTGCACCAGCTGCAATTGGTGGAGGGTTCCTCCATTTTCCTGAAGTACAGAGCATTACAGTAGTCCAACCTGTAAATCACAAATGCATGTACCAGTACGGCAGGTCTTCTGGCGGAATCAAGGATATAATTTGGATGACATTCCTTAAGTGGTAAAAACCACTTCTGACAACAGACGACACCTGAGCTTCAAGTGTCAGCCTGTCCTTAAGGATGACTCCCAGATTTTTCACCCTGGGGGAAGCCATCAACGGAGTGGATCCCAGTATCAAACCTGTCCCCGCTCTGGGAGGCATCTCCATCACACCAGTGACAAGGCTCAATCACCAACACCTCTGTCTTGTCGGGGTTCAGCCTCAGCCAGTAAGAGGACATCCAATCATGAATCTTAGCCAGGCATTTATTTAGTCCTGCCATGGCACCCTCAGTTCCAGGGGCAAATAACATATACAGCTGGGTATCATCTGCATAGCAGTGGAAACGCAGACTGTATTGTCTAATGAGCTCACCTGGGTCTATGTGATAACGGTGAATGCCTAAAGGCAATCACCGTTTTCGCTCAGTCAGAGTGCCGAACACATATTCGGCACTCTGACAACCCTGGTGCACCAGCACATTGGCACCAAGACATATTTTTACTACTTTCACACACACCCCTCATGGGGGGCTTTGGCTCCCGCACCCTCCTACTTAAGGATTCTCAACTCCAGGGTGGTGCATGTTGGGGGGGTGAAAGTAGTAAAAATAAAAAGGTTTGGGCTGGGTGCAATAAAAATCGCACCAACGCCCGGACCCAAACCCTGTACCTCAGCCACCCCAGCCATTGCCAAATTCCCGACGCCATGACACAGCTTGACTGACAACTGCAGCGCCACCCCCTACAGCCTCTCCACCCCCTCCCAGCCCACGCTTGCCATGCTCCCTCTCAACCCCCACGTCCGTACGTATAGCAACATCCTGTTGCCTCAGTTCGGCCGCCCCCTCATCCGGTCGCCCTACCTGTCGGTTGCTGTGAGTGGATTGCGCGAGTAAGGTGTCACCATAATGGATGGCACCCTTTCTCATGCGCCCACTTCATGGGTTACCAGCTCACCCAGGGGTAGCCTATACACCACAGACAGCACTGGTGAAAGGATCAAGCCTTGAGCAACTTCAAATGGCAGGGGTTTCGAGGAGTAGGAGAAATTCTCCATCACCACTTGTTGCCTCCTGTCAGAGAGATATGACTCAAACCATTGAACGACTGTTCTGGTGAGTCCACCATATACTCTGAGGCATGAAGTGGTCCATGGTGTTGAATGCTGATGAGAGATCGAGGAGAATAAAAACTGACCATCCATCTCTATCTCTCGTCATGAGGAGGCCATTTTGCACCTGAACTGGTGCCATTTCCATACTATGCCTAGCTCTGAAATGGGACTGAAATGGCTAATAAATGTCAAAGGCTGAGAGGTGCACCTCGAGCTGCAGAGCCACTAATTTCTCAACAACCTTCCCTAAAAATGGGAGGTTGGAGATAGGTCTATAATTCTCCAGGACATCCGGGTCGAGTGTTGGTTTCTTCAGAAGAGACTTTACCAATGCCTCCTTCAAGGTGTCAGGAAAGCATCCCTCTGACAGTGTACACTGGACTATCATGGCAAACACTAGACCAATGACTTCGACCCCTCCCACAAGGAGATGAGTGAGGCTAGGGTTCAGTTCACAGCATGTGGTCTACAGCTTAGAAATCACTTCAATGACCTCAGCCACCTCCACTGACCGAAACTTCCCTCAGACAATAGGAGTGCCTCTGTTCCAACCAAGCCGACCACTGCGGGACAAATCACATCCTGCTGGGGAGATCTCTACCCAAATGGAGGACACCCTGTCTGAGAAAAACAGAGCAAATTCTTCGCACAATGCAATTCAAAATGCTCTTTTTGGCTGTAGACAGACTGGTCTGTTATTCTCAGCAGCAATCTTCCTGGACAGGAACTTTGCCTTCTTACGGTTGATTGCCCCTTCACAATCATTATAGTGATTTCTCAAGGCCAGCCTGTTCTCCATGGACTGGGTCCTACACCAGCAATGCTCCAACTTCCAAAACCTGGTCTTCATCTCCTTGAGAGCCCCATCAAACCATGGGAGTCTCAAGTGAGAAGACCTGTGTCATATAAGTATTGGTGTGATAGCATTGAGTGCCCTGGCAATAGCCCCATTATAGGCCACTGTGACACTCTGCCCATCTACTTGTCATTATTGTATAATATTTGTGGTACAAAAAATATGTTATGTGAATGTCTGCTTAGGGACTAGCAGCCAACAAATGTAAGAAGGCTTGAACCTTGACCTCAGCACAGCACTACAGTAGCAGATAGCTGGTTTCCTGCTCTGTTTTAACATATAGTTGCTGATATTCCAAAGTGACAGTTTATAACACCTTATAAAATATTTCAGCTTTGAAGAGCTGGGAGAAGTATGCATTTTATCACCCATGAGGAACCAGGACATTTAGCAAATTCTTGTTAACTCATAAACCTGAAATTACTTGGAAAATCAGGAAGTTGGTAGAGAGAGAGAGAGATCAAAGGGGCTGCTTTGACCAAAGAGACTGACATATTTTAAAATTGCTAACTTTGCAGATTTCCAGCCAGCAGTAAAATGACACCCTTGGATATACTTGGTCAGGTTACAACATTTATGGCAGGACAAACAGTGACCTCAGGTGCTGTGACATCACAAGGAGGTGGAGAGATTGTCTTTTAAGATTGCCAAGCATCTAAGGGGAGACACATTTTATCTCTGGACTCTTAAATGACACACTTCATCTCTGAAACTCCAAAGAGGCACTTCTGTTAAAAATAGGTAACACTCAACTGGAACTTAGCTAAGCTAGAACTTTAAGTAATCAGGCATTTTGTTTTCTGTAAAATTCCAATTTATTTTCAGAATGTAAGTACTCAGGTTATGTGTTCTATGTTTTGTATGTATTTGATATTTGTTTTTTAATTCCAGTAAACCTTTTGGTTTCTTTAATCCTTTCTGAGTCTTTCTTTTGCATGTGGAAGCTGAAACAGTATTGGGTAATTCTGACAAGAACTGTTAAGGGCTTGAATGTGTTACTATCTGCTAAGGAAAGAATATACCTTGGTCTCAAATTGAGTTATAAGGGTAGACGTTTGAATCTGGCTGGGTGCCCACAGGGTAAAGTGTTGTACTGGATCCTCCAAAGAGAGTACATATTTGAGCCTAGTAACTGGGTGTGCTAGCAGAAAAAGGTTTGTATTTGGCACCAAGACTCGAGGCTAGTAGGTGATTTGGACCCAAAACAGACAGAAGGGTTACCCTGTTTATCTCCTGTTCACATATTGCACTTTGAGGTTTGGCACTGTGGGAGCAGAGTACCTGACCTGCAGGGTGTGTTTGTGACAGCCACCACCAGCTCACCCATGCTAATCGCACATGCAGCACTCATGCCAGAAAAGTCTACTACTGCCAAAAGTCCCTCTGGGGACAATCCCCTTAAAGAGTGGTAGCAGACTGTCTCAACAGGGGAGGGACTATCAGGGGAGCCCCAAATGAGAAATTCACCATGCAGTGATCAGACCAAATGATCTGATCAATCTTTATGTCAATCACATGAAGCCCCAGCGAGAATACCAAGTCCAAGGTGTGGCCGTGTTGATGGGTTGCAGAAGTAACCACCTGTGTCAGGCCCAAAGATGTAATTGTCTTGAGGAAATCATAACCAAATAGTGGTGATTCATCATCGATTCAAGCATTGAAGTCCCCCAGAATTAACCACCTGGGGGACTCCAATACCCTGTCAGTGATGAAGCCCACTACCTCCTGCAGGAATCCTCCCCCACCCCGGAGGATGGTAAATGAGGAGAATCATACAACCTGCACCTGGACCCGTACACACTGCCACACATTCAAATGATGAGGTAGAACCCACTGGGTGCATGGAGAAGTTCAAGCTGGATCTAAAGCAGATGTCCACTCCCCTGTCCCTGTGTTCCCTCCTTGGGCAGTGCACACTGAATACCTGGCAGGGACCGATGCCTCCAATATTGGACCAGCTTCATCCACCAGCCAAGTCTCTGTGATGCAAGCCAGGTCGACTGAGGAAATCAAGTCTGCCATAATAGCAGTCTTATTCCTCATTGATCTGGCATTGCATAGCACCACCCGAGGGGACTAGCAGAGACTGCAGAGCCTCAAGCTACCTGCCCATGCAGTCTGGTGGGGGCCCTGGGGACAGGAGCCAGACATACTGGGGCCCCTCTTCTGGTTCCATCTAATCGCAGGGTGTCTACTAATCCTAATCATCCCAATACTGTCAGCCTTTTCTCTATCAGCAGTACCCCACCGCATGCTCACCCATCCCCTATTTATGCCCACCTCCCAGCATCATCTAACCACAACAGCCGGGAGGGGGAGATCTACAAAGGGGTCAGAGGTCATGCAGCAGGGCTGCTGTATATGTTTACGAGTGGGCCTGTGACCTACACACATCTTCCAACCCCACTTAACACTCTAAAAATAAAGATTTAAATACTAACACAATATATAATTAAAAAGAAAAGAAAAACCTAACCTAATCGAGCAGACTCGATAGACCGTAAGGCCTAATCTGCTGGCAATTAGTATGTTAGTATGTTAATCATACAGTCACCATCCACCCTATAATACAAAGAATTTACCTAGCCACAAGCACTCCACACTCATATGCTAACTAAAACCCAACCCCAAAGAAAATTGTTTAAAATAATTATTTAGGAGAATCCTACAATTAGTTGCAGAGGTAAATTATTTCAATAAATAGTTTCAGTAGTCAATAGTTCAATGTCCAATTCATTCAGCCAGAATCATACAGTGCTCTCACCACTGGGAACAGTTTAAAAACATAGGTGATATAGCTATGGACACAAAATAGAGGCTTGTCACCACCTATATCAGTGTCAAGCTCACACAAGGCTATAGTACTGTGGAGCACAGACATGATGAATTTTTAATGGAGGGGTGATCTCACTGTGATGTGATAACCATCTAGTAGTTATGTGCATGTGGTTTTGATACAAATATATGTTTTAGACTTATGCTTAGGAAAACAGGCCAAGCAGCAAAGCATCATGGAACATAGGATTTGAACAGAGAGAAAAGGAGGATCTGCCCTATCCTTGACCCAGTGGAAAAACTAATTAAGAGCTTCCTTTTGACACCAGGTTGTAACAGGTTGTAAAACCAGCCATTACTTTGAACCTAGGAAAACCTATTATAAAATATTGCATTTTATGACATCAGGAGGTAAGCCAACTCTGACAGATACCTGTGAAACTCCTCATAGCTAAGAGAAGTGTCCTGCAGGATGCTGTTCTGAGAGATCAAAGGGTTATTCTGTCCTGTCATAATTCATGCTCTGTGGCTCACTAATTAAAAAAAAAGTATATGTATTTTTTTTAAGTGGGATGTTTAGCAATGTGCAGATGCATGTGACTAATTCAGTATGCAGGAATGAGAGTGACCTCACAGCCAGCATCACCACAGAGCTAGGACCTCACAAGCTGGGTGGGACCCTTTTCCCCTCATGATATTGTCAAGTTGCTGAGGGAACAAGGCTTACTTGTGTTTGAACTTTCAAGAGACACTTGTGTTCTGGACTCTTAAGAAGTACTTCTACCAAAATTAGGTAATTTCAGCAACACTGTTTAGCAACTTTAACTCAGGTAGGATTAGCTACTCAGTATAAGGTGGTTTGTTTATACTTGTCCATTTATTTTTATGACTGTACCATTAATGTTATATGTTCTGTGTTTTCTATTTTATTTACTGTTTTTTAATTTTAGTAAACTTGGTTTTGCTTAAAATCCTGCCAGAGATATTTTCTCATTTTGAGTGTGAATGCTGGGACAGTGTTGATAATTCTGACAGTACTGTTAAAGTGGGTATAGTGTGCCACAATATGCAGCAAGGTAAGAAAATACCTAGGTCTCAATTAAGTCAGAATGGGGATTGTGAACCAGGTTGTGTGCCCACTGGGTTAAGTATTGCACTGCTTTCCCTGAAGAGGGTGTGATATTTGGACCTGTTACCTGGGTGTGCTAGTGAAAAAGGGTTCATATTTGACCCCAAAACTCAAGACTGGTAGTTTGCTTGGACCCAAAACAAACAGGAGGGTGTCCCTGTTTGTCCCCTGTTCACATATTGCACTTCAAGGTTGAGCACTGTGGGAGCAGAAGGCCTGACCCCCGGAGTGCGTTTGTCACACTCACTACCACTCCAAGGCAGATCTCTCTCATAGCCAAGAAAATTTGGAGGTATACACACAGTGCAAGTTCCACAAACCCCAGAAGAAACTGTCCAAAGAACACAATGCTCCACAAGTCTAGGATGATCAATGGATAGTATAGGGCCAAACAGTACTCACTGTCTCCACTAGCCCCAGTACACCATAAAAATTTCAGCATCACAGTCTTACTTGGCAGCATTTCACAGGGACAGACTATAAGTCAGACAGTACCTTCACTTTTCGCTGAGCTCTGAAAAGTAACAGTAGCAGTGAGCTTTTGCCTCACCAGCCAGCCACAAACAGCTATTTTCCTGAGCAAAACAGCCCTCATGAAGAATCCCAGCCCAAGTAAGGCCCTTAAACCACTGCCGATTTCTCCATCGGTGTCTCCGACCTGATGCACTGCTGTCCCAGTCCGATCAGGAAAGCATCTCTCTCAGTAACTGCAGCTTAAAGCATAGTTCCTAGTCCCCTTGTCTGGAGTAGTCACAAACAAAAATGTTTTTAGCTGAACTTCCAGCCACGACGGAGAAGTGGCCGGGAAGGAAAGGTGAAGTGGGTCTACATCTGTCCTCCAGTTAATTGAAACCATTCCCATCTCCAGTGAGTGGTTGAACAGGGCTGCCAGAGGTGTAGCCAGCACCTCTCTGAGTTCCCTCAGTATCCTTGGATGCACCTCATCTGGCCCCATTGCCTTGTTCACTTTCAGATTTGCGAGTTCCTTCAGGACTCTCTCCTCTGTAAATGGACTAGTGTCCACCCCCCTTCCTTCAATGCTCCTGGCACTTATCTGTGGTACCTCACCTTCACTTTCTTCTGTGAACACTGAACAAAAGTATTTGTTCAGGATTTCCCCTTTTTCTGGCCCCCCTCTGCACACTCCTCCACTTCCCTCTTAAGCCTTCCTATCCCTCCTCTGGTCTTTCTCTTTTTGCTTACATACCTGCAAAATGTCTTGTCCCCTTTCTTTACTGCCTGGGCTATTTTCTCTTCTGTTTGTGCCTTTGTTCTCCTAATTACTTTCCCTGACTCTTTCTGTTTTTCCTGATACAGTTCCCTATCCTCCTCTGTCTGTGTCTTCTTAGACTTTCTGAATGCTAACTTTTTTGCCCTTACCTTCCTGGCCACCTCTTTTGAGAATCATAGCGGCCTATCTTTCCTCTTGATTTTGCTTACTTGCCTGATGCAGAGGTTTGTTGCCTTCACTATCTTTTAGTTTGGCCCACTGTCCCTCCACTCCACCCATGTCCTCCTCCCCTGCCAGGGTATCCCTAAGGCATTCCCACATCTTTTTAAAATCATCCCTCCTCAGGGTTTTATTTAACTCTAAAAACTGATTAGCGTTTTGCTCATAAAAGTGCTAAAACATTGTGAAAATGCATAGCACTTGCCTCACTGTGTTTAACAAACATAACACTTCTAGAGAACCTATATAAATACTTTCTGTACAGTTAGTATTGTCCCAAGAAAAAACTGCTAATCAATTATTTAAAACCCTGCTCCTGAAGTTCAGGACCCTCGTCTTTGTGTGGTTTGATTCTGCCACAGTTCTAATATTGAACCACACTGTACAGTGATCACTGGTCCCCAGGTGGCCACCCACTGTGACACCTCAACATTGTCCCCATTGGTGAGTACAAGGTCCAGTATTGCCCCCTCATACAGTAAGCAGGCTCTTTTACTAGTTGTCTGTAGAAAGCCCCCTGCAGGAGTCCAGGATATCCTTGTACAGGTCACTGGTAAGGCCGCATCTAGAGTATGAGGTTTAGTACTGGTGCCCACACCTCAAAAAGGAAATTAACCTGCTGGAGAAGGTCCAGAGGAGGGCTACAAAAATGATAGCCAGTCAGCAGGGTAAGGCATATAAGGAGAGGTTGAGGACACCGAACATGTACTCCCTGAAAGACAGGAGAGATAGAGGGGACATGATTGGGACCTTCAAGTACTTGAAAGGGATAAATAAGGTTGATAAAGAGAGTCTCTTTAAGCTGAGTGGCAACCATAACACGAGAGGGCACAGTCTTAAGCTGGAGGGTGGGAGGTTTAGGATGGAGGTCAGGAAGCACTTCTTCACAGAGAGGAGGGTGGACACTTAGAATGCACTGCCAGAAAAGGTAATCTCGTTGAAGACAGTAGTCAGCTTTAAGAGAGGCTGGGACAGGCATAGGGGGAGGTAAGGGTCATGGGTAGGGAGGATGGGAGGAGTGGGGAGGGAGGGCAGAGACATTAGCTCAAGCTATGGACGCTGCAATACGAGCAGACTTGGTAGACTAAATGGCCTTCTTCTGCTGGTTTCTTCGTATGTTAGTATGTATGTTGGTATCCCTGATCCTAGCTGAAGCTGCAGCTGGGATGCTCCAATCTACATCTGGCAGATTGAAGTCCCCTACCAGCAGCACCTCACCCTTATTTGCCCTCTTTTGGATGGCTTCCACCAGCACCTTGTCTAACCACCCCCCCACCCCGAGCTGGAGGTCTGTAGATCATAGCAGTGCAAGTTGTGGCTCCATATCTGACTGATAGGACTGAGTTAGATTTGCTCAGTGATTGGGAAAGTTCATCACTGTCCAACATGGAACCTCACCTGCTGTTCCATAAGAAAAAGGTTCTTCTACTCACATTGCCCTCCATCACTCCCAAGGTGGCCTCCTCTTTTTATAGGCAGCAGGAGATTGCAATGCCTTTCTTTTGTCCAGCCCCTAGGAATGCTAAGGAGAAGCACCTGCAGTCACTGGATGTGAAGTTTGCACTCAGGATTTACTTGAAGTGCAGAAATACTTTCCTTAAAACTGACAGGCTTTTCATTTTGTTGGTTCCAGGGAAGAAAGGGAAAGCCCCAGCCAAGTGTACCCTAGCCAGATGGCCTGATGCAACCATCAGACTGGCTTAATCATTGCAGGGCCTTTCTACACCATAAGGTCTCAAAGCTCATGCCACTAGAGTAATGTCAATCCTCTAACATACATGTGTACGCAGATAACACTGTCATCTATGTCTCCGGTCCATCCTATGACAGTGTTCTCCTCCACCTCCAGAACGATTTTGACAATGTACAGTCTTGGTTCAAATTGAATAAATTAAAGCTAAATGATAAAAAGACAGCAACCTTGTTCTATGGTACCAGGCAGAAGTTGCCTCCCTCCCTGCCCCCGTGATCATCACCCTGGATGGCGATCGCTTGAGAAAGTCTCTGCATTCAAATACCTGGGCATCTGGCTGGACAGCCACCTCAATTTCTCAACACACATAGATGACATCTGCACCAAGCTACAGCCCAAACATACAGTTCTCTACTGCCATAAAGCCTGCCTTCCTGTCCCCAGGATTTAGTTCTCAAAACAAGCTTGCCAGTGTTGGATTACGCTGACGTAATCTACGGCACTGCTCAACCTCATCCTTCTCCAAATTACACATTCTCATCAACTCCTTGTTTCGTTTCACCACTGACTCCCGGCCCCTTACCCATCCCTGTCTCCTCTATGCTGCACTCTCCCTTACCCCACTATCACACAGGAGAACTGTCCACTGCACCTCCCTAATTGCTAAATACTGGTTTGGCTCCCTTCCCCCCTATCTCTCATCCTGCCTCACCCCAGCAAACCCCACTTCCTATTCCCTTCATCACAGAAACTCGCGTACCTTCTCCATTCCTTGTTCACACTCCTCAGCAGGCCAGTCCGCCTTTTCTTATAGTTTCTCTCGCCTCTGGAATAATCTACCCTCTGACCTTCATCTTACTGTACTTCCCCCTTCTTGCACCTAAAAAGACTACTCAGACTCCTCCCATCTCACCAGTGTCTCCAGTGCTCTTAACCCCCCTCATGTCCTCCCTTTTTACCTTCTCTCTGTATCCTCAGGCCAATGCAGGATGAGCTGGTACTCGCGTGTTTCTTCTCAAACCTCAGCCCCTGCTTGCCTCAGTTCCCTCAAAACATATTTCATGAAGTGTCTCATAGTGTCTTAGGCAATACTGTTAGTCATGTTTTTGTTTCCTTGCCTTGTAACAAATGTACCTCCTTTAGTATTCACTGTGCCTAGACCATACTTTTACCTTGTATATATACATTACTCTAAACTCTATGTAATTTTACTTTTTGTTGTAACTAATGTCTCTAATACTATTGTTACTTTGCACCTGGGCCGCACCTGGAAACAAGCTGCAGCTCAGTGTACCTTTCCTGGTCACCAAAATGTTAATAAATAATAAATAAATAATGGACACATCTCATGCCCAGCATGCTTCAGTCCCCCTGGAGGACATTTGTAAGGCCATCATGTGGGCCTCATTCCATACCTTTACTACGTGTTGATTCACATAACATTCTACTTACAGGAAAAACATTTATTTATCTGCAACAGTTTTTTTTTTTTTATACATAGTTTTTGCTCCTCTGAGCCCTGGCAGGCTGCTTCGGCCCTTTGAATGGAGGGACTGTCTCTCCGGCTCTGCCTTTCCTGTACTAAGCGGCCCCAGAAATTCCCCCATGGATTGCCCCCCACGGCAGGGCCAGGGGGAGGTTGCTGGCTTCTCCCTTCCCCCAGAGACCCAATCCAGACTCCAGGACTGGTCCTGGGGGCAGCAGGCCATCATCGAGCCTGCCAGGCTCCATTTCCGGTTTTCCTGCCTACCCTCCCCGCCCAACCTCAGACGTCACGAAGCCTCAGCTTCCTGTATCTCCCTCCAGCCGTCACTCGAGGGCGATCAGTAGGTGAGACAGCTATCCCTCCCTCCCTAAGAGAGGAGAGCAGTCTTCTGGATGTTCAATCCTCTCTCACCCCTGCCAACCCCTGGTGGCCCGGGCTCGTTCCCAAACCCGGGTCACTGGCGTGATGCAAGGTGAGGCGTCCTGTGCCTCGACCCTCAATGCCACTGGGCCGGCCTTATCTGCAACAGTTTTAAACTCAAGCAGTGACCAAGCTTATACTATACAAAAAAATAGTTCAGCTGTGCTTTGTTCTCATTGTTTATAATGTCACCAGAAACCCTCAATGAAATTCAGGGGTTAAATTTGTTTTTAAAACAACAGATATAGAATAGCTTTCTTTATATACTGTAAACCCATATCAAATCAGATTATGTCTAGTACAGTACCAGTGCTTTTTTCACATGACTAGCTGAACTCCCTTTAGACATGCCAAGATTTTTTTCTTAAAAGGGAGCACTACACCCTCGCATATAATTTCATCAGTGTATTGGTCAGTAGTTAACTCAATTTCTTTACCAAATGGGGATAAAAAGTTTTCTTTTAGTTTTTTTTTCTTCTGTTAGTAGAAGTTCTGTGTCATATCCTAGGTGGCTTCATTTTCTGATTGTTGAAACCTCCATTTGTTCCCAAGAGCTTCCAGTGAGAATGTGATGCCACTACACCCATTTACACTAAGCTTCTCTCTGCTGCAAGTCTAAGCAACCTTAAAAACTCTTAAGAAATACACACAGTTAAAGTGATTCAGAAGACGAAATCCTGCTTTACCACTCCTTAGACTTTTTTGAAATTAATTGAAGGTAAATTAGGGTATCTCCCACCTTTTCTGCTATTTGTTTTGTTATTCCCAATCAGCAGACAGGAATATTGAAGAGACTAATGGGTGCTTACACATCAGGCCCAATTCACAAATGGGTTGCGTCTGCCACAAGTCCGTGGTGCACTGAACATACAGCGCAGGGGGCTTGCGGCAGACATTTGGTGCCGATCGCAATTCTGGATCAGGTGCCCAGATGCAGCAAGTTAGACCAGCTCCCTTGGTCCAATTTTGCATCCAAAGGGGGATCCATTTTATGGGGCTTATACCAAACCTTTGGTGCAAGCTGCTGTAAAATGTAGAAAAGGTCATAAATGCATCAGCTCTTCTTGAATTGGGCTGCGTTGTGCCAAAGGGCTTTGGTGCAGCAGCTGCTCCAAACATTGCAGATGATGCAGGACTTGGTGCAAGCCCTGTATCAACCTTCTGGAATTGGGCCCATCATCTTCTTGCTGCTAATACAGCTCCCAGGACCAACTGAGATACCAGCAATCAGAAAATGTATTTACCCAGGATATAGAGCTACTGCCAACACTGAAAATAAACTAAAACAAATGTTTGTAACCCTCAACTGCTATAGAAATAAAGCTTTCTGATGAGATGTTAAAATGAGGTCCCGTCTGCCTGCTCTGGTGGTTGTTCGGGTGAACGGTAAAGATCCGGATGGCATGTTTCAGAAAGAGTAGGGGTATTTTATTAACATAATCATTGAGCAGTACAGTCAAACAATTTGAAAAGACATGTACAAAATCACAGTGTGAAAGGAACAAAACACTAAGAGAAAAATAAATGAAAACCCGACCATAGGCTGTGAAACATGGGAGCAGAAAGCAACAATTTATCCCTCAGATGTCATGAAAGCACATCAGGCCTTCCACAAATGATATTTACACATAGCAAAGTAGACCTGTAAGGATCCATGTGAAAAACGTTTCCAGACTGTCAGGTAAATACCCAGGGCCACCACTTCATATGTAACTGAAAAAGCAAGAGGACATTGCCACATGGAGCCCATGTGGGTCCAAAAGGACAAACTGTTGGGACATTCAAATAAAAAATGGGATTGAGTCTCCAGGATCCCAGTGCAGGACCATTATGTCTTAGTGAGTCCTTTACAGCAAATTTTGCCATGCATACAAAGTCACAAAACATCCCACATATAGTGAGGGATGGCCATGTTAGTGATCTGAGATAGAACCAAGTCAATTTTATCTGGTGGGCAAATTTTCAAGGTAATTGTGGGTATGTGATGCTGATCGATGATGTGGGACTACAATGCTTTCCTTAGGAACTGGGTGCATTCATTGAGTGTCATACGCCATGTCAGTATCTTCCGTACAGCAGATTTTGTATAGAGTGGTGTGATGTGATCATGGTCATGTCTTGAGGGTATTCCAATAAGTCAGGAAGGGTAATAACCAATCCTCCACCAAGGAACCCATGGGGAGGAGGTACCCTGCAAAACAGGAGTAACATTACTATGGATAAAAACACTATAAAAAACATAACAGAATGTATCATGTGAAGTCCCTCTTGCTTCTGAGGCTAAGTCTCATCTCTTTTAATTGGGTTGAGGCAGGAGCCCCACAGGCTCTGGAAGAAAACAAACACCAACCAACCTGCTCTTTAAGGGGGGGTGGAAATATTGTACTAAGGTAGGTAAAGCATGGCAATAACAAGGTCTTAATTAAAAACACTCTTCAATTTAGACAGGTGCCTAGACTTCCAAATAGCCAACACGCCCTCGGACTTGTGAAGACAAGCCTCCCAACTGTAGTTGACTACATCATAATGGTTGAAGTAAATTCCCAAAAGCTTTATAGGAGCAGTCTGAAGGGAAATCCCAGCAACATGTGTGCAGTGTAGAGTGGAAGAAACGCCTAAAGGCACAGCCACACTTTTGGTGTAGTTAATCTTGGAGCTGTACAGGACTGAAAAGTCATGCAACACTGAAGTGACCTGATCTCCAGGCTCCACATCTCGGATCAATATGCAAAGATCATCAGCATAAGCCAGTATGTGTAGATCTGGGGTATCCTTATTTACTTATTTATTTACTGAAGTCTTGGATACACCTGTGAGTGGATGCTCGTTGAGAGGTTCCATATTAAATATATTAAACAACAAGGCAAAAAAAAAAAGACTGAGAACAATTTACAGATAATACAGCGAGAGTTCAGCAAACAGATGAGAGTAGAATCAGAAAATGTTATTGTTTGGCAAACAATATTGTCAATACAATAAAAAAATGCATTTACAAAACTCACACATTAATTCAGACATTTTCAAATTTACATCAATAAATAAAGTGCAAAATCTTATATTTAAATACACTGTTCATTCATTGCTGTTCCTTTTATCAGCATAATTATTGTTTAATCACCTACTGCACCTATCGTTATCAATTTCCTTTCCTTAAAATCACAGCCATTGGTCTTAACCCCCCTTCCTGGTACCAAGTCAATTATTTCAAAACATTATTTCTTAGATGTTGCCAATTCAGTTATTTGCCATGTCTCTTCTAGTTACAGTATGTTTTTTTACCTTTCAATACATCTTAGAAACATTGCCAATTTCTCCAGCTGTATGACATTTGTGCTCTTAAGTAAACTATTCATTTGGTATATAGGAGCCATGTCTAAGTCTCCCAAGCTATCCCCCAAGTACATATGTCTTTCAAATACATACAAGGGACAAAGTATCAGAATGTGGAGCGACTTATCTGAACCTAATTTACACTCACATAGGCCTTCTGTCTGCTTTACAAATATAACTCTCAACTTCTGGGAATCAAAGTATTCAAACCAGAATCTGGTTAAATATTTCCTCTTTTTTGGGTCTCTTAATAGACTGAAATAAGTTTCCAATGCTAAATTTCTTTTTTTGTTCGTTGCTAACCAACTACTAATTTTTGCCTCTTGGCTAATTTCCAACTCTGATTGAATAAATGTATCTTTGATTTTTTTCTATATATATATATATATATATTTATGTATATTTCTCTACTAGGAATTACTAGACTATTAGCCAAGCTATCCAGAAGGTGATATGGTTTTATGACGTTTTGTAGGGTATACAATTTTGGACATATGAACCCCATATGCTTATAAAGTATAGCTTCTTCTAAGCACATTCGGGACAATCTTTCTTCGTTCATTCCAAATACTTTTATCCAATAGATTGCTAGTCTCTGCTCAATATTACACCTTACAGGTAGTTGTCCCAACTCCAATCTAGTCAATACTGAAGAAGCCCCCAATGGTAATCCTAATATGTGTTTGTAGAATTTGTTTAATAACACCTCCAATACCTTTGTTTCCCTCACCTCTCCCCCCAAATTTCTACCCCATACAATATTTGATTTCTTAATTTTGCATTAAGATCATTCAAAATTTCTTTAACAGACTGTCCCGCATATTGGTAGGCAAATTTTTCCACCATAGGAACAAACCTTTCCTTCTTATTAATTATATAGCTCCTATGAGCTTTCCATTTTAAATTGGATGTAAAAGTTATTCTCAAATAACAAAAACGTTGTACTTTTTCTATTGTATTGGACTCATATTTTAATCTTTGATCCTTCCCTTTTTTAGTTTATGATATACTACATACCACATACTTAGTTTTTTCATAATTTATTTCCAATGCCTTTGCCTTACATCCCCTTACAAATTTGCCCAAGCTCCTTTTTATTCCCAAGTAGCTTGTTGAGGTTATACAAAATCACACATGCCCCCACAATGCAAAGCATCATGGGCTGCATATGCAAATCACCACAGAATGTTATGCTGGTCCAACTTTAAGCAGAATTGCATGGTGCCAAAAGGTTATAGGTTATAATGACGTCATTGGCAAATGCCAAATAAGGGCAACACCTCTCTCCTGTTTTTGGCATGTGTAATTCCTTGTCATATAGCACATCAAAATTTTATTCAAATATAAATTAAACAAAATAGGTGAGAACACACACCCTTGCCTCAATCCCATATTAGTACTACATTTCTTGGTTCTATCATCCTCTTTATGATACCTTACACATGTCAAATTTTTAGTATATAATATTTTTATTAGATTAATCATAGCTTGTTCCATCTCATATTCCTCTAGTATTGTTCAAAGCATATCCCTTCTGGTCTTATCAATGGCTGCTCTCAGATCTATAAACACACAATATAGTTTTTGTTTTTTTTATATTGATATATTTATTAATTAAGTGGGTAAGAACAAAGCACTGATTAATCATTGAATGACCTACAATGAATCCTGCCTGGGTCTCATCCATTACTGAATGTTCCCTTATCCATAACATAATTCTTTTTTGCAAAATCTTTGTAAACATTTTCTGGGAATAGTTTAACAAACTAATTGGCCTATAGTCCTTTGGGTTATCTTTATCCCCATTTTTAAAAATTGCAATCACAATATTTTCTTTCCATGTGGGTATTACCTCACCAGTCTCAACTATATAATCAAATAACTTTTTCAATAGTGTAATCTACAATTCTAGATCACTTAGTACAATATCCACATGGATACCATCTGGCCCTGGTGCTTTATGCCTTTTTGCTTCCACAAGGGCATTATATATTTCAAATTCTATTATCTCTTGTTTTAAAGGGGCCCACTTGTTTTCCTCTCTGTTTTGTCCACTGTTTATTGGATGGAAAAAAAAGTGATCTAAAATAGTTTTCCCAATTATAAGATTTGATATGACTTTCAACTTCCTCACCTTATGTACTACAACCTCGTACCATCATTCTACAAAATATTTTCTGGTCTTTTTGTCTAACTACCTCTTCTAGCTCTTTCCATAACCTCTTTCTATATTTCTCTCTTTTTTTACCCAATAATATCCTGTAATCCTTCCTAGCGTTTTCAACTGGGTTTTATAATTTTGATCATTCCTTTTCCTTACCAATCTCACTAATTTATTGATTTCCTTTTTTGTGACTTTGCATTTTCTGTCGTACTACCTACTACTTCCTCTTTCCCTAATATAGAAAGCTTTCTTAATTAACTGTGCTAGATGTTTCATAATTTCACAAAATTCTTCAATAATATTATTCTCTTCTTTTTTCAAAGTTAACTCTATTATTTGTTCTCTTATACCACTTTCTGTTATTACATTATTTGATTTTAGATTATCAATCAACTCCCATTGAATCCCTAAGTTTGTCCTAATTAAGTCACTTGCTCCATTTGTTTTTTCTACCTTATTAAATACTTCAAGCATGATCTCAAGTGGGCTATGTTCACTCTCAGTGCTATAACCCACCTGGAGATCTCTTATTTTCATTACTAAATTCATGTTTACCCAACATAAGTCTACTGTTGATGAACCTCTTTGTCCTGTATAGATATATTACCCTTTATCTGTTTTAGTCCTGCCATTAATTAGTGTGAAATTCCTTTGTTCCAACGTCCTTTCCCCTGACAGAAGCGTTGTCATCTTTCCTAGTTCTTATTTCAATAATAACCTTATTGTCCATAACCATGCATAATTCTCTTATATCCTCTGGCATAGTCATACTATGACCAACCCTTGCTTTTAAATCTCCCACTGTAATTATCCCACTATCAGGTATTGTTTGCCTTTCATAATCTATTACTTCTACTAATGAAGCTAAAGTGTGTATGTCCTTGTGTTTTGAATTTACCGGTTCTGTATAAACATTTATCAGAATCAAAGAAGTTCCTTTACTTGATATTTTCTCACCAAGAATGTTTTCTGAATTTATAGGGATTTCTTCTACTTTAATATCTTTAGAAATCCTTATCCAAGTTGCCAATCCACCCCCTTCCAATTTTTTTCTCCTTGTTAGCATTTTTGCGAAAGAACCTATATCCATTAAGATTGATCACCTGGGCACTCCACGTCTCCTGGAGACATATATATTCAAACAGTGTCACATATTTCTTAAATGAGGGATCAGCCATCCTATCTTTTATCCCTGAAACATTCCAGGAGATGATTTTTCCTTCATTGTTTCCTTTTGACATCAATTTTTTAGAACTTACTCCATCTACAATTTCCTTGTCTCTTAGCTGTCATTCATCATACAATTCTTGTAGTACATGAAAGCGATTTGCCACTTGGATTAACTTTATCCATTGTTCTGATTCAAAGTTAGTTACTTTTATCTCTTCTAACATTGATTCTCCCCTTATATTAATGTCTATCCTGTCCAAAAAGTCTGCCTTGGAAAGGATTAGAGGGTAGTCCATTCTTTTGTTTACCCATAATGTCAATTGCCCATTATCTTCCCATCTTATTACTTTCCCTACCTTTTTATTCAAGTCACTAATTTTTAATAGATTCTGTAATAGTTCAACCACTTTACTGCTCAGATTCCTTAGAGTTTCATTTATGAAATTATTTATCCCAAAGAACAAGATTAAAAGGTTTTGTTCTTCCTTTTCTTTTGTATTTACCGTTAGGTAATATTCTGGGAATAACGTCTTTATAGTGGCAACGCTTTCCACTTCGAATCCTAGTTTCCTAAATTTCTGTTTCTGGTTTTCAATAGCCTTCAAGGCAAAATACTAATCTGATCTTAATAGAATCATCTCCATATCGTCTCATGGCTGAATGACACTCATATGTTCCAGCATTATAGATTGTTGGTCTTGCTGTTGTAAAATCATTTGCAAACAAAATTTCATATGCGCATCCAGATGTTCACCAGTCTCATTTGAAATAATGCTTACCTTGTGTATGGGCAGCACATAATCTGATTCCAACGTTCTTCTCAAAATTTTATCCAATTTCATACTTTGATTCTCACTTCTCAACTTGTCTTCTATCTCCATTTGCCTTTTTTCCATCTTATTTTGCTCTTTACCTATTGTTTATTTTATTTGCACCTCCTCCTTCCCCTTCTTTAGTACTCTCTCTCTCTCATTCCCTTATATTTTGACTTTCTTTTTCCCTTTTGATTTTTGAGCTTTAACTTTTCTCTGGCCTCTTGTTTCTTTTCCTTTCTTACTCTTTTCATTAAGATGTTCTTCCTTAACCCCTTTGTTGTCTTTAATGTTAATGTCCTTAGTGTTCTTTTTGGTGGACCCCCTTCTTCCTTTCTCTACTTTACTTGTTTCTAATTCCATTATCTGTTTGTCATCCATGTTCTGGTCCTGTAAAGATCTTATTTCTCTTTCTGTAATTTTCCCCTTATTCCTTTTCCTCTCTTGCATTAACCCATTTTCCCATATATCTTCATTTCCTTTTTTTTGTTTCCATAATAACACTTACTTCCCTCCTTTCTTCTTGCAGAAGCATAATAAGTTCAGAACCCTCATCTGTTTCTGTTTCAATCTCTGTTCCCATAATTGTTATTGCTTCCTCTCTATCATTGCTTCTATGATCATTGTAGTGTCTTTCTACTGCCCCATTTAATCATTTTGCAAACCTTACTTTCTATCTTTTATCTCTCCTTCCCTACCCTTCATTTTTAAACTATGTAGGGCACCTATATGATCTACTATTTTTTTCTCATCCCTTTGTGAAATCTTTTATGATTTACTTTCTTTCTCCCACTCATCTCTTATCTCCCCTAAGTCCTGATCAGTTCTTAAATTCTGTAAAATAACTTTCTGTTTTCTAAACAGACCCCTTTTAAAAAACTTAGGTCCTGTTTAATTAAAGTCAGCTGTTCATATAGCAAAATATTAGCTTGCGTTGGATCTCTTAAGGCCCTAAATACTTCCTTTAACAAATTGTCAAAAGAAAATAAATCCATCATTATGGGGCTCATCAATTGTGTCTCTTCCTCCCTATTATATCTCCATTCCAATGTTGTTTCATCTTTTGTTGTTACTTCTATTGACATTTCTCCTTTTACATCTCCTTTTACTTCCTTCTTTCCTAATTCTGATTGATTCCTACTTAATATAAAATCTTTTATTTTTTTGCTAAATTCTTTTATTAGCTTCCCTAGTTTCCCTAATAATCTCCACTGTCTTACTCACTTCTTTATTCACTACTGTACTTCTAAAATATCAGCACTACTTGAATCTGACATTTCCTCCTTTTCTAATTTTTTAGAGCAAAAAATGTTCTTTATTGGCAATTGTCTCATATTTTTATTTTTCTGTGCTGTTATCAGTGTAGATGTAATCTCTTCTACCCCCTCAATTTCCCTCATCCCTATTAATTCTTTAACCATTTCTTTTTCAACACTATTTCCTATTTTCCTAAAATCACCCTTATAATTAGAACCTAATTTATTTGGTATTCTCTCAATTGTTGTTGATTGAGTCCCTTCCCTGATGTTTTTCCCTCTTCTGGTTGTGGCTGGCATTCTTTAATTATCAATTTGTCAGAATAACCTCAAAAATAGCTCACCCCATTTTACACTCTACCCTTTACAATCCCTTCTCAATAATGCCTAATTAGATGATTATATGCTCACACAATCTGATACTACTAAATTAATGACTTGGTACCCAGCAATTAGGAAGTACTACCACCTCCTGTTAACTTCTCTAGATTGGATTATTAATTGATTACTTACTTAATGTTAGTGTCAGTGGCTCAGTAGGTAGCACACTCACCTCTGAGGCCGGGAGATCAGAGTGCTGTGGGTTCAGTTCCCACATCTGGCACTCGGGTTAATATCCTAGTACTGACACTGTAGTGCAGCATGAGAGGGGTGCTGCACTTCTGAAGTGCCGTCTTTCAGATGAGATGTTAAACCGAGGTCCCAGCTGCCTGGATTGGTGGTAGTTCAGGTGGATGTTAAAGATCCCATGGCACTTATTGAAAAGAGCAGGGGAATTTCCCTGATGTCCTGGCTAAATTTCCCTCATTCACTAAAAATACCAACAGCTTAATCTGGTTCAAGGTCAGTTGGCATTCATCTGTATCCCCCTCCCCCGGGTCGTGTCTGCAAATAGGCAGGATTTGTCTAGTGCACTTACCTGGTCAACAAAAACTAAATAAATAAATTAATTAATGATACAATTCCCTTATTGAAATACAATAGCCTAATGTATATATACCCCTATAAAATACAATATTATACAATAAAAATTTCTATGGAATTAAGAAATACAAATGCAGTACTATGGAGTACTATAGAGTATGATGCAGTGCTAAAAATACTATGGAGTAGGTGCTAAATTCCAAATTTGAATTTAGTAAAAACGACAGTGGAAAATTTGAAAATCTTATTATTATGGACTGTTTTACTCTATGATACAATAATATACCACCTAAACTAACATAAGCTGACCAAACATAAGCAAAATATTAAAAGGAGGTCAAGGTAATATCACCAAATTCACCAGAAGATCACCAGCAAAATCACCAGCAAGCCCTCCAGAACAAACTGAGTGCAAGCTTTTCAGTCTACCCACTTGCACCATCTTATTCAGCTCCTTCTACCAAATTTCTTTAGTGTCGCTTCTTGGTACTCCTTCTTTTGATTCCTTTGAACTCTCAACCCCCTTATGCTGCCCAATAAACCTCTGAGGACTCCAAACACCATCCGTCTTTTTATCCACAAAGGCTTAAACTAAGTGTGCTTGTTATTCAGCTTTTTATTGCATCTTCGTCTGTAATTTCCATAATTTCCCACTGTAATGACAAAGTAAAAAAAAACACAGCATAAAACCATATATTATAAAAAATTAACCAAATACTTAATAACTTTGCAGTTTATAATTTACTCTACTTTCTTTGTGCTATTGCCTTTTTCCTACTTATTTTCTGAGCTGAAAGTAGTTTACTCCTTAATCGTGATTATCCAAGTCCTCTGCTTAGCTGTTACTCACTCTGCTAATCGTCGCTTTTTATTGCTATCTCTTTAAAGCAGCAGCTAAGATACAACCAGATAAAAGCTTCCATGGACTGCAAATTTAACCACGGGGTTAGTAAATTAGCAGCAGCTTTAATCGCTCCTATTTTAAAATAAATTAGAGACTATTGCAGTACACAGGGAATCACAAGAAGCCACTGCTGACCACCCGTTAGCACTCCGCTCTGGATCTGAATCAGCAACCTGAATCAGTGTTCCAAGAGCATGTGCGTTTATACTCTGTGGTCCCGTGACCTTCATTACCCTATCGCTACTATCCTTCCTGGGCTTTCACTTTTGAGTTTTTATCTTATTTTATTTTCAAGTTTATTCCTTTTCTCTACCTCGACCCTCTACATGGCCTCAAAAAACAACCTAAGGGAGACTGTTTCCTAAATAACACCTTCACCTCTTGGATGGGGAGACCCAAACCCAGGCCTCAGCGAATCAACATGTACCGTGTCAACTGACTCTGCAACTGACTCTGCAAGTAAAAATGTTTTCCTTTTTTCTTTCTTTCTTTCAAATTATAACACAATACAAGCTTAAGCATGGTCACAGACTTAAATTCCAATCCTGTGTAAAAACACTTGCAAACTATAAATTAGAGAGGTTTCTAAAGAGCAATAAAAAAGCGCAATAATTTAAATCGCAATAGCAGTCATCAATTTTATTTATTTATTTAGTTTTTGTTTACCGGGTAGGGTGCACTAGCCATGGCAATGACTATTTTAAGGCACGACCCAGGAGATTACAGACCAGTGAAGAGAAATACAGTGCATCAGCAATTACATAACTATATAACAGGACATTACATTAAAAATTAACAATTTTACATGGATAGGAATAAATGACAAGTAGCATGCAAAATACAATTTAGAGTAAAATTCATTATCTAAGAGGGACAAAATTATACATTTGCAAATGTCATATAATCAGGATATGAGTCAAATAAAGTTAGGCTAATGCAGGGAAAAACTGTGCCTAAACACAAAAAGTTGACATACAGGATAGATAGATAGATAGATAGATAAAGAGAGGAGGTAGTCATGAGGACTGAAGTGATGGATAGGAGGAAGGTAGAGAAAAGAGAGGATACATACAGAAGAAGAGGAGAGGACTACAAGTGAAACGTGAGTAGGCCAGACAGGTAACTAGAGAAAAGAAGTGCTGAGTGTTTTGGGATATGACTGGAAAGAAGTGGCTTAAGGAGTCAGGGTAAGGGTGGGATAAACAGGCTAGGGTGGCTGGAAGCAAGTGCAGTTACATGAATCAGCTAGGTGACGATGCAGGAGTCTCTTGAAAGAGGCATGGGAAGGGGCAAGGCATACAGTTAGAGGGAGAGAGTTCCAGAATTGGGGGGCATGATACACAAAGGCACTTGCCCCTTTAGAGGAGTGATGCCTAGAGATGAGGACAGGCACATTGACCACGGAGCGCAGGCCATAACTAGACATCTGGGCCAGAAATAGTCCTGCCAAGGGCTTAGGTATATGGGTTCTGATTATGTTACCAATAAGTGAACCATATGCAAAGGACTGAAACGCAAGGGGCAAAAGCCATCCGAGTTCAGAATAAAGGAGGCAGTGGTGTTTGAGCCTGTGTGAAGAGGAGGCATAGTGACAGATGTTATTGTAGGTAACATCCCACTTCCGAAGACTAGATTTACTTGCAGAAGTATAGGTTGTAACTCCGTAGGTGAGGGATGGGAGGAGAATACCATGAGCTATGGCTATTCTAGCAGAAGGGGTTAACATATAGCTTGAGCAGTAGGCAATGCCAAGTTTCATGTTAACAGACTTACAGGTCTGCTGGATGTGGAGGTCAAAATTAAGAGCTGGGTCAAGGGTGATAACCAGGTATTTAAAGGAGTTTATCACACTTACAGAGGTGCCATTACCTGTGGGGATCATGTAATGTGGTTGGGAGTGTTTGAGCTTGGCATTTGTAGCAAATAACATGGCTTGGGTCTTTGCTACATTGAAGACAAACTTATGGTGGACCAGCCATTGCTGAATAAGAGCAAAGTCCTGGGAGAGATGTTGGTTGATGTCAGAGATGTTTTTGGAACTAGCGTAGAGAACAATGTCATCAGTGTACAGTAGGGAGGAGATCTGCTAGAGGTTGGAGGTGACATTATTTATAAATATGGAGAAAAGCAGGGGACCAAGGATGGACCCTTGAGGCACACCTACATTGATAGAGGTTAACTCTGATAGGGTGGAATTGTATTTAACTACTTGAGTCCTATCGTATAGATAGCTGCCAAACCACATAACTACATTCGAGGAAAAAACAAGAGATCTAAGGGTCATTAAGAGTAGGGTGTGGTCAACCAGGTCAAAAGCTTTGCTCAGGCCGATAAAAATAGCACCTGTTAAGGAGCCGGAGTCCATGGCCACAAGGGTGTCTGATATAAATTTGACTAGTGCAGCGGGTTGTACTATGACCCTTGTGGAAGCCATGCTGGGCAGAGGAGAGAAGGTCATGTTTTTTGAGAAAGTCAATGGTTTGGGAGGCAACAAATTTCTCAAGTAATTTTCTGAGAACTGACAGGACAGCAATAGTCCTGTAGTTTGATGGATCTTTACGATCACCTTTTTTGAAAACGGGGGTTACCCTAGCCATCTTCCAGATGTCATGAACATGACATTGGCACAGGGAGAGGTTAAAAATCTTGGCTAGAGGCGCAGCAATGAAGGGGGCAGAGAGTCTCAAGAGCTTTGGTTCAAGATGGTCAGATCCAGCCACAGTGAAATCAGATATACTGTTTAACATTTTGAGTACTTCGCATTTAGTGACAGATTTAAAATAGAAGAAAGGTCCGGAGAAGTCAGGCTGGGTAGTCAGATTCGGTTGGGCAGGGAAGGAGGTGGTGTATTTGGAGAGGTCAGAGAATTGAGTATTCAAAAAGTTGGCAATGGTTCTGGGATTGTTACAATGGATCCCATTTAAGGACATGTCAGTAGGAGTAGGAGCAGGGTTAGAACCTAGGAAGAGCTTTATATGGGACCAGAATTTCTTGGAGTCACCATAATAACTGGTAAGAAGATCATTACAGTAGGCACTTTTTGCTGTTTAGATTTCCTTCTTACATGAGTTATGCAGAGTCCTATAAACATTTAGGTCAGTAGGTAGCCCAGTGCTTTTGTACTAGAGCCAACTTTTGTCCCTTTGACATAGATTAGAAAGTAAGTCAGATTTCAGCCAGAGGGTGGGCTTATTTTTCACCCTCCTTGCTATGAGTGGACAGTGTTTGTTCTGTATTACCAAAAAGTTGGACAGAAATAGATTAAGGGCTGACTGAGCATCACTGGAATTAAAGAGGGGGGGACCAATCAATACTGGCGATATCCTGTAGGAAGGACTGAGTCAAGGTGTGTATAGTTCCGGAATTTAATGAATCGCGGTTTAGATGGGGCAGGCCTAGTCTTTCCCCAAATGCAAATGGTGGGGGGAGTGATCAGAAATGGAGTCAGCAGGAGTGCCTGAGGCAACTATGTTTTCAGGGTGGCTGGTCATAATCCAGCAGAGTACTGGAGTTTGAGTGCTGTGCAATCCTGGTAGGGTCATTGATCATCTGGTGTAGGTTAGCACTTTGTAGCCTAGTTAGTAGTGAGGGTTGGGAGCTTCCTAGTCAGTTTAGGTTAAAATTGCCAAGTATAAGAACCTCTTTTCTGCCAGAAAGAAGAAAGGTATGCTCGAGCATCTCATCTAGACCTTTAGGCCACTGGGGTTGTAGGAACACACTGTGTATAATTTTTGAGCTGAGGGAAAGAAGGACATGTATGGCCTCACAGTGTGTTTGGGAAGAAGAGCAGATTACAGAGAGATGCAGATGATCCTTAAAATAAATGGCTGTACCGCCCCCTGTTTTTGGAGCAGGTCGATCATTCCTCAAAAGATTATAGGACGGAAGGGAGGAAAGCGAATCGGGGTGGAGGGTTTGAGCCAGGTTTCTGTGAGGCAGATGATGTCAGGTTTATAGAGGTTAGTCCAGGACTCTAGCTCAGTGAAATTGTGCAATAGGCTCCTGATATTATGGTGAACAATAGTAAGCCCTTTAGCATTGGCAAGGGTACTGGGTGAGACGGCATTAGGTCCAGAGTTTCAGTGAACATCATCTGAGAGCAGTATGGCCAGTAGGAGAAAATACCAGAGTTTCCATTGCAGGAAGGGGCATGAGGTGTTAGAGTTTGGGGGAATAGATTTTTATAGCATAGGCAGCCAAGTGAATCCAGGCCTTGTTAATTAGTAGTGGAGAGGGGTCTGGGTGGGGCGTGGGCAGCAGGAGAAGGTTGGAGAAGAGGAAGTCATGAGGCAGGAAAGTGGGGGTTGCCAAGGGGGCACAGGGAGCAGAAGGCAGGGATAAAGGTAGGAGAGCAGTAGCAGGTATTAGGACGGGTAATATCATTTGTAGATTCATTACAGTAACCTAGGGACTGGCTGGAAAATAGGAGAGGAGCCAGAGAAGGAGAAAACCGCAGGAGGCCAGACTAAGTAGAGCTGTAGAAATAGTAACAGGAAAGGAGGGATCAGATTTCCTAGCACAGGTATCTGTAATGCAGGGATGTAGTTCACCAATGGGGTCAATAAAGTCACCGAGGGGTGGAGCATTGGAGTATTTAAAGGAGGCCTGGGAGGGGGTGGCGGGGGTGGGATGAAAAACCCGAGGGCTACACTTCAAGGTTCAGAAAATTCAGCTCCAAAAAATTAATGTGAAGTCAATCGGGAAAGGCGCACCAATCAGATTGTGCCTTTGGAGCAAGGCACTCAATGGGACTCTGCCTCAAGAATGGTGCACCAATCAGAGTCTACCAGCTCGAGTAAGTTCGAGGCAAGTGGGATCGGTAGTACCTGGCTGTTGGATCCATCATCCGGGACCAGGAGAGTGGCCAGGAGAGGTCAGTTTCAGCAGCGGCAGTGGCCGTACAGTTCAGCTGCAAAGAAGTTTGTCAGCGCCGCTCGGCGTGGGTCCCTGGAGGAAGAGAACACAAATATAAATATAAGGCAGCAGGATCAGGGGTGGGTGGCTAACAGCAGAAATCAACAGCAGGGGGTGGGGTGGGGGTGAGAAGACAAGGACAAAAGCAGGTTAACTCAGGAGATGGCTAGGGTGAGGTCAGCTGAGACAATCTGTTGTGGGAGGGAGATTAAGATGTAAAGGCGCTGTGTAGCAAGGGACGGGGAAAGGGTAACAGACAAGAGGAAACTCTTAGTTGAGAGAGACAGTTTACGTGGAGAAAGAAAGAGCTGGGGGGCTGTGAAAGGAAAGAACAGAGCTCTCAGAGGGGCTCAGAAAAAGTAAGGCAAGGTACAGGGGAGAGGAAAGAATTACTGTAGGCAAGTATGAACATACAGCTTTCTAGCAAAAATTAAACTTTAAAATTCACACTGAAAGCAGACTGAGTGGATAACAGCAATAATTATAATCAGTTTAGCAGAGAAAAACTAGGTTTACACTAAAAATAAGTCAGATTGTAACAGGCTGGTAGTAATTAGGAAGACAGTCCAAATTGAAAAAACCCGAGGGCTACGCTTCAAGGTTCAGAAAATCCGGCTCCAAAAAATCAGTGTAAAGTCAATCGGAAAAGGCGCACCAATCAGATTGTACCTTTGTAGCAAGGCGCCCAATGGGACTCTGCCTCCAAGAGTGGTGTGCCAATCAGAGGCTACCAGCTCAAGTAAGCTCCAGGCAAGTGGGAGCGGTAGTACCTGGCTGTTGGATCCATCGTTCGAGACCAGGAGAGTGGCCAGGTGAGGTCAGTTTTGGTGATGGCAGCGGCCATACAGTTCAGCTGCAAAGAAGTCTGTCGGTGCAGCTCAGCGCGGGTCCCTGGGGAATCAGCACATATGCACCTATACACCGATATGCATATGTGACTTGGTATCTCAAGTGTATATTATCAATCCTCCAGGATTTAGACTTTAGACTTTATAGGTTTTTCACAGGGATTTCACAAGAATTTTCACAGGCCGCTAGACCCCTGCGGGTCTCACTGAGACTGTCCTTTCTGCAGGGGCTACTTCCACCGCCCAGGACTCCTATACTGCAGTCGGATGCTCAGAGGCCTGGAATCTTCACCTGCTGCTCACTGCTCACGTTCTTTTTTTCAGGACTCCAAGATTGTCTGGAAAGGTCAGCAACCATAAAATAAATGTGGCAATGGTGGCATACCTGTTATAATTAAAATATGAGCATTTGCTGACTCCTGCTTCAGTTGCTTCTCCTCAACAGTCAAGCGTATAGTCCATACACCTCTCCCTTCTCACACCTGCATCCCAACTGTGCTATAGTGAAAAACCGATAATGAGAGTATTAAACATAACGGGTACATAAAATCCAGCCAGGAACAGGTAAGCTGCTGCATTGTACAAAGTATGCCTGCATCAGTAGGAGGAACAGGAGGAGGAGAAGGAAGGGGGAAAGAGGGGCAGAGTAAGCAGGGCAGTGTGGGAAGAGGCAGAGGTTTGACTGGGACAGGATAGTGGTATAAGAGGTTGGGGGGATTGCTAAGTGTGGGGCTTGCTTAACCCAAAGGATAGGGACTGGGAAATGCTGGTGATTGTCATTTGGTGCATGGGGTGTCTCAGTGGTGGCACCTGCAGGAACGCCTGTCAACAAGGTATTGGTGCAGTCTGAGTTTGAAAGATCTAAGAGTAGTAGCACCAGAGATATCAGGTGGTAGTGTGTTTGTCCAGAGTGATGCCCGGTAGGAGAAAGCACGTTGTGCCATGGATGTGCAGCATCTGGGCACATGGAAGGTTTGTGTGGAGGAGCGCCTGGTTTGTCTGGTGTTCAGCGTCAGGGACAGTAGGTTCTGAACTCCAGGAGGAAATCAGTTTAGTGTAGCCTTTTTGGTGAAAAGGCAGGCTTGATATCTTATTCTACGTTAAATTGGAGCCAGCCAGCACAGGTATAGAGTTCACAGGTATAGGTTGACTCAGGTGCATTTGCAAGCAAGCGGCAGGCTTTATTTAGGGCAACAGCAATGTGTTGAAGTGCCGTGTCAGTTGCAGATCTGTATATTACCAGTCCATAATCTATAAGGGATACAATCGAGCTGTTAATTGCCAGATTCAAGGATGCCAATTCTGGTGTTGATAGCTTTAGCAGTGTTGTCTATGTGCTGTGTGAAAGACATGGAGGAGTCGATTGTATCTCCCAGGTATTTAAAGTGTGGGGTGAGTTCCAGGGTGCTGCCACTGTCATACCTTATTGCCAAGGGGTAGTTTTTGTAGTTTGTCTTGGGCTGTTTTGTAGAGCATGGTTTTGGTCTTTTTGTAATTCATGTCCAGCTTTTGTTCTGTGAACCATTTTTCGGCTGATGCGAAGCCACTTTGGAGATCTGTTTTGAGATGTTCTGGGTATGGGTTGCTGGCAAAGATTACCGCGTCATCAGCGTATAAGAGCATGCGGCACTAGCAAGTGACTAATTGGTTATTTAAGAAGACACTGAATAGCAGTGGTCCCAGTATCGACCCTTGTGGTACACCAGATCTGACAGGTGGGCTATCGGACAGTACCTCCCAAGTCCTAACTTGTTGGGAGTGGAGGCTCAGGTAGCTGCTAAACCAGCCCACAGTTTCCATTGCAAGTCCAATTTCAGAAAGCTGCTCAAGGAGGAGGGCATGGTGAACCATATCAAAAGCCTTTGGTAGGTCAATGAAGGATGCCCTACTAGGTGACCTTGGTCCAAGGCGTAATTGATGAACCCAGTAAATTCTAGAAGGGCCGTGATGGTACCGTGGCAGCTCCAGAATCCATGTTGCTCTGGGCATAGGAGCTTGTGTTGGTTAAGATAGTCCACCATCTGGTCAGCCACAATCCGCTCCAGTGCCTTGGAGAATGGTGGGAGTATGAAGATTGGTCTGTAACTGTTGTGTAAAGTTCGGCCCCACTTTTATGTACAGTAGTTACTATGGCAGACTTCCATCTTTGAGGGAATTGAGAGTGGCAGAGGGAGAGGTAAATTATTTTTGTTAGTGGTCCAATTATTTTGTCCAGTTTCAGGTGAATGAATTTGAGGTCCAGTGTGTCCCCACTATGCCTTGACTTTCCTAGGACCTTCTCTATGTATTTTCTTGTGTCTGCCTCAGATACTATCTTGAAGCAGAAAGGCGGTCAGAAGGGAAGTGGTGTAGACGCCCCTGTAGTGTCTCCTGGGTTAGGGACATTGAAGAAGTCCACCGGGAGAACACTATTGAGGTCAATAAATGCCTGATTCAATGAGTTGGCAATGAGTAGGGGATCTAAGGTTGGGACACCTTCAACAGTGAGCATGGCAGGGGGTGTTTTTGGATCTTTCCCTGTAATATCCTGCAGGTTTGCACAGAAGGACTTGTTGCTGTTCCATGAGTCGGTGAGGGCTTCTTTGTAAAATTTACTCTTTGCCTGTCTTATTGATTTTGTACAGTCATTGTGAGCCTTTTTATATTGCTGGATGTTTGCTGCAGAGCCCTTTGCTCAAGCTTTTAGCCAGTATTGAACTCTTGCATCAAGCAATGCTATTAGATTGGGGGTAATCCAGGGGTTAAGAGGTCCTTTGGCTTTCCTTATTTTGGCAGGGGCATATTTGTTGCAGACAGCATTAAATTTTGCAATGAAGAGGTTGAGTGCTGTGTCCACATCATTGGATTCTATGAGATCTGACCAGTCAAGGAGTTCGAGGTCTGCTTTTAGTTGTGGCAGGTGGCCCTTTAAGAGCAGCCATTTTTTTATGATTCTGGTAGGGGACTTACAGTAGTTGATTGTTCCATAAACATTTGACAGGGGAGTGGTCACTCAGGGCATCAGGGAGAGTGGTAAGGTCAGAGATATGCATAGGGTGGCTTGTGAGGACCCAGCTGAGTAGTGTGGTGGTGCCAGTGTTATAGTTGAATCTGGTTGGGGTAGCTAAGCAGAGAAATGTCTGTGTCAAGTATCTTCGAGGATAGCTAGGTTTCCACGACAGATAACACATCTGGGTTATGTTGAGTGACCCAGGCCTTCAGGCAGTCCAGTCTGGGGAACAAGCTGCAGATGTTTAGTGAGGCAATCACAAGTCCAGGGGTTTTCCGTGGATGAGAGCAGTGGTTGGGTGTAGGGCCAGGGTTGGGATTCACATTGCCAGACATTAGTAGTAGGAGTAGTATAAGCAGATGGAGGAGATGCACCCAAATTATTTTTTTTAGAGGAGTCACTGTCTTTTGCTGGTCGCTTTGGCTTTAGTGCATGCTACATAGATGACGAGACTACTGAGTAGTGGCACCTTGGCCAGATCATAAGTTGGGGTCTCATTCCATGATCTATTGGATGGTAGCTGATGAAGGTTGTGGGAATCTTTAATTGGCACTGAGGTCATAGTTCCATATACGTTTAGGACTACCTTCTCCTGAGTAGTCAGGTAGGATTTGTTGGGCCCACTATAAATGCCTGGGGTGGCAATAATGGTGATTAAAATGAGGCTTTTCAATGCTCGAGTAGGAGTAGGTGCCATTATTGGAAACGTAGTGATGCCATGTATCTGTGTTAGGGTAGGCGGCAGATAGGGCTTCCTTTCCCAATAGGGTTAAGCAGCTCTATTGGTGAAGACAGAGATGATAGACTGGAGACCAGCCAGGGAGGCACAAAGTAGGAGTAGTCATTTAACAAAAAATAGATTCCTGTTTCCTGGATTGGTAGTGGAGAGCAGAGGTATAAGAGGATGCATGTGTATTTAAAACCACCCTATGAGAGGGAGGAGGGGGTGTTGCACCTTTAAGAGCAATGGGTGTGCCTTTAAGACAGTCAGTGTGAGGTAAGAGTAGGAGGGGACTAGTGAGAAAGTCTGTTTAAAAGAGTGTCAGGACAGGGGTGGGACGGGAGGAGGATGGCTAAAAAACTGTCATGAGAAACATCTCTGGAGAGATTGGAAAGGTTAATTTAAGCTCCAGATCTCCCGCTTCTGCACAGCTTAAAACTTAATTTTATATAAGCTCCAGATCTCCAGTTTCAGCAAAGCTTAAAGCTTAACTTTACTCAAGCTCCAGATCTCCCATTTCTGCAATGCTAAGATTTAATTTTACTTAAGATTAATTTTAAGCAGCCAAATACAAAATTAAGCTTAAAGCTTAATTTTACTTCAAATTAATTGAAAGCAGCCAACATACAGTAGTTAGAAATGAATCTCCCCATTCTGCAAGCAGCCAAATGCAGCAGTTGAATGACCTTAAGGAGCAGAGGAGAAAAAGGAAAAAGTACCCGTTTTAAAGTCTGTGGAGCAGAGACAATTAGTTTACAATTGCAAACAGTCTGCGTTTTGCAGTCCAGGGGCAGAAACTGTATTAGGCACAAATTAGGTTCAGGAAGGGAAGATAAATCATTTAACTAAGTTTCAAGGTCGCCCTTAGAAAGTCTGTGGAGCCAGAGACTAATAAAGTAAGTTGTGGGAGCCCTCAGGGTTCTTGGAGGAAAAGGCTCCAAGTCTGAAAAATGAACAATGGCACAGGCGCGGTGTATCAATGGCGTCCTGTGGTAATCGTACCTTGCGGCGGAGATAAGCTGTCAGGGGGAGTGGCTCCAAGGGTGGAATGCCCAGCTCTAGTCAGGGGCTAAGGAGAAAGAAGAAGGTGGACAAGTGAGTTAAATAGGGTCTGGAAGGGTTTGAAATGACAAGAACAGACAGTAGGGACAAAACAGAGGTGGACAAAAGAGAAGTGGAAAGTGGAGGAGCAGAGATGACACAGATACACAGCAGACAGAGCTGAAATCACTAGGCACTTTAAAATCCTGGGAGTTATAATATTTAGTAAAAACTCTTAACAGACCTTGCAACTGTAACCTTTTGTAAAAGGTTAGGGGGAAGGGCAGAGAAGATAGAGAGATACAGCAGACAGAGAGCAGAATCACTAGGCACTTTAAAATCCAGGCAATTGTAATATTTAGTAAATACTCTTTAACAGACCTTACAGCTGTAACCTTTAGTAACTCTCTAACAGACCTTTCAGCTATACCATTTAGTAAATAACTAACAGCAAATCTAAAGACAGCCTAAGTTAACCCTAATTAGCAAATCCAATGGATTTCTTTGAAACTTGGCTTCCTGGCCAAATGCGCTTTGGGGTAACCATTGCCTCAGTGCTTGTATACAGAGGGTCTTTGTCTTTTAAATTGTTTTTTGTTTTAATGGGGTTCACCACAACATAACCCAGATAGACCATCTTAAGGTAGCTGGTTCATTCCACTGGGATGTCAAACAGATGAGGCATACTGAAGAGTCCTGGTAGGACGAAACACGTGTCTATGTCTTCTGTTGGCACCCTTTGCAAACTGTGTGAGAGGCCTTTTGGCACCATGCATTTCTGCTTAAAGTTGAACCAGCATAATATTCTGAGGTGATCTGCATATACAGCTCATGATGCTTTGCATTGTGGGGGCATGTGTGATTTTGTATTATTAATTAGCAAAATAATATTTTCTAGAAACTTGTGTTACAGACTACTAAAAAATCCCTGGGATAGAAGCCAGATAACAATGCACTGGAAAAACTGCTGTGAGAAGCAGCTGTGGAGAGACTGGAGAGATTAATTTAAGCTCCAGATCGCCTGCTTCTGCACAGTTTAAAACTTCATTTTATATAAGCTCCAGATCTCCAGTTTCAGCAAAGCTTAAAGCTTAACTTTATTCAAGCTCCAGATCTCCCATTTCTGCAATGCTAAGACTTAATTTTACTTAAGATTAATTGAAAGCAGCCAAATACAAAATTAAGCTTAAAGCTTAATTTTACTTCAAATTAATTGAAAGCAGCCAAAATACAGTAATTAAAAATGAATCTCCCGGTTCTGCAAGCAGCCAAATGCAGCAGTTAAATGACCTTAGGGAGCAGAGGAGAAAAAAGGAAAAAGTGCCCGTTTTAAAGCCCATGGGGCAGAGACAATTAGTTTACAATTGCAAACAGTCTCCATTTTGCAGTAGAGGGGTAGGAACTGTATTAGGCACAAATTAGGTTCAGGAAGGGGAGATAAATCATTTAACTAGGTTTCAAGGTCTCCCTTGGAAAGTCTGTGGAGCCAGAGACCAATAAAGTAAGTTGCTGGAGCCCTCAGGGTTCTTGGAGGAAAAGGCGCCAAATTTGAAAAATGAACAATGGCACAGGCATGGTGTATCAATGGCGTCCTGTGGTAATTGTACCTTGTAGCAGAGATGAGCTATTGAGGAGCGGCTCCAGGGGCAAAATGCCTAGCTCCAGCCAGGGGCTTGTGGCAGAGATGAGCTGTCAGGGGGAGCGACTCCAGGGGTGGAATGCCCAACTCCAGCCAGGGGCTTGCAGCGGAGATGAGCTGTTAGGGAGATTGGCTCCAGGGGCGGAATGCCCAGCTCCAGCCAGGGGCTTGTGGTGGAGATGAGCTGTCGGGGAGGGAGCAGCTCCAGGGATGGAATGCCCAGCCCCAGCTGGGGGCTTGTGGTGGAGATGAGCTGTCGGGGGTGGGGCAGCTCCAGGGGTGGAATGCCTGGCTCCAGCCAGGGTCTTGCGGCGGAGATGAGCTCTTGGGGGGGGGTAATCCTTAGTTAGCTAAATTCCTTGGATGGAAGGAGAGTGGTGCAAAAGCCAGATTAGTGGGTCTGTCAAAAAATGTATAATAAAGGGCTTAAGGGGCAGCCCAGCTGCACCCCCCTGGTGTGGAGGATGGGCATGCACAGTGAAGAATTAGCAAAGGTAATCATTTGAGTAGGATGTCAATGAGATAGGAGTGGTGGACTCTATCAAATGCTTGTTGTTGATCAAGAGAAATGATGTACCCATGACAAAAGCTTTGTGAACCTCTCTCAAACAATTCCCTTAACAACAACAGATTATCCGTAATCTGTGGTGTGTGAATGGTACAATATTGAAAAGAGAAGAATATAGATTCCAACACTGATGCCAATCTGTGAGCCAACACCCTAGCTAGAATCTTGCAGTCTGAATTTAAAAGATACAAAAAGTCTCTAATTATCCAGCACAGACCTTTCTCCCTTTTTGTACAGAAAAATAAGGAGGGCTTCCATAAATGGGGGCAATGCACTGAGGGCTAATACTTGATTAAAAGTATCTGTGGTGTGAGGGCCAAATAATCAATAAAGGATTTATAAAATTTGGGGGTAAGACCATCAGAACCTGGGGCAGTGTTGGAGGGCAAACCCTAAATTGCCCCAAGAACCTCAGACAATGATAGTGGGTGGCTCAATAACTCTTGTGTGCTGTGAGGTAGGGGACAGATAGGAAAATCAAAACCAGATACAGACATTGTCAGGGAAGTTAAGTGGGCCAGATTTACGGTGGACATGGGCATGCACAATGTTTATGATGCCCTCAGAATCGCCGGTAGGTAAAGCAGATGCCGAGGCCCACAGGGCCCACATATATCTGCTCTGCAGTCTTGAGGGACAAGTTTTGAACAGATCCATAGATTGTCTACCACCCTGGGTACCAAATTTGGATTCTCTGTCCAAGGTTATTGCCCTATCATACTGATATGTTAACATTTGAGATTTAAGGGAATCAATGTCAGAAGTAAAGTGCTTACCAGTGCCATACATGTAGGAGATAAGCTTCTACATCCTATACCTCAAATTCAGATAATTTAAATATAGTGTGGTGTGGCAGAATCATGCCTCCCTTTGGAACAATGATTTAAAGACCTCTCACCAGAGCCCAAAGTCATCATAGGCACAGAGAACAGACCAGCAGGCATGAAACTCAGCCAGCCAGTGGTTCTGAACTTCCTGGTTGTCCAGTAAGGTAGCATTAAATCTCCAGGGCCGCGAGTCAAGAGCCGAGGAATATCCCACCCTACAGGTACAGGCAACAGCCATATGGTCAGAGGTTTCAACAGGGGTAACAGATGACTTACAGACATTTCATTTATTTATTTATGATCTTGGATTAATACCTTTGAGAACAAGCTCATTACATAGGTTCCATGTCAGAGGTTATAACAAAAGTGAAACAATGTGTTGAATAAGGACATCTACAATACATTTATTCATGAAGGATTGTAAGACATACCAAGTATCACAGGGTGCAATCATTGTACAAGTGAGACTAGAACATATTTGTGTAAGCAGTGGATAGAAAACCAAGACAGCAGTGCACAAATGACAGCACTAAGGTGTTGTTAATAACTTACAAGACGTTAAAACGGGTAAATTGCCCCACGTTCAATACATTTTAAATACATAAAAAACACCCAGACTCATTATGTGATACCTACAATAATAAAAAAACTTTAAAACTTAATTGCCTTATACCCTGAACGTGCAAACATTGAATAAGTGCTTTGAAGTTTAAATAACCTCAATTAATTATATAGCTAACCACAAAACAGGACATGTCTTTGAGGTACAAGATTGTACTTGAAGTTTTTTTATGTTATTAATATCTCTTTGCCTTAGATTTAAATCCAGTTCTTTAGCCTAAACCTTTTTCTACACGTAGTGCAATAATTGATGAGCTCTTTTATCAAAAATGAAAAAATGAAAGTTGATTTTCTATCACTAAAGATGAGGTTTAAAATCAGTTTCTTTATTTAAATCATTAGGTATCAATGTGTTTAACACTGCTATCTATTTAGCATTTTTCTGTAGGAGAAGCTCCTTATGATTGCCTCCCCTAATCAATGGTGGTACTTACTCAATCCCTGAGAATTTTAACAAATCAATATTAGAATCATGATATCTCTTAAAGTGAGATCCCAAAGCATTTTTTTCATCTTTATTTAATACTGCCCTTACGTGCTCTTGTATTCTATTTTTTAAAGGGTGAACTGTTCTGCCAATATAATATTTTTGGCAATGGCACCATGCAGCATAAATAACAAATGAAGTGTTGCATGTAGTAAGATGTTTAACATTTACTTTGAAACCACCTTTATCAAATGTTTTTCCTTCTGAATCGTGCTTGCAAGATATACAATTTCTACAAGCAAAGAAACCAGTGGTCGGGGGAGGACAACCAGCTTCTAGATGCTGTAATTATTGGAGTTTTCTTATTGACCACAAAATGGCTAGAAGTTAGAATGTCACCAGGATTCCTGGATTTTCTAAACTCTACTCATGGGGATGCCTGAATGTTATTTTTTAAAATTTCATTCACTTTTAAAATAGGCCATAATTTATGGACCAGTGTTCCAACTTTTCCTGCTATTGGATTACATTTTGTGGAGAATATAATTAATCTGGCCTGGCTACTGTTATTAACTTCCAAATTATTGTTATTTTTGCACTTTGGGTGCAGTAGCACCTCTCTATCAGTTGCCTGCGCCCTCTCCAAAGCATTTTGTAGAACCATATGATCATAACCTCTACTGAGGAATCGCTGTGTCAGCTCCTGAGCTGGCATTTCAAACACCCTGCTATCTGCAGAATTCCTCTTTATTTGTAGGTATTGCCCATCCAGAATCAAGTCCCTTCATTTTTCAGTGTGATGGCTTTTATAGTGCAAAAGGGCATTACAGTACTTGCTGTAGGCTTCCTGTAATTACATGACTTAACAGGATGGTCAGGGATGGAGCTAAGGGCAAGATCTAAGAAATTAACACCAACGTCATTGCATTCACTAGTGAACTTCAAGTTCATTTTGTTATGGTTAATATACTCCCAAAATCTTGTTTTATTTGCTTATCTCCATCACAGATTGCCAAAACATCACTTATAAAATGCCCATAAAACACTAAAGGCTCCATATATGTACTGTGAAAAATGTAATTTTGTTCCCCAAACCTCATGTAAATATTAACGTATGTCAGGGCTACTGTGGCCCCCATCGCTGTTCTGCACACTTGGATATCTATATCCTTAATTATCGAAAGTAAAACAGTTCCTATGAAGAATTAATTCCAAAGCTTTTAGAATAAATTCACTTTTTTCTTGTAAATGTGTTTTTTTGTTAAATGCTCAACTGTTTAGATTCCCAGATGGTGTGGTATACTAGTGTATAAGTTGCAAACATCTATCGCAATCCAAGAAAAACTAGCACCTAGGCACCTAGCTTCACCTGAGCTCTTTCCTTCTAAGACTGCTTGAAAGGCAGAGTAGAGAAACTTACCAGAGCAAGGGAAAAGGATTAAGACTTATTTTGGCTAAGCAGATTTACTGTGTGGTGTTGTTTTTAATTTTTACTCACAGGGATTGCTACTATGTGTTGCTAACATTTCATTGCTTTATTTTTCTCTGATTCAAATTGTTGTTGCTGGTATACCTTTTTCTGCATTATTACAAGGTGTGCCTACAGGTGTGTGCTAACAGATTACTGCTGTAATCTTCTGATTCAAATTGTCTTTTGCAAGGAATATCTTCTGTTTACTGCTTTATTTTTCTCTGTAGCAAAGTGTTTCTTACAGGGTATATCTTCTCTGAAATTATTACAGGTGGTGCTTTACAGGTTTTACAGTTGTATCTAACATTAGGATAAGCTTTCAGGGTTACTGCATTTGTTGTTGACTGATTGTTTCTGCTCTTACCTCCTTGTTCTTTCGTCCGTGGTTCTTCTTTTTCGGCAGGGGAAGGGCCCAACCACCCCACACTACACTCCTTTTATAGGGTACCACAGTTGTGACATTTCCTGTGGCAGAGCAGGAAGGGGTGGATCAGTGGGGCCTCCACAAGGTGAGCTCATTTACAGGGGCACTAGTAATTTAACTTGTTATAACAAGTTAAACAAAACACAATCAAACCATTGCTTGCATTTTTTTCCTTTTTTTTTCCCTTCTAATTACTCTGACTAGGTTATAAACCCAGCAACTTATCTGGAATGGATATCATTAACTGCAGGTACTGTGGAACAATTTTCAGAAGGACAGTCTTACAGGATTTAGGACACTGTCCTACATGCTGGGCCTTTGAGATCTTAGAGCTCAGCTCCAGGCAGCATGGGCAGAGATTACACCTCAAATTTCATACTCAGAGAAATACATTATAAGAACCACCAGCCATTTCCCCACAACATCCAGCAGAAAAAAACCTGACCATGAAGGGTAGTTGGTCCAGGAGGTTGGCAGGTGGTTAGAGGGCAAATCGGGTGCCCCATCACTCTCTGCTCTCCAACATATTACCTCCAAAAACCATATAAACACTACAAACAGGTATCTGCCTCTATCTCTGAAATCAAAGAGGCAGAAGACACTGCAGAGCAGGACACTGCAGCACAGGAGCTAACACAACAAAACTCACCCAAATCAGGAACCAAAACAAAAAAAGCAAAAAGGAAATCCAAAAAACTTCTGGTCATAGGAGGCTCCATGATTCGGGGAGTTGATACCCATCTCCAGCCAGGGGTAATGGTCAGATGTCTCCCAGGTACATCAGCATGGAGAGACACTGACCGCATTGCAAAAATTGTTCACAAAGCAGGAGAAAACATTGATGTCCTAGTACACATAGGGACTAATGATCTCGCCAGCCGGTCAGTTGTGGAGACCAAGGAACACCTGACCAGACTGGGTGACAAACTATCATCTATTTCGTCCAGCATGTCCTTCTCTGAGATCCTGCCAGTCTGGGAGAGGGGAGCAGATGGACGGAAGGTCAGAGAAGGGGAGATAGGGGAGCTAAACATGTGGCTCAAAGGCTGGTGCCAGGAAAAAGGACACAGATTTGCAGGGAACTGGCAACAGTTCTGGGAGTGAAAGTTCTTTAAATTTGATGGACTGCATCTGACTAAGGAGGGAGTCAGTGCATTGGGGCAGAAGTTTGACGTATTTGCAGAATATTTAAACTAGCAAATGGGGAGAAGGGTGCAGCACCCCATACGTCGAATTGGAAAATCACCCCTCCCCCCTCAGTTAGTAGTCAAACAGGGATTCAGCATGTTTGCAGTTCACTTGCATCACCAGGTAAGAAAAAAGGTTTGTCTCCCCATACGACGCACAGGGGTAATGCCAAACCTCACCCCACAACTAACGCACCAAAATCTGGGCCAATGGAAAATCATGCACAATGCTCACAGCCTGGGAAATAAGATCCCAGACCTGCAGGCAATAATGTCAGAGGCTAAACTGGACATAGTAGCAATTAGTGAGATGTGGTTTACCAGTAACCACACTTGGGAGACTTCAGTACCTGGCTATGTATTGTTCAGAAGAGACCGAGGTGCAAAAGGGGAGGAGTAGCCCTGTATGTCAATGAAAATATCAAAGCTACAGAAATTCAGAATACACATAAGGAGCCAGAAGAACTGTGGGTCACCCTGGAAACAGGAAATGGGACAGCCATAAGAACTGGGGTTGTCTACAGGTCCCCAGACCAGGGGAGGACACAGACACATTACTGTTCAAGATATACAAACATGACAGCTAAAGGGAGGTTCTGATAATGGGAGACTTCAACATGCCGGATACAGATTGGTCAACACCAGCAGGAACATCTGCCAGAACTAGACACATAGTGGATTCCCTGCAGGGGAGGGCCTCAAACAACTGGTACAGCAACCCACAAGAGACAGGGCTATCCTAGATCTAGTACTGACTAACAGGAAGGGATCACAGATCTCCAGGTAGAAGGTCACCTGGGGCCAGTGACAATCACATGGTATGGTTCAATTTGGCTACTACATCTAAATCATCCCATTCCAAGGCAAAATATGGGACTTCAGAGGAGCTGACTTTGATAAGATGGCCAACAGAGTTAAGCTAGTCCTGGCAAAAGAAACACAGGTGAGGGGTACAGGCAAGGTGGGCAAGCATTAAGGATGCAATACTTGAAGCAACATCCCATTGTGTTAGACAGAAAAGGAAGTGCAAAGAAGAAGGAAACCACTTTGGTTCTCAAATACAGTAGCAGAAAAGGTCAGAGCCAAAAGGCTGGCCTTCCAGGAAATATAAGGAACACAGCGGGATGAAGATAGGAGGCATACCAAACTGCCCTAAGGGAAGCAGGGAAGGCAGTAAGGCAGGCAAAGTCCCAAACTGAGGAAACACTAGCACAACAGTAAAAGAAGGTGACAAGACTTTCTATAGATACATTAGTGAAAGGAGAAAGTCCAGAGGGGTATTACAAGTTTAATGGAGAAAAGCGAGCATGTGAGGAGGAGGACCCTGTAAGGCATCTATCCTAAATAGATACTTTGCTCAGTATTTACTGAAGAGAAGGAGGGCAGGGCCCACAGCTCAGCATCATGGACACAGGGGGAGGGAGGTGAGCACTACTCCTTCACAAAGAAAGGGTCCTACAAGAGCTTGCTAAGCTCAGGGTGGATAAGGCAATGGGACCTGATGGCATACGTCCCACGGTGTACTTAAGGAGCTAAAGGTGGAATTAGCAGAGCCATTAGCAGAACTGTTTAGTGAGTGTCTGAACACAGGAGAGGTCCCAGAAGACTGGAGAAGGGTTTATGTGATCCTGCTCCACAAGAGTGGTAGCAGGAGGAGGCGGAACTACAGACCAGTCAGTCTTACTCTGTGTAGGTGGCAAGATTATGGAAGCACTCCTTAAGGAAAGGATAGTGCAACACCTGGAATCCATAGGGGCACAGGATCCAAGACAGCATGGGTTTACAAAAGGAAGGTCCTGTCAAACTAATCTCATAGATTTCTTTGACTGGGTAACCAGAGTGGTGGACCAAGGGGAGCAGTTGATGTCGCCTACCTTGACTTCAGCAAAGCTTTTGACACTGTTCCACATAGAAGATTGATAAATAAGCTGGGTAGGCTCGGTGGGTCAGTTGGTCAACTGGGTGCAAACTGGTTGACGGGCAGAAAACAGAGAGTGGTGGTAAATGGTATACAGTCAGAAGAGATGCAAGTCACAAGTGGGGTACCTCAGGCATCAGTCCTGGGCCAGTCCTCTTCAACATCTTCATTAGTGACCTTGCAGATGGACTAGCGGTAAGGCTTGTCTGTTTGCAGATGACACCAAGATCTGCAACAGAGTAGATGATCCAGATGGGTGGGCAGAATGAGAAGAGATCTGGATAAACTAGCAAATGGTCAGAAGAGTGGCAACTCAGGATTTAATGCAAAGAAGTGCAAAAATCATGCACATAGGGAAGAGAAACCCTGAAGCCACCTATAGGCTGGGAGGGAGCTGCTAGCAGTCACAAAGGAAGAAAGAGACTTGGGCATCATCATCACTGATGACCTGAAATCATCAAGGAGACCTCTAAAGCAGTAGGTAAGGCTAGGGGTGTTAGGTGTATTAGTAGGGGTATCACAAGTCGTGAAGGGAGGTAATAATCCCTCTTTACAAGACACGGGTTAGGCCCCATCTAGAGTACTGCGTGCAGTATTGGAGGCCACACCTTCACAAGGACATTAACCAAATTGAGGCAGTCCAGAGAAGGGCAACCAAAATGGTGCAGGGACTGCATCAGTAGACATATGAGGACAGATTAACAGAGTTCAATATGTATACCCTTGAGCAAAGGAGGGAGAGAGGTGATATGATCGAGGCATTCAAACACCTTAAGGGCATTAACAAGGTGAAAGAGTCTAATATGTTTAAATATAAGAAAATAGCAGGACAAGAGGACACAGTATGAGATTAGAGGGGTCGATTAAGGGGAATGTGAGGAAATTTTTTCACAGAAAGGGTGGTGGATGCATGAATGGCTTACCACAAAAAGTGGTGGCTATGAATACAGTGCAAGCCTTCAAACAGGCATGGGATAGACATAAGGAGCAATACAAATGACTATGAATAGATAGGCCACTGACAGAGCAAAGGCCGATGGCACATTTATAAGGTAGAAAAAGAAATGGGCAGACTGGATGGGCCTTGCGGTCCTTATCTGCCGTCAACTTCTATGTTTCTATGTTCTATGTAACTCTTTTTCCAAATGAAATATTAAGCTTAGCTAGAACATGCATGCTGTCTCTGAGATAAGAGAGAAATGCAGGGACCAAAGGTTGTAAATTATGGTCAATTACTTTACATAAGTTATAAGAAACAGAACTGATGCCTGAAATAATTGGTCTAAGGGGTGGATCTATAGGATCTTTGTGGAGTTTAGGGAGCGCATATAGGGTTGGCATAATTGGAAAATCAATTTAATAAATTTTGCTTCTGTAAGAGTCACCCAACCACTACGCTCTGCCATGTCCACCATGTCATACAACTCTAATAATATCCCACTTGTCAGGTCGTTTGATAATTTCTTATACTCGTGTGTTTGTTCAACCATCATCAGTATTTTATTAACATACCATGTTTCAGATAACAGAACCAAATTATCCTCTTTATCAGCAAGTTTGATGATAACCCCCGATAATTGTTTTAACTCTGTTAGCCCTTCTTTTTCCGCAACTGTCAAATTAAACATTTTTCTATTTTATTCAAATGTTCATAAATCTGTTCAATGCCCTCCAAAAGTAATTTTTCAAAACTTGCTGTTGTTCCATTCTGTCTTATAAAAGGACAAAACTTTGACTTTGATCTAAAGGTTTTTTTTTGGGTGGATATGCTATCTCTTACTTCTATCTGTTGTGTTAGAAGACTTAAATTAAGATCAGCTGACTGAACCTTTAGAGTCCTCCCACCACGGCCCAAAGTCATCATGTGCACAGAGAACAGACCAGCGGGCATGAAACTCAGCCAGCCAGTGGTTTCAAACTTCCTGGTTGTCCAATGAGGTAGAATTAAATCTCCAGGGCTGTGAATCAAGAGCTGAGGAGGATCCCACCCAACGTGTGGAGGCAACAGCCATATGGACAGAAGTTCAGCAGGGGTAACAGATGACTTACAGACCTGAAATCTGCTTGACAAAAACAAGAAATCAATTTATGTCATCAACTGACTCTTCTTAAAAGCAGTGGAAGGGGGTCTGGATAGTACCCCCTGACTATCATGCAGCCAGGCTGTCATGACCATATACTTCAAGAAAGGCGAGTCACAATAAACCTTGGATGGGGCGCCCCCTATCAGACAGATGCATCCCGCAATTGAAATCTCCCCCTAATAGGACCTGTCTAGTAGTGAAAAGGTAAGACTGTATAAGATGAAATAGCAGAACCCTCTCTGCCTTGGACTGGGGAGCATATACATTTATCACCCACAGGGAAAGAGCACCCAAAGTTAAATCTAAAAGGAGTGCCCTTTTGGGAGACAGGTCAAATCTAAAAGGAGTGCTCTTCCAGGAGACAGGTCAAGTAGTCTGATAACCTTATAGTCTAAACCTCTGAGAAGGATCCCCACCTCATCACATACATCAAGCCCCAGTGACCAAAAAGAAGGACCCTACTGCCAAGAGCTCTGAATGGCAGAGCTCATGTGTCAGTTTAAACCAAGTATCCTGTAGGAAAAGGATATCACCAGGTAAAGTCTGCAATGCAGCAAAGGTGGGCAACCATTTCCTATAGGATTTCATGTTGTTGATATTTAAAAATTGAAAGAATAGTGTATGGTGCACAGGAGAAAAAAGTTAGGTAGGAAAGACCCTGCCCAGCTGAGCCTGGGAACGGGTTCTGCACCTAACTCTTTTTGCGGATTGCAATTCCACCAGTTCCTCAGCTTCCAAAGGACCATCCTTATGAAAGGACGCCAAAAAGATATCATAACCTCCCCCTTCATCTTTTGTATCACCACATTGTATAGGGGAGGCCAGAGCAGAACATTTGTTCTGCAAGGGGAGGGCAGATCAAAATGTTGCCTTAAAGTTCCCCTTGAATTGTCTGCCTTGTTTCTTCGTCAGAACTGGAGAGAAATCCTCACTCACCGGGGGAGGGGGGGAGACATAGTAACCAGAGACGCACTAGAAACCTCAGGGGGTCGAGCAGACAAGATGGACTGTTCCGTAGGAACTGGGGTAGACACTGTGAGATCAATGTCAATATCTAGATATGGGGAAGGTGAGGAGGTGGGAGGGGGTATCAGCACTACACAAGGGAGGTCCTCCCGGGGTACCTCAGTCTGCTGACCTGCTGCAGCAGCCTGTTCTGATGCTGAAGACTGATTCTGAGTAATGATGGTGTCCTGATTCAGGCCATCAGACCTGTTATGTGATGCCCAGGGGCACTGTCGGAAGGAGTGACCCTGTTCCTCACACATGATGCATTTAAAAGGACTGTGGCAGGAATATGTAGTATGACCATAAGCCAGGCAGCTTTAGCAGTGAGCCACATCACAGGTCGAGTGCAGATGAATGCGAGCACCACACTTATGGCAAGTTTTCAGCTGACTCGGGTGGAAACACATTCTCCCATCTCTCCCAATATAAAAACTACCTGGTAGAGGACTAATACCCGAGGTAGTCTGTGGGCGTCTGACCTTAATTTTCCACCCCCCACTTCCATACCTGTTCAGTGTCTATGACGGGGGTTGGGGTATCCAGAACCTCACATCTGTTCCTAAGCCAATAAAGGATGTCTGATATATTCACATATTCATTAAGGAATAGTAAGGTTATTGTCTTAACAGTGGGCTTAAATAAGAGGATGGCCACAAATGGGTTCCACAAAGGGGATTCTTTCAATTTATCATATTTGATCCACAAAGGGAATTCTTTCAATTTATCATATTTGAACCAAAACATGTCCAAAGAAGTGGACATAAAGAAACACACATCAAACGTTTCCTCCCCATGAGTGTGTATGACTGCATATAGGTCAAAAACTCCATGGATTCCTTAAATAACTTCCTAATCACACAGGATCAGTCTGGTGGGTTGGGGTAGACACTAATACCCATTCACAGGTGCTTTTTGACTGAGTGGTGGTGCGTGGTGATGCAATGCGTGGACTCGGAGCGAGGCAGCAGGTGTGCTGCTCCCCTCACCTGCTCCTCGTTGAACAGCGTGCAACCAGTGAAGAAATGTAAACACACCAGCGATTGATGTAGCTGCACGGCTAATGCGGTGAGGTCTTATTCATGAAGTAGTTTCCAATCTAAATGGAGGAGGAGTGGCTAAATCCACAGGACCACAACTTAAGTGGCAGAATGGCTTTGTCAAACTCAGTTTTTTTCTTTTGGGTGTAGTGGCGATGGTAAAGTGGAAAAAAAACCCAACCCTACGGCCAAGTAGATGGGTAAACAACAAAAGCAAGTCAAATGACTAAAAGGCTTCCCGTTGCGACAACAGTAGCTGTCTGATCCCTTGTCAGATGAGAATCGGTCCATTCAGACATATTTTTCAGTTAAAATTGCGCTACAAGCTGCCATTTTTATATCCTGATTCCTGGCCTTATGGAAAATGTTTGGGGCAATACAGAAACTGGAAGACACCACAAGAAAGCTGAAGTCACGGAAGAACTCATGTAGCTGATTCAATAAACTGCTGGCAACAGACAGATAAGTGAAAACCTCACTAAAAATCTCAAAAGGGAATATGTGCCTATCGTTTTGATGGAACAAGAAAATATTACGTGTTTGTAGACAGACTGGTTCTATTTAGTGCTATTGTTGAACTTGGGCCTCCAACAAAAAAAAAGGGATACCGCAGATACATATTTCTCCTGTTCTCTAACATAATTTTTAGTAAGAGCATATCCAGATGGTCACTTTAAGTGGATGAATAAACTGTGTAATATAACTTAGTGACACTTCTAAAAATAAAACATTCCTTTCAGCCTTATTTTGCACATGTGGGATACTGATCAAAATGGAAAAGGGGGTGTTATACGAGGTCCCTGCACCCTGATTGGTACCCCCAGAGGTACACCGCAGACAGAATAGCATTTAGGTATATGGTATATGTATATGTTTGACTGGGTGACTAGGGAGGAGGATCAGGGAAGGGCAGTGGACATGGCCTATCTGGACTTCAGCAAGGCCTTTGACACTGTGCCACATAGAAGACTATTACACAAACTGGGGAATATGGGTGTGGGCAGGAAAGTAGTGTGGTGGGTAGGTAACTGGCTAGGTGGCAGGACACAGAGGGTGGTGGTAAATGGCTGTCACTCCACAGAGGGAAGAGTGACCAGTGAGGTACCACAGGGATCAGTGCTGGGACCGGTCCTATTCAACATCTTCATCAGTGACATTGCACAGGACCTAGAGGCAGAATTTCACTGTTCGCTGATGACACAAAGCTCTGTAACACAGTAGACACACCAGAGGGTGTAGACAGAATGAGAAGGGACCTGCAGAAACTTGAAGAATGGTCAGGGGTTTGGCAGTTGAAATTCAGTGCAAGGAAGTGCAAGATAATGCATATGGGGCACAAAAACCCTAGCACAATATATCATTTGGGGGGTGAGGATATAGCATGCACCAAGCAGGAAAGGGATCTTGGGGTTATCATCTCTGATGACCTCAAGGTAGGGAAACAGTGTGACAAGGCAGCAGGTAAAGCAAATAGGATGCTGGGATGTATAGGCAGGGGCATCACCAGCAGGAAAAGGGAGGTCATAATTCGCTATACAAGACACTAGTGAAGCCCCACCTGGAGTACAGTGTACAGTTCTGGAGACCATACCTACGTAAGGACATAGACAGGGTAGAGAAGGTTCAGTGGAGGGCAACAAAGATGGTGCATGGATTGCATCACAAGTCCTATGAAGACAGGTTGAAGGAACTGAACATGTACTCCCTGGAGGAGAGGAGGGCGAGAGGGGATATGATAAAGACATACAAGTATCTTACAGGGAGGAACAGGGTGCAGGAATACACTATTTTAAGTGAAAAAGATGTTCCAGGACTAGAGGGCATGGGATGAAGTTGGAGGAGGACGATTCAGAGGAAACATGAGAAAGAATTTCTTCACAGAACGGTGGTGGACAAGTGGAACACCCTGCCAGAGGAAGTGGTGGGGCTGAAACAATCACGGGATTTAAGAATACATGGGATAGACATAAAGGAATTCTGGAGGTCAGGGGTAAGGGGCAACAGACTTCTAGGAAAACATAAACTGAACTTACAAGCTCAAATGGGCAGACTGGGTGGGCCATAGGCCCTTATCTGCCGACACTGTCAATGTATCTATGTACTAACATATAGGGCTAAGGGCATCTACCGTATAAGAGTAGATGTCAGGATATGTATGCACATTATTGCTATACACTTTACGTTCCAATATACACATGTATTTCTTTCTTATAAGATGTTAGGACACCTTTGTCCTTGTAATGATTATGATATATATGTTGACATTGCCATCTTCTGATGATTTGTATTACTATCGGCTATGTACAAACTGTACCTCTTTGTTTTCACAAAGTGATGACTACAACAAAATTGTATAATGTTATCTTGGACCGAGGAGCCACCTCTAATTTAGCCAATAGGGCTCATCTCTGTAACCAGAAATGTTTCTATCTTACAGTAACCATGGTAATTATCTTAGGTATACAATGTAAGACATTACGTCTTCTACCTCGGAGACCCCAGGAGACATGGAGATTCCTTGAGGAATAGAGAACATTTAGCATTGGCTCCCAGTTCCTAATGGTAAGAACTGCTTAGGGCAACTGTGATTTTCCTTTTGGTAGTAGTAGTAATAAACAAGCTTTATTACTCTTATGCAACGTGTCTGTGATTCTTGCATGCCCATTATTGCCAAGAACCTGAGAGTGAGGTTTAGACCTCCTGACAGGGGGAAAAGTCTCTCCAAAATGTTTCAAGTATTAGGGGGATCTAAAGCACACAAGGGCCAAGTTACTTTTGAATCAGACCTGAGTCCGACTTCTATTCATTCAACTTCTAAATCTAACAAAGATCTCAAAAGCAGGAGTCTGTATCAGTCTAAGCTACCATTTAAAAACTGTTGTGACCCTGCGTGTTCAAAACAACTTAAATTGCCCCCCAAACAAGATCCTGAAAAGAAAAAAAGATAAAAAGGGGAAGTCTGTGCCAGGAGCAACAAAAAATGCACAATCCCTCCCAATAAGGGAAGATGTAAATGTTGATTTCTCAGTCAGGAGAACCTGAAGACAATCTCATAGAGAAACCTGGAGAGGTGGAATCACCCATGTCAGATGAGTCAAGGGATACAGGCCCAATAACCTCTAAGGCACCACATGACTTGCAGCCCTAGTGGGCTCAGCAATGTCTAAAAACTGTGGGTGCACTACAAACTTCACTGGATAATTTGCAGCATTTGCCTGATTCAATTAAATCTCTTTTGGACAATATCCAAAAATTAGACTCTAATTTGGAACAAGGTGTAAAGAGAATTGTCGTAGTAGAAAAAAAGACAGTCTGAATTAAAAGATCAGGTATCCCCTTTACCACATGAGATAGAAGTGTTAAAAAAACAACAAGAAGCTTTGAAATGGAAACTGGATGATCAAGGGAACCTGGCCAGAAGAAAAAATATCCAAATATTCGGTTTCCTCAATTAATGGGGAAAAGGACAAATCACTTAGGGAGGTTGTATCAGATGTCTTTGCAGAAATTCTTGCTCCTGGGATGGACATTCCAATTTTAGCTAGAGTCCATTGTCTGGGTCCAGTAAAGGCAAGGCAAAGGGCCAGGCCAGCTATTACGAAAATGCTAACCTCAGATGGCAAGGACACAGTCATGAAGGCCTTTTATGGCATTAAGAACTTTTCATACAAGGATCAGCCTATTCACTTAAGGAATGATTTTTCACAACCGCTGTGGGACCAAAGGAGGAAATACAGGGTGATACAACAAAGACTATGGCAAGAAAATATTAAAGCATTTGTACAGTTTTTCCTGCTGAAAAACTTGAAGTATTTTTGAACAATCAATCCGGTTTGTATACTTCCCAATCGGAGGATTTGTCAGATTTAAAACTTAGACTACCAATGATATTTTCTAATTTTGAGACTGGCTAATGTTTGAGAATAATTAAGCGTATATAATCAGTGTTGCCAGGATAAAGAATGGCCTACAAGGCACAGGAAATAACAGGGGCTAGCACTGAGTACTGGAAGTGTTACCAAGTTTTTGGGGATTATGTCAGACCTTCGTCTTAGGCATAATGGGGAGGGGTTGGGGAACAAAAGAGGAATAAACTAAAAATGAGTCATGGATTACACTTGGAAGTACAGGGAGGTAGTTAAAAATGGGAGAGGTACACTATTATTAGATTAATGGCTTTTGTTAAAGTATGCACCTGAAATATAAATGGGATACATTCCCCTGTTAAAAGAACTAGAACTCTGTCAGGATCAGAAAATGTAAGACAATGGTAACTGTGTTGCAGGACATTTTTCTGAATGAAATAGAGATTGAGAAATTTAAGAAGAAATTCACTGGTCAGGTTTTTGCTCCTTGGGAAAATCTAACAGGAGTGCAGGGGTAAGTTTGTTATTTAACAAAAGCTTTAAAGGAGATTTTATTGGATCCATATCGGACAAACAAGGAAGAATCATTTTGTTTAATACTAAAATGGCTGGGGTAGGGAATGTCATTTTTGGCTCTATGTATGTCCCCTTTAATGGATAAACAAATGTTTTGGTGGAACTTAATAAGTTAGTGTTTACTTGGGATGGAGGTTATTTTATACTAGGGGGTGCCCTGAATTGTATTCTTAGCAGTGATATGGATAAAACTTCTAAATCCAATAATTGGGACAAATATAAAACCAAACATTTACAACATTTTTTACAGTCTAACAACTTAGTGAATATTTGGAGTGACCTCCATGGGACCTGTAAGGATTACACTCATTTGTCTTCTAGATTTGAAACACACTCTCTAGATTAGACTATATTTTTGTTTCCTGGGATTTACTGGTAGAGACTATAATTTTAAGAGCCAATACAGAAAGCAGACTAATATCAGACCACAGTCCAGTATCCTGTGATGTAGTTTGGGATTTAAGCAGGAATAGGAGCAAGAACGGTCTATGGAGAATCAATAATAATTTATTAAAGGACAAAAGTTTTCTAGCAAACAATTCCAAGGCCATTGACTTTTTCATAGTTAATAACAAAATCTTAATAGAAAACATAATAGACTGGTGGGACGCACTGAACATCACCTTATGAGGCTTAGTTATATCTGAAACATCCTGGAGAAATAAACAAAAGTTGAAAAGACAGGAAGAAACTGAAAACAGATTAGGGAACCGGAAAAGGCAGTGGGGGATAACACTAAACTAAAAGAACTGCAAGAATTCAGAAGTTTCATCGAGTCAACAGAATGCTATGATATAAAAAAGCACTGGGCTAGGTCTAATAAAAACTGGAAAGTATTTTATTTTTTTTATTTTAGTCTTTGGAAACTGAGTAAGGCCCACTAGGCACAAGTTCCTGTTTTCAGGAGTGACTTGGTAGCACTGGGCGGTTAAGTGACTTGCTCAGAGTCACACAGTATGCAAATGGAGGTTGTGAGAATCAAACTCAGGTCTGGTTTGCTGGATGTATCAAGCTCATTCACACCTCGTTCCTCTAACCTCTAGGCTATACTGCCAGTGAAATAATTGGGAAAGCCTTAGCAAAAAGATTAAAGGCATTAGAAGAAGACAGAGCAGAAAAAATATCCCAACAGAAATCAGAGGGCCAGATAGTGACAGAACAGGAAGATATTTTATCAGAATTTCAAAAACATTATTCTGATATATACATATCAGACTGTTTTCCCACATAGCAGGAGCTGGACTACCATGGGAGATTTATAAGGGGAAAAATCAGTGTCATTGAAGCCAATGCCCTTATTCAGCCAATATCAGAAACTGAAATTAAAGAGACTCTTCACCAAATGCCCAAAAATAAAGTGCCAGGAGTGGACGGTTATACACTCGAATGCCTTTTGTCTATAGAGGAAAAAATAGTAGCCCTACTATGTAAGCTTTTTAATTGGATTTATGTTAAAATAAAGACTCCCCTATCTTTCTATCATGCTTATATTTCTGTATTACTTAAACAAGGGAAGCAAAATAATAAAGTAGAAAATTACAGACCTGTGGCAATTCTAAATACCAACTATAAAAGTTTTGTGAAAGTTCTTAATAATAGAATGCTCCCTCTTCTTGGTAAGTTAATACACATAAATAAGATGGGTTTCATTCCAAATAGAACTATTCAATCTGGCCTTTTCAAAATTCAATTTCTGATAGAATATATTCAGAAATTTAATATCCCAAGCATTCTGATGTCCTTGGATGCTACCAAAGCATTCAATATGTTGGAATGGCCATACCTATTTAATACATTGAATGGCTTTGGCTTTCCAATGAATTTATATCTATAATTCAAGCTATCTATACTAGATCAATGGCTCAGGTAAAAGTGAATGGGAACCTATCAGATTATATAGAACTCCATAGAGGAGTCCGTCAGGGTTGCCCTATTATCTCCATCTCTCTTTGTTATGGGTTTAGAACCCCTGTTAAATGAAATAAGGGCCAACCCCAGAAAACAGAGCTTTACAACTGGGACCGAAGAATCAAAGCTCAATGCATTTGTGGATGATGTACTGCTGATTATGCAAGACTGGAATGTCAGTAGCTCAGCAGGTAGCACATTCGCTTCTGAGGGTGAGCGATCAGAAGGCTGGGGGTTCTGTCCCCACACCAGGCACTTGGGTTAATATCCCAATACTGACACTGTAGTGCAGCATGAGGGGGGGGGTGCTGCACTCCTGAGGTGCCGTCTTTCAGATGAGACGTTAAACCGAGGTCCCATCTGCCTGTTCTTGTGGTAGTGTAGGTGGATGTTAAAGATCCCATGGCACTTCTCGAAAAGAGTAGGGGTTTTTATTACAGGAAAAAAAATCATACAAGCAATAACAGGTGAAACAATAAAGTCATACAGACATTTTAAACATGTCAAGAAAAAATCAAACCAAACAGCTAACTGTATTGTCTCATCATACTACATGGGAAAAAGGAAAACCTAAAAAAGGGGAAAAAAACAAATAACAAGTAGAAAACATAAACCTAGATCCCTTATTTCTCCCCAAATGCCTCTACATTGTACAGATACATATGTCCTTGACAGTGAATACTGACTTCAGACTTATGTTCCTTATCAGGTCACTGGAGCATCAGAATCAGTGATCCAGGGCATGTTTCTCAAATTAGCTCTTGCAACATTGTATGGTAACATTTTTACATTTTTAAAAAATATGGCAGTAAGTTCACTCTGAATCTTCTGTATCAGCTCTAAATGTCCTATCAGTTTCTGTTGCAGGGTAAACAATGATCTCGTGTTCCAAATGAACCATTTAATTACCAATAACACAACATGCAGCGTACTCTTATTCCTCTGGAAGGCCGGGCCACAAATAAAATCCATACATTAAAGCCTCATAAGTCATGGAACCAAACCATGGTGCATTCCACTCTGTGGAGAGCAATGCCCAAAACCCCTGTATATAAGACCATGTGAAAAACAAGTGTGTTATTGTTTCTAGTGTAGCAATACATTGTGGCCTGCTACAATACCGTTCCTGCATCTGCTTATCTTTATGTTTGGACTTGGTGTTGATTTTTTCATGACAGCTATGCCAATCGATGTCATGCATTTTCTCTGGAATTCTAGGTTCTCTAACTAAATTTTCTCAAGAGGAAACATACTGTGGGGCACCTCAGAAATATAACAGGTTCTTGAAAAAAAGTCTCTTGAATCACTTTATAAATGCCCTTCCTTGGTTTTATAGTAACCTGTGAACTGGTAATTTGCCACCGCTTAATTTTCAAAAACACCTCTCTACGATAGTCTGGTACAGCTGTTGATTTCTTTAATATTCTTAGCCACCTGTTTTCCCACTGGGTGAACAAATTACCAATAAGAGGGGTACCCACTCTTGTCCCACAAATACTAATAGGGGTTTAATATTCGTATATAAGTAGACACTAAAATAAAATGTAATCAGGTTAATCATACCCAACCCTCCCTGTTTAATCTCTAAGTAGGTTATATTTTTCTTTATGGGATTCAGCCTGCTCCCCCAGATAGCCTGAGAAAAATGCTTAGTAAAGTTGTTTCTAACTGTTTTGGCAGTGGATAAACATGACTGACGTATAAAAAATAGGTAATAAAAACATTTTAATTAGGTATACTCTCTTCTGCTTACTGTGCTTCCACTTATTCCAGCCAGTAACTAACTGTTGTCCTTGCACCAATTTGGGTTCCCAGTTGGCTAAATCATCATGTTCTGCACCATAACATATATCCAAAATATTAATTGGGTGCTGTATTACTGGTATACCTTGAAAATCCCATATAAATGGATCAGCATCCCCAATTGTTTAGCCATACATTTAGCTATATTCAAGTGAAACCTGGCGTAAGTGCTATATCTATTACACATCTGGATTGCTTGTACTGCAGATCTAGTGCTTTTTATTGAGATACACAAATCATCGGCATACGCTATTGCCACAAACCTGAGTATTATTCAAGATGGACATATGTTGTTGTTCTACGGAATCATTTAATAAGCGTAAAAGGGAGTCTATACTAAAGGCAAAGAGGAGAGGACTCATAGGACAGCCTTGCCTGATCCCCTTTCCTGCTGTATACATGGGCCCTTTCCAGCCCTGCACTAGAGGGATCACTATCACAGTTTTATATAAACTATTGATCCAGTCTATGACTGTTATGGATATCCCATATTGTGCTAATACTACCCATAAGAATGTATGACAAACCGAATCAAATGCCTTCGTCCGGTCTAAGGAAAGTACCGCATCCATTGTGTGATCTCTCTGGCTGTGTTCAAATAATTCTCTTAAAAGATTGAGGTGGTCCATGATTTTTCTACCTGGCATGGAGCATGTCTGGGCTGGAGAGATTAATAAATCAGCTATTGCTAGTAGTCTAATGTGCATGATTTTGGCTAGTATCTTAAAGTCAGTATTCAGTAAAGTTAAGGGTCTCCAATTCTGAATATTATTTTTCTCACCCTTTTTGAAAATATACACTATCTGCCCTGTGGTCATTTTCAATGATGGATTTTGTTTGTTCAGTATGGCAGTAAATACCTGTGCTAATTCCTCTAGAAGTTAGTTCCTAATGTATTTATATGCCTCGTTAGTCAGGCCATCACTTCCTGGGGATTTATTACCTACTAAGGTGCTCAATGCCTGAGCCACCTCTGCTAGCTGTATTGGTTGGATATAGAAGTCTGCTTATTCTACTGGGCAACCAGGGTTTTCCAAATCCTGGAACAAAATCTGATAGTCCAAACTATTAGAATTATCCACCGTAAACAATTTCTGCATGTGTTGGAACACTATCTTTTTAATGTCTTGGATGTCCTCATGAAGGACATCATACTCATCTCTTAAACCCGTCATTTGTTTTTGTTTTACATTATCATGGCAAGTTTCATATGGACAGGTATAGTCTTTCTTTCCCTGTTTCGTAAATCTCTGCCGATTCTGCAGATTATGTGCTGGTGTTTAATGAAAATCCACCATTAATTTCTTTAAGCTGTGTATTAGATCCTGAAAATTCTGACCTGTTGTGAATGACAAGGAAAGTAGCTTTTGAAGTTGCATTCTATTTTGTCGATAATGATGATATTCAGTATGCCTTCCGTTTTTAGAGTAATTTTTTAGAAGTGCTGTCAAATAAGGTATAGTGTCCTCCCACCACAAGGGGGGGGGGTCTTCCTACATGCAGTAGACTGATTTTCTGGCTTCTACAAAGGAATCAATTCCTTGTGTGATTTCAGAAGATTCTAATAATGAAGAATTACATTTCCAGGTCCCTGGGCCATAATTAGTACATCCTGTATTTCCTACTGCCACTTTCAGTAACTTACGGTCTGACAATTCTGATACTAACACATCTACTGTCTGGATGTGCATAGATAAAGAAATAAAAAAATAATCTATTCTCGTCGCTAGTGTTCCTTTATGGAAAGTGGGTACAGATCTCCCACTTGGTACTTGATGTGTATCTTCCAACTGTGCAGCATGGGTTATGTTTTTAAGACAAGTCATGTCGCAAAAAATGTTCTTTGTTCTTGTGTATTTCCCCCTGTCCATTAATGAGATGCTGCAATTAAAATCGCCTCCCCATACCACAGTCTGGGAAGAGTGCAGGTATGGTTGTATAAGTTGGAATAATTCTGTTAGTTCTATCTTTGTTTGAGCTGCATATATGTTAATAATTCGGAACAACACATTTTTAATTTTAAGTTAAGTCAAGAAAGCTCTTCTTGGGGATAGGTCAAGAATCTTGACTAATTGAAAGTTAATTCCTGAAATTAAAATTGCCAACCCAGAGCAAGAATCAATACCAATCAACCAATATGATGGTCCTGCGTATCACGATTTGGTTGCCACTTTGATATCTTGCAATGTGTGGAGTCTTGTATCCTGCAAAAGGAATACTCCTGACCCTTGGGATTTAAGAAATGAAAACACTGCCTAACGTTTTCTATGATTCTTAATACTATTGACATTTAGTGAGTAAAAGGCAACAAAAGTACTCATTGCAGGAGAGTTAGTGAATCCTCACTCAGGGAGGTTTCCTAGTTGACCTTCTTGTGGATCTCACTACCTTGGGTTTAGCCATCCCTAAAGTGTGGGACTGTGTCTCATTTTGTGTGGTGCTATCCATGTTAAGTGGGTCCTCTCTATCTGACCCTCCATCAGACAAGGAAGATCGTATAGAGGAGTCATCTGATTCATTCCCCGAAGTCCCCGGTATGTCAACTAGTGGTTTAAACCTGTTTGCAACCGTGATCCCTGTAGTTCTCTTAGCCTTGGATCTAGGTTGTGACCAGTTCTGGCATCTTCACATCTCCTTTTTCACTTTATCTATTTCCTGTTGTGGCTTGGGGGGGGAGCGTTTTTACTTGCATATCATCTGCTTCTAGCAGGTCTGGTGTTGTCATCCCTGCCTCTTGTGCTGCTTGCAAAGGGGGCATCTCAGGCAAATCCCTAAGGGAAGTGGTAACATATTGCTCTAACTCAGCAGGGGCCCTTACAGGAGAAGCTAACACCAGTTCCCTCGGGGCTACCTCCCCTGGAGGGGGGGCTGATTAAATGTGGTTCTCCCCCTTTTCCTTTGTACCATTGCTATCAAAAGCATCTGCTCTTCCGTGTCTGCCTGATTGGGTTGGTTATGAGCCGCCCAGGGGCAAGAGTGGTATGCATGGCCCTTGGTATACACAAATTGCATAGCTGTTCATTGCGACAATGACCACTAGTATGCCCCATATCCCCACATAAAGTACATTTTAACTTGTCACATAAGCTGCTGGTATGTCCTGTTTCCCCACATCTGTAGCATGCCTTCAGTTGCCCCTGGTAATAAAGCACCCCTCTGTCACGACCAATAAAAAAGCTGTTAGGCAGATGCTGTAAGCTTGTCTCAGTGGTGTGTAACACAATCCTCACTCTCCATCCCCTTGTCCATATCTTTTCATCATCAAAAATGGCTTCCGGGTTTCCCGACACTGTACACCTTTGCTTGAGCCAGTACATTAAATCCATTACACTGACACCTTCATTCCTGAACAAAACTGTGATCGTTCTGTTTGGTGGCTTAGTCAGGGGTATTGCCTCAAAGGGGGACCATAGAGGTGTAGTTTTCAAAGCATGATATAGCTCCCAAAATCTTTGCAAGCCACTGCTGAATTTAAAGCTCACATCGAAGGATTGTTCCCCTGAAACATGTATGAGCGCATAAATTTCTACAGCTGTGTAAGCCATAGACATTTTCAGAAGAGTTTTGGCCACAAAGAGGTGGTCTGGGAAGACATTCAATCCCCTTTTGTAAATTACATGAACCGCATTATGCCACTTTGCTGGGAAGACAGGTTTTCTAAAGAAGGAGGCATAAGTTCTCCTACCCCCTGTATTTTGTGGCCTATCAATGTTAACTGCAGGGTTAGGTAGGATGCTGCTGGCCCTGTAGGCTCCTGAGCATGATTGTCCCTAGAGTCTGCATTAGAGCCAGGAGCTCCACCATTGGGATCCTGTATCATGTCTGGATGGATAAAGAGCAAATGTGGGTTTGCATGAGTTGCAGCTCTTCAGATGAATGCATAGGGGACTCAGCCCTACTCAGAGAAGTGTCAATCGTAATGGGTAAAACTGTGGTAACACTTGTGCAGCAGCATCTCTATCACAGTTCAGTATGTTGTCATTAGGGTTGGGCATACATAGTGGTGAAGAGCCTGAAACCCAGCACCCTGTCTGATTCAGTTCCCACCCGGCTCCTTGGAGCACCGTGTCTACTGACCAATCTTGGCCTTTTAAGTCCGGTTTAGGGGTGCCATGACATGGGCTTGAAGTCAACGCCTCAGTACTCACCATTCTGGGCATAGCCCCCACAGTCTGATGTGCTAGATTCCCTTTGAATATAAATAGTTAAGAGGAACTATTACTTGCCTTCACCAGAGAACTGGCAACATCCATAGGTTCTGCAGTTGGGCTCTGTGCTGCTGCCTTCTCAGTTGTTTCAACCTCATGAAGATTTCCTGCTGCCTGTGTAGTGCACAGCTGATCATGCAGCTGGATATCAGACGGCATCTGCTTGGTGCTTGCACTTGTCTGGTGTGAGTTTCGGTGGCATTGTGCTATCACACTCTGAAGTTCTCTTTGTCGATGTGCAAGCTCCCGCTCCTCCTGTAATAACTGGGCCTCTAACCCGTCGGGTGAGTCTTGCAATACTTCTCCGCATGGAACCTGGAAAAATTCTTCTGTATGTACATCCTTTCGCTCCATATCAAACTCTTTATTTTCTTTACCATTGGGGAACATTATCTCAGGTATCTTCTGGATTTCAGGCACTCCCTCTAAAGAAACTGGAGCGTCGAAGTAATTTTCAGTCTCTTGAGCTGGTAAGGCAGTGGAGGAGACCAGCTCCACTACCTCTCGCACATCCTTCTCTGCTGATAACTTGGTGAAAGTGGCCATCTTGCAGACCAGATGTTCCTCCTACAGGCCAGTAGGGGAATTTCCCTGGTGTCCTGGCTAAATTTCCCCCGTTCACTAAAAATACCACCAACAGCTTAATCTGGTTCAAGGTCAGTTGACATTCATCTGTATCCCCCTTCCCCTGGGTCGTGCCTGAAAATAGGCAGAATTTGTCTAGTGCACTTACCTGGTCAACAAAAACTAAATAAATGATTCTCAAAGGTGGCAGGCTATAGGGTTAATGAAAACAAAACGGAAATGATTACTTTTTCTGCACAAGATCCCTCTATAATACAACAATACATTAATGGAACAATTAAGAATCAATGAATGAGATACTTAGGTATTGTCATCCATAACAGGCCAGTAGGGGTATGTTTATTAAAAGCAAAATCAAATATACAATAATCAAGGAAAAAAAATTACATAGATGCATACATCATAAAAACTGAAAACATAAGCAGGTCTGAAAAAAAACTAAATACAATAGAGGTGAATCAAAAAAAGTCCCAATATCGTTCCCATATATTCCTCTTCAATATTTTCCTTTCTCCTTCTTTCAAGCGTTCCAGATACAGTAGAATCCTTTTGAATAAGTCTTCAGAAGTGAAACGTCGCTGCTGAAACAAAAAACCACATCTGACCTGCCATACCCAATATAGAATCACAACTGCTATAATATTCAAGGTACTGGAATTACATCTGGACCAGGATTCTGGAAATAAACCAAAGAATAAGGCTCTTTGATCCCATTGACACCAGACCTTATCCCAGAAATGGCGTTTCCATAAAAACCAAAAATGCAAAATAAAAGGGCAAGAAAAATATAAATGAGTCATTGTTTCCGTGAGTTCCACACATGATTCCCGGAAACAATTTCTATCCACTAGCTGTTTATGTTTTTGGTTCCCTCGTACATTGATTTTACCATGTGCACTTAACCATGTAATATCCCACATTGATACTGGGATACGGGGATCCATAAGGCGTTTACCAATCTGTAGTTGCTCTACAGGTGTAAAGCTGGGAAATATATTCACATTAAAATGGGATTCTACTATCTCTAAATACAGTTGTTTCCGAGACAATTTTTTAATCATAAGGGTCGAAATGTTCCATATTTTAGCATATCAAATACCATTCCCAGTCTATCGACAGGACATATTTCTTTTATTTTTGTGTAAAATTTCCACTGTTCCATTCAGGAAAAATATCTTTAATAGACATATATACGAAAAGGAAGCCAAGTTTGAATAGAGTCTTGGACCAATGGTTTTAAGTTGGTTGTGAAAAAATTGTAAAAAATACAACCGGATGAATCATAGAGACCCCTCCTTTTCGATAGGGTTGTAATAGAACATTCCGTTGAATAGGATTAAAGCGCTTCCCAGAAGCATGAAAAAAGAGAGCCAAAGGTACAAAATGACATTTAGGTATTGGAAAAATATCGCTATATGCAAAAATAGGGGTAATAAACAAGTTTTAATCAAAAAAATCGTTTCTTTTCCCCAAAGACCATCTATGCCATTTACTAACTTTTCTCTACGTATTCAGAGCAATTTCCAATTATATTTAGCTGCATCTGGAACTCCAAAATACACTCCTAATAACTTATGTGGGGAATCTACTACCTTGATTCCTTGAATAGAAACCACCGTATCAGTAGAAAGGGTTAGGTCAAACACACACTTTTCTGCAAATTCAAACTGGACCCAATAACTGATAAAAAAACTGGTAATACATCAGTTAACAAATGACCTTCTGCAATGTTAGGTACTAAAACACAAAGATCATCTGCATAACAAATTATTTTAGAATGAATGCCTGAAAGACCTGAAAATCTTGGAGATTGATGAAGTAGTCGAATAATAGGGTCCAAAGCTATCACAAATAATAAAGGACTCAGAGGGCATCCTTGCCGCACTCCTCTGCGTATATAACATGGGGGTCCTAGTCTCCCATTAATATACGGCTTAACATAGGCCAAAGAATAACATAAAACAATCCAATTTATAAAAATTAGCGGAAAACCAAAACATTTAAGGGTTAACCAAATAAATTCCTGAAAAATGCTATCAAAAGCTTTTGACAGATCAAAATTAAATAAATATCCTTTAAGGAACCATGACAACCCTGAGAAAATAGTTCTCTGATCAGTATTAAGGCATCATGAATGGATCTACCAGAGATTGAACAATACTGAAATGGGAAAGCAGAGAAGGCAAATATTTAGAAATCCTATTCCTAACAACTTGGCGAAAATTTTGTAGTCTGTATTTAACAATGTAATAGGCCTCCAATTCCTCAAATCCTGTCTATCTCCTTTTTATATAAAAAAGCATTAAACCTTCGTACATCTGATCTGTCAGTCGATCCTCCTGTAAAAACCATTAAAGACAGCTACCAACTGACATGGTATGAGTCTCATAAAACTTATAAATCTCTGCTGACAAACCATCAGAACCAGGGCTACTTTATCCGAAGACCTAAAATAACATCTTTCACTTCTTCACAGAGAAAGGCTTTATAAGTCCTTCTTGTTGTGATGTTGTTAATGTAGGCATATTTAATATTTGTAATATCATTGTCATATCTGTGGTAACAACCTCTGGGGTGTCAAATGTACGCTGTATAAAGTTTGTGACATATGCCATAAGTTCTTCTTGCCCTTTGACAACTTGGCCTTGTTCATCCAATAATTGATGTATTTGTTTACCACCAGCTTTCCCAGCATCGACCCCAAGGGGGTTAAATTGACTCTGAGTTCCAGTCGTTTTGAATTTTTGTTCGAAAAGTATGGATTTTTGCCTATCATACTGCACTTTAACCAATGCGGTTTGACTTCTTGTATCTCAGACCAAGAGAATGATCCAAACCATATAAATGAGAGTCAGTAAATAATGTCAATAATTCCGCTCGTAGGCGTTTGGAGGTATGATGTCTTTCATCAGCTAAGGACCGGGCATATGATTTAAAATATGAGATCACATATAATTTAGTATCAGTCCACCAATCAATAATGGAATCATAGATAGAAATTACTGTAATGCGGTCCGTGATTAACTCCGTAAGACCTTGAATAAAAACAGGAAGTAACAATAAAGATGAGTTAACTCTCACACCCCAGGGCCCTGTGATAACGCATCTTCCAATTGGATTTGTATTCCTATCAAAAGATGGTCAGAAGTTGCCATAGGTATTGTAAACCTTGACTATGCCAGTGGTTTGCGAAACTAACCAATAATCAATCCGTGAGTGCAAGGTCCCTTTCCTAAAGGTAGGCCTCGGGACTGGGCGAAGACATCCACTAATTTTAATTCTGTAATAAGATTATATAAAGCATGGGTGTCACAATAAGTTTTCCTACTGGAAGGATTTCTAAACTAGTATTAAAATCTCACCCCATAGAATTATGCGATTTGTGCACAGAAAAGGTTTAATTTGGCGCAAAAGCTGAATCTTAACTGCTTTCTGCTGTGGTGCATAAATATTTATGAGCCTATAAGGAAACCCCTGCCGTATAAGATCTAGTAAAAAACTCTGCCGGTACTAAATCCACACTCTTTGTAAAATGAAGTTAAGTAGTAAAACAAAAACCAACACCAGAACAGAGGTCTTGTCCTAATGACCAATATGACGGTCCTAAACCCCATTCCCTGGAAGCTATTGTGATGTCTTCTGTGGTATACAACCGAATATCTTGTAAAAAATAAACATCATAGGCCAGACTACGTAGTGCCGAAAAAGTTGCCATTCGTTTATAGTTGGAACGAATACTATTTACATTCAAACTTGCAAGACGTATGGCTGACATGAGAAAAACCACGAAAAAAGGAAGAAAGCTCTGTAGAAATAACCCTCTCATTTCTTTTTCTCACTCTAGCAGACTTCTTTTCGAAATAGCCCCAGAACTTTCAGTCAAAGGTAATGATCGGAGGCGACATGGAAAGAATAGGAAGAGATAAATTCTCAACGTCTCCATCTTCTTCCTCCATGGCCTCACCCCAACTTTGTAGGTTCATACGGGTTAGATAGTGGGATGGATATAGCGTCTACCTGTTTGGCAGAGCGAAGTCTCCGAGCCACTGGTGGGGGAGAAGTTTCTCCATGCTCTTCATCATCTTTGGAGTACTAGAAACACCCGCTAATTCTTCTACAGAGGATTGGTCTATAATTCCCGAAATATCAGTGGGTCATGGAAATAAGGGATGCAGAGGTTCAGGAAGGTTAGGAGATTCAGAAGTTGCAGGAGGTTCAGGCAAAACAGGGCATTTACAATGGAGGTAGTGAAAGAAGGAATTTTTCCATTAGTTGTAACAGGTGGAAGTAAATCCTGGGGGGTCCCTATAACAGAGGATTTAGCAATATAAGCATCATGTTCTGCATAGCCTGCAGTGTTATGTACCGCCCATAGGCAGGCTGAAAATACATGTGATATCACTGCATAAATTACAATGGGAGGAACTGTACAAGCCAACACAGTATGACCTATCATACCGCATGAAGTACATTTCAGTTTATCACAATCAGAGCTCAGATGGGACAATGAGCCACATCTATAGCATGATCTCGGTTGCCCTGGGTAAAACAATATACCACGGTCTCGACCTAGAAAAAACAATTAGGCAGATGCTGAATACCAAACTCATTAATTTTAAGTTGCACAGTAAATTTCCACCCTCCGTCAAAAACCATTTACATCAATTAAAGCATGTGGTGTGCCAGTAACTGTACAGCATGTTCAACCAATACAATATATCTAAAACATTTACTCCTTCATTCCTAAAAGGACAGTAATGACTTTTGCGGTGAGGCCTAGTAATGGGAATAATCACAAAATGCTTCCAGACAGGGTCTGCACGAGCATTATAGTAAGCAGACCAGAATTTATCTAGCAATGCAGCAGCACGGAAAGAAACATCAAAATTAGAGTCTCCTGAAGAGTGTATTAGAGCATACACATCTGAGGGTTTAATCTTAAAGATTGTATTATTAAAGTCTTTCCTACAAAGTCCGGTCTGGAGGAAGGTCCATATCCCCTTGTAATGTATGGGCTACAAATCTTTTCCTCAGTGGGACCTCTGACTGTTTAAAAGAGAAGCGTAGCTGGCTGGTTTACTAGCAGGCTTAACAGCAGAAGGAGCAACAACTGAGTTCTGCAAAGCAGTAACAACGTTCATGTCTGCTTGAAGTACTGACCTTCCGACTGTGGTGGTAGCTCAATGTTCTGTTTCAGCGATGAAGCGATATCCATGTCTGCAGGGGTTTGAAATGTAGAATTTGATTCCTCCGTCGGTTTCGGCAAATCTCCATGCTGAGAATCAGGAACTAACAGCGGAAGTGATGCAGCAGTTTGGTCCGTCACTGAAAAGTGTTCTCTGCTGCACTCACTGCATCCAAGCGGTCCATCTGGTTCACCAATCCATTCCCAGGCAAGGGAAAATTAGGATCTGGTATCCATGCAGTCAGTCCTAATCCAGCCTGCTTTCTCTAGCGCTTCTCAGGGGACCATGTGGAAAGATGAGCCGAAAAAGGAAATAGGTCCTCTACCGGTGTACTGGTCGACATCTGTTTCCATAGGAGCTGTAATTGCATGAACGCTGCTCCTTTTACTGTACTCTTAGAAGCTGTTTGACCATTCTCTGGTCGCTTCCTTTTTCTCCTCTTCTGGTATAAGAATTTGGTCACCATCTGGTTCTTCCTGGCGTCGGTGTTCTCCACTGAAGACATCTCCTTCACAGGTATGTCATTTTCAGTACATTCACAAGCTTAGCGACTGGTAGGGATATCTCTGCAATCTTGCTCTGGTCCTGCAGTCCAGCACTCCACACCTCCGTCCTCTCCAACGGCTGAGACATACTGAGGTGGAGTCAGATGCTTCATGGGAAGGGTTCCCCACCCATCAGAGTAGGGGAATTTCCCCGGTGTCCTGGCCAAATTTCTCCCATTCACTAAAAAAAATACTACCAACAGCTTAACCCGATTCAATATGTCAGTCTGCATCTGGATACCCTCCACCCCCACTCCCACCCCTGGGCCGAGGCTGAAAATAGGCAAAATTGCCTATCTTTCCTTTTCTGGTCAACAAATACTAAAAAAAGCCTACAACAAAAACTGCTATAGAAATGAAGCTGATTGGTGACAAGAAAAGAGATAACATTTACAGTATGTGAAGGTGTAGTACTCCTTTAACAAAACTAATCAGTCTGAAGTGCCTGAAAAAGAACTCCAGCAGACAAGTGAGGGGAGGAATTCCAGCAAGGAATGTTGTTAAGTTTCACTTTGTCAGTGACTTGTTAGCAGCATGCTAAACTATGTGCTACATGTGCAATTTGGCAACAATTTGCAGAGTGAAGTAATTTTGTTAAAGGCTCAAAAGTCTTACAAAAGTAAATTACTGTATTTTCCATTCACCCCTCATAACACTTTGTCCCATCCTCTCCCCACAGCTCCAACCAGCATAACTGTCGAAACTGCTTTGTATATTAGTCTGAAATAAGGATTATGATCCCGAGGGAGCTTTCAAATTTAATCAAGTATTCCAAGTTTTAAAGGAGCGTGCTTAAGGGGCCCCATATTCAAAAGTAGCAGTCCGCATCACACAAGTGCCTGTTCCGTGCATCTCAATTGTGCTGGGACAAAATAATGGTATATTCAGAAGATGCACCATACAATGCGATCAGGTGTGTGTGACTGAATATCTCAAACATTTGCAATCGCGCAATTGGAGATGCGCAGCGGGTGCCCAGTGTCCAGTGCGGAGAATATGGAAGTGTGTGATGTAAAACCACTTGTGTGGCACGGAGATTTGCAATATTCAGCCAGGATATGCAAATTGCCCCATCGCACAGTCAGCGCTCAAACAGCACATTTGCATCTCATTACTGGAATGCATTCAGGCCATTTGCATACCACTGGCATGTGCAGACCCAGCATTACAAGGCAGCACCACCACTCCACAAAGGTGATCTGAAGGTACTGCAACCTAGCAGGCAGGTGAGGATGCATGGCTGTGTGTGGGTGGACTGCAGTGGCCTGTGTACAGTGCTTCATATCCCCCAACCTTTTAGAACCAAAATTTGTGCCAAGGTGTGTGACAACTGGTCAGACTGTGTGACACAGCATCACACATGACTTTGCAAGCCCGGAAGACTGTGGAAATCAGTGCACTAATGTTGCTAATGTGTGCTGATAATCTAATCTCATAGTATCATACAATTCTGCATAACAGTCTCAGTGGTCAGAGTTTACTGTCACCCACTCTGTGTGAGTCTCAGGTTGTCTGAGAGAGGTAAGATGAGTGCCGTATCCCGTCCTGTGTGACAGTTGACAGGTTTGCAGTGCTACAACACTGGAAGGGTCCGGTGTCCTTGGAGCATTCCCCTGCCACTTTCAGGCTGAAGGTGGTGCCACCCCTGCTCCGCACTGCTCACAGTTGGGCACTGTCCACCACCAGTACACCACAATGACCCAAACCCAGGGCCCTGTGGCATTGTCACACTGCAGGGATGGCATCAGTGACATGTATGTGGTTACTGGTGGTGTGGGTCTGGCACGGCCGTGCTGTGTGCACCTATGGTGTGCCATTGTGGGTGTGTGCCATTGGGCTGTCCCTGGCCCATACCATGCTGCCACCATTATTGCCATGCATCCTGCTCACTGTTGTCCCAGATGCCACCATGGGTGCATGCCTTCACTGGGTGGAACTCTGATGGCTACATGGGTGCAGGCCATGGCACCTGGTATATGTGCCGCATTGTAGCTGTCTGCCCCGCAGGTGTGCTAGGGGGACATCTGAGTGTCATGTGGTAGCTAGGCATCCCTGACCTGGGTGTGGTGAGGGAGTGACTGACTGGGCGGTGCTGGTGGTGCCACTCACCGGCACCCGGCAGTTGCCCAGCGGGGCTGTGGCTTTGGGTACTACCATCCTGGCATGACTGCTGTGTGGGGGTGCCTGGAGCACATCCTGGTGCACCTCTGAGGGCTGTCTCAGGGTCATCTGTCTGCAGTTGTGCAGCCTGCCTGTGGGTTGGTGGCTGGCTGATTTAGGCCATCTCCTTTCATACCTAACTTTGTGTGGCACATTTCTGTGATGCGCGACACATGTGCTGCACATTTTGACTAAATATGCACTTGTGCAGTATATTAAGATGCCCACCCCCTTTTTCTGCACCACATACATTATTTCTGTGCAATCGCACATTTAGAAATGCGCAATGAATCTCTCCCTTTGAATACCGTGCTTCAAGATTTTTCTGGGATGCGCCACGCAGCCCTTTAGAAAACTATTTTGACGATATTTACGTCCATAAATTAGCACAAAACATCCAAAAATGTAGTCTGTGGAGTCATTGATGTCCACTAACATTCCCCTTGTTTAAGACTGACGTCCGTTTTTCATGGTGTGGACGTCTTATTTTTTTGGATGCCATGCTAGGAGCCCACCCCAGCATGGCAAAAGTCTTGTTTGCTGACGGGGGTGCACAATCCCCCATTGGCTTCACTGCTCCCCCCGGAAAAAAAACATATGCCACATTGGGAGCCCACCCCAGTGTGGCAAAAGTCTTGTTTGCCGATGGCAGCTCCCAATCCTCCATTGGCTTCTCTGGCACCTCCAAACTGCCTGGTGCCATGCTGGGAGCCCACCCCAACGTGGCAAAAGTCTCCCGGTTTCTTTAAGAAAAAGACCTGAAAGAAAAATAAAATCCCTTGTTGATTCTCTTGCCCGTTGCCCTCCTCCCCAACCTGCACCCACCCTCTGCATACCACACCGCTCCACACCCCCACCTCACCCCATACTTACCTCAGGAGCCCAGCACGATGATCTTCAATGGACTGGGAACACATCTGCACTCTTCAAAGCCGACCGCAAACTGAAGAAATGCCGGTAAGCTGTATAATGGCATAAATGGATTTTTTTCAACTTTGGTGCATATCTCAGCCATTTTTGGGAATATTTTCCACATGGGGTTTTTGGGGCCCCACCTCATGAACTGTGACACTGTCATTTTGTTATTCAGTCCCAAAAGGTAATTTTGCGGTCACTGCATGGAACCACCTTTTGGGACAGATTAACGAAATGACAGTGCCACAGTTCATGAGGTAGACCCCCAAAACCCTATGTTGAAAATTTGGTGAAAAAATTCCCCAAAATGACTGTTTTACGAGCGTGCATTGCTCAGTTCCTACCCACACTTGTAACTTTGAGCATTTTTAATATTTTCACTCCAGATTTTTAGCATTGTCATTTTACCACACCTCCTTATGAGCAGTACAACTGTCATTTTTCACATCTCATCCAAAATATGTTTTCGCACATATATGGCACTTTAATGGCGCGGTCGGTGTGTGATATCAATGCTCGGGACAGATTAAGAAAATCACAGTGACACTGTTCATGAGCAGAGGTCTTAAACTGGCTATGTTGAAAATTTGGTGACAAAAGTCTATAAAATGACTGTGTTAAAGGCATGCATTGTGTCAGATATGGCAAAAAAAAAAGGGTAATATTAAGGGTAACTGCTCCCCAGGGATGTCCACAGAGTACTGCGTCCCTCACAAAATGCAGTTAAACTTATGTATTTAGTGATACCCTCTAAGCTAATTCTAAAGGGTGCCATTAAAGAGTTCCTGACAGTGCCAGGGTAGGGATGGGGGGGCAGCGATTAGAAGAAGCACATGTGGCTGCATGGAGGAATAGAGCTAGGGATGGGGATCCTCTGGACACCAGGAACCTTTAACTGGCTGGGGGTAGGGATTGGGCCACTGGACACCTGGCAGAGACCTTTACTTGGGCTGTGGTTAGGGAGGGGGCCAGTAGAGACCTGGCACTTTTACCCAGGCTTGGGCTAGGGATTGTATTCACTGGGCACCATGTATCAAGGGAGAGCAGTGGATGTGGCCTTTCTGGACTTCAGCAAGGCTTTCAACACAATACCACACAGGAGGCTAGTTAAGAAAGTAAGTAGCTAGCATGGGTGTGTGGTAGAAAGTGGTAAGCTGGGTAACTAACTGGATAAATGATATGAGGCAGAGGGTGATTGCAAATGACAGTGCACTCAGGGTACAGGAAGTAACTAGTGTGGTACCACAAAGATCAGTGCTTGGACTGGTCCTCCTCAATGTCTTCATAAGTAACATTGCTGAGGAGCTAGAGAGGAAGATGTGTTTCTTTGCAGATGATACAAAAATCTGCAACAGGATGGACACTTGGGAAGGTGTGGAACTTACGTACCGGAAATGTAAATGGTCATCAGGATAGGGAACAAGGGCAAGGCAGGATTATTTCTAAAAGAAGCAGCAGAGCCCAATTAGAGCAAGGGGCAGGAACCTGAAAGGAAATACTGCACATTGTAATACAGTGTGTATGTACAAAGGCTACAAATGTTAGTGTAGCATGGATTACAGTGAGTTATTCAGAAGGCCAAAAGAGCTGACTTCAAAAACTATAGGACTTGGAGTATTGTGACTGCCACAATTTGTCGACTGGAATTATTTTGACTCCCAAAAAATTGCCAGCTGGAGTATTTTGACTCAAGTAAAACTGAAATGACTTCCAAATTTCAACCCATGGAAGTATTTGACTTCCACTCAAAAAAAATGATCTGAAGCCCTGGCGCTACGCATCTCCATTTTGTGCCATAGAGCATAAGAAGATAAGAATGTGATGGCAGATGGGGATCGCTTGATTCATCTAGTCTGCCCATGTGTTTGTTTGTTTGACTACCCCCCCAGGATATACTTCTTTGTTTCAGTATCCCACAATGCCTATCCCAACATAGCTTGAATTCCCTAACCGTCTTTTCCTCCACCACCTCCTGTGGCAGTGTGTTCCAGGGCTCCACAACCCTTTCTGTGAAGAGGAACTTTCTGACATTGGTCCAGAATTTACCTCCTACTAAATGTCTTTTGTGACCTCTGGTACATGCCCTTTATTCTCATTGAAGAGGCTCACTCCTGTGCTAAGTTGATTCACTTGTGGTATTTATAGGTCTGTATCATACCTTCCCTGTCTCTTCTCTGTTCCAAGGAGTACAAGTTTAGTTGCCTAAGTCTAGTCTCATAGGGTTCATGGTGGAGGTCTTGGACCCTCTTTGTAGCTTTTCTTTGCACATACTCTAATTGGTTTATGTCTTTTTTAAGGTGCAGTCTCCAGAACTGGACTCAGCACTCCAAGTGAGGCCTCACCAAGGACCTGTACAATTGGATTGTTACCTCTCACTTTCTGCCTGTAATACCCCTGACTATGCATCCTATGATGCTACTGGCTTTTTGAGATGCTTTTTCACATTGCCTTCCTACCTTCAGGTCATTTGATACTGTGATTCCAAGGTCTCATTCTAGGTCAGTGATGGCTAATGTTTCACCTCCCAAGGAGTAATTTGTCCCTGGGTTTCTTTATCCCAGGTACATGATTGCATTTTTGGGTATTGAACTTCAACTGACAAGTCTTGGACCATTCTTCCAGTTTCTTCAGGTATGTCTCCATCCTTTTGGCCCCTTCCTGTGTGTACACCCTGTTACAGACTTTAGTGTCATCTCCAAACAGGAATATCTTTCCCTTCAATTCATCTGCAATGTCGCTGATGAATATGTTGAAAAGTATTGGTCCCAGCACCGATCCCTACAGGACTCCACTGGTTACTTCCCTTCATGTGATAGAACACCATTTATTAGAACATTTTGGGTCATCCCCTGTAGCCAGTTTCTCACCCAGCTTACAGTCTTACTTCCTATACCTGTGTTCTCCACTTTGTTGATGAGCCTTCTGTGTGGGATGGAGTCGAAGGACTTGCTGAAGTCTAGATATACAATATCTATGGCCCCACCCTGGCCTACTACTTTAGTTACCCAAAGAATTCCACCATGTTTGTTTGACAAGATCGTCCAGTTGAGAAGCCTGGCTATTTAGGGTCAAGCTTCCCGCTGGCTTCCAGGTATGCCACTATCCTTTCTTTTAGTATAGATTCCATGATCTTCCTGACGATGGAGGTGAGGCTGACAGGTCGGTAGTTCCCTGCCTCTTTCTTGCTGTCACTCTTGTGTAGGGGCACTACAGTGGCCTTTTTCCAGTCCTCTGGTACCTGTCCACTTTCCAGTGATTTGTTGAAGAGTGCAGCCAGTGGAGCAACAAGTTCCTCTCTGAGCTCTTTTAAGACTCATGGATGAATTTCTTTGGGACCCATGGCTTTGTCTATCTTTAATTTGTTTACTTCCTGTAGGACTCTGTCTTTTGTAATGGGGCTATTGTCTGCCTCCTAGGTGTGATGTTGATTTGTACCAAGTGCTGGACCGTTCCCACTGTCTTCGTGTGTAAACACAGAGCAGAAGAATGTGTTCAAAACTCCCACTTTTCTGCATCCTCTTCTATGTGTTGACCCTCGTTGGTTTTTAGTCTGACAATGCCCCCCTTGGTCTTTCTTTTCTCTCAGATGCACCTGAAAAAAGTTTTGTTGCTTTTTTTTTATGTCCTCAGCAATTTTCTCCTTGGTTTTTGCCTTTGAATACATGGGCCTAAATCTGCATAATTCAAGATCTGAATATACTTATTTTTTCATCTTAAGGAAACATGAACAGTTTAAACATTTAATGTTCTTTCATTAAATAGAATGGGATTATACAATTATTTAAATACAAAGTGCCACCTTGGATTGTGATATTAACCCTTGATTCAGTAATGCATGAAAATGTAAAAGAGCATATTTATTTTTGATATTATTTCAGAAATTTTATGAGTTAGACCTGATGATCTGGCAGCCTTGTGTAGCAAGAGCCATGGAAATGGTAAGTGATGAGTGCAGAGGTCTTTCTGACACAAGTGTGAATACAGTGCACTAGTGTAAGTGATGGGTTTGCAGTATTAAAAATATTAAATCTGATTGACTGTATGATTCATTTGATGTAGGTGAATAACAAAATACGAGCTAGGGATTGAACAAAGGAGATTTAAATATTTAAGAAGTACTGGTACTTATAGGATTGGATATTGGAATAGTGAGGTGGATAAATGCTTGATTGACAGATAGGACTCAGCAGGTTTACATAAATGGATATTATTCCATACAGAAGGATCTGGATAGAATAAGTGACCGGACAACGAAAAAGGGGATGAGTTTTAACATAGACAAATGTTGTGTCATACATCTGGGTAAACAGAATAAAATGGTAAACTATTCCCTAAATGGACAAACCCTAAGACACTCGGAAGAGGAGAAAGACTAGGGCATCATCATTGATAATAAGCTAACATATGAAGCCCAGTGTACAAAACAAATTAGTAAAGTAAATAACTCACTGTGGGCTATAAAAATAAATTTTAAGAGTAGAATCTGGGAGGTGATCATGCCACCCTATAGGACATACAGTACATGAGACCGTTGCTGGACTATGGTAGCCCTGTATGAGGACCAATATCCAGGGGAAACATAGAACATAGAAACATAGACTTTGATGGCAGATAAGGACCGCGTGGCCCACCTAATCTGCCCATATTCCTACCTACAGGATAAGCTGCAGATCCTAGTTAACCAATAGCCTATTTCTTCCTACCCCCCACAAAAGTTGCCTTATGTCTGTCCCATGCATTCTTGAGGTGAGGGAAGGTGTAGACAGACTGGAGAGGGTGCAGAAGCGGGCTACAAAGATGATATATGATTTGAGGAACAAACCATACGGGGAAAGGCTATGGGATTTAAACCTTATGTCCCTGGAGACAAGGAGAATAAAGGTTGACCTCTTGCTGTGCTATGACATTATGCAAGATGAGTATGTAATAAATGAACTACAATTAGGATTCAAATATAACACTGCATGTACTAGGGGGCACCCATTACAGCTATAGCCTAGGAAATTCAACACAAATAAAAGAGGGGCCCTTTACACACAGAGTGTGGTGTCCCTATGGAACGGATTACCCATGGAGGTAATCATAAGTAACAGTAAAAAGCAATTTAAACAGCAGTTAGATAAATACGGTATATACTGGATGGTAATGTAGTACAGTACTATGGGTAATCTGGACAGGAGCTTTCATATCGGCTTACTTCCCCTCCAGCTCCTAAATACCTTAGAATGAACCTTAGTATCGTACGTAAAACCTTTTGTGGATGTGCTTTCAGGTATAAATGAGTTGCTATCTAAATGTGGTATGAATAGGTTATTAAAAACAACATATTTTTATTTAGAGTGTCCTCAGAAGAAGCCTTATAGGTGAAACATCAGGATGTTTTGAATAAACACAAACAAATTCAAGTATTTGGTGTTGAGGCCTACTTTTTGGCTCAGAGCAGCCCAGCCATCTTATTGTAACAATGTGATAGACACCATGGGCAGGATTCACAAAGCAGATGTGCTGGGCGCAATTGAGATGCGCTGGAGCAACCTGGATGCACTGACCCAAGACAGTGCGATTCACAAAAGGATGCACCGCAAGATGCCCTGTGCGCATCCCCACTGTGAATTGCATGGATGTTGAATGGTGTAACTGGAGATACCCCAGCAGAACCGTGATGCACCAAATCACCCAGGGCAGCAGAATAGTGAATATGGAGCAACCCAGCAGGGGACAGAGGAGCAACAGGGGGAACCCACAGTGGCACAAAGGATGCAGAGACATATACCCACAGGGACCAGCCAGAGTGGCAAAGGGACCAACAGCGGCCACAGCAGATGAGGTGCACAGACAAGGCACACAGAGCAACACCCAGAAACACCCGACACAACCCACAAAGGAGCCCAGGTGGCACACATGACAGGCACAGTGGTGCCTGTCAAGTTGCGACACAGCCACCGGGGACACCATGCACCATGGAGGTGTCCACATGACATAGCTACCTGCACAGGATCCCAGGGATGTGGAAGAAGGTGATGCTACACAGAGGTACACCAGTGGATAGGCTGGCTGGCACACATGTGAGAGCAGTGCAAGACACAGGCATACAAAGCCCACAACCAATGTGGACTGTACACAGGACCACAGAACAACAGTGCAGCAGTGCAGTGGATGCAGGCCACATGCACCACACACAGAACAGAGGCACAGATGAAGACAGCATGACACAATGCCCATGCACATGTCACAGGCAGCACGGTGGGCACACAGTGTGTCTGACATGGCGGGGGGCAGGATGCAGCTGTCTGCCATAACACACATGCAGATGTGTGTATGACAGCAAGGGAACAGCAGACAGCAGCAGACAACAATATAACAAAACCACAATATACAGTGAATGACCACGGACAACGGTTCAAAAATAAACCTGTTTACTAAGAACAATGTCACACAAACAACTATATACAATAACAGCCAGTAGGATCTGGGAAGGGGAGGGTGGTGGACTGTACACATACAAAAGCGGCATGCAGGGTTTGAATGTCATTGCATGTGCCAGTAGGGGATACAATTAGGGAAAACCTGTGAGATGGAAGGGATGGTGGACAACACACATTGGGGCCACACAGCAATGTCCATGTCCCTAAGGCATGGGACGTGCCACAGTATGACGCCCATGCCTACATCCTCGGATGCTCAGCAACTGGAGCAGCCTTGTCACTGCCCATAACAGCCATCCCTGACACAGGTACAGTGGCCACAATGCCATCCGCAGAGACCTCTGGACACAGAGTCCCAACCGCTGTAGCAGTCCTTGATGCCTCCGATGACCAGGGACACGTGGTAGTACACCCCTTGGACCTACAGTGGGGGACACAGACAACAGAGACTAAGTGCCATGTTACACACACCCCCAGTCCCCTGTGGGTGTGCTGGAGGCATCCACCACAGATATGGCCAAGAGCCTGCCAGGCACACTGCACACTGCACCAGGTAGGCACACAGTGCCACACCGTGACCGTGAACAGTAACCCATTGGGCACATGTCCCACGAGTGCATACAGGGGTGTGTGCAGAGGGGCATAAAGCCATGCCCCATGCAACATGTGCACATGCCAGCAGGCTGCACAAGCATGCAGGCCCTGTCAGGACACCACTGGTGCACCACAGGGTGCCCACTGTGCACATGACATGCACACATGGTGAGTGTACATGCAGGGACCAGGAGCACTGTGGCCTAAGCACACGCCGCAATCCCCACACCCCTTGTGTGTGCGTGACCGGCAACACATGGACATGCACAATGTACAAGTAACAGCCAGAAGGGTACACAACCCCACTAGACACACAGAAAATGCAAAACACAGACACTCACCTGCACCAGCACGTCACCGTCCACGGGCAGCACCAGTGGCCCTAATGCACCTGTCCTCCACCACTGCTGTGGCCTTCCACCTGGCTGCCGGCCCTGCAGGGGAAACAAATGCAGAGAACACAATGAGGAGATGCGATGTGTGACTTGCCACTCTTTCACCACAACAGCGGTGCCAACATGCAGTGAAGACATCAACACACAGTGCCCAAGTGATGACAGCCCAGGCTGTGTGCAGCGGTGCACAGCACCCCTTCTCATGCCCACCATGTGTGCAAATGTACGCATGCAATTCTAATGGCTGTGTCACCCCATGCATTCCACAGTGGCCATGCCCCACCCAAGCACCATGGCACACATGCCCACCCCCTCTGACGCGTGGGCAATGGCAACACTGTGCATGTGCTGTTGTGCCCACATGTGTGTGAGTGTCCCTATGTGTGTAGTGGTATGCGGTGCAGTTTCCCCAATCCCCATGCTACCCCGTGCATGTATGGTGCTGCGACATACCTTGGCATGGCACCGCACCCCTGTGTGCATGGTTCTGTAGGCTCGTCAGCCTGTCCTGGTCCCTGTGCTGTAGATCACTAGACCGGTGCCTGCATTGCTCCCCAGTGTGGGAGACACCTGTCTTGCACACCAGTTGCACAGCTATCGGGCCCACACAGTGGGTCATGGCTCATTCAGGTTATTTGACCCAAATAGCAGCCCCTCAACCTGCAGCACCAGGAACACAAGGTTGAGGAGCTCCACCTCACTCCAGTTAATGGCCCTTAGGCCCATCCTCTGAGCATGTGGCATGATCACTGACAGTGTCAGCAGAGAAGGTGTGCACAGACAATTATGCTGCACTTCACTGGCACAGTCGCGCCACATGTACATATAGCTGTTGTGCAGTGCACCACGCACGGCGTGCTGCTGCGCAATTACCACCAGTAGCGCGCTATCACACATGCGCACAGCACACTGCCAGAGCAGGAATTCAGGGTCATTGGTCATGGCCGGGTCGCACATGTGCACACCGCTCGGGGACACCATCTTGTGACTAGCAAGCAGCATCATGCACAGTGCAGGTGTTGCACCGTAAGCCACAGGTATGCAATAACACTCCTTTGTGCGATCAATGCACACAACATAGCAGGCAGCACAGTGGTCATCGTGCATATGGATGTTAATGCACAGCCAGGGGCAATTGCATGTTGTGTGTGACCGAACTGAGTGCTGTGCCTGTCAGATCAGTTGCACATGTGCTTATCTGAGCCGCGACAGTTGCACCCTAGTCAGGACTTGCCCCAAAGTCCAATGCGCATGCGCTGGATATGTGCCATGTGGAGATGCACCCAATGCAGCAGATGTGCCATGCTGATTGGGATGAGCTAAGGGCAATTATGTAATTCACATACATTGCTTCCAAATCAGCTCATTGATGAATGCAGGGGATTTCACCTGTTTAGCATCTCATTAACGCTGCTCCAAACCTCATTTGCATGCCCTGAGCCATAAATGCTCCTGAATGTGCCTCCACAGAGCTCAGGTGACTGAGAGGAATTGCAGCCTTGAAGGCAGGTTTGTTTACACTATTTCAAAGGCAGTGTAGCAGCACCAGAGGATAGTGTGAGGCCTTGGACATACAGTTATTGTCCATGGCTGTTCAAGGACAACAGACACATCCAGGTGTGTGCCATACACTGTCCCACTGGCCATACAAGGCCCAGCTGTGGGAGGGGGGTTGCTTGTGGGGGGGGTGTACCATGGCACTGTAGATGGCTGATGTCTATGTTGCAGTCCTGACCACCATCCAGTGTTACATGACATGCAACACCTGCATCATGTTTAAGACAGTGCATCTACATGTGCCACTGCAACAGGACTGGATGGCCAATGCACAGCTGTCCCTGACAGTCCCAGATCCCGTTCTGGATTTGCATGGCAGGTGGGGGTGTGATTGGCAGACAATGTGCTATGACCCTGCTGCAACCAGATGCTGTGCCTGCACATGTATGGAGCTGCATGTGCAGGGCTGATAGCTGCATATTCTCACCCACAGAAGCCAACATGACTGGATGAGACACAGCTGCTGGATGCAGACATCCAAACTTCACTGGTGATGAGGATAGTGCACTGATTGAGATATACCTGCTGCGGAAGGACGTCCTGTCTGGTAGGGGTGGCAGCCATCAGATGCGGGACGAGGGCCGGGAGGCAGTGGCATGGCATGTGAACGCCATCAGGAAGTGCAACAGGACACCACAGGAATGCAGAAGACATCTGACTGATGAGAGGAGGAGAGCCAAGGAGAAGGTGGCACACAGAGGCCTCCCTGAGTAGGACAGGGGGTGGTCCACAGACAGGGTGTGCCTCACACCCACAGAGGAGCTGCTTGTTGCCAGTATGGGCCATGCAGCTGTGCAGGGTGTTCCTGGAGGGGGGTTCCACATGAGCAGCAGCCCATCGCAGCACTGTGAGTATACATGCCCTGGACGCATACCTGTCCATGTGTGTGTGTCATGTGTGCCATGACATCCCCGCTGTGTGTGACTGTCAGGCCATGTGCCTGTGTGCATTGAAGATGGATCTGTGTGCCCCATCCGTGTCCCATGTTGTGCAGTTGTGTGATGGGCTGGGCATGTCTTGGGGGGACATCCATGGTGTTGAGGTACTGTGCACACCAGGGCTGCCATCCCAGTGGTTGTTGGTCAGGGTGTTGCACAGTTACGCATGGTAACATGTACAGGCACTGGGCCTCTCTATCTTGTGCCATTATATGGCTGCATCAGCAGAATGGGCATTGCATGTCCATTGCAGGGACTGTCAGGCACAAGAATGGCACACCTCTATGTCAAAATGTACATGCCTGTCCGACCACTACTGTCACCCATGTCTGTAAACATGTATCCCTTCTTTCTGTTGCAGCTCCATGATGCCTCATTGGTGCTGCTGTGTCTGGTGCACTGAGGGATGGCACAGCAGGTGATGATGCAAGGCTGTCCCACAGGGCTGCGGCTACGACTGGGGATGGTGCTGCCCCTGGACTGTCCCACACCACAGCTTTCCCAGCCGCATCATCAGTGGTGGCAGGCCTGTCAAACACCTCGGCAAGTGGTGCTATAGCTGGCGACCATGATGCCACTTGGCTGGAAGGTTTCCTGGGTTTGGGTGATGATGACCCAGAGGACACAGTGGACATCGCTGATGCCCTGCTGGTGCTGGTATCTGGTACACAGGGGGCATACAGTGATGTTGCTGATGATCTTGATGCCACACAAATCTTGGAGGACACAGCCAACAGTATGGCACCCGACGCACAGGTGCATGCACAGGTGGCACCTGCAGGCATTGGTGTTCCTGCTACCCACGGCATGCCCAAAGAGCCCGCACAGCTGCCCATGGGGGTGGGTAATGTGGGCTCTGTGCTTGGTGCTGCTATGAAAGTGGGGACCACCAGCACGGGTCAGCAGGGTGATGTGGGTCTGCCACAGGTGGTGGTGGACCATGATGCAGCCATACCTGGACAAGCTGTGGTTGCAGAAGCCCATTCCCCACCCATACCCCAGCCTGCTGTGGTGCGTCCACTTACAGTGGATGCACAGTAGCAGGCTGACACACCACCCGGCCATCGGTGCCGTCCCCATGAGCCTTCATCTGCCAATGGGATTGAGGGCTATGCACACCTCCTGCAGGACACCGTGGAGGGGCAGGCATTCCTATGGGCAGAACTCTGGGGCCTTCAGACACTGCTGACCATTGAGCATGAGTTGGCAGCTGCGTGGCATGCCCAGATGTTGGTAGAGGCATGCCTACTGTGGGTGGGCATGACCGCAGCTCTGGAGAAGATTGCACATGCTGCTGAGGCTGCGTCGTGTGCATCCAGTGCACAACGTGGCTGCTGGGCCTCCAGCTGAACACCAAGGAGTGCCTCACGCAAGCCCAGACACTGGTATCAGGTGGACCCATTGCTGCTGATGCTGTCACCACATCTCTCCATGCTCATCATCCCCATATCTGGCATGGATCATGGGGCCACCACACCAGTGAGCACCCATTCATGGTCTCACTGCAGTACCCCTCCAGGGGTGTTGGCTGCCCCCCCCGTTGGCTAGTGGTGCTGAATCAGCAACCACCAGTCATGGGTGTAGCCGTCCACGTGTCTATGGTGGCCATGGTGTCTCCCTGTGATGTATGGGTCACTACCTCAGGTGCAGGAAATTGCTTGCCTTATTGTTTTCAGACCATAAAGTGTTGTATTGGATCAGGAAAGGTTGCATCATAACCATTGTCAACCAATTGCCCTGCGTGGAGACTTCCAGACTTGATCAGATTACTATAAGCTACTGGTGGCTACAATATTTAGAGACACAAAGCACATCTTCTTGACCTGGAAGGACACTACTTCTTTATTCAGCTGTGAGCTGTGTGGGAAATTCTATATTGCACTTGATATCTGCAACAATGTGTACTTTTGCTCAATTCTGTGGGAGGTGAAACTAACTACCCTTGGTAATTGCTTTTTATTTACATATTTATTTAGTGTTTAATGAAGAAGGGGCTTGCAAACTCTGTTTATCTTGTGAGTAACTTCAGAAGGATTTAAATACTGCATTTGGGTAGACCCTTGGAGGTAGCTAGATTGTCTGCTAGGATTTTCTGACAATTAAACTATTTTTAAATAAATTACAGGTGGCTGAGGAGTGAATAAGGAGCTTGCAAACTCTGCTTATCTTGGAAGTCACTTCACAAGGGTTTGAATACTGCATTTTGGTTGTCCCTTGGGGGTAGCTGGATTGACTACTAGGATTTTGGGACAGAAACTATTTTTAAATAATTTACTGGTGCATAGGATTTTGTGATAGTTAAACTATTTTTAAATAAGTTACTTGAGGTTAGTTGAATTACTATAAAGGGCAGTACTCACCAGGGTGGTGGAGCAGTGGTGTATTTGATTGTTTCTAACAGTCACCTGTGGTTGTGGACTACCCCCCCCTTTCCCACACCCCACACCCCCAGGCATGGCATTTCCTTTATAGCCAAAGTTCTGACATCTCTTCCTCAACAGGTCTTGGGGCAGAACTGTCATATTCTTAATAACCCATCACAGGACATAAAGGGAAAGTACACAGCACCAAAAAAAAAAAAATTATATATATTACATACTGTATATTATAAGGGAGAGCGACTTGTGGGGAGTGGTGCAATGCGCTGGCTATGGGGCAACGGTTTTCAGGGAGACATTCTGGAAACTGCATTGCTGTCCTATTTGCAGGCAACTGTCAGCTCTGAGGGAGGAGATTGCCCACCTCCAGGCTGAACTGGCAAGGACTAAGGAGGCCTCCCCCACCCAAAGAGCACCACTGCCACAACCACTGCCTCAGAGGTTGCCAAGTAAGAAGAGCAGTTGGACCACAATGGGTTCTGGGAGGGTGCGGGTGGTGGAACAGAGGCGAAGACCCCTAGTTGTATCTCTACACAAATCATACGCCAGTCTGGCAGACCAAGGTTCCTCTATGATGGCACCCTCAGTGGAGACCAAGAAGAATGCTGAGGACATCCACAAGGGAGACCCACAAAAGGGTGGCAAGGGACTCCACAGAGGAAGGAAACAGCTTCTGATAGGGGACTCAATTGTTAGGGGGGTAGAACTGGGGAAGGGAGAGGAGAGGGAAGTAAGGTGCCTGCCTGGTGCCATGGCTTGGAGGGACAAGAAGCGAATTCTCACAATTGCAGAAGCAGCATCACAGGAGAGGGAACTAGATATCATTGTCCACCTTGGGACAAATGACCTAGCTAGGCATGGAATCAGTGCAGTGCAGGATGAATTTGAGGAGTTGGGGAGGGGCCTCAGACAGGTAGCAAGCATAGTTACCTTCTCAGAGGTGCTGCCAGTCCATGGCAGGGGTGAGGTTAGGGTACTGCACACCATGCAGTTTAATGAATGGTTGCTAAACTGGTGCAGAACACAGGGCTTTGGCTTCATTGGGGACTGGGGATACACCTGGAGAGATGAGAGGTCTGTACTAAGCGATGGTGGTCTGCATCTGTCCAAGAAACCAAGCTCTAAGTGACAGGTTTAAATGCTTCTTGGTAAGCTTTTAAACTAGCCAAGGGGAGGTGCTGATAAGAGGCAGGAAATTTCAAGCCTCCCCACAAAACATGGCAGGTAGTAAGGTAAACACTGAGGTACAGAGCTCAACAGAGGGCAGGACAGGGTAAATGGAAGAATGAGACAAGGCAATAAGAGCAGGGATGGGGAAAAAGGTAAAGCCAACATTAAATGGAGGGCAATAGAGTACCAATGCCTGTAGTCTGGGAAACAAGCTTCCTGAGCTAGCAGCCCTGATGGAAGATGAAAAATTGGATATTGTGGCAGTCACAGAAACATGGTACATGGAGAACCATGACTGGGATGTCAACATACCGGGGTACACAGTCTACAGAAGGGACAGGGAGGATAAAAGAAGAGGTGGAGTAGCTCTATACATAAGGGAAGAGATCAAAGCTACAGAACTAAAAAGTAAAGAGGGAGGACAAGAGGCACTCTGGGTCACCTTGGAGACAGGGAATGGCATCACAATCTGCACAGGGGTTGTATACAGACCCCTGTCTCAAGGGGAAGAAACGGACAAGAAAATGATAGAGGACGTTCTCAAAATGGCTGAAAAAGGGGAGATACTGTTGATGGGGGACCTGAATATGCCAGATGTTAACTGGATGACATGTACTGCAGCCACATCCAAGAACAGGGTCATTCTCGATGCCCTGCAGGGAGCAGGCCTTAGACAGCTAGTGTTGGAACCTACTCGGGAGGGAGCAATACTAGACCTGGTACTCTCAAATGGAGAGATGATCACAAATTTAGAAGTCAATAGACATCTGGGAACAAGTGACCACTGCACAGTGTGCTTCACAATAAGCACAACCATGGAGACAAGCCATACAAAAACAAGGATACTGAACTTTAGAAGGGACGATTTTGGCAAAATGGGTGAATACCTGAGGAATGCACTATCAAATGGCCAAAAAGGAGGAGTGGAAGAACAATGGAGAAAAATCAAAACTGCTATCATAGAGGCAACAAGCCTTTGTGTGGGACAAATAAAGAAAACAAAGTGGAGTAAAAAACCACTATGGTTCTCAAAAGAGGTGGTAGGGAAGGTTAAGGAGAAAAAAGGCTGCATTCAGAAAGTATAAGGAATCACAGGAGGAGCACAACAGGGAACTGTATCAATTAAAGCAGAAAGAAGTGGGGAAGGCAGTCAGAATAGCAAAGGCCCAAACCAAGGAAAAAATAGCCAACTCAGTTAAGAAGGGGGATAAAACCTTTTATAGGTACATTAGGGAGCATAGAAAGGTTAAGGGAGGAATAGTGAAGATTAATAAAGGAGAGGGGAGGTGAGACGAGGGAGACAGTGAAAAGGCAGAGATACTGAATGAATACTTTTGCTCAGTATTCACAAAAGAAGATGAGGAGGAGTTACCTAAACCAGACAGTAGAAGCACTCTGGGTAGGGGGGTTGACACCAGTCCATTTACAGAAGAGAGAGTCCTGAAAGAACTCCTAAAACTCAAGGTGGACAAAGCAATGGGGCCTGATGGGATTCACCCCAGAATCCTAAAAAAACTAAGGGAGGACCTAGTGATACCACTGACCACACTTTTTAACAAATCATGGAAGGATGGGGCAGTACCTGAGGACTGGAGGAGGGCGGATGTGATTCCCCTTCACAAAAGTGGGAGCAAGGCAGAAGCAGGAAACTACAGACCTGTAAGTTTGACCTCAGTGGTAGGGAAAATGATGGAATCACTTCTGAAAGAAAGAATTGTTGCGTACCTAGAGGTCAGAGGGGCACAGGACCCAAAGCAGCATGGAGTTACGGCAGGAAGGTCATGTCAGATGAACCTAATTGATTTCTTTGACTGGGTGACCAAAGTAATAGACCTGGGAGGGGCTGTGGATATGGCCTACCTAGACTTTAGCAAGGCATTTGACACAGTCCCTTAAAGTCTAATAATCAAGTTAGCCAGCCTGGGAGTGGGTTCAGGGTGGTAGCCTGAAGTAACAACTGGCTGCACAACAGGACACAGAAGGTAATAGTGAATGGAACACATTCTGAAGAAAGGGGGTTACTAGTGGAGTACCTCAGGGCTCAGTACTGGGTACGGTCCTCTTTAACATCTTTATAGGTGACATTGCAGAGGGTCTGAAGGGAAAGGTATGCCTCTTTGCAGATGACACAAAGATCTGTAACAGAGCTGATACACAAGGTGGGTAGAAAGGATGAGAAGGGACTTGTCAAGGTTGGAGGAATGGTCAGACATATGGCAACTTAGATTCAATGCAAAGAAGTGCAAAGTAATGCACCTGGGAAACAAAAACCCAGGAGAAGAGTACACAATAGCAGGGGAGGTACTAACAATAACAAAAATGGAAAGGGACTTGGGGGTAGTCGTATCAAATGACTTAAAGGTGGATAAGCAATGTGAGAATTCAGTAAGGAGAGCCAGGGGGATACTAGGATGCATCGGAAGAGGCATCACAAGTAGAAAAAGGGAAGTGGTTATCCCTCTGTACAGACAGTTGGTGAGACCCCATCTGGAATACTGTGTGCAGTTTTGGAGACCCCATCTACGCAAGGACATAGACAGGATGGAGGCAGTCCAGAGGAGGGCAACTAAAATGGTGCAGGGTCTGCATCAGAAACCATATGAAGAGAGACTGAGAGAGCTAATATGTATACCCTTGATGAAAGGAGGACGGGCGGCATAATAGAAACTTTCAAGTACCTCAAGGGAATCAACAAAGTCCAGGAGGGTAGCATCTTTCAGAAAAAGAGATGTGTAAGAACAAGGGGGCACAATTTAAAGATAGAGGGGGGACAGCTCAGGGGTAATGTGAGGAAATATTTTTCATGGAGAGAGTGGTGGATGCATTGAACCGCCTTCCTGGGGAGGTTGTTGGGTCTAAAACAGTGGGGGAATTCAAACATGCATGGGACAGACAAGGCAATTGTAGTGGGGGGGTTGCAGGAAGTAGGCTGTTGGTTAACTAGAATCTGCAGCTTATCCAATAGGAAGGGAAATGGGCAGACTGGGTGGGCCAAGTGGTCCTTATCTGCCATCAAAGTCCATGTTTCTATCTACTGCTCACATGGCCCCAGCACCTGCAACCTGTGTGACCCACTCATCTGGCTCCCCATGCCTTTGGTGGCGTGGGTGTGCCCCAGTGCAGTGCCATTGTGGGTCTCCTGTGCATTGCCACATGCATGTCCATGTGAACCACTGTTGTGCTGTGTAGCATGGGCGTGATGAGTGTGGTCCTGTGTCTGCTGTGCACGTATCCATGCCATCCCCAGCACATACACTGTGGCCCATAGACATGCGGATCCTTTTGTGCGCCCATATGTGTGTGTGTGCAGTATGTTCACCATCACGGGTGTGCTACACTGCGGCACTGCTGCTGTTGCATGGCCTGTGGTGTGAGTCTGGCTGTGTGGATCTGTGTGCGTGGTGTGGGGTGCCATCTGTGTAGTACTCACCTGCGGTCACCAAAGTGCTCCTCCACAATGGTGTCCCTGTGCTGCCAGGCCCTGGCAACCAGCCGTGGGTCCCAGTATGGCATTGGTGGTCCAGGCCAAAGCCCCTGGATTGCTGCATCCTCGTTCCCCACCTCATCCTTCTCCCTGGAACTGTTGCCCTCCTCAGCCTGGACAGCTATGCCATGGTCAATGGCCATGTTGTGTAGTATACAACAGGCCAGCAATATGCCACAGGTCTTCTCTGGGCTATACTGTAGGGCACCACCTGACCTATCCAGACACTGGAAGTGCATCTTCAGCATGCCAAAGACATGCTTGATGATGGCGCATGTAGTGATGTGTGCCTTGTTGTAATGCTCCTCTGCCTCTGTTCTGGGTTGTTGGAATAGGGTCAGTAGCCCGGGTCAGAGTGGGTACGAAGCGTAATCTGTTGGGAGCAATGGTGGCTGTTACTCCACTGCTTAAATGTGCATCATGCCCTTCCCTCTACACCATGGCACACTGGTGTGAGTGCTTGTTGTACACCCCGGACCATGTGTCAACTGTTCTTGCCAGTCTACGTCCCCCTCCCAACTGCTGTGGCCTGGCCATACTTCACAGGTCTGCCCGTGACTGCTCATGCCATGGTTGCCCACACGTATTCTAGCCCCCATTGTCTGCCCCCAGGTGCCCGGCGGTCGCCCATGCCTGTCTGCATGTGGTGTATTCTGCCCTGCCACACGTGCCTGCTGTTGCACTGCACCCCACCTCCCAAGCATTGTTGTTCTGCTGCACTGTCCCCCTGTGTGCACGGGTGCAGTGCTATTCCCCCTCCAGTGTCCCGCCTGTGCTACCCCCTGTGCATTTTGCATTGTGCCACTTGCACACCTGCCCCCTTCCCTCCCATCCTGTGCTGTGCCATGGTGTCCTGTTCATGTGCAGTTCTGCATGACCCACACACCTATGAGATGTCCACTCAGTATGTTCCCAGTCTCGAACCTGCGACAGAGGGTGGACTGATGGTGACATATGAAGGCATCATGTGTGCTTCCAGGGCGTGTGGCATAGACATTGCTGATGCACACTGTGGCATTGCACACCACCTGGCAGTTTACTGAGTGGTAGCCCTTGTGGATGACATGTGTCCCACCATCCTCACCAGGTGCAGTCAATGGCCCCTATGATGCCTGGCATGTGCGCCACCCTGTGGAACTGCTGCATAGTTTCTGTCCATTTTGCCTGTGTGCTTGGGAAGTGGATGTATTCTGAAGCATGTGGGAGCAGTGTGGTGATGAACTGTGTGAGGAGATGGGATGTTGACAGCTGGGAGATGCCAGTGGTGTCTCCGGCTGGCCTCTGGAATGTTCCCATGGTGAGCAGGCACATTACTGTTGTCACCTTGGTCTCCACTGCTATGGCATGACCTCTTCCAGTGGGTGCCTGCATTTCATCATGGCAGAGCTCACAGAGCTGCCTCAGAATAGCCCTGTTCAGGCAGTATCAGCCAACCGTTTCTGTGTCCGTCAGCTGTTCAAATGTCAGTCTGGCATGATACTGCCACGGAGCTGGCCGCCTATGGTGCCTTCTGCTGCCACATTGCTGGTTCGCCCGTCTCCTCATTCCCATTATCATGTCTATTATCAGGAATGGTGCACCATCCATTGTTGGTTTCAGCTGCTTCTCTCCTCCTGCTTGCTCCTGCTATCCTGTGGTCAGCCTGCTGGGGGTTTGCACTTAAGTCTACTCCTTTTATACTTATCTCCATATGGCACATTTGGTACTTGCGCTGTGTATGCTCCATACTTGTGCATACATTTTGCTCTGTGAATGGCTCTGCGCTGTATATGCAGTTACATGCCCCCTTGAATTGCACTGCATGTCATTACATTCCATCTCCGGCGCATCCTGTTCAGCGTAGTGCATCTGACTTGAGCTGGGACATCTGCACTGTCTGTGAATGGCTCCATGGTGCATTTCCAGGTTGCGTCAGAAAAACTCATTTGCACCCAGTGCATCTGCTTTGTGAATCCTGCCCCATATATTTAAACACAAAGCATATGAAAAGATCAAAATGGGACCACGAGGGGGAGACCCAGAGAATAAACTCCTGAGGTGTGAGACAAAATGGCAATAAAAACTGAAATCTAATTTTGCCCCTGATCTTAATGACAGCTTTCAACTTGCACTGCTTCAGTGGTTGATTAAACTTCGGCCTTTAGCCTCAATATTTAATCACACACTTCAACTCATGTAGGTATCACAAGGGGGCAAGGGGACACTTGCTGCCCTGGTTAGGCACCAAGCCCAAACTAATTAAATGTAATATATCAAAAGCTGCTTGCCCTTATGACTGCATGCGACCCGCAGGTCATGACTTGTGAGCGAGTGCCAGTAACTGTTCTTTCCCAAACCCATTCTGTTTCTCTTGCTGCTTCGTGACTGCATCCTGTGGCTCAGGCTGACTGTCTCAGCTCTCCTGCTTTTTTGTGTACCCGCTTCCCATTTACCCATTAGATGGATCATGGTGGTCGTGTATAGCTGATGGCTCGTCGTGGGGGTGTGTGATCCTGAGAGCTGCTCTGTGCTTACATGCATCACCTGACTAGCAGAGATTTGTTCAGGTGGCTGTGGCAGGGATTGAGAAGGGAACTGAGTCTCATGGGATCTGAGCAGGGGAGTAGATTGGATAATCCCCACTTCACTCACTGTCCTCAGTGCGTGGGTGTGCATGCTGCTAGAGTAAATAGACAGTCATGTCATGTTGGTGGCGGTGCTTGCTTTTGCTTGCTGAGCTGCTCTCCGGAGACAATCTCAGCAACGGAAACAACTTAAAAAAATTGTAGAACAATTAAAAAGTACAACACAGAAAAAAATACAAGTTTTGTTTTTTACGAACATATGAAATTGCCAGCTAGTTATACCAAGTAGCTGCCCCTACTACTCCTGGAGTTGTACTCCCACCCCTCTCTCCCTCACTGTACTGCATCCCCCCGTGTTCCCTGTTGAAGTAATCTTCTTCTTTACTCTGTCCCAACCACTCTTAAAACTGGTCACTGTCCTCACTGCCACCACCTCCTCTGGCAGCTCGTTCCATCCTTTTACCACCCTTTTTGTGAAGAAGTGCCTTCTCATTTCCATCCTGAATTTGCCCCCCACCAATTTCAGGCCATGACTCCTTATTGTACCCTCCTTCCTTACATTAAAGATGCCCACAATGCTGGTCTTATTTATGTCTTTTAAGTATTTGAAGGTCTCAATCATATCCCTTCTCTCTCTTCTGTCTCCAGAGAGTACATGTTTGGCACCCTCAGCCTCTCCTCATATTTTCTGTCCCCCATGCCCTGGATCAAGTTGGTTGCTCTTCGCTGTACCGCCTCCAGTAGTGTGATATCTTTCTTAAGGTAGGGGCACCAGAACTGGACACAATACTCCAGGTGTGGTCTCATCAGCGACCTGCATAGTGGCATAATAACCTCCTTCCTACTAGAGGTGATGCCCCTGGCTATGCATCCCAGCATTCAGTTTGCTTTAGCTGCTGCTTTACGACACTGTGCTGTGTGTTTCATGTCAACCCTTACCATAACAACCAGGTCCTTCCCTACTCTGACACTGTCACCTGAACTCCTCCTAGCCAGTAACTGCCCTTTGGATTTTTGGCTCACATGTGCATCATCTTACATTTTTTATCATTACAACCCAACCGCTAAATGCCAGTCCATTTCTCCAGCTTTGCCAGGTCCTCCCTTAGATCCTGTCTCCCTTCCTCTGTGTTCACCCTCCCACAGAGCTTAGTATTGTCTGCAAAAAGACAGATTTTGCTCTTGACCCCCTCTGCTATGTCGCCAGTTAATACATTGAACAACACAGGTCCCAGTACTGAGCCCAGTGGTACACCACTGGGTAACAGGCCTAGGTTTGGACAGCTCTCCCCTACCCTACTCTCTGGTTCCTGCCTGTCAGCTAGCTCTTTACCCACCCCAGCAATTTATCCCTCAACCCCCAGGTCCCTCAGCTTGCAGACCAGCCTGCCAAGGGGCACTGAGTCAAACACCTTGCTGAAGTGTTCAAAATCAGTTCACTCTCTCAGAGGAAGCATTTACTGAAGAGGCCCAAAAAGAAAGGGTTGAACTTTGAAGGAACAGAGCTTGAACGGGTGTGGGCAAACCAGGCAGGACGGGGAAGGGGGGAAGAAGAGCAATCACCCTGCAGTGGTTGGGGAGGGGTAAAGGCATCAGAAACTTCACTGAATTGAAACACACTTGGTGGGGAGTATAAAGGATTGAGTTTAAGGAACAATTTGAATTTAATATATTTTTTTCTTTTTTTCTATTCATCGTTTTTTTCTCCCCGGTTTTGGCTCCCCCCACCCTCACGTCCTTGGCGTGGGCGTGCATGTGTGGAGGCACACCCACACCATGCACTGTGGGATGCCCCACCCTACCAGTCACCCATGCCCACCTACACTGCCACCGGACCTCCACCCGGTGACAGCGGTACTCCGGGATGGTGACCCCCCTTCCCAGGAGAGGAGAGCAGCAGCAAGGCAGCTCAATCCTGCTTCCACCCTCCCCCCATGCCATTTCCCCAACAACCCGAGGTTGTTCACAAACCCAGGTCGCTGGTGTGGTGCGAGGTAAGGAAGAGATGCCTCAGCCCTCTCTTTTGGACCAACAGTTCAATGGACATCTTCACTTATAGACACTGTCAATAAAATAAAATGTAAAGAGAAATTCTGGCCTATCATATCCTGAAGTGCAGGCTGCCAATTTGCATCACCTCTCTGGATCTGATTGAAGACAAATCTTCAGATCAGGATCTTCCATGCCACCTCTGGATCAGGTTGCTGCAGATGAAGCTGCACTCTTTACCTAGAATCTGTCCGAATGCTTGAAAAATCTGCACCAGGTGTATGTTCAGTCTGTAGGGTGGAAGGGAAATCAGGGGACACTCTATGAAGTTGGAAGTGGCAGGTTCAAGAGGGAATGGAGGAGGCACTATATCACAGAAAGGGTGGTGGCAGGGTGGAATGCTCTGCCAGAGGAAGTTGTATCGCTGCAGAGTGTTGGGGGCTTCAAGAGGGGGTGGGGCAGATTTAAGGGGAGGGTACAAACTGGGAGGGGGTGCAATAATGGGGGGAGGGCATATGGGGGGCAGCTGCAGTCCAATGGACTGAAGTGCTGCAGTGGCGGAGCCAGGTTTGGGAGCATTTGGGAGCCAGAGGGCTATTCAGTCAATCATGGGCTCCACAATGGGCACTAAACATTGAATAAAGACGATGGTGGGGCACCACTACTCACAATAGGGCAGCCAGGAGGGGCAACTGCTCCCCCAGCCCCCCTCTAGCTCCGCCACTGTGCTGCACACTCATGTAGACTAGATAGACTGAATGGCCTGTATCTGCTGGCAATTTCGTACGTTGGTATGAAGTTTGAGCTGGATCCACCAGTATAGCTACACCCACGTTGGGCTCCTCCACTTGGCGCTTAGCAGGAAACATGCACCATTATGCTGCACCCACGTTGACCTCCTCTGCTTGGTGCTTGGCAGGAGGTATGCACCATTAAAGCTGCACCACATTGATCTCCTCCACTTGGCGCTTGGCAGGAGATATGCACCATTAAAGCTGCACCCATGTTGATCCTCTCCACTTGGAGCTTGGCAGGAGATATGCACCATTAAAGCTGCACCACATTGATCTCCTCCACTTGGAGCTTGGCAGGAGATATGCACCATTAAAGCTGTGCCACATTGATCTCCTCCACTTGGCGCTTGGCAGGAGATATGTACCATTAAAGCTGCACCCACATTGATCTCCTCCACTTGGCGCTTGGCAGGAGATATGTACTTTTAAAGCTGCACCACATTGATCTTCTCCACTTGGCGCTTGGCAGGAGATAATGTACCATTAAAGCTGCACCACATTGATCTCCTCCACTCGGAGCTTGGCAGGAGATATGCACCATTAAAGTTGCACCACATTGATCTCCTCCACTTGGCGCTTGGCAGGAGATATGCACCATTAAAGCTGCACCCACGTTGATCTTCTCCACTTGGCACTTGGCAGGGGATATGCACCATTAAAGCTGCACCCACGTTGGTGTAGTGGCACTCAGGGGTAGTACCACTCAGGATGCGGACCACAGACAATTGTCCCATCTGGACAAATTATTCTTTCATTGTGGGCAGTCTCTTAGGCAGATTTTTCAAGTATTCGGACAGAATCCAGGTAAAGGGTGCAACCTTGCTTTCAAAACTTTAATCTGTATGGCACAGTCTAAGTCCCACAAATTTATTCACATGGGGTCTGATGGAAGCTTGGGCTTCTTCCCATAACCAAGTCTCTCTCTGGTCCTCTATGGCCTCCCACACCCGCCTTGGGAAAAATGGATATTTTGTCCTGTGTCTGACCAGACGTTCCTCTTTGCTGCTTTTGGACAGACTCAACCCAGCGGCCCAGCTGGGGGATGGCCAAACCTGGTCAAGCCAGCTTTGGATGGTCACAACAGGGAAAAAGCAATTCATCCCTGTAATTTCTATGACTCCTGAGCTCTGAACAGTCTCTTGTGGCTCACCTGCCATTAGGGTCACTGGCAGCCCAGTCTCACTTCCAATTGCCTTACTAACTTGTCCCAATTCTGCGTGCTCTACAAGTTCTGCCTAGGAACTGATAGCTGTTTCAGCCCCAGAACAATCCATTTTTCACTGCATTCAGAGTGTAAAGCCTCTTCAGTCTCATCTGCTCCAAATAATTTTGGATTGGGGCCTTCACACAAATTCCAAGTTGAAGCTAAATATATTGCTTTAGCCTTTGCTTGCACCGGGCCACTGGTCTTACACATTCTGTATTGTTTTCTGCACTCTTTGCAAAGCGGTATCATTAAGACACCCCTCCCAGTCTTCATGCATACAACACAGATGTTAACTGGAAAAACAGGTAATGCATCATTTGCTGGTGCCCCTTCGCAGTGGTATAGCTTCTCATACTGTGCTAGCTCTCGTTCCTGTTGTGCTACCCACACTCAGGCATGAAGTGGGTAACCTGACTTTCTGCTACATATGGTATCTGTAAAAGAAACACACAAGTCTAAAATTACTGCTCTGCACTTTGTACACTGGTTCTGCCAGATTTATTCTGAAAAAGTCTCCGTTTTCTGTACTGCTGAAAAATGCTGCCTGACTTGCCCTCTTTCCAACACTCATTCTCTTTCTTTGCACAGTTGTTGAAACTATGGCCTAAATCTGCACATTTGTCTCAAAATACTCTCTGCACACATTTTTTGGTGGTTTTGTACCATGAGACCCACTGCCCAACATGGCACCACTGAACTTTTTTCTGCATTACACACACATTGATCATCCTGCATTGGCTCTCCAACACAATGTTTGGTCTTTCTATGCCCAACCTTGCAATTTCATTTTTTAGAAAAATCAACACAGTCTTTAAGTCTTTGCCCACTTTCCTTGACTTTGTTTAGCACTGCTCTGAATAGACAAAGATCTTGTTTGCTTGCTACCAGCGATCTGTTACTACAACAACAGTCCTTAAGCCCTCAATTATTTTGCTTAGCTCATATTACAATCCATTGCTGATTTTAGCTTTAGATTTTTTGCTGTGCACACAGTTCATTTTACTTTCCTGCCATGTACTTACAACAGTAGCTGGTTCCCTCTGTGGATGGTTTTGCGACCTTCCTGCCGATTTAAAGGTTGTAGGGGGGTCAGTTGAGCTGTCCAGCCCATGAGTAGGCACTGTACAGACTGCGATCACTACCTTTGCAGTCACTAATCAGGAGAAGCCTGTTTTAAACTATTTTAAGTCCAGAAACAAGAAAGTTTGAAGTTTTTCTCCTTCATGATGATCCTGCTGCTGCTTGCTCTGCTCTGCTGCATGCCCCTCACTCTCTCCTCCTCAAACACTCCTCCAAACACTAAGACTCCAGGTAATGGGCAGAACATGGCTGGCTTGACCAATCACACAACGCCATGCAAATCAGCTCTCTCTCATTCTACTGCTCGTACTCCCTCATGACTATCGTCGAGGAGCCAATTTTAAACTACAAAATTGAACTTTTTTTTTCTCTGCTTGAAATTTCAACTGCAAGAGCACTCTTTAGGCAATTGGGCACAGTTTTGTGTACATTTCCTTTAGCGACTCCCCCAGTTTACATCACAAACACTTAAAACTTGCAGTAGGCTCGGGCACAGATATTCTCTTTGTCCACAACTACTTTTAAAGTTGAAATTTTTTACGTTCTAACAGTTTTTAAGCACTTTGACTGACAGAACACATATTTCCTAGCACAGCAGTCCTTGGCATCACAGTTTCCATAAGCATTACAGACAGCACAATTTTTCCTCACAGCCAGCAAATTCTCCTCAGAAACACAGGCAGCAAAATATTCAGATGGCACTTTACTGGGCACAGCTTTACTTTTTCTATACAACAATTTCTGTTATGGTGCACCAACATCAGACAGAAAAGACCCTAGACATACCCTTAGCATTTGCACTGACAAGGCAACCTTTTTCCTCTCCCCACAAGATCTTCGGATGAGCTCCCACATTTTCAACCCTTACCCTGGCCAAGAGCAGCGTCTTGAAACCAGGACCCTCTAACTTGTACACAGACAAGACATCAAGCCACGAATTGGCATAAACAATAGGTATCTCCTCTGGCACTGTGGCAAATACCCGGCTCAACATCTAGAGGACGGGGGGTTTGAGAGCAAAATGAACATTTATATTTACTCTGAGTTCTGGGAGAGAGATGCTAGGGGTATGCTAGGCCTAACTTCTGAGAGGGCCCATAAACAAGTTCACACAGGGAAGCATGAATCAATTGCCCACAACTAGAACTGGGATTGTACAGTATGGCTTTATTCTGACAACAGATAGAAAACACAGAACTTGGTGGTCCCCCAGGTCGGAACTGACTTTTCAGGACAACACACTTTTTCTTTCAAGAAACAACATTTGTCTTGGGCATAGAGTACATTCTTTTCTACACAGAACTATCAAACTGTCCATCCCTTAGAGTCTGAACTAGGGCTCTCTAGACATTTACTTCCCAAAGTCTATATCTTGTGGGGGGTTCCACACACTTTAAAACATTTCATATTCTTTCCTCCTGAAGCAATGAACTTTGTTAACATGCCCAGGGTAACCTGGTGCCCATACATGAACCAGTTAGCCCTGACCGAGGATTAAACTGGGGTTATGCCCACTCTGGCCCCAACCTGTCATTCATTCTGGGTTACATCACATGGATCCTGCAATTCACTTGGATTGCTAAAGGACTCCCAACTTTAAAACTTCAAATTCAACACATTTTTGTGGTGATACTGGGGCCCTGGAAGGTGTATTCTAGCCTTATCTCTGGGCACATACACCTCAGAATACTCCCTAAGAAATAGTCCCATGAACCTGTACTCATGGTTTTGTTTGTTCCTTTGATACAGACATGGATGCTGGAAGAAACACCTCTTCCTTTTACAGGTAGCTTGTCATAGCCTCACACAGAACACTCTTTCTTTCTGGGCAGCTGACATTCTTCAGGACCTTCAGGGGATTGCCCCTTGGATCCACAGAAATTGAAGTCCAGACCACTTCTCTGTGGAATGACCCACTGGGGCCCTGCTGGCAATGGTCTCCACCACTTCCTCTGGCAGGTTGCAGTCTCACTCACTGGGGCGAGAAAAAGAACAGAGGTCCTTCACCCAACCGCAGCACAGGCTGGCAGGCATCTCTACACTGAGAGCTCTCTCCTCACAAAGCTCCCACACTCAGACTGACTATTGACTGACTTACTCTGACTCCCATCTGAAAATTCTAAACTGCCCCAGAGCAGCTGATTCCAAAGTGGCTTCTGCTGCTGTGAGAATTCTAAATGAAGTAATCCATTCTCCTCTCATACTAGGTGAGTAAACAATGATGTCATGTGTAGAGAGCACCTAATAAGCCCTCTACCAGCTACCCAATACCTTCCTAGGGCTAAATCTGATGAGATTCTAGTAACCCCAGGGACTGGGTAGTAACAGGTAGGACACCACATCAGGGGAGGGGGATACAGCAGAATGGGGTGGTATACATTACATGGGAGTGTAAGAGCATTTGGCTCCAACAGCGGCTAGGCTTTCAGGTGGGTCTTGAAGGTCGGGTGAGAGTTGGTCAAGCGGAGCGACATAGGGTGCTTGTTCCACAGGGAAGGGGCAGAGAAGGAAATGGCTTTGCTGCCCATGGCAGAGGAGATTCTAGGGACAGTGGGGGAGACAGATGAATCTCAGAGGCACCTTGGTGCCACTCTGCCTTAAGGAGGGATGAGTATGAAGATAAGAGGCTGCCTCTGAGAGTGTTGTCAATAATGCAGCCAATGGCACAGTCGAACCATCCTTGGAGTGGGAGCCACCCTAATGACTGGTACAAGTCACAGTGATGTGTAGAGTAAGGAGACTAGAGCACAAACTGACAGATGCTTTTGTATACTGAATTAAGCCTGGAGAACAGGGCAGAGGACACCCGGGAATAGATGGGGGAGCAGTAATCTATCAGGGGGAGAAGGTTGCCTTGGACAATCACAAGGTGCACCGCAGGGGACAAAAATTCTTTTGGCAGTAGGCAGCACCAAGTTTCTGTTTGATCCTGAACACAATGTTGTTGATGTAGTCCGTGAACACAAGGGAGGGGTGCAGAGTAACGCCTAAGTATTTGAAGCTGAGAACATTTGGGGGGCTTCAGGTGTGAATACTGATAGGGATTAATTTGATTAGGGGATGTTGGAAATGTACGTTTTGGACCTGAGGAGCATAGATTTTATTTTATTTTCATTTACCAAGAGCCTGTTAGAAAGAAACCAATTCAGTTCAATTCAATTCACTTTATTTACCAAGTAAGCATACTGGGCCATGGCCCGTTTTCAGGAATGACCCGGAGCTTCAAGCAAAGTGGAAGCTAAGGTGATTTACACAAAAATACAAATATATATTTATGATAAAGCAAATATAAATATATATACACATATTTAAAAAAATTACATACGGCTAGAGATTGCAAGTGACTAAATAAGACTTTCTTGAATGTTACGCTAGTAGGGGCATTTACACAGATAAAAGGCAAGGAATTCCAAAAATTTGAACACTGTACAGAGAAAGCCCTCTCTGCCATACAAGTAGAAAACTTAGGCAAAAACAGGCATGATACAATGGAGGAGCGAAGCAGTCTAGGTTCATCCTTAATTTTTAGTAAGGCAAACAAAAGAAATTTGCAACCTTGGACAAGTGCACTGTTAATCAGTGGGTTTATTCTAGATGCCCTATAGGGGGGCATGCCTTAGACAACTAGTATTGGAGCCCACTTGAGAGGGAGCAATCTTAGACCTGGTTCTCTCAAATGGAGATGGAGAGAGGACCACAGATGTAGAAGTGGGTAGCCATTTGGGAACTAGCGACCATTGAACAGTATGGTTCACAATAAACACAGCAATAGAGTCAAGCCATACAAAGGCAAAAGTACTGGACTTTAGGAGGGCTGACTTTGCCAAAATGGGTGATTGCCTAAGGAATGCACTAGCAAATGGGAAAGAAGGAGGTGGAAGAACAATGGGGAATAATAAAAACTGCCATCACAGAGGTAACAAGCCTTTGTGTGAAGCAAATAAACAAAACAAAATGATGTAAGAAACCACTATGGTTCTCAAAGGAAGTGGCAGTGAAGGTTCAAGAGAAAAAGAAAGCATTCAGGAAGTACAAGGAATCACAGAAGGAGCAGGACAGAGAACTGTATCAGTTAAAGCAAAACGAAGCTGGGAAGGCAGTCAGAACAGCAAAGGCCCAAACCGAGGAAAAGATAGCCAACTCAGTTAAGAAGGGGGATAAAACCTTTTATAGGTACATCAGGGAGCGAAGGAAGACCAAGGGAGGGATAGTGAGGCTTAATAAAGGGAGGGAGGGTGGGCAGAGGGTGACTGTGAAAAGGCAGAGATACTAAACAAATATTTTTGCTCAGTATTTACAAATGAAGGGGAGGTACCTAAAACAAACAGTAGAAACACTCTGGATACAGAAGTTGATATCAGCCCATTTACAGAAGAAAGGGTTATGAAAGAACTCTTAAAACTGAAGGTGGACAAAGCAATGGGGCCTGATGGGATTCATCCCAGAATTCTAAAAGAATTAAGGGAGAACTAGTGACACCACTGACTACCCTCTTTAACAAATCATGGAGGATGGGGTGGTACCGGAGGACTGGAGGAGGGCAGATGTGATTCCCTTCACAAAAGTGGGAGCAAGGCAGAAGCAGGAAACTACAGACCTGTTAGTTTAACCTCAGTGATAGGAAAATGATGGAATCACTTCTGAAGGAAAGAATTGTCGAGTATCTAGAGGCCAGAGGGCACAGGACCCTAGGCAGCATGGATTCACAGCGAGAGGTCATGCCAGACAAATCTGATAGATTTCTTTGACTGGTTACCAAAGTAGTAAATCAGGGAGGGCTATGGACATGGCCTACCTAGACTTTAGCAAGGCATTTGACACAGTCCCACAAAAGATTAATATACAAGTTAGCCAGCCTGGGAGTGGGTCCCAAGATGACAGCTTGGGTAAAGAATTGGCTGAAGAATAGGACACAGAGAGTAATAGTAAATGGAGTCCACTCTGAAGAAAGGGGGGTTACTAGTAGGGTACTTCAGGGTTCAGTATTAGGACCGGTCCTCTTCAATGTCTTTATAAGCAACATTGCAGAGGGACTGGAAGGAAAAGTATGTCTCTTTGCAGATGACACAAAGACCTGCAACAGAGTTGATGCACAAGGTGGGGTGGAAAGGATGAGAAGGGACTTGGCAAGGTTAGAGGAATGGTCAAATGTATGGCAGCTTAGATTCAAAGCGAAGAAGTGCAAGGTAATGCACCTGGGAAACAAAACCCAGGGAAGAGTACACAATGGGGATGAGATACTAACAACAACAAAAATGGAAAGGGACCTGGGGGTAGTCATATCAGATGACCTAAAGGTGGGCAAGCAATGTGAGAGGGCAGCAAGGAGGGCTGGGGTATACTGGGATGCATAGGGAGAGACATCACCAGTAGAAAACAGGAAGTTGTTATCCCTCTGTACAGACAGCTGGTGAGACCCCATCTGAGTACTCGTGCAGTTCTGGAGACCCAATCTCCACAAAGACATAGACAGGATGGAAGCTGTCCAGAGGAGGGCAACTAAAATGGTGCAGGGTCTGCACCAGAAGACATATGAAGACAGACTTAAGGCACTTAATATGTTATAGCCTCGAGGAAAGGAGGAGAGGGACATGATAGAAACTTTCAAGTACCTCAAGGGAATCAACAAAGTCCAAGAGGTAGCATCTTTCAAAAAAGGTGTGCAAGAACAAGGGGCACAATTTGAAGATAGAGGGCGGCTCAGGGGTAATTTAAGGAAGTATTTTTCATAGAGAGGTTGTGGATGCATGGAACAGCCTTCGGAGGAGGTTGTGGAGTCAAAAACAGTGGTGGAATTCAAGCATGCATGGGACAGTCATAAGGCAATTCTAGGGGGTTGGGGTAGGAAGAAGTAGGCTGCTGGTTAACTAGGATCTGCAGCTTATCCAGTAGGTAGGGAAATGGGCAGACTGGGTGGGCCAAGCGGTCCTTATCTGCCGTCAAATTCTATGTTTCTATGTTTAACCCAGGATATAATGATAAGTCAACCTGAGAGGCAACCAACCAAGGGCATCATATAAAATGCAGTGGTGGGTTTTAAATGGCTTTCCCAGGACAGACCTACATATTGAGTTAAAAGTTCTGTTAACTAGGTCCAGGTCCTTTTTCGCTAATTTGGTAAAAAAAAAAAAAAAAAGAACTGTAATACAGTGTAGACAATGACACACTTTTAGATATAGTTTCTCTAGCTTCTCCGGTTAGACAATCTTTAATTTGGTACAAAGCATCAAGTTTCTGGTTCACAGCCTTTGCTGTCTTTCTAATATGAGACAAAAATGTGAGGTTAGGATCTAGTGACACCCAAAGATATTTAGTCTCCAAAAGTTGTTGTATCAAAGATCCCGCTAAGTCATAAACTAATAGTGGTTTAGCATTATGCAGTTTAGGTGTGGAACCAAATAAGCTACTTTGTGTTTTTTGGTGCTTAATATTAAGCAATCTTTCAAAAGCCATTTATTTAATGCAGTGAAATCTTGGTTTAATGAGATATTGATTTCATCTACATTTGCAGAACTAGTAAATAAAATGATGTCATCTGCTTAAAGCGGTACTCTAGAGGTATTAGAAACTTTAGAAATTGGATCAATAAATAGGGAGAACAACAGGGGTGCCAAAAATGGACCACTGTGGAACTTCCTGGTGAAGCGTACATGTCAATGAATCAATCCTTCCTAGATTTACTTTTATAGGACGACTAGTTAAGTAACTGTGAAACCATTCACAAGGCCTATGTGTCAAGCCAGAGTCCCTCAGTTTCTGGAGCAACATGGTATGATTAACCAAATTGAAAGCTTTTGATAGATTGATAAATACTGCACCTATCAACATCCCCATATCCACTGATCTTAAAGTATGGTCTGTAAAATGTACCAGTGCAGTATCAGTACTGTAAAGCTTTTGAAAGCCATGCTGTTCCAGAGAGCGAAGTCCTTCAGCCTCTAAATATTCAATCAATTGACCATTGATAATTTTTTCAAATATTTTGCTTAAAGGGGAAAGAATAGATATTGGATGGTAATTATCCAAATCATGAAGTGAGCCCGATTTTGTTATAGGCTTAATAGTTGTTTGTTTCCAAACTTCAGGAAACTCCCCAGTAATCAAAGATAAATTATATATTTGTGTTAGTGGCTGATATATATAAAATTAGATATAAGTTTCAGGAACCAAAGTTCAAGACCATCAAATCCCGTACTTTTATTAATAGTCATCTGTGTTAATAATTTGTATACTTGCTGCAGTTTGATAATATGAAAGTAAAAAGGATGGGTAGAATCTAAGGGGGAACCAGACACTAAACTGTTTAGAGTACAAGACAGACCAAAATTAATTAAGCAGTTAGAAAGATTCATAATTTTTTTTAAAAAGATCACAGATCTCTTTAGAATCAATTACTGTAAACCCATTTAAAGTAATGGTCCCAATACCTATATTTTTTCCTGGATCTATCAGTTTTTTGATAGATGTCGAGAATTTTTTAGAATCACCTAGAGAATCTATTTGTAGTCTTTGAAAAAAAATCAGATTTGTTTTTGCATGCAAGAAGTTTACACTTATTTCTAAGCATGTGACAATTGTTTAAAGCTTTGTTGGTATGAGTGTTTTTATACATTTTCCATAGCCTGTCTCTCTTCCCTCATTAATTTAAACAACTCAGGTGTAATCCATTTATTGTTTATACTTTTTACCCTTCTTTTAATTAGGAGGAAATGTTTTTCTTGTATTTCTAACAGTGTTTTTAAAAAGGAACCCACTGCTGAATTGGGTTCGGGGATGGCATCCAGAAATGACCAATCTAGCACATTTAAGTCAGCATGCAAGACATTACAGTCATGGTTATTATAATTCCCATAAGTGATGATTTTAGGTGGGCACTTTAATTTGGCATGTTTCCAAACACAATAAATGGGCATGTGTCAGAAAATGTTCCACACTCTATTACTTTCTCAGCCGTCCTTGTTAAAATCCAGTCAATCACTGAATGTTGATTACTATGGAAATTCATCCGGGTGAAATCCGAACTGAAGAAGCCCTGCATTTGAAATCATCAATTCAAGCTTAGAATGAGCATCCCCTACCCAGTTCAAATTAAAATCCCCCATTATCAGGACATGTTTATTTAAAACAAATTGCTGAATATAATCCAAGAATTATCAACTTTAGGGGGGTTGTACGCTGTACAAAGTCCTAGCTTGATACAGGTGGCTATTTGTAGTTCTAAATGTAGCCATTCACAACAGGAGGAAGGCTGGATAAAAACATATTTAGCCACCACTTTAATTTTCTCCTTGATAAAAACCATTACCCCCCCTTTCTTCTTACCAGCCCTATCCTACAATATCCAACTATAAATGGCACTGTAGTTGAGGGTTAGTATGGAGGATATGTTCGTAAGGGACGTGTCGCTGTGGACTAGTACAAGGTTGTCTGCATACAGAAGCACCTTGCAGGAGAGGCTCTCAGTGGGAAGGGAGTTTATAAAGATGGAAAAAAGCAGGGGACCCAGGTTGGAGCCTTGGGGGATGTCCTTGAAGACAGACAGGGCAGGAGAGGAGGCTGTACCAATGCTCACCTTTTGGGAACTGCCCTTGAGAGAGCTCTGGAACCAAGAGGAGGTCTCCATTTAGCAGCCAAGGCAGAGGAGAGTAGTGCAGAGGAGGGAATGGTCGATGAGGTCAAAGGCCTTGGTCAGATCCACAAATACTGCACATGTGGCCTTACTCAAGTCTATATCCAGGATACAATAGCGGTGAACACAGTTTATTCATCCACGAGATATTAGCTCTAGGCATTCAGGACACCAGGTTGGCTAATTTTAATTATATCTTAAACACTGAATGAAATCTGTCTTGAGAGTATCATTTGCTGGAAGAGATACTATTAACAAGTTAACGTGGTGCCCTGAATGGCTTGAGCTAAAACATTACATAAATGGCAAAGTCTTGTAAACATTAACACTAATGTTTCATGTAGTGAAGACAGGTTTACTATAAAATATATAAAGAATGTGTACTCATATACATATTTTGTCTTAACATTTTCTGTTGATTTTCCCATCTCGAATATAGCCTTACATAGTATCGCTTCTCAAATAGTGGCAAAATATGGGGCTCAGCATTTGCACTATGTTATTGCATCCTTACCAGATGAAGCCATGTACAAGGTGGCTGAGTCCCAAGCAGTTGATGTGCTTCTATCAGATGCAAGGGTCAGAAGACAACACAGTGACCCTCCATACTGTTATATGTGTGTGTTATTTGTGTGCCCCATGTGCTCTGGGGGTGTGGGTACTAGGATGACAGTAAGTTGTTTGCATGTCCAGGCCCACCATTGCTGAAATTATGATCAGAATCTCCTGCTATGGCAGCAGAAGTTTTTCATTCCCCGGCAGCCAATGCACTCACAGTAGAGAGTGTCCCCATCACTCTTGCATCTGCAGACTTTTTTTGTGGGAGAGGTGGGGGTGGGGGTGGATCATGGTGGTGGATAGGAGAGAGAACCAGGATGGAGCCTTTGATGGTTGGTGCTTTTGTTGGGGGGATGGGAAAGACTGGGATGCGGGCAAAAGTATGTTTGTGTTATCTGTGTGTGTGTGTGTGTGTGGGGAGGTGGGGATAATCAGGATGCTCCAGGTATCAGGTGGTGTTTGTTTGGAAGAATTCATACTGTGAAGGGACATGATACAGTAACTGCTGTTGCATTATGGGTAAAATGTATAATCCGGTACTGACAGACTCATATACAGTAGTTATCCCAAGATGTCTGTCCTGATTATGTCAGGCAGACATAAAAAGAAAACGTATAACTGTGTGCCTAGTTTTTTTTTCACACCCTAGGTGTGTAATGACTGAATAAACCTTCAAGCTTCACTCTCAAGGTTTATGGGTCATCATACACATTCACAACGGGTGTGTACACAACTACATATGCATTATTTACTCTATTAATCCCTGGTAGTTTAGTGAACCCCATCCCGTCCGATCCTAGTGCCAGTTATATCTAATATATTAATACCTGGTAATCTACAGAACCTCTGCCCACTCAGTTCCAGTTCCAGTTGTAAATAAGTCCCTGGTAGTCTAGTGAACCTATCCCCACCCCAATCCCAATTTCAATTGTAAGTAATATATTAATCCCTGGTAGTCTAGTGAATCCCCTCCCACCCCAATCCCAGTTCCAGTTATAAATAATGTATTAATTCCTTGTAGTCCAGTGAATGCCCTCTGACCCTGATCCCAGTTTCAGGTATAAAATATAGAATAATGGCTGGGTAGGGGGTTATGACGAGAATTTTACACATACTTGAGGTGTGGGATGGCACATAAACCCCGAGAGTGAAACTCGAGAGGTTTATCAAAACATCACCACGGTGTGTATAAAATTGAAGTTTTGCTCTACCAGCCTTTATTTTGTATAATTGCTGCGAGCATTTTTCACCATAGCAATTATATAAAACAAACAGCGAGAGCCGCGGACTGCGGTCAGATTTCAGCGCAGTCTGTGGCCCGAAGCAACTGCCAGAAAAAAAGTTTCCCTTTTGTTTTTCCTTTTCTTTTATGTTTCAGTGTCAGTGGAAAAAGAGACCTTTTTTTATAAAAAATCAACTTACTGCTGACTGCGAGGGGCAGTGAAGTCTGCAGCAATAAGGAATGGCCCTGGGGAGCATCGCAGAGTAAAGGAAGAGTGGCAACAGGCACATGCGTTTTCCAAGGGAAACCCGCATGTGTTTATAATGGCAAATTATACCTGGGTTTCCCTTAGGGAAAAAACACTAACCAGTGTTTAACTAACCATTAGAAAATGGGCTTGGAAATTCCCAGACTCTGATTGGCTGATACCCCTGGCAAGCTGGGCATGTATCAGACAACAGAGCCCAGGTAGGAAGAAGTGCCAGACCCAACTGACCTAAGTACCGAAATTGAGGGGCCATTTCGAATTTTAAACAAATTGTAAGCCTTAATCTGTCGCCATGTTTTTCCTCTCACTTAGCTAACCAAACTCCTTCCCCAGCCCCCACCCCATTTGTCTTATTCAAATTTAAAAAAGAAAACGAAGGATGACAGCAAAAGCGCAGCCAGTCTGACTGGCTGCAAAACCTAAATTGATTTCAGCGATAGAAACAGAGCAGGCACTACCTCTGGTAGCGCTGCTGTCTAAGAGCAGGGGCACTGTCTTGGTTTCCGTACCGCAATGCCATGGGTAAACTGTACTGCCGTTTGTCTTATTCAAATTTAAAAAGGATGACAGCAAAAAGACACAGCCAGTCTGACTGGCTGCAAAACCGCAAATTGATTTCAGCGATAGAAACAGAATGAGCACTACCTCTGGTAGCGCTGCTAAGAGCAGGGGCACTGTCTTGGTTTCCGTACCGCAATGCCGTGGATAACCTTACTGCTGACCACAAAGTGACAGGGAAGGTGTGCGAAAGCACAAACTGCCACTTTTCCTTAACTGTGCCTCTCACCACACCCACCACAAAAAAACTATTCATTTTTGTATGGTACCTCAAAGTTGCATATTCACTGTACACTTCAAAGCAGACAGCAGTACTTTTGGGATATCAAAATGCTGACAACAACTCCACTGCTTAGCGAGCAAGTTGGCAGTCAATTCAATCTCCTCTCCACCTCTGTCTCTCTCAATTTAAGTTCAAAAACGGGCTATGAAGAAAAAAAACAGCAGTTTTTATTTCTGCGGTCGGGAGAGACACAAATAATAATTTATCAGCCGTGTTTCTGCTGTCTCTGATCACAATCTCATGCCTCGCTTCTCCAGGTGCCCGTCCATTTTGTCACCACTACCAGCTTGCTCTTTTCCTGCTGTTTCATTCTGGGCGTGATTGGTAACAACAAGCTGGAGAGCCAGATATGGTGTTCGCTGATGGCGATTCAACGGCGGGGGACAGACATAGATGCAGCATACAAACCGATCATAGCTTGGTGTGTGTGTGTGTGTGTGTGTGTATGTGTATAACCATGACAACCAGCTTCAAGGAAGAACACTCATACAAGGCGGAGGAACTATTTTATTACAAAACTTACTGTAAACTAAGTAGTTATTATTTTTGAATTAAACCATTTTTTTTACAATGCCCATTTTCTAAAATAATACCCTCCAGGGTGGGTGGTGATAGGCTATGCAGACCTTCCAGGGCTATAAGGTCTCTCCGCCTGCGGCGTCGGGCCTCATTACGCCCCTGGGCGGTCCGGTATAGCCCAATACCGCCCACCCTGTCGGGTATTATTGCTTACTTAATATATTAATCTGTGGTAGTCTAGTGACCCTCCTCCCACCCATTTGTGGTTCCAGTTGTAAATAATATATTAATTGCTAATAGTCTAGTAACCCCCCATCGAGTTCCAGTTATAAATAATGTATTAATTCTGGGTAGTCTAGTGGACCCACTTCTGCCTGATCCCAGTTCCAGTTATAAATACAGTGATCTCCATTTATAGTGGACACTGTTAAAACGGACAATTGGTTATAGTGGACAAAAACTGATTTCCCAAACCAAATATATCCAATCCAGTGTATTTTTCTCTGGTTATAATGGACAGAAACATTGGTTATAATGGACACTATGAAGCTTTTATGGACATTTGTAGTGCTTTTTTTTTGGGGGGGGATGCAGAGCTGGTGAAGAGATTTGGCGAATATAGAATTAAAATGGAGGAGCTACAGAGATAACATTTCTAACAAAATAATTCTACACAAGCTGCATAAACTTTTATTGGTAAATTAATTAAACTAAAAGTAAATGATTTTATATTTGAATAAAACCCTTACAGTACACTTGCCTTTGTTCTTAGTGTGGTAGAACTCCAACATCCAACCACTGGAGTTATATTTTTCTTACTTTCTGCAATAAGCTTCCTCAAAAAAACTCATGTTCCCTGACAGTTAAATATGAACATACAAACATATGAAGAAGCCAGCAGGAGAAGGCCATTTGGTCTATCAAGTCTGCTTGTTTTGCAGAGTCCACAGCTTGAGTTACTGTCCCTGTCCCCTCTCCCCACTCCTTCCATCCTCCCTACCCATGATCCTTACCTTCTCCCTATACCTGTCCTAGCCTCTCTTAAAGCTGCCCACTGTCTTCAATGAGATTACCTCTTCTGGCAGCGCATTCCAAGAGTCCACCACCCTCTCTCTGAAGAAGTGCTTCCTGACCTCCCTCCTAAACCTCCCACCCGCCAGCTTAAGACTATAAACAACTAAATATTATTAATAATATAGTAATATATGGATTGTTAAAATAATAGCATCCAAAACGATGCAAAAAAAATCTTGTAATGCACACCAGCTTCTCAATAATACCACACTTCACTCCCAATAATACCATCGTTTCATTTTAACAATAGTATTATCACTCTGAAACAAATGCGCAAGCGCAGCCTGATGCCTCGTGCTGACCATGAGCTGGCTTTTCCAAGTGTCAGCAAGAAGGATTTCAAAGCCGGCTTCACAGTAACTGAACAGTGCCTTATTTTCCTTTAAGAAAAACTAGTAACAGTTACACGTTCTGTTGAAGTGTAACTACATTTTGCCTCTTACTGTTAAATGGAACAGTTTCCTGCACTTTTCTGTTCAGCTCTCCACAAAAAAACTGCACAACTTCCCGATTCCTCATTGAACATGTCACCCTGCACAAAGCTTCACCAAGTAAGATCTCACCAGGTTCTCTCATCCATACATTACAGAAAATAAAAAACAGGTTACAGTGAAATACTCGACTTCGCTCTTGAGGTTATTTAAGAGGAAATTATCCAATTTGGCCTTAAATTCATCTTTATATTTACTGATCACTATTTCCAATGGTAATGAGTTCCAGGGGTTAATTATCTGTTGTGTAAAAAATGTTTCTCTTGGTAGTTTTAATCTTTTGTCTTACTAGCTGAAGTGGGTGCCCTCTAGTTACTTTAATGATATGTTTAAATTCCAGATTTAATTATGTTATAAGATATGTATCATGTATTGTGTTGAACATCATTAACATATCTCCTCTAATTCTATGTTGTTCCAGAGACACTAATTTTAGTTCTTGTTGTCTTGTATCTTAAGATGAATTGTGTATTTTATAAACAGACTTAGTAGCCCTTCTCTGGACTTTCTCAAGTTGGTCAGCATCCTTTTGTTTATATGGGCACCACACTGGTGAAGCATAGTCTAGATGCGGTCTCACATACGCCCGGTATAGGAGAAACAGTACTGACTGATCTCTTGATTTTATGTTCTTCTTGATACCCACAATACTCTATTGGCCCTTGCTATGGCTGATGTAGACTGGGACCAGGGGTCAAGTTTATTATCAATAATAATGCCAAGATCTTGTTCACTAGATGTTAAAACTAAGGCTTTTCCTCCTAATGTGTACATACAATTTGGATTTCTTCCCCCAAATGCATTATCTTGCACTTTTCCAAATTAAGTTTCATCTCCCACTTTTCAACCCACTCTGTCAAGGAATGTAAGTCTTCCTGCAGTAGCCTAAGATCTTGTTTGGTAATGGGTAAGTTCATGGAAAGGGGTTACCAAAGTGTGACATGAGTGTGAATTTTTCAAATCCACAATAGATCAGTTTTAATAAGCTTGTCAAGACACTGTGACTGAAGAGTTAAAAAGGAACCAGATTATGAGATAACTCCCTAGCAGGGATTTGAGAAAAATCACCTTCAGTATTGCACGTGCAATGGGGACACCAAATGTTGCACGTGCAAGAGTGGACACAACTGGTGTTTAACTTGAAAAAAAAATATGACTTTTCTTTTTGCTTTATTTTACTAAGCATTTCAAAACACTATGACCCAAGAGTGAAAAATGGAATATGTTGTGGGATAACTCCATATCAGATGTGAGAAAAAAGCACTTTCAGTATTATGCTGGGTAACGGGATACAAAAATGCTGTAATGCAACGGTGCTCACAACAGGTGTTTAACTTGAGGAAAAAAAAGTTTACTTTTCTTTTTAATTTATTTTGTTAAGCATTTCAAGACACTATGACCCAAGAGTGAAAAATGGACTATGTTGTGGGATAACTCCATATCAGATGTGAGAAAAAAGCACTTTCAGTGTTGTGTGTGCAATGGGGATACCAAACGCTGCATGTGCAACAGTGGACACCACACAACTGTTTAAGATAAAAAAGCATTGCCTGTACCCCTCTGTCACCAATGACCTGCAGTACTTTTAAGATCCCATCCCAAAGGAAAATCACCCACTCAAAAAAAGCTGGATGCTTTTGCTGAAAATTTGGGAACATGTAAAAAATGCAATTTGCTTGGACACCACAGTTGCATGCACCACGCAAAACTTGAGTGAACCAGAAATTTTATATGCATTGAAAAACTAGGGTGAGGGACTTCCAGTAATGTCACCATTCTGAATGGCTGCATAGGAGAGAAGCTCCAGCATATCCCACCTGATAAATCTCCCTAATCTGGCGTAGAAGACTTGAAAGACACTAAAAAACAAGTAAAAACAATGCATGGGAGTAAATATGTGGTGAAATTGTGCCTGGGGAGGCATAGAAGCAGAGTGGATGCAAGCGGATCCGAAAGACGGCCTACCTCTAGCCGCAACGTATCCCCTGCAAGCAGCATGGTCAGAGAACAGGACCCTGATACAGACAGAGAGAGTGAAAGGCTCTCTAGATGTCATTACAAGATGCTTTGGGCCTAAATAAGGGTGTTCCGTGCAGAGAATAAAAAAGAATTCTCAGCATTACAGAACAGGCTAACGGAGGTGGAGGAGAGATTGGAACACTCAGAGGAGGCAACGGGGGAGATGGCCGAGGAGACCTTACGCCTTCACCAAGCCGTTGATTTCTTAGTCCAGCCAGCATGAAGTATTACAAGATAAGATTGTAGACCTAGAGGCGAGATCCAGAAGGGATAACCTCCACATATATGGTCTCCCAGAGGACTCTGAAACTGGCAAAATGGAGGATTTCCTGACAGATCTACTTAAAGATGTATTAGATCTCCCCCCAACATTCCAATTTAAAATTGAGAGAGCACACAGAGCCTTGATACGCAAACCTACAGACCAAACAGCTAGGCCACGCTCAATTATCCTAAAGTTCTCCAGTTTTAGAGACAAAGAATTGATCCTGAGAACAGCGTGGTCCAAGAGAAATGTCTCGTATAATTCATCCAGGTTGCTGTTTGATAATGATTACCCTACAGAAGTCACGAAAAAAAGGGTAACCTACGCACCGATTTTGAGGATCCTGAAAGAGAAAGACATCCGCTTTCAAACACCTTACCCTGCAAAGTTACATGTTTGTTGGGACACTGGCAATAAAATGTATACAAGTCCTGAAGAGATCATCCCGGAACTGAAGAAGAGAGGATGGAGTTTCCAGCCGACCGGTCCAGCGCCACAGGAAAAGCATCCCTCTTGCTCACAATGGCAGACCCTCGCGAACAAACGAGGAGGCGCAGGAAAACAGAGAGGATTTCATTCACTGCAAGAAGTCAGGGAATTCATTGGGAAAGCTCATAACCTCCCCAAAGAAGTAGTTCTGGAGGATCAAAATCCAAATACCTGAACTGGTCAAATGAATGCCTAATTGCAGGTGACTGAATGTTTCTTTTACCCCAAAGTGATTGGGGTATGTGGTGGGGCAGAGAGATGCCGAAATACTGATTCTTTGCATATTTTCAGTTTGGAGGACAACAAAAGCAGCCCCGGTTTTTACGCAGGTGTTTACTCTGCCCTAGATCATGCTGGTGGCTGCAGACTACTTAAGTAGATTTAACTCTTTAGAGTGCTGAAGTATTAAGTTGCTTAAGGTCCTCACGGTGCAAGTATATTGATATGCAGAGGTGGGTTGTGCTGGGAAAATGTTTCTGCCTAACAACTGTACTCCCTTGCAGCTTTTTCAGCCGCTGCCTATTCTGGGCGATCTTTAGGGAAGACAGTTATGCTATTAAGCCTGATTGTTTCCCTACTTTGGCTGACATTTCCTTTATTCGACCTCGATGTTCTGAGGGGTCGGGGAGGCCTGACCAAGTTGGAGGTCACAATTCCTCCCTTAGGTCCTGGCCCGATTTTAGGTCTGAGGTCCCCTTACTCAGAGGGGTAGTTTTCACGCCCTCTCTCTTTGGAACTGCCAATGTAAATAGGTTTGAGATGTTGAAGTTCGTTATAGTTAACTATTATATTAATTTAGCAAATGTGCACACAATGTGTTTTACCCTCTTATTTAGTTGCCTATGGAAGGTAGATATACAGTATGATACAGACTCAGAGTACAATGAACCACAGAAACTTAAAGGGTTGAAGAAGGAAAGACTTTCCCCGTTATGCTATCTATAGAATCAGTCTGGGCCTCCTTTATAGAATTCTCATTTACCCTAATCAGGTCAGCCCAGTGTATTAAACTAGTGTCCGATGGCTAAGATCTCCACAATTAGGGTATGTTCACACAATGTTAACGGGTTATATAACCCAATGAAGAGGTATAGAGGGGTTACCTCACTTAAAAAATTGAAACCCTCATTCCTCCTTTTACAAGAGACGCATCTAAATAAACAAGAGCATCAAAAACTCTCCAAATTTGGGTTTTCCATAATAGTGGCCTTGGTATATGGAAGGGGGAAGAGAAGAGGAGCAGTGGTTATGGTCCCTAAAAGCATTCCCTTCCACTTAGCGAATTCCTATGTGGACCCAGAGGGAAGGCTCGTGATTGTGGTGGGTCAGCTGGAGGGGCAGGATATAACTCTGGCCTCTATATATATTCCCCTGGGGGAAGGGCCTGAAGTAAGAAAGATGCTGTTTCAGAGGATCATGGAAAGGTGTAAGGGAGTATTAATAATAGGTGGAGATCATGACCTAACTACCTCACACCTAGATACTTCTAGCATGAAACTCTTTAAAAAAATCTCCAGCACTGCGGGCAGTGCAGGCCTATCCCTCTGGAGCCCACTGGGTGGATGTCTAGAGACATCTTCATCCTAACAAGAGAGAGTATACACATTTCTCGGCCCCCTATAAAGTGTACACCCGTATAGATTATGTTCACGTATCTAAAGAACACTTATATAAAATGCAAAGTTGTACACAGACACCCACTGTATTATCTGATCATTCAATCCTAACACTCAGTATGACATGGGTAAGGGAAAAAATCAATACCCTATGGAAATTTAACAATTTTCTGTTGAACATTAAAAACTTTAGGGAAATGATACAGCACAAAATCAAACAGATTGTTGCGGACAATAAGAAGCAGGGGACAGGTGATGGAACACTATGGGACACACTTAAAGTAGTCCTTAGGGGCGAGATAATAAAATATGCAGCCCACTACAAAAAGAAGCAACAGTTGTGTCTAGATAAGCTCCAGCAACAATTCCAAGATTTGCAGGCTCTGCATGCCATGGGGGATGAGGGTTTTTTTCCCCTATTGCAAGCTACCAGAGAACAGATCCAAGCGATCTTGGATATTCATACGGAGCAAGCTCTACAATTCATTAAACAAAAATATTATGAAGGGGGCCCAAGGGCTACCCACTTATTAGCCCATAGACTCAGGCAACACAAGACCCAATCTAATATCACCCAGATAAGAGACCTGGATTCCAAGAGAGTAGTTACTCTCCCTAAGGAGGTAAAACATGCTTTCCAGACTTATTATAGTGCTCTGTATAGAACGGGGGGGGGGGGGATGCACAGGGAATTGAGGCCTTCTTGGAGGACCTTAAGCCCCCAGGGATATCAGAAGAACAGAAACAACTACTGGAAAAAACAATCTCTCCGGCACAGTTGGGCCAAGCTGTTTCGGCCCTAAAAACACATAAAAGCCCCCGACTCGATGGATACACAGGTGACTTCTACAAGACATTTAGAAAAGACATGTCTCCCACCTTACTAGCGGCCTGTAGAAGTGTTCAAACAGGTGAATCAATCCCAGACTCCTGGCGATATGCTTATATATCTAGCATACCAAAACTGGATAAGGATATTACATCCTGTTCCTCGTACAGACCTATTTCGGTTCTCAATATAGATTACAAAATATTTGCATCTATACTTTCAAAAAGGTTTGAAACTTTTTTGCCAGAGTTAATAGACTTGGATTAAACTGGTTTTGTCCCAGGCCGACAAACACAGGATAATATAAAAAGAACGTTGCATCTGTTGCAACAGGTGAGGAGTAAGGGGTCCAAGTTTCTTTTGCGTTCTCTGGACACAGAGAAGGAGTTCAATCACGTTGAATGGCCTTTTCTGTGGGCAGTGATGGGGAGAATCGGAATTCCACAATCGGTTATTAAATTAATAAAATCAATGTATACAGACCCCAAAGCTTACATTCGGATAAATGGCTCCTTTTCCAGCCCTATTTCATTGTCTCGTGGCACCAGGCAGGGATGCCCCCTGTCCCCCTTGTTATTCACAATATATCTGGAACTCCTAGCTCAGGCCCTAAGGCAGGAAGTAAAACTAGCTGGGGTGGAGGTTGCCTCAGTCACCCATAAGCTGGCACTATACACGGACGACCTCCTGATATATATGACTGACCCTGAGGCTTCTCTTCCCCCTCTCTGGGATAAACTAAAAAGATTTGGAGAAATATCAGGATATAAAATTAATCTGGCCAAGATGGAAGTTTTGGCTCTGTTTTTTAACATGTCCGTAAGACTGAGATGTACTTACAGTTTTCGATGAAACCTGAAAAGTATTAAATATCTGGGAGTATGGATTGGCTTATCATATGATGACCTGTTCTCTTTGAATTATACCCCCTTTATGACTAAGACCTGTGCTGAATCAGAAAAATGGAGAACTCTCCCTTTGTCCCTTTACCAGAGAATAGAATCCGTCAGGATGGTGGTCCTTCCCCACTTTCTCTACTTGGCTCAGACCCTTCAAACACAGATACCAGATATATTTTTTAGGATACTGCAGAGGAAAATATCAGCCTACATTTGGGTGAATCAGAAGCCGAGGATTAACCTTTCAGTTTTACAGCTCCCCAAACAACAGGGAGGTATGTCCCTACCATTTTAGGTTATACTGTCAAGCTTCCCAGATCAGAATACCTTTATATTGGCTTGATATGAACTACGTAGCTAGATGGAAGTCAGCAGAGAGTCAGGAAAGGGAACTTGTGGATGTTTATCACACCTTGCTCTCTTTCCCCTCGGAAATAAAAATAGAGAAAATAGACAACCCATATACCCAATCCACACTGAAGAGTTGGCAAAAGGTACTAACATCACAGGAATTTATAAATTGGAGCCCTGCTATGCTCTCTCTGCCTCATACAGGTGTTTTTATCCTGGCCAAGATGGATAAGGGATATCTTAAATGGCAAAGAAGGGGTTTGCATTTAGTATATCATTTTATGCCCCAGGGGACAATTCTGTCATTAACGGACTTACCCAAAAATATGCCATCCCGTACTCGGACAGGTTCAGGTACTTCCAGACTAGGGACTACCTCCGTTCTCTTGGGGGGGTGAAATGGAGGGATTTTCCTCTTTCTGGACTTTTGGAGATTTTAATGGGGGTGATAGATGGGAGACCAGTCCCACCTTACATAATTTCAGCTCTTTACAAAGGTTTGCATTCCCTGAAAGAGAACCCCTTAGATAAAACCAGGCTAGCATGGGAAAACCAAAGAGTTGTACATGACTGGAACAGACTACCATTGGAGGTTGTGGCCAGCCAAACAACTACTGTGTTTAAATCTAGATGGGATATATATATGAATAAAATTAGAGTTTACAACTAGATGGCGAGCATATAGAATGAAAGTACATTTTAGCTCAGTATCATTCCTATGATGATTCCTATGATGAAAAGGATTTAGGGACAGGAATATCTTTACCCCAATGGGAAAGAAATATAAAGACAATGCAGAAGGGCACCTGCTCTGGACACCGGAAGGAGTTTGCCTGGAAATTGTCTGTGAGGTATTTCAGGGCCCCTGCTGTGGTTCAGAAATATAGCACCCATGTAGGAGCAGAATGTTGGCGGCAATGTGGATTTACCCCAGCCACCCTAGGCCATATTTTCTGGTCATGCAAGGTTCTTTAGCCTTTTCTTGCCCGTTTCCATGAGGCTCTCCAACAAATAATATCTCCAAACTTGGCCTTCGACCCTCACTTTTTCCTTTTTGGTGAAGGTCCATTGGAGCATATAGATGCTCCGACTAGGAAATTTATTAATCTGGCCTCCCTTGCTGCCAGAAAAGCTATTACAAAAAAATGGTTCTCCCCCTTGCCTCCCACTCTGGATCTATGGCATCAGGTAATGATAGATATTTACAAGATGGAGAGAATTACAGCCATATTAAATAAATCTCAGAATGGTTTTGTGAATATGTGGAGAAAATGGGTAATATATATTGTACCTATCCGGGCTGATTTTGTATCTTCAGCCGAGCCCGTGGTTCTTCTGTAAACATGTAAAGGGTAATTAACTGAACCACCCTATATGTACTCAAGTATTGCTCTGGGCAACAAATGAAATCAAATGGAATATAGAATATATGTACACTTTATGCTTAATTCTTTTTAATTATTTAAGTTTTTTAATATCTCCTTTTCCCCCCTGTAAATGTCACTGTATAATTTTTTTATGTGTATGATTATTACCACGAAAATAAAGATTGAAAGTTTAAAAAAAAAAGGAAAAGAAAAACTAGGGTGAAAATGTTTTCATTAACAAAAGACAACACCCGAGGCAGTTTTCAACATAAATTTACTGAAGTGCAACTGAAATAAAGTCTTCATAGAAGCAATGGAATGTACTGTGGTTTTGCATGTCGCATTTTGCTAGGGAAAATCTGTGACATTTTGGAGCTGGACATGGGATAAAAATAAAATGGGTGCACCTAGGTTTCTCAAACTATGAAATGTATCTGTACTTGTGGCTACCTTTTAAATTTACTTATCATGACTGCAGTGGCTGTTGTTATTTTTTTTAAATTAACATACACAGTATTGGGCACATTGGTACCCCCATTTCATGAACTTAACCTAAACACATTTTCCTCTGATTTTGATATCGTTTGCATATTTTATTGTCCATAATGATACATTTCTAGTTAATCTGGAAATACATATTCCGAAAAGTAACAGGCCCAGAAGCGAACCCTGGGGCACTTCCCTATTAACGTGCCGGCTAGTTGAATTTACCCCTCTTATACATACTTTTTCATGCCTATCAGAGAGCCAATTAGCCACCCATTATATATATCTGCTGTTAATTTTTTCATCAGCTAGGTGCTGGATGATGGCCCAATGTGGTACCATATCAAAAGCTTTTGAGAAGCCTATAAATACTACATTGTAAGGTATACCTAAATCTAATGAATTACGTATCTTTTTGTAGAAACAGAGAAGGTTGGTGGTGCACAGCAGTACAGTTACATAAGAACTTACCGTAACAGTAGATCTTCGAGAGAGGCTCTTGCAGTGGGTAATAACCTTGAGAACTGCACCCCCTGGCTTCAGGACCACACAGAAACTTTAACTAGCAGTGTCTGATGGAGGACCGCCCACCCGATGTCACGTGACCAACGTCGGCATGACACTATATAGTGGGCGGTGCCCACACCCGCCTTCCAGTTCTCCCGCCAGAGACCTCCAAAGGGAGCTACAGGAGAATGGAAAATTAGGCTCCTGGAGCCAAGATACAATCAAAGAAGAAAAGCAGCAGAATTTGGGGGAAGGAGGGAGGGGAAAAAGGTTACCTACTGCAAGAGCCTTTCTTGAAGATCTACTGTTAGGGTAAGTTCTTACGTAACTGTACTATCTTACTTCAAGAGGGCTCTTGCAGTAGGTAATAACCTTGAGGACTCAGTTCCAAGCATATGAATCAGCAGGAACTGAAGCACGGGAGGCAGGAAAGGTCTGCAGAAAGGCAGAGAATTTAGGACGGAAGGCCTTGGAGGACAGCTAGACCAAAGCCCGCTCTGTGCCTAGAGGCAATGTCCAGACTGTAGTACTTGGTGAAAATGTGGACAGAGCTCCAAAAGGCCACTGCACAAATGTCAGGGCTGATACATTCCTGAAGCAAGCAGTACAAGCAGCCATGCCTCTGGTAGAATGCCCCTTAACTTCCCCTGGGAGGGTTTTACCATATTTCTGGTAACAGAAAACAATACAGTTTGCCAATCGTTTGGATAAACACTGCTTGGAAACTGGCACACCCTCTCTCTTAGGTGCAAACAAAATAAAAAGTTGGTCTGTCTTCTGGACAGACTTAGTATGGTTAGTATAATAATGCAAGATTCTGTGAACATCTAAGGTATGCAGAATTGCCTCCCCCTGACTGGAATGCTCACGGTAATACACTGGGAGTTGAATAGACTGATTCAATGTGAACTCAGAAACCACCCTCGTAAAAAACTGCGGATTAGTACACAGAGCCACCCAGTCTCTGTGAAAAATCAAATAAGGCTCTTTACACATGAGGGCCTGTAGCTCGGAAATCCTTTGAACAGAAGTAACTGCAACTAAAAAGAGCACTTTCCATGATAAATAACACATATCACAACTACCAGCTGGTTCAAAAGGAGGCAAGGTCATTTTTTACCAAAATAAAATTGAGACCCCAAGGTAGCGTGGGATTGTGCATCAGGGGTTTCAGGTGGAGGATCCCTTTCAGAAAGGTTTTGGAAGCCTCCAGCTGAGCCTTAGTTTTGCCCTCCACTAAGGTGTGGTAGGCAGAAAAAGCAGACAAGTGAACCTTCAGCGAAGAGTAACTCAGGCCCAGATGAGAGAGGTGTAGTAAATGAAAACAAATCAAATCAAATCAATTTTATTTATAAAAAGGCGCCTTTCTAAAACCAATGCACTTGTACAATAAATACATAAAACAGAATAAATTATTCTAACAAACATATAATTCAACAGACAACAATATAATAGCAGCATAGGAAAGCAAACAAACCTCAATCAATAAATGCCAGGCTGAAGAGATGGGTTTTCAAAGCTATTTTAAAACTCTGGACGGTTAGGCAGTCTGGAACCCGATGAGGCAGAGAGTTCCACAGGGATGGGGCAGCAAAACTAAATGCCCTTGCTCCAGATGTTTCCAGACTTACCCTGGGAACCTCTAGCAATCCCTCATCGGAGGATCGGAGAGGACAGAGGGGACGGTAGGGACAAAGGAGATCTTTCAAGTAACCCGGTCCCTGTTTGTGTAGGGCCTTATAGGTAAGCAAAGCAACCTTAAAGGTGATCTGCCACTGTATGAGCAGCCAGTGCAGACCGCGGAGCACAGGCGTCATATGACTGGTTCTTGATGCACCAGTCAATAGCCTGGCTGCCGCGTTCTGCACCAGCTGCAAGCGACGGGATATCAACCCCCCCCCCGGCAGCCCTAGGTAAAGGGCATTACAGTAGTCAAGATGGGAGGAAATGAAGGCGTGAACCAATGTTGGAAGATCATCGAGAGGAACCAAATGTTTCATCTGGGCGATATTTCTTAGATGGTAAAAAGAAGTTTTAACAATTGCTGACACCTGTGATTTCAGGGTCAAGCAGTCATCGAACATAACGCCCAGGTTCCGCACCCGGTCTGAGGGAGCCAGCTGAACACCTCCGAGCCATAGACCCGAAGGTGAACCTGCCAACATACCCACCTCACGATGATCTGGGCTCACGACCAACACCTCATTTTTTTCAGGGTTCAACCTTAGCCAGCTCACATTCATCCAGGCCAGAATTTCAGTCAGACAGCTGTTGAGCACCGAGATAGCATCATTTTGTTCCAGGACAAAAGACATGTATAGCTGAGTGTCATCTGCGTAGCAGTGAAAACTCAAGCCATACCATCTAATAATCGCTCCCAAAGGCAGCATATACACTGCAAACAACATGGGTACTAAGATGGATCCCTGTGGAACCCCACAGGGCAGGTACAAACCCCTGACACCACTCTCTGAGTCCTACCCATGAGATAAGATTGAAACCATCTGAGGATAACCCCTGAGAGTCCACAGATAAACCGCAGGTGATCCAACAGCACACCATGGTCCACAGTATCAAATGCTACAGAGAGATCAATAGGGACCAAGATGGAACAGGCCCTTCGATCTCTCACTATCAGGAGGTCATTTAGTACCCGAACAAGAGCCGTCTCAGTACTATGTCTCTTCCTGAAACCAGACTGGAGAGAATCATAGATATTGTGGCTGGTCAAATGGTCTTCCAGCTGCAATGCCACCACCTTCTCCATAACCTTACCCAAAAAGGGAAGGTTAGAGACCGGCCTGTAGTTTGCTAGACAGTCAGGATCCAAGGAAGGCTTTTTAAGGAGAGGTCGAACTACAGTTTCCTTAAGGGAAGCTGGTAAAACTCCCCTCTCCAAGGATAACCAGACTATCTCAGCAAGGACTGGGTTGATAATATCAACGCAGCCAATGAGCAAGCACGTGGGGCCCAGATCCAAACTGCAGTTGGTAGGACGTAAAGTCTGGATAACCATCACAATATCATTGATTGTAGGCTGGGCAAAGTTGCACTTCTCAAACCGGGAGTCCGACATCTCCTGCCGACCACTGCTATTCCCTAGAGAAAGGATCAGGCAGATATAGGACCTGATCATGGCAACCTTATCCACAAAGAATCGAGCAAACTTCTCACATTGCTCTGTGAAAAGTACTGTGCCGAAGACAGAGTGATTGTACCAGTTCGTCCACAGTCCGGAAAAGCTGAGCTGGTTGATTCCGTGCAGCAGCAATTTCCCTGGATAGGAATTCTGCCTTCTTATGGGAAATTGTTGATTGATAAACCAAATAATGGTCCATCAAACTAAGCCTGTCACATATCAGGCCGGACCTCCACCATCGCCTCTCTAGCCTTCGTCCCTGCTCTTCTCAATTCCCTAAGGTCCCCATCAAACCATGGGGACCTAGGGCAAAAGGAGAGTGGACGAACACGGACAGGAGCAATGGAATCCAGGGCCTCTGTCACTGCCTTATTATAGGCAAATACCAGATCTCCTGGATCCATGCATTCCCTCGGCATGCCCGATAGGTCCAGTACCACCATCAGACCATCTGGGGATACACCCCTCAAAGAGCGGCACTGGACCATCTCCATACGGGCAGGCCTCTTAGGGGGGGCCTCAAAACTGAAGCTGATGGTATGATGGTCTGACCATCTGACTGGTTCCACCACCAAGTCGGATATCTCCATCCCCAGGAGAAAGACCAAGTGCAATGAACGACCACCAAATGTGGGTCGAGGAGGAAACAACCTGTGTGAGGCCCAATGAGCTCATTAGCTGGAGAAAGTCCTGTCCAAGCTGCGAGAGTTCATCGTCGACCCACACATTGAAATCCCCAAGGATCAGCCATCTATGGGATCCCAATGTTAGGTTGGCGATGAAGTCCGCAACTTCCCAGAGGAAAACATTCCCATCTCCTGGTGGGCGGTAGATGAGAAGAATCCTGCACCCCACACCCTCGCCCACGATACATTCAAAGGAGTTGGTGGCTCCCATTGGAATTTACCTCGGGTTCAGTTCTGATTTAAAACATAGGGCCACACCCCCACCCCTACGATCGATCCTCGGGCGATGTATCACCGAGTACCCGGGTGGAATCGCTGAAGCCAGAATTGGGCCTGCATTTCCATCCAACCAGGTATCGGTGATGCAAGCCAGGTCAGTCAAATTAATAAGATCCCCAATTATGGCAGTCTTGTTTTTAATAGACCTGGCATTGCATAACACCGCCTGAGTTCAATGAGCAGCTGAGGGAGACCGAGTTTCTTGTCTGCAATAAGCAGAACCCTTGGGTATGGGAACCAGACAGGGAGGACTCCTTTCCTGGACCCATTTCACCCCAGGGCGTCTCCTTGTCCCCCCAATCCCAATCCGCCTACTCCTCCCCATTCCCCCAACAGGCCGAGTTCCTGCCCTAACCCACCTAGTTATTCCCAATCCCCTACACAGTCTATACACCTCTGGGGATAGAGGGAAACAACAAAAAGGGCGAAGGTCCCTCAGCCTAGAGGGGGAATACTGCCTAACCATCAGCCCAGACCAACACATTTTCCTAAAAAATACATAACCCAAACCAAAAATAATATATAACCATATAACAAATACCAACCCCAACCCCTAAAATAAAACAAAACTATTTAAAGCAGGACGCAACAGCTTCACAGCAGCAGCAAAAAAATAGTCCAAGACCTATATTTATCTCTATTTAGGGAGCTCTCACCTCCCCAAAAAATAAGGCAATTATATTTCCCAAACACTACCTCTCACATATGTTAGGGAAAAAACGTTAAAGGATATAAGTCTTAGTCATTTTCACTGTCCAGATCTAAACTTTAGGCACTCTCACTGCCCGTAATAATAATAGTAGTACTCTGGCCAAAACAGTAAGGAATGAGGGAAAAGTCAAACCAGATTGTAGTCCAATTGTCAGTTCAAATTCGGCTAGGCTTCCCAGATCTCCAACAGTTCATATGAGGAACCTCCAGCCTTCTGTAAATCCAAAAAAGAGTCCTTCCAAAACTGGGACCAAAGTATTCCACCACGATCCAACTCCTCTCCAATCACCAGCAACTCCACTCTTCAGCTCTCATCAGGCACAGACCACCAGCTGAATCTGCAAAAAGCTTAGGAATAATGGGCACAGGGTCAGCCTTCAGGCAACACCCTGAACCCAACCCCAGAGTGAGCACCAGCAGCAAGAGAAGGAAGAGGAAAAGTCCCCAGATATCGAAGCCAGCAGTAAACCAAAAACGACTGCACCACAGGCCTTCTCGATTTCCTCGATATACACATCAAACCCAGAGTGACTCGAAACAGTTCCGGGCCCACAGACAGTCCAGTGGCGAAACAAGTCCCAATTGCATGCTCCCCCATGCACCAGCACCGACCCAGTGCCGCTCCCCTGACAACAGTTCCGGAGCGGGGTGTAAGGAAAGACGGACTCCTCGCCAAAGTCCAACCACAAGTCGTTAAGCCACAAGATCAAACAGCCGGATGGACAAAATGGATAAAAGCTGGTAATTAAATTTATCCGATTTTAACACCTCCTCCACCTCGTTCATTTCTGATGAGCTAGAGAACTCTTAAATAAAAGACCCCCGAACTAAGGAGTCACTCATAAGCTGCTGCTACTAAGCCAAGAAACGCACTGCAATAACTTTAACGCTAATCACTATAATCACTATATAAAATAATATAAGTATTTATAATAATAAATACTCCATGACCTGAGGCATGGGGCATGGAAAAGGATCCCAACTCTCAGAAGTGGCCCAAATGGAGAAACGCTTTCATTTCATGGCATATGTTATCCTTGTAGAAGGCTTTGTGGTATCTACAAGGACTTGAGCCACTCTAGAGGAAACTTCATAGTGTGAAACAGCTACGTTATGAGGTGCCACATGTGAAGGTGAAGGGATTTCAGCCCTGGATGGACCAGTGTGCCCCTCTCCTGAGTCAGGAGATTGTGGCAGAGGGGCAGGGGGGCTGGAGGCTCCACTGCAAGCTGCTGAAGAAGCGGAAACTATGTTTGACAAGTCCGATAGGGGGCGATCAGAATCATGTGATCCCCTTCCACTTGAAGCTTGAGTGGCACCCTCTGCAGAACTGGAAAGGGAGGGAAGGCATACAAAAACCTCCCTGTCCAGCAAAGAGACAGCCATCTCACCAGAAAACATGCCTGGGAGCGAGTGAGTAAAACCTGGGTAGTTTTGCATTGTATGGGAAGGCGAACAGTTCCAGGTCTGGACAACCCCATAGGTCGAATATGACATCGACCACCACTGGCTTGAGCTCCCATTCATGGGCTCGTACTCTGGTCTGGCTGAGACTGTCCGCTAGGACGTTTTGCAATCCCAGAAAGTGAACCACAGAGAGGTGTATCCGGTGCAGAATTGCCCAGTTCAACACCCATATCACTTGCCTGCAGAGGGGATATGAGTGAATGCCCCATTGTTTGTTGAGATACCAGACTACGCACATATAGTCCGACTGGACTAATAGTGGGCCCTGCTGGAGCAAGTGCTGGAAGGCTTGAAGAGCATACAGCAGTGCCCTCATCTCCAACACATTTATGGGCAGAGAGAGCTCTGATGGAGACCACAGCCCTTGAGTCCTGTGGCTCCCTAGGTGAGTGCCGCAACCCATCCCTGATGCATCTGTAGTCAAGGTCTGGGTGGGAGGAGGGGACTGGAAGGCAACCCCCTTGGTGAGGTTGTTGAGATCCTGCAACCATAGGAGATACTGCTGCATCGAACTGGAGACCATGACCATGTGGTCTAGGTCGTCCGACCTCTGATCCCACTGAACTCTGAGTGTCCACTGTGAAATTTGCATATGGAGCCTGGCTAGAGGAACAGTGGGGATGACCACTGCCATAAGGCCCAGAGGTTGAGGAACTGATCTGTCTGGAACCCACCTGCTGGAGGCTACTAAATGAGCCAGTTTCTGCAAGGTTTCTGCCCTGTCCAAAGGGGAGGAAGGTCATACCCTGGACCGTATCCAACACTGCTCCAATAAACTGGAGGCATTGGGAAGGAGCAAGATGGGACTGGGGATAACTGACAGGAATTCCCACTTGCACAAAAAGGGCCATCGTAGCTGAAAGGGGAAGTTCCAGCCGCTCTCTCGATGGGGCTAACAGAAGCCAGTCATCGAGGTAGGGAAACACATAATGGCCCTGGCGTCTCAGGGCCATCACCATCACCGCAAGGCACTTGGTAAACACCCAGGGTGCCACGGTCTGGCCAAAGGGGAGGGCCGTGAATTGTGGTAATGTTCCCACTGAAAGGAGACTCTGAGGTAGTGGAGATGAGCCTGAAAGACTGGGATGTGCAGGTAGGCATCCTGCATATCCAAGGCACAGAGCCACTGTCCACTGTGCAGGAGGAGGAGCAGAGCTGGGAGAGTCAGCATTCAAAACCATTTATATTTTATGTACAGGTTTAGAGCATTGAGGTCCAAGATGGGATGCAAATCTCCCATCTTTTTTGGAACCAGGAATAAGTGGGAGTAGTACCCCTTTTCTTCCTGGTTCGACAGAATGGGCTCTATTGCTTCTTTTCGCAGAAGAGCTTCGATTTCTTCCCTTATAAGGGGAATGTGCACCTTTGGATAATGAGACACCCCTGGTGGTTTGTCTGGGGGTTTCCCAAGAAACTCCGGAGTGTGGCCTTGTCTTATCATCTGAAGGACCCACGAGTCTGTGGTGGTTGCCTCCCACCCTAGCAGGTGACTGGCGAATCTTCTGCCCACTGGCGCCCCCGATAGAAGAGGAGGAAAGGGGGTGGGCTCCGAGTCAAGAGGTGGAGGGAGGGATGAGAAGAGCTGCCCCTGAGGCTGTCTCAGTTTTGGCTGGAGGGGTGGCTGTTGCTGAAGGGGCCCGACATTTAGTCTGCCGTCTCGCCGTCTGCTGTTGTCTTGTCTGCCACTTGGTCCTGTGATGAAAAGGCATCTTGGCCTTGGATCTAGGATGATACAAGGTGTGAACCAACCTCAAGGCCTTGCCCTTATCCTGGAGGCTGGTAATTATATCCTGGACATCACCCCCAAGCAGGAAAGAACCCCTGAAGGGAGTGTCCTGGATAGCCGCCTGGACATCAGGTGCCAAGCCTGACACCCTGAGCCAGGAAAATCTTCTGAGACATACTGCCACAGTGGTGTCCCTGGTTGAGGAGTCCACTGCATCATAAGTGGCCCTCAGAGAGTGGTGACAGGTGACTTTGGCCGATCGAATGGTGTCTTCCAATACAGTCTTGGACGCAGAGTCTGGCATGGCCTCAACAATAGGCTCCAACTGGCTGAACAGCGAGTTTTGGTACACCAGCATGTGTGCTACATAGTTAAGTGTACGCATGGCTAGAGTGGAGGAAAAATAAAACTTTCTTCCAAACTGATCAACCTGCCTCGACTCCTTATCAGTAGGGTAGGTGCTCATGTGCTTGGGCTCGGTGGACCTATCATGGGCCTCTGTGATGACTACAGAGTTGGCCTTAGGATGGACTCTTACTGTAGGTGATCCTTACCCTCTGGGGTTCTATACGTTCTATCAGTCTTCTTCACCACAGCTGGAATGAAGGAAGGCATCGTCCATATAGTGGAGGACAAATCCTCATGAGGCTCTAGCCACAGGGGTGTGAGGACAGGTGATGTCTCCTGGATAGCCAAGTGTTCAGCAAGCCTCTAACTCTTGGTATCCTGTGCATCCATCTTCCAGTCATAGACATCCGCAATTTTTTTCAGGAGGTCTGCAAATGAAGGGTTCTCTGGATGTGATTTGGGGGACTCCTTTGACTTCGGCTCCTCCAGAGGGGGAGTCTCCAAATTCTGAAGCTGCAGAGGAAGACCCCAATTCAGATTCTGAGTCTGAAGAATCTGAAGGTCTGACATCCAGACAAGAGACCTCCTGAGTTCTAGGAGAAATACTGTCCATCATCAGGGCCGTCGAAAGGCCTTTCGTCAGGCCCGATGTCGACTGGTGTGGTTTCAGCAGGGAAACAGACCTCGGAGTCTGATCTGGGTGAACCGGAGAAAAAGTTCTCACTGGGTGCCAGCTGTCCAGCTCTGAGACAAACTGAGATTTAGTCTCAGACCACCAGGAAAGGAGGATGGTCCAAAAGTCTGCCTGGGGCTGAGGAGGAAGCAGAGGGGGCAGAGGAGGTTGCTAGACTGGCTGGAACCCCAAATGGTACTCCATCATTAGGTATCCTGACATGTATTACCCATGCGTCGGGTAACCTGGCCAAGGGTATAAAGGCACATACCCCAATGTTGTGAAGCCTGATGGGAGTAGCCTGGTAGAGGGTACCCAGGGACATAATGTGAGGATGAGTAGCCGGGCAGAGGGTACCTGATGGAGGCCCCAACAGAGGAACTGTGGGGGCTAATGTGGGACCCTGAGAAGGCCTAAAAACCAGCCCAGAAGGACCCAAAGGAACTGAGTCAGGTGCAGGGCAGACGGGAGTCAAGTCCTATGGTGGCACTGATGGTCCTGCTGGAAAAAACAGTGGGGGAGGGTCCTGTGGGATGCCCAGAAGCTCTGACGTCAGGTCTGGGGGTGATTTAGAAACAATGATACCTGACAGACGACCCCTGTCCTCCAGCTTCCGCTGATCTGGGGAGGGCAGATGGACCTCCACAAAGGGAGAAGAGGGGTTATCTTTGTGGGTAGAACCCACAGAAGAATGCTGCCCAGAGACTGGCAGCTGGCTGTCATCCGGCTGGATGTCATCGGGGCTTGCGCCAGAGCCCTACGTGAGTGGAACAGCCAGGCAGTTGCCAGAAGGTCCAACAACTGGCTTATTGGCCTTGGCTGTGCAGGCACCGGAGTCCCTGAAGCCCGGCTTATCAGCATGGGGTGGGTGTTCATCGGAGGGCCAGAAGAGCAGCTTATCAGCCTCACCAGCTTGCTTAGACTTGGTGGTGAAGATGGGCCTAAGGGTGGCAGAAGCCTTGAACTCTGCCGAGGCTCCCATGGCCATTGCGGCAGGAGGGCTATGGGCTGCTCCTGGGAAGGTGGGGCAGACTTGATTGCAGCTGCGGTCTTCCCAGAGAAAGAGGGCTGCAATTCACCTGAGTTGCCCGAGGGTAGCTGCGGGTGAGAGGGGGACCCATCCTGGTTCCGGTGCTTCTCTTTGTCCCTCTTCTTCTTGTGTTTGTGGGTGTCAGTGGGTAAGGAAGAAGCACTCCACAACTTTTGCAACTCTTTTTCCATGGATGCCATCTTCTTCTTTAGGAGATGGGCTTCGAGGGCCTGCTGGCAACACTTCCGTGTGGCCAGGTTGAATCCCTGGCAGACCTCACAGTCTTGGGGTTGTGCTCCAGGCCCAAGTAGAAAAGGCAAAGAGAATGGGAGTCGTTGTGCGGGAACTACGTGCTGCAAGAATCGCACTTGTTTTTATGCGACTCGAAAGACGATGGAGAAAATATGCAAAAAATCAAGAAAGGACTAATAAAGTAAGAAAAAACGGATACTTATCTGAAAAATGGTGGTTGAACTGTAGCAACGATCTCTGCAACATCTGAGGTGCACAGGTCGACAGTGGTAAAGAACTGGAATGCGGGCGTGGGGACCACCCACTATATATTGTCACACTGATGTCGGTCATGTGACGTCGAGTGGGCGGTCCCCCATCAGACACTGCTAGCTAAAGTTTACGTGTGGTCCTGACAGCTGGGGGTGCAGTTCTCAAGATTATTACCTACTGCAAGAGCCCTCTCTAAGTAAGATCTTCTGATTTCAAATCTCTGCTGTTCCATATCTGTAGTTTTGACTGAAATAATATGATTTTTTTAAAACTGACTCAAGTGTTTTGCCAGGTATTGAAGTTAAATTGATAGGTCTGCAATTTTTTATGTCTGTTTTAGCACCTTTTTTGAAAATGGGAGTCAAATGTGCCAACTTCCACTCCCTTGGAACCTCCCCCTTATTGATAGAATGCTCAAATATAATTTTCAATGGTGCTAATATGTGATCACGTCATTTTTAATATTCATGCTGATATTTCAGTCTTAACTGTGAAAAGGCAGAGATACTAAACAAATATTTTTCTTCAGTATTTACAAAGGAAGTGGGGGTACCTAAAACAAACAGTAGAAACACTCTGGATACAGAAGTTGATACTAGCCCATTTACAGAAGAAAGGGTTCTGAAAGAACTTTTAAAACTGAAGGTGGACAAAGCAATGGGGCCTGATGAGATTCATCCCAGAATTCTAAAAGAACTAAGGGTAGAACTAGTGACACCACTGACTACCCTCTTTAACAAATCATGGGAGGATGGGGTGGTACCCGAGGACTGGAGGAGGGCAGATGTGATTCCCCTTCACAAAAGTGGGAGCAAGGCAGAAGCAGGAAACTATGGACCTGTTAGTTTAACCTCAGTGATAGGGAAAATGATGGAATCACTTCTGAAGGAAAGAATTGTCGAGTATCTAGAGGTCAGAGGGGTACAGGACCCAAGGCAGCATGGATTCACAGCAGGAAGGTCATGCCAGACAAATCTGATAGATTTCTTTGACTGGGTGACCAAAGTAGTAGATCAGGGAGGGGCTGTGGACATGGCCTACCTAGACTTTAGCAAGGCATTTGACACAGTCCCACACAAAAGATTAATATACAAGTTAGCCAGCCTGGGAGTGGGTCCCAAGATGACAGCCTGGGTAAAGAATTGGCTGGAGAATAGGACACAGAGAGTAATAGTAAATGAGTCCACTTGAAGAAAGGGGTTACAAGGGGTAAAGCAGGGTTCAGTATTAGGACCGGTCCTCTTCAAAGTCTTTATAAGCAACATTGCAGAGGGACTGGAAGGAAAGTATCTCTTTGCAGATGACACAAAGATCTGCAACAGAGTTGATGCACAAGGTGGGGTGGAAAGGATGAGAAGGGACTTGGCAAGGTTAGAGGAATGGTCAAATGTATGGCAGCTTAGATTCAATGCTAAGAAGTGCAAGGTAATGCACCTGGGAAACAAAAACCCAGGGGAAGAGTACACAATGGGGGTGAGATACTAACAACAACAAAATGGAAAGGGACCTGGGGGTAGTCATATCAGATGACCTAAAAGTGGGCAAGCAATGTGAGAGGGCAGCAAGGAGGGTTGGGGGATACTGGGATGCATAGGGAGAGGCATCACCAGTAGAAAACAAGAAGTTATTATCCTCTGTACAGACAGCTGGTGAGACCCCATCTGGAGTACTGCATGCAGTTCTGGAGACCCATCTCGCAAAGACATAGACAGAATGGAAGCTGTCCAGAGGAGGGCATCTAAAATGGTGCAGGTCTGCACCGGAAGACATATGAAGAGAGACTTAAGGAGCTTAATATGTATAGCCTCGAGGAAAGGAGGGAGGGGGACATGATAGAAACTTTCAAGTTCCTCAAGGGAATCAACAAAATCCAAGAGGGTAGCATCTTTCAAAAAAAGAGGTGTGCAAGAACTAAGGGGCACAATTTGAAGACGGGGGGGCGGCTCAGAGGGGGTTGGGGTAGGAAAAAGTAGGCTGCTGGTTAACTAGGATCTGCAGCTTAGGTAGGGAAATGGGCAGACTGGGTGGGCCAAGCGGTCCTTATCTGCCGTCAAATTCTATGTTTCTATGTTTCTTAATCCACTGTTGTTATATTTTTTTAATCTAGGAATTTGTACAGTATATCGCATGCTTCTAGCACTATGTTTTTAAATTCTTCCCACATCGTCAATATTTTTATCCTTTAAGACTTTAGCTAACTTGTCTATTATATATTTTATGTTTGCATTTGTATATAGAAAAATTCAGTGGTACCTGACATTTGTGGTCTAACCATGTCAAAGTTAAAAAAAACTACTGAGTTATGATCACTGTTTGATAAAGGTGGGCCAATTTCATAGGAGGTTAGGATGATGTTTTCTGTGGTAATTATCAAATCTAAAATATCTCCTCTTGTAGGATTGTTAACATTTTGCAATAGCCCATGCTGTTCAATAAAATGTATAACATTTTTACTTATGAGACTAGATGTGCTTTTACTCGGTAGCCAGTGATGATAGCGGTAATAAATGAGTGACTGTAGAAACAGCGACTCATTTATAACGCTATCATGAACGGCTACCCTGCTAGGGTAGTGACCCTGTAGCGAGCAGAGAGACCGGAAGGGGAGGGATAGGGAGGTGGAAGGGAGGGATAGGAGGGAGGGTTTGTATGGGTGGTGGGATCCTGTTGCAGCTGAGCCAGTCCTGTGGTATGGTGGTAAGGGTAACTGGCTCGGGTGCAGCAGGAACTGGGTTTGGGACCTGCTGGAGGCTGTTGTTTTGCCACTGCTGGTGGTTGTTATTTTTATGCTATGTTTCGCCCTCTCCTCAACATGCACCTCCTTGGAGTTGACAATCTTTAGTCAAGGGAGTGTGGGTGGGGGCACAGCCCCCCTCCCACATAAACATTTGTGTGTTTTCTGGAAGTTGGGTCGCCGGCACTTGTACGTCGCCGAAATGCTTTTCGGCGACTTACATTAGCGATGATAGCGATTGCTGTTTTTCTATCGCTATCATCATGTGGAACCCTTTTACTCTGCCAGTCAATATCTCCTATGTTCAAGTCCCCTAGGACTAATGTCACTCCCCTTTCATTTGCTCTTCCTATTTCTATTAGTATTTAGTGTTTTCTGTACTTGAATCAGGTGGCCTGTAGCACACACCAGTTAGAATAGGGAAATTGGTAGTTGTTGTTAGCTGCATCCAGACAGACTCTAATGTGGACTTATCCTTTATTTTGTTTGATACTTCATGTGATTTTAGACTTTCATGGACAAATAGGGTGACCCCTCCTCCCCCGCCTATCAGCGCTGTCAAAATTATATAATTTATAACCTGGGATATTTCTTCCCCATTCATGATTACAGTTCCATCATGTCTGTATTCCCTATTTCCTAATAAGTGCTATTAGCGTGGCCATTTTTTAAATCAGGCTATGTGCGTTAAGTAGTATACACTTTACTTCATTTTTTTTTTTTATCTCTGGTTTGTCCTCATTTCTGTGCAACTTGCTTTCTTTGATTTGGCTATCCCCCCCCCCCCACCATCTACTTTAAAGTATTTTTATTCAGATGGTTCAGAATATTTCTACCCAGCATGTTTGCCCCGCTTGTGTTTAGATGCAGACCAACCTTAGCGTACAGATTACTCTTGAGGGTAAAAGTGTTACTGTTGTCTATAAACGTTAATTTTTCCCTTTTACACCAATTTGTGAATCTTATGCTAATACGGTCTATTGCATTTTTTTTTCTGAACATGCTTTAGGAATACACAGGATACTCGTGAAAGCCACCCTACATCCTTTAGATGTTATACTTTTACCAAGATCTATCAGTTGGTAACAGATATCCTTCTCATTAAAAAAATGGCTCCTCATTGGTGGAAGGGCTGGTGAGTTATGGCTTAGTTCTGCTCTCTGCTGTGGCTTGAGTCAAGCTGTTCAGTGACCATAGTGGGGAGAGTAAAACACCAAACTCAATTACTCTCTTGATGCCTTGTGAGTCCAGGGGATGGCTGGCAAGTGTGGTAAGGGAAGCTGGCCCGGTGGCGCTGAGGGTTGAGGCACTGGATGCCACACCTTGTGCCATGACGATGACCCAAGTTCAGGAGTGAGCTCGGGCACCAGGGGTCGGCAGGGATGGGGCGAGGATCGAGCGCCCACTGGGCTGCTCTCCTCCCCCGGGGAGAGGGTTGTGACATGTCCGGCACATCAGCGGCTCCCGGTGGAGATCGGGGGCACTGCAGTACATCGGCTGCACATCAGTGTGGCTGATGCAGGCAGGATTGTCGTGCGCCAAGTGTCAAAGTGCACCACGTGAGGAGGGGGGAGAACACCAGAACAAGGAAAGCCTGGCTCTGCAGGGTAGATGATGGCACCTGACCCCCATGCCCACCGCCAGATCCACCTCGCCTGGCCTTCCAGTTCCTCCACCCGGGCCCCCACCTGCAGCCAGAGTCTAAACTGCAAGATCATTCAAGAGGAGGGGTGGCCCCACCCTGGAGGGGTTAAGCTTGGGGTGCTGGCTATAGGGAGGGGGGAGAGAGGAGACTAAGGGTCGAGGGGACCTCAGGCGGTCAGGAACAGGCAGGATGCCTGAGAGAGACCGGAGCGAAAAAGAATGGGGGAAAAAAAGTGCAGTAAGAGAAAAAATGCCACTCCAGGTTAAAAAATGTCAGCCATGCCAGCCTGGTGGTGTTGATGGTGAGGCGCTGGATGCCACACCTCGCGCCATGACGGCGACCTGGGTTCGGGAACGAGCCCGGGCCATCAGAGGTCGGCAGAGGGGGGGAAGAGATTGAGCATCCATAGGGCAGCTCTCTCTTCCCGGGAGGATTTCAGGGACGTGATTGCTCCTAGATCGGCCTCTGGCGGTGGTCAGAGGCGCCCAACAATGCGACACTGCGGATGCGAGGGGCCGAGTTGTGGCATAATGTTGCCTTGCCAGCCGCACTCCATAAGGGCAGGAACTGTAAAAAAACAAAAGAGAGAAACCCCCCACTCCTGGTGATAAATTAAGGCACCTCGGCCTCCTAAGCCCACACTCCCAAATCCGGGCTGGCTTTCTTCTCCATGGGCCAACACGTGTGCCTATCACTTTTCCCTATAGATAGAGTGCCCTGGGTGGATAGGGTGGCCCTACTTCCAGAGGGTTCAGAACCGGAGGTGGTGTTGGGTGGCATGAGTGGAGAGGACTTAGAAGTCATGGAGGGAGGTAGAGACTGGAAGCTCCTGAGGTTGCTGGAAGGAGTTCCCTAGGTGGTGGAGATAAATAAAGTTGGAAAAAAAAAACATCGGCCAAACTGAAGAAGATTTGATTTTTGGCTGGTTTTCTTTAAGCCCTGCCCTGCAGCAAGAAATGGATCCTCATTGGTGGAAGGGCTGATGAGTGATGGCTTAGTCCCATTCTCTGCTATGGTTCCATTCAAGCCATACAATGACTGTACTGTGGAAGAGTGAAGGGTTTTGGAAAATTAACCAGTCACTGAGCAGCATGTTCCTTCCAAAACTAGCTGAATATACCACTGCACACTGTATGTGTGCTGTCACCCTTATTTGCTTTTGAGTCTGGGTATAGTTAGCACTCATGTGTTAACAGTTTAGTGCTTTGCTCACTATGCCATGGAACATGGCACCAGGTGTGCTAACTACTGTACTCATCCAAGATGCAAAGCAGTGAGTATGGGGCAGGTACAGACAAGGTGCATTTTTTCCCTTCATTTTTTTTCATTTTTTGCACAATATTCTACACTGTTAATACTGACTGTGAATGAAGCTGTTCCTAGCACATTGCTATTTTTATAGCCAATAATAGAATTTATTATATTTGAAATGGACTGGTGTGCTTGGTTTCTGTGTTTCAGCACTGTGTGGTACTAACTCAGTTAACATGGTACTAACTCTTCCAATACACTGGCCCGGGTACATGTCCACATCAGTACATGATTTCATGTACATTCTCTTCTCCACTATAATGCAGCAGAGAACACCTTTGTCAAAAAGTACTTGCACTTCCCAGGTTTTGTAGTGCAAGGTTGGACTTCATAGTGCACTTGTTATAACAGAACAGCTTGCCATGACAACACATATAGAACAGTGTATGGACAACTATAGATAACAAGGCTGTGTTTCCATTGAGGGGTTGAGATGATATCATACAGAACTCGAGAGTGAAGCTTAAGCGATCCCTATGATGTCATTTCAACCCCGAGATGGAAACACAGCCTTGTTTGTGTATGGTTGACCATATACTAGTCTATTTTACATAGTGTATGGTTCAAAATGGTAGATGAGGTGCTAGCTCGTCCCCCCCGACCACCTGCTTGTTAACAGGTTTGTTCATCTCCCCCACTGCCCATTTGTTAATCTGCTCTTGCCCACTCGTTCAGTCAGTCCACATGTTTGTAAAATAGTTTCTTACCCCCAAATGACTGGGCTTTTTTTTCCAGAAAGCCACGATGCGGTTTTACTTGGCAGCTCCATACTACACACCAACTGCTGCAAGCCTACCTCACCGAGATGCACTCACGCTATTTAAAAAAAAAAAATTAAATATCTGGGCATTAACAGAGATCAGTAGGTGGTAGGAGGTGCCATCATTGTAACTTTTGCACCTAAAAAGGATCTTTGTAAACTTAATGCAGAATGCAGGAGGTTCAGAGGTCATGAAAAGTTGTTGCATCACTGTGATGTCACAACGATACTACATGAACGTTCCATGACCTTTGAACTGTCCTACAACAGCTTTTAGAAAGCCACTGAATTCTATACACAGTAAGCCCTAACTGTATATGGAAAAAGACTCCACTGAGCAATGCTAATTTTCAAGGAGGTCCTGGTTAGGACAGCAAAACAAACAAATAAACAAACAAACAACAAACAAACAAACACCACATCAGGTACATATACTGCATACAGAATACATAGAGTCGAATACAGTGAAAAGAAATAGTAATACCTCAAATATAGATACAAATGGGATGGATATTCAGACTGCGCCAGGCTGTGGCGCAAGCCTGGGCGCAGCGCAACCTGGCTGCGCAGGGGCGTTGACAGGGTGATATTCAACAGAGCTGCACCACGGCACAGCATCGTTGACTATCACACCCTGGCCACCCACAGTGTGCATGGTGCAGTGGCACTGCACCAGCACAAGTGGCCAGAGTGGAGCAGGGGGCCATTGCGCTAGGCACAACAACCGCGATATTCAAAAGTGCACATGCAAATGGGGCCATAATGTATGCAAGGCGCAAATGGGGTCATTTGCATGTCATTATGGCCCCATTTGCATGGAGGTGCACCGATCCCCGGCGACTTGCGCCTGGCGCCCTGCCAGGCTGCAGCCGTCGGGGACCGACGCCCCCTGCACAAGCGGCAACACATCCTGATGCCCGATCGTGGGCATATGTTGAAGTATAATCGACCCATCTCCCTGGTGGTCCAGTGGACTGCTCGCAGCCCGATTGCGGGCATAAGTATGTTTAAAATGTAAACCCACTCCCTGGTGGTCCAGTGGACTGCATGCAGCCCAATCACAGGCATAAGTTTGTTTAAAATGTAAACTCACTTCCTGGTGGTCCAGTGGACTGCTTACAGCCCGATAGAGGGCATAAGTATGTTTAAAGTAACTCATTCTTGGTGGTCCAGTGGTTTGCCAGCTCGATCTGGCATAAGTATAGCGAATAACTGATTTTCCTGCAGCGTCCAGTGATTACTTGTAGTTTCATCGCTGGCATTTGAAAAGTAGAATACGTCCTACAGTCTGCAGGTCCAGTGATCGCTGCGAAGCTCGATCATGGCAGTTTGTTACAATGGCACTTCTAATCAAAACCTTGCGGTCCACCTCCTCATTTCGCCTCACTGAGCCTCACCACTCCGGCCTTCTCGTCAGCGGCAGGCGGCAGCCTCGCCCGGCCAGGCTCCGGCCGATCGATTATCGTATGGTAATATATCGCCCATTGTCCACAGCGAGCCAATGGTGTACAGCCCTGCATTGCATTATTAATAACCAGATATGAATGGATCCATTCATATCTGGACTGTGTACGGTGCCGGGTTGCACGCCCATTGGCTCACGCTAGACCAATGTACAGCCCTACCGTACGGTGTCAGTCGGGTAAGGTAAGTGGGTGGTGCTGCCGCCCGCCACTGACTGAGGGGAGCAGAGCGTGGAGCCCAGTGGGTGGGTGAGGTACGCTGGACCACCAGGGTTTGATTGGTGGTCATTTTGTATAACAAATGCCCGCGATCAGGCTGCGAATGGTCCACTGGACCACCAGGGATACAGGACTAATACTCTACTTCAAATGCCCGCGATCGGGCTGCAAGCAGTCCACTGGACCACCAGGGAGTGAGTTTACATTCTAAACATACTTTTGCCCACAGTCGGGCTGCAAGCGGTCCACTGGACCACCAGGGATATAGGACTATTATTATTCTACATATGCCCGCGATCAGGCATGGGGGGCGCCACCAGGAAGGTGCAGCCGGATCTCGTGTGGCCACCCACAGGTGGCAGCTGCCATGTTGCGCCTCAGGCCATGGCGCAGCTCGCCTGTGGGTGGCCAGCTGTTGCCCTGTTTTTTTTTGATCATTTGTGTGCAGCGCAGGTAGGGGTTGGCGATGTATGAGCTCAGCACATCCCGGGCTGAATATCGGGATGTGCGGAGTATGCATGGTCATGCCCCCCCACCTGCGCTGCATACATTACTGATGCACGCCAGCGCATCGGGATTTGAGCGAGGCTCAGTCCCCCTTTGAATATCGTGCCGGGGCACATCAGTTCTGAATATCTGGCCCAATGTTTACAGAGAGCAAAATTGGCCAGTATAGTAAAAAAGGAAATCTACGATAATGATATGTACAGCAACAATACAAACAGGTGTAATGTGACAAACACAGCAACTGTGTGATCAGTTGGGGTAGTCATGTTCTTGGAACAGATAATGGAATAAACAGTGTAATAAGTACTTAATGTGGAAATTTGGAATATTTTAAAATACTGATTATGGGGCATAAAACACTGAAAAAACCTTAAAGTTGAATGCAAATGTTTTAAACATAATTGTTTTACATTTTATGTTACTTAATACCTGCCAGAAGGGACTCTAGATCCATCAGATCAGAGCCCCCGTCTCATATACCTGCATTAATAAGTGTGTTATGTAAGCATGTAATACTTTATAGGGATTCTCCATCCATTCAGCTACCTAGGGAACCAGCAGAAATCTGTATAGGTTTCCTTGAAGGAATGTCCTTTTCCAATACCCACTGTCTCTGCTAGTAGGCCATTCCATGTGTTCACCATTTTCTGGGAGAAGAAGAGCCTCCTAATGTTATCCCTGAATTTAATACCTCTTCACCTCAGGGCGTGTCTCCACATACTGCAGGAGCACACCAGATCACACAACTCCATCTGTTCCATCTTATCAATACCCTTGAATATGTGAAAGACTGAGATCTTGCCCCCCTCAGCCTCCTTTTCTACTGCGTGAACATGTTAGAAGCTTACAGCCCCACCTAACAGCTTTAGTACCCCATACCCCAGATCTTTTTATTGGCTGTGCATTGCACTCTCTTGACTGCCTGTCTGCCTTAATGTACTTTTGTACTGAAGAGATGAGAAATGCAAATAGTACTCTAGTTGGGACCTTATCAGGGCCTTGTAGAGAGGCAGCATTGCTTCCCCATCAGTGCTGTTCACCCCTCCTTTGATGATCCTTAGCATTCATCCAGCCCTCTTGACAGCAGCAGCACACTGCTTGCCATTCTTCGGCTTTTTGGTTTTTAGAGCTCCAGGTCTTTTTATTTCTGCACTGCAGGAAGAGGAGCCCCACACAGTATGAAGGTCCCATCTCTGTTATTGCTTTCCAAGTGTACTGCCTTGCATTTGACTACAATGAGTCTGAGACTCCAGCAGACTGACCAGTCATCCAATTTGTTTGGATCCTCCAGACGTTTGTCCCCATCTTTAAGAAAGTCCACTGCTCTGGCCAACTTAGTGTCATCAGTAAACTTAAACAGCTGAGAAAACCCCAGCTTCAAAGTCATTGCTGAAAATGTTGAATAGCACTGGTCCCAGCACTGATGTCTGATGGATGTTGCTGAGTACTCCTCTCCACTTGAAACAGTGCGCATCCACCACCTCCGATCACCCTCTGCTTCCTGCGCCCAAACCAGTTAATATTTCATGTTATGTGTTTCTCACGTAAACTGCACTGGTTCACTTTGCCCAGAAGCTTGTTATGTGCAGCAGTATACAAGGCCTTGCTGAAGTTCATGTAGTTTAGGTCCACAGCTTTCCCTTGCCCACCTGCCTGGCCCCCCCTTGAAGATTATGATCAGGTTGGCTTGCAATGATTTGCCCCTCATAAAGATATGAGAAGGGGTGAAAATGTTGGCCTCAACTGAGTGATCCATTTGCATTTGCAATTTGCTCTGCATTGGCTTCCATTCCTTTATCACCTCCCCATCGAATTACTGCAATGCTCTCTACCCTGGGCTATCTGGAAGTTTGGCCTGCCGACTGTAGTTGGTCCAGAATGCTGCAGCCCAACTGGTGGCAGGAACTCTTCGTAATGATCACATCACACCGGCGCTGCGGGCTCTACATTGGCTTCTTGTTCAGTGGTGCACCATATTCAAGACTTGCTTGATAACATTCACACCCTACACGGACTAGGCCCAAGCTACCTGAAAGATCTTCTGAAGTCTTAAACTCCCTCTCACTGTCTCTGGTCCACAGATGCAGGTTTACTTCTGGTTCTCTGTTCCCATTTAAAACAGTCGGGGGATAGGGCCTTTGGATTTGCAGCTCCTTCACTGTGGAATTCTCCCCCAGAATCAGTACATTCTGCCCTACTGTGGATACCTTTAAACACAGATTAAAAACATACTTATTTACATAGGCCTATCCAGATCATTAATCTTAGATCTTTTTATTTGTTACTGTTTTATTGATATTTTAATGTATTTATTTGGTTGTACCTTCGAAGTGAGACTGTCTTTTTATTGTTTGTGAGGCACTCTGAGCCGTTGGAAAGGGCACCATATAAATAAAATTGCCTTGCCATTATTCTGTTGAGCAGTAACAACTGAGAAGCCGGTCATTTCTGAGGAATTAATGCCCAGTTTGGGGGACGGGTGGCCCAAGGCACAGCCGAGGGCCACCTCCCTTCAGATAGTCGGTAATCCAAGGAAATTACTGGCTTCTACGTTGTTATTCTGATTAAAAGTCTAATCGCAATAACAATTTTCTTTTTTGTTTATTTTTAACTTAAGTTTTGAAGCAGAGTGGTGTGAGTAATGCGTGCCGTACAGTTTCATTTGGCAGATTGACCGGTCATTTCTACGATGTTAATGACCAATCCAGAGGCCAATCAGAAGCCTTGCTAGGCTCATGAATAATTAAATAGACTTATAATCCTTGATAATGGCTTCTAGGGCCTTGCCCAGCACCAATGTCAGTCTTACCAGCCTCTGGTGCTTAGGTCCAACTTTATGCTTTGCCCTTCTTAATGTTGGGGTCCACACTGGCCACTGCCTAGTCCTCTATCAGCACACCTATCTGGAAAGGTTCCTGAAAAATTACCTCAAGTGACCTGCCAATTCCTTTAGCTCCACTATGATCCTGTGGTGTATTCCACCTACCCATTGTGACCCAGCTTGATCGTGACAATGCAGTCAGCTGACTGGGTTGGGGAGATGTCAACAGACTGCAATAGCCCTTTGTTGAATAGGGAGAGAAAGTATATATTTAGCATCTTCACAATTGCCCTTGGTTCTCTCGCAGGCTCCTCCCCTAGCCACCCTGTGTTTAGGGTCCCAATCCTCTCTTTCACACTTCTCTTTGCATTTATGTTCTGGAAAAATAATTTGGCGTTGTCCATAGTTTTCTAATCCTATCCTGGCTTCCAATCCCTCCTTATCTTCCTTAGTTCTATTCTTGCAGTCCGTAAGTCCTGCTCTGTACTCTTCCCTTGCCTGGAGGCAACCCGTTGCTTTCCAGGAGTTAGGAACCTTATTTTCTTTGTTTATGATGAGTTGCCTTGGGTCTCTGTTGTCAGGGTGGGAGGCCACTTCATGGCACTTTTCCCCAAGTGGTCAGGGTTTGTCAACCGGCCTGCCATCCTCAACCATCAGAATGCTGAATACTATCATAGTCTGCCTAGCGCCCCCCCTCCCTTGCACTATGAACAAGGCTGTCAGACAGATAACAGAACAGCAAAATGATGACATGCAGCATGCTGTAGATTAATGAGGTGGACAAACTGCTGAGTGGACAGGAAACCTGCCTGCCATTGCATGTCCCCATTTTGGATCAAGGGTGGCGGCAATACATGACTTATGTGTCTCTTTGTGGCTAGAAGAGGTGGGTTATGGAGTGGGTAGGTTCTGGAAAGATGCTGTAAGAAGGTGGGAGGTGCTGGCATGATAATAGATAGGGATTTTAAAATCTGATATACCAGTGATATGACAGGAAGGTGAGAGTGGAAGAGGACTGCAGGGTGATGTGTCCATAGGTCTAGCCCTCTCTACCTGGGGGAGGGCAAGATGGTTTTAAACTATTTTTCTTACCAACACTGGCCAAATAATACTGATTATTTGATGGCCTGAGTATAAACACTTGGTGAATATTTGCAAGAAGGTATTTCCTGAGCACTAGTGACAGTAAGTAACAGGATTTGGTGAGAGCTAATACGGTTCCTAATGCATTAGCCAGATAAAGGATCTAGAATAATGTACAGCTTATTTATAATTAACTTGTATTATTGTGACATAAAACAGTTTATGGGGCATGGATTCTGCTACCCTTTGAGAATTACTTGAAATGGGGTGGGTATGAAGCAGCTGGTATGCAATGGTATATATTTCTATACAATCTAAAGTACAGAATTACAGCTATACTGTGGTCTGCACTCCACTGACTATTTCCCTCAAAGGCGTTAAAACAGTGACATTCGTCTTTTTTGGTTCTGGCCACACCCAGCAGGCTGCTAACAAGAAGTTTGCTTTCAGTGCTGGAAATGGAAAGAACTCAGTAAGGGACTCCATCATCTTTACTCTAGTATCGCACATATTTGACAGGGGTCTGGAGAAATGTTTCTACATTATACAGTATGCTGTATTTTTACACTTTATTGGTAATCAGTTTTAGGCCTTTAGGGGTATGCATTTTACATAGAAGGAGGCAGTATAGCGCAGTGGTTTAAGGCTCTGAGCTGCAAATCTGGAGATCTGGGTTTGAATCCCACAGCCCCCACTTGCATACTGTGTGACCCTGAGCAAGTCACTTAACTTCCCTGTGCTCCCAGGTTTCACCTGTAAACAAGCTTTCAGCTTAGTGTGTCTCACCTGGTAAAACAAAGGTTAAAAGGTTAAGAAGCAGTCCTACCTCATTTTACTTCAGGAAGTAAGTCAGACTTTCACTCCCAGAACTGAGTTCCTCCACTTCCTTCCATTTCTACTACTGTCTGCTTTAAGATTCACTAAGCAGCCTTACAAATGTGACAGAGGGATGGTATTAGGGTCTAGCGGTAAGACCACAGACTTGGAAACCAGCAAATTCAGTTTCAAATCCCACCAGAACCACATATTACCCTATGCAAGCTACATAGAAACATGGAAACATAAAATTTGTAAGCAGAAAAGGGCTGATTGCCCCCTCTCCCCAGCCCATGTGTTCCCAGCCTATTCTATCTCTACAGACTATCTGGTCTCCAGGGACCCTCCTTCCTTTCTGCTTCCTTTCTAATTTTCCCTCATGTTTATTCCATTCATGCTTGAAGTCTCCACTGTTCTAGCCTCCACCACTTCTGGTGGCAGTCTGATCCAGGCATGTACCACCCTTTCAGTGAAAAAGTATTTCCTCATATCTCTCCTGACCCCCTTCCCCAGCTTCATCACATTCTCCTTAGTGCTGGTGATTGCCCTCCTTTGAAAAAAACTCCCCATGTGCACTGTGTTCACCTCTATGAGTTGCCTGTAGATCTCAATCATGTCACCCCTCTCTCCCCCATCTCTCTTCCAGGGTGTACATGTTGAGATCCCTCATCCTTCTTGATAGGGCTTCCTACGGAAACCCTGCAGTAGCTCTAAAGCCCTGTTTACACTGCAGTTGCACTGCACAGTAGGGCCGTTGCAGTGCATTCCCTACCTGCAGAGTGGCATCTCGCCCTCTGTCCACACGGCGATACTGTGTGGCACTGTAACCCATGCCTCTGGCCAGTCTGCACACTCATTGGACTATCATCATCACTGATGATGTATTGCTGACAATGAGAGGATGCTGGGAGTGACCGCTATGTGATGGAGCACACACCACATCCTGTCCACACGGCGACTTGTGCCTGCCAATACCCTCAGCATCCCCACATTTTCTGGAAATGGATCGCTTTAATGAATGCCCTACCGCGATCTGGAGAGTGTCCACACAGCAGCATTTGCACTGCAGCAACATAAGCGCTCGGGTTGCTGTGGTGCAAATATGACCATGTAAATGTAGCTTTTGTGTAAGAGCAAGGTTCATGAGATATCTGGAATTAGTAATGTGCTTTGAAACAGGTTAAATTGATTTTCCTTTGTTTCTATTGTTTTTTCACCTATTGCAATGCAAAGCATGGGTGTAGCCAGGCATACTCCAAGTACTCCATGGTGTGCAATTTTATTTAAGGGGGTAGCAAATAGGCTCTGAATTGCTTCCCTTTTCCATGAAAACTAACAAAGAAAATGCTGAACCCTTCTGTAATTTTATTCATATTAGTTGAAACTAGAAGGACTGGTCACTAATACTGTCTTTGCATCCCAAGGACAATACAACTTTACAGGCTCTGGGCTGGTATGTGGGTGTCTTAGGGAGCAATGCATGGCATTTGTATTTACCCATGCATGGCAACAATCATTGTCATGAGATAACAAAAGTTGTATTTGTTGTGCCAAATGAGGCAACAAACACGGTCCTAGTATACATTTGTATATTGTCTGGCTACACCCATGGGGGTGAGGTAGCACATCCTAACAAGAGAGGGTAGCAGTGAGTCCACTTGGTATGCAGATCAGAAATCCCTGGCTACACCCCTATGCAAAGCAATATAATTACTTGTATTATGGTTCTAAAGTAGTACAGTTCCTTGATAGGGATCTACCATGCTGCAATCACTGATCAACCTTAGTTCAAAAGGTTTCTGTTTACATTGCCACTCTCTGCATATGTAAATTAAAGCTATTAGCACCATAATGATTGCTTGTGCATGTCTCATTCTCTACACCATTTGCTTGTTCTTTCAGTACATACTAAGGAGGTAAAATAAAATGTTTCTGCTAAGTCAGATCTACTTTAGCTGATGGTAGAATTGTTCTTCAGTCACTGACACTTGCTCCTGCTATGCTAATTATTGTGTGTAGTCAGCAGCGTTCTTTCTGCTACAGAGGTGGCATTGAAAACAGAAAAAGTGCCACAACCAGAGATTCATGAATTAAACAGAACTGGTAGGGGAAGGGAGGGGTGAGGTACAGACAGACAGGCACAAAAGAGCAGGGATAGCATGCATACCAACAATCTGATGAGATTTCACTGTGGAATTAGAAGGTAATTTGCATCAGTTCCTGTCCCTATTTGCCATGCTCCCTCTCCTCTTGTTAGCAGCTATACAGTTGTAAAAATGAGAACTGAGGAGCACTAGAGATGAAAGGTAGTTGGGTGTGGGTGGGGGAGGGGAGAGAGAGACTAACTGTTGGCAGTGAAACCTCAAGGTCAGGAAGGAAATAGACTGCAACCGAATAGACTTGGTATTACAGAGGTTTCATTTGCCTCCTTGCTTTCAAATGGCTGGCAAATTGACAGAAAACTGTAAACAGTTTTACTAAAGATTCTAGGTGTACCCTGCAGTCATTAAGGCACATGAGAAACCAGACAAGATAAAAGCCTCTGTTTTCTTACTTGCAGAAGGAGGATTTGACATCTCAGACTATAACTCAGGATGAGATAATGGGAATGTTTAAAGCACATTATATCCCTAAATGGAATTTGACCTATAAATGTCATACTTTTTATATGTGTACTGAGGCTTGGAGAGTCCTTAGACCAATCTATAACAGCAACCTAGAACACACAGTAAGACATCAGTTTAGAGATTTAGCTGAATTGTTGATAACAGACAGAATAGTATGTGAGATCTGACAAAGTGATTAGAGAGATATTATTAAGAAAGCAGGATCTGATGCTAGATACAGCAAAACAAATAGGAAAACTGCTGCAACAACGAGGACACAAGCAGAAGATTAGGTTAAGGAAGAAAGTGGAACAATACATAAGACATCAAAGACAGATGCTACACAGGATGCATATCAAAAACAATCTAGTGTACTTACAGACACCGCAGCAAGGAGAGACACAGGGTGATGCACAGGGGGAGCAAAAACACTGATTATAAAGCAGATGTTCTCACATTTATTGCTGCATACTAACAGTGTGAACCAGGGAAGTCCTTAGACTTAAAGGGGGAGGGGCTTAATTCATAAAAAGTCAATGTTTGTTATGAACAATAGGTCAATTCAATGAAAAAATAAAATTTTAGAGGGACTTCAGCTCCCACACTCCCCTCCAAGTCACCCCTATAATGAAAAGAGGAAGCCAGTTCAGAACCAGGCACAGAATCCACCCCACTATAATGAAAAAATATACAGACAGGCATGTAGAACCCCCACCCCGGCTGAGCCACTTGTTCATGTCTTCAGAGGTGTTAAGCCAGTTTCTGTGACAGGTCTCAAGTTGGGTTCCCTGTCATCACACTCTTAGTGTCCTGCCATAAATGTCTGCACTTCTGCATTATAATCTGTATGTTCACTTCCTCTGTTTACTGTGGCTTTCTGTGTTACCATTTCTGCAGGGAGTTGTAGCCTATTGCATGCCAGAATCATTTGTGCTGTTGCCTGCCAACGGTTTCCTGTTGAAAATCATACAGCATGTTGTTGGACATCATTTGTGAGTTGAAGTGTCAGTCTGTGTGAGTGGCTGTGATTCATTTGTTGAGGTGTCACTCTGCATGTGAGGCAGATATATGGCTGATATGGAAAGTGGTACGGCTCTGTGTTTCTGGCTGCTGCCCCTCAATACTGGCAGTTCCAGTCATTTGTAATGCTCCAGTGTGGCTCTCTGTTTTCAGCTCTAGTCCTCAAATATCAGCAGCATTGGGCAACTGTAATGCCACTATGCATCACTGTATTTCCAGCTCCTCCAAATACTGGCAGCACCAGTCATTTGCAATACCACTGTGCAGCTGTGTGTTTCTAACTGCACCCCAATACTGGCAGTGCCTGTCATTTTAAAAGCTGCTGTCTGGCTCTGTGTTTCTTGCTGCTATCCAAAACCAGCAGTGCTAGTGTAAGCCCCCCAAAGCGGGCTTAACTGTTAGTGGAGCTCCGTGCTCCCTGGTCTTTTCCCCTTGACATCGAGCTCCTGCGGCTCTGGTGGGAGTCGTGCCATGTGACCCCCTGTTGGTGCCGCTCCCTGCATGCGGCCGTTTCTCTGGTGTCTCGGCCCATTCAGGGCCTGGACAAGTGCAGGTGTGATGGTCTGTGCTATGGGGTACATGGTCCCGGGTCCAGTTTTTGGACAGATCAGGCTCGGGGCCACGTGATGTAAATAAATAAATATTTTGTTTTTAAAGATGGCAGTCCCCTTTGCAATGCACATGCATGGATACCACCGAGGGCTGCAATTTAAAGGAGCAGTAGCTCCAATTGGAGGCAGTAGTTTTGGTACCGGCTGGCACCACGAGGCACAAAATAAAATATTAGAATTGGGACTATGAGTCCCATGGGCAGTAGGTTTGGCGCCAGTGGATTCGGTCCATGATTGGACCCAAAGTGTTTAGGTGCCAAACCAGTGAGCCCATAAAAGGGAGGGCTGTGAAAAGACATGGGAGATCTGAGAGAGAGACAGAGACAGACAGAGGAGGAGGTCGGAGGGGGCGCCTCTCCGCCGCCATGCGGGCAGGAAGAAGTCGCTGCCATGTTTATTTTTTAATAAGTATGGCCTCCTGAGGGAAAAAGATTATGAAGAATGCAGGAGTTTCAGCTTGTGTGGAATCCTGGGATTCTTGGCCAGAGAATCCAGAGAAGGAAGATGTTGCCACCCTGGCAGAGACCTGAGGTGAGGGGCATTTTCAAGGGAAAGCCTTATCCTGGGAGAAATGTGGCTTGGAGCTAGATGGAGGCTTGTAGCTGGGCCTGGTTTGGCAGATGGGATCCAGGTGCGCATTGCTGGTGGTGGCAGGACCAAATGGTGTTGGGACCTAGGTGGCAGTGGACCCCAGAATTATTTGGATGTGAGTGCCGCTGCTTGCTGAGGAGCTCCAGGGTGAGTAGGAGGCAGGAGGAGACCTGTGGGACTGGTCGTTGGGGAAGAAGGCAAAGAGGCAGGCTGTGTTCTATATTCTCATGGCAATTCGGCAAAGCCCCACAATTGAGGCCATTCTGGACTGGGATCACTGCATGAAGGATTTGCCCAAACCTGCAGGGTCAGCAGGGAAAATACCCCTGGGATGCTCGGTGCAATGGTATAGCATCAGTGATCGGGTGCTTGACTGTGTTTGAAGGGTCTCACTTTTGCCCTTGTCATTTGTGGCTTTAACTGCTCCAGTAAATAAAGGGAACTTCATTGGATCAAAGATGCAGCATCCATTTTAAAGCTTGTGCAGGAAAAGTAGAGGGTAAGGGGGGCTGTAAGTGCTCTGTGCACCCCTTGCAGGTCAGAGCTCCTGGTAAGAGAGTGTGAAGCTGGGAGTCAAAGGTCTAATGCTGCCTCTGTGTGTGTGGTCTTGCTACTGACTGTGGACTGTCTGGATGCTTAAATATCTAATGGAATTGGGACTCCTGGGTCCAAAGTACAGTTTGTCTTCTATTGATTCAGCTACTAATGTGACCCCCTGGTCCTGCTTTATTGCTTCATGGAGTGGCTGTTTATTATATTGACTGTTCATTAAATGGGATCCCCTGTTTTTGCAACTCTGCGTTTGCCTCTTGTGTTTGAAAGAAACTGTTTTGCTGTTGCTAAAACAAGTTGCCTCCACAGCCTTGCATCCAGTGTGTTACTGGGTGGCATCCAGAGAATCAGGGACCAGAGATCCACCGAGGAAGACGTCGGAGGCCTGCCTGGTGAAAGCAGTCTACAAAGGCCTCTGGGTGAAGTGGCCAAGGCCAGGCAGGTGAAGGTCTGCATCAACCCCCTCCTGTGTTCCAGCTCAGCGCCTTGAGGGTCCGAGGCCCCTGATGGAGTCCATCCATCACCATCATCACCCATGGATGATCAGGTACTGTTTTTCCACGTCGTATTTCTGGATGGTGTTTTCTTGGCTGTACAGTGCTCCTCCTTCCCCATGAACTTTACCACCTTAAATACCCCTAGACAGGGAAGTGGAGGATGCTTACACTAGTTATCGGTAATGCTGCTGTTTGGCTGTGTTTCCAGCTCCCAATAAAAACCAGCAGCAAGGCAAAAGAACCTTGGTACTGTTTCTAAAATCATTTACTTATCAAAGGAAACAAAGTGTCCCTTAAACCTGGCCTTCTTATAAACTCTGGTATTCAGCAGCACAAGTCAGAATGTGATTCATCAGTTACGGTGCCAATCATCCTGTGAGGCTATGATCCCTCTGTAGAGGCATTGCTCTGCATGTAAGGAACACACTGTATGTGATCAGTATGGACAGCCATGTGGATTTGTGCTTCCAGCTCCTGATCCCAATACTAGCAGCACTGGATATTTGTAATGTTGCTGTGCAGCTTTTGTTTCCTGCTCCCACCTAAAACTGGCAGTGCTGATCATTTGCAATGCTGCTGTGTGGTTCTGTGTTTATGGATCCCCCCCAAAACTTGCAGATCAATTATTTGTAATGCCGCTGTGTGTTCTATGCTTCCTGCTCCTACCAAAAAAAGCAGCAGGTCATCTATAATGCTGCTGTGTGCTCTTATGTTTTCTGCTCCTACCAAAACAAGCAGCACAGGTTATTTGTAATGCTGCTGTGTGCTCTCCATTTTCTGCTCTTACCAAAACAAGCAGCACAGGTTATTTGTAATGCTGCTGTGTGCTCTGTGTTTCCTGCCCCTACCAAAACAAGCAGCATAGGTTATTTGTAATGCCGCTGTGTGCTTTGTGTTTCCTGCTCTTACCAAAACAAGCAGCACAGGTTATTTGTAATGCCGCTGTGTGCTTTGTGTTTCCTGCTCCTACCAAAACAAGCAGCATAGGTCATTTGTAATGCCGCTGTATGCTGTGTGTTTCCCGCTACTACCAAAACAAGCAGCATAGTGTAACCCCTAGGTGGTGCTATCCCAAGGGCTACTACCCCTACCTGCTTGGCTAGTAGCAGGTTAAGGGGCCTGAGTTCTGAAATGGGTGCCTCCGACCAGAGGTCAGGGTTGGTAGTGGTCAAGTTGACCTGGGCCCAGCCCTCCAGGACACTGTGACCCCCTCTTCCCCTATTTTCCCATATTACACCTGTGCTACATGATCTGCACTGGCTGCCAGTTAGGTGGCGGATCACCTTTAAAGTCAGTTTACTGACTTATAAAGCCCTACATGGACTTGGCCCTGACTACTTGAAAGAGTCTTGTGCTTTTACTGCCTGCGTGCGACAGTTATGCTCGGTTGATTTAGGGTTGCTAGAGATTCCGAGGGTGTCTTTGAATCTTCTGGGGCTCATGCATTTATGCACACAGCCCTGACCCTCTGGAATTCTCTACCCCATCAGCTTCGGGAGTGCATGACTGTGGGGGGGGTTCAAACAGGTGCTGAAAACCTATTTATGGTGCCATGCCTTTGGTGGCACTGATTAAATCTGATCCTCTGATTCTTGTATTGCTTGTCATAATTTTATCATGACTTTTATCCTACTGTAAAGCGCCTTGATGACTGAAAGGTGCTCTAGAAATAAACTTTATTATTATTATTATCTCCTATTCTGACACATTGTGAATCTGGACCATCACTCATCGTGCATAGGCATGGGCACGAGCAGGCAAGATGCTGGGCTTGATCAATAATCCTTCTGGCAATTTTCCATTGCCTGGCATATCCAACATCAGTATTTTGTTCTTGACATCTTTCCAGAGGTGAACCTTCCTTGAATGGTACACTGGGCTTTAGGGACCAGTATCATTGAATCGTGATCCTTCTTCCACATTATCTCCACCAGTTCATCCTGGTCTACTTCCTTGGGTTTCTGTTGCAAATCACAGGCCCTCCTGATCAGAGCCAGAATTCTCAGGGCCCTCCCAGTCTGTTGCCCTTGTTTCTTGTGACAGAGTTGCGCCAGTCTCCCAAACATATGGGTGTTTGTCCCAATTAGCAGGGGGACCCCATCATACAGTCTGGTGGGGGGACACACTAGGGTCAATGTCGCTACTCACTCTTCTACACCAGTTACAGTTGCAGGTAAAGACAACCATAGGCGGACATACCCTAGGTAGGGATAAGACTTGTTGCTCAGGCCCCACACATGTAGGCCTTCCAGGGATTGCAATGTCAAATCAGATAAGTGTTTGTTATACCAGTCCTGAAATACAATGGTCACTTGCGACCCGCTATCGAGCACAGCCCAAGCATGGATGCCATTGACAGTCACAGAAGTCTCCATCGAAGGGGCCACTATTCTGGACCAGTCTGGAGAGGCAGTAGCAGAGGCCTGGACAGATGATTTAGCCACAAAGAAATTTGAGTTAGTATTTCTTGAACCCTCACTGCGGCCATTACGGGCACTTCTCTGCCATTGATTTGCTTTTCGGAGCTCCCTTGGAGTCTGTTTGCTACCTTTTCTAAGTCTTTCTGAGACTGGCACTCTCTCTTTATATGGCCATCCTTACCACAGTTATGACAAATGATAGGCTCCTGGGTCATCCTTGGAGAGAACATTGCATGAGGGACTGAGGCAGTAACAAGGGATTGGGGTCCAATATCTGCTTGCAGCGGTGAGAGTGGTGCAACGTATCTTAACAGTTCCTTTAGGGTGGCAGTCAATTCTTGGATTTCAGCCTGGGAGCTACCCTTGGTAGAGGATACCTGATGGTGCACCCCCCACCCCCAAGGCAGTCACGTCCTGAGAGGGACCAGAATCTTGTTCCATGGGGGAAACCCTTACAGAGGCACCCGTCTTCAACTCTCGGACTTCTTTTAGTAGCTCATCTTTCCAATGCTGGGCCCAGGGCGGGAAGTCCTTTGCATTCTCAGAGTGCTCATTAAGTGCCGAATTATGCCCCTGAGCCTCACTTGGCTGATCACTCTCGGTCACTTGCACAGCAGCAGCAGATATGGGTGCAATTCCCCTACGGGGTCACCTTTGCTCAACTCCCCCCCGAATAACTTTCATTAGCTCATCATAGGAGGGGGGTGATTACAGTTGGGTGGCAAGGACCAACTGAAGCAGTAACAATTCTGAAAATGGAGCAGACTTAAGGATCTGGTCCAGCCTAGTTCGATCTAATTAATTTAATTGCAAACTACCCTTTCTGAGGCACTCTTGTAGCAGCTTTTCAAGCCGAGGTACATACACAGACAATGGCTCCCCTGGTTACTGCTGAGTGTTTCTTACTCTCCACCACAGATCCTCATCTGAATCCAGGCTCCCATACACATTCTCCAATGCATTCAGATAGTCCTGTGCAGTAGCTTCGGGATTATTGGCCCACTTGGCACAGATGGTAGCCAGGGCAGGGCCTCAGAGGCTGTCACGCAACCTCTTTCATTTCTCTGCTTCTGAGCCTTGCCATTCAAGTACTAGAGGGGCAACATAGTCTATCCATGTCTTCCAGTCATCCTCCCCCTGGGGGTAGGAAGGGTTCCCAAGAAGATTCTCAGCCTTCGGTAGGAGTTGTGACTAATGGCAGGTACAGATATAGGGGCCAGCATTGGCATGGGCACAGAAGGCGGGGCCGTAACAGGTGCTGGAGTGGGAGGGGGTGTTGGGGAAGGAACATCTCTAGATGGCAGGAATAGTTTCTTAAAGTCCTCTATGGTTTTCCCTTCCTCCAGCAACAACTTAGCAAATTTCTCCTCAAAAGTCTCAGATAATGGTGGGAGCTCATCCTCCCCAGGGTCTTTACTGTCTTTTGTTATCACTCTCCAGGCAGCTGAAACTCCTTCTGGGGCAACAGTCTGTGTCACTTTAGAGCTGTCCATGAGGTCACTACACTCTACCAAGGCTATGAAAGTTTGGAGGATCAAATCAGTCTGTCAACCCCACCACCACAGGGTTTTTTAAACATTCAACTTTGGAGAGTGCTCCCTCTACAGTGCCTTTACTGGTACCCAAGGGAATATCCAGTATAAGTAGAGCATTTTGGGGGTCAATCTCCTGCCCAGTACACCACCCCATGAACTAGTGTACAGCCATTTCTACTAGGGTAGCCATTAATCTTTAACAATAATTCATAATTTTTGGCCACTAGAAGGTACAAAATCCCAGCGGTGAGTTTCCAAAATGTAACCCTTAGGTGGCACTATCCCAAGGGCTACTACCCGTGCCTGCTTGGCTAGTAGCAGGTTAAGGGGCCTGAGTTCTGAAACAGGTGCGTCCACCCAGAGGTCAGGGTTGGTAGTGTTCAAGCTGACCTGGGCACAGCCCTCTGGGACACTGTAACCACCCCCCTTTTTCCTTACTAGTGGCTGGAACAATACACAATAATCACTTTCACAATACCCCTGATACACCACACATGTACCCACACTGTTTGCACTTACCACCAGGACTTTCCTCTGGCTCGGCCCTGGGGACCCCCTGTAAAACAAGGTCATGCACAGCAAATAACAGCAGTACAGTACTCTTGCACAAACTGGAACCACAGTCAGGGTAAATGTGAAAATGAGTTAGATCTGATTTATTTAAGGGACTTGAGCAAGGAAGGGGCGTAATAAGGTTAATTTGCTTAAAGGCTCTATCAATCAAACAGTTATGCATGGACTTCAGGGTCCATAAATAGTCACACATATTGGGTACCCAGATGGAGAATGGTGGGCTAGATAGGAACGTTGCAGCTAGCTGGGGCCCTGTGATGGAAGAAAACAACATGCACAACACACACTATTTGTAATCCGAGCCAGAGGGCTCACTTCATGAAAAGAAAACAACATGACACAATCAGATGACACACTTTTAGATTAGGCTGTTGTTGCAGGGAGCTACCCTGATGATTACTCACAATACCCAAGACTGGACACAGGCTGGATGAAAATCGAGACAGCAGGTGGTTAATCTGGAGTGCCAGGAGAAGCAGGGCCCACACGATTCACCGAGGCGTCATTCCTGTTCAAGCGTGGAGCAGGGGGCTGATCCCCAGGCAGGTCTGTCGTCGGTGGCTTTCTTTGTGCAGTGGGTAGTCTGGCAGGGCCACCGTGGCATGGCCCAGGCTGAATGGAGATGAACGGAGATTTAGTCTGATTAGGTTGGATAAAGCTTCCAGCAAGCAGAACACAGTTCACACAGTGGGGAACCAAATCACGACCCATTTTCAATACACAGCACATTTACACGTAAGGAAATTCTACTATACTAGGCATACTAGGCATGGTCATGATTGCAAAGTCTCTGCACAAACCAGGGATTCAAAACAGCTGGAAATCCCTACAGGTCGATCGCATTCAGCAAAATCTTCTTCAGGTATGAGCCTGGTAAAAAATCAGTGGCTTACTTTGTTCTCACAAACTTGGATTTAGTCTGAAATAATTCTCTTCTCTCCCTCTCAGGGGCAGCAGGCAGGGATGCAGGCCACTGCTCAGGCCTTTCCACAGTTCTCCCACATGAAACTACTCAGACGGCTGCTTGACTGTCTCAAGTATGTTGTTTCTTCAGCTCCCAACTTAGATCTGACTCATACTGCAGCAAGCCTGGGAATTTCCTCAAGATCCAAAAGGTTTGGTTGGCTGATTCATCTGTCAGTCACAACAGGAGCTCCTCCTTCAGGTGCAAAAAGGGGCCAAAAGCCCAAAACTACAGTTCCTACAGATTTTGACTCCAGACAGCTCCTGTAGTCCGGCTCCATTTTAGGTCCCACCAGAACTGATTGGTCCAATTTGCAGTTCAGGACCAAGATAGTGGAGATAAACAAAACAGTCCTTGCTACAAAGAAGGCAGGTTAGACAAACTACATTATCATTATCACTCTAAATGATTTTCAGCAAATAGTTACATCTTTCAACAGAGCTCCCTCTCAGATTACTTATGACTGCAATCCTGGCAGCTCTTAAAGAGACAGTACACAGAGGCTATACAGGCACTCTCTGGCAATCACATTTAAACTGCTAAAACGCAGGACACCAGCCTGGCAGTGAGCATTTAGGCAAGCTCAAGGAAGACTTTTCGGGAACTCCCATTTGTAGGGGGGTTACAATAGTTTATTTGTAATGCTGCTGTGTGCTCTGTGTTTCTTGCTCCTACCAAAACAAGCAGCAGGTCATTTGTAATGCTTCTGTGTGCTCTGTGTTTCCTGCTCCTACCAAAACAAGCAGCACAGGTTATTTGTAATGCTGCTGTGTGCTCCATTTCCTGCTCTGCCAAAACAAGCAGCACAGGTTATTTGTAATGCTGCTGTGTGCTCTGTTTTCTGCTCCTACCAAAACAAGTGTAACCCTCCTACAAATTGGGGTTTACTAAGATGTCTTCCTGGGCTGCCTAATGCTCACTGTCAGGATGGTGTCCTGTGTCTGCAGTAGTTTTGATTGTCTGCATGAGAGCGCTATAGTAAGCCTCCGTGCCTGTCTCTTTAAGAGAACTGTATTCTGTGTGAGAAAATTAGTCTGGACTGGGTCTGAGCAATTAAGGCTCATGACCAGCCCAAATGTCTGTATTTCAGCTCCATTCTGTAGTCGCTATTTGCGAGAGGGAGCTCTGTTAGGAAAAGTGATTATTTGTTGTTTACCTGCTGTAGTAATAATAATATAGGGGTTTGTCTAACCTGCTTTCAATTGCAGCTGGGATCTTTTGAATTAGAGCCACCATCTTGGTTCTGGACTGCCAGTGTTGGACCAACTGAACCTCAGGGGACCTAAAATGGAGACTGTCCCCAGAGGTCTTGTGGGATTGAAATTTGTAGGAGTTGTAGTTTTTAAGATTTAGCGCCTAAATGGACCTGGAGGGGGGGCCCTGCTGTGACAGACAGTTCCCTCAGCCAACCAAACCTTTTGTATCTCAGAGGAAATCCCCAGAACTGCCTGCAGCAAAGTCAGTTGTGAGCTGGAGTTTGGAGAGTGAACAGCTTGAGCCATCAAGCAGCTGCTCCTGCATAGGAGCACTGGAGAATCGGCAGGAAGGCTGCACTGGCCTGCCTGCCACATCTTCTACTGTAAAGAACTGCTGTGAGTGAGAAAGTTGGACTTTATCCATTTTCCTGATCAGAACCAAAACTCTGAAGAGAAAAGTGTGTAATCGTTGCCTGCAAGTGGACCGAAGACTTGCTCCAGAGGCGATCGGCCTGCCAGGCACTGAAGTGAGTCACAAATTGCGAGGTTTGTGCAGAGACTCTGCTTTATTTCAACCAGACTGTTATCCGAACTGTGGCTAATTACTGTGTTGCTTATAAATAATAATAATAATAATAATAACATTTATTTGATTAAGCACCTTTCAAATATTTCAAGGCGTTTTACAGTCTTCATACATTTATCATAGTCAAAGACAACTATAACAGTACAACAGATAAATAAATAAAACGATTTAAAATACAACAGGGAAGGCCTGAATCCATAAAAATGATTTTAAGGCCTTCTTAAACCCATCCACAGTTGAACTTTCTCGGAGCTGGCGGGGCAGAGAATTCCAAAGGGTGGGAGCCACAAAGCCAAACACATGGGCTCCAGAGGACTTCAAATTCACCCTCGGAATCTCCAGCAACCCCTCATCAGCCGAGCGGAGCTGTCTCAGAGGGGCATAAGGCACCAGAAGCTCTTTCAGGTAGTCAGGACCTAAACCGTGTAGGGCTTTGTAGGTCAAAAGACCCACTTTAAAGGTGATCCGCCACTGTATAGGCAGCCAGTGCAGAGTGCGCAGCACAGGGGTGATGTGAGATTTTCTAGACACCCCAGTCAACAAACATGCTGCAGCATTCTGCACTAGCTGCAAGTGGCGGATTTCAACCCCAGCAAGTCCTAGGTACAGGGAGTTGCAATAATCAAGACGTGATGTCACCAAGGCTTGGACCAAAACTGGCAAATCGCCAGGTGGAACCAGGTGCCTAATCCTGGAGATGTTTCTAAGATGGAAAAATGAAGTCTTGACTACTGCAGACACCTGATAATGGAGGGTCAAACCAGTGTCAAGCTCCACACCCAGGTTATGCACCCGTTCAGAGGTGGGGATCTGGTCTACCCCAAGAACTAATCCAGAGGGGGACCCTATCCCCTGACCCTCAGCCCTGCGACCAGGGTCCACCACCATAACCTCGGTCTTTCCCGGGTTCAACTTTAATCCACTGATATTCATCCAGTCTTGGATATCAGCGAGGCAGTTATTCAGCACTGAGATAGCACTAACCTGGTCGGGTGCAAAAGACAGGCAGAGCTGGGTATCATCGGCATAACAATGAAACCTCAGCTCATACCGTCTTACAATGTCCCTGAGGGGTAGCATATATACTGTGAACAACATGGGAGAGAGCACCGAACCCTGAGGTACCCCACAAGAAAGAGAGACAGCCCCGGATGAATGTACACCAGAAACCACTCTCTGAGTTCTCCCCAGGAGGTAAGATGAAAACCATCTGAGGACAACACCTGAGAGCCCACAGATGGACCTCAGACGGTCGAGCAAAACCCCATGGTCCACAGTATCAAAAGCTGATGATAGATCAAGGAGAACCAAGATAGAACGGTGTCTCCGATCTCTCACCATCAGGAGATCATTGAGCACCCGAACCAGAGCGGTCTCGGTGCTATGCCTCTTACGAAAACCCGACTGGAGAGGTTCATATAAACTATGGATGGTCAAATGGTTGTCAAGTTGAGCCGCCACAACCTCTTCAATAACCTTCCCCAAAAAAGGGAGGTTAGAGATTGGACGGTAGTTGGCGAAATCATTCGGGTCTAAGGAAGCTTTCTTCAGGAGGGGAGTCACCACCCACTTCTTTCAGAGAGCTAGGGAAAACTCCCATTTCCAAAGAACGCCGAATTATCTGAACAAGGACCGGGCCAATAAATTCACTACATCCTAAAATCAAGGAAGTAGGGCCCGGATCCAAACTACAACAAGTTGGGCGCATCTCAGAGACAATCCTCATAGTCTCCACGAGGTCAGGAAGATCAAAGGAGCTCCAGGAAACTCCGGGCTCTGGGACAACACCCCGATCAACTGCAACAACCATAGACTGAGGCTGGGGACACTGCCTCCGAATGCCTTCCACCCTATTCGCAAAGAATCGAGCGATCTCCTCAGTCAACCTGCGTAAAAACTCGACGGAACTGCTGACAGGCTGGGTTGCACAGTCTGTCAAAAGTTCTGAAGAGCTGAGCTGGTCGATTCTGAGCGACAGAGATTTCCCTTGACAGGAATTCTGCCTTCTTACGGGAAATTTCAGTTTGATAGAGCTTGTAATGCTCTAGCAAAATAAGATGGTCGGCATCAAGGCAGTCTTCCTCCAGCGATGTTCCAACCTACGCCCTAACCTCCACAGCCCTCTCAACGCTCCATCAAACCAAGGGGCGGCAGGACGGCACGGAAGGGGGTGAACACAGAATGGAGCTATCTGGTCCAGGGCATCTGAGATGGTCCTATTATAGGCCACCATCAGCGGCTCAGGATCCGAGCACAATTCGTCACACAACGAGAGGTCAATAACTGCCAACAGGTCTTCAGGGACGACATCCCACAATGGATGGTATTTGATCATCTCCACAGGGGCCGACCTACCCAGGGGGGCCACAAAGTTGAATCCAACTGAGTAATGGTCAGACCAACCGACTGGTTCCACCACCAAGTCGGAAGCCTCGACCCCCAGGAGGAAGACCAGATGAAGAGAGTGCCCTCCCTTGTGAGTAGCTGTGGAAACAACCTGAGTGAAGCCAAGAGATGATATCACCTGGAGGAAATGTTGACCAAAAGGCTAAGATTGTCGACGACCAGGCATTGAAATCGCCCAGCACCATCAATCTGGGGATTCAAGGCCATGTCAGCGGTGAATCTGCCACTTCCTGCAGGAAAAGCTTCTCATCTCGGTGGATTTGAGATGAGTGCAATCCTGCACCCACCCCAGCTACCACAATGCACTCAAACGATCTGGCCTCCTCAACTGAAACTTCAGTTAGACCCAACTCGGTCTTGAAACAGATCTACCCCGCCCCGGTGATCCAATCTGGGCGGTGTAAAACTGAGAACCCGTGGAACAGCGCCTCTAAAACTGGGGCTGCATTCCTCATCCAACCAGGTCTTTAATGCAAGCCAGATCTGCCTTCGCAACAAAGTCCGCTATAAGAGCAGTCTTATTGCAGACAGATCTGGCATTGCACAACAGCGCCCGAGTTGGGCGAGGGTGACGAGCTGTCCCGGCCACTTGCCCTCTAAAAGAAGAGGTGCCCTTGGGTATGGAAACTAGAATGGGATTACCACGCTCCAGAACCCATTTCACCCCAGGGCGTCTTCGAGGCCTTACCACCCGAATGGGAGAGCAACGCTCATTCCATTGTCCACACCCTCCAACGTCCCCTCGCCTCACTCTCCCCCTTCACACAATCCCCAAAGCCTGACAACGGTGATAAACCTGAGGTGGCAAGAGGGGGAGAGAAGAAGGGGCGGAGGGTGCGGAGAGCGGAGGCCGAGTAGAGGACAACAAATGGAACTGGCAGACACATCAAACTGCTATGAAATTAAAACCAGATAAAACAAATAAACTACAAATATAAAACTCAACCACCCACCATAAAACTAAATAAACAATAATATAATAAAGCAATTAAACACTCAAAAAATTACTCAAGTCCCACAGTCCTCTCACGACCACGAGACAAAAAGTAAAAACAACTATAACAACTACAACAAAAGATAAAATGCAATAAAAATATATACAGGGAAAAATAAATAAACCACCCGCCGGAACTCTCTCACAGGACTGAAAGGGTGGAGAATAAATTAAAATCAAACACTCCCATTGCTTGAAATTTTCCCTGACAAAAAACAAAATAACACAAATCCTAAAAATTAAATACAAAATTGTACAATAAGTCAATTTAGTGGTGAATGTGCTGTGTGGGTCGCGATTTGGTTCCCCACTTCCAAGTGTGTTATGCTAGCTGGAAGCTGCTCCAGCATCCGTCACGGACCACATCCGAACTGTTCACTCTGTCTGGGCCTTGCCATCTCGGCCTAGACTGCCACTCCCACTGCAGAGACTTTTCTGATGAAAGACCTGCTCGGGGATTCGGCCCCCTGCTCAATTCCATCGATCAGGTAGTGACCACCATGGTGAGTTGTGTTGGCCCTGCTTCCCCAGGCAATCCAGAATAACATCCAGAGGTCTTCATCTCGTCAGTCCTGCCTCCTGGTCTGGGTATTGTGAGTGCAAACAGGGTAGCTCCCTGCAACAAAGCTGCAAATTACTTGGGTGTGCTATTCAAATTTGCTTGTTTGGGTTTGTTACAATGAACTGAGCCATCTGGCTCCAGATTACAAATTCTGGGTTGATGTGCATGTAATTGTTTTCTTTCCTAAGGGCCCCAACAACAGCTGCAACGCTGGCCTACCCTGAGCAACGCTTCAGGCTAGCCTATTATTCCAACTGGGTACCCAGGGTTGTGTGACTGTGAAGAAGGGACTCATTGTGCATGCATTTTCAGCCTGAAATAATCAGATCTATTAATCATCTGCTAGATTCATGCCCCACCCCATTCACATCCCCCTGAATAAATCAGTGTGTTGTTATTACACCTGGCTAGTGTGTACCTTTTTGGTGGGATATTGTACTGCCATTGAACTGTTGCATAACAGGTCTTATTTTACAGGGGGTCTCCAGAGCAGCTGCAAAGGATCCAGCCCTGGTGGTAAGTGCAAGGAGTGTGAACAAGTCATTACTGTCATATGGTACATGTGAATGTTTTGTTGCTTTACTGTTAAGGCCACTAGTGGGGCTGGTGGGGGGTTATAGCATCCCGGAGGGCTATACCAACAGCAGTTATGCTACTCCAGAAACATTCCTCTGGGTAGAGGCACCTGTTCAACGAGCTCAGGCACCTCAAACTGTACATAGTCACTCAGGCAGGGGTAGTAGCCCTTAGGATAGAGCCACCTGGGGTTACACAAGCAGCACAGGTTATTTGTAATGCCGCTGTGTGCTCTGTGTTTCCTGCTCCTACCAAAACAAATAGCAGGTTATTTGTAATGCTGCTGTGTGCTCTATGTTTCCTGTTCCTACCAAAACAAGCAGAAGTTTATTTATAGTGCTGCTGTGTGTGCTCTCTGTTTCCTGCTCCTACCAAAACAAGCAGCACAGGTTATTTGTAAAGCTGCTGTGTGCTCTGTTTCCTGCTCCTACCAAAACAAGCAGCACAGGTTATGTGTAATGCCACTATGTGCTCTGCATTTCCTGCTCCCCCCAAAATCAATCAATCAATCAATCAATCAAAATTTTTATTTATTCAGGCGAGCATCATTGAGCATAGCTCATTTACAAGATGGACCTGATTGGTCATAACAATATAAAGGTACAATTTTTTACACAAATACAAGATATAGATTGAATACAAACAAGGACATTATAAATGAACAAAAAGCAAGAACATTCACATATATACAAGGCAATGAGCCAAAGAAACTGGGTCATAATAAAAAGGAGCAAAATAAGACAGTAATGAAAGATTAAAGTGAGGGAGGTGGATTCTGGGAATAAGGTCAGGTATGAGTTAAGGGTGAAGGCTACAAAACAAATTAAGGGTGAAAGTGTGAGGAAAAAAAAGGGTGTGGAGAAAAAGTGGGTTGTGGTAGGACTAGGCCTTGTGAAAACAGTTGCATGGCTCTGGAAAGAGACTAGTATAGCTTTTGAAGGATGTTAATCGAATGAGTGTATTCAACTTCAGGATCTTTTGAAGAGAGTTCCAAATAAGTGCTAGAGAGTAGCTGATTGCTGCCCTCCCATGCCGGGTACAGGTAATAGGTATCTTCAGCATGATGAGTTTGTTGTTCCTTAGGTCATATGGTCTGATATGACCTTGGTAAAACAATCTGAAATGTAGGATGGTAATTTGTTTGTTAGAGCTTTGTAGATCCATAGAGCAGCATTTTGTTTCTTCTATGATGTAGGGATGTCCAGCCGACTGCAGTATAGAGAGAGCAATGGTGGGTGCTGAAAGGAAGGTCTGTAATGAATCTAAGAGCTCTATGATACAAGGTATCCAGCTTGTTTAAGTGGGAAAGGGGGCAGTGACTATACAGGAAATCAGCATAATCAATGAGGGATAGGAATGATGCCAGGATTAATCTTTGTTTAGAATCTCTGGTTAGGTAACGTTTTATTCTGTAGAATAGGCCAAGTCTCTGCCTGAGCTTCTTCAGGAGTTCTTCAATGTGGCTAGTGTAGTCAAGTTTATTGTCAATCCAAACCCCAAGATATTTAAATTTATCCACACAGTCCAGACTTTCACCAAGGGTAGATAATTGGGGAAGGGTGTTTGGTGTGAGAGTGGAGGAGAAGCTCTTGGAGGAGAAGAACATGGCTTTCGCTTTCTTGGCATTCAGTAGGAGTTTCTTTCTAGTAGTTTGCTGCAGAGAGAACTCAGATTGTAAAAGCTCACAGGCTTTTGATGGTGTAGGACTACTGACATATAGGACAGTATCATCTGCAAAAGGTGAATATTAGATTTGGTGAGGTTGGAATCAATATTATTGATATAAATGGCAAAGAGGATAGGGCCCAGGATGGAACCTTGTGGTACACCTCTTAGGAGTGGTTTTGAGGTAGACAGGTCACCTTCATTTTTACATGCTGTAGTCTACCAGAGAGGTAGCATCTGAACCATTGAAGAGAGACTGAGTCGAGGCCTATGGAGTGTAGAGAGGAGATTAGTAGTTCATGGTCCACAGTATCAAAGGCTTTACTTAAATCCAGAAATACAGCACAGATATTATTCTTTTTGTCTAAATCAGTCTGCCAATCATTAGTGACTTTTGCTAAGGCAGAGATGGTGCTGTGCATGGATCTAAAACCAGATTGAGCTGGATTAAGCAGATTATTGGTGTCAAGATAGGCACTTAATTGGCTGTTCTCTAGTTTTCAAGCATTTTGGACAATACTGGTAAGATGGATATGGGCCTGTAGTTATTGAGGTCCATGGGGTCACCTGCCTTGAGTAGAGGAAACACTTGAGCTGTTTTCCAAATTGCAGGAATAGATCCAGTGGCTAGTGACAAATTGAAAAGGTGAGTTAGGGGGGCTGCTAAGGCATGCAGAGCAATTTTAGAAAATAGGGTCCAGAGAGTCTGCACCTCGCTTTTAGTTGTATCCAAATGGAGTAGTAGGTCTTCTACTTGTTTTAAAAGTATAGACTTAAAGGAAAAAGTGGAAGTGGCCTTATGTGCCTCAGTAGTCTGGAAGTTTAATTGTGACCGCAATAGATTTGCTGAGAGGAGTCAATGCTAGGCGGCTGTAGTGAATTGGTTGTTGAAGGCATTCAAGATTTCTTGCTTGTTACTGATATCCACATTGTTTAGGTGCACTTTGGGTGGTAAGACAGGGGTAGAATCTTGTCCTAGGATCCCCTTTATGGTCCCCCAGAATCTGGCAGGGTTATGGTAGGAGGCATCCAGTTCTGCTGTATAGAAGGCAGCCTTGGCATTTCTCACTTTTTTTGTGCAGGAGTTTCTGGCTTTTCTGAATTGAAGCCAATCATTTGGGTCTTTGGTCTTTCTTGCCCTTTTCCAGAGCTTGTCCCTAGCAAGCAATGCGGATTTAAGGTCAGCAGAGAACCATCGACAGGTTTTGAGCTTGGTTCTGACACTGGAGAGAGGTACATGTATGTTGAGGGCACTAGTGATAATGTCATTTAAGACTTGTAGAGCTATCCCTACTGAAGCTGTGAGATAGAAATCTTGCCAGCGCGTGGAGTGACACAAATCATGGAGGTATCCTGTGATATTAAGGTTCTTTTTAGACCTTCTTGGGAGAAATTTTGCTGGGTTGGATGGCTTGAATGAAGATCTTATACCAGCTATGGGACAGTGATCGCTTATGTCACTAAATAGCACTCCAGCATGAGAATACAGGTGAGGCTTATTGACCAGCATAGTGTCTAGAAGTGTGCTGTTATTTTTGTTTTTGGGTTAATCCTTGTTGGTTCTTTAATTAATTGAGTGAAGCCATGAGTGTCACAAAAGGATACTAGGGGTGCGGCTGCATTGGCTAGCCAATTTAAATTCAGGTCGCCTAAAATGTTGGTGTCTTCAGGGCCTAATTTAATTATAGTGTCCAGGTGTGATAGGAGTTTTAGGCCTGCTGAGGGGGGCCTATGGCAACCAATCAATTGAAAAGCTGACATATTGGGAAGAGATATTTTAAGGGATAAGCATTCAAATTCCTTTGCCTGTGATGTAATATTGAGGCTGGATGCAGAGATATTTGCTTTAACATAAATGGCCACTCCACCGCCCCTGGATGGATGATCGGATCTGAAGAGCTGATAGTTGGGAAGATTTATTTCTCTGTCATTTGTTGCAGATTTGAGCCATGTTTCGGAGATTACCAGAAAGTCAGGTAAGGTGTGTGCAACCCAGGCCTGTATTAATGAGAACTTTTTTAGGAGGCTGCAGACATTGATATGAAGAAAACTCAGGCCTTTTATGGAGGTCAAGTCGGCTGGGGAGATAGAGCTTTCTGTGGGTCCAGGATAGGTTTCAACAGTGCCAGCACAGATCAGCAGGAAGAGAATTAATTTAATGAGGGCTTCAAGTGATAGAGGGAAGGAATAGCCAGAGGATTTTCTTCTTGATTGGTGTCCAGTGTTTAGAGGGTCTTGAGCCTGCTGTGTGGTTAGATAAATTGCCAAATAATATCAGCTTAATGGACAGGCATAGGGGGGCTCTCTACTGCCAAGAGTGGAGTTGGGGGCTTATGAAATATGGAACTGGATATGAGCCTTTTTGTGGGATACCCCAAGGATTATTGTGTAGAAGCGGTAGTGTATACTTGAGGAAATTGAAGACATCCACTTCGGAAAAAAGAGGGGGGCCAGCAAAATAAGCAGCACAGGTAATTTGTAATGGCGCTGTGTGCTCTGTGTTTTCTGCTCCTACCAAAACAAGCAAGCAGCAGGTCATTTGTAATGCCGCTCTGTGCTCTGTGTTTTCTGCTCTCCCCAAAACAAGCAGCACAGATCATTTGTAATGCTGCTGTGTGCTCTGTGTTTCTGGCTCTCCCAGTACCAGCAGTGCCAGTATTTGTAATCCACTGCTCAGCTCTGTGATTTCTTGCTCCCTCCAATACCTGCGCACTGCAGTCATTTGTAATGCCGCTGTTTGGCTCTGTGTTTCCAACTCCCCTTATACCTGCAATGCTGGCTATTTGTAAGGACACTGTGTGGTCTGTGTTTCTGCCCTCTCCAAACAAACAACACTGGTCATTTGTAATGCTGCTGTGTGGTTCTATGTTGTTGGCTCCACCCCAAAACTTAAAGTGTGGATTATGTGTGATGCCACAGTGCGGCACTGTGCTTCTAGCTCCACCCCAGAACTGACAGTGAGGTGAAAGGACTGCAATATGGTTTCTGAAAATGTGTCATTGCATAGAAAATAATATGTTACTTGAATATGGACTCCTCATAAACTCAAGTATTCAGAAGCACAGGTCAGGAAGTTAAGCAGTTTGGTTTGTCATCCTATTTATGCTGCTGTAAAAAGCACAGAAACAAGTATGTGATCTTTAGAATGAAGCTGGGTTATTTGGGTACGAAAAACAAATATACCTTACTGTAAGTAGAATTGGGTTATGTGTTGCTGAGTAGATGATTTACCCTGTGCGTAACTCAGATTTTTTTCTGATCCCTGTTCAACTGTCAGTGCACATGGCGTGGGGATTGATACGGTTGCCTTTCCACACAATGCAATCACTTCGGGCCTGAAGTGTCAACACTATCTGTGGAATATGTTGACATAAAATGCATGATAGGATTGAACAGTTAATACGGCTATCTGAAATGAATATTTACTTTGAAAAGTATTCAACTGTGAATGTTTTATATCTGAAGCTTTTTTCTTTCCCTTTTGCTAATTAGAAACCAGGCAGTATCAAGTGTGATGTGCGGAGCACTCTACCTGGAGGCTCACACATCTAGTTCTACTCCACTTCATACCTCATTGGCATTGTGACCTCTGTCATTATGACATCACAACTGACCAAAAAGAACCTCATATTTCCTGCCAAATGAGTTACTAGAGATGTCACAATGAGTGTGCATGCAGTGCTGATGAGGTATGAACGGGACTAGAACTAGGTCTCTCAGCTTTAAATAAAGTACTGTGTAGCCCCTTCCTTTAGAGGGAGCTTTTCTGGACTGCTGCTTCTGCCCTCCCAAGGTCCTAAGCCTGAAATGTTACTGGCGCTGCAGCAGCCAACTCTGTTTTGCTCGACCACTTTTGTGTGGTGTGGTGAGAAAGAGGCTGTGTTGCAGCACAATTGTTGCCACCTCCTGTACCCTTTTTTGTCAATACGATTTTTATTGTTTTATAATATAAATACAGTGTGGCTGCAGTCACACTTTTTCAGCCTGGTCCCCCAATTTTGGCAGCGAGGACTGGGAACACGAGGACCACTGCTCCTCTTTGGTGCTTCAGTGTGTCATGTGGATCCAGCAACCAGTTTGAGCAGGAGCGCAAGCTGCTGAGGCGCCTTCCCAGTGCTTTCCACTCTCCTTTCCCAGCATGCCATGACTCTGGACCCACCACATCATGGAGCAACACAACCACACTGGATGATAGCCCAGGAGGGCTACAGTTAGTCCTGGGGGATCAGCACACAACCATGGGCAAACAAATATAGTAAAGTAAGATGCTTGGAGCACCATGCTCTATTAGATATGGCTGTGGCCGTTCTGATGACCTTCGACCTCACCAGTCATCCAATCAGAGAGCTAGAATGTCTTAGCAATCACAACAGATGACTGTGGGTGGATGATGAAATAAAGACCCTCCCAAATGGACCGACAGGCCTAAGAAGCCAATCAGAGGGTAGGACAGGGAAGAAGGACTGATGGACAGACTTCCCTATTCAGTGAGACACTGAATTGGAGAAAGATGTTTCTGGGCTCTTGAGCTCAGGGCAGTCTGAGAAAGGCAGTGAAATGTTCAGACCTGCTGCTGGTGGGACCAAGTGAAAGGCCTAGCCAGGCCAATAATCCTGTGAGCCCTCACCAGGGTTAATTCAGTAAACTCATTGTGTGCCTTGTCCTGGGCTTACGCTGTTCAGAGACTGTGTAAAATGAACACCTGTGAGAAGAAATTGCTGACAGTGTGTGCCTATGGGTCATTGCTGCATGCCAAAGCTGCTGAGCTGCATAGAGTGGATGCAGAGACCTGCATCCTACCGTGGTTGCTCTGGAGCCTGCTAAGAGGCCTTCTACATCTTATCTAGTGGATGGATCAGGGAACAGGGAGTCATGGGGCATGTGCCCTGAATACATGAGTACTCTTGAACTGGAGGGCAGTCAGACTGTGGGGGCTGCTCCTGGGGTCTGGGCTCCTTGGGAACCTGGAACCCACTGCATATTGCTTCTGTGACTGAGAACTGAGTTAGAGAGACTGTATCCTGAAAGATGTGAGCCAGAAGTGCTGTTCTGCTGCAGAACATCCAATAGAGTCTGAAGTGTTTCATCTCCAGTCGAGGGCCCGTTCCTGATTGCTGCTTGACCATCTGCTGTGTGCACTGTTCCTCACCTCAAACTGAACTACTGCATCCATGGTTCATGTGAATGCTGGCATTGCTGGCCGGGGTCTTTGTGCTTTACCAATTCTGGGTCACCATTATCTACCATAAAGTATTTTTCTCTTGGATTTCAAGTTCTTTAAACTGTGCTAGCACACTATGGCCTGTTTGGGGTAAATTGCAAGCTTGGTAATGTTCAATAAGTCATCAAGTGCACCACCAAAAGAATGCAGGCAATGTAGCTACCAGGCCTGCACTGGGATTCTAGCATAATTCCTGGGTACCCAGAGTCATTGGTATTTGTGACGTACTTTTGTTTTTAACTTTATGTTTGCTGTTTTAGCAAAAAACATTACAGTCATTTCCTCATACAAAGCAATACTAGTTACACAGACAGTATTGCTATTGCATAGACAGTCTTATATAGTGGATATGCATATTCGTCCCTTGTAATCTCGCACAGTAGGAGTAGGGGGTACCCAAAATATAAACTTTGACCAGAAATAAAAGTCCTAAATTGCTCACCATCTCAATGGCTTGGAGTGTCCATGAGGAGGTAAGAATATAGGTAAAGGTTATCTACTATCACTATGAATTGCTGTATATCCACATTTACCTTGGAGCTAGCACAGGAAAACAGTGCCCCCTCCATAACATGCCTGCACCTCGTAAAATGTCCGTCTACCATACACACTACAGGCATGTAGAAAATTAAGCACATTTATAACCCTGAAATTATACATTGGAAATGTTTAAACTGTAAAAACATTACTAGTCTACAGAATCTGGTACGAAGCATCATCCTTTCCTATCACTATGGCAGAGAAACAGAACTGGTGACAAGCACCATAAGGTTCTAAGTGTCCTGCAATCAGAACCCTTCCCCAAAGTTAAGGTTTACCAGTTATCTCTGCTAATCTGTAAGAAGGGAAATTAGTATTAACAGGACACTTAAATAAAGAAATGAGCAATAGCCTTTTATCAGTAAGCAATAACCCACGACAGGGTGTGCAGTTATTGTTGATTAATTAAGCAATAAGCCATGAGGAGGTGTGGGTTTTTGGGAGATTTACCACGGCTGCAGTGGGTTAATCCTCACCAGCAATGCTAAATCCCGTGATAATCCACATCCCCTGAGTGGCTTATTGTGATTATACCATGCATTAAGCCTATGAGTTATTTTTAAAAAAGGCATTTTTTTATGTAATAAAAACAACTATTTTTCAGAGAAATAAGCTTACACTGAAAAAAATAGTCCCTTATATAAGATTTATATTCCAAAATATGCACATAGAAAAATGTCTATAGCCCACCATGTTTGCTTTTTGGAGGTTTCTTCCTGTCGCTGCAGTTCAAGCTGCAAGCTGCAGCATTTCCTTATTGGTTGCTTGCTTGTGATGCTGCGTTTTGTTGCTGACAGGACTGGATGGCCGAGTTGTTGTTAAGGGCCCACAGAGTTTGAGTTGACAGCTGTGGGAGAAGGTGATGGTGTAGCTCGCTGAGGGACTGTTGCGGCATGCAGAGAAACTGGAGGTGTTGGATCTGGAGGAGCACTTTGTATCTGTAAGTGTTATGGGGTTTTAGCAGTGCTTTCCGGTTCACTTTTTTCAACAGAGCAGAATATTTGTTGGATTTCTGGCTCTTCTCTGAGGTCAAAAAACGTATACATTTTATTTTATTTGGCTTGTTTGATGAGCCTGTTGGAGGTTAGTGGTGACAAATATGGCATCTCTGTGGACACAGACAGTGGGTCGGATGGATTTTTTAACAGATTGGCATGATCTTGTGCCTGGCTGGCACCTCTTGCAGTGATTACTGTAGGATTTACAACGGGCAAGCTGATTGGTTGAAATTGTTATGCCATGGTATAATACCAAACAACCGCACACCCAGGAGTGGATTATTGCACTTATAACATGGATTATGTTTAAACAACAAAAAAATCTACAAAGGTGTATTTTTGCTGTTTAAACAGCAAAAAAGGTGCTGTATCCTGCCACCTTGCAAAGTAGTCCCTACAAAATAATACATCCCGCATTGCTGTTATGCATGCAGAAATGTCACACACACTCTATTCAGAGAATTTGTGACATTTCTGCTGCATAATGGTTTACTGGGCTGTGAACTTGCCTGATTTCTACCACACACTGCAGCACTGTGACTTTCTACCAGTCTGTTTCTCCATCTGTGTGTGTCTCTCCTCTGTCTTTCTGTCTCTGTCTCTCTCTCTCTCTCTCTGTATTTCCCTTTTGACTTGCCATCAAGATATTACATCTGCTTTCTGCTGAGGTTCTGCTCCCAACAGTGCTAGACAGACAGAGAGAGAGAGAGAGACAGAGACACTACTGTGCTTAGGACCCCTATCCGCCGATGCTGTTCACGTGCTGGCTCTGTCACTGGGTCTCTCTCACCCCCTCTTACTGTCTCTCTCTCTCTCTCTCTCTCAGGCTCTCACGGACCACAAACGAACACAGGGGATCTCACTGATGTCTGGCTAGAAAATGGCCTTTTGGTTACTCCTTCACTCGCTCTTTCAGAGCATGGCTGAAAGCAATACATGCATTTGGGCTCTAGCACAGTTATCCATGCCAACAGCCTGTCAGGATCCGCCACCACAACTCACGATGGAACATGATATGACAGCACTAACCGGTGGCTCACTGGAGATCCACGTGGTGGTTGGGTTGGTAGGCAAAGGGCTGCGGGTGCACTGTGTGGCTCCTTGCCCGGAGATTGCTGGCCGGATGATGGGGTGGGGGTGACCTGGAGATCTATGGGGCTGTGGGGGGACCTGGAGATCCATCAGGCTGGTGAAGAGATCAGAACGTACTGATGACAAACGCAAACAGGCAAACAGGGAAATGCACATACCAGAGCTCTGAGCTGTGTCTCTCTCACTGCCATCATGCTCACTCCCTTATGGCTCCCCATTGCTCCAGCAACCTCTGCCTCCCAGTGTGGCTCTCTGTTTGTGCCAGTAGGAAATGTGGGGGGGGAGAGAGAATGATGCAACAATTTCTGAGACCCAAATGTGGAGAGAAACAGCAATTTCCCACAGCAGTGGATTTTCACTGTCTCAGCCTGACTGCCGCTACTTCTTGAAGTGCTGCATTGTCTGCTGTCAAGATACTGGAAAAAGAGAGAGACAGAGAGAGATTGAGACAGACACAGACAAGACTGCAGGAACTTCCAATTAACTACTGTCTCGGTCTCTGTCACTACTACTGATTGCTTGGGGCATGGAGCTCCACAGGGCAGGTGGGTGGGTAGGTAGACCTCTGGTGCTATTATGGAGAACAGCAGCTGATAGGGATCTCTCACTTCCCCACAATTACAAATGGCTGCCATTTGCTCTTAGGAACTGAGGAACATAACTAGATCCACTGTGCCCACTGATACTGCTGGTCACCCCTTCACAGCAACTGTGGGTATATTGGGGATTAATCAATGGCCACGCAGAGACAGTCAACCAGTGGGAGCTGATGTTTTAGCAACTTTCAGCAACCCATGTTATAAAAGGACTTAAACAGTCTCAGTGTCCAATATTATACCGGCAACCGTGCCTATCATTATATCAGGCTTCCAAAATAAAAATCATTTTATCACCCTGCTCGTCCTCAGATTCATCTTCATCCACTGTTTTGGCTTCTTTTGCTGCAAATTCCTTTTTTGTTTTTTTCCAGCCAGTGTCCCACATCCTTTGGGTCTGTAAATTGCCATGTTTCACCACTGTAGATGATCCACAGTTTAGATGGCAACAAAAGCGAGTGGACAACTCCTAGAACCCTCAGCCTTTGTCTAACACCATCAAATTTCTTCCGTCTGGCCCGGGTTTGGAAAGACAAGTTTGGGAAAATTTTTGCATCCATCTCGTGTGTGGAGAGTGGATACAGATTTCAAGTCTCCACTTCTGCAGCCTTAACAAGTACAGTGCTGGGCTGATTTATAGCAGCAAGGTGCGCTCTTGGGTCACTTGGTCTGTGCGCTGCAGCGTACCCTAGTCAAAATCTTCTGGTACAGGAATGGAGGTTTGCATCCAATTCTTAAGAAAGTTGAGCAGATTCAAGCCCCCCATGCCTTCTGGCACTCCAGCCAGCTGAAGATTTCCTGCCCATTCTTTAATTTCCAATGCTTCGAGCCTGTCACATAGCTGTGTATTTTCTTGTGTTAGATTAGTAACAGCAGCTTGTGTAGTGATCGATCTTTTGTCACTCCTGCAACAGTAGAGGTTAGTTTCTTGAGCGCTACATCATGCTGTTCTAGCTTGGTCAAAGTTTTCTCCATTTTTGTATCCGTTGATTGCATGGTAACGATCAACTGATGCCATAGTGGATGTGGGGAAAATTCAGATGCGCCATCTACCTCGTGGCTCAAGCACCCTCCGGCCTTTCCTTGTTTTGTTTTTTTAGTTGTTTATTTTCAATTTCTTTTTCTGGCTCTGACTCCCTGGGGAACTCTCTCAGGCAGCCACCTGTACCTCCAGCTCTACCTCCAAGCCTGAAACTCCTCCTAGACACCTGGTACCAGCCCAGCTATCCCCACTCGGCTCTGAGCCCCCCGAGGTGGGGCCACCCTATCCTCCCAGGTCACTCTATTTAGAGTTTGAGTTGGGCTGGGCTCAGCCCAGGAGAGGAGGGAATCCGGCCAGTGTAGTGTAGCAAGAGGTAGTAGGTGCCGTCGCCTATACCCAGGGGCGGGGATTTTCTGCTTAGATATGCCTTCACTGCCCCACACCAGGCAGAGCCACGAACATGCAGTGACACCAGGGGATGTCCATCATGGCACTGCATCCCTCTACGTGTACCCTAAGTGGTGCAGTACCTCCAGTCTCCACTGGAGGTCACTGCGGTGCTGGGCAAATCCCTGGAGCTCCCCCTAGAGAGGAAAGCAGTCCTCCAGATGCTCGATCCTCTCTCTCCCCCCCTGCTGACCCCCAGCAGCTTGGGCTTGTTCTCGAACCTGGGTCACTGGCGTGGTGTGAGATGTGGGGTCCAGTGCCTCAACCCTCAGCGCCACCAGCCTTCCTTTGGTTTTGAGGTGGAAGTTTATGTGACCCCCACCCAGGTATGCCATTTCCATCTTGACAGCACTACCTGGTGGGCTGGGTTCAGGGAGAAATATGTCACTTGGCACATTGGCTAGGTTTGGCTACTCTGCAACAGGGGCACCCAAGTAACTCCGGACACAGGAAGCAATAACTGAAATGTCCAATACCAGAAGTGGGATTCTAAAGTGTGGCTTTTATTCACATCCAACAGAATAACAAAGCATAGATGGACCCCCACGGGGCTACACTCCTGGTAATGCAGATTTATGGAGATCAGAACACATTCACTTTCACTTTAGCCCTCAGGCTTTGAAACACACTGGGCACACAGCCCAAACTTGTACTGTGCTCTGGATTTCCCTGGCTCAGCTTCCTTGCTAGCCACTTGGACTACCTTCCTTCCATGGCTCGGCTATCATGCCAGCCCTTTGGACACTTTCCATATAGCATGGAAACATTTACTGGTGGCTCCCTAAACCACCTATGAGCACTTCTGGCTCCATACGGGAATCTTCCTCATCAATCCCATGTCTGGGTACTTTCCTCAAGCACTGGCCAAGTACCTGAGAGAAAGCAGCAGGTGTCCCAAAGCAAACCCGTAGAGGTGCATTTGGTTACTACTGATGGGAGGTCTCCCACCTCTCGCTCCCATAATTTATACCCGGCCATTTCTCTGGACTGTAACACCTCATCCTTGAAAACACTTTGCTGTGTAGATTCTCTTTAAATGTATTCACATGCAATCTACTGTCTTTCCATCCCATTTGTGCTGAACTTGAACATACTTAATAAGTGACTGTGTCCATTACTCTAGACCCCCCACAGAGTTAAGCAGTCCAATCCCCACATCTTCCAAACTGAACTTGGCTGTCTTTTCCTGACCCCACAGTAACAGTCACTTTAGTTTCATCTTGTTTCAGGTGAAAACACATTGGCCCTTTAGCAGAGCGAACTCACCCCTTGGTTGCAGGTGCCCCACAGGTGTTTTCTCTTCAAAGAAATCTTGTCTAGAACTTCTGGTGCTTCAGCACAAACTTAACTCAGGCAGCTTCTTTTTCTCAAGCCGGACCAGGGGAGTCGCCCCTGGAAGCAGGCTGATTCCTTCCCCCCATCCCTGCAGGGATGGGGCCCTGAACCACTGAAAGCGGTCTCTACCACTTCACTTGGCTCTTCTTGTGTTCCTCTTCAGGTGAGAACACACACCTATACAAAAAAAATAGCTCTTTGACAGAGCTTAGGACTCTGAGGGCCTGCTTACAGCAGAGCACCTCTTTCCTCTACTACAGACTGCAACAGACTCTGCAGACTGAATTCAGATTCCCCAATGTTCTATTCTAACCTCCAACTGCAACATTCCAGTGTGGCTTATGCAGCTGTGACAGTTCTAAAATGATGTCATCCCTCAGTCTCAGCTGAGACTGAGAACAGAATGAGACAGTATGAAATTCATTTAACTGGAGTTTCACAAGCTGCCTTCCCTGCCTACCACTAGGCCTAACTGGGATTCTTGTAACCCCAGGTAACGGGGGGGGGTTACACTCACCCTGGGCCAGGAAAATGACTGTCCACAGTCATTAGTCACCCAGCTTAGGCCATCTCACCCCATCTGTTGACTACGGGGAGGTAGCGCTACCTTCTCCCCTACCATGTGCTAGCACAGGCAGACAACACTAAGGGCTTAGAGGCCTTTGGCTGACATATCAGCCTCTACTCTACCCACTAACTATGGGTACCTAGTGGCTCTGGTAGAACTGCCCAGAGCATAGCCCTAATAGATTAGTACTGTGGCCTCTAAGGCTGTTCAGGACCATAGCCTGTCTATCCCCCTAGCCCTCCAGGGAAAACCTGTCTGCCTCTAACTTAAAATTCCCAAAACAAAACAAACAGGGGACCTTCCCCCAACCTAGGACACCATGCAACCACATACTAGGAGCTAATACCATACACTATGCATTACTCCCATACTCCCCCACAACCATACCTGTAGAAGAAAAAGTTACACACAGTAACAACAACAACAACAGTACTTTAAACACTACAATCTAAAGTACTACTGAGGAAATCTGTTGAGTCCCTCCTCCTCTTCTTGTCTTCTCTTCTATCTTCTTCAGGAAGACCTGCAAGAAAAAGAAAGACAACACACACTCCTAATCTGCATACACAGTCTATCTAAACCCATACCATCTGAACACTGAAGAATCCCAAAAAAGATTTTTTTAGAAAAGTATAAAAAACAGTATAAACATTAGAAAACAGTAGAAAACAATGATATTATTTACAATACACAATATTTGGGGGATGGAGTGCCCTAAAAGTCCCATCTAGTGACCACAGTGCCCGAAGGCAAGTCCATTAAAGAGTCTCTCCTGGGACAGAGCCTGGTGAAGCCCAGTTCTAGCAGGCCAAAGTCCCGAAGGGGAGAGTCTTTGGAGGACAGTTCAAACATCTGGAGTCTGCTAGTGTAGGGTGTATACTGCAATGTCATAAGAATAGAAAAGTCTGGACTTACCAGTCCCTTGTAGAACAACACAATACCACACCTGGTCCTCGGCCGAAGACTCTCCCTTGCAGCATTCTTCTAATACAGCTGGGCGGACATCTTCCGGGAAATGACAGGAGGGCACATCTGGAAACTGCTAGGATGATGTCATCTCTGGAGATGGAACCTTGAAACAGAAACAAAAAGGAAAACAGGTGGTCTGAAGTCATCCGATACCCAGGCGATGAATCAGGATACAGCTGGGCTGGTGTCCTCTGGATCTGAAGTCATCTGGTGGGCCAGTCAATGGATTCTGGAAAGCCAGTATGCTGTAGAACTGATGCATGTGGGGCACCTGGTTCCTGGAACACCAGTCTGGTGGAACAACATAGGTACGGCAACTGCTGGATGGCAGCACTGGCTACCACTGCTCTTCTTTCCACTTGGTAGGCACGGGCACATTCGTAGGGTGGTCTTGGCATTGTGGCCAATAGCACAGGTGCTGGAATTATTACCCCATCTGGACACTCATAATTCACACTGTGAAAGGTTTCATGTCCCTCTCCATCCACAGTTCGAACAGTGTCAATAAACAGTGTCCTGCCTCTTTTCTACTGGCTGTATTTTTCTTGAAACATTCTGTTCTTGACATGCTTATTTGCACCAGGATGCTCATATTTCATTGCTTTTCCCAAATCCAGGATTTTCTGCTTTTTCTAATCTTCTCCCAGACTCTTCGAGGAAAGGTAGGAAAGGACTTCTCATAGATTTCATTTTCTTTCCTATGTACCAGTCTTTCCTCTTTACTAGCTTTGGTCAACCTGCGACCTCTGGCCTGGCTTGGGGGCAGCCTGTCCTGGTTCTGCCAGCTACACATTCTTAATGACACAAAAAATGGATCCCTGGTTTCTTCTTGCACAGCCAGGGCAGTGGAATTACCACTGTCTTCCATGCGTTCCTCTGAGGCAAGAGCTTGAGGCTGTGTACCAGTTCCTTTTTCACAAGGCCACATAGGTTCCCCCTCTTCTTCTTCCTCACTGAGAATCTGTGCCCAGGAGTGAGCAGTCGTCCTCACTCCTGAGACTGTCCACTCTTCGCTGGGCGTGGAGGTCGAAACCTCCCATTCAAAGGCCTCCCTCATCTCGTCTTCACCTATGAGACTTGAGCTAGGCCCCTCTCTCCAAGGCTCTACTGATGCTCTTCCCGAAATGTCTCTCTGTGACTCAGACTCTGAAACATCAGCACATTGTTCTGTCTGTAAATCTGCACTCTCTTGCTTTGTGCCACATTCTGAGGGGCCTTCTCCAACAGGCTCCGCCTGGTGCTGTGTGCTATCAACTGCAGATTCTTGAACTTCTGTCCATGTAGGAGCCAAATGAATCTTGGGCATTTTAAACAAACCATATTTCTCTAGGCACCCAGAACAGTGAGGTACCATGAAGACGTCCCTTCCAGCATTTAGGCATATCACACATACTCGCACTGGATATCCAGGAATCTCCACATGAGGAGGCAATCGTCCCCTATAGTAACATCTTTCAATGTCCCTTAACTTGTTAATTTCTACTGCTATTACAGCCCGGGCATGATCCTGGTAGTGGACTGGTCCTGAAGCCATAACTGCAGAGAAAAACAAACAACGCTGAGTGTTATTGCAAGTCCCATCTCACTGAAAACTTTTTTTTTCCTTCTCTTTCAAAATGGCTCCTCTGCCGCTGTGTTTACATTACTACCCCACCCTGTAATGGCGGCGGCAGCACTCCTACGGATCAACATTCTGTAATTGGGTCAAGCCACTGCGCATCCGATGTACACACTCTACTGATAACTTTGCTCAAACTGCACAAACTTGCACTGTTCTTTTTCCCAGCACATTTATTTGATTTACCACAGACTTTTTACTCGCTGAAGACATTGCTCTAGCTTACAGTCCATTAAAGCCTCAGTATTTTATAGCACAGGATTGTCTGTTTTTCTTGCTGCATATCTGATACAACTCACAGTCTCTCACATGGCTTTGAAAATTATACTGACGCTGAACCTATGATTATGCTCACAGTTGATTGCTTAGAATTCTTGCTTTTGCTGGTAAAACTTAACACAGTCCTTCTTTGCAAAGCGATTACACTGCTACACACAGATTCAGCTGGCTTTTGGTGAAATCACACAGCTTGAACCATTATTTCTGTTGGTACTCACTGTTATCAGTAGCTGTTTGCTGTGATGGAAAAACGGCCTGCAGCTAATCTTGGAGGCCTCTGGAAAGAAACAGTTTGGCAGTCCTTCTGATTGTCCCTCTGAACACCACACTCACAGTCCAGTTGATCGAGATGCAGGTTGAGCCCGAATTTAAACAGAAAAGTCAGTTTTTTAACTTTTTACAGCACTTTCAATCACCGCGACGCTCCTCCTGGTAAGCCAGTTTGCACACTTCACTCACTCTCCCTCTCGAATGCTGTGCAGTTGTTCTAGAGCTGGCTTGGGGGCAGGACGGATTGCAGTCTCACCAATCACTCGATGCCATGCAAATGAGCTTCTTTTCTCTGGAATGCTCTTCTCCTCACTGCGATTGTCGAGCAGACAAATTTAAACTGCAAACCACTTTTTTTTTTTTACTGACTCTATGGCGGGAGCACAATTTTAACCATTTTTCATGGCCATTAAGCACAACAAGTCTCTCAATTCACACAGAAAGCATTTCCAACATCTAAGGCACAATTTTCGTTTTGCTACCCACAGTTTTCCACACTTTTCTTTGTCATAAACACTTTTAAAAGCTGGCAAACACTGTAATTTGATGCAGGACAAGGGCATACAGTCTCAGGCTTTACTGCTCCTTGGTAACAAGTTGGCATTTTAATAGCAGTATATGGATAACAGCACACAGCGGCACATTAGTTAAACATTGCTTCACTTGTTTTGGGCTACCCACTGCCAGATAGCCAAAACTCCATCCATTGTCTGAGCGACCTTTCTTACATTCCTCCCTAAATTCCAAACCCAAATCCTCAGTGGTGCCTCCATTTTTGTAACCCCCACCCAGGTATGCAATTTCCATCTTGACAGCACTACCTGGTGGGCTGGGTTTGGGGAGAAATATGTCACTCAGCACATTGGCTAGGTTTGGCTACTCTGCAACAGGGGCACCCAAGTGACTCCAGACACAGGAAGCAATAACTGAAATGTCCAATACCAAAAGTAGGATTATAAAGTGTGGCTTTTATTTGCATCCAACAGAATAACAAAGCATAGATGGACCCCCATGGGGCTACACTCCTGGTAATGCAGATTTATGGAGATCAGAACATATTCACTTTCACTTTAGCCCTCAGACTTTGAAACACACTAGGCACACAGCCTGAATTTGTACTCTGCTCTGGGTTTCTCTGGTTCAGCTCCCTTGCCAGCCACTTGGACTACCTTCCTTCCATGACTCAGCTATCATGCCAGCCCTTTGGACACTTTCCATATAGTATGGAAACATTTACTGGTGGCTTCCTAAACCACCTATGAGCACTTCTGGCTCCATACGGGAATCTTCCTCATCAATCCCATGTCTGGGTACTTTCCTCAGGCAATGGCCAAGTACCTGAGAGAAAGCAATAGGTGTCCCAAAGCAAACCCGTAGAGGTGAATTTGGTTACTACTGATGGGGGGTCTCCCACCTCTCGGTCCCATAATTCATACCTGGCCATTTCTCTGGACTGTAACACCTCATCCTTGAAAACACTTTGCTGTGTAGATTCTCTTTAAATGTATTCACATTCAGTCTATTGTCTTTCCATCCCATTTGTGCTGAACTTGAACATACTTAATAAGTGGCTGTGTCCATTACTTTAGACCCACCACAGAGTTAAGCAGTCCAATCCCCCACATCTTCCAAACTGCACTTGGCTGTCTTTTCCTGACCCCACAGTAACAGTCACTTTAGTTTCATCTTGTTTCAGGTGAAAACACATTGGCCCTTTAGCAGAGCGAACTCACCCCTTGGTTGCAGGAGCCTCACAGGCGTTTCCTCTTCAAAGAAATCTTGTCTAGATCTTCTGGTGCCTCAGCATGAACTTAACTCAGGCAGCTTCTTTTTCCCTAGCCGGACCAGGGGAGTTGACCCTGGAAGCAGGCTGATTCCTTCCCCCCATCCCCGCAGGGATGGGGCCCTGAACCACTGAAAGCGGTCTCTACCACTTCACTTGGCTCTTCTTGTGTTCCTCTTCAGGTGAGAACACAAACCTATACAAAAAAAATAGCTCTTTTGACAGAGCTTAGGACTCTGAGGGCCTGCTTACAGCAGAGCACCTCCTTCCTCTACTACAGACTGCAACATACTCTGCAGACTGACTTCAAATTCCCCAACGTTCTACTCTAACCTCCAGCTGCAACATTCCAGTGTGGCTTATGCAGCTGCGAAAGTTCTAAAATGATGTCATCCCTCAGTCTCAGCTGAGACTGAGAACAAAGCGAGACAGTGTGAAATCCATTTAACTGGAGTTTCACAAGCTGCCTTCCTGCCTACCACTAGGTCTAACTGGGATTCTTATAACCCTGGGTAACAGAGGAGTTACATTTAGCAGTACTGAATGCTGTTTTTTTTTGTTTTCCCATGTTGGTTTTAGTATCAATCGAAAGCAGTTAACTTCAGGAATACAGTACCAGTAAAGTAATGGCAGTCTGTTTGGTAAAATCTGTAATAGTTAAGAAATCTTCTGTGTTGAGGTACAGAGCGGTTAGGAAAAACTTCTATGATTCTATGATTCTATGAACTTCTTGCCTGAAGACTGGTGCTCTAGTGCCTCCATTTGTGGCATACTGTACTTGAAAATGTAGTTTTACTACTGGTATAGCTGAAAAGTTACCACACCATGTGTAGTATAATTTTTGTTATAGTGCCCTTTGATTGGGAGGAGGATTTATATACTGTGTGGAATCTGAGAGGGTGGTAGTGACACACAGTACAATGGCTCCCATGAGGCATTGCAATTGTCTAAACCCTCCTTTTCTTCCAGATTCCAGGCCTGTTATCCTTGCCGATCCTTGCTCCTGTCAGCGAGCCCTTAAAGCAAAAACATTTGTATGTTTTCACTCACCAGTCCTAGCTCCTGCCAATGAGGGTAGTGTTGTTAATCCACTAAAAGCTTTTTATTAAAAAACAATTATGTGCTTCTCCATTCTGGTCCTAGCTTTGCCAGTGAAGGCCCTGTTCAGTTCCCTATCTATATTAAATTAATTTCCAGCACTGGGAGCTGATTCCCAGTGCTACCACACTCTCCCACCCCCATTTGCCCTCCCCAGCCCTGGATGTTGACTAGTATGCCCCTCTCTTCACCTCCTATAATAGCGTTTAGCACTTTTTTACATCGGCTGCGCTTGCACACCCGTTTTGCGGCATGGATAGGGGATGTCAGGAGTGTGCCTCTCCCAAGCCCATTGCAGTTCACAAAAGCAGGGGCTCAGCATTCTACACCAATGACCATGCGCTGTGGTCCTGACATCACTTGTTGCTTGCTGGGTGGAACCTTTGTGTACTTCAAAGGCAAGATGTGCCCCATTGCCTTGTAAAATGATGTATATAATGTTATATAAAGAAAAATGTCTATTTGGCTGATTGTCAATTCTTGATTGTAAATACTGTCTCTGTAACTCTGCAAATCCTACCCTATGTAACTTCACAATGCATTGTATTCTGTGACTTCTATTTATCTGTAACTAATCCTGGGTTGCCCCTGAAAAAGGGACCTGTAGTGAACTCAGTGGGCCTACCTGGACAACAAACTTAAATAAATAAATAAAAGGACTGAAGCCGCTCCAATCATCGAGGGCTTTGGTCCTTTGATTTGCATGAAGCTGGTCAGCAAACAGCTGAGCAGCTTTCAAAGAAGCCTGTCAGTCTGAAAAACAAATGTCCATTGATATCTTTTGCTGGCCCCCCTGTAACTGTCCCCCCACCCACCCTTTCAGCACCCACCACCTCCCTCAAACATAACATTGACACTGGGGGTACCAATTCCCAGTGTCACCACCTCATAGTTTTTTTTAAATGTTGTCTCTGAAGCTTGTAATGCAGAAACCATCCATCAATGTCTGTAGCCCTAGCCCTGTAACTGTTCCTCACCCGACCCTTCCTCTGAGCACCCACCCCACACCCTCCCAAAAATATAACACTGACACTGGTGGTGCCCAGTCCCCAGTGCCATCCCTCATAGTTGATTTTTGCTAATTTTATTTATATAGATTGCCTGTAAGAAAGGAAACCATTCACTGATGTCTGTTGCAGGTACCACGTAACTGTTCCCTCCCACATGACCCTCCCTCTCAGCTCCCCTCCACCCCCCAAGAAACGTAACACTGACACTGGGAGTGCCCAATCCCCCAGTGTCATCACATGAAATATAAAAAAATGTCCCTTGTCGTTTTTTTTAAATCCTGTAAAATGGAAAAATGTCTATCATTGTCTGTTGCACCATTAGTTCCCCCACCTGACCTCCCACTCAGCACCCCACCTCCCCAAGCCCTTACTTACCCACCAGGGTCTGACACCATAATCTTTAACCTAACCTCCAAGTTCTGGAAATTAATACTTTTCCCCACCCAGTCCCTCCCCTGTTCTCAAAGTGGTGACTCACCTTTAAACCCTCCTTTGTCGCCTCAGCTTTCAACCCTATTTCACCACCTGTGCTTCCTCATTTCTCTCTCTACCCCGCTACTCTCCTCTTTCTCCTTCCTCCTCCCTTCTTCCCTTTTTTCTTGCCTATCACCCCTGCCTCAGCTCTTAAAGCCCTCCTGTCTCACAACCCTCAGAAAGGTGAGAGTCCTGATGGGCTTCATGCCAAGCTCCTACACCTCTCTGCACTGGCTATTGCCTTGCCCATATCCTCCCTGCTCAATCTATCATTCTCTCTTTCCTTAGTCCTGGATACCTGGAAGCATGTAACTGTCATTCCCCTTCCAAAAGAAGGTGACTCCTCCTCTCCTGGAAATTTCTGCCTAATCTCTCTCTCTCCCAACCTTATCCAAACTTCAAGAACACATAGTTCTATCTGCAATTCTCCCCTTCATCGACTCCTCCTTCTTTTTCACCCCCTTCCAGTCAGGCTTTTGCAAACATCACTCCACCACTTCCTCTCTCCTCAGACTCACAGATTACATCCATTCTGGCATGGAACAAGGCTGCCTCACTGCCTCCATCTTTGTCAGTCTAGTGAAAGCTTTCAACACTGTCTCCCACTCTCTTCTCCTTGACAAACTAAAATCAGCGGGTCTATCTGACTCCGCAACCAGGTGGTTCAACTCCTACCTTGTAGGTAGATCTCAGTCAGTGAGAATTGGAGACTCTCTCTCCCCCCCCACCCATACACACTGGCGTTCCTAGGTTCCGCTTTGACCCTTTGCTTTTCTTCATATTTCTCAAGTACCTCCACTCAGCCTACTCCTCTGCATCCATCCACATGTATGCAGATGACACGGTCCTGTTTTCCTCTGGCTCTTCTCCATCAGAGTTAACATACAGGCTTCAACTTGATTTCAACACTGTCCAGAAATTGTTCAGGGCTAATCAACTATCCCATAATGCTAAGAAAATGGTCTTCATGTGTTTTGGCACACAAAAGAGGCTTTCTAGACTCCCTTTATTCCCCACCTTCCTCACCCTCGATGAGGGAAAAATTAACAACGCACCCTCATTTGAGTATCTCGGTGTCTGGCTTGACTGCCACCTTGGTTTTTCTCAGCACATAGATGCTATGTACAAAACACTCCACCCTAAGCTAGGTGCACTTTATAAGGAACAAAAGCTGTATCCCTGTATCTGCCTGCAGGGACATCATCACTAAAATGATCCTCCCCAATTTTGATTATGGTGACTTAGTCTATGGTGCAGCACCTAAATCCAGCCTGGCCAGATTGAATCCTCTCTTCCACTCCTTTTGCCATTTTGCCTTGGCCTGTTGCCCCCTCCCCCCGGACTCACCACTGTTCTCTGTACACCGAAATGTGATTTCACACAGCGACTGTGAAATCAACTTTCAGGACACATAAACACATTTTGGGCAGGAGTTGAAAAATGATAGTTATCACATTCATGAGATGCTGTAAAGAAATGGCTATGTTGAAAATTTGGGGTCAAAATATTGAATATTACCAAAGTTATGAGCCTGCGTTTGCAAAATTCAACATGGCCTCATAACTTTGATTTTTTTAAATAGTTTTACACCAGATTTTCAACATAGCCTTCTCATGACTCCACCTCATGAACAAGGGCAGAGAAAATGTTCAACTTCTGCCCAAAAGGTGATTTTTCACAGGGACTACAAAATCACCTTTTGAGATATAAAAGAATATTTTGGCCAGGAATTGAAAAATGACAGTTGTCACATTCATGAGGTGCTGTAAAGATATGGCTATGTTGTAAATTTGTGGTACAAATATTGAAAATTACCAAAGTTATGAGCCTATGTTCGTAAAATTCCACGTAGGCTCATAACTTTATTGTTTTTTAATATTTTTACACCAAATTTTCAACATGGCCTTCTTATGAACCCACCTCATGAACAAGGGCAGAGAAAATATTCAGCTCCTGCCTGAAAGGCAATTTCATGCAGGGACCGTGAAATCACCTTTTGGGACAAATTTGCCTAATGTCAGTGCAGCTGTTCATGAGGTGGGGGTACCAAAAAATGCAAGTTGAAAATTTAGGCCCAAATAATGCAAAAATGCCAACATTATGGCACTAAGTTCAAAACCCCCATTGAAATACCTTGAACCGCATACCTGTTTCTTCAGTTCATGGTCTGGCTTTGAAGAGTGAAGATGTGTCTGTGGTCCAGAGAGGATTACAGTGTTGGACCCCTGATAGGTAAGTAAGGTCTTGGGAGGGTGGGTGCTGAATGGGAGGGTCAGGTGGGTGGTCAGGAATGGCCGCAAAAGACATTGATGAATGTTTTTCCTTTTACAGGTGAAAAAAAAAAAAATCACGACCGAAGATTCCCCATCACAACACTGGGGGATTGGGCACCACAGCATCACTGTTATGTATCTGGGGTGTGGGGGGGTGGGTGCTGAATGTGACGGTTGGGTAGGAGAGAGAAAAAAAAATATATATATATATAGAGAGAGAGAGAGAGAAAGATCATGGGGAATATGATCGTGACACTGGGGGTTGGGCACCAACCAGTGTCATTATGTTTCTGGGGGGTATTGAGAGGGAGGGTCGGGTTGGAGGACAAAAAAATATGTAAAAAAAAAGGTCACAGGGAAGACGATCGCAAATCTGAGGGATAGGGCACTCCCATTGTCATTGTTATGTTTCTGGGGTGTGGGTGGTGGTGGTGAGAGGGAGGTCATGTGGGGATATCCATAATTAAAACAATCAGTTGTCACAGCGAACATGGAACACTCACATCAAAGATGGCTGCCGCTTTCTATTGCGCAAGACAAACAATAGTTGTGCATGCACAATACAGTTTACAGCCATCTTGAACACAGTGGAGTGTGTCGTGTTCCTCCGTGACCACCGAAAGGATGAAGAAAATAGTGCAGTGTGACTTCCAGTTGAGTCAACAAGGGGAGTGCTTCATGGATGTGGAGGTGACTGTGTTGCAACTCCAACATGCTGTTCGGTCAGAAGGAATGCGCGGAATCCTTTTCTGTTAGCAAGTGGTGTGTAGGACTAAGCCCACTGCAGCCCTAAAAACTATTGGTTTTGTCCATTGATTCCAGAGCAGACTTGGGCCACTGGGTCCTTTGTCAATAATAATAATAAAAAAAAAAAAACTCAACTTGGTGCAGCCCCAGTGGGCTGAGTGGTAGGGGATTGCTGTGGCATGCTGGTGACATGAGTTAGTGCCTTGAACCCAGTACATCTGGAGCAGCAGCTGTCTGGGAGGATAAAGATTGTCCATTTGGACTCTCTCCTCACAAGGTGGAGTGGGTGGCTGGCGCTGCTCCTTGAGTGATACCTAATGGTTTATAAGTACCAGTGCTATGAGCAGGGCTGACATGCAGGCACCTAGCCATGTGTTGTCCCTAATGACTGTCATGAGGTCGCACCAGTGAGATGTAGGGTTGGGGCAAAAATGGCTGACCCACCCCATGCTCAGAATGGCATATCACACACTCAGGCCCCCTCCCCAAGAACTGAGGAGCTTCATTGACAAATCTGGACCCTCTCTAAATAAGACCTGGCCAGGCCAAAAGGAGCCTGGTTACAGGGCAACTCATTACAGGTCCAGGGAGCTGTTAAGGAGGCCTGTGTCACTAGATACTAACCATGAGCGGGACCCTGGCTGAGATGGACCAGAAGATAATAGGGGCCAGCAAAGAGAATGTTACAAAAAAAACAACCTGATGTTTTGATCCTCTCACCAGCAGCTGGAGATGCTTGTAGGAGGGAAGATCAAGGTTGACTGCCAATTGAATGATCATACACAATGTGTGTATGTGCTTCCTGAGAACTCTACTGAACACCAGCCTCCCAGACTTAGTGTACCCATGGGGGCTACCTGCCTCCATCCTATAAATGGAATCCACCATGGGGCGAAAGGCTCCCTGGAGATGAAGAATGGAACAGACAGGGCTGATAAGTAGCTAAGCAGAGAGATCAGCATCAGTGATGGGGAACTGAAAAAAAAATACTGTAAGATTTGTGACAAAGTAAACAACCACACAGCAACAATATTGTTGCAAACATGCCTTTACTTAATGGCATGTACAATAATAACACTGCAACTACTTGAAATCAGATACATCAGTCAGATACTGTTTCATGATACTACAACATAATAAAAATAACTTCATAACCACCAGGAATCAAGGACTCCAACTTGTTATTCACAGTTCATGGTGACAGCTGAGAGCTGACAGTGACAGTGATGGTTGAGACCACTGTATTGCTAACTGGTGAGACCCCATCTGGATTATTGCATCCAGTTCTGGAGGCTGCACCTTATAACGGACACAGACAGGGTGTAGGCAGTCCAGAGGAGGGCAACTAAAATTTTGCAGGGGGTTGAACCAAAAATCCTATGAGGAGAGACTGAGGAATCTCAAGTGTACACACTGGAAGGGAGGAGAACAAGAAAGGACATGATAGAGACCTGTAAGAACCTCACAGGAGTAAACAGAGTGCAGGAGAGAAGTCTCTTTCAAATGATAGAGATCACAAGGATCAGAGGGCATGTGATGAAGCGGGGGTAAGAGGGATGTGAGGAAGTACTACATCACTGAAAGATGTATAGATGCCTTGAACACACTGGCAGTGGATGTGGTGGAGGCAAAAACAGTATAGGGCTTCAAGCATACATGGGATAGGCATGGGGAATATTACTGAATAGGCAGGGAGGAGGGAGGGCCACCAGAGACCAGTTAGGTTCTCCGGAGACAGACTAAGTAGGGACCATTTGGGCAGATTGGGTGGGCCAAGCAGTCCTTTTCTGCTGACAAATTCTATGTTTCTATGATAGTGATTGCTGCAAAGCTCTTGGGATACATTAATTAAATTCTGGAATACAAAAAAAATAAAACATTCTCAGAGATTCAGTGGAAATTGATTTTATGGGGGAATAGATTTAGCAATAGCAATCTGGACACAGAGTTTTCAAGATCAGTTTGTTTGTTAAACCAGTTTAACTAAACTGGTTTTGGAAAATATTTTTTAAACTGTTCTTCAGTATGAACAGGGCCCAACATAAATTCAACTAGATGTTTAAATATTCAGTTAACTAGAAAAACTAAAAGGACAAGCATTCAGTTCATGCCTGAAATGTTGTGTGGAAAAGGCACTCTAGCATCACTAACACTTCTAAAGGATACTGCCCCCATAATTTATTCCTAAGGAAGAATCACTGGAATTCCCTGTTTAGTATTAGTCACAGGTTGAAATTAACCATTACAAGTGAGTGTCACAATATTATTTACGAAAATGTTAAGGATAATATCCAGAGTGCCATACATCCTAAAACTGTTGTATTTAGGATACATTTAGTGAGATATAAATAATGAGAAAGAGGGAGTCTGGTTGCCATTCCATTTGCATCTGTATAGTTTTGAGACAGGGAATATCCGGTGTAGAAAATATTTTCATCTGGGAGTGGGGGTATTGGTTTTCACCCTCATGCCTCTCTCTACCCCACCCACCTCCAACTTACTTCACAATATCTAGTCACCCTCCCAAATTTTCTGTATCCAATAAGTCATGCATGGTCACCAACTAACCTAGCACATGCTTGAGCAAGTAAGCCTTTGCTTAAATCAGTCTACACTCTACCTCCAAGCATTAACTATTGTATGAATAAAGCATGCACGCAAACATTAAAGCATTGACCAGTGCTTTTTATCTTGCAACACAAATTGCTGTTTAATTCTCAGACTCCCCTTTGATACGTACATGAAAGTGCTTGGTACTCTTTAAACCTCTTTAGAGGAGTTGTGTGAATAACAAGTGTCTAGTATTTAATAAATTTGAATACAATACATGGGTATTTAAGATTTGTGCTGTGTAATAATATTTTAGTCTCCTTTTTTTTTCATTTGAGTACTAGCAGCAAAGTTTGCCACCAAGGTTTTGTATCATATCAGAAATTCTTAGAAGAGGTCAGGATCTTTGGCCTCTCCACAGTTTTCCTAACCTCCTCCAAGGTCCATTATGGGGAGAGACTACTCTCGTCTCAATGGTGATGCCTTCTTAGAGACCTTGGGCCAGGTTTTCAAAGGGTGGCACAGGGCTTGCATCAAGTCCTGTGTCACACCACTTTACTCCCACAGCTGGACCATCCTCATTTGCCACAACTATACCCAATTGTAAAATCTTGGGCTCAGTCGTGACAGTTTACCCACTTTACAGCAGTGTGCCCCAAATCTCAGGTTTACGCAAGCTCCATTAAAACGGTCCCTATTATCGATGCAAGCCAGACCACAAAAAGATAGTCCAGCATGCATCAGTGGCTGCAAGAGATAGAAAATCCCTGTCAATTGCTGCAAGCCCAGTGTGCCGTATCTTTGGCACACCCATGGCTTGTGGCAGTCTCAGGCATACAAAAATCTGGCCCATTGTCTCTGTACAAGATCTGATAGGTGCACAAATGTTAATGTGGCTTTGGATTGTCTTGTAAACAACCTCTCCTGAGTGTAGTAAATATTCATGTCTTTTTGGTCCAGAGGCACGTCTCTTCTAAATGGCTTACCCCTGCCCTGCATCAGTTAATGAAACAGCGAGATTCAGCATAGGCCAAATATAAATCTACTGATCTGATACAGGATTGGCAGAAGTACTATGCTCTGTGAAACTCCTGCAAGAGTAGTCTCAAATGAGCTAAGGTAAACTGCATCAAAAATCTGCAATGCAATAACTTTAATGAAACTAAGAGGTTCTGGTCATTGGTCAGTTGCCTTCTAAAGTGTAAAACCAGTACACCATCAGGTGAAAAGTGCTCTAATGGTAAAACATCAAGCAACTCCACTTTGCTGCAGAAGTTTTTAACAGGTTCTTCACAGATCTAGATAGATTTACCTCCACTGTTGGCAGTTCCATCCAGGGGTCCACCCATCTTGCCCCCTCGTTCCCCCTTCTAAACTACCCAGAATTCCATCTCAAACAGTTCATTAAGAAAAAAGTCCTTGACCTCCTACTAGGCCTAAAGGAGGACAGCTCATCTGGCCACTGATAATCTGGAACCCTAGCTTCTTAGTCTTGGTGCCCCTGTACTAGCTGATCCTATTGCACCTCTATTCAATATGTCCCTCCTGCAGGGGGACTTACATGAGATCTGGAAAATTGTGCAGATGGTCCAAATACACAAAGGTGGAGCAAAAGAACATGTTGAAAACTTTAGGCCCATATCATTGCAATGTGCCCTGGCCAAGATCCAGGAAAGACTGATTGACAATCAGCTGCAAAAGTACTGAGATGTGCACTTTTTCCTACCTGAGGTCCAGCACAGCTTCAGAAAACAGCATTGCATTGACGCTGCCCCTGTTTGACTCACTTCTGATCTTTTCACTGCTTTGGAGGATGGGCAAGCCATGGGTGCTGTTTTTATTGATATCACTAAGGCATTTGACCTTGTGAATCATGATCTTCTGTTAGGCCAAAGCAAGAGTGGTGGTTAAAGCCCAAGTGACTAGAGCTTTGATCACCACTCTTGTCTGTGGTTCAAAAATTACCTGATGGGGCAAAACTAACTTGTAAAATGGGGGTAGTTGATCCTCTCTGTGGCTGTTCACTGCTGGAGTACCCAGGGCTCAATCTTGGGCCCCATATTGTTCTCACTGTTTATCAGTGATCCTCCTGATAAATGTGGTGATACAAAAAATCTTGCTGTATGCTGATGATGCGGTAATGTATAGGTCAAATCCCAACCCCCATCTGATTCTGTCTGGCATTCAGGGGGATTTTCTAACACTGGAGTCCTGGTTCAAGTCCAGCTTACTATACTGAATACAAAAAAAATTAAGGCTGTGCTCCTTGGGTCTCACAGACTAGGTCCTGGTAGACGAAACCTACTTAATGTCCACACTGCACTGGGTGCACGTGTTGAAATGGTGTCTGCAGTAAAATATTTGGGAATCCAGTTAGATCAGGAGCTTTCCCTAAAGACACATACTGAAGTGTGATCAAAGCCCTTAATCAGAAACTGGGCATGCTGTATAGGTCTATATCACCAAGAAGGTCATGTTTTCCATTGCTAACATATTCTCATTCCTGCTGTTAGCTATGGAGCCCACTACTGTCATTGGTCAAGGAGTATGAACTATTGAAGCTACTTGCTGATCACTGCATCTCTCACTTTCCTGCTGGCACCAGCAACAGGGAACACCATGCAGGGCTCTTACTCAGTTGAACTGGTCCCCACTGGAGGAGAGGCTACATTACCCTAAGCTGTACATGGCCTATAAACTTGTGCCCTGCTCTCACAAAAAATGCGTGGGTAATAGGTTTCAAACCACAAAGCAGGACTCTTCAATCCACTGCACTAAAGCTAGTTATGGTGCCACCGTCATTCGTCACTCACTGTGGCTGGTCAGCAATCATTTGCTGCAAGGGCGTCAAGGCTGTGGAATGCTCTCCCCCTTAAAGTTCAGGGATGGCAGAGCCTATTGTCCTTCAAAACCTCCCTCATGGAGCTTATTTATTGGAGCAGTCCTTGAGCACTTTACCTTAATAACTCTGTCAGGCCCTGGAATTCCTGCGGTTCCTGCAGTTTGCAGAATTGCCCGCAGAATTTTAGTCATGCCATAGAATATATATAGTGCCGCAGAATTCATTGTTTTTGGTGAATTTTCATATAAATATACTGTTTTTCTATAGTGTCAGGCTTTCTTTCCCCTCCTCGTTTATCCTGAAGCCCCTCCTCTATACTCAGCATATGATGTCATCGATGATATCACATCATATTTAGCCAATGACAGGATTGCATTCTGCCAGTGAAATTAATAAATTATGCCGCAGAACACCAGGGGCCCTGCCTACTGTTTTACCTTATTTTCTCCTACTAGTGCTGTCAGTTGTCTAGTTAGCCAATATGATGACTGTGCTTGTGGCCTATAACTAATATTTGATCTTTGCACATGTTCTTGCTTACTGTAAATCCTGTGTATTCAATGTATTAAGTTTGTTTGTTATATTGTCTGTAATTAATTTCAGGTCTCCTGAAAAAGGAACATTTTGTCTCAGTGAGCCTACCTGGTTACCAAAATCCAATAAATAAAATAAAATTAAGTACTAGAAAGCATTACTTTCAGGGTGAGCATTTGCTGCAACAAAAAGGTTGCCACTGGGTGCATCACAGACTGGTGGTAGCAGTGAGACTCACTGCAAACAAGTTTGATGGTAAAAGAGAAACTGTTATTGTGTAAAATGTTCTTATTTTGTGTTGCAACTAAAGTTACACACATTCCAACCAAGCAGAGCTGGTAACCCACAGGAGTCTTGGGCAGAGGGAAGTGTGAGACAACCTGCCTTCATGTCCAACACCTTTGACAGGGAGAACCAGGAGTAGACCAATTGGTTGGAGCAATTTGAGCTTGCATTTGAGTTGAATGAATGGGATGCAGCAGCTGTGCAGAAATTTATAGGATTTGCTTCAGGGAAAAGCCCATGAAGTGTATCGGGGACTGGAATCTGACATCAGACAAAATTATACTGCTCAGCAAGTGTCCCTTGAACCTGCTGAATGTGATGATCAGGGAAGAACTGCCGTGAGGAGTCACATGATGTGCTCTAGCTGAGTGGTTGTGCTTTTCAGAGCTCTGTGAGCCACATACAAAACCTGTGCCTACTGTGACGTAAACCTCTGTTTCTTCGATTCATCCCTGAAGATTTCATTAGATATAAGATCCCTCAAATGAAATACCAAATTTTGGGCAGAATGAACGATCAGGAGCAACAGCAAATGGATTTCAATGTGACCACTGATTCACCGTGGGGACAACCACCCAAAAGACAAAAGCAGGAATCACCTTCAGAGCTCATTGCCAGAGAAGATCTATCTGCTAAACTCAATCGGTTCCTCTTGGAAATAACCAGAGTTAAACTGTCATTGGGAGAACTAGTCTAGGACTTTAAAACTGTAAAGCCAGCCCTGGAGAACCTTTCCATCAGAGTAGCCGATGCAGACAGCAGAATTATCTCAGTGGAAGACCGACAAAACAGTGAGAGTACAGTACAGAAGTCCTGGAACTCAGGAAAAAAGTGGCCAAATTAGAGGACAAGCTTGAGGAGCATGAAGGGAGAGACTGCAGCAAAAATTTGGTACTGGTAGGAATACAAAAAAATGCAGAAGGATCTAACCTGCTGGGGTTCATTCAGCAACTTCTGTGGGAAAAACTGGGTCAGCCTCCGCATGGCACTAAATATGCCATTGAATGGGCTAACCAATCGTTTTGCCAGAAAACACCACGGGGTGATAAACCCAGGGCCATTATTGTGAGATGCCTCTACTTCCATGACAAACTTTATGTCATGCATCAAGCCCAGAAAAGTAGGCAACTGGAATGGAGAGGAAAATGCTTCCACATTTTTTCGGACACCCACGGTCCAGGACAGGCAGAGAGCTTACCAGGATATTTATTCATTTATTTATTTATTTAAATTTTTCACCAGGAGGGCACACTGAACAACAAGTTGCCCATCTCATGGTGTGACTGGTGGGGGGGTATTACATAGGGTTGTGAAGGATGATCAATTACAATAGTATGTGGGTAGTACAAACAATACAACATTGTAAGATTGTGCAACAGTTGGAACACAAGAGGTATTGTACAATCAACAGTAGTGAAACATTGGGTAAATTACAATACATGTCCAAAATCATATAAAAGAACATATAAATGTACAAAACAGTAATAATGTGATAGAACCATTTATACTGCATGAGTGTACCAGGAGCAGGCTCAAGGTAGTACGCAAGTGCTGTTGGAGTAAAAAGGATGAGGTTAGGTTGGAGGCAGTATAGCACAGTGGTCTAAGGCTCTGAGCTGCAAATTTGGTGACATCCAGCAGACCAGACCTGGGTTTGAATCCCACAGCTTCCACTTGAATACTGTGTGACCCTGAGCAAGTCACTTAACCTCCTTGTGCTTCCAGGTCGCTCCTGTAAAAAAGCTTTCAGCTTAGTGTGCTATACCTGTAAAAACTAAATTAAAAAAAAAAAAAAAGGTTGTGCACACTGGTGACCCAGTAGGGCAGGTGGAGAAGAAAGGGGGAGAGGCAAGAACTGAATATGAGGAGAAAGAGTAGCCATTTCCTGATTTCCCCCTTCAGGATGTTGAGAACCCTGCTGGGGGAGAGTCATGGTAGGAAGGCAGAAACTGGGGATAGGTATTAAGGTGGGTTTAAGCAGGAACAGCTGAGGGAAAGGTAGAAGACTTGGTTTGCTGGCCAAGGCACCTAGCTTCACCTGAGCTCTTTCCTTCTAAGACTGCTTGAAAGGCAGAGTAGAGAAACTTACCAGAGCAAGGGAAAAGGATTAAGACTTATTTTGGCTAAACAGATTTAATGTGTGGTGTTGTTTTTATTTTTTACTCACAGGGATTGCTACTGTTTGTTGCTAGCATTTCATTGCTTTATTTTTCTCTGTAGCAAAGTGTTTCTTACAGCATATGTCTTCTCTGAAATTATTACAGGTGGTGCTTTACAGGTTTTACAGTTTTATCTAACATTAGGATAAGCTTTCATGGTTACTGCATTTGTTGTTGACTGATTGTTTCTGCTCTTACCTCCTTGTTCTTTCGTCCGTGGTTCTTCTTTTTCAGCAGGGGTAGAGGCCCAACCACCCACCCATCCCCAACCACCCCACACTACACTCCTTTTATAGGGTACCACAGTTGTGACATTTCCTGTGGCAGAGCAGGAAGGGTGGATCAGTGGGCCTCCACAAGGTGAGCTCATTTACTAGGGCATCTAGTAATTTAACTTGTTATAACAAGTTAAACAAAACACAATCAAACCATTACTTGCATTTTTTCCTTTGTTTTTCCTTCTAATTACTCTGACTAGGTTATAAACCCAGCAACTTATCTGGAATGGATATCATTAACTGCAGGTACTGTGGAACAATTTTCATTAGTACAGTCTTACAGGATTTAGGACACTGTCCTACATGCTGGGCCTTTGGAGATCTTAGGGCTGAGCTCGGGCAGCATGAGCAGAGATTGCACGCCCCAGATTTCATATTCAAGAGGAAATACATTATAAGAACCACCCACCATTTCCCCAGCATCCAACAGAAAAACCTCGACCGCAGAGGGTAGTTGATCCAGGAGGTTGGCAGGTGGTTAGGAGGGGCAAATCGGGTGCCCCATCACTCTCTGCTCTCCAACATATTACCTCCAAAAACCATATAAACACTACAAACAGGTATCTGCCTCTATCGCTGAAATCAAACAAAGAGGCAGAAGACACTGCAGAGCAGGACACTGCAGCACAGGAGCTAGCACAACAAAACTCACCCAAATCAGGAACCAAAACAAAAAAAGCAAAAAGGAAATCCAAAAAACTTCTGATCATAGGAGACTCTATGATTCGAGGAGTTGATACCCATCTCCAGCCAGGGTTAATGGTCAGATGTCTCTCCAGGTACATCAGCATGGAGAGACACTGACCACATTGCTAAAATTGTTCACAAAGCAGAAGAAAACATTGATGTCCTAGTACACATAGGGACTACTGATCTCATCAGCTGGTCAGTTGTGGAGACCAAGGAACACCTGACCAGGCTGGGTGACAAACTATAATCTATTTCGTCTGCATCTCCTTCTCTGAGATCCTGCCAGTCTGGGAGAGGGAGCAGATGGACGGAAGGTCAGAGAAGGGGAGATAGGGGAGCTAAACATGTGGCTCAAAGGCTGGTGTCAGGAAAAAGGACACAGATTTGTAGGGAACTGGCAACAGTTCTGGGAGCGAAAGTTCTTTAAATTTGATGGACTGCATCTGACTAAGGAGGAGTCAGTGCATTGGGGCAGAAGTTTGATGTCTTTGCAGAATATTTAAACTAGCAAATGGGGAGAGGGGTGCAGCACCCCATACGTCGAATGGGAAGAACACCTCTCCCCCCTCAGCTAGTGGTCAAACAGGGATTCAGCATGTTTGCAGTTCATTTGCATCACCAGGTGAGAAAAAAGGTTTGTCTCCCCATATGATGCACAGGGGTAATGCCAAACCTCATCCAACAACTAACACACCAAAATCTGGCCAATGGAAAATCATGTACACAAATGCTCACAGCCTGGGAAATAAGATCCCAGACCTGCAGGCAATAATGTCAGAGGCTAAACTGGACATAGTAGCAATTAGTGAGACGTGGTTTACCAGTATCCACACTTGGGAGACTTCAGTACCTGGCTATGTATTGTTCAGAAGAGACGAGGGGTGCAAAAGGGGGAGGAGGGCCTGTATGTCAATGAAAATATCAAAGCTAAAGAAATTCAGAATACACATAAGGAGCCAGAAGAACTGTGGGTCACCCTGGAAACAGCAAATGGGACAGCCATAAGAACTGGGGTTGTCTACAGGCCCCCAGACCAGGGGGAGGACATAGACACATTACTGTTAGAAGATATACAAAACATGACAGCTAAAGGGGAGGTTCTGATAATGGGAGACTTCAACATGCCGGATACAGATTGGTCAATACCAGCAGGAACATCTGCCAGGACTAGACACTTAGTGGATTCCCTGCAGGGGGAGGCCTCAAACAACTGGTACAGCAACCCACAAGAGACAGGGCTATCCTAGATCTAGTACTGACTAACAAGGAAGGGATCACAGATCTCCAGGTAGAAGGTCACCTGGGGGCCAGTGACCATCACATGGTATGGTTCAATTTGGCTACTACATCTAAATCATCCCATTCCAAGGCAAAAATATGGGACTTCAGAGGAGCTGACTTTGATAAGATGGCCAACAGAGTTAAGCTAGCCTTGGCAAAAAGAAACACAGGTGAGGGGGTACAGGCAAAGTGGGCAAGCATTAAGGATGCAATACTTGAAGCAACATCCCATTGTGTTAGACAGAAAAGGAAGTGCAAAAGAAGAAGGAAACCACTTTGGTTCTCAAATACAGTAGCAGAAAAGGTCAGAGCCAAAAGGCTGGCCTTCAGGAAATATAAGGGAACACAGCAGGATGAAGATAGGGAGGCATACCAAACTGCCCTAAGGGAAGCAGGGAAGGCAGTAAGGCAGGCAAAGTCCCAAACTGAGGAAACACTAGCACGAACAGTAAAAGAAGGTGACAAGACTTTCTATAGATACATTAGTGAAAGAAGAAAGTCCAGAGGGGTACTATTGTTAATGGAGAAAAGGGAGCATGTGAGGAGGAGGACCCTGTAAAGGCATCTATCCTAAATAGATACTTTTGCTCAGTATTTATGAAGAGAAGGTAGGGCAGGGCCCACAGCTCAGCATCATGGACACAGGGGAAGGGAGGTGAGCACTACCCTTCACAAAAGAAAGGGTCCTACAAGAGCTTGCTAAGCCCAGGGTGGATAAGGCAATGGGACCTGATGGCATACATCCCAGGGTACTTAAGGAGTTAAAGGTGGAACTAGCAGAGCCATTAGCAGAACTGTTTAGTGAGTCTCTGAGCACAGGAGAGGTCCCAGAAGACTGGAGAAGGGCTCATGTGATCCGCTCCACAAGAGTGGTAGCAGGAGGAGGCAGGGAACTACAGACCAGTCAGTCTTACCTCAGTAGTGGGCAAGATTATGGAGGCACTCCTTAAGGAAAGATAGTGCAACACCTGGAATCCATAGGGCTGGGATCCAAGACAGCATGGGTTTACAAAGAAGGTCCTGTCAAACTAATCTCATAGATTTCTTTGACTGGGTAACCAGAGTGGTGGACCAAGGGGAGCAGTTGATGTTGCCTACCTTGACTTCAGCAAAGCTTTTGACACTGTTCCACATAGAAGATTGATAAATAAGCTGGGTAGGCTCTGGAGTGGTCAGAAGTTGGTCAACTGGGTGGCAAACTGGTTGACGGGCAGAAAACAGAAAGTGGTGGTAAATGGTATACAGTCGGAAGAGATGCAAGTCACAAGTGGGTACCTCAAGGATCAGTCCTGGGGCCAGTCCTCTTCAACATCTTCATTAGTGACCTTGCAGATGGACTAGAGGGTAAGGTTTGTCTGTTTGCAGATGACACCAAGATCTGCAACAGAGTAGATGATCCAGATGGGGTGGGCAGAATGAGAGAGATCTGGATAAACTAGCAAAATGGTCAGAAGAGTGGCAACTGGATTAATGCAAAGAAGTGCAAAATCATGCACATAGGGAAGAGAAACCCTGAAGCCACCTATAGGCTGGGAGGGGAGTTGCTAGCAGTCACAAAGGAAGAATGAGACTTGGGCATCATCATCATCACTGATGACCTGAAATCATCCAAGCAGACCTCTAAAGCAGTAGGTAAGGTAGGGGGTTAGGGTGTATTAGTAGGGGTATACATGTTGTAAGAGGGAGGTAATAATCCCTCTTTACAAGACACTGGTTAGGGCCCCATCTGGAGTACTGCGTGCAGTATTGGAGGCCACACCTTCACAAGGACATTAACCAAATTGAGGCAGTCCAGAGAAGGGCAACCAAATGGTGTGGGGACTGCATCAGAAGACATATGAGGACAGATTAACAAAGCTCAATATGTATACCCTTGAGCAAAGGAGGAGAGAGGTGATATGATCGAGGCATTCAAACACCTTAAGGGCATTAACAAGGTGAAAGAGTCTAACATGTTTAAATATAAGAAAAATAGCAGGACAAGAGGACACGGCATGAGATTAGAGGGGGCCAATTAAGGGGGAATGTGAGGAAATTCTTTTTCACAGAAAGGGTGGTGGATGCATGGAATGGCTTACCACAAGAAGTGGTGGCTATGAATACAGTGCAGGGCTTCAAACAGGCATGGGATAGGCATAAGGGAGCAATACAAATGACTATGAATAGATAGGCCACTGACAGAGCAAAGTCCGATGGCACATTTATAAGGTAGAAAAAGAAATGGGCAGACTGGTTGGGCCTTGCAGTCCTTATCTGCCATCAACTTCATGTTTCTATGTTTCTATGTAATTGTGTAGGGCAGAGGTAAGGGAGTAGTTGGAGGAGGAGTGTCATATTTCAGGGAGGAGGGAATTCCAGATTTTAGGGAAATGAATGGTGAATCCAGTCTGACCAATGAGGGTGGAGCGGCAAGGGACCATCAAGGTTTGGGTATCATTTGATCTGAGAGAGTTGGTGGGGGGAGGTAGAGTAGACTAGAGAGAGAGAGAGAGGATGAGAGACAGGAGGGGAGCCCCCAAACCAGAATTTAGAGGTTAGTTTGGCACAGTGAGAGATGTGTCTGTGAGATAGTGGAAGAAAGGTTAGAGAGCTAAAGAGTTCACAGTGGTGGGAGCGGGAAAGGGAGTCAATAGCAAAGTGGCAGAAGGAGTTAAAGAGAGTGTCCAACTTGGTCAGGGAAGATTTGGAAGCAGCACCATAGACTACGTCACAGTAATCAAAGATGGGGAGTATCATCTTCTGGACAATTTCGCACCTCGCAGTCAGTGGGATGCAACTACGATTCCTGTACAGAGCACCAAGCATGGGATGCAGTTTCTTCAGGATAGCATCGATATGCACAGAGAAGTTGAGGTGCTGGTCCAGCCAAACCCCCAGATATCTAAATGAGGAGGTGTCCTCCAAGATGGTCCCATCAAGGGTGTGGAAGGTGGGTAGGGCTGGGAGCCTAGAGAGTCTCTGCCTGGTGCCAAAGGTCATTGAAACTGTCTTCTTGGCATTTAGAAAAAGCTGGTGAGAAGCAAACAGAGGTGAACTTGGTTGAAGTCATGCTGTAAGCTAGTTTGCACAGCAGCAGGGTTTTACCGGAACTGTACAAAACAGTATCGTCAACGTACATGTGGATAGAAGAGGATGAGCAGGCTGTGGGAAGATCATTAAGGAAAATGGAGAAGAGAAGGGGATCAAGCACTGAGCCCTGAGGGACACCAGTGTTGATGGGGAGTGGGGGGGAGATGGAATCAAGGATTCTCAATGATTGGGTCCTGCCAATGAGGTAGGATTTAAACCAGTTGGTGGCTGACAGAGCAAGGCCAGCTGAGGAAGTGAATCAAGAAGCAGGGGATGGGAAGCAGTGTTGAAAGCTTTGGCTAGGTCAACAAAGATGGCCTTGGTAATCAGGCCATTGTCCACCCCTGAAAGGATGGATTCAGTAAGCCTGAGGAGGGAGATGGTTGTTGAGTGGTTCTTCTGAAAACCAGATTGGAAGGGGGGTGAAGAAGGAGGAATCAGAGAGGAAGGATGATAGTTGAGAGAGAACTAAATGTTGTTGAAGTTTGGCAAGGGTAGGAAGGAGGGAAATGGGGCGATAGTTGCCAGCAGTGGATGTGTCACCACCCTTGGGGAGAGGAAGGACTACAGCATGTTTCCAGGATGAGGGTACTTGGGCAGAAATAAAGGACGGGTTAAGGATTAGGGAGATAGGATAAGCAATTGCAGGAGCAGAAAGGTAGAGTTTAGGATCAAGCTCATTTGGTGAGGAGCCTTTAGTGGGGTTGAGGGATAGGAGATCATTAAGAGCTTTGTCAGAGGAGATAGTAGAAAAGGAAAATGGGGGAGGGGTAGGCACTGTCTGAGGCAAAGGGCTGATGTTAGTTGGTGGCAATGGGGAGAGGGAATTTAGAAGAGACGTGATGCACGAGGTGTAGTAGGCATTCAATTCATTGGCCACAGAGCCAGGGTCGGAAACTAGAGAGTTATTTATTTTGAGAACTGGAGGGTGAGAGTGAGGGGGGGAGAGAATAGGGCCTGAACTACCATCCAGAATTTAGATGGAGAGTTAATGTTAGTCAGGAATGAGGAGTTGAAATAATTAGACTTAGCCAGTCTAGTGGCTTTAGTACATGAATTGCATAGCATTCTGTACTTGGGATAGTTGTTTGGATGTTAAGTAGATTTGTATTTTCTCCAGGCCCGGTCACGCTCCCTGAAGCATGCCAGTAGTTCAGGGGTGATCCAGGGGAGGTGAAGGCCATGGACTCTGGTCCTTCTGAAAGGAGCAAAGGCATTCCAACTGGCAATTAATTTATTCTTAAAATAGTCAAGTGCTTGGTCGACAGAAATAGCAGTGGAGAGGGGGCCCAGTTGGTGGAAGTGAGTGCAGAGCTGATTGAGGTAAGGTCTAAGGATTTAAAGGACCGGAGCTGTATGATTTTAGGGGAAGGTTTGGGGCAATGAACCTTACGTACAAAGAAAATGGGGTTGTGGGATTTAATGATGCAGTGCGGGTAGGTTGTGAGTGCCCAGTCAAGCAGAGTGTGGTTTTGTGTTTTGGGATTAGGGCATGTGGGCTCAAGTATAAGTTGAGTGAGGTTTAGAGCAGTGACATCATTGCGTAGCTTGTTTAACTTGGGAGACAACCAATTTAGATTCACGTCACCCATTATGAAAATTCATCAGATTGTGAGAGGGAGGTGATATTGGCTAAGAGTTTAGTCGTGACTGAGGGTTGAATGCTTGGGCAGCAATAGATGCCAGCCACAAAGATTGGGATTGAGAAAGGAAGGAAGGGTAATGCCGGTGACAAGGGCTTCATAGGTAGCTGGGATGGAGTAGATAGGGTGGTAGTAAACTGCAGTGAGGACAGGATATACATGGTCACTTCCCCTCCACGACCCGATCGATCTTGTCTGGAGATGGAATACCCAGGGATAGCAATGGCACTGTCAGGGGTGCTTTTTTTGAGCTGTGTCTTGGTAATAATTAGGATGTCAGCAGTGTGTGAAATCATAAAGAGTTTGTAGGAGGTCGAATTTAGGTAGCAGACTGCAGATGTTCAGGTGGAGGAGCTTCAACCCGTTAGGGAGGGTTGTAGTGGAAGTGGGGTTTGGAGACATGTTATTTGGGTAAGGAGCCAGGGTAGGAGAAGAAATAGGGCCAGGGTTGGGATGCATGTTCCTGATGAAAGAAGGAGGAGGGCAAGGATGAAATAGTGAAGTTTAGGACTTTTGTAATTGGAGTAGGAAATACGCGAGGGAGGAAGAGGGAGGGAGGAGAGGAGAGAAGGAGATAAGGAAATGAAGAAAGGCAAAGTGACTAGAAAAGGAAAACAGAGAGGCTGGAGGGTAGTAGGGAAAGTACAGGAGAGATGGGGTGATTGGCAGAATGAAGGAGGTATTGGGAAGGGAAGGGGAGAGAGAGCTGGCAATAGGTGTAGAGAGAGAGACTGGGATAAGGGTAAGAACCAGGAGGGATGTGAGTAGGAGGGAGATGGAAACCATTCTGGGTAGGGTAGTAAAGGTTTTGTACAGGCTTACAGATTTAGATCACACCACTGAATGTTAGGACGTTGATAATTTGCTTTAGGTATGAATAACCCAGTACTAGAAGTGTTAGGGGAGAGCAGTGGGAAGAGGATTGCAACCTACATGTGTTGTTGCCCTCTAGTGGCTTTACAGTATAATTTGCAAATGGAAAAGTAGACAAAACAAAAAAAAAGCAACAAATCACTGACAGGCCAGTGCAGGTTACGCAAATGCTGCTCTGCACTGAACTACTCCCAAAATGTGCAACTGAGTGAAATGGCAAGCAAAACATTAGGACTTCACTACATAGCTACTAAAGGAAAACACATCAAAAGTCAGTGTTTCTCTGCAGTCTTATGCCCTAGTCCAATTATTTCAGCACTGGCTGCAGTGTTGGGCAGGAAACCAATGTCAGCACTCTGGGCAATCTGGAACCTTTCAGTTCCCACTGGGAGGAAGGCTCAAAAATCCTCTTTTCCTTGTTCTGGGTCTAGGACCAGATGTTACCTTATGGGCCAAGGAGGAGTGTGGGCAGTAGGCACCTTCTTGGCCTGTCCTAGGCAGGTGGGTTGCTTGTGGAGGGGACCACATCAGCAGTACCAGCCCAGTGGGCTCCGATCAGCCTTATGGGCCAAGGAGGAGCGTGGGCAGCAGGCGCCTTCTTGGCTTGTCCTAGGCAGGCGGGTTGCTTGTAGAGGACTGCATCAGTGGTACCAGCCCAGTGGGCTCCGATCAGCCTTATGGGCCAAGGAAGAGTGTGGGCAGCAGGCACCTTCTCGGCCTGTCCTAGGCAGGCGGGTTGCTTGTGGAGGGGACTGTCACAAATGTACTCAGCAGGTCAGGCCCTCTGCTCCCACAGTGCCAACCTCTGAGCACAGTAATGTGAACAGGTAACATACAGGGTAACCCTCCTATCTGCTTTTGGGTCTGAATCACTTTCAGTCTCAGGTTCTAGGGGGATTCAAACTGTGAACCTTATGCTAGTGTACCCAATGTACAGGCTCAGATATGTACCCTCTTTGGGGATTGCAGTACAATCTTTCGCCAGGAGCACCAAGCCATGCTTCCAAATGAACCCTTAAAACTCTTTAAAAGACCATAGGTATATTCTTACCTTTTCCCAGTTTAGGAACACCATCAAGCTCTCCAGAACAGCTGTCAAACTTAACCACATATACATCACATGCAAAAAGAACTTGGAAGACACAGCCAAGCAGTACCTTGAAAAAATGATTTTACTAAAAGATGATAAACATATGAAAAATATAAACAGAGAACAATATATCAAAGAGCTCACAATCACATAAAAGAACAAGGGAAGATTACAAAACAAAAACTCCTACCACAATACAGTTAGGCTTTTTCTATCTAATGTATTACCTCTATAAGTGCCTTCAAAGTTAGATCAGAGATCTGTCTTTCTTGAGTCCCAAAATGATATGTCATATTCCCCAGTTACAAGGATACATTTCAACTCTCATCTCCCCACCCCCTTGGTGAGTCATCTAGCTCCTCCTTTTTAGAATTAAAAAAATACAAATAATGATTTCCTGTCAGGAGATATATTAAATAATGTGACATCAGCAAAAACTCATTTCCCAAATTATGAGTATTTGATCAGCCAGTTCCTCTGAAGATTTACAACCCTGCAATCCCTCACCTTGGTGTGAGATAACCAACAGGAATCCGCTAAATTATATCCTGTCCTGTAATAAAATGTATATTTAGCTTCCCAACTTCAAAACAGAAACAGGTAATAAAAAAAGGCCATACAATGCAATTTCTCAAGGAAGTTAATTACATTACAGAGATCTCCTGGTCAATTTAATATATCCTGTAGCTTCAGTGAAACCTGGTTTGGGGGGGGCACCCATGGAAGCACAGACTTACATACTATATTTTTATATTACAAATACCATACAGCAATCGTAACCAGCTGGCCAAGTGTCACAATCCTCCCCACCTAGACTGAATTTGGGGGCTCTATCCCCTGCATGGGATGAGCTCCCTAAGTCAGTTCACTCCTCATATAGACACGATAGGTGATCGGCATTCTGATTGGTCACTCCAGCCCTATGTAAGATCGTCATGTCATACCCTTGCAAGGCAAGACTCCATCTTAATAGTCTACCTTTAGTTTTTCCCATTTGCATCAGCCAAACCAGGGGGTTGTGGTCAGTTTGTACCTCAAAATGCTACCCATATAAGTATGGCTCTAACTTCTTTAGGGCCCACACTATGGCAAAACACTCTTTTTCCACAGTAGAGTAAGCCTGCTCCCTGGGAAGTAACTTTTTTACTCAGGTACACTACAGGTGATCTTTCCCTTGCTTGGATGTCTGACTCAGTACTGCCCCAATACCCACCTCTGAGGCATCAGTCTGGACTACAAAGGGTCTGCTATATTCAGGACTTGTCAATGCAGGAGCACTGCACAGTGCCTCTTTCAGTCTGGTAAAGGCTTTTTCACAGGCTGGTTCCAAGTCATTTTCTCAGGCATCTTTTTCTTTACTAGGTCAGACAGGGGAGCAGCTACGGCACTGTAATTGGGTACAAATTTCCTATAGTACCCTGCTGCCCCTAGAATTCTCCTGACTTGCTTCTGCATTTCTAGTCTGGGCCATGCCTTGATCACCTCTATTTTTACTTGGTTATGATGGAGCTGTCCCTGGCCTACAACATGCCCGAGGTATGCCACTTCAGCCATGGCCACCTGGCACTTCTCAGCTTTGACAGTGAGCCCGGCCCTCTGTATCCTGCCCAGCAGTTCCCTAAGGTGGGACAGGTGTTCCTCCCAGCTGGCACTAAAGATGGCAATGTCATCCAGGTACACCATGGCATTCTTCTCAGCACCATTTAACACCCGGTTCACCAACCTTTGGAAAGTGGCTGGTGCATTCTTCATTCTGAAAGGCAATACTTTAAATTCAAATAAGTCTATCAGAGTGATGAAGGCTGACCTCTCCCTAGCTCTGTAAGTTAACTCTACCTGCCAATCCCCCTTTGCCAGGTCAATAGTTGTAAGGTAGGTCACCTCTCCCAACTTGTCCAGGAGTTCGTCCGTCCGGGGCATTGGGTGGGTGTCTGACTTCGTGACTGCATTCAGTCCATGATAGTCCACACAGAAATAAGCAGAGCCATCTGGCCTGGGCACAAGGACTACAGGTGAGGCCCAGAGGCTGTGGGATCTCTGGATTACCCCTAAATCCAGTATTTCCCCCACCTCCCTCCTAATGTCCTTTTGGACAGCCTTTGACACCCAATATGCTGTCCACCATATGGATGCCTGTGTCCCTGTCTCCACCTGGTGCGTCGCTAAGGGGGTTAGTCCAGGCTTGGTGCGAAACAGTGGGGCAAAGTCTGCTAAAACCTTCCTTACTTCCTGGATCTTGTCCGGGGCCAGCTGGGGTGACAATTTAACTGCCTCCACAGAGGACTCATGCTTGCTTTCTTCCAGCAAGTTCAGAAGGAGGTCTCCTTTGTCCCTCTCCTCCCCAGGACTACATACTGCAAATACCATGTCAGCCCTATTAGCATACTGGGCTTCATCATGTTGACATGGTACATTCTTTCTGCATGTCTTCTGTCAGGTAATTCTATGATATAGTTCATATCCTTTACCTTTCTAACTACTTTGTACGGTCCTGCCCACTCAACCTGCAGTTTGTCTTTCCGGACCGGAATAAGGACCATGACTTCCTGACCCACCATGTACGAGTGAGCTCTGGCTCTGCGGTCATACCACACTTTTTGTTTCTGTTGGGCAGCTGACTGGTTGCTCTGGGCTGTCTCCATAAGCTCCTTCAGCCTTTCCCTAAACCTAAGGACGTAATCCACTATGGGAGTGCCCTGGGTGGTGTGCTTGCCTTCCCAGTCCTTCTGGATCAAGTCTAGGGGCCCACATACTCGACGTCCATATAAGAGCTTGAAGGGAGGAAAATTCTGTTACCTCTTGGGGTACCTCCCTGTATGCAAACAACAGGTGGGGAAGGTATCTCTCTCAGTCCCGTCCATGCTGTTCAGCAAAAGCTTGGAGCATTGACTTCAGGGTACCATTAAATATTTCCACAAGCCCATTGGCTTGAGGGTCATAAGATGTCGTGCATCTCTGCACCACCCTACACTTCTCCCACAAACATTTTATCAGGTCCAACATGAAGGCACCCCTCAATCGGTGATAACCTTCTGTGGAAACCCAACACAGGAGAAAATCCCAAGTAAGGCATCTGCCACTTTGTCCTCAGTGAGGATAGGGCGACTGCCTCTGGATACCGGGTGGCATAAACCACCACAGTCAGGATGAATCTCTTCCTGGAGGAGCTGGGGGTTTTTAAAGGCCCCATAATATCCATTTCCACCCTCTGGAATGGCTTCTCCACTATGGGCAGTGGAATTAGGGTGGCTTGGGTTTTCTTACCTGCCTTCCCTATTTCTTGGCACCAGTGACTATACCTGCAACACTCCTTCACCTGCTGGGTGAAGTTGGGCCAATAGAAATTCTGGGCCAACTGCTGCGTAGTGCACGCAATTCCCAGATGACCAGACAAGGGAATATCATGTGCAATCTTGATCAACTGCTCACGGTACCCCTGGGGAACAACAAGCTGCCTGCCCATCACCTCTCCCTTTGTCTTCCCAGCCTGAGTATACATCAGTCCATTTTTCCAATAAACTTTATGTTTACCATTACCTCCCTGTGCTCTGTCAGAGTCTGCCCAAGCCCTCAGTTTTTTCTAGACTAGGGTCACTTTTTTGAGCAGCTGCAAACTCCTTACACATTCCCAAGGCATGGGACAGGTCCCTTTCAGTCTCTAAACTAGGGTACCTAGCACTAGCATTAGGGCACTCAGGATCACTGTCATCCCTAACCCTCTGACAATGGGACACCCCTCCTTCTTTGGAGTAACCCTCCATAGCTGTGTGGTTAACTGCTACTGGGGAAATTTCTACCCCCTTTTCATTAGTCTCCATATCAGGAGACACAGGCTGGGGAACCAGTCTCCCAGTGGTTTCCACAATGACTTCTATGGGGTTCAGGGAACTAAAATTTTCCCTTGCCACTTGGCTATGGGTAACTGCACACACCATCCCCTGTTTGAGATTGTTGTCAAGGATGACGTCAACTGCTAAAGTTTTGGCTACAGCCACCTGTTGCACAGTTCCCCCAGTTTCACCCCAGTCTAGGAGAACACTAGCAAGTGGCAATGTGGTCTTCTCACCAGTGAACTCTTGTACAGTTACAAATTTATTGGGTATAAGCTGACCAGGCTCTACAAGATCCCCTTTTACCAACATCAGGGATGCCCCTGTGTCTCTTAACCCTTGTGTCTGTACACCATTCACCGTGACTGGGTGCATGTGTTCCCTCATGTTCACAGGCATGCTTCTAGGGACACACAATCAACCCACTTCTTTCTTAGCCCCATTCTGCATATTGCTCATCCTTTTGGGACACTGTCTGGCAATATGCCCAGTTTCTTTATAAACCCAACATTTGTATCTTTTCTCAGAGAAATCTTTTCTCTGAAACCTGGTGCTAACTGGTTTTGGTGGAGGCAGTGAGGGTTTTAGCTGCCCTAAAGGCACGCTTTTCCCTTCCTGCACTGCCATGCCTGCCACATTCGCTCTCAGAGCAGGCCTGCTCTTGGCATAGCGGTCTGAGAGTTCAGCAGCCTCTTGTACTGTTTTGGGATCTCAGTCCTCCAGCCAGGTTTTCATCTCTGCTGGGCATGCCTAAAAAAACTGTTCTACCTATATACATTTTCAATTTTATCTACAGAGTTTGCTTCAATTCCTTTTCACCAATGTTTTAAACACTGATGTTTCATGGCTAGCTCCTCATAGCTCATGTTAGGTCTTCTGAGCTTACGGAATTTAGCTCTGTATGCTTCTGCAGTTAAATAAAACTTTTTTAAAAGTGCAGCTTTAGGATTGCTGTAATCATTACTGTCCTTATTGTCCATTTGACCCAATGCATCCCAAGCTTTCCTGGTAAGTAGCGTGGATAGCTGGAAGCTCCAGGACCCTCTAGAAATCTTTGCCTGAATACAAACTTTTTCAAAGGAATTTAAAAAGGCATCTGTATCTTCCCCCTCTTTAAATTCAGCTATCAATTTGGAATTTAATTTGTAACCCAGTCCTGTAGTTCCAGTTAAACCTAAGCCACTTACCTGCTCTGGTGCTGGTGGTTGGAGTCGTAGCTTCTCCAGTTCATGTTGCCTCTGGCTCTCACACTCTTCACGGTCCACCTCTTGCTGTTCACGTTCAGCTGCTCACTGTTCTTGCTCTGCGTCTCTCTGGAACTCCAGCTCCATTCTGCGCAACTCAATCTGCAGCCTGATTGCTTCTGGCTCCAGAATGCTGGTGACCTACCCCTGCTGCTGTGGCCCTTAGCGTGCACTGGCCCTGCTGCCCTCCTCACTGGATCTGGACACTGCACGGGCCACTGGCCCCTCCAAGCCCAAGGTTTTGTCCTTTACAGTCACAGTCTGTGACTCGACGCTCTGGCCATCTGCTGCTATCAGGGCATACATGAGGTTCTGCTTGGTGGCTCTCACCTCATGCAGGACTCCTCTGTCCTGGCACAACTGCCTCCAGTAGTCTGCAGTGTATCCACTGTAGTTGGAAACCATCTTCTTCCCTAACTACGGCTACTCTAACTTGCACTTCAGAAAAAAAATAAAACAGGTAGGAACTTGACTGTAAGCAAAATGATATCATTCTGTTTCCTTTTTAAAAATAAATCACTGCCTTATTTGCAAGTGAGCTGTACAGTATTAAGCTGACACACTGACCAGTTAAAGCTTGTATTACCAATTTTATCGCACCACTGTCAACCAAATCTGTCACAAACACACTCAGCAGGTCAGGCCCTCTGCTCCCACAGTGCCAACCTCCGAGCGCAGTAATGTGAACAGGTAACAGATAGGGTAAACCTCCTGTCTGCTTTTGGGTCCGAATCACTTTAGTCTCAAGTTCTGGGGGGGATTCAAACTGTGGACCTTACGCTGGCGTACCCAATGTACATGCTCATATACGTGCCCTCTTCGGGGATTGTGGTACACTCTCTCACCAGGGGCACCAAGCCAGGCTTCCAAAATGAACCCTTAAAACGCTATAAAAGACCTTAGGTATATTCTTACCTTTTCCCAGTTTAGGAACACCATCACGCTCTCCAGAAAAACTGTCAAACTTAACCACGTATACATCATATGCAAAAAGAACTTGGAAGACAGGCAGGGGAGGCAGTTTAGCGCAGTGGTTTAAGGCTCTGAGCTGCAAATCTGATGACATCCAGCAGACCAGACCTGCGTTTGAATCCCACAGCTTCCACTTGCATACTGTGTGACCCTAAGCAAATCACTTAACTTTCCTGTGATCCCAGATCGCACCCGTAAAAAAGCTTTCAGCTTAGTGTGCTACTCCTGGTTAAACAACTAAAAAAAAAAAAGACACACCCAGGCAGTATCTTGAAAAAAAAAGATTTTACTAAAAGATGATAAACATATGAAAAATGTAAACACAGAACAATATATCAAAGAGCTCACAATCACGTAAAATAACAAGGGAAGATTACAAAACAAAAACTCCTACCACAATACAGTTAGACTTTTTCTATCTAATGTATTACCTCTATAAGTGCCTTCAAAGTTAGATCAGAGATCTGTCTTTCTTGAGTCCCAAAATGATGTGTCATATTCCCCAGTTACAAGGATACATTTCAACTCCATCTCCCCACCTCCTTGGTGAGTCATCTAGCATCTCCTTTTTAGAATTAAAAAATACAAACAATGATTTCCTGTCAGGAGATATATTAAATAATGTGACATCAGCAAAACTCATTTCCCAAATTATGAGTATTTGATCAGCCAGTTCCTTTGAAGATTTACAACCCTGCAATCCCTCACCTAGGTGTGAGATAACCAACAGGAATCAGCTAAATTATGTACTGTCCTGTAATAAAATGTATATTTAGCTTTCCATCTACAAAACAGAAACAGGTCATAAAAAAAGGACATTAAATGCAATTTATCAAGGAAGTTAATTACATTACAGAGATCTCCTGGTCAATTTAATATATCCTGTAGCTTCAGTGAAACCTGGTTGGGGGGCACCCACGGAAGCACAGACTTACATACTATATTTTTATATTACAAATATCATCAGATCATACGGCCAAGCATCACAGGGACCATGTGAAGTTACCAGCCCAGTGGGCCAAGGAGGAGCGTGGGCAGCAGGCACCTTCTCAGCCTGTTCTAGGTAGGCGGGTTGCTTGTGGAGGGGACTGCATCAGCGATACCAGCCCAGTGGACCCTGATCAGCCTTATGGGCCAAGGAGGAATGTGGGCAGCAGGTGCCTTTTTGACCTGTCCTAGGCAGGCGGGTTGCTTGTGGAGGGGACCGCATCAGCGATACCAGCCCAGTGGGCCCTGATTAGCCTTATGGGCCAAGGAGGAGCAAGGGCAGCAGGGGCCTTCTAGGCCTATTCTAGGCAGGTGGGTTGCTAATGCTAGCCCAAGCCCAGGTCCCATACTGCATGTTGCACCCAGCAAGGCTTGTTATCACAACAGGCACAGGAACACATGAATTCCCAAATGCAGATGCAGCCGCAAAGATCTCCCTAGACTTTTGCCACTGCTATTTTCAAAGCCCCACCCACCTAAGGAAGAACAATGGAACAGAATCTAGAGACTGTCAGCATGACTGGTCAGTGTTGCTTTACGATACACCCATCATTTCTTATAAGACCACATCACTTGCACAGACAATTGCACCAAATATGTGGCTGTGCATAGAGGGATCAGCCCCTCTATCATGGCAGACCCACAGTTTTATTGCCTTTCTTTTTGGCCTTCTGGACTATCCCACCAAGGAATCCTTTGTTCTCTTCAGGACACTGCCTTGCTAATTACTCACTAAAAGGTGGATAGCTGACCACTCCTCTCAACTGCCGGACGTCCGACCTGGGAAGCAGCTCAGGACTCCATGGAGTTTTGGCAGACTATGCACAGCTCTGAAAAAATACTATTGGAAAAGCCCACCACCCCAACCATATTGTCAAAGAAAACAAACATGATCCACTCCCCGGACATGTTGCACTGCCCGAACAAACCCCACTCCAACAGGCCTTTGCCAGTGACATCATGGGGGTGCATTGTAATGGGGAATATTCGACACGCGACCACAGCCTCATTTTCTGAGGAACTGCTTAAAAAAAGGGCATCTGCACCCCTGCACCTTGGGGGGATAAGGGGGGAAAAGGAAAAACTCATTCCTAAAATCTTGCAAACGAGCAGCTTCATGGACTGAGAGGTACCTATGTCAGGCCAACCAATTCACCATGACCTGTAGCATCTAGCCACAACTCATGAGACACTGAGGAAACCCCCACAGAGTGACACACCAACTTACACATCCCATGGCTTCAAGGAGATTCCACCCCGGAAGATGAGCGCCACTGATCCATTCCACCGCTGCCCGCAGTGCTTAAATCGGGATGCTCAAGTGTTCATCTTTCACACGACAGTAGTACCACATACTAACATCCCCACGCTGCCTCTCCCCAGTCACACACAGGGCTGAATCAGGGCACAGGCTCAGAGAGGCAGCCCGGTGCAGTGTTTCATCTACCGTGAGGATCACACCAAATTGACCGAAGAAAATAAATGGACCCATGATCGCCACACCCGAGCACCCTCGAAACTAGTTGGATATCAGTGGACTGAAGGCTTGGTGAGCCTCAAGGTAATTTTGTGAAGGGGAAGACATGGGGGGGGACTAGATGGATGCAAACCATCAGAATTACAGCTCTACCAATTGGGGGATATGAGGCGACCAAGTCCCTCACCCCAGAGCTTCACATTCGCACAACGTTCCAGACAAGGTAAAACCATGCAAACCCCTTACAGAAAGACTCAGGGCAGCAAGTTATGCATATAGCAGCCCTTACTGAGTAACTGCCTCATTCAAAGGGAGGACTATACCCTCAGTTAGTAGGTTTGCTTACTGTTTTCTGGGTGGCTCAACATGGGTCATCCTATTCTGAAGCATGTTTCTACCGCAGGACAAATAATAATTTTGAACTATACAACAGACTGGGGTACTATATATAAACACTCCACATACTAAATGTTTGCAATTGTTCAGTATTATTGCTAGTGTCTCTAAACAGCTCTTCAGAGTGTTCTAGCCGAATTTTCAGAGATGTGCACAACCTTGAAGAGAAACAGTTTTTAGTTCTTATTCCTCTGTTATAAAACCAAATTTTTATAGTGTCTGGCATAATCTTCTTTTCAGGATACAGTTACTAACTGAGGATTGCCCAGCATAATTCAGGTCGAACAATGCCCTTTTGCCCAGGGGAGATAAACAAACAGTTTTCTCACAGAGGGGTACATTTATTTTTCTGCCAGGCTCCCAGAGCTTTCTCTCGCCCACTCTGTGACTCTGCCTTGGGGAAAACCGAGCCCAGATCTCTCCTTAGGAAGGAATCCTGCAGAGCCGCATAGGCTACCCAACCTTCCCTAAGGAACACAAAGGGGGTCAGGAAGCAGGACAAGGACCGGGGGGAGGGGGAGACACAGCAGAAGTCACAACATATTAATAGCAGAATGCACAGGGCCTCAACTGGGGGGGTGAGTTACGGGGGATGGTGGGGTGGGCTGAGATGCCGGCACGGGGCAGACAGGATACTGCCCAAAATGGACTCATGCCTCCTGCATGGAATCCAACCCAAGGCCCTTCAATGCCAACCCATGTCTACACCCCCTAACAGCTCATGGAAAGTGAACTGGGCATCATCAACACAAAACAGCTGCACCGGGAGGAGGCCCCAGTCACAGTAATGGGCACCCCACAGTTCTGGGACAGAGAAGGGGGCAGTTGGCCTCTAGGTCGGCTTAGGCTTCTGAGGGGAGTTCCCTCCAGTAGGGAGAGGCACCACCCAATGGACATAGCTGCTCTCCATATAAATATGCACCCTCCCATCCCAAAACAGCAACAACCACAGGGAGGCAATGCCCAGACTTACCCAAATGGATTGACAGGGATATGAACCAATCCAAACACACTGGAAGTGCTATGACACTGAGATCAACTCTGCTTGTGGAGCTGCACTGCTACCCACAAGGGCAGAAGGGGGGAGCTACTGCCCAGCATCAACAGTCAGCCACACCTGGGGTCTACTACCCAGCCTATCAGCCAAACATACCAAAGGGTTACTGGACACACTCTAAAGAACAGGCTCACAGCCTGAGGAGACCTCCTCGGAGGAGACATTCTTGGACCAAAGAGTGTAGGGGTCAGGTATGCCTGCCTCCAACCTGGCCAACCAGGAGCCGGGGGATGGGCCCCACTGACCTCCCAATCTGTTTTTGTTTTCATTTCTGTCTACAATTGATTCTTACACTACATCACACACGTTTCTTATGTACGTCTTTTTCGCACCAATGCTCATTGAATTATATAACCAGACTATAGCATTGTTTTTGTTGCATGCTTCAGTTGCTTAGCTTGTAGCTTAGATTTTTTTTCTTATGCTGGACACAGACTCCAAAAGGTTACAAAGTTTATTGTCACCCCCAGATCATATACATCAAACGGAGCAGACCCTGGTGGTCAAGGATGGAGAGTCACACCAAACCCCCCACCTTGATCATAACAACACTGAGGATCCCCCACATATAAGCAGATCATAGCTAAACAAGCTCTCTCAGGCCAAATAGGGGCAACACTAGCAGACGCACATTACAATGAGACCCCTAAATGAAAGGCCTAGAATGAAATTTCATCTCGTGGAACATAAAAGGGGTGCAAACAAAAGAAAAACAACCAGGTACTTCACCATTTGAAACGAACAAGCCCCAGTGTGGTATGCCTGCAAGAGACACACATCATCATGTGCAATGCACACATTTGGTACAGGGAATGGGTAGGGCAGGCCTACACAGCAGGGACAGACAATAAAAAAGGGAGGACAGCTATCCTAATAAGCCACAAAACACCCTTCACCCTGAGGAAACAACTAACAGGCCCAACGGGCGGTATATAGTGCTGACGGGAACACTGGACAGGACAGACGTAGTCATAGCATCGGTTTAGGGCCCCAACAAAGAAGACCCGCAGGTGTTCACAGCTCTCCTAGCAGAGCTGGCTGGCCTAGAATGCCTCCCAATGATCCTGGCAGGGGACTGGAACCTAGTCCAGAACCCCATTTGGACAGATCCCACCCACGCAAATGCAGTCTGTCACAAAATGGACTGGCCCTCAGTGAACTGCAGGACTCCCTTGGACTCCTAGAGCCATGGAGAATCCTTCACCCAGGGGTTATAGATTACATGTTCCATTCCCCGGTCCACAACACATGGTCCAGATTAGACTACTTCTTAACATCGCTGGAAATCCTCACAGGCACAAAACACTGTGACATCCTTGCCAGGGTAGTGTTGGACCATGTGCCGACACTCCTTACTCTTGAACTCCCAGGATCCTCATACAGGGATAAAATATGGTGGATTAATAATGCGCTACTAAAAGATCCACCCACCCACCCTTGATGAATTACAAACAGCACAGACAACCTTTTCAAAGAGAACACTGGCTCGGTAGCAAATACTCCTACATCTGGGGAGCCTTTAAATGCACAATTAGGGGAGAATTAATTAGAGTGACTTTGACCAGAAAAAGGAAAAGAGAGCAGAAAAGCAGGCAATTATTCTGGAATATCAGGGCCTTGGAACGCACCCTGTCCTGATCCTCACTGGAACAGGATTGGCTCACATTCCAGACCCTTCGAGCTAAATACAATGAAAACCTAAGTGAACACACAGAGTACTCCATTTTAAGGGCCAAAACCTGGTACGTTAACCAAGGGGAGAAATCAGGAAAACTACTAGCGCTGTGGTTAATCAACAAGAAGCGCGTGGAACTGTCAAGGGAATATGGTGTGAACCCACAGTAGACATGATCACTGATTCCCAGGAAATCGCTGGTGAATTCACCAAATATTACCAGAACCTCTATGAGGCATCAATGGCAGTGCCAGAAAGATGTATCAAAGACTTTCTGGAAGCAGCAAACTTCCTCAAGCTTACTCCAGAGCAAAGATCCACTCTAGATACACAAATTACCACATAGGAAATTAGCCAAGCATTATCAGAACTAACACTAGATAAAGCCCCAGGACCTGACGGTCTTTCACCAAACGTCTATAAGGCTCTAGCACCACTCATAACAGGACCCCTCCTCTGTTTGTTTAATGAGGCATATCTGATCCATTTACTAGACACTGCCCTGCAAAGGGCCATAATAACACTACTCCCAAAACCAGGGAAGAATCTGGAACACATGTCAAGCTGTCAACCAATATCCCTTCTTAATACAGACATCAAAATTCTAGTGAAAATTCTGGCCACTAGAGTGAGCAAAATATGGCACACCCTAATAGGTGCAGAACAGGTGGGGTTTATGCAGGGCTGCCTCCCATTGGACCACGCCCAGAAAATTGCACACCTGATGGCATCCTCTCGAGATGCACAGCCCTCTGCTATCCTCATGTCACTTATTTATTAAATTTTTGGTGACCGGGTAGGCCCATTGAGCCCTGAAGGTTCCTTTTTCAGGGGTGACCTGGGATAACAATACAAGTTATAAGAATGAACAAGGACATAAGGAACATTTGAGGCATTGTGAGTTATATCATGAGGTGGTTACAGTAAAGAAAAATAGTGGATACAGGCATGGTAAAGAAAGCAGTGGATACAGGCATGGCTTACAGGCACGGTAAAGAAAAGCAGTGGATGCAGGCATGGGTACAGGCATGGTTATCATCATGACATGTAAGCAATTGGTAGTACTTTGCATATAGTTTATTCAGGGGTTACACGTGGCCTCTGGTGAGCAGTCTGTATAAGGCAGGTAGTAGGAAGGTTAAGCTAGGAGAGGGTCCCGGCAATGCTTGGTGGAGTGTGGGGTTTGTAGGCTTATAGGCCTGAACAAGCAAGGGGTGTTGGAGGCGGGCGACCAATGTGGGCCAACGAAGATTGGCCAAAGTGTCACAGTGGTGACGTCTCGGGTGGTCTAAGGTTGCAAAACGAGCTATTTTATTATATAGGGTTTGCATCCTGTTAATCTCTTGTTTAGCCATGCCCTGTATAATAGGGGCTGCAAAGGCCAGGTTGGGTAGAAGGACGCTGGTAGCTATGGAGAGCCTGGCTTTAGGGATGAGTTGGTCCCTGAGTCGGTGCAGGGTGCCAAGTTTCCGATGTAGGGCCCTGGTGACCTGGTCCACGTGTTCCTTGTATGTGATATTCTGATCCAACGTGAGGCCTAAGTATTTAAGGGCGGGAACTAGGTTAATGGCTTTACCAGAGAGTGAGGTTAAGGAGAGGGATGAGGACCTGTCAAATCCCAGGGATCTTGGCCCGAATAGCATTGCCTTGGTCTTGTCGGCATTTAGTACCATTCTGTTCTTACATAGCCAAGTCTCTAGTGAAGCAAGATCCTTTTGGAGTAGAGGGCCTAGGGCAACCACGTCATGCAGGGGTCGGAAGATGACAGCATCATCAGTGTACTGCACAACCGAGCTCTCCCCGCAGTGGGTACGCAGGTCGTTGGTAAACAAGAAAAACAAGAGGGGGCCTAGAATTGAGCCCTGAGGTACACCCTGGTTTAGGGGCAGTGGGTCAGACATGGTCCCTTTCCATGACACCCTCTGTGCCCTGCCTGATAAGTAGCTCCCAAACCACTTCAGGGCATGATTGTCTAGGCCTATATTTTGCAGCTTCTGTAGCAGCAAGTTGTGGTCGACGAGGTAGAACGCCTTGGATAAGTCTATAAAGACTGCACCAGTGGGTATCCCTTTGTCCATTGCCCTAAGAAACTTCATCCATGAAGTTAATGAGGGCAGTGCCAGTACCATGGTTTGTTCTAAATCCATGTTGGGAGGGGGCAAGGAGCTGATGAGCTTCCAGGTAGTCCCTGAGTTGATTGTAGATGACTCTTTCTTGCACCTTAGCAAGTGAGCAGAGGAGGAGGAGGAAGATGGGTCTGTAGTTGTTGAGTTTTTCCCTGAGCCCCCCTTTGTGAATAGGGACAACATTGGCATGTTTCCACGGGTCAGGGACTGCTCCTTCCCTCAGTGATCGATTGAAGAGCATGGTTATAGGCCAGGCTAAGGAGGCAGCTCCTGCCTTGAGTAGCCTAGGGTTGATACCGTCGGGTCCCCATGACCCTTTCGGTTTCAGGTTCCTTAGGAGGTTTAGTACTTCAGTGCGTTTAGCCAGTCTCAGGTGAAATGGAGGTCTTTCCATGTGAGGTGGTTCATCTGAGGTAGGGGGGAGAGTCTGGGGAGACAGGCAGGTCTTGTAGGCCTCGAGGCCTGAGAAGTGCCTGTTAACGGCAGCTGATATTTGAGAAGGGTCAATTGTGAGCTGACTGTTAATCTCCATGGGACAGGACTCAGGCTTTTTGCTACCCTTGATCAGGTCATTGATATGATTCCAGAATTGCTTGGGGTTGCCCAGGCTGGTTTTCTGGAGGTGTGTTAAGTAATCTCTCTTAGCGAGTTTTATGGCTCTCTTGGTTTTGTTCCTCAGGGCTTTGTATTCAGTGAGATCTGCTGGGAGGGAGGAGAGCCTAAACTTTTTCCCAGGCTTTTTCCCGAGTAGCCATTAGGGCTTTGAGGGAGGGAGAGATCCACTTGTAGCAGCTGCCTTTAGCCCTCATTCTCTTCATTGGAGCAAAGAGGTTGGCCGCTGTGGTTAGTTCATCCTGGAAGTTTTGCACAGCCTCAGTAACAGTAGGGAGAAGATTTATGGGGTTCCAGTCCAGACTAACTAGGTAGCGATTGTATTGTAGTTCAGAGAACTTGGAGAAGTTACGGGCAGAGAGAATTCTAGGTTGGACCTTGGTTGGTTTGTTTTTTCATATACAGAAGATTGGGGAATAGTCACTCAGGGAGTATGCCATTGTGCCCGCACTCTCTATATTAATGGGGTTAGACACCAGAGCCCAGTCAAGGGTGGTGTGGTTCCCAGTTTTGTAATTAAGTCTGGTCGGTTCAGAGATGACCTGCATCAGACCTGCTTCATGGGTAAGTGACTTCGAGGCATGACCAGGATCCTGAGCCCAGTTAATGTTGAAGTCACCCAGGATTAGTTGTTCTGTTGTTACCTTGATAGCTGTATCATTTGTGATGGCTTCAAGGAATTTGAGGGCTGATTTTGGTGGGTGGTAGATGCAGCCAATTGTTAGTTGTTTGGCGTGCCCTAGGGTTATCCGGATGTATATGCTCTCTCCCTCAGCAGTAGGATTAGTCTGCAGGGGTAGAGGTGACACGGAGAGGTCATCCTTAGCATAGATTAGGACCCCACCCCCTTTTTTGGTTTCTCTGTCATCGCGGTAGCTTTTGTAGCCCACGACCTGAATCTCATGGTCATGGATGTGGGCTTTTAGCCAGGTTTCAGAGATGGCTGGTAAGTCCAATTTGTAGAGGTCCAACCAGGCCTGGACTTCATGTATTTTTGGTCTAAGACTACATATGTTCATATGTGCTATCTTCAGACCCTTGGTGGCCGCCCACTGATGGTCCTGGGGGATGCCACCAAGATACTGGGTACGTATGGGCCAGGGTTAGGTTGGATATCACCTGATAGAAGAAGTAGCAAGACTAGTAACCTGAGCAGTTTAGTGCTAGGTATTGAGATGAGGTGTCTTCGACGCGTCCTGCTCATATAGTAAAGCAGGTCATAGCATACACCCTTTTTTATGATCTCATGCTCTGTTAAGAGAGTAGATATACTTGAGATAGGGTAGCTGCTAAGGAAGTTGTGTGGAGGGATATTATGTAGATTGCTCACTGGTTCTGGGGGAATGGGTCTATGAGCCTGTCCACCCAGAGTAGGGTCAGTCAGTAGATTATGGCAAGTAGTACACCCCTATTAGGGGAGGGACACTTAGTTCCTAGCACACCAAGGAGGGCGGAAGGAAGCATATACTAAGTAAGGCATTATTATTGGATGATGTCAGCATAGCGTCGGTAAGAGTAGGGTGCTCAGAATCTATCTGACTTGAGTCTGAAGGGTGGATGGCAGACACTGAGGGCTTCCTGTTTTCAGCTGCAGAGCTGTCGCACAGGCAGTTTTAAGGAAGTTGTCAGCCAGTTCAGTGAAGCCTAGGGGAACCTCAGACTACAACCTCCCTTTGTAGCAGCACCGGGAAAGAAGTAGAATGATAATGCAGGCCATATTGCCCATGATTGAGTACAGTGATTTGTGTAGAAAGACCAAGAATCCCTCTAGTGGCAGGTCTGTATAACCTGCTAATGGAAAACGCTAGCCACTTGACGCTGAAAAAATGTTCGATAGGGTCTCATGGCAATTTCTCTTTAACACACTGGAACACCTCGGCTTCCCTGCTGAGTTTGTGGGTTGGATCAAGCTCCTATATTCTCAACCAATGGCGTCCATCAGATGCAACAGAATTAACTTGCACCCCTTCCACCTGCGCTGTGGGACATGGCAAGGCTGCACCTTGTCACCATACTTGTTCAACCTCTACCTAGAACCCCTGACGAGAAGTATATTACAAGAGGATTAAATATGAGGCATAGAAGTAGGTCACAAAAGGTATGAAATTTAAACGTATGTGGATGACATCCTACTACAGATAGAAAACCCAACCCAATCAATCCCAGCGGCATTAAACATACTGCAGGTATTCAGCAGCTTATCAGGGTACAAGCTGAACCTAAACAAAAGCAACATTATGCCACTAAAAAACAGATTTAATGGGCATATGGTCACACAATGGGGAGGGTCCTGGTCCCCCAATGCCCTTAAATATCTTGGGATATCCTTAGCAAATAGTAAAAGATCACTCCTCTCACAGAACTTACACCCTCTCCTCACTCAAATCAAACAAAATTGAACAGATGGGCAGCTCTCCCACTTACACTGTGGGCATGAATTAACACCATAAAAATGAACATCCTGCCTAGATTACTATACCCAATAGGAATGTTAGAAATATGCATCCCAATGCAATGATTCACTAGTGGTTCACCAAATGGAGAACTTTGATCACAGCCTTCCTCTGGAACAAGAAACCACGTAAGGCATTTCACAAGCTGAGTCCCCAGAAAACCCAGGGAGTGCTCTAACTCCCGGACACATACCTGTATCACTTAGTCTCCACCGCCAGAGAAATTCATCAGATGGAAGACGGGCAACTCACCCACATCGACAACACACTATGCACCACAGTGGCTCCAAATGGAAGCTGAGCTATGCCGACAGGCACAGATCAACATTGGAGCAATAATCCACATACCGCATGCCAAGCTTCCCCCAACCTTGAGCCACACCCCAATAGGCACCTCACAATTAATTTCCAAACAATTTCACAGACTCCTAAAACAAAACAAAGCCCCACCTAATTCTCAACCAACCAGTGTTTGGCAATCCGAACGTCAGGATCCAAAACAAACAAACCCAAGCAAAATACCTTAACCTCCCACCACACCTGAGATTGGACCAACTCATCCAGAAACAACACTTTGATAACATACCATAACATCATCACATCCCTCCCCCCAACCCATCCCCCTTTACCTTCCTCCAGCTTCACTATGAGATCATACAGTCTCTAGGACCGAAGCTCTGGCAACTGGTAGACCACAACCCCTGGGAGGAACTACTCCCCTTAGCAACACAGTGGCATTCCACCTCTCTCCTTTATAAGAAATCACTCTCTATCATGACCCCAAAAGACATAAATAAATGTCCCTATTGGATGACCAACTTCCAGGAGCTAGAGAATGATAACATTAGCCTGACCATGTGGAGGAACCTGTACAAATACCTGAGATTTGATGGACTAAGGCTTATGCAATACAAAATAGCACACAACCTCTACTACACCCCATCCAAGTTACATAAAATAGGACACCTCCCAACCCCCACATGCACAAGATGCAAGCTTGAATGAGGCTCACTCAAACATATATTGTGGGATTGCTCCAAAGCCTAGGTCTTATGGAACACAATACGAGACCACATGGACCCCCTTCTGGGTCTAGAACCTCACTTCACCCCTCAAATATGTCTACTAGACCTCGACCGTGTCTTTGGCTACAGGAAATATCACATTACACTAATAGCAGCCATAGCAAAGAAAATCATCTTAAAACATTGGATGGATGATCTTGATCCATCTTTCCAAGAATGGCACAATACCATCCTCGATGCCCTCAGAATTGAAAAAATGATCTGCTTCATGGCCAATAGACCACAACTCTTCCAACGTAGATGGGCACCCTAGAGGCTGTACTCCTCACAAGCTGGGGTTCCGATCCAACACTCTACCCTTAGCAGAGGGAGATGCACGCATAGCCTAGGTAAACAAATAACCTAGGTATAACTTTTTGGACTCAAATCTGGACAGATAAACTATTACCACCCCACTAGTGAAGGGGGACCTTAATGTAACCTTGTACAACAAATGTTTTGTAGTTATAATTTTTTAATGTCTGTATGTTTGTAATGTTTTTTAATCTCTCAATAAAATACATAAAATTTTAAAACAGAACACATAAATATCATTTTAGCAACTGCTTATCATATAATATACTTCACATAATTTATGTTTCACATTTTTGAATCAATATTTATTTTTCGTTCAGTTTCATTTGTACTTTGAAAATTCATAATATGTATTTAAAGAACTTCTCATAGGCTCTAACTCCCAAAGGAAGCCTTTCAAGGTGAAACATTGGGTGTTGAAGTAGTGGGGCCTGTGAGAGAAGTCAAGACCAATAAAAGAATGCTGTGCTGAAGAGTCCAAAAAAAAAAAAAGGAAAGAACTGCCCTTTTCAATAGAAGAAGAGAAAAGCATGAATCTGCTCAAGACTTTGGAAGAGCTCTGTGGCACCTGGTAGTCATGGCCTTTCCAGATGCTGGATGACCTGAGATCTTTTTCATTGCTCTTGCAGAGAGTGGGGAGCTCCATTTCCAGCTACACCTACAGAAACTCTCAGGGCTAGAACAAGCAATCCAGTATGCCACCCAATTGGAAGCTGTACAAAAATTTGTGTTTTCCCAAAGCTCTGTGTCCCCAGGTTCAGAACCATAAAGTATACCTAGAGACTGTAATTCTTAAACAACTGACTGGAGCTGTTGTAGAGGTACTGTATGAGAGGAATAGGCAGGGGCAAGGGCATTCACAACATGGCACATTTAACTCTAAAAACTGAAAGTGAAGCTCAGGACCCCCAGGATTATACAATCAGAGATACTGACTGGGCAAATGAGACCCTTGGAAAACGCACATCTGAAGTCAGTGAATTTTCAGAATGCAAGGCTGGATGATCGGACATGGAGGTGTGTGGAGGCCTGGACCACTATGAAAAATAGTGTTCACAGCAGAGAGGCTTATCAGGACCTGGAATAGTGTGAAATGTAGTTGAGGACCAGATGCCTGGCAAAGGACAGAGAGATGCCCCTCAGCAAAGTGTAGTCCATACTACAGTTGGACTGGGCTACTGTCTTCTCTGGGAAATAGAAGGTGTCCCCTGTAAGTTTTTGTTGGGTTCTGGTGCAAAGGTGTCCATTGTGAATGGTTGGGTTTGGGTGGAGTGACTAAAAGATCCTCGCAAAGCTTATGGCCTTACAGAGTGACAGTTCACACATCGAATGGAACTGCCCTCAAAGAGTTGGGAGTGTGGCAAACGGTGAGCCACCTAAATGAGTTGTGATAAGCCTGTGATTTCTCAGTGTCTGAATACAAACATGACTCAAACTGCACTACTGGGGACTGACTGGTTGTGGCAATACAGAGCAATATTGATCTTCGCTGAAGGTACCTGTACTGTACTGGGGAAGAATTTTCCCCTGGTGTCCAGGACTGAGTTGATGGAGGGACATGGGATTATGGCCAGCAGCTATGAAGTGAAGTGCTCATCTCTGGCCAGATCAGCAAAGGTAAGGCTGAAGACCAAAAAGGGTTTGTGGAACCCCAGCAAAAAGACAGTCACAACTTCTTCATAGCTTGGTCAGTGAGTAGAGTAAGTCAAGGGCAAGTACCAGTGCACGTTGGCAATGTGACAACAGAGTTCCAGACCATCTACCAATGTATGGTGATCAGCACCTTCAACTCTGGGTGATGATATTGCTTAAAGGCTCGATGACAGTTCAAGATTGGCAAACTGGACCCCCAAGAATTCCTAAAGAAGAACAAGCATCAGGTTGGATGGAACTGACCTTATCTCAAAACTCCAACTCAAGGAATGAGAACTTATGCAAGCAGCCTGTGCTGTGATGTTGGAGTGCGCTGATGTATTAAATACAGGGGATCATGATGTGGGAGGTACTGGGCTAACCAAGCACTGTATTGACACTGGAGACACCCGTCCCATCAAGTAAGAGCCTCAGTGGATCCCTGCTCCATTATCAGGGAGCATTTGAAGAACACTTGCAACAGATGCATGACCAAGGAATTATCTGACCCTCTACAAGCTAGTGAGCTACCCAGTAGTACTGGTATGGAAGAAGAATGGGTGTACAAGTGTGTGTGTGTGTATTATCTGCACCTGAATGAGGTGACCATAAAAAGAAAGCCTACCCACTACCTTGTATGAGGACATTCTTGATCTGTTTTCAAAGACTCACCAGTTTTCCACCCTGGACTTGGCTTAGTGGGTACTGGCAAGTGGAGGTTTGCCCCAAGGACCTGCCAAAGACTGCAATTACAACCAAACAAGGACTGTCTGAGTTTAACGTCATGCCATTTGGATAATGTAATGCTCTGGGGATATTTCAATGCCTGATGGATGTGTGCTGGTGAATTTATAAGGGTCATCTTGCCTGGAATACCTCAATGACATAATAGCCAATGGCAGGACTTTTCAAGAGCATTGTCTCTATTTGAAGTTGGTTTCTAGGAAGCTAGAGGCTGTGAACACTGAAAATGAAGCCAGCTAAGTATAACCTCTTCTGCAACGAAGTACCCGGAACACCCAATTTCAGCAAATGGAGTGGGGAACAGACCTAGACAAAGTGGAAACTGTGTGGTCTTGGGCAGAACTTCTTTCAACGATAGAGATAAGGAGCTTTTTGGGACTGACATCATGCTACAGAAAGTTCATTGGTGAATTCACCCAGCCCTTGAACAAGCTCACTAAGAAGGGGACCCAATTTACGTGGACAGACTCCTGCCAGAAGGCCTTTGTGGAACTGAAATGAGGACTGATTTCTGCACCCATGCTAGCACATCCCAACCTGAAACTGCTGTTTATTCTTGGCAACGATGCCAGTGAGGTGGGCATTGGAGCAGTATTGACCCAGGGTGGTAGATGACAAGGATTGAGTGGTTGCCTGAGTGAATTAGGTTCTAACCAAGGCATAGAACAAGTTTACCCTGACAAGAAAAGATCAGTTAGCTGTTGAAACCTTTCCTCACCATGCCCACCATTTCCTGCTTGGAAAGGCGTTCACACCAAGGATGGACCATGGCTCACTCCGCTGGCTAAAGAACTTCTATTAACCTCAAGGACAGCTTCACCAATGGCAGATGGCACAGTTCAATTATCAAATCATACATCACCCATGAAAGCAGCATAATAATACAGATGCCCTATCCAGGAGGCTGACACTGAGTGCCACAATGCCAGGAAAGGACCAGTCTCTTGGATTTGCTGAACCCCCTGGCCCTTGCAAATTTGGAAGAGGATGTAGAATGGCCAGTTTTACTGTACCACCAACAGGAAGATCCCGTGGCTGCCAGACTGATATTTTGGGACACTGTTTGACCAAAGGTGTTGGCAGCGCCACATGCATGTCCCGGGCACACTTTGCCATTGGGTCTGTTACAGTAGCAATAGTTCCAGAGACAGTCTACAAACAAAATTTGTCCCATATCTCCTGTGTAAATACCTTTCTGTAACTTAAAATGTATTCGGGGAAGAAATTCATTTATTAGGAGAAGTGAAACTGCATGTCACATATGGACAGCAGTCAACTGTTTTGCTACTAGTTATAGGCAAGGTAAATAGGCCAGCATTGCTGGGACAGACCTGGTTTAAGCATATTGGGCTAAACTGATTAAATATTTTCAAGGTCGCACAGAGTGCGATTTCACAGAACTAGTACAGTAAGAGATTTTAGTCCACAATAAAGCAGTCTTTGAAGAATGGTTGGGGCTCATAAGGAACTTTAACGTGAAGATAAAGTTGTGGCCTGGATCAGAACCTTTGTTTCCCAAACCATGGACCATAACTTGTGCTCTTTGTGAAGCAGTGGATAAAGACCAAGCAAGGTTAGAGGCCAGCAGTGTAATTTCTGAGGTGGAAAGAAGAAGATGAGCAGCAATTGTGATTGTACCTAAACTGGAAAAGTCACTTTGCATATGTGGCGACTATGAAGTAAATTGTTGTACTGATGATAGATGGATCCACTTCTGAATGCTGAAGATTTGTTTGCCATTCTGGCATGTGGGGTCTGTTTCACTAAAATGGACTTATAACAAAACAGAACAAAAGGAAACTGGACTTGTTAAATGTATATCATCCACACATCACCCACACTCCCAAACACTCTCTCATGCACCTGCCAATCACACCGAGGTAGAACCATATAGTTTCACCCTGAGACAATAAACCAAATTGTTTTTTGAAGTCCAGACACAGCCTCAGGGAGAAAGAGCAAATGATTAAGTGCTAGTCTGGTGAAGAAAGGACGAAAATCTCCCCAGGCATAACACTTTGGATTCTTGCATATTGTCAAAACATTAAAACAGTCATTTCAACTCTTTTTTTACCCTGAGGCCAATCAAAGAGACAGTTCTAGTTCAATTTAGGAACTCCAATGCCCAGTGGGCTCTGAATGAGGGGCCACCACCCAAGGGAAAATAGAAGTCTGGGTCAGGCTTGGTAATGTCCTCTCCAAATGAATATCTAGAAATGATATAGTATTTGACCCTACACCCTACACAATCCTGCAACAGGGCAAAGTGCTTAAACAGCGTGAGACTGGCCCAGGGGCCATAGAAACAATAGATCAAGCCTTTTTTTGATGAGCTGTTGTGAGGAGTGGGTGGTTCCTTTGGGTCTCATCTGTTCAAACATTCACAAAAGACCCAGTCTAACCTCTTTTCTTCTATCACACCCCAGAGGCACTCAGACATGTAAGGATACTCAGCAGCAGGGTACTCAACACGCATCTTTCTTCTGACCCACCTCTCAGCTTGGGACCACTTAGGCAGCTCCCTGACACTAGTTCTTCTGGCCTCCCTGATCTCCAGCCACACACCATTCTGAAGTAACATGTTTACAGGGGCACTTCACTGCAGGCCATCCATATGGAGTCTTAAGGCTTTGCTCTGCACCGCCAGGTGCGGGGTGTTATCTGGCAGAGTTATTCCAGGAATGTGATAAGGCTTCGGGATCACTCACTGAATCTTGTGGTCAATGAACTGATATTTCTTTGGGGGTCCCTCAGTAACTGCTGGAGCAGGTTCATCCAAAACCTCTTCTTGTACCACTTCCACTTCAGTGAGCCCCACTTTTATGACAGGACAGACTTTAGGAGTAGGTGGAGCTTCACACACTGAAGCAGATTGGCTGGTATGCTGTCACAGGGCAGGGATCCCGATGGAGGCCCCCTGGGCCCCAGGGTGTCCCCCGATGCCAGCTGCAGACCCCTGCCTTTCTCTCTGCCACAGGGATGGTCGACAGCCAGCAGGGTGGAGCTGGGCAGATGGCTGTGCTCCCCCATACCACCAGGTCACCACTCTCCTGCACCTCCAACTTGGCTTCCACTCCTAAATCCAATCCTCCATGGGATAACAGGGATGCTGAGCCTATTGAAATGCACACTGGATAGCACCAGGGGTCTCCCATAGGTATTCCCTCAAAAAGTCCCCCCGGCACAGCACTAGTGCAGAGCAGGGAAACGAGCAGTCTGATAACCCCTTTATCTCTGTTGCTGCATCACACACATTTTCCTGTGGCCTGTCCCCTCCCTGCTAAGTCCCATAGCCAAGACAGCAGGGAGGTGGGAACTGTTGCTTGGGGCTCCTGCTCCTTGGGTGATCCACCTTCTGCCATTTTTTGCTATTATCAGTCTCCCCCACACAGGTACCAAAAGTCTTGCTCATGGCTGCTGTCTCTGAGATTTCTCTCTCTCTCTTTTCTCTTCAAATCATATGGCAAAGATGGCACCTGTAGCACAGCTGCACTTCAACACCTTCCTCCAACTGACCAATCATGAGTCTCTGTTCCTATCATATGACTTATTGCAGACACGGAGGCTCCACCAAGAGAGAGACAGGCCGTCAAAAAGCTCCCCCCCAAAATAGCCTTCATCCTGCCAATAACTGCGCCACACGGACACATGTCCAGGCAAGCCAGGCCCCCCAAAAATCTCCCCTGTGTAGCAGCACCACCAGGCACCGGGGCACACAGAAATAAATCCCGTATAAGCCCTCACATCTGTAGCCCTCTCCCTCTAGATCTAGGGGTATTATGGATGTTGTGGGGAGGGGTGCAACCACAGACCAGAAAACTCATAAAAGTTATTCTCGACAGCACAGAGGCAGAAGAAACCAGATGGTCTATGTTATGATGTCTTCAAGAATATGGACATGGCTCACCTCACCCCAGTCTGCACTTACTTCTGAGCCCAGAGGCGATGGAAAATTATGGAGACAGTCATTTTGGGACACCTCTGCTGCTACAACCCCTTTATGATGGGGGGGGGGTCTTGAACCTTGATCTCTCTGGAGCTCAGTGCCACAGTTGAATCAGATTAAAAGCAGAATTCCTTAAAGGACATCATTGTTGAAATCACAGGCACCACAAAATTTCCAGAACCACAGACTTTATTCTGAACATGAAAATGATTAGATCCAGAGACAAAATCAACATTACATGGAGCAGCTCAATGGGGCTGAGAAACAGGCAGAAATACCAAACAGCAAGTTCAGGTTCAGCATTTCTTTTTTCTCTTTTCTATTTCATTATTTGGCTCTGATTTCTAATACAGCATGCAACAGCAACATATCTTTTTAATCTAAGGTAATTAGACAGCATGGCTCATTCCAGTTTTATAAACTTCTTTCACAAAAATCCTTCCCAACCACTTTGTTCACAGCTGCACTTTCTTTACTGTCTAGTGGGGGAGTGATTTACTCCAACCCATGCCAGCCAAGCCATTTAGGCCTCAGGGCAGTCAGCAGCCTACTGTAAGCCTCCGCAGCTGCTCCAAAATGGACTTGCAAACCCACATAACCTTTGAGCCAAAATGAGCATTTTAATGGCACTCTCCCTGCTACCCCAGCATAAAAACTGCAGCAAACATTGGCACCTTCCCTTATCCAAAGTTATTGTTTCCTATGAGAAACCCAGGCCCTTAATGGGTCTGTCAGAGATACCCCAGACACTGGCATGGTAGGTCCCAGGCCTGCCTCAGACATGGGCACGGCAGGACCCATGGTGAATCTCAGGTCCAGGCCCAGGCCTCCTTACCACCAAACGTTTTATTTTTATTTATTTCAGTTTTGGAATTACAACCTTTGAGCCAAAGGCTCTTTTACAAATGCTCCACATCTGCATTTTAAAACACAATAAAAAAATAACAATGTCATGAGGGGTAGAGATAAAAATACAAGCAATACAAGATAATAGCAGTAGTACAGAGTTAGTTTACAAAAGACAGGGATAACTGGGGTACAAACTCCTGACAATGCTGGTGTGTATATACACCATCGTTCCAGACATCAACTCAGTTATCAAGTGTTAGAAGGTAGGAGGAGGCACAGGCAGCCAGTAGTGGCATTGTCAGGGCTAAGGACTTGAGGAGAGAGGTAGCTGCCAGTAGAGGCTTTGTCAGAGAGGTGTGGGTTGTGTGGGCCAGGGATGAGTGGAGGAGGGTAGGGGGGTTATGGTATCTAGTCATGTAACCAGAGTAATCAGGTGGGAGAAGTAGGTGCAACCGTAGGACTAGTTTAGCCAAGTACCATATGGAGAAATGGTGAAGGGCAATGGATAAGGGAGATTAGGTTGGAAAGGCAGAGGGTAAGGGGCTTACAGGGTAAGAGGCAAGTTATAAAAACCCTTTATTTCTAACTGCGGGTGCAGTGGTTGTTTACGGTGGGGGAGTTAGGGGAGGAGCGAGTGATTTGATAGGGGGTGGATAGGGAAAAGGGGTAGTGTGGCGAGCAGCAGGTTAGCCCAGCCCATATTTAAGTGCAGCAGTCAAAATTAATGGATTTGAATAGGAGGAAACATTACCCTCAGGTAGTGTGCCACCCGGGTACCAGCATCCCAGAGCTGCCACCTCCAGGATGCCCTGCATCGGCGCTGCCACCACCGACACAGCCCTACTACCTGAGCACCCCATACCTGAAGAGAGCCCTGGGATCCCCCTTGTACCTTTTCTGTGGTACATCCTATGACCAGGGATACATCTTCCTCCACCTCCTGATGCTGCAGCAGATGTCCAAACCTGACAAGGCCATCCCCACTGAAACCCTCAAGACCGCTGCTATGCTTCCTTGCCCCCCCCCAGCAGAGTACCACCCTACCTGACGCTCTGATGCTGCTGCTTGCTGGCCTAGTTAGGCCAAGGGGGCCCCCCCTCGGGACATTGTCCCTGAACCCACCACTAACTCCTGCTCTGTCTCCTCCCTCCCAGGCAAAACCAGGTCTTTTCATATCCTCTTCCTTGGTGCTGCTCCTGGTGGCAGCAATATTACTCAGGCTGGGGGGGCCTCCCACACTAGAAAAGCTAACCAGGGAGGAGGGGCAGATAATGCCAAATGGCTAGTAAACCCACCTGGGGGGGGCTTACATTTATTTCAGTGATTTGTCTTCTTCTCTCCTCTCCTCCCCTGACCTTCCAACTGCCAGTAAAAAGACACCACCAAAGTAGCACTTAATTATACCCTGTCATCAGAGCAGGCAGCAAGGACCGGGAAACATAATGCTTAAGGCTTCAACTTGCTCACTGTCAGTCTTCAAAGCAGGCAGCAAGGAATGGGAGACAGCAACTGAAACTGCTGAACACCACAACATAGGACAAATTTATAACAATAAAAAAATTAGAACCATACAAACCAGGCTTATTATCACTTCTGATCCTCAAAGCAGGCAGCAGTGGTGGTGATGTGCAGGGCTGAGGCACTGTACACTTTACTTCTCATCACTCTGGCAACACAAGTTTGGGAATGAGCTTGGGCCACTGGGGGTTGGCACGGGAGAGGGCTGGGAGAGGACTGAGTAGCTACCTGGCAGCTCTCCTCTCCTGCATGTGGTGTGCTGTCTTGGCTCTTGGCTACCACTAGACAGAGGCCTGGAAGTAGTGTCAATGCATGAGTGGAAGACATGAGTCAGGGAAGGGGGGGGCTCCTGTTCTGGGGTGCAAGTGCATCTCCACGAACCTGCACAAACTTGAGTTTGTGACAGCTAGGGGAAGGGGGAAAAAGGAGGAAAACACAGTGAGGCAGGCATCAGTGATGATCTGAACACTGAGCCCCCACCCACCCAATCACCGGGAAGCACTTGCATGCCCACTGGATTATGACTTCAGGGGATTATGGCCTGCCCCCTACTGACCCCACCACGGGGAGCAATCTGTGGGACTACTGGCCTGTAGATGGTGGGGTTTGGTGGGCAGGGCAGAAGAGAGCCCAAGCCTAACTCAGCCAGGGAGCAAAAATAGGATATGGGAACAAATAGCAGGCAGCAAGGGCTGGAAAAAAAATTATAGGAAATGTCTGGAAGTTGCAATGAGGGAAAATCTGTTTAAAAAAAGGGAAAATGAAATAAACAGGCTAAGTCTGTCACTCCCTTCCTGTTCTTAGAGCAGGCAGTGAGCACCAGGAAACAGCAGGACACACATAAAGAAATCATAACCCCCCTAGAGATTGCTAGTGCAGGAACTATCTTGTTTTAAAAGCAAATCTTTTTTATTTTCTTGTTTTTTTTTGTGTGTGTGTGTGTATGTTTAGTTTTGTTATTCTTTTCATTAAAAAAAAACAACCATTTAACCATTTTATAAGCACAATTAGGCACTCCAAGGTGTGCCTTATGCTGAGATAACCACTCTTCCAGGGGCTGCAAGGCCCTCTCCCTATGGCACAGGATCTCACTGCACCCTTTGCTGGACAGTTATTTCAACTTAGAAAATGGTTAGGGACATTTCCAGGCCTCTGATTGACTGAACCAATTGCCCAGGGGTATATTTATGTGCCAAAAAAGACTGGGAAATAACAAGTCCCTTGCTAACTGACAACTTACCAGACAAAATCAAGCAGCGCTGGCATTTTTTGAAAAGCGAAAACCGCCATTTCTTTTTCACTTAATAAGCGTGACCCCCCCCCACTGTATCCCGAGAGCAAGTCAGGCAGTAACTCCTTTTGAATTAAAATTGTATTGGAAGACAGTAACTCTTGACAGCAAGTGATCCCCAGAACTGTAGGTTAATTAAAATAAAAGTAAAGAAAAAGCAACTTTTTTTTAGATCCTGGACCCAGCTCCAGTGCTGCCATCTGATTGCGCTGAACTCCACACACACTCTGTGCCATTTCCATAACAGCATTGAGCTCCAGGAACTCCATAGTGCTCTGATATACAAATTTGAAGAACTCTAGTAAAATTTAAACTTTGTTAAAAGTGGAGTTCTGCTCGGTTGGTGCTACAACTGGACAGTAGATACACAACAGTTCCCTCTACTGCCCAGTTTGGCAGTGGAGAGACTACTTTACACAAAATACTTTTATTGCTTTATATCAATTTTTTGACATTTATTTTATATGTTTTAAACATGTTTAAACTTTTCTAAAAAAAAAATTCCAAGTGTAATAATACCCTCCAGGGTGGGCAGTAGTAGGCGATACTGGATCTTTCAGGAGCTATAAGGCCCTCCGCCTGTGGTGTCAGGCCTCATTATGTCCCTGAGGCAGTCTGGTATAGCCCAGTACTGCCCACCCTGTTGGGTATTATTGCTAGCATAAAGCCCACCCTGTTATATCTTATCACTTTTAGTTCAATATATACAGTAGATGTCCTACCTGATGCTTTCTCTTTAGGACAATCTTTGCTGTCTATTGTGGTGTAGCCATATAAAGAAAACTGAAGTAAGCAAGCTATCACAACAGTCATATTAAAGTAAGACATGTCCAACTCTCATCGAATAAATCCAAACTGTGTCATTCTACTTATGGTCCCTTGTTCAGACCAGGGATAATGAACATGTTATAAGGGTTAAAACCAGTCTGATTGTTCCTTAATTAATGTGAAATCTGCCTCCAGTCAACCAACTAATGGCCCCTTGCCAGAAGAGAAGTTAAAACTGTCAAAACCTATGGGGACAGACAAAAGACAGATCTGCACTGAAACAATGGAATGCTAAAGTAAAGGAGATTTTGCAGTCTTATAACTGGGACTCCAGCTGGGTATATGGCTCCCTCCAGCATATCCATTTCTTGATTCTTTACACAAATAATTGCTTATTAGGAGAGCAAATACACTAATGCAATAGTTTCAAACTACTTTGAAGTTAAATGAAGAAGTACTAGTTTCATGTTTTTTCAAGGCTTGCCTAGGGTTTGGTGCATTGGTGGGTGACTCTTGCCAGGCCACCCAATGAGTACTGCTTAACAGCACATGCCCCAGCATCCTCTGTACAGTATGCTTATGTCTTTGCTGTTGGCATGACAGCAGCCATCACTCTATCTCTTATTTAGCTATTTGTTCCCATTGTTGCTTCCCTTGTCTATGCTGCCATGGTGCGTAGCAGCACTGTTGCTTCTCCTCCAAGGAATGATGAATTAACCTTGCTGCTGCCTGCTTTCCTGCCTGGATCCTTCTGCTGTGTGCTGTTCTCCCTGCTTCCCTTTTGCCATCCCCTTTTCAGGGCTATCTGCCTCTTGTTCCCGCTATCTTCCTTGGGCTGTGTGACAGGGTTGAATAAGGCCCTGCCCCATTTGTTATGCAGAAAGAGTTTAAATGCAAGGGTCTGTTCTATCCACTCCATTTTAAGTCTCTTGTCTGTCTGGTTGCACAACTAAATTTTCTTGTGAGACCTAGGAACTGATCACTCTGATGGTTTCACAATTCTCCACCTCTCGATATCTCTCTGCCTTCCCTTGCTATTTCTGTCTTTTCTTCCCCCTTGCATATCTGTGGTTATAAAAATATATGTGAATCTTTATATGGAAATATCACTGATAGTGGGATCCCTTTGTTTAAAGCTGTATATAGTTATACCATTGAAATGATTGGAAAGCTATGTGGAACTCAAAGGGATAACCTGAGATGCAGTTTTTAAGCCCTTTGCATGGCTGTAAACAAGAGGTCAGTTCTGGGTCACTTTGTACTGTTTTGCTGCACCTGCAAGGAACAAAACTCACAAGAACATTATGTAAACTTACAAGAAAATTCTGTGAGAAGCAGGTTCTCTGACAAAGGCTTATAAAAAGAGCAGCAATACTTTTGCTAGAGAGACAAGGAGAGTGAATGAGTGAGAGACTGACAGACTGAAACTTGGAATTAAAAGATACCCTTAGAAGGACTTAGTTTTCTCTACTTGTAGTGCCTTTGTAAATAGTTATAATGAATAATTTTTATTTTTTATTTTGCTGTTACTGAGAAAAATAAAATGATTTTTGTGAAGTTTGAAACTGCTCCTGGTTTTCCTATGCTTCCTGACCTGTGCCTCAATGACAGACAGTTTTAGAAGTGGGATTTATGCCATGCATACTCTCAGTCAGGAGTTTTGTACATGGGTGCTAGACCTGGTACTAGGGAAGCATAGCAGAAAGGTATGGATTCTGCAACAGCAAGCCCAGGAGTCAATACCAGAAGAATAACAGCCAAACTAGAGGCAGAAACAAAAGTAAAAACTGAGACTCTTCATTCAGAACCAGAGATGGAAAAAGAACAGGCAGTGACAGAACTGAAAAGTCTGACTGCCTTTTTTCAATGGTGGGCAATACAACAAAAAGAGACAGAAAAACAAAGAAGAGAAGAAATGCAGCAACTCAAGCATCAGATGAGAGAAGAAATGCAGCAACAGAAGCAACAATGGCTGGATGCCTTGCAAGCTATCAAAGGCAGAAGATCTGGCACTGATCCAGCAGAACAACAAAACACAAGCAGCTTAAAATACATTAAACTTACAAAGCTGTACCCCTTGGATGGTATCAAAGCATACTTGACAACTTTTGAAAGGGATGCTATAGCTTGCCATTGGCCAAAGCAGCAATGGGCAATCAGACTGGTACCTTACCTGACAGGGAAAGCCCAACTTGTTTACATCACTATGGACACTACACAATCAGAAACTATGACCAGGTGAGGATGAAAACAGAAATCCTGAAAAGGTATGACATCTTAGGAGAAGAGACCTACAGGCAGAGATTTCAGTCTATGAAGTACAACTCAGTCGGCAATCTCTGAGAAGCCTTCACCTGACTCAGAGAACTCCTTATGAAATGGCTCCAACTAGAGGGCAAAACACTCCCACAGATCATTGAAACATTTGTAATGGAGCAGTTCATCAACATCCTAACCACAGACATACAGCTTTAGGTAAAAGAACACCAACCAGAAAGTGGGGAAAAGGCTGTTTCTTTAGTTGAAGACTACCAAATGGCTAGACAGATGCAACAGCAGTGAGGTAACAGCCAAGCACCACTAAGACACTCTTTTTCCCATTTAAACTCCAAGTCTGATAAGAACTTTGGTGGGGTAACAAATCTGCACCCAAATACTTTATTTGCTGTAACTTTAATAAGCCAGGTCATATTGCAAGAAATTGCTTTAGTAAGAAGAGTGATACTGGAGTAGATTTATCCTTAGCAAATTGGGACAAGTACTTAACAGATGTGAAGGTAGGAGATAAGACTGTGAAGGGACTTATAGATTTGGGAAGCAGACAGACCCTAGTGCATACGGTATTGAAGTGATGGGAAAACAATGTCCAAAAGGACCAGGTACTGGTGTCATCTGCATCCACAGGGACACTCGATACTATCCCACCAGGCCACCAGCCAAGTGACACTGACTATTAATGGGGTGTCGGACCTTTAATCAAAGAGGGAGTAAATCCTGATGTTTCAGCAGCTGTGGTGACAAGAGCTCAGACAAAGAAAATCTCAAATGGTGGGGACTCTTCCTTTCGTTGATTTTGGTTCGGATTTGTTTGAGCACAGCTCCCAGATCTGGAAGTCCAGGAAAGAAAGATGATGCCTGAAGAAACAGTGGCAACAAAAGACTGATGGACATAAGGGATTAACATATGAAAATGCTGAAACTAAATTGATCACTGATTGAGATTTTCTCTCCAGGGTTATTTTAAGCAGCTGGGGGTGAAACCAAAACAGGGTGAACCTATGTTTAAAAAATGTAATGAGTTACCATGCAGGGACACAGAGAGAGAGAGAGAGAGAGAGAAAGCAGCCAGAGATTCCTTAAATCAAGGAGGTTATTTTCTAGACTACAATGAACTGAATTATTACTTTTTGGACCTGTGTAAGTAACTAGTATTGATTCTGTTTTTGGGGTGACTTGTCTTAGTTTTAACTTTAATTTGCCAGGGAGGACCTGTAGCTGGGAGATATTTGCAGTCATTTGTGACTAGACCTGTTACTTAACCTCTGTGAAACAGGTGTTTGTTAAAGGGAGGAGCTGAAAGGGGCCTAGTTGAACTGTGGACTTAAAACAGGAGTTGTTTGTGGTCTCTGTCTGCTGAGACACAGAGAGAGAGAAAGCAGCCAGAGATTCCTTAAGTCAAGAAGGTTATTTTCTAGACTACAATGAATGGAATTATTACTTTTTGGACCTGTGTAAGTAACTAGTATTGATTCTGTTTTTGGGATTGACTTGTCTTAGTTTTAACTTTAATTTGCCAGGGAGGAACTGTAGCTGGGAGATATTTGTAGTCATTTGTGACTAGAGCTGGTACTTAACCTCTGTGAAATAGGTGTCTGAAAGGAAGGAAGGCACTCCCCAGGGTGGAGGGTCAGACTTGTAGTTGATTGTTCTGGACAGCATAGGTTTACTCCCTCCCACCCTTCCCCACACCCCACCCACCCCAAGTGCACAACTTCCTTTATAGCAGGGTTCTGACATCACTTCACCAAAACTGCTAACAACATACACCTGTTCATATCCTTAAAGGCACAGCACACTGACTGGGGGGTAGAGACACTCACAAGCTTGCACACACTAAAACAAGATTAAAAAATCAACAAAAGAAAAGCATCTGTAACAGGAAGGGACACAGACAAGGGGGGAGTGGTGCAATGTACTGGCTGTGGAGCAGCAGTCTTCCGGGAGACATTCTGGAAACAGCATTGCTGCCCTACTTGCAGGCACCTATCTGGTCTGAGGGAGGAGGTTGCTCGTCTCCATGCTGACCTTGCAATGATTCAGAAAACCTGCTCCCCCACCCAGGGACCACCCAGGCCACTGCCACTACCTCAGAGGTTGCCAAGAAAGAGGAGTGGTTGGACCACGGTGGGCTCAGGGAGGGTGAGGGTGGTGAAGCAGAGGTGCATCCCTCCAGTTGTGCCTCTCCATAATTCATTCATTCACCACTCTGGCAGAGCATGGTTCCTCTATGGAGGCACCCACAGTGGAGACCAAGGAGGATGCTGGGAACCTCCACAATGGAGACCCACAGGAGGGTGGCACAGGACCCCACAGAGGAAGGAAACAACTCCTGGTGGGGGACTCTTTTGTTAGGAGGTAGAACTGGGGGAGGGAAGGGAAATGGAGGTAAGGTGCCTACCCAGTGCCATGGCTTGGAGGAACAGGAAATGAATCCTCAGGATCGTAGGAGCAGCTGCAAGGGGGAGTGAGCTGGATGTCATTATCCACCTAGGGATGAATGACCTGGCTGAGAATGGGATCAGAGCAGTACAACAGGAGTTTGTGGAGTTGGGGAGGGGCCGTAGACAAGTAGTACACATGATAACTTTCTCGGAAGTGCTACCTGTCTATGGCATAGATGAGGCTAGGGTACTCTGCACCATGGGATTCAATGACTGGTTGAAAAACTGGTGCAGAGCTCAGGGATTTGGCTTCATTGGGGACTTGGCTCCACCTGGAGGGATGCAGGCCTATACAAGCATGATGGTCTGCATCTATCCTGGACGGGAACCAGGATCCTAGGTGAGAGGTTTAAATGCTTCATTGGCAAGCATTTAAACTAGCCAAGGGGGGAGGCACTGAAAAGGAGAAGGGAAATCCTAGCCCCCCCCCAAAATCAGGGTAGTTAGTGAGGTAAAAACCAAGATAGAGCAGTCGATAGGGATAAGGGCAGAGGTAAATGGAGAAAAAGACAAAGGCAGTAAGGACAGGAATGGGGCAAAAAGAAATAAAGCCATAAAAAACTGGAGGGTAATGAGTACCAATGCCCATAGTCTAGGTAAAAACCCCAAAATGGTGGCATTGATGGAAGAGGGATGCCTGGATATCGTGGCAGTCACAGAAACATGGTACACAGAGAACCATGACTGGGATGTCAACATACCAGGGTACACAATCTACAGGAGAGACAGGGAGGGAAGAAGAGGAGGAGGAGGAGTAGTAGCTCTCTATATAAGGGAAGGGATCAAAGCAACAGAACTAAAGAGTAAACAGGGAGGAGAGGAGGCACTGTGGATCACCCTGGAGACTGGAAATGGCTCCACAATCTGCACAGGGGTTGTATACAGATCCCCATCTCAGGGAGGAAATGGACAAGAAATGATAGAAGCATCCTTGGGATGGCAGAGAAAGGTGAGATATTGCTGATGGTGGACCTGAATATGCCAGATGTTAACTGGAGCACCTTTGCTGCAGCTACATCCAAGAGCAGGGCCATTCTCGATGCCCTACAGGGGGCATGCCTCAGACAGCTAGTTTTGGAACCCACTCAGGACGGAGCAATCTTAGACCTGGTACTCTCATATGGGGAAGGAGAGAGGATCTCTGATCTTGAAGTGGATAGCCATCTGGGAACAAGTGACCACCAAACAGTGTGGTTCACAATAAACTTAGCTGTAGAGTCAAGCCACACAAAAGTGAAGGTACTGGACTTCAGGAGGGCTGATTTTGTCAAAATGGGAGAGTGCCTCAGAAAAGCACTAGCAAACAGGCAAGAAGGTGGGGTGGAGCAACAATCGTGAAACATCAAAACTGCCATCACAGAGGCAACCAGCCTTTGTGTGAAGCAAATAAACAAATCAAAATGAAAGAAAAAAACACTATGGTTCTCAAAAGAAATGGCGGGGAAGGTATGGGAGAAAAAGATAGCATTCAAGAAGTATAAGGAAACTTAGAAGGAGCAGGACAGAGAACTGTACCAGTTAAAGCAGAAGGAAGCGGGGAAGGCAGTCAGAATAGCAAAGGCCCAAACTGAGGAAAAGATAGCCAACTCGGTTAAGAAGGGGGACTAAAACCTTTTATAGGTACATTAGGGAGCAAAGAAAGATGAAGGCAGGGATATTGAGGCTGAATAAAGAGGAAGGTGGGTGGGCAGAGAGTGACAGTGAAAAAGCAGGGATACCGAATGAATATTTCTGCTCAGTATTCACAATGGAAAAGCAGGGGAAGAGACCTAATCCAGTCAATAGAAGCATTCTGGAGAGGGGGGTTGATATTAGTCCTTTCACAGAAGAAAGGGTTCTGAAAGAACTCTTAAAACTGAAGGTGGATAAAGCAATGGGGCCTGATGGGATTCCCTCCAGAATTCTAAAAGAACTAAGGGAAGAACTAGTAACACCACTGACTACCCCCTTTTTTTTTGTATTATCTTTTCCCCCCTTACTCACTGGGACCTGCTCCTCCTTTGATCACCTAGTACCACCAGCGATCCCCCCTTGCAACTCCCCCCAGAGCCTCCTACTTCATATTGCAGCCTCCTCACAGGTTAGCCCGGTGTATCCCTTTGCCGGGTGAGTCCTCCTCCTTTGAGGGGGAGGGCACTGGTTGGAACAGGACAGCGCACTCTTACTCTCTTGCCTGGGCGCTGCTGAGGCAGACGTTGCTCTGCCAGGAGTGCTTGAGGGCATCGTTGGGGTTGGCCGCCATCATCCAGCTGATCCCAATGCAGTTTCTGCTTTTCTGGTGTTTTTCCTGCATCAATGTTCCTCTGCAGTGCTCCTGGTCTCCACTGGGGGCCGCTGCAGAGTGACATGCTACCCTAACCCACCCCAGGAGAGAAGAGCAGCCCAATGGACGCTCAATCCTCTCCTTTCCCTGCCAACCCCCGGTGTCCCTGGTCCGTTCCCAAACCTGGGTCGCCGGTGTGGTTTGAGGTAAGGCGCCAGCACCTCAGCCCTCTATGCCACCAGGCTGGCTATGACTACCCTTTTTAATAAATCATGGGAGGATGGTGTGGCACCTGAGGACTGGAGAAGGATGGATGTGATCCCCCTTCACAAAAGTGGGAACAAGACAGAGGCAGGAAACTACAGACCTGTCAGTTTGACCTAAGTGGTAGGGAAAATGATGGAATCACTTCTGAAGGAAAGAATTGTTGAGTACCTAGAGGCCAGTGGGGCACAGGACCCAAGGCAGCATGGATTCACAGCAGGAAGGTCATGGCAAACAAATCTAATTGATTTATTTGACTGGGTGACCAAAGTAGTAGACCAGGGAGGGACTGTGGACATGGCCTACCTAGACTTTAGCAAGGCATTTGACACAGTCCCACACAAAAGATTAATAAACAAATTAGCCAGCCTGGGAGTGGGTCCCAGGGTGGTAGCCTGGGTAAAACACTGGCTGGACAACAGGATACAGTGGGTAATAGTAAATGGAGTCCACAGTGAAGAAAGAAGAGTTACTAGTGGGGTACCACAGGGTTCAGTACTGGGGCTGGTCCTTTTTAATGCCTTTATAAGTGACATTGCAGAGGGACTGGAGGGGAAGGTTTGTCTCTTTGCAGATGACACAAAGATCTGCAACAGGGTTGATATGCAAGGTGGGGTGGAAAGGATGAAAAGGGACTTGGCAAGGTTAGAGGAATGGTCAAATATATGGCAGCTTAGATTCAACACAAAGAAGTGCAAAGTAATGCACCTGGGAAAGAAAAACCCAGGGCAAGAGTACACAATGGGTCAGGTGAGATATTGACAACAACAAAAATGGAAAGGGACCTGGGGGTAGTCATATCAGATGACCTAAAGGTGGGCCAGCAATGTGAGAAGGCAGTAAGGAGGGCTGGGGATACTGGGATGCATAGGGAGAGGCATCACTAGTAGAAAACAGAAAGCTGTTGGCCCTCTGTACAGACAGTTGGTAAGACCACATCTGGAGTACTGTGTACAGTTCTGGAGACCCCATCTCCACAAAGACATAGACAGAGTGGAGGCTGTCCAGAGGAGGGCAACCAAAATGGTGCAGGGTCTGCACCAGAAGACGTATGAAGAAAGACTAAAGGAGCTTAAGATGTATAGCCTCGAGGAAAGGAGGGAGAGTGGGACATGATAGAAACTTTCAAATACCTCAAGGGAATCAACAAAGTCCAAGAGGGTAGCATCTTTCAAAAAAAGAGATGTGCAAGAACAAGGGGGCACAATTTGAAGATAGAGGGGACTGCTCAAAGGTAATGTGAGGAAGTATTTCTTCACAGAGAGGGCTGTAGATGCATGGAACAGCCTTCCTGAGGAGGTCATAGAGTCAAAAACAGTGGGGGAATTCAAGAATGCATGGGACAGACATAAGGCAATTCTAGTGGGGGTAGGAGGAAGTAGACTGTTGGTTAACTAGGATCTGCAGCTTATCCGTTAGGTAGGGAAATAGGCAGACTAGGTGGGCCAAGGGGTCCTTATCTGCCGTCAAATTCTATGTTTCTATATTAGAGTTTGGGTTAAACCTCAGACACAGGACCAGATAGAACAATTGGTTATACCACAAAAGTATACATCTGAGTCATTACAGATAGCACATGATAGACCTATGGCTGTCCTGGAATTCATGAAGATGTTGCTACCTATGCTACCTATTGCAGTTCTTGTGCTGAGTGTCAGAAAGTAGCCCCAGTGACTAAAAAAGACAAGGTGCCCCTGGTGCTCCTACCCCTGATAGATGTGCCTTTTGAGTGACTTGTAATGGATGTGGTTGGCCCCTTAGATAAAAGTAAAAAGGGTAATCGATTCATTTTGGTAGTATGTAGCTATACTACTCGATACCCAGAGGGAGTTCCAGTGCATACTGTCATGGTCCCAAAAGTGGCAGCAGAGCTTGCCAAAATTTTCAGCAGGGTGGGCATACCTAAAGAGATTATTACTGATCAGGGTAGTAATTTGGTGCTGCTTGTCGTCCTGGGTGAGTATGAGGAAAGCACAAACACAGAAAGTAGGTGCAAAACACACCAATGTATGTATTTATTTACAAGAAAATGAAAATAAAAAAAAATTACTTTCAGAAAAAAAAATCTAGCAAACATTACACAGTAGGACATGACATTTGTCCCACCCTCTGTGTCTCCTCAACCTCTTCCAGGGTTGAACTGATCTGCTCTAGACTTGGAGACAGGACCTTATATACAGACTAGTCACATGATGGATGAGGCTCCGCCTCCTAGTCTAATACAAAAGTGTTTCTAGGCTAAAAAAATAGAAGTCAAACATAATATCATAAAGAATAACAATAATAATCCATAATGGAGGCATCCCATCAGAAAAATAAAGAATTTTAGATTTTAGGAGCATTTTTCCACTGTAGCTCCACCCACCTGCTGTGAATGACAGGTCATCTTGTATATAAACAGAAGCACAAAGGGCCGCTGGCCCCTAAGAGAAGTCCTGCAGAACAATACACAGGTGAGGCCTGCTGAACAACACCCAGGTGAGCTACAATGGCTGGGGACAGCACATAAGAAGCAAAATATTTATTTGTCATGATACTAACAGCACTGACAACTGTAAGTATTTGAACAGTAAACAGTAAGACTTTGGTTTAAAAGAATGCTGGACTTTTTCTTTAATGCTGTATAATTTACAGAGGGCAAACAAACCAAGAAAAAAAAACAAGAAGAGCAAGCAGAGTGTCTCACGGAGGAGTTTCCTTGAGTGAACAACATTTTTTAAATGAGAAACTCTCCATGGCCCTGCTCTTACAGAAAGCTGTTTACTTAATTCTGTTCTGTAGCCTTGTTATTGTTTTTGGTGCCAAGAAAACACTAACTGGAGAAACAGAGACAGAATACATCAGAAGAAAGCTCCTGCTATTTTTATGTTGGCGCTTGCGCAGCCAACATCTTGTGGCAGTGGAGATTTGGAGGTGCAGTCGCTGTTGGGCGAATGCAGGGAACGCACCATTAGGTGCATCCCTCATTCCCCAATCAGGCAGCATGCCGGTGCCACACCATGCATACATAATGTGGCGAGCACGTCTAAGGAAAGGTCTGCTGCAATGCGAGCAAAGCTCATCACATGCAGCGGACCTTCCTACGTGCTTCACCAGCATTAAACATGGCGGCACAGTGGCTGCTAAACTACCGACTTCGAGGTGCCCAATCCCCGGTTGAAACACCTACCCTCATCTATGTGTCAATGGGAGCCACTCCCCATCAACATATGTTCCCCTCCTTTTTGCTTGCCGGTGGTGCCCAATCCCCCGGCTCATGCGCCCTCGCTTTCGTTGTTTGTCGATGGGGTGCCCAATCCCCATCGGCATCCATTCTCCCTTCGCACTTTAATGTGCTGAAGGTGGAGACCCACTCTCCATCGACATGATGTCCCCCTTCTTCTGTGCTGAGGGGTGCCCAATCCCCTCAGTCAGTGTCCCCGCTCCTTATTTGTCGACGGGTGTGCCCAATCCCCCATCGGCTACTGTATCCCTCAAAAACACCTGTAAAAAGAAAACCTTCCACGATGTTTTTTTTTTTTAATCTGTAAACAGAAAACGTCCTCATAATCTCCATACCCACTACCCGCACTCCACCCACCGCGCACCTTGCCCCTCACCCCTTTCTCACCCCATACTTACCTCTGGCACTCTATCGCTGATGATCTTTGGTGGACCGCAACATCGCCTGCACTCTTCAAAGCCAACTACTAACTGAGGAAATGGTGGTAAGCTGTATAATGGAATAAATAGGTTTTTTTCAACTTTGATGCATATCACGGGCATTTTTTGGACTTTTTGCACCAAATTCTCAACATGGGTTTTTTGGGATCCCTCCTCATGAATTCTGTCACTGTTATGATGTTAATTGGTCCTGAAAGGTGATTCCGCAGTCACTGCATGGAATCACCTTTTGGGACTGATTAATGCAAGGACAGTGGCAGTATTCATGAGGTGGGCTCTCAAAAAGCCTATGTTGCAAATTTGGTGGAAAAAATCCAAAAAATGGCTGTTTTATGAGCGTGCATTGCATCGTTGCTATGCACGCTCGTAACTTCGTGAATTCACAATTGTTTCACACCAGACTTTCAACATTGTCATTTTTCTACACCTCCTTGTGAACAGTACAGCTGTCATTTTTCACATCCTGGCTGAAATGTGTTTCGCACTTCCGGTGCACAATAGCATGGTCGCTGTGAGAAATCAGTGTTCGGGGCAGATTATAAAATGACAGTGACACTGTTCATGAGCAGAGGTCCTGAAATGCCTATGTTGAAAATTTGGTGACGATACTCCTTAAATGACTGTGTTACGAGCATGCATGGTGCAGCTTGCATGCACGCTCGTAATGTTGTGCATTTGTAATATTTTCACTCTGGATTTTCACCTTTGGCATTTTTCCACACCTATTGATGAACAGTACAGCTGTCATTTTTACATATCCTGCCCGAAATGTGTTTTCGCACTTCCGGTCCAGAATAGCGTGGTCGCTGTGTGAAATCACTTTTTGGGACAGTTTGAGGAAATGACAGTGACACTGTACATGAGCAGAGGTGCTAAAATGCCTCTGTTGAAAATTTGGTGTCGAAAGTCCATAAAATGACTGTGTTACAAGCGTGCGTTACGCATTTCCCATGCACCCTTGTAACTTCCCAAATCTGCAATATTTTCATGCCACATTTTCAAAACTGCCATCTTTTTTACACCTCCTTATCAACAGTACAGCTGTCATTTTTCACATCCTGCCCAAAATGTGTTTCCGCACTGCACTACCACAGCCAATGCCAGCTCAACAACATTCGGCATTGACAAATGCTTAACATCGGGTTTTAATGCTTGGAACAGGACTTCACTATTTTGGACCCCTTTTCCAGCTTTTTCAGGGGTTTTTAAACAGGATTCTGCAGCGAGTGACATCCTCTGCACACAAATCTAGGACAGAGCTTTCAGTCGCGATGCAGCGCTACAAACTGAAGGCTTGCAGAACCAGGGAAGGCTTAGTTTTATTCATTTTCCTTTATTTTGACAGGGTTTTGCAAGTTTCCACACAAGAGAGAGAGAGGAGCAAGGGAACATATAGGCAGCTCCCTTTCTCCTAACAGGGGGTTTTAATAGCTAAGCAGAGTCTGCAGCTTTGCCAAATATGCTTTTATCTGTCCTTTTACAACAAATGCTGGCATAACAGCCAGGCAGAGGCAGGCAAACCAGGCAATAGCCTGCTGTGCTTTCCCAAGGCAGGGAGGAGAGAGAGAAAGAGAGAGAGAGAGAGAGAGACAGAAAAGGGAAAAGAGGAAAGAAGAAAGGCAGCGTAGGTGGCCAACCTACAAGATAGTAAAGGATAGGATAGAAAAAAGGTTGTTGTCACGCAACAGACGTGAAGCAGGAAAACAAGATGACAGTGCAGGGTCTCTCTCTCGGACTTGTTTCCCAGGCCGGGGGGGAAGGCAAAGTGTTACCACACTGTTTTACTGAAGGAGCTATACCGACTACTAGGTACCACTGCCATAAGAACTTCCCCTTATCGCCCCCAGACAGATGGTCTTGCTGAACATTTTAATCAAACTCTAAAACACATGTTAAAAAGGTTTGTAAAAGGGGAAGGGAAAGATTGGGACCAATACTTACCTTACCTGCCTTTTGCTTACGGAGAAGTGCCACAAGCATCAACAGGTTTTTCACTATTTGAAATGCTGTATGGTAGACAACCTGGAGGGCCACTAGATGTAATAAAAGAAACATAGGAAGATAACCCCAGTCAGAAACAATCTATTACATCTTATATGAGTGCCCTGAGAAAGAAGCTGGCAAAATATGTTGAAATCGCCCATAGTAATCAGGAAGAGGCCCAAAACCAGCAGAAGGTATATTATGACCATGGAGTAAAAGAAAAAGTTTTTGAGCCGGGTGAAAAGGTCTTGCTACTGTTATCCACTACAGGAAATAAACTGTTAATGAAGTGGCAAAGGCCTTATATAGTGCTTAGATGTACTGGCAGAGTTAACTAAGAGATCGAGACCCCTGAAAGGAAGAAATGCTACTGAGATATACCATGCTAACCTCCTGAGGAAATGGGTTGAAAAACACCAAAAGCTGTTTTGCTGGTTTTACCAAAAACTGATAAAGATACTGATGTAGCTTGTGATAGACTGGAACAAGCTGTAACTGCTGATGCTGTAAAGGTGAATGTTTTTATAACCTCCGAACAAATTGCAGAAATTTGTAATTTGTGAAAGACATTTAACAGTACTTTTACCACAGTACCAGGCTGAGCAAAAAAGGTTGAGAACATAACAGTGACAAGGAATACTCACCCTATTAGACAAAAGATATACAGATTACCAGAGCTGTTAAGAGCTGATGTGGTTAAGGAAATGCAAAAAATGAAAGAATTGGGTATCACAGAAGAGTCAAGAAGTGCCTGGTCATCACCAGTGGTGACTGCAAACAAAAATGAAGGGGGTGTAAGAATCTGCCTTGATTTTAGGAAACTCATTCAAGTGTCAGAATTTGACAGTTATCCTATGCCCAGAATAGATTATTTGGTGGACAGACTGGGGAGTGCAAGTATATCAGTACCCTTGAGCTCACCAAGGGTTACTGGCAAATCCCCCTAGCTAAAGAATCCAGAGACAAAACTACATTTGCCACTCCTATAGGATTCTATCAGTTCACCATCATGCCATTTGGTTTACATAGCTCATCCTCTATATTCCAATGGTACATGGATGTAATTTTATCCCCTCACACTGGTTATTGTGCTGCATACCTGGATAATGTCGTGGTGTACTGCCCAGACTGGAAAAGCTACCTGGAACACCTATGAGCAGTTATCCAATCGATCAAAAAGGCAGATCTGACAATCCTACCAAGGGTGCATTGGACATGCAGGAAGCCAGATATTTGGGCTATGTTTTGGGAAATGGAGAAGTCAAGCCAGAGTTTTCCAGGATAGAAGCTGTAGCTAACAGCCTTGTCCCCAAAATGAAGAAACATGACAGGTCATTTTTAGGGCTGGCTGGTTACTATAGGAGATTTGTTCCCAGCTTTGCGAGTTAGCTACTCCCCTAACTGAACTCACAAATAAATGGTTCCAGAATAATGTAAAGTGGACCCCAGAGTGTGATGATGCTTTGCGAGCCATTAAGGTTGCATTATGTTTAGCCCATTTTAAGAAGCTCAGACTTTGAGAAACCATTTTTGTTACAGACAGATGCATCAGAGGTAGGCCTAGGTGCAGTCTTGATATATAGATGGGAAATAACATCCTCATCTATACATAAGTAAGGAAACTCCATGGCAGAGAGAAAAGGTACTCCACAATTGAAAAGGAATGCCTTGCCGCAAAGTGGACCATGGAGTCCCTTAAGTTTTATTTACTAGTAGTTGACTTTTTACTCATAACAGATCACAGTCCTCTCTGTTGGCTTAACCACATGAAGGATAAGAATTCTAGAATCACACGGTGGTACCTGGCACTATAGCCATTTAAATTTAAAGTGGTGCACAAATCTGGGAAAGAGAATGTCAATGCTGATTTTCTGTGAAGATATGGATAAAAAATTGAGAATTCCGAAGGCTGAAAAAATGTGAGTTGAAACTTTTCTGTTTGCTATGCTGCATATGCACTGAACTGTAAAAGGTATAAGCTAAGGCTAGAAGACAAAAGAAAGTTTTGCAAACCTGTTTTTGTAAAACAGGTTCCCTCTTGGGGGGGGGTATGTGACAGGGTTGAATAAGGCCCTGCTCCATTAGCTATGCAGAAAGAGTTTAAACACAAGGGTCTGTTCTAGCCTTTCCCTTTTCTGTCTCTTGTCTGTCTGGTTGCAGAACCAAATTTTCTTCTGAGACCTAGGAACTGATCGCTTTGATAGTTTCGCAATTCTCCGCCTCTCGCTCTCTATTTGCCTTCACTTGCTATTTCTGCCTTTTCTTCCCCCTTGCATATCTGTGGGTATAAACATATATGTGACTCTTTATATGGAAATGTCACTGATACCGGGATCCTTTTGTTTAAAACTGTATATTGTTATAATGTTGAAATGATTGCAAAGCTATTTGGAACTCAAGGGGTTAACCCGAGATGCAGTTTTTAAGCCCTTTGCAGAGCTGTAAACAAGAGGTCAGTTCTGGGTCACTATGTACTGTTTTGCTGTACCTTCAAGGAACGAAACTGACAAGAACATTCTGTAAACTTGCAAGAACATTCTGTGAGAAGCAGGCTCTCTTAACGAATTCCCAGACAAAGACATATAAAAAGAGCAGCAATGTTTTTGCTGGAGGGACAAGGAGAGTGAGAGACTGAGAGACTGAAACTTGGAATTAAGAGATACCCTCAGAGGAAGGACTTAGTTTTCTCTGTACTGCCTTTATAAATATACTGAATATTTTTTTTTTATTTTGCTGTTACTTAGAAAACTAAAACTCTATTTGCTAATTTTGAAACTGCTCCTGGTTTTCCCATGCTTCCTGACCTGTGCCTTGAAGACAGGCTACTCCCAACTTCTGGTCCTCTGGTGGCAGCTGCTTTGCTCTCTTCATGTCCCTCTGGTTCAGGCTGCTGGTGCTTGCTGCCTTCTTGGTTTTTTTCCTATTGATGCAGCCTGAGTGGCTGGCTCTGTGGCAGCTCTTCTGGGGGTCCCTGTGGCTGTTGCATGTGCCTATTCTGTTCTCTTGTAGGCTTTGCTTCTACTGTTCTGGGCTGTTATGCTGTTTCCTCTGTCCTTTCCATTCTTCCTGCGCACTGCTTGCTACGGGCATTATGCCTCTGAAGCTTGGCTCCATTATTCCTTTTCTGCCCTGCCAGTCCCCCCCAAACACCTGCCTTTTTCCTCAATGACCTGTTTTAGTCAGGGTGCACTGGCATTCCTCTGCCTGCTGCCTTTTGCCGCCTTGGTTGTTGCCTACTGCCTTGGATGTTCTGCCTATTGTTCTTCCTGTTCCTTCCTGTTCCTGATACCCATGTCTGGTGACTGCCAGTTGTGGTGACTTTCATGTATATGGCCAAGCCATTCCCTCCATATCATCCTATTATACTGTCCTAAATTCAGGTACACAGTCCTACAACTATTGGGCACATACCCCAATGACTATCAGTCACATGCCCCAATGCCTACTGGGCATATGCTCCTACAAATACTGGGCAGGTCCCCCAATGGCTACCAGGCACATGCCCAATTACTACTGTGATTTTCTCCATTGTTTGTCCTTCAGCCATTTGGCCCATAGCTGATGATTTGGCCAGACAGGTATATTTGCCATGTTTCACCCTTCTGTGCTTTTGGGCCTCTGATCTACCACTAGTAACATATGAAGCACATCAGACAGTTCAGCAGGTTATCTGATCCTCTCCTTGAGGCTCAATAGTCATGCTCATTTATACTGGTCTTCACCCTTTATTACCATACCCATCATTCTGTTTCCTACTGCTAGAGATGTTGAGAAATTTAATTTTGCCCCATGAAATATTTTGCATAATTATGTACTTATGGTGAAATTTCGCCAGTCAGTTTCACTTTGCATTACTATTAGATGAAATTATGGAAAAAAAGGCTGAGTCACATGACTTTCTCTCTGCAGGTCACATGGGGGTCTGCAGTCAGGCTGGAAGTGACTGAGTCTGCTTCCTTTTGCTCGTGTTTCTGGCAAAGATAGTCAGAGAGCTAGGCAGCAGGAGAACCACTGATCTGAGATTGTTATTTAGGTTACATAGGTACAGTAGATACCATGGTAACTTGACTGCTGCTTTAATATAGGATGGGGACTAAACAACGGTTTAGGGCAAGGGTAATCAAATTAAACTGATTAACAGCAGATAACACAACCATCACAAATTCAATGGTAAACATATAAAAATAATTTATAACACTATACTGAGCTGTGAAAGTGGTTGGGGTGGGTGGAGTTCCTTCTACTAGTAACTTTATCCTTGTTCCACTTCCACTGTCACATCCTCCAAGAGGCAGCCCTCATAGTCTTCAAAACTGAAGTTGTCACCAGGTGGAAATTCTCTCAGCACTGCTGTTTCATCTACCTCACTGCTGGTGGAAGCCTTAGCAGAGCTGACATCTTCATTGTCATCATCATTACCGAGACACAGTTTGTGTGTCAACGCCATTGACATCACTGTGTTATGTGGAATGTGCCCTTTGTTCATTTAGATGAATGTTAGCATGGACACATTCTTGGGTGACAAATTGGTCCTCTGGTCATGCACAATGGCTCCAGCTGAACTAAACACTCATTCCACACTGATACTGGATGGTGGGCAGCTCAAGTATTTAACAGCAACTGATGTTAGTGCTGGCCAATCAGTACTGCAATGGCTCATCAGTAATGGAAAGGTATTTTGTGTTCCCCATGTAGGCCTCCACCATTTGTTCTGCTGCCTCATCAGGCTCCTCCTCCTTTTTTCCATATCTTCCACTCCCACCTGACAGAGAACATCCCAAATTGGATTACTTGCCATTTTCTGCTGTAACTTGCCCATTTTGTCAGATTGGGTTGCCTGTGAGCTGCTGATGGTGGTAGCAACACCCGTTTTCTGTGCACTATGTGTCTTATGTGCCTTTATCATCTGTGCACCAGATACCCATCTAATGAAGTTCTTGGTCAATTTTTGCAGTCGGTGACAACCTCCTTCAGTTATAGAAGGCAGGCCACATTTATAGCGTGGATCAAGCATAGTAGCGACTGCAAATTCATCTGAGTGTAGAATGCTGGAAATATGGTATTGCTGTCCAGCACATGGAGCATGTGATCCATTAGATCACAGCTACTATGATCCCTGCTTGCCTCCATCTGCTGTTGGACATTAACCACTGTCTGCCTCAGCACACATATAAGGGGTATCGATTGACTTATACAGGCAGTGTCCCCACTCACTGCTTGTGTTGCATGTTTGAATGGGTGGAGAATGTGTATTAGCTCATTCATTTGTCACCACTGCTCCTGGGTGGTGTACACCAGCAGGTATTCTGAAACAGCCTTATAATGTTCATACAGCTGGTCAATCACTTACAGCATGGAATTCCACCTGGTCACAACATCAAGTTTCATATGGTGCTGAGGAAGATGGTTATTGCACTGTAGCTCACATAGATGGTCACGGTCCTTTGCAGAATGAGTGAAGTGCACACAGATGCAATGGGTGGCAGTCATAGCTTTCTTAATATTTACATGGTTTAGAAACTGCTGCATAACAAGATTAAGGCAGTGTGCCACGCAGGGCACCCTGAAAAAAACACCATCACTAATGCACTTCATTACATTGGAGCCATTGTCACAAATCATGCCATAAGTGAGTGTGTGTGTGTGTGTGTGTGTGTGTGTGTGTGTGTGTGTGTAGCCACTCAATTTTGTCCAGCAGAACATTAAGCATTTTCTCACCCGTGTGAGAACTGATAACACTTTACATATTCAGGGTTGCATGCTGCTGAATTCCAGGAGTATTGTTACCAGCACAGTTTTGCTTCAGGCAGGTTTTGTCAGCCCCAAAATCAACTACCACCCCAGGTACCTGTGCCCAGTGTGCCATTATGCATAGATACAAGCTTGCCACTGTTTGTCCACTGGTCCACATATCCATGCTAAGATGGATATATTCTGATGCAGAATGCTTTATTGCTATTGCATGTCTTATGGAATCAGCAACTTTACCATATAGATCTGGCATGGCATGCTTAGAGAAATAGGTTTGCAATGGAACCTACCATTTGGGACAGGCACAGGCCATCAACCTGTGGAATCCAGCATTCTCCACAAATGAGAACAGCAACAAATTGATGGCCAGCATTTCGGTGGTGGAAGCATTTAACTCACGTGCAGCAGCATGATTGGGGTGGGTACTTTGAGTGATGCTCATTGATTGTCTTCGGTGTGGGCTGCATCTTTGGGGCTGTTCGACCAGAATGCACTATTTGTGGCACAAATGTTCTTTTAGGGGTAATAGTTGACTCTTGGGGATGTGCAGAACACATGAAATGTTATTTTGGTTGATTTGGGGTATGGTGGCGTACTTTTCTGAGACAAGAGACTGGGAGTGGTGCCTCCACTGCTATGTCCACTACTCGAGAGAGCAAAGGATTGCTCATCCTCCTCCTCCACCGACCCACTCTGCCCTCCCTCCTCCCGCTGTATTGCACTGCTCTAAGTTACATTTAACTTGCCAAGGGAGATCCCACCAACAGCTCTGGTGTTCTTCTGGTGTTGCTGCCAGCGCAGTGGGTGCTTGTTTTTCAGGTGGGCGTGTTGGCCACCAGTGCCTATGTGGCTTCCCTTTTTCCCTGACTAACACGAGCTTGACACAGTTGACATATCGCTATGGTTTCATCAACTGGATCATGCATGTAAAAGTCCCAGACTAGGGACTTTTGACCCGTGGACTTAACATGCTGCTGGGATTGGGAGAGCTGAGAAACAGGTGTTGAAGTTTGTGCTTTTTGGGCTGCTTTCATCACTTCCATAAGACTAATTTTGGGAGCGGGGGTGACTTGACTGCTTGGAGGTTTGCTGATAGGCTTGCTGACAGCCTGACCCACAGGCTGTGCATATAAATTGCCTACTTCACCCTTGACCTTTTTAACCTCTGACTCCCATGGGGGATCATCATCAGCACCGATGCTGCTGATGTCCTTGTCCTCCTCCTCTTCCCTATCACTGTCTTCTTGCACAGCAACTATTTCTTTCTCCACCACCATCTCCTCAGGGGGCTGACTATCCATATCTCCAGGATTATCAGACTCCTGCTGAACACTATCACCGCCACCAACTCCAGCAGGAACAGGAACAGTCACACTGAAAGGCTTATCACTCTCCTCCTGGACCACTGTTCCTGTCCTGGTGTCAGTGTCTCCCTTCTTGTTGCTATCATCCCCCACCAGCATGGATGCAACAGTTTTGGCCCTAAAAAAATGAGACACACTTATGCCAGTACTTGAATAACTCCTTTGCTGATGCCTGCCATGCCACCAGAAGACACTGAAGACACTGATGCAGACATATGTGTGCTTAGGGGAAGTGGAACTGAAGTTGTGCTCTCCTAAACAGACTTTTTTGCTGCCTCATCCCCCCCGACATGTTTCCCTGTACTGGACCATCTCTTAGCAGGCATTTTTATATGCTTGTTCAAAGCTTTGCCTTTCTCTGGGAGTATATCAAGAAAGGATGTGTTACTGGGTGACTGTGATTTGTGAATAACACCTCACACCTGCAGTACTGGCTTCCAAGTCCAAACACAATCAGGACAGGTAGTGGCACTCTGTACAACTAGTACAGTATACGGTAGCCTATTCTAGTAAAAAAAAACAACCAAAAAAAAAGGTTACTTTTCTTTCCCCAAACAGGAACTAAGTAACACAGAGAAAAAGGGCACAGGTAACCTACTTTAAATAAAATGACAAACAACACTTCTCCCAACATGGATGGGCAGTGTCTCTGAAAAAATAGTGAAGTAGTTCTTAATACAATGACAGTTCCTTGGGTGAGTAATGGGATGGGTATTGAACAACTGTATAAAAACTGGGTAGGTACGGGTAGGTTTAAGCAAAACTGAACTGAAAAACAACAGAACAGAACACCTCACAAAAAGGGCTAGAGATCAGCAGTGTCTGGACAACTGAAGAACTGTAATGTGTTAGTACTTACTACTATAATTTTTTGTTATCTAAGAGGGCAGAGACAACAATATAAAATAAACAAACAAAGGCACCCACAACAATCTAGAGTCTGATGGGCCCAGCAATCTCTTGACAACTACCATATTAATATGTAGTTTTTTATATTGCACAGGTCAGTTAGTAAACAATGCTATAACAGGGAAAGGGTGAGCAAATTAAACTGGAACAAGAACACCGCAATGCAGAGGCAAGCTCCAACAACAAAATACAGGGGAGCAGTTCACCAAAGCAGTGAAACTGTATATGGACAAGTGGTCAACAAAAAGTACTTTCAATAGAAAAAATATACAACTGTTGCTTTTTACAGTTTAAGTGACATGAGTTAACAGCAAATGGAACAGACCACATACCAAAAAAATAAAAAAAAGAGATCAACACTGTGTGTTCAAAACTTTAGAATTCACAATTATAGCAGAAGAATTGTATATAACACAGAGTAACAGGAGCAGAAACTCTCAGAAGGAGTAACTGTTCAGAGAAAGTGAAAAAAATACTTGTCAAGATATAAGAAAAATAATGCAAATAAGTAGAACATCAACAAAAATAATAAGGCTTAAAAGAAATAACAGTAAATCACTCACAATTTGTGAGAAATCTGTTTATAAAAGGTTAGAATCTAGTCTGCACTGCTTTTACACACCTATCCTCACCCACTCAACTCCTTCACATACACAGACAAAACTCAAAACTAGTTAAACTACATATTATGCAAAAATCCACAAAATTAGAAAATGTTCCCTGGTAGCACTAGGAACAAACTGTACATTTGAGAGCAACTAGCTCTCAAAAACAAGTTTTAAAGATAATTTTAAAGGGTTTATTGGATGTGATGCACCACAACAGACTGCTCTCTGACTCAACAGGCAATAGACCGTGCTGGAAACAGCCTGTATGTGATATTTTACCTGCATACCCACAATGCATTGCAAAATTCACCTTTGGAGCATAATTTTGCTGGCAAAATCAAAAGTTACACCAGTGAAGTTTTCCCCACAAGCGAAATTTAAACATGGATGGGCAAAATTGCTTTCTGAAACCATATCACGTGAAATTTCGCAATTATGTGAAATTGAAAACCCAGGCGAAATCAAATTTTGCAGGGGCCAAAAATGTCATGAAATTGAGAAACTACACAAAATATTTTGTGGAATGAAATTTTCACATTTCGCACAACACTACCTACTACTGGGCATGCACCCTAACATCCATCAGGCACACCCCCTACAACTATTGGAAACATGCCCCAACATCTATCAGACGCATGCCCCAGTAACTTTCGGGCATGCAGTCCAATGCTGCTGCCATTCATGGGCCATCATGTATACTCCCTTCGATGTCTGCAGTGTGCCTTGCCCTTCAAGGGTTGACTCCTTTCTTATATCCTATGGGTCTTGTATTAGAGAAGAATATATGGGCATCCATGCCTGAAGCAACTGCATTAAGGCTTCCCTTTCTAAGTTTTTTTCACCCTGATGTTCCTAAGGCACTCAGGTTCTAGCCTACATGCACCTCTCAAGGGCGGAGTCTCCACTAGCAGGGACTCCTTTGGTTGCAGAGCCACAATCTGTAGCCCCTTTCTGAGGGTGGAAGTCTCAGTAAGACAGAAAGGGAGAAAAACATTCATTCTATCCTTCCATCCAATGGCATGTCAAGAGTTCAACAACATGTGTTTAGGGTTACCACCTGTCCTGATTTTCGCAGGACTGTCCTGATTTGGGCAGCTGTGTCCTGCAAAAACATGAAAAATACTAAATGTCCTGACTTTATGGTAGAAAAAATATTTTCTAACTTTCCACTAAATGTTCTAGAAAACTACAATATCTTAACTAGAATACCTTAAAATGATAAGAAACAATAGAAGCAACTAAAAAACTGTAATATCTAGCCTGAATTCTGATTATATAGAGAAAACAAATCTGTTGCATTAGTCGAGGTTACGTACTGTCCTGCGAAAAATCATGTTTCAGTAAGAAATGTCCTACTTTGGGCTTCTTAAAAGGTGGTAACCCTACATGTGTTAGGATAATATTACATCACAGTATGCCTGGAAGGGCCCTGTAGCCCCCGTGGGTTCCTCCAAGTGCATGGTTGCTTCCGCACTCTTGCTTCAGCACGACAAGGGTTACTTGGGAATCTTCACTGTGCATGTGATATGCAAGGGACCCGGTGCAGGGGGAGGAGCCAGACTGGTAGTCTCTGCTGCACTTCAGACAGGGGTTAGGGTCAAACTGATGCAGATCAGAGTTCAGGGATGAAACAGGAAAAGTGGGCAGCAGGGCCAGAGGGAAGAGAACTCTTATGTGTTTTTTAGATTTTGGCTTCCTTGGTTTTCCTTGCACTTAGTTCAGCCCCAGCAAGAGGAGAAATCTGTGTGAGTGGGGGGGGGTGCAGTTATTACTAAGCAATGGGGGTTAGTAGAAAAGAACCTTATCAGAACTGCAGAATACAGTACATGAAAGAATACGTGTATTGAAAGAGACAGTAACACTGTAAGTATGGGCACTGTGGTGCCCGGACATGAGAAAGCTGGTCTGAATCTGTGGGATCCTGACATTGTGAGGGCCAGTGAGGTTTAGGGTGGTAGTTAGAGTCTGTGCACACTACAGTCCCCAGGCAGATTGCCAGATTCTTGTAACCACTGGGTGATGCCTGCCTATTCTCTCTTGTGGAGGCAGGACTGAATTACCAGCCTAAGTGTTTTGGTTCTACCAATACGGAATTGCAAGTTGGATACATTTGGTCTCAAAAGAGGGAGGAAAGCAATGCAATATGTGGTGCCTTAAAGTACAAGAAGAAAGATGTATATGTATACCCTTGATTTGACTCACTCTTGTGGGGCTTTTTCCTCATAGGGGCCAGTGAGGTGAGAGGTAGAAGATAAGGACTCTGTGCAAAGCTGTGGGTTCCCCAGGAGTCTCCTGTTAACTCAGGTAACATCAGTCCATTGGTCCTCTGATTCTCTAATGGAAAGCTGGGGGTGACAGACCATAATGAGCAACCTCCATGTACAAAGAATATGTCAATATGGTTGCGGGGGGGGAATAATTCCAAATAAGCCATTGGTCAAACCTGTAACTCTTTAAGGGCCAGAAATTAACATCATTTAGTTCCCACACCTTTTATAGCTTCAGACCTCCAATTTCTTAAATTACTAGCCCAAGAAATTAAATCACATGTGGGGAAAGCAGAGGTAAAATAAAATATTGCCAGACAGTAATTCCTGATGAAGATTTCATGATCCACATAAGTAAAAGTTTGGAAAACTTGTACTGATAGCATTCGCAGGCACCAGAACTATTGTGGTTTTGCAAATTTATAAAGCCACTGTTTCAGAGAAATACATTTTGCACCGTGATGAAAAATGTTTTATGTTGCCAGTGTCATCGGTTTCCAAAACCTAATGTGGTTCTGTAGCTTTGCGTAGTGTTTTGTGACATCCCCATTTAGTAAACGGTTTTGTGACTTTGTAGCTTACAAAATTTCTTTCTGTTAGAACCATTTCAAGTATTTACTTATTTATTTTTTGCTAATGCCATTTTACACAATTTTTAGTACAGGTACAGATACAATTTGGGGTATTTTATCAGCAGAATGAATTATTCTGCATAATTTTATGTTGCTGTTTTGCATACACAGTAGTTTTTCAACATTTCTGTTTTGCATGCTATTTTGTGGTGGCCTCCTACAGCATATATTTGTTAGTGGTGGTAGGCACTAAAAACATGCAAAATAGTGCTAATGCAAAGAATTATGCAAATGAATAAAGTAGAATGGAGCCATGTAGTGGAGTGTACATTTATCCTTAGTCCCTGGTTTATGTGAATTTGGGTCTAATCCCTAAAGGGTTGGACCAGTTGCTAAGCTAGTCAAAAACAGCCAACCACTTAATAATTTAGTGGCTGCACTTGGGAGAGTCAGAGAACTGAAAGGTCATACCTCAATGAGAAGGGGGGCTGATGTAGATTTCAGTCTGGAAAGACAGACAAAAAGGGTCACAGACTGAGAGTTTACGAGACAGACCTTGAAAAAGCTATAATTAACAACCAAAACCAAAATCTGCTGGGTTTTTTGCTTGTTTTGTTTTTGTCTGTTTGCTTGGCTGAAGAAGGCTTATTTATTTTGTCTTAAGAGGCAGTGTTTACAAAAGGATTTTTCATTTATTAACCTTCAAAAAAGTCCTTCAGCAACAAGGAGAGAAAGAACAGCACTGAGCAATAAACACGGCAGTAGCAGCAGAGATCACAGGACCACAGACTGTACATATGAGAGACACACTACAATGGGGACAACACAAAAAAATAATATGCTTACACTAGCTACCATGCACATAGTACAAGACCTTGCATAAAGAAACAACACATCATTTTATTTTTATATGCCACAAATGAGAATAGAACAATGACTTCTTTTCATATTGTTTTTTATTCCCCATGTGTCTTGGGCGGCTGCTTCAGCCCTGTCCCTGTCTCCTCTATTCGGCTACTACCACTCCGGCCTGCCGAGCCCCATTCCCCCATGGATTTCCCCACATGATGGGCCCAGAATGGGAGGGCTGTACTCCCCACATCCAGAGATCCTGCATCCAGACTGGGGGTCCAGCGAACAGGTGGCAGAGTGGGCGGAAACAGACAGGCAGGGCTTCCTGTAGCCCAAGACCATCATTTACCTCTGAGTTTTCTCCCCTGCCACAGTGGCCGTAAGCACATATGCATGGAGGTGTCCACACATTACATAACTATAGCCCTGCTTCTGCACTGCTCTAGACTCAAGTACTGCCACCCTGCCTCCACCAAATGACAGCCAAGGAGCTATACAGCATGTCCCCCCACTCCAGGAGAGGAGATTGTCCATCGGATGCTTGAACCTCTTTCTCCCTGCCTATTCCCAGCAATCCATGCTCGTTCCTGAATATGGGTTCAATGGATGTTTGGTCACAAGGCTGCAGGCCGAGTAAGTAAACCACACCAGAAGTGGATAAGTCCTAGCGCCACCCACATCCTGGAGTGGTATGTTGATTATACAATATCTCCCTTTTTTTCTCACCCAAAAAAATAAAGAAAAACCTTTTTTTCTTACATTTTACATTACTTTTATTGTATTTATTGCTGCGCTACAGAAAAATAGTCCTGGGTTGCTAGCCATAGTTGCTGGGGCTCCGGTGTCCAGTGTATGCACAGTGCTGTTTTGCCATTCCCTGCCCCTAATGCTTTTCCTGGGGCCAGGAAACCTTTGACAGTGTACCGCATGATTGCAGTTCAGTGTGTTTCAGCTCCATTTTTGTGGCAGGAGCCAGGACAGTGTTTGGAAGTTGCTGTGTGGCTGGATGTGAACAACGGAGCAATGGCTCAATTTTCTTTCCAAGTTGTGCATGTCCCAGGGCTCCTGCACTGCTCTGACTGTCCTACCAGTCTGTGTTTTTGGCAGTCCTGGGACTGGAGGGTAAAGATATCAGCAGATAGGGGACGATGAATAAGGTTAGGCAAGTCCAGAATTGTGGGACAGGAGGCTTATACAAAGGTGCAGTCCTTTTTCGAGACTCCCACTTAAACTGAAGTTTTTATTTGAAAGTCTGCATCGCTTAGCAGATGAGCAATATGGCAGCTTTATTGTTTTGATTTTTGGGGGTCAGATTGATCTTTTGGCACATGTAGCTGACTAGCACCTTTTTCCTTCGGTCATGCCAGGATTTACCATGGCTAAAAGGTGTCAGTCAGCCAATCAGGTTTGAGTATTTTCAGAGCCATTGTATAATTAAACAATAAGGCATGACAGGGTGTGGTATATCATGAGATGTCATCACGCCTCGGGTGGTTGGGCACGAGGCCACAGGCCGAGTAGGTTTCATGTCAATGAAACAAAACGCATCTGTTTCAAAACTGAACATTCTAAACTGGTACAGTGATATTTTTTTGTCATGGCTGGGGTAGGCTGGCACTGGTACTTTTTATTACCTGGGCATTAGGCTGAAATAAATGCTTTGGTTGTAGTAGGGTTACCACCTTTTAAGAAGCTCAATGTGGGACATTTTTTTACTGAAACATGATTTTTCGCAGGACAATTTGTAACCACCACCAATGCAAAATACTTATTTTCTGAAAATAATCAAAATTAAGACTAAGTATTGTAGTTTTGTACTTATTCGTATGGTTTCTTGTCTTTTTAAGGTATTTTTGTTAAAGTATTGTAGTTTTCTGCAACATTTAGAAGAAAGTAAGGAAATGTTTTTTATACTACGAGGTCAGAATATTTAGCATTTTTCATGTTTTTTTGCAGGACAAACCTGTTCAAATCAGGACTGTCCTGTGAAAATCAGGACAGGTGGTAACTCCAGGAGGCAGCCTGTTTCAGCCAATCGGGAGCCAGGATTTTCACTATCAGTTTTATAATAGCTATTACAAGTCTAATTGAATACTCATGCATGGCTAGTGGATTAGTCATTACTCTCTTTGAAATCATCATTCCAGCTGCTAATCCACGTTTTGTCCCAGCAATGTACATGATGACAGATATCCTTTTACAAAACTGCTCACTGCAAAGTGCTCAAAACAGAAAGGTAATTAAAAAAAACTCAACAACCAACATTGCCATTGTGACTAGATGACTTATCATAATAACAAACATGAAGCAAATCATTTCCTAGGATTAATGATCGGCTGGTGGTGATGACCCACCATTCCTTCATTAATTTCTATGAAACAACTAGCTTCTTAGTTATAAGTACTTCTGATTGAGAAAAGTGATCAGATGGGTCGGAGGACATAAGTGCTGTTTTAGAGGACATTATTACATCACTGTGGTTTCATCCTTCTTATTCCCACTGCTTTGCAGCAATGCACTTATTGCCTCATATACAGGGCACAATGAAAAGTTGGTCTTGTTTTCACAAAAACATGTTCCGCTATTGAACTCAGCATACCTGCTCTGCTATCACTGAGGAGCTGATTTTAAAATTTGTAGAGCAATGAGCTTTTCTTGGCTCCATTCTGGAAGCAATCCCAGTACAATGTATCTAGGGTTTTCTGCCGTGCTTGTTTTAAGAACTGAATGAGTCAATGACTACTCACTGTGCCTTCAAGCAGACTTCTCCTGGAAATGGAGCTTTGGACAACATATTAACCAAATAAGGAATCACTGACAAAATTCAATCAAAGTACCAATGGTACTGCGTGGTGCCAAGGTTTGAATGACAGTGCATCCATAAACTCACACACTCAAATACTTGCGCGTGTATACACACACACACACACACACACACACACACACATGCACACACCTACACACACACACACCCTATGCATACACACACACGCACACACCTACACACACATAACACACATACACACACACACACACACACACACACACACACCCTTACCAACATGTACATTACTGCTTGTAGTGGCAGTGCTGTGCACCAGAGGGCCTTTATAGATATGGCAATATGCAGTAGTATCGCTTGTTCTTAGATTTCTTTCTTGATGTTAACCTGGGCAGCAATGGCGTCTGGTCACAGAGGGGCTTTATCGATGGTGCCACCAGCTGCAGCAACTCCCCTGTCTGACAGTTATCCAGACTGCCCCTGCCCCCCCCCAAAAAAATATGTATGGTCTGTCTCAGTTGTCACTACATTTTCCACACCACCCCAGAAAGTTACAATGGCAAATACAGTATGAGCAACAAGATAAGTAGCTTAGAGTAAGATGAAGATATTCCTATCAGGGATTCCCAGTGTGAGCTGGACATGTGATGTCATTGCCTATCTGAGGCATGGCTTAAACCCTCCATTCCTGACACAGCTTGCACATCACCTAACTACAACCTAATCAGGTGCGATAGGTTCACCTTCAAGTGAGGTGGCAGTGTAGCCATATTCTTCACATCCCACCTAAACCTCTCTGCTCTTCCTACCGCTACCCTCCCTCCCTCACTCACTATGAATCTCTTCATGCTACCCTCCTCCTAAGAACAAAGAAACTACATATTGTGTGAGCCTATAACCCCCCCCCCCAGGGGCACCACTGGTTTGGATGAATTTCTCCCAGGTTGCCTTGACTATCAGACGTAATGAAGTTCTTATCCTAGGTGACCTAAACCTTAACTGGTTCAGTAAATCCAACAAAACCCTTCACACTGCAGTTCAGAGATACAGTCTCCACCAACTCATTACTGACCCCACAAGAGTCATGTCTACTTCTAGATCTAGTACCCTAATTGACTAGGCCCTGACAAATTGGATTGACAGAATAGCTACTGCTGGTACTCTCTCTGATGCCATAACCAATCACTTTCTCCAATTTATTGCATGTGGCTTGCTAGGGCAAACCCCTCCCCCCTCCTAAATACATCACTTTCCACAACTTTGCAAACTTAAATTAGATTCAATTTCTGCATGATCTCTCTATGCTCAACTGGTCCTGCATCTATGCAGCCAGTAATGCTCAGCTAGCTCTTGACCATTTTCTAACCATGTTTGGGGCACTCCAGGACATACACACTTCCTTAATCTCTCGAAGAATCCATTGCACACCAACTAGGTGGCTCCAGAAAAATCTTCTCGCACAAATCAGAGCCAGGGACAAAAGCTGGGTGTGTTGTAAGATCTCCGGTCTCCCTTCTGATTTCTGTGACTAAAGAACACAGAGAAATGCATGCAAATGAAATATTCACTTAGCAGAGAGCTCCTTTTGTAAAGGGCTTCTGGTCACACATTAAGGCCTTCCTTCGAGCCAAACATTCCCAAGAAACTAACGATATGGTCCTAAATGGTGTGCACTGTAATAACCCGGCCACCATTGCCAACTCCTTTAGCCTCCATTTCTCAGACCTGTCTAAGTACACGTCTCCTTTCTCTTCCACACCATCCTCCACCCCCCACACTGAGACCGAATGCTTGCACATGCACCCTTTCTTCAGGTTCCACATCATAACCAGGGCAGATGTCCTTAAACTGCCATGTACCATCTCTGACTGTACTAGTGTCAGCTCTGATGATCTTGAACCTAGGCTTCTGAAACTAGCTGTTCCTTTTATCATCTTACCATTGGCCAAAATCTTCAATCTGTCTCTCTGCCATAACTCAGCCCCTAGCATCTGGAAGATTGCTAGAATTACCCGTCTTTAGAAAGGGTGACCCCAAGTGCATTTCAAACTACTGACCCATCGCCATCCTCTCAGTTCTTAGCAAAATTCTGAAGAAACTTGTTGCCCAACAAACTATCTCCTTTCTCCTTGATCACAACCTCCTCTCTGACTCCCAGCATGGTTTCTGTAAAGGCTACTGGATTACCACTGCCCTCCTCAAATTCACAAACAACACCAAAATTGCCATGGACAAAGGCCATCTGGTGGGTGTGGTTTTTATAGACCTAACTAAGGCATTTGACCTGGTTAACCATCCCCTTTGCCTCACCAAACTACTGTCCCTTGGCTTCCCCCCAGATGTTGTAGCCTGGTTCAGTAGTTATCTGTCAAACAGAACACAAGTAGTGAAATTCAGCTCTGCCACCTCAGATCTCACTACCATAAATATTGGAGTTCGTCAGGGCTCCATTCTTGGCCCCTTCATTTTCTCCATTTTCATTACTATCTCTCAGAACACCCCTACTTGCTCATCCTTGCTGTACCCAGATGACCTGGTTCTTTATTTCAGCTTTAGGAACATCTCTGACATTAAACACTCTCTCTCATCTGACTTCCTCCACATTCAGTCCTGACTCTCCAACAATAAAGTAGTCCTTAATGTTGGTAAAACTCAGGCCATGATCTCTGGTTCTGTCTCCAGGCTCAGAGCCACCCAGGGGCGACTCAAAATCTCTTGTGTGGATGGCTCCCTACTAGACTGTATTAACTCCTTCAAGTATCTTGGCATCACCTTTGATGCCTCCTTTGACTATGATCAGCATAACTCTGCCACCTGTAAATCAGTTAATGCCAAAATTGGAATTGCTTACAAAACTAGCTATGTCCTCACCCTCTGCTATGATAGCCATTACCCAGGGTATCCTACTCCCAGCCCTTGCCTATGGCTTGGTCACATATATTGGGGCATCTAAAGCCACTCTCCACAAGTGGGACAACACATGCAACAATATTTGTCACTTTGCATCAGCATCTCCTCACCGCACACACCATTGTCAGCTATATGCCGACATTAATTTTCAGTTTTCATTTCATTTATTTATTTTTATACTGGTAAGTCTGTGGGACAAGCCCATTTTCACAAATGACCAGTTTAGACAAACATACAAATAAATTAAAACAATAACATAGTATAAATACACATTACACATAACATTTACAGTTTGGCTTTTCTAACAAAGTTTTCCTAAGTCCATACTTAAAAGTAGACAATTTCGGTTGTCTTATTACATTTTTAGGAAGTTGATTATACATCTTAACAATTGTAAAATTCAATAAATTTTGACCAAAAGCTGTTTGACAGAAAGGAACTGAAACCCTTCCATACTCTGGGATCTTGTACAACCAGGAATAGTCTTTGGAAACAAATTAAGAATGATAAGCGGAAAAATACCTAAAAAAACCTTATGCAAAAACACCAAAGCCCTAAAATTAAATCTCCCCTTTAGCGATAAACAACCCAATTGTTTACAAAGTAAGCAGTGATGAGTAAGCCTTGATTGTCCAGTAGCAAAATGCAGAATAGAATGATATGTTACTTGGGAGTCTGGCCAAAACTTCTTCAGAAGTGAATGAATAAACTATAGACCCATAGTCCATCATAGTTAATAATAGACTATGTGTGAGCAATAATCTAACATCATAGGTCAAACTGTCCTTAATTCGATACAGAAATCCTAACCTTTTATGTACCCTACTAATTAACTCTATTACATGACAATCAAATGCTAAATGACAATCAATAAGTACCCCCAAATATTTAAACTGCATAACCTGTTCAATTTCTTTACCTAAATTATCAATAATTTTTTAATTCTTGACTTTGCACTCTCCTCGGATGGGAAAATATCATTGTCTTAGTTTTTGTTGAATTTAACACCAATTTATGTTTGTCAAACCAAAAATGAAGCAAACTGAAATCATACTGTAATGTTTTCTGTAATAACTGAAAATCTGAACCAGAACAAAACAAAACTGCATCATCTGCATATAACAATAACTCAGTCTTTTTAAAATTAAAAGCTAACAAATTTAAAAATAAAGAAAAAAGCAAAGGACCTAAAATAGAGCCTTGAGGGACTCCACATTTCAACAGAGATGAATCAGATAAAATACCATTAATTAAAGTCTTTTGATTCCTGTTAACCAAATAATCCCTAAACCATGAAATAACCCCTTCAGACAACTTTAAATTAGATAACTGTTTCAAAAGCACCTCATGACTCACTAGGTCGAAAGCCTTGGTGAGGTCCACAAAAGCTGCCATGACAGTGTCTCCACTATCAAAAGCCCTATTGACATGACTAGTGAACCTCACCAAGGCTGTCTCTGTGTTGTGATTGGACCTAAAACCATGTTGTGAATCTGACCAAAGTTTGTATTTTGTTAAATGATCAATTAACTGAACTGAAACTATTTTCTCCAGTATTTTTGAAAGAGGAGCAAGCATTAAAATTGGATGATAATTATTTGGATCTAGTCTTGAACTTGATTTATAAATAGGCATTACCACAGCACTCTTCCACACTTCAGGGAAAACTCCATTACATAATGAATAATTAAACAATTTTGTCAACTGTCCTGCAACAGTACTAATAACTCTTTTCAATACCTTATAATCAAGATCATCAGATCCCCTGTATGGCCTAGGATCCATTTTAATCACACACTCAATCACATCACTAATTTGTAGTAAACGAAAATAAAACCTAGGAATATTATCACCCCCATCCGTTCCTTCACAATTTGAATGCACAACTGCATCCAAATGGCTCCAGGAATTACCCACACTACCCACATTGGAACTATACCTATCCAAATTAGTAAAATGTAAATTAAAAATTTCAGCAACAGTTTTAGGGTCCAAAATAATATTACCTTCCCTCTCCAAAACACAATTATCACTCACCTTAATTTTACCCATTAACTGATTAATTGTATTCCAAGTTGCACTTGGATTCCCCCTAACTTCTGTCAATCAATCAATCAATCAATCACTTTATTTAATTAGGCATAAACACCATTGAGCAAGCTCATTTTCAAGGTGGCCCTGGGCATAAATACAATACAGTACACTTCATAAGATTACAATCATTGTGGACAACGGTGCAAAAAAAAAATAAAAACATTGTGAAGGTGTCATCAATATGGCCTATACATACCAGTCAACATAATTAACATGCAAAGGTACATAATGATAAGCTTTACTGAAATGAATAGAGACAACAATCCCATATAGTCTCCGCTGAGTAAGAGCTCATACCTAAATGATAAAAAATAAGGAAGTATTAAGGAATAGGGTAGAAATTTGGGTGAAAGAGTAGGCAGCCAAAAGGGAGGTCAGAATAGGTAAAAGGTAGAGAATAGGCAGGGTCATCTTGGATTAAGGGAACTAGGCTTGTAGGTCCTAGGTTTCTGTTGTTAGGAATGTGGGGTGGATGAGACACTTAGGCGTAGGATTTGAGAGTGGCACCCGAGGCTTAGGGGGTCATCGGCATCTGAAACAGTTGCATGATTCCTTCAGATAATCCGTTAATAGAGCTTTGAATGTGAAAATGCTTGGAAGTGAGGATAATTTTAATGAGTCTTGCATAGTGTTCCAAAGTGATGGAAGTGAGAAGTTGATTGCTGCTGAGCCAAGGGTAGTTTTCACTTAGGAATCTGGAAGCAGATTAAGAAGAAGTGTCTCAGGCCATTGGAACCTTTAGCCCATTTGAAGATGTTCGAGATGTATGCAAGGAGGTTATCAGATAATGCTCTAAAAAACCAGAGGAGAGCATTCCTTTTTCTTCTAGTTGAGAGTGAGGTCCATCCCGAAACCTGGTATAGATGACAGTGATGTGTACTACGGGGTAGATTTAAGAGAAATCTTAAAGCCCGGTGGTAAATGGCCCTCCCCACTGATCCCTCTCCTTTGATTCAGTAATTGATGGCATCATCAGATCAAGAACCGCCTTATCCCTAGCCAGTCATGTTGTGCCCAGAAAACTCCTCATGTTGCCTTAGATTTGTTATCCAGCCTACCCTCCATATCCCCAGGTGCAAAACCTCTATGGGAGTCCGTGCTTTCTCTCATGCTGTCCCAGAATTTTGGAACTCTCTTCCCTTAGACATCTGACTGGCTCCTATTCGTGTTCACTTCAAAAGTCAACTTCATAATCACCTGATTGAATCTGCCCCCTGCATATACTTTAATCCGCCTTGAACCTCTCCCCTCACCCATGTTACCATTATCACTTCAGGCTTGCTCTCTCACTCTGCCCCCCTCTTGCACTTCACTGCTTAACCTTCACCTCTCCCTTCTACCCAATGCGTACGCCAATGCCAGTTCGACAATTCGATAGTGAACGACATTACGGCAACAATTCACTTTTGCCACTGTAATGTTGTATTGGGACCCATCACTGCTTTCTTGGAGTCTTGCATCCCCTTCCTGAATCAACTCTGACTTGGAGTTGATTTTATTTACTAAGGGGGGGTGCAGGAGGCTTGCCCTCCTCATGGGGGGCTCGGTGGGTGAAGGCCCCCAAAAGAAAAGTAACTTTCTTTAAATGGCTTTATGCCGACTGCAATTACGGTCGACATAAATCTGTCATTGTAATGTCAGTTGACAACTTCCTTGTCGAACTGGCATCATGGATCATACCTAATGCATCCCTCTCTACTCTCTTTCCCCCTCACTACTCCATTACACTCCCTGCCTGCCCCCTCCCAGGCCTTATCTCCACTACTTCCTCTCCGAAACAGAGGTCACATTTTAAATATTACCTGATGTCTATCTTGTTATATTAAAATTCCTTCCTCTGTATTTGTTATCTACTATTATATTCCTGTCTTGTATTGATGTTTTTTTCCCTTTTGAATTGTTACATTCCTATGTCTTACAATAGTGTTCTCCATTTAAATATGTTATGCTATCTCAAATGTTGTGACCAATGCTCTTATGTAAAATGCACTTATAATCTGTACTTTGTACCACCCTGTATTTACTGTTCACTGTTGATATACTGAATCTGACTTGTATCTACTGTCCACTGTTGATGTACTGTATTCTGACTTGTACCCTTCCGGGTTGTGCCTGAAAATAGACATTTCTGTGTCTAGCACACACACCTGGTTATCAAAAACAAAATAAAAAATCTGCGCTGGTGCCCTGCTGTGCAGCTGTGTAGGAAAAAGTTCCAACCAGTACTATAGTCCACTGACTGGGCAACCACACAGACTGCACAACTGATACTCAGCCAGCTCATGTTAAATATAACACTAATCTTGACAAAATTAACATGAAGCACCAAAGATACTACAGGATCAAAAGAGAGTAATTTGTGTTATATAAGTAAAAAATATTTCTGACTTGCTTTATAATATTAGTAAATGGGACTCAGGAGATGTCTCTTGGCTAATCAAATGTGTCTGAGAGTGACTTCTTAGGGCTCAAGAACCGAGAAGTAAAGTTGAATGGTTCTGGAACCTTAAAAAGTTACAATGGGGTGCTCTTAGTGAAAAGACGTCTCTGAAGCCCCATTTACTCTTTATCAAGTTTTTCTTCTTTATTTCCAACTCAGATGCGATTCCAAAGGGGAATGTGATAACTTCAGAGTAAGCAGCCAAAAAAGAATGCAGAGTTCCCAAACAAGACTTCTGGAGCTATCTTCTGATCTGTTCTGCAATAACCACATGGATGCTAAACATGCAACCCTCTACTGCCCAGTCAAATCTTCTAAGGGTACACAGACTTGATCAAAAAGCCTAAGGGCAGAGGTGACCTCATTTACTGTTTGCTCAGAGATGCTGGCCCCTCGCTCACAGACATCAGTAAAAGGAAATAGGAACAGGAACTGAACATATTAATCCTTGAACCAACCTGGAAACTTGGCTGGTATAGAGCCCTTGTATCATGTAGAGATATTAAAGCCAAGCTTATAGTAGTAGTAGTAGATTTTATTTCTTTTGGATCCCCTTCCCCAAATGCTCAGGGTGCCCTTACAAAATATAAAACTGACAAACAGCATATAACTATAGATACACAGTCATACAGATAAAAATAAATAATGATAAATAACAGCCACTAATATATAAATAGTTCCTATTAACCAAACACAAAACTGCTTGTCACATTCAGTAATTTCTTAGGCTCCAAAGGTTTGTTGAAAAAGAAAAGATTTTAATTTCCTTTCCTGAGGTTATGGTGGTGGACCCAGGTTGCAGGGTTGAGGGTTCGAGGACTGGGCTCCCCTCTGGATTAATCCTGGGGGTGGACCAGATCCTCACCTCTGAATGGGTGCGTAACCTAGGAGTGGAGCTTGACACTGGTCTGACCCTCCGTTATTAGGTGTCTGCAGTTGTCAAGACTGCATTCTTTCATCTTAGGAACATTGCCAGGATTAGGCACCTGGTTCCACCTAGCGACCTGCTGGTTTTGGTCCATGCCTTTGTGACATCTCACCTTGATTACTGCAACTTCCTTTACCTAGGACTTCCTGGGGTTGATATCCGCTGCTTGCAGCTAGTGCAGAATGCGGCAGCACATTTGTTGACTGGGGTATCCAGAAGTTCTCATATTACCCCTGTGCTGCGCACTCTGCACTGGCTGCCAATACAGTGGCGGATCACCTTCAAAGTGGGTCTTTTGACCTACAAAGCCCTACACGGTCTAGGTCCCGACTATTTGAAAGAGCTCCTGGTGCCCTACACCCCTCTGAGACAGCTCCGCTCAGCTGACGAGGGGTTGGTGGAGATTCCGAGGGTAAATTTGAAGTCTTCTGGAGCTCGTGCTTTTGGATTTGCTGCTCCTACCCTCTGGAATTCTCTGCCCTGTCAGCTCCAGGAAAGCATGACAGTGGGGAGTTTCAAACAGGCACTAAAGACTTTTTTATGGGAGAAGGCATTTCCTGCTTTGTTGTAATTGAATATTTTAGCTTTGTAATATTCGTTTAAAGTTGTTTTATTGTATGTATTGAATATGTTTGTGTCTTTCTTGATGTACAGCGCTTTGAAAACTTTGAAAGGCGCTTAATCAAATAAATTTTATTATTATTATTATTATTATATTAAATATCTCTAAGGAGGGTGCCTCCCGCAGGTACCCTGGCAAAGAATTCCATAGAATCAGGGTGGCCACTCCAAACACCCAATCCCTGGAAGATTTTAACCTTGCTCTGGGGACCTCTAGGAGTTCTTCCCCCGCAGATCGGAGAGAGCGACCCAGGGTGTAGGAATGAAGGAGCTCCTTCTAGTAACCTGGACCCAGCCCACGCAGGGCCTTATAGATCAGCAGACCTTTTTTAAAGGAGAGTCACCAGTGCACAGGCAGCCAGTGCAGTTCTCGCAACACTGGCGTAATATGACAAGACCTTGAAAGACCCGTTAACAGCCGGGCCACAGTGTTCTGCAGCAGCTGCAGGTGCCACATCGCATCCCCTCTGACCCCGAAGTAGAGAGCGTTACAGTAGTCGAGCCTTGAGGTGACAAATGCATGTACCAGTGTGGCCAGATCATCAGGGGGATAAGGGATTTAATTTGGGTTATAGTACGCAGATGGTAAAAACCATTCTGGACAGCAGCCGACACTTGAGCATCAAGTGTCAGCTCCCTGTCCAGAATGATGCCCAAATTCCTCACCTTAGTGGAGGCCTCCAGTTTAGTTGGGCCAATAAAAAGCCCTAAATCTTCTCCAGGGGCCTCCACTCCCCCCCCCCTCGACCCAGCTCAACCACCAATACTTCAGTCTTCCCTGGATTGAGCCCCAACCAGTTTGACGAGGTCCATGCCTGGATCTCTGAGAAGCATTACTTCAGTACGTTGACTGCATCAGATCTTCCCAGTGTGAAAGACAGGTAGAGCAGAGTATCATCAGTAAAGCAATGAAATCCCAGCCCATACCACCTTATGACCTAACCTAGGGGCAGCATATACACTGTGAATAACATGGGGGAAGAGGACAGAACCTTGGAGCACTCCACAGGACAAGACCATTAGGCTTGAGAAATAATTCACCAACACCACCCTCTGGGACCTGTCCCGGGAGGAAGAACTCAAACCAGCTGATGATCTTGCTGGTGAGTCCAGCATACTCCCTCAGCCTGTCCAACAACACCCCATGATCCACAGTGTCAAATGCTGGAGAGAGATCAAAGAGAATGAGAATCGATCACTCTCCCCTATCTCTCACCCTAAGCAGGTCATTCAACACCAGTACTGATGTGGTCTCCATGCTATGCATAGCCCTAAACCCAGACTGGAATGGCTTGTAAATCTGGAAGTCTGTGAGGTGACTCTTGAGCTGCTCCACAACCACCTTCTAAAGAACCTTCCCTAAAAAGGGAAGGTTCAAGAATGGTTGATAATTTGCCAAGGCGTCGGGGTCCAGAGATGGTTTTTTCAACTGGGGCTTCACCACAGCCAGTTTAAGGGGCTCAGGGAAACCTCCCGTCGCTAAGGAACACACAAAACTGGGCCCAAAGCTCCAATGCAATCAACAAGTAATCATGTTGGGCTTGGGTCCAGGCTGCAGAAGGTTGGTTTCAGCCTCTAGATCCCCCCAAAGACCTCCGCTGTCGTCACTAATCAGAACTCTCCCCAGGGAGACTGAATGCACCCATCTCCCTGAGGCCTGACTTTGTCAGATGATAACATTCTGACTGGAGAAATCCCAGCCCTAACAGAAGACACTGTCTGAGAAGAACTGAGCAAACTCCTCACATTTTTGAGCTGAAAATGCTCCAACTGGTTCTAGGCAGGCCGGATGTAAAAGCCTGTCCGCAACCCAAAAGAGCTGAGCTGGTTGGTTCTTCTTAGTTACAATCATCCTAGACAAATAAGTTGCCTTTTTTGGGGTGATTGCATTCTGTTATTCATCATAATGAGCCATCAGAATCAGCCTGTCTTCCTGGGTCCTGGTTTTCCTCCAATGCCTCTCTAACATCCGCCCCCTGGTTTTCAGCGCCCTCAGCCCACCATCATACCAAGGCTAGTCAAGATGCGAATTCAGGGCGTACTCGGGCTGACACTAGATGGTCCAAGGCCCCTGTGACAGCCCTATAATAGGCCACCATGGCTCCCTCTGAACCCTCCGTGCACGTCTCCAGCACAGATGAAATGTCCAGTTCCGCCAATAGTCCCTCTGGCCTTTTAAAGGGCAGAACTGTACCATTTCCACAGGAGAAGGGACATTTTTTTGGGGTGGGGCCTTGAAGCTGAACCTGATGGTGCAGTGATCTGACCAAATGACTGGATCCATCTCAAGGGTGTTAATCTCAAGCCCCAGGGAGAATACCAGGTCAAGCGCATGTTCAGAGTCGTGGGTCCTGGCCGTGGTTTCAAGAGTTAGGCCCAGGGTTTCCATATTAGACAGAAAGTCCCTGGCACAGGACAAAACCTCGTTGTCCACCCATGTATCAAAATCACCAGAAAACCGGCCTGGTGGTGCTGAGGGTTGAGGCACTGGACACCACACCTCATGCCACGCTGGCGACCCAGGTTTGAGAATGAGCCTGGGCTGCTGGGGGTCGGCGGGGGAGGGAGGAGAAGATTGAGCATCTGGAGGACTGCTCTCTTCTCCTGGGGTGGGTACAGGGGGAATCCTTACTCAGCGGTGGCATCTGGCAGAGGCTGGGGGCACTTGCTCAGTAGAAAGGAACAAGCATTTGGGGACTGGTGTCGGCAGGCTGTCTGTGGGAGTGGTTCCATGCTGACACCATTGCACGCTGCACCAGGGGGGCATAACAAGCAGAAAAACCCTCTCTCCACTGATAGACAAAGGCAGAGCCAGTGGCAATGGCCCCACACCCAGCACCGTGTTCCCAAGAAGCTTGCTCTGGTTCCTCCTAAGTGCAGTCACGCCCACCAGTATTCTATATAGAGCACTGGTCGGAGTGGTGGTCCTTCCTTGGGGGACTCAGAACCAAGGGGTTAGGGCAGTACTGTGTGGATGGAGGGTGTCCCCCAACCAGAGTCAGAGTGACCGGAATGTCAGATGGATGGGTAGAGCCAATAGCCGAGTGTCCATGCTGGAGAGAGGTCAGTGGCAAGAGGATGATAAAAAGAATTAAAAAAAAATGTGTTAAAATGGCCAAGAACAAGCCATCTTGGCGATTCAAACATCCTCTCGGCGACAAAGGTCATCACCTCTTGTAGGAAACTCCTGCCCCAGCCAGGTAGATGGTAGCCAAGGAGAACCCAAAAATCCACTTCAGGACCACCATGTACCACCATGCATTCAAAAGAACAGGTGTCCCCCACTAGGTGCACTGTCAGACCCAGCTCTGACCTAAAACGAATGTCCACCCCACCTCCCCTGCATTCCTTCCTCGGGCAATGAACTTGAGAAACCATCCGGGATTAACTCTTCCAACACAGGGCCAGAGGCATCCCCCAGCCAGGTCTCTGTGATGCATGCCAGGTCAACCGATGCCACCAGCCCAGCCAATATGGTGGTCTTGTTTGCCATCAACCTGGCATTGCAAAACACTGCTTGAAGAGGACGAAAGGCGGAGGCTGGTCCTTGAGCTACTTGCTGCTTTGGTCCGGAGGGTTTCCTGGTCAGAGAGACAAGGCATAGGGGTCCCTGTTACATCTGCCTCCCTGTCCCAGGGCGTCTCCTGGTCCCCACCACCCGAATCGCCCTCTCTCCAATTGCATCCCCTGTGAAACCTCCTCCCCTTCTTCCCTTTCTCACAATTACCAACTCCTTACACTGCTGATGGACTATGGCCAAAATGGGTGGGTCATGGAAGGGTCTTAAGGCCTTTAGGAGGGAATGGGACTAGCAAAGCCCATGGGTCTGAACTAGGAAACCCATTTCTGATACTACTTAATAAATCTAATACTACACCCAAGACCCACTCTGTACACACACAACACTCATACAACCACACACACTCCCCTCACTCACTCCAATTTCACCTTAAAATCCACAATCTAATCACCTCCCTCCCTCCCTCCAAACCCTTAAAACTATAATTTAAGACAATCTCACACACAATTTTCAAAATTAATTGAAAGTGAGTCCAGAGTCCAAGAAGCGGCCCCTGAGGTTCATGCACAGATCTTAAGTCCCGAAGAGGAACTCCGTGATCTGGGGTCCACAGCTGAAGATACTGCACTACTGATACTGATATAGAACCCCGCAGATCCTTAAGAACTTATGGGTATTCCCCTTTGATAAATGTTGGAGATGCAATGATCAGTTGGGTTCTCTAACACTCATGATCTGGTCCTGTCCCCTAATCAGGCCTTTTTGGGACCAAATCATACAGCACTGCCAGTTACTCCTCCCTGTCAGGCTCCAATTTACCCCAGAATTTGTTCTCTTGGGTATTACAAATCTTGTAGTGCCCAAGGATTATCTACCAGCCCAATGGGCCAAGCAGCCACTCTGGTTGCCGAACGTCTCCTCCTCAGAAGGTGGAGAAACCTAGACATTCTGCATATTTGCAGAATGGAGACAAAGAGTTTCCTAAATTGCCTCCCTGGAATGTCTGTTTCATTGAGCTATGGGTAAACTGTCTCAATATTATGACACGTGGGCATCTTTTTTTAATATACTGAATGATCTGTTATTCAGTAGTACAGGGGACATGGGGAGAACATAGCTCCTACAATTGCTGCATATGTAATCTTGAAGTCTGTAGGAGGATAGCAGATATGAACTGTGGCACTCTAAGTATTTGCACTCTGTATACCAGTGTCAAGTTTGGAAACTTTACAATAAAAAGATTTATGTTAAAAAAAAATGCAAAATTAGATAACTGATATACCCAAAGAGCAGAATCCTGTTTACTGATACCGCAGTGCCTGAGTTTCATTTTGTGTCAGTGGTTGTAGTCAGGCCATTAGCAGCTCTGCACTGTGCCTCCACTCATATGTATGCATGGAAGCTCTGTGCAGAGATTCATCTGTTGCCCTCACCCCTACCCGATCCTTTACACTAATGTAATTGGCAGTCTAGTGAGACCCCCCAACCACCCCAATACCTGTTGTGAAATGAAAATTTTCTGGTAGCCCAGTGGTATGCCTCTCACCCTGATTCCCATTGTGAAATGAGAATACCCTCATAGTCCCTTGGCACCTCCTCCTTCCCTCCCCCATCCCCAATGTGAAAAGAAATTACCCTTATAGGCCAGTGGTACCTCTTCTCACCCTGATCCCCACTGTGAGAAGGAAGGATCTTGGTATTCCAGTGGTAATACCTTCCGCCCCAGTCCCTGTTGTAAAATTATGTCCCACCTCCCTAGCCTAGTCCACCTACTCAGCATCCTCCATGCCCTGTCCATCACCTGACTCACTCTAAAAAGCCGGTAGATGTGGCAGGCAGAATGGTAGATGGCAACTGACACATACCCTCCTATCACCCTCTCAGTTGGCTGCCATCTGAACGACAGAGACTGAACACCTGTGTACTGTGTTCCTAGTGAAGAATCAAAATGGATTTGAAGTGCTAGAGTTGTCTGTGATGTAGCCTCACTTGTTTCACTTGACACAGTAAATGTGTTATTTGTAATCCAGCTTGGTTTTTATGTGCATCTCAGTTTTGTGTATTTGTGGTCCCACCCTACAGTGCTGCTGAAAGTTCATCTTTATAGATTTCTTTATATTTGCTAATTCTCTAAGAAAAAAAGGCTTGCTTGCTAATATTTTTATGAAACACATACTGTATATTACTTTTGTAATCAGGATCTTCTTGTTAGACATCTGGGGCCTGATATTCAAAACAGTGCCACATGCAAATGACTGCGCCTGCATTGCATGGGTTTTTTCCCAGAATCCCATATTCAAAGGGGGGTGCTGTATGCGGTTAGGCTGATAGTGCACACTTGCAAAGAAAATATATGCAGCTGCGGGGGAGAGGCAGCACCATGCATACAAGTGCAGCGAGATATTCAGCGTGGTAACACTGTGCAATGTGGTTAGTGCAGGACACGTAGCACTGTGCTGTTACTGCCTTTATAAAGTCCAGCTTAAACCCAGGCAAATCCCAGAGGCAAGCGGAGACACTGCAGCCAACAAGACAAGATGGTGTTCAGGGGAGCACACCTACTGCACATGCTGCAGGAATCTGTACAGCAGAGGACAGGGCAGATGCACACCCTGGGTGCATACGTATGCCACAGAGACACTATGTTGCACACAGATATTACCACCTATGACTCACACTTAAGGTACTCTGTGATGACCCGCATCTGGGATGGTACAGGTTCAACAAGTTCATGCTCAGGCAGCTCTGTGAGCTCCTGTATGACCAGCCCTTGAGTGACACCCAGTGTAGTCATGCATTGTCCATGGTGCTGAAGGTGATGGCTGCAATGTGTTTTCTGGCCACTGGAACATTCCAGACACTGGGGAGACACCACTGGTGTCTTGCAGTTGGCCACCTCATGCCTGTTGGGAAAGGTCCTAGACACAGTACTGGCACTTGCTGGTGAGTTCATTGTATTCCCCAGCACCCTGATGGAGTGTACAGCAACTATGCAGCAGTTCCATCGAGCTGCACAATTACTAGCTGTGCTGGGTACCATTGACTGCACCCATGTTGCCATCTGGTCACCCACTGGTGTTGGGAAGGACACTTTACTGAAAAGGCAAGGGTTATCACTCCATCAATTACCAAGTGGTGCGCAATTCAACAGGGTGCATCACCAATGTCCTGGCATGGTACCATGGCAATACCCATAGTGCCTTCATATGGCACAGTTCCATCCTGTGCCAGAGATTTAGAGGTGAGGAGATCCCCAGTGGACACCCTGTTGGTGAGTACATGCCCCAGGCCACCACAAGAATGCTCCAGATGGGGCGTGAAGGTGTAGAATCATATATGGATAGGATCTGGGTATACTAGGGTTGAGAGGTGCACAGGCTTGACCAATGGGTGGTGGGTGTCAGATATGTGTAACTGACTAGACTGTCATTTCTAACTAACATGCCCTTTCCCTTACAGTGAACACTGCCTATCCTCCGAATCCCTAGCTCCAAACACCTATCCTCCACTCAGCATCCATAGCAGAGGACAGGTACAATGTGATACCCACCACCACATGCAACATCACATAGCATGTCTTTGGCATGCTCAAATGTGCTTCTGGTGCCTGGACTGGTCTGGTGGCAGACAATATACCTCTCACAATACCTATGCCATATCCCTAGTCTGTAGTATACTACACAATATGGCACTCACCCATGGAATATGCATGCTGATCACAGAGGTACAGAGTGCATTAGATACGGAGCCAGAGGGGCAGGGGATACTGCAGCAGCTTGACAGATGAGACCCAGAATGTCCAGGAAAGCCCAGAAGTACAGAGACCACATCATACGTGACATATATGGGCCTGGCAGGTAAGTACAAACCATGCAGAACACTGTTGCATGGTTCAGTGATGTATTATGAGACAGGCAGGGCACCGCCAACAACAATAAAATCATCATAAACAATGCAAAGCAGTGCATTATGCTCAACAAAGGGGGAAACATGGTGTGCATAAGACAAAAGACCATGCTACCAGTCAAGGCGGGGTGGCAATACAGAACACAAATGCTGCCAGCCACGTAGGGTGGTGATCCAGGGCTGCCAACACAGACAAAGGCACTGCAAGCTGGGGGGGGGCCTGGGTGCAGGACACTACTGGCCCACCACCGTGGGATTGTAACATGGGGACACACAGACATAGGTAATGTTGGGGGGGGGGCAGTGAGGTTGACAGGATTACTTGCCAGATAGGGTTTGGGACTGTATGCCAAGCCAGTAATGACAGGGTTGGACAGCCATGGCTGCGACACATGGCAGCTGGAGGTGTGGTGGGGTACTGTGGGGGACCCTCTGGTGGTATGGGGTGGCCTTGTGCCACCTATGTCTGTACCTGAGCTCCACCCAAAGTATGGACTGACTGCCTGTGCAGCCCCCAGTATGGCAGGGGGTGGACCACAGCAACATTATGGGGGATGCTCGTTGTGTTGGTGTCACCCACCTCCAGGCATGAGTCTGTGTGGTACTGCCCCTGGGTAGGGTGAGGTTGTGACCATGTATGGTGTCCTCAGGGAACCTGTTGTCCTGGGCATACTGGGTGTGCCTGTCCCAGAATCCTGTGATGCTGGTGTGCGCTGTGGTGTCTGTCATGGGGTGGAGCTACTGACATTGGAGGGGCAGGAGCTATGGCTGGCCCTTACTATCTCCGCCATCATGGCTGTGGCTTCCTACACAATGCAGCTCCAGTCCTGTACTGCAGACACAAGCACAGTTTCTTGGGACTCTGCTGCTGCTCAGTCCACTGCAGGTCTTCATGCAGCATGTGGTGGAGGTGTGTCAGCTGCTAGTGCACTGTGGTGTGTGCCTCCACAGCAGTCCTTAGCAGCTACCTGGTCTTCAGTGTATCCCACTGCTGCCAAGAACTGTCCAGCGGGACAGGGTCGGCTGCACCAGCAGGCAATGTATAGGCTGGGGTCACAACAGTAAAGGTGTGATGGACTGAGTTGGTTGTAGCAAGCAGGCTATGTGTGACCTGTTGCAATGGGTGTGGGGTGACAGAGATGTAGACATGCCGATGGAGCCCTCCTGGGGAAGTGCACTGGTGGTGTGGCCAGCACTGTTGATGGGGTCAGGTAGGATAGTGGACGTGGTGGTGGTGGGGCTCTGGGATGTCCTGGTCATGACTGCATCAGGGGCTATGGTGGGCAGAAGCATCCGTGTGGCTGCTGGACTATGTGAAGACTGGGGCTAGTCCCTGCTGGGCAGGGGAACTGGCTGTGGGGGACTGCCTGTCCTGGTCTGGAACCAGCCCTGCCTGCTCCAGGCTCTCGATGTAGGTCTTGTCATCTTCATCCTCCAGGGCTTCCTCGCTGAAGTCCTCCCAGTAGTGTGGACAGGTGGGAGGCAGGAGCAGCACATGCCAGGATGGTCCTGCAGTAACCTTCTTAAGGTCTGACTCTGTGGACTGTGCTGTAGGGAGACAACAGGAGAATTTGTCATGGTTTCTGTGGCCACAGTGCTGTACAGGCCGAGGTGGCATGCATGCTCCAGTGAATGGTGACATGTGCCAACGTGGTGTGTGCAGTGAAGAGGCCAGACCCCGCAGGGAGAGACACAGACCTACACAAGGCACACACCCACCACCCTGGGGGAGCAGGCAATGCACCAGTGCCACTATGGCCCATCAGTACTATGCACACACCCCACAAGTGACAGACATCCAGCACATTGGTAAACACACCCCACCACCAATGGCCACTTACCCACCACTGGTGGTCTTACACCACCTGTGACAACACAGTCAGCACCGCTACACCCAGATCCAAGGTGATGCAGGCACACCCCACAATCCCAGGTTGTACATATATCTGACCTGGGGGCAGATGGGCAGCACACAGTGGGGCACAGCATTGGGCATGCACACAGTTGGCCACCATGTGGTTGTGGGGACATGGTAGTGATGCCCACACCCACAAATGGGTGCAACACAGGTGGCTGGGGGATACAGACAACATCACACAGTCAACTGTCCACAACCCAGCCACCCCACATGGCATGCATCCCAGATGTGTACCACGCATGCCCACCCTGCTACAGCAGGGATACAACAGAAACCAACCCATCCATGTATGCATCTGGCACCATTGCCAGTGACAGATAGCCTAGGATGGATGGTGCTAGGCACCCACATACCCCTGCACCTACACTGGGCATCTGTCTGTCAGGGGGTGACTTGCCTGCGTTGTGCGGCGTTGCTGGGGGGGGGGCATTGACATGCCCAAAGCACACCGTTGAGGTGTGCGGGTCAGCATTGAGTTCTGAGAAGCCCTACACTAAGGACTCTCTCCAAAGAAACCCACAACATTCTGCCATGAGGCAGATACAGATCATAAGCCACAGAGAAGAAGGGGTCATGATGGGCCTCCACAGTGTCTGACTACCCCTCCCCCCCATGGATCGCTGTGGTACCAAGACAAACAGCTTTGTTTGGAGCACTGCTTGCTGCATTTCCTCCTTGCTGACTCTGATCAATAGGAGGTCGGCATTGAGTTCCAGGTTTCTTTGGAACGAGCCCTTCACTAAGGGCTCATTCCAAAGAAACCCCACAAGATTCTGCCATGAGGCAAACACAGATCACCAGCAGCAGAGAAGTAGGGGTCATGGGGGGGTTCCAGAGTATCTGACTACCCCTCCCCCTAGAGGCGGGAAAGCCAGGAATTTTTCACCTAGAACTGAGCCACAGTAGAACCAGGGGTCTGGCTTGACTCTATGAGCCAAAACACGAGCCAAGCCCTGGCTACTGCTGGTTGTTCTCTACATAGGAGTTGAACGTTCCAGACCCTACGCTAACTGTTCAGGTTAACAAAACTGATTACTTTGATCATAACTGCCTTGGCTTGACCTTGCCTTTCAATTTCTTAAAGAGGTCAAGCCAAACCAAGCCAGGCAGTAAGCTTGAGCCAGGCTCGAGTTGCTCTGGCTTGCCCACCTCTACCTCTCCCCCCCCGCTGATTGCTCTGAAACTAGGACAGACAGCTCTGTTTGGAGTACTGCTTGCCGCACCTTCTCCTTGTTGACTCTGACCAATAAGAAGGTATCTACAGATATTTACAGTCTGCCCCTGAGAGGTCCTTTCTGTGTTGTGGTCCTTGCACAAAGAACAAGCGCAATGGACTGGAGTCTGTCTGGAGTGAGCCTAAGGAGTGAGCCGACAGCTGGTCATGCTGCTCAAAGGAAACAGTGTAGTGAAACTGACCGGTTCTATTTTCTAAAGTACTACCTGTAGCCACAGCCAACAGGAAGGTGCTGATCTGAGCCTGTCAGATGGTGAGTAAACCAGCATCTGAACTTTTCACATGAAGTATTAACATCCTTACAGCTTATGCAAAATCGACATAGCTGGTGTACTTATATCTAAGCAACGACTGCCATCCTAGTCAGTATTTGCCAAACTGAACTAACTTGATGCCAAGTCTCTTAAGTACTTTGAACTATTGCTGAACCAGGCTTTTCAAAAGGGGCATCATCTCCCAATGTGTATATTGATGTGGTCTGATTTCCAGATTAGCAGGGCAGATACAATGTACCCAGTTGAATTTCTCCTGTGCTAATGTACAGTACCTTATGGTAAGTTTGCACGTACCTGAGTGAACATATAATACTGTATTAAGTGATTACAGAGTTTTGTTTAGTTTAAAGTTGAGATCCTTCAATTAACAAGGACCACATCTTCTCAGGGTATTTATATTTGCAGTAGGAAAGCCCCCCCACCCATCTCTGGGTGGGCCTAGAATTAATCACAATGGGGGCTAAGGAATATTAGCTGTATATATATATATATATATATATATATATATATATATAGCCCTGGTGCCATGTATTCAAGGGCTACTACCCCTGCCTGCTACCTGGGATGCAGGTTGAGGTGCCTGGGTTCCTCTTTCAGATTTAAAATTGGTTCTTTCCCAGTGATAACAATATTGCGCAGTGCCTCCACCCAGAGTATACTTTTACATGGGCTAGATAAAACCTTGTACAACCCACTGGGATGCTGTACCCACCCACATTACCATATAGTTAGTTAAAAATTTCTTTTTTGACAGGATAAAACTTTAGGCCAGAAGACCTATTTAACAAAGGTGTCCTGTATAGCAATACAGCATTCCAACAAATCACATACCAAATCAAGATATAAACAGTAAAGACATGATGAAACAATATGAAATACAGAGTAAACAGATAATTATGATCTGACAAATTACATACAGTTACAGACATCTACATAAAACTTGTTTAAGGAAGACTTAAATCTGTGGATGTTAGGCAGGCTTCTCAGAGAGGGTGGAATTTGATTCCAGATATTAGCAACATTATACTGAAAAGACATACAGTAGTTCAATATTTGGTCTTTACTTTGAGGAACCTGACACCTCTTGAACAGTATTCCTCAATTGATACAAGTGAAAATTCCTTTGATTCTCAATGGTCAAATTTCCATTAATATGGCCGTGTTTGACCTTACAAATCAATGTGTAATAATGTTTTAGCCTACGTGTAGATAAGCTGTCCCAATTTAAGGACTGAAGTATAGTACAGTGGTGAGTTCTAATAGGACAGCCAGATACAAACCTTGCTAACCGATAATAAGATTTATCCAATCTTTCCAAATCCTTACATCCAGCAGAATCATAGGCTGAACTATCATATTCCAAGATAGGGAGAGTGAGTTGAATTGCTTTGGTGTTACGCATTTGAGGCGTTACTATAGAGGCAGATCTTCTGAATGTCCCTATTCTAGAGTTAACCTTTCTAGTTATATTCTCAATATGTATACTAGAATGTTAAACCTCAATCCAATTCTACCCCTAAATATTTATATGAATTTGTGCTTGTTGGATGAATCCCTTCACAGGTTACAATATCCAAATTTAAATTCTTATTTTTATGACACTGCTTACTTTGAAAATGCATAACTCATGTTTTTTTAGTACTCATCACTAATTGTGATTCTCTAAACCATTCCTGAAGGGAATCAAAGTCCTTCTGCAATTTGTTTTGCATTAGATCCAGGGAACTATCAGATGCCAACAGCAGTGTGTCATATAATTCAATATGACACGTCTTTATACATCTAGGCAAATCATTAACATGAATCAAAAATAGCAATGGGCCCAAAATTGAGCCTTGGGGAACACCCTTTGTAAGGTGCTCTAGTTCTGATGTATACTCATTTATTACCACCTTTTGGGTTCTTTTGTTAAGGTACGATTTAAACCACTTCAGAGGACCAGAGGCCAACCCACTTTGTTCAATTCTCGTAAATAAGAAATCATGATTAACTAAATCAAAAGCCTTACATAAATCAATGAACACTGCGGCTGTGGATTCCCTGGCATCCAATACTTGAACCCCTCTGCCAACGAAGTCCACAAGCATGGTGCATTCAGATCTAAATCCATGTTGATGTTGAGTGAGTTTCTGATACTGGTCTAAGTATGAAAACAGTTGATTAAAAACAATTCTCTCTAACAGCTATGATAATACAGATAACAGTGTGATAGGCCTATAATTAGATGGACCATTAGCATTTACACCTTTGAAAATAGGTATATCCTTTGCCTGCTTCCAATCCTGAGGAAACAGGTCCTCTGTTAAACTATTATTAAATAGTTTTGTTACTGCTGGGGACACAGTGCTAGCAGCATCCTGGTAACCTGTTCAAGTTCAAGTTTATTGCAGGAAAACTCCATTGAACAAGCTCATTCACAAGGAGGTCCTGGAACATTTACACAGACATAAAGACACTACCTACAAGGTATCGTTACAATAGAAATTCAAGTGCTTACAAAGTTCATTATTGGCAAGTCACAAATGGATACAACCATATATGGCAGGATTCTGGAAGTAACATAGGCTTCTTTATCAGCTAATACAGTTAGCTAGATGCATTCAAAGAAACGGTTTAGTGTGCAGGGATGGAGGAGAAAGCATAAGAGGGTAGGTAGAGTTGAGGATTAAAGACAAGAAGAAGAGGCTGGGGGTTAGGAGAGTAAGGGGGAGAATGATGTAATTAGGAGTTCTAGAGGAAAAAGGCAGAATAAGCAGATCTGTGTATTAAGTCAATGGCACTTTACTTTTTGTGACATATATACTGTGGTCCCGGGTTGGGCCGAGCATGAGCAGTCGGAACACGAGTAACTAACATAGGGGTGGGGGGTTTAGTGGCAGCTACAGGTATCTTTTATTTTGGATGAAGCTAATACTTTGTAGAGATTAATTGAGACAGTGCTGATTAGTTTCAGTCGGATTGGTAACCTGTTCAAGTTAGTCGGATATATCTTGGCAGAAGACACCAGGAGAAAGGACTGCTGTGTGACTGGACTTCTCTGCGGGACTAAAGTAGAAGAACTTTTGTACTTGGACCTTTAATTTAGGGTAAAAAAAAAAACTAACATACAAAACAAAAAAAATAGTGTGTGTGTATCTGTCTGGGTTAACTGAACTGAATGGGTATCTGAACAGTTATAGGTGTAAATATCAGGTGATTGAAAGGACTTAACTGCTGTGAGGTTTAAATTACTGGTAGAAAGATCTAGTAAGTAGGGGGAGTGGCTTAGCTAGAAGGAAGCTACCTTTAAAGACTGCCTTAGAAAGATTCTGCTAATAGCTTGGCAGAAGACACCAGGAGAAAGGACTGCTGTGTGACTGGACTTCTCTGCTGGGACTATATTGCCCTCTTTCCCTTCCCTCCACCCCCACCCAAAGCTAGTTCTATTTTTATAGGCACAGGATTTGACTGACAACAGGAACTTCCTGTTTGGGAGCAGGAAGTGAGTGATCACAGAACCACCAAAGACCCACCATCCTAGAAGGGCAAGAGTAGCTCTCCGGCCCCCTCTAGCTGCTGGAGGTTTGCCTCTGAGCAAGTAAGTGGTCTACTGAGTAATATAGGATATTCTTGTCTCAGAACAGCACAATCAGGAGCTTAAAGGGCACACAGGCAGAAAGTAAGGAGAGAGAGAAAAAAAAACAGAGGAAAGAGTAAGGATAGAAAACAGTTAAGGGGCCAGAAATAAGACATGATTGGAGTGGTGCAGGGCAGTGGCTGTGAGCAGCAGTCTTCCGGAGATGTTCTGGAGGATGCGGTGTTGTCCCATCTGCAGGCACCTCTCTGGGCTGAGGAGGAGGTTGCTCATCTCCAGGCTGAGTTGACCAGGATTGTGGGACCTCCTCTTCCATCCAGGGACCACCAGTGCCACTGCCGTTGCCTCAGAGTTGCCAAGAAAGAGGAGCGGTTGGACCACAGTGGGCTCAGGCAGGGTGAGGGTGAGGGTGGTGGAACAGAGGTGCATCCCTCCAGTTGTACCTCTCCACAATTCCTATGCCATTTTGGCAAAGTGTGGTTCCTCTGTGGAGGCACCCGCAGTGGAGACCAAGGAGGATGCTGGGAACCTCCACAAAGGAGAGCCACAGGTGAGTGGCAGGGGACCCTGCAGGGGAAGGAAACAACTCCTGGTGGGGACTCCATTGTTAGGAAGGTAGAACTGGGGGAGGAAGGGGAGAGGGAGGTAAGGTGCCTGCCTGGCACCATGGCTTGGAAGGACAGGGTCGAATCCTCAGGATTGCTGGAGCAGCTGCACAGGGGAGGGAGCTGGATGTCATTGTCCACCTAGGGACAAATGACCTGGCTAAGAAAGGGATTAGAGAAGTGCAGGAAGAGTTTATGGAATTGGAGAGGGCCTTAGTCAAGTAGCACGCACGGTAACCTTCTCAGAGGTGCTGCCCATCTATGGCATAGGAGAGGCTAGGGTGTTCCGCACCATGGGATTCAATCAGTGGTTGAAAAACTGGTGTGAAGCTCAGGGATTTGGCTTCATTGGGGACTGGGGGTCCACCTGGAGTGATGCAAGCCTATACTGGCATGATGGGCTGCATCTGTCCGGGAGGGGAATCAGGTTCCTAGGTGATAGGTTTAAATGCTTCATTGGCAAGCTTTTAAACTAGCCAAGAGGGGAAGCACTGGAAAGGAGCAGGGAAATCCTAGCCCCCCAAATAATCACAGTAGTAAGTGCGGCAAACACCAACATAGAGGTGTCGATAGGGAGAAGGGCAGGGGTAAATGGAGAAAATGACAAAGGCAAGAAGGACAGGGATGGGGCAAAGGAGTAAGGCCATCAGGAAATGGAGGGTACGAGTACCAATGCCCATAGTCTGGGCAACAAGCCCCTGAGCTGGTGGCCTTGATGGAAGAGGGATGCCTGGATATCGTGCAGTCACAGAAACATGGTACAGAGAACCATGACTGGAATGTTAACATACCAGGACATAAACCTACAGGAGAGACAGGCAGGGAGAAGAGGGGGAGGAGTAGCCTCTATGTAAAGGAAGGGATAAAAGCAACTGAACAAAAGAGTAAACAGGGAGGAGAGGAGGCACTGTGGGTCACCTTGGAGACTGGAAAGGCACCACAATCCGCACAGGGGTTGTGTACAGACCCCCATGTCAGGGGGAGGGAATGGACAAGGATATGATAGAAGGCATTCTTAGAATGGCAGAGAAAGGGGAGATACTATTGATGGGAGACCTGAATATGCCAGATGTTAACTGGAGCACATTTGCTGCAGCCACATCCAAGAGCAGGGCCATTCTTGATGCCCTACAGGTGGCAGGCATTAGACAGCTAGTTTCAGAACCCACTCATGAGGGAGCAATCTTAGACCTCGTACTCTCAAACGGGGGCAGTGAGAGGATCTCAGATCTAGAAGTGGGTTGCCATCTGGGGACAAGTGACCATCAAACAGTGTGGTTCAAGTAAACTCAGCTACAGAGTCAAGCCATACAAAAGTGAGGGTACTGGACTTTTAGAGAGCTGACTTTGGCAAGATGGGAGAGTGCCTCAGAAAGCACTAGCAAAGAGGCTAGAAGGAGGTGTGGAGCAACAATGGGAATCATCAAACTGCCATCACAGAGGCAACAAGCCTTTGTGTGAAGCAAATAAAGAAATCAAAATGAAAGAAAAAGCCACTATGGTTCTCAAAAGAGGTGGCTGTGAAAGTCAGGAAGAAAAGATAGCATTCTGGAAGTATAAGGAAACACAGAAGGAGCAGGACAGAGAGCTGTACCAGTTAAGGCAGAAGGAAGCAGGGAGGAAGTCAGAATAGCAAAGGCCCAAACTGAGGAAAAGATAGCCAACTCAGTTAAGAAGGGGATAAAACCTTTATAGGTACATCAGCGAATAAAAAGACAAAGGAGGGATAGTGAGGCTGAATAGAATGAACGGATGGCGGGCAGGGGGACAGTGAAAAGCAGGGATACTGAACGAATATTTCTGCTCAGTATTCACAAAAGAGGAGGGGAAGTGTCTAATCCAATTAACAGAAGCACTCTTGATAGGGGGTCGATCCCAGTCCTTTCACAGAAGAAAGGGTTCTGCAAGAACCCTAAAACTGAAGGTGGACAAAGCAATGGGTCCTGATGGAATTCACCCCAGAATTCTAAAAGAATTAAGGGAGGAACTGGTGAAACCACTGGCTACTCTTTTAATAAATCATGGGAGGATGGTGTGGTACCTGAGACTGGAGGAAGGTGGATGTGATTCCCTTCACAAAGTGGGACCAAGACAGAGGCAGGAAACTACAGACCTGTCAGTCTGACCTCTGTGGTAGGGAAAGTGATGGAGTCACTCTGAAGGAAAAGAATTGTTGAGTACCTAGAGGCCAGTGGAGCACAGGACCCAAGGCAGCATGGATTCACAGCAGGAAGGTCATGTCAGATGAATCTAATAGATTTCTTTGACTGGGTGACCAAAGTAGTAGACCAGGGAGGGGCTGTGGACATGGCCTACCTAGACTTTAGCAAGGCATTTGACACAGTCCCACACAAAGATTAATAGTCAAATTAACCAGCCTGGGAGTGGGTCCCAGGGTGGTAGCCTGATAAAACATTGGCTGCACAACAGGACACAGAAGGTAATTGTAAATGGAGTCCACTCTGAAGAAAGAGAGGTTACTAGTGGGGTACCACAGGGTTCAGATTGGTCCAGTCCTTTTTAATGTCTTTATCAGTGACATTGCAAAGGGACTGGAAGGAAAGTATGCCTTTTGCAGATGACACAAAGATCTGCAACAGGGTTGATACACAAGGAGGCGGAAAGGATGAAAAGGACTTGGCAAGGTTGGAGGAATGGTCAGAAGTATGGCAGCTAGGATTCAATGCAAGGAAGTGCAAATAATGCACATGGGAAACAAGAACCAGGGAAGAATACACAGTGGGTGGGGAGGTAGTAACAACAAAAAAAGAAAGGGACCTGGGGTAATCATATCAGATGACCTAAGGTTAGCAAGCAATGGGAGAAGGCAGTAGGGAGGGCTGGGGTATACTGGAATGTAGGAGAGGCATCAGCAGCAGAAACAGGAAGTTGCTATCCTCTGTACAGACAGTTGGTGAGACCCCATCTGGAGTACTGTGTCCAGTTCTGGAGACCCCATCTCCGCAAGGACATAGACAGGATAGAGGTAGTCCAGAGGAGGGCAACTAAAATGGTGCAGGGTCTGCAAGAGAAGCTGTATGCGGAGAGACTAAAGGAGCTTAATATGTAAACCCTTGAGGAAAGAAGGGAGAGGGGGGACATGATAGAAACTTTTAAGTACCTCAGTGGAAGCAACAAAGTCCAAGAGGGTAGCATCTTTCAGAAAAAGAGACTTGCAAGAACAAGGGGACACAATTTAAAGATAGAAGGAGGGGCGGTTCAGGGGCAATGTGAGGAAGTATTATTTCACAGAGAGGGTAGTGGATGCATGGAACAGCCTTCCTGAGGAGGTTGGGGGTCTAAAACTGTGGAGATTCAAGAATGCATGGGACAGACATAAGGCAATTCTTGTGGGGGGTAGGAAGAAATAGGCTATTGGTTAACTAGGATCTACGGCCTATCCTGTAGGTAGGGAAATGGGCAGACTAGATGGGCCAAGTAGTCCTTATCTGCCGTCAAAGTCTATGTTTCTATGTTTCTATTGGAGTTGGCTCCATAAGGTAGGAAGGGAAAATGAAATGGCTCGATGGCCAAATGTAGTACGAGTTTGTGGGACGTCAATCAAGATGAAATTTGATTTCCTGAGTTAGTATGCACTGCGGGAGATGTGAATAAGAGATGTTATATAGCTTGACAGTTTGTGAAGAAGTATCTTGAGGGTCCAGATCCCAGCATGGAGCAAGCGTCTGGTGACAAGTGATATCCAGCCACCAGCAGAATACAGGTCACAGTGGTGGGTTCTGTAAGGAAACTGGTGATAAACATATAGCACGGTGATGGAGAACATCCAGCTTACTTAGGCTAGAGATCACAGTGAAGGCATAAATGAAATCACCGTAATCAAGTAGGGGAAGAAATGTGGTCAGTGCAAGCCTGGTATGGGTAGCAAGAAGGAAGAGCTATTTCTAAAGAAAAACCCTAGCCGTGTTTTTAGCCTCCTAGATAAGTCTTCAATGTGATCATTGAAAGAGAGCTTATTGTCTATCCAGAAGCCAAGATATTTAAATTTAGTAATGACTTCTAGTGGTTCTCCCAGTGAGGTAACTATAAAGTTCTTTGGAAGCAAAGGGGGGTTACTGATGGAAGGACTACTAGAAAAAATCATCGCCTTGGTTTTCTTGACGTTTAAAAGGAGCTTAACTTTAGTAAGATTAGTTTCAAGCTGGGCAAAGTCGGTTTGCAAAACTTCCCTAACTTCTGCTAGTGTTATGCCAGAGGCATACAATACAGTGTCATCAGCGAAGAAGTGAAGACTGGAGTTCACTGTATGAGAATGATGTGGGCCTGTGATGTGGGTGAGTGCAACTGAGCAACTTGCAAAATGGCGACTCAATTGTGGCACCCGTCATAGGGGCTACCAATGAGGGACAGTGACCGTATGAGGGGTGGGCGACCTGTAAGCGACAGCAAATTAAGCACATGTACATCACATGTGGGGGGTTGGAGCGAGCACGCATGGTGAGGGGTGAGATGGGATGTGAGGGGTGGCACTGTGGTAGTCTGCCGAGCCGGTCCCATGGTATAGCAGGTCAGCTCATGCCTTCAGTGGTTAGGGTGCTAGGTTCATGTCCAGGCACGGGTTCGTTTTTGCTGTCTGGCCTGAATTAAATTTTTTTTTACGTTATGCCCCCCGCTGACGTGCACCCCCTGGAGTTGAGAATCCTTTAGTAAGGAGACTTGTAAAAAATACAAGTCCCTGGCACCATTATGCTGTGAGCTGGGGAGTCAGAGCGCCGAAATTGATTTTTGGCGCTCTGACTTCGCCATAACGGTGATCACCCTTTGACGGGCACCATTATCACTTAGAACCCAGCATCCTTCAGGAACCTCATTTCCACTCCATCCAATCCAGGTGATTTATTTATAGTAAGTTTTTAAAGTTCTTTCAATGACTCCTTCACCTGTATTTCCCTAAAATAAAATTTGGGGGAGTTTTATCCAATATTACTTCATCCTTTTTAGCATTTATTGGAACAAGGATATTTATATCAGGTAGAGTTGCAAAACATAAATTTAGTGCATCAGCAGCTTCTTTCTTACCCATGATGTTCCCATTTGTATCCGCTATTTCAAATTCTGATCGATCCCTAACAGGGTTATCTAATTCCTGAATAATATCCCAATATTGTTTTGTTTGTGTGGTACTGTTTATTTTATTATGGTAACAGTTCTTCTTAGCCTGTCTTATAATTTAATTTATTTCTCTGCTTTTTACATGATTCCCAATCAGAAGTATTTATGTCTTGTTGGCTTTCTTTTGCAGCCTGTTTTTAAGCTAAATCATCTTCCTTATGAACTCATCTACCCATACTAAATTACTCTTCCTAATTTTTTGGGTCCTTATAGGGGAGTGAATGTTACAAGTTTGTACAAACACTTTAGTAAATTTGACCACACCCAGATTTAGGTCAGGGATTAAATTTAACCGGTTCCAATTTTGATTCTCCAAGTCTCTGATAAAGTTCATGACATGGTAGTTTGCATAATTCCTCCTCAATATGAACTTATCTCTATTTATACTATTGTAAATATACTGGATCATACAAATAGTAGGGTTATGATCCCAGGATTAGGAGGGAGTATCTTACTGGATGTGACTGTGAAAGACCTAGAAAAGAACATTAAATCAAGTATACTACCTGCCCCTAAAGAACTCCCCATGCTTGAAACCCCTGCTGAACATTCAAAATGTGAAAGATTTGTTCTCATTTTTAACCCTAGGTTTATCTCATGCTGCATTAAAGTCACCCATAAGAATAATGTCTTTATTTTCAGCAATAATTTGAATTTTTTGAACCACTGCCTCAAAATTTTCTGTTTTGTTTCTAGTTGGGGAGTGTATCACTCCCACCACTAACCTATGAATTTGAGATGAAACAAATAAACATTCCGGCCCAGCCAGTGTTCCAGAAAAACTAACCTCAAAAGCTTTCAATTTTTGATGAATATATAGGAGCATTCCCCCTCTGCAACACTCCCTATCTTGCTTGAAGTGATTATAGTTTTCTTGGGCTATTTCTTTATTTTGAATTTGCTTAGTTAAGCAAGTTTTGGAGAAGCCCATAATATCAGGAACATGTTCCTGGGTCTAGATTAGTTAGTTCATTTTTGCTTTTAGACTTCTCGCATTTTCATGCAATACCTTCAAAACAAGTCTTATATTAGTATTGGGACCTGGGTTGGACTCAATATCACCTGCTAACAGCAGTACAATTTGAGCAACTAAAGAATCTGGAGTCCTATCCTGCTTTATTTGCCCCTTCAAATGATCAATCAGTTTTTGATAATTAGAGAACTGCATTGATTTACAATAAAAAGAGAAGGGATTCCTCCTCAGTTGAGGGCCGTTGCATACTTGTGAAGACCTCAGATGTAACCATAAAATAGCTCTATTTTGGGAGTTCAATGAAACTACAGTAAATACTTCTAATGGATCTCCTGAATCATCCCTTTTCAAATAACAAGCTAAATAAGACCCTAACAAAAAACTAATAACATTAATTATAAATTGCATGTTTAAACCCCTATGAGAAAAAATGTAACAAGACACAAAATGCAAATACCCAAAGAAATACTAGGGAAAAACTGGAATTAGCTGCCTAAAAGACTATAAATTTACTGAAAAAATCCTCCCTCCAGGAAGCTATGCTTAAATGTTAAATATAAACCAATTTTAAAATATGCGTAATAAATTGCACAAGAAAGAAACTCACAGTAATACACTATCCACAATAACACCGGCAGGATTTTAGAACTAATTTAAAAGTTGCAACTGCTTAATCAAGGCAAGACCCATTTTATCCCAAACTCATACCGTTTAACTGTCTGAAAACAGTAATTATAATTTCAGACCCTGGGCTTTATAGGGCCCAACTATATGTAGTGCTATACATGGCAGTAATGATTCTAATTGGTATGCCAGCCAGGTGGTGTACAGTTTCAAAAAAACCCTATATCAGGTATCTTACCTTGATTCAGCAGGAGGAAACAGAAGCATAACTGTCACCCCACACATGACCCAATAACCAAAACCCCACATTTCAACATTTTTGAATTAAACATTCACTCTAATAATATGCTCATGACAACATTTATAAAAATAAGTAAAAAATAAATTTATGAGGTGTGAGGGTTAGGACATGTTGAACTGGAAGCAGAGGTGAAATATTTACATTGAGCTTCGATTGGCATTTTAAATTGGTATTCTTGGCATTGCAATCAAAGTGATTTTTTTGCATTTTAAAGTCAAACATTTATCACAGTGGCCATCCACCAACCTCTGATGGTTTCAGAATTATCTGGGCTGCCTACCTAGCTGCCCTAGATGGTGAAACACCTATGCCCAATGCCCCCATTGGTACCAGTCCAGGACCATTATAGAACCCCACAATTCTACACATTAAATCTGGGTACCAGTACTAAGGTTTTAGGTTCAGGCCTGATACATTTGCAGCTCTGCCTACTCGTGGTTTTGAAGTCATCATTGGTGTAGGGAAGCTGTAGCTGAGGTGCAGGTAGGAGCTTTGGCTGACCTCTCTTTACAAGGCTCTTGCAGCTTGCAGGCTGGAAAATTCTCAGCTTTGGATGGTTGACCCTTCTCTCTGGGCATGCAATCATGTTCTGGAACAGATCAGACTGGGACCAGGGCTGGCATGCTTCAGATCCCCACATCTAGTCTATGCCCCTCAGCGGGAAGTGCATATGGAAATGCATTGCTGGCACACTACCAGGCTGACTCCCAAGGCAATCTGGAAAACAGTCGCTTTCTTGCATTCAGCACATTTTTACATTCAACGCATTCTTGTTGCTTCAAATGGTCACAGTCAACCATGCTACCAGTGTGGCAGGCATGGTCCTTTCAGCTTTCAAGACACAGTCTCTGAACATGGATGCATTCCACTAAGACTAGGGTGGACCCAAAACTTGCACAGTCCATGCATAGGCAAATTATTTTTTGATCTCCAAAGCAGAAACGCTGGAGCTTAAAGTATGTCTCCTCACCAAGTTGCAGACAGAGCTTAGGGCATGGCTCCCAACCACTTTAACATTTTACTTGTTAACAAATCAGGTTCATTGTAGCTTCTCACAAGCTTTTTCCTGGCTTGTCTCAAGCCAAATCATACTATCAAAGTCCCTCTTGGTCATGCTGTTGTTTGCAGCTCCAATTGGACATTCACAGTCCTCACAGGCAATGTCAGCAAAAGCTCCAACCTCAGGATACTCCCCTTCCATTTCTGTAGGCACTTTTAAACAGTCACATCAAACATTCTCAAACACTGGACCCTTCTTCGGACACTTGCAACAGATATCCACCCTATACCAGGTGCTGATCAAACACGGGGTGCAGACAGAAATTGAGCACCTCTTTTTTTTAAACTTTATATTCATTGATTTGCATATAAATCAAGTGCAGTTTCACCATATGTTTTGGAAATCGCATAGATTATACACACAGCAAGGATTTAAATAATTCCTATTATATACAGGATTACAGTCTCTCCAAGTAGATCCTATAATTCAGGGAAAATCTAAAATAGAACAATTCTGTGTAGCTGTAACCCAAGAGCAGGTGGATATACTGTAACAACTAAAATGAATCCTCAAGTGTTTTCTAAATTACCTCACTCACAGAACCTAGGATCCACCTCTGTACCTTAAGAAATTTATAACCCCCTAAAAGACTTTCAGATGCAAAAGAAAAGTGCAACCCACATCTATATAAAATGAAGGTTAATTTAAGATCTCGGGAGAGTACAGCTTAATTCTCCTGATTACTCACATAATGCTGTGATATAACTAAATATATTTATGGGGCTCAATGGCCAGAAGCTCAATAGGGGCTACATTACCGGTAGCATTAAAAGAATATTTCTGAACAGCTGAGTATAACAATGTAAAAATTTATGTAATTGGGCATTTTACAAAACTTAAATAGCTTATAACAGCGGTCTGACCCTGAACCGTAAGCGACATCTTAGTGTCCAACAGTAAGGGTAATTAGGTATCAGCAGTTAGTCCCTTTCAGGTCTCATTAGAGGACTCATCTTCCGGTGGCTGGTCTCGTGCATTTGGTTGCTGAGCTTCCACCCGAGAAGCCCATTTTCCAGCATCTAGTGGGTCGGTGAAGACAAATACTTTGTCCTGATAAACGATGCAGAGTTTGGCTGGAAAGAGAACCACATGTGTTATGGCAAGATCCCAGAGCTTATGCCGAACTCCATCAAATTTTTTACGGCATTGCCGGGTGGAGAAAGAAAGATCCATTAATAAATCTACCATGTGGTCTTGTACACTAAGCGGGCCCAATCTTCTAGCAAGTCCCAAAATGCAGTCCTTTGTACCTATACTATCAGTCACTATCATGAGCACATGCGGCACTGCTTCTATCTGTTTACCACGAGGATGAATTCTGTAGGCCTTAATGAAACACCAGTCTGAAAAATCTCCATGACCCTCAAACTGCTCCCGAATCCAATTGTTGAAGAAAAGTAAGGGGTGGTCTCCTTCCATCCCCTCCGGTAAGCTGATCATCCTGATGTTAGCACTCCTCACTTGTTTTTCCAATAGCTCTAGTCAATTGTTAAGGTGCTGTGCCTCTTTCAGGCAACCCACATTTATGGCATTACATTTAGTCGCCTGTTGCTGTAAATCATCCACCATGCTATTAGCCGCTCCACTGTTGTCTCCACCAATATAATTCTTCCTACTAAGCCATCCAATTTAGTATTCATTGCAGATACTGAGGAGATCAAAGTTTAAAATTTGTGGCATAATGATTGTATAGTTTCCTCTCCTTCGGTACTGGTGGAAGGTGCTGACTTTGCCGAACTCATGTTCATAGCACCAGTTGTTGTGTGGGCATGATCTTTCTTAGAACTTGAGCACATCTTGACTTTCTGGGCCCCAAGTAGATCTCCAAATAACTTGTATTGGTAAGTCCTAAGCAGAAGTTTACTCACTCAAAATGATTCAGAAAGCTTTTCATTCTCTGAAGTTACAGCTTCATCAGCACTCTCACTGCTGAAGCAGAATGCCCGTGCAACTCTCTCACAGCTGAAGATGAACTCAGGTTTCTCCCACATTTTCCCCAAAATGTGGAAAGGCAAATGCTACCCCTGGGGGACAATCTTTGGCAACCCCCAGGCCAGGGACTTCAATCCCTTGCAGCCACTTTTTCTCTCAGGAGAGGATGGAGCCCCCCTCCCCTGCAGAGGGGCTCCTGCTGAACTGACTTGGCCCATTCTCTTCAACAGAGGGCCAGAGCCCCCCCTCCCTGTGGAGGGGCTCACATTGAACTGCACTCAGCCAGAAAAGTTTCTGGGTTTTGGGAGCTCTCTGCAGTTCCTTATTGGCTGAATCCACTTGTCTGTCTTGAAAATGAATGTAGTCCCCCAACAATTTGGGGGCTAAATTCAGGCACCAAAAAAAAAAAATTGTGCATCGAGGAGGCTTCAGGAATAATTCATTTTTGTGATTGGCAAGCCTTCCAGCCAATCAGAACCAAAGCAACCAATAACTTCAGCCAATGGGGAGCCTTAGGAGAACCCCATAAAAGACAGTGTTTCAGCAGATTTTTTAGATTCGAGTGGGAGCCCCCCGCAGGGATGGGGGCTAAGGCCCTCAGCAAGCCAATGGGGCCTAGTGATCCAGTGTAAGCACTCCAGAGTAGAGAGTGGCGTTTTCCTCTACCAAAGGGGAAACCAGTGGTAGACTAAAGCAGAACCTGCTAGCCTGGGGGTTGCCAGAAAAATATCTTCCAGGGGTTAGCTCAGCCTTTCCACATTTGGGGAAAATGTGGGTCTTGCAACTTGATGCCAAGCCAGCTGTAAGAGAACTGTACCTGCCTCAGTAGTGAGATTGCTGATGTCTTCAGGAACTTCAGATGAAAGAGAGCCATTCTGTGAGGATGCCTGAGTGAGTAAACTTGTACCTGTAAGTGTAACTAAAGGAAAAGCTTTATGGGTCAGCAAGGCCCCAGAGAACTGTTTGGAACTGTTTGCTGTCTACACCCTAAGTTTAACCAAAGCATAGAAAGGGTGGACATCTGCCATGGGACCAGAGAAGGGTCCTGTTAAAATTATATAAATGTGTCTGATCTGCTTAGTGCCTACAGGACTGGAAGAAGAGTACTCAAAGCTGGGGCTTTTTCTAACTTTGCCTGGGAGGTCCAGTATTTTGTATGTGGGAGCTACAAGAGCTATCAGAAAGCAACAAAGGAGTGCCTGTTAAATTTGAGCTTAGGAATTTACAGAAACTGTTTGCTGCCAAGTGCAAGTTTGTATTGAAATAGCCCAGAAACCTACAGGGATCCTTTATTGCCAAGAGCAAGGTTTGTGTCGAAAGGGGCTACTACGTCTGTTTGATAGCCAGCCAAGTCTGGAGCATGGAAGTGGGGTTTGCCATAGCCTGGTCAAGATTCAGGATTCTTAATTGGTAGTGAGCCTAGCCTTAAGCTCAAATCTATTGTGGTCCTAACATACTGTACCTTAAGCTCCGTCTCTACCCAGCCAGGGAAAGGAAAGATGTCCTCGGAATGGAAAAATGTGCTGAATGTGTACTGAACAAAACATAAATGTGCTGGATGTGGACTTAACAAAATATAAATGTGCTAAATGTAATGTAGCCAGCCTGGTTACACCACAAGTGCTTTTAGCCCAGAAGAGGGACTCAGTCTTCAGAATGTTAAAGTGTTGTTTCCATCATCAAGTTTTGAAGTGTCTGCAGTCAGTTCAGGTGGTACTGGCTGTTGGCTTGCCTGCAGTTTAACCTTCGTGGATAGTGCCTGTTTGTCTGAAAGCACTTAATCTCAACCTGCTTACAGAAAAGTTTGCTGTAAGTAAATGCAGGGCTTCTTCTGCATCAGGAAAGAGACTGTATAATCCTTAATTTTCTTAATTAGCTGGCCAATGTACAGCTGCACCGACCATCAGGCCTGCACCATCTTATGGACTCTGGTTACTGGGTACCCAGATTAAGGTTGGGATTGCAGGGTCTCATACCAAATATGGGAACTGGTACCAGTGTGGGTAAAATAATGACACTGTGTCAACTGATTTATTTGCAGCCTAGTTAGATAGCCAGTGCTCTGGTTATTCTAGAGGTCAGTGGGTAAGGTGAACAAAATGTGATTTAAAATGTGAACTGAGTAAACCAAATCAAACAAATCAATCCAAATGTAAATATTGTAAATGAATAATATCTGTTCCTTTCTTCACCCATCCTAACCTCACACCAGGTAAATAAACTTTGTTGTTTTTGTTTTGCAGATGCCTGTGTCATGAGCATATTATTGGTATCCAGCTACTAAATGGTAAAATGTATTGAATGTGAGGAATTGATATTGGGTCATGTTTGGGGTGGCTTATAGTAGATTGTGGGTGGTCACAGCATCCCAGAAGATTGTACTAGGTTAAAGCAAGCCCACGTAAAGCTATACTCTGGGTGGAGGCATGGTGCAAATGTAATATCTTGGGTAAGAACCAGTTAAAAGTAAATCTTGGGAACTCAGGCCCCTCAACCTACATCCTGGGTAGTAGGCAGGGGTAGTAGCCCTTGGAGTAGCACCACCTAGGGGTTATACAATGGAGGCACCACCGGGATCTCCTGCTATGCCATGTCATGCCCAGCATGGACCCCCCCAGCTCCGAAGTATTGGGACCCTTAAAATAGCTGCCACCTAAGTAACTTTTAAAAATGTGTTTAGGTGCCAAATCTTGCTCTATGCTTGTTTATTGCTGGCTCAGTAAATGTTAGTGGGTAGTGCACACCCCCCATGGCCAAAAGCGAAATTACACCAAAATTTAATTTTAATGTAAAATCTTGTACTGCAAGGGTCCCTGGGGAGAATGCAGCATCTACATCATGCTCACAACTGTTTAAAAGTGTTTTTGTTGCCTAGAATACAATATGTTTGTCTAGATTAGGATGTTAGAGGTATATACCTGGTGTAAATTGTTAAAATGTTTTAAATGTTTAAAAATGCTTAGATGCCACTTAAATGTGCCAGGCTGGGCACATGCTTGTGCGGACACCAAGCTTCACTGGCAGGGAAGAGTGTAGACCCTGCCAATTTGGGGGCTTACATTGTGCCAGGTGCTCCCATTTCTGCCCCTATTCTAGCTCCACCCAGCTGTCTGCCATTTTCCCTGGGTGTCCCCCAGTTCTGTAGTGCCCTTGGTGCCCCAAACACAGCCACAGTGTGAGAATCCTGCCCATTTGGGCTCAACTTAAGCTGCACCTTCCCATTGCTCATTTCAGCACTCATGTGCCATGGAGATCGCACATGCGCAATGCTGCGCCTTTGATCTCCTGACTGCTTTATTTGCAGTTGAGCAGGAGAGGGTTCGGCAGTCCCAGTCCCTGCATTGGCCAGAGTGGGGACCAGTGACCAAAACAAGAGCTGCGAGAGTCCTCTGCTTCTTTTAAATAAAAAGATCCATGAAGCAATTTTGATCGGGGCTCATAAATATTAATGAGCCAGAGCTCCGATCCTCATAAATATTAATGAGGGTCTGTCTGCCCTTGTGGAAGCAGTATTTTTTTGGCAGTTGCTGCAAGAAAGAAATGTAAATAAATGTAATAGCAGCAGCTTGCATGGACATTTGGAGCAAATGTTTAAAAGGGGGAAGGTTTGAAATAACTAAATAAATAACTAACTTTATTCTTGACTGCACCAGTTGAGCATTTTGGACTCAGATAGTAGCCTGCCTGCTGCAAAGGGGGTACAAAATATTGGCAGCAGCAACAGGCTCATGACTGAAATAAGCAGCTTAAGCTGGTCAGCGATCTCAAGGACAAACATGTGGCTATTGAACTGTGGGGCACGTGGGAAAATATAACAATTACTCTGGCTGCACCAGGACTTTATTTGTGACTGTGTTAAATCTGCTTAAGGGGCTGTGCGTTTAGCAGCTATTACAGAGCAACTACAGCCAATTGAAAAGCTGGGATTTTCAAACCAGGACTTGTGGGGAACTACAGGGATCTAAATTCAGGCGCCAAAACAAAAACACAACTGTGCATCGAGGAGGCTTCATGAATAATTCATTTTTGTGATTGGCAAGCCTTCTAGCCAATCACAGCCAAAGCAACCAATAGTCTCAGCCAATATGGAGCCTCAGGAGAGCCCCATAAAAGACAGTGTTTCAGCAGATTTCTCAGATTCGAGTGGGAGCCCCCCACAGGGGTGGGGGCTCAGGCCCTCAGCAAGCCAAACGGGCCTAGTGATCCTGTGCAAGCCCTCTACAGTGAAGAGTGGCATTTTCCTCTGCCAAAAGGGGAGACCAGTGGTAGATTAAAGCCGAACCTGCTAGCCTGGGGGTTGCCAGAAAAATGTCCTCCAGGGGCTAGCAGCCAGTACATTTATTTTATTTACATTATTGCACCACAGTTCAATAACCCCTTTTGTGCCCTTTCAAGCGCTCACAATATTTTATATTTATTTGAGATTCTGCGCCTGTTGCTGCTGCCAAAATATGCAGTCCCCCTGGCAGCAAGCAGGCTCTCCCATTAATATTAATAGGAGTCTTCATTAATATTCATTAGCCCCGAGCCCACACACAAAGCGCGAACTAGTACTTTTTATTTGTACAGTCCTGAGGCTTCTCTATGGCTCTGTCAAGGTCACTAGTCCCCGACCTCTCCCAAATGGGGACCGGGACCACTGGAAAGCCATTTGGTGGACTGCAATCATGGTCAGAAAAACAAAGGGGCACTTCCCTGTGCATGCACGGCTGCTGACTGCTCTGGGGAGCAGAATGAAATGTGGTGGCCCCGCTCCAACTTCTCTGGCCCCTACCAAAGCCTGGGAACATGTAGGGGCCAGGGAAAATTCAAAGACACCACGGGGCCCGGACTGAGGCAGTGCAAGGACTGGGGAAGAAACAGGGGACCACCAGAGGCACCAAGAGGCAAAACAGGCAGCCGGGAGAAATGGGCATGATTTAAGGTAAGTCCCCACGGGGGGGGTTACATAAATATATATCCTGTTAGTGAGAGGCTGAGATCAACTCCACCCTGCCCTAATTATTTGGAAGATCAAGAGATAGACCCTTGGCCTCCTCTCCAAGCACCAAAGTTAAGAATAAATCAAAAGGATTCCTCCCCGGTGTTATCCATGGACCAGCACCCCTGATTTACCCCCTTCCTCGCAGACAGTAATACCTAGGACACAGGCACTTATCGTATAAGCATAAGTATCAGGATCTGAGTTCTACTGTATTTCTACTGAGAATCATAATGCACTCACCATCATTCTAATTGTACCACTTGGGAGACACCTCTGTTTATACCATTGTATAATCATTAGTTAGACAATACTGCCATCTTCAGTTCTAGTGCAGAACAGCAATTACCTATGCAATTATGTATGTAACCACTAGTGGCCTTCACTAATACAGGTCCTTTGTCTAGTTATCTTGTCTTTCTGCAAGCTCAGCATACTTTCCCAGGCTAGTAAGAAGTCAGGTTATTTGCCACTATCCAATGATGAGACTTTTATATATCTTTTTGGTAGTTGCTATGGTTATCAGGGGCATAAGACCCTTTGCATTGCACCTTTTTCTCTGAGAAGAAGAGACTTGCTGCTGCCTATAGGTAAGAAAGATTGGAGGTGTTCTCCCCACTGTTTATCACTGTGATTTGGTTGTAAGCCTGCTTTATATACCAGAAATAAATCACTTTATGTGCTGGATACCACTTGTCTGTTGTTTCTTCACTTTAGTGCAGTTCCAACAAGAACCTGAGAAAGGTCATTTTATTACCCAGTATATACTGGTTATCCTGCTAGGGCTTTAGAAAGATGGTAGCTGCTACAAATTGAGTCTTGTACCTACCTGCAGAATCATGCAGCCTACCCCAGAATACTAAGCCTTCAGCATGCCTGCAGGATTATACTGTTCCTCCTGTCTGGGAATATAGAAACATAGAAACATAGAATTTGATGGCAGATAAGGACCGCTTGGCCCACCCAGTCTGCCCATTTCCCTACCTACTGGATAAGCTGCAGATCCTAGTTAACCAGCAGCCTACTTCTTCCTACCCCCACCCCCCAGAACTGCCTTATGACTATCCCATGCATGCTTGAATTCCACCACTGATTTTGACTCCACAACCTTCTCCCGAAGGCCGCTCCATGCATCCACAACCCTCTCTGTGAAAATACTTCCTAAATTACCTCTAGCCGCCCCTCTATCTTCAAATTGTGCCCTCTTGTTCTTGCACACCTCTTTTTTTGAAAGATGCTACCCTCTTGGACTTTGTTGATTCCCTTGAGGTACTTGAAAGTTTCTATCATGTCCCCCCTCTCCCTCCTTTCCTCGAGGCTATACATATTAAGCTCCTTAAGTCTCTCTTCATATGTCTTTCAGTGCAGACCCTGCACCATTTTAGTTGCCCTCCTCTGGACAGCTTCCATCCTGTCTATGTCTTTGCGGAGATTAGGTCTCCAGAACTGCACACAGTACTCCAGATGGGGTCTCACCAGCTGTCTGTACAGAGGGATAATAACTTCCTGTTTTCTACTGGTGATGCCTCTCCCTATGCATCCCAGTATCCCCCCAGCCCTCCTTGCTGCCCTCTCACATTGCTTGCCCATCTTTAGGTCATCTGATATGACTACCCCCAGGTCCCTCTCCATTTTTGTTGTTGTTAGTATCTCACCCCCCATTATGTACTCTTCCCCTGGGTTTTTGTTTCCCAAGTGCATTACCTTGCACTTCTTAGCATTGAATCTAAGCTGCCATACATTTGACCATTCCTCTAACCTTGCCAAGTCCCTTCTCATCCTTTCCACCCCACCCTGTGCATCAACTCTGTTGCAGATCTTAGTGTCATCTGCAAAGAGACATACTTTTCCTTCCAGTCCTTCTGCAATGTCACTTATAAAGACATTGAAGAGGACCGGTCCTAATACTGAACCCTGCGGTACCCCACTAGTAACCATCCTTTCTTCTGAGTGGACTCCATTTACTATTACTCTCTGTGTCCTATTCTCCAGCCAATTCTTTACCCAGGCTGTCATCTTGGGACCCACACCCAGGCTGGCTAACTTGTATATTAATCTTTTGTGTGGGACTGTGTCAAATGCCTTGCTAAAGTCTAGGTAGGCCATGTCCACAGCCCCTCCCTGATCTACTACTTTGGTCACCCAGTCAAAGAAATCTATCAGATTTGTCTGGCATGACCTTCCCGGCTATGAATCCATGCTGCCTAGGGTCCTGTGCCCTCTGGCCTCTAGATACTCGACAATTCTTTCCTTTAGAAGTGATTCCATCATTTTCCCTATCACTGAGGTTAAACTAACAGGTCTATAGTTTCCTGCTTCTGCCTTGCTCCCACTTTTGTGAAGGGAATCACATCTGCCCTCCTCCAGTCCTCGGTACCACCCCATCCTCCATGATTTGTTAAAAGGGTAGTCAGTGGTGTCACTAGTTCTACCCTTAGTTCTTTTAGAATTCTGGGATGAATCCCATCAGGCCTCATTGCTTTGTCCATCTTCAGTTTTAAGAGTTCTTTCAGAACCCTTTCTTCTGTAAATGGGCCAGTATCAACTTCTGTATCCAGCGTGTTACTACTGTTTGTTTTATGTCCTCCCCTCTTCCTTTGTAAATACTGAGCAAAAATATTTGTTTAGTATCTCTGCCTTTTCACAGTCTCCTCTGCCCACCCTCCCACCCCTTTATTAAGCCTCACTATCCCTCCCTTGGTCTTCCTTCGCTCCCTGATGTACCTATAAAAGGTTTTATCCCTCTTCTTTACTGAGTTGGCTATCTTTTCCTCGGTTTGGGCCTTTGCTGTTCTGACCGTCTTCCCAGCTTCCTTTTGCTTTAACTGATACAGTTCTCTGTCCTGCTCCTTCTGCGATTCCTTGTACTTCCTGAATGCTTTCTTTTTCTCTTGAACCTTCACTGCCACTTCCTTTGAGAACCATAGTGGTTTCTTACATCATCTTGTTTTGTTTATTTGCTTCACACAAAGGCTCGTTACCTCTGTGATGGCAGTTTTATTATTCCCCATTGTTCTTCCACCCTCCTTCCTGCCCATTTGCTAGTGCATTCCTAGGCACTCACCCATTTTGGCAAAAGTCAGCCCTCCTAAAGTCCAGTACCTTTGTCTTTGTATGGCTTGACTCTATTGCTGTGTTTATTGTGAACCATACTGTTCGATGGTCGCTAGTTCCCAGATGGCTACCCACTTCTACATCTGTAATCCTCTCTCCATCTCCATTTGAGAGAATCAAGTCTAATATTGCTCCCTCTCAAGTGGGCTCCAGTACTAGTTGTCTAAGGCATGCCACCTGTAGGGCCTCTAGAATAACTGCACTCTTCGAAGAGGCAGCTGCAACTGCACTCCAGTTAACATCCGGCATATTCAGATCACCCATCAGCAATATCTCCCCTTTTTCTGCCATTCTAAGTATACTTTCTATCATTTCCCTGTCCATTTCCTCCCCCTGAGAAGGGGGTCTGTATACAACCCCCTGTGTATTGTGGTGCCATTGCCTGTCTCCAAATTTACCCACAGTGCTTCTTCCCCTCCCTGTTTACCCTTTTGTTCTGTTGCTTTTATTCCTTCCCTTATGTAAAGAACTACTCCTCCTCCTCTTTTACCCTCCCTGTCCCTCCTGTAGACAGTGTATCCTGGTATGTTTATGTCCCAGTCATGGTTTTGTGTGTACCATGTTTCTGTGACTGCCAAGATATCCAGATGTTCCTCCTCCATCAAGGCCACTAATTCAGGAAGCTTGTTACCCAGACTACGGGCATTAGTACTCATTGCTCTCCATTTTTTGATGGCTTTACCTTCTGTTGCAGCATCCCCCACTGACTGTTCTACCTCAGTCTTTTCTCATTTAGTACCCTGTTTTGTAGGGAGAGGCTGGGATTTTCCTGCTTCTTGTCAGTGCCTCCCAGCAGACTAGTTTAAAAGCTTGTCAATGAAGCATTTAAACCGATTGCTCAAAAGACTTGTTCCCTTCCTGGACAGATGCAGACCATCCTGCCAGTATAGGCTGGTGTCCCTCCAGGTGGAACCCCAGTCCCCAATGAAGCCAAACCCCTGTGCTCCGCACCATTTTTTCAACCATTCATTAAACTGCATGGTGCCAATTGCCCTGTTGCCCAATTGCAAATGTTGAGCTTAACCGGGGCCACCCATAGCTGACTACAGAGTAGGCCTCTACTATTTTCTGGTGGGAGAAAACTAAAGGGCTCAAAATAGTACACATGAACATCAATAATTTTAGGCCTAAACTCCATGAGTTAGTGGGCTGGGCTGAGGTGTACACCCCAGACATTTTTGCTGTAACAGAGACCTGGCATAAGCTGCAAGTACTCCCCCACGAGGCAGAACATCCGGGGTTTACTACCTGCAGGCAGGATAGGCCCATGAAAAAGTAAGAAAGGTTCTCATATACATAAAAAACAACACTACAGGCCTTGCTGTGCCCATGCCTATCCTTGACAACTCTGACTGTGAAGCCTTGATAATAAAAGTGTTGCTGGTTGCAACAAAGTCCATCAGCAAGGGCTGCATCAATAACCCTCCCAAAGATGCTGTTCCGGCAACTGAGATACTGCCAAAGGCTGTCACTACCCTACTCATCGGAGAATTAATTCTGCTAGGGGACTTTAACATCAACTGGACACCAGGCATGGGGGAGGCTACTAAGTCTGCATTAGTGGATGCCCAACTCACCCAAATAATCACAGATCCCACCTGTCATAACCACAAAACAGGAAACCATACCCTTCTAGACTGGGTACTGACTTTCAAACTAGAAATAATTAGAGTAGCAGGGGTCTTTCCAGACTTTCTCAGTGATCATGCCCCTATTTTCTGCATTTGGAAAAATAATTATCCAAAATACCCTCCCAGGATATTCTAGGCCTGTGACTTCTCCAAATTTAACATAGACTCCTTCCTAGCCACCTTATCAGAAGTGCACTGGTCAATGACCAAATAACTTCCCACCATAGACAATGCCCTTGATTTCCTTACTAACAGCCTCCGCTCAGCTGCCAATAAACATGCCCTGCTCAGGCAGCTCAGAGTAAAAGGGCAACACTCCAAATGGTTGAACAACGGGCTAAGAAAGTTGATGAAGCAGAGAGATAAAGCATGGGTGCAATTCAAACCAAAAGAACTTCAATCAGACTGGCAGCGGTATAGAGAAATAAGAAACACCTGAAAAAAAGACCTGAAAATAGCAAAAAATACCTTACATCACTACAGGACAGGAATCTATCTTATCCTAAAAATTCTGGGTACAGATTAACACCCTCCTAAAGGGTAGTTCCACCCCCTTGCAGAAAGTAAGCAGTACTGTGACCCATTAGCCTTGGCAAATGCGATGAACACCTTTTTTACTGACCTAGGTAGATATAAAGACAAATTACCAGCATCTCAACAGCCTCTCTGCCACAACTACCCACCACAAGCACTGTTCCCAATTTCCATTTCAGATTAATAACTCAAAGTGAAGTTCTCAAACTGTTAGAACAGATCAAAGCTGAAAGTTCAGCAGGATATGATAAACTAGACCCAAAACTAGTAGTTATTGGCCCCTGTTATTGCATCTCCATTCGTAATGCTTTTTAACAGGTCCCTCTTAGAAGTACAAATTCATGCAAAATGGAAAGTGGCCATGGTGGTACCAATACTCAAGAAGGGCCCAAAAGAGCTAATCGAACATTATCATCCAATCTCTGTCCTCTGCTCACTGGCCAAAAAGCAAGAGAGATTAGTTTACAACCAGCTTCAGGATTATTTAGAACAGCATGGTCTGCTCACAGACAGACAAGGTTCAGGAAACACCATGGAACAGACATAGCCCTGGTCAGGCTGAGCACAGATATATATATATATATATATATATAGTGCCATAGATCGGAGGCTTAAAACTGGTGCTGTCTTCATAGATCTCGCCAAAGCCTTCAACCTGGTCAATCACAGACTTCTCCTGAACAAGTTGGAACACCTAGACCTGGACAGACTGACCCTTCAGTGGGTAACTGACTACTTAGCTAACAGGTCACAATCAGTAAAATGGAAGGGTGGCCTATCAGGGCTGCATCCAATTACTGACAGTGTGCCACAAGGCTCCATTCTTGGCCCCCTACTATTTTCCCTTTTTGTAAATGATATGCCGAAAAACTGTGGTGTGACAAACCTGTTGCTCTATGCTGATGATGCAGTTCTCTACAGAAGCTACAATGACATAAACATTGTTAATGGTCAGCTTACTAGAGATTTTGGAGCACTGAAAGCTTGGTTCACAGCAAACAAATTGATCCTAAACTTGAAAAAAAAACAAGGCTATCCTGTTTGGCCCCAAGCACCTAGGTGCAGCCTGGCAGAACCCTCTAACTATTAATACAGTTCATGGCTCTCCTTAAGTTGTTATCACCCCCTAAATGCTTGTCATCATGCTTATATTTAGCATTTGTCTCATTACTCATTGTACTAGACCAATTCACCCTGCTGCTGGCATGACTGGCCAGACAGTTCTTGATCTGTAAGCTTAACTGGTACATGGCTGTCACCATATGTATATAGCACAGAATGTATGCAATGCCAAATGTATGTACCTAAGCTCTTGTGTCAATGGATATAAATTAACTCAGTGTAAATCTTCAACTATGTCTGAATGCATAAGGCTTGTCCTGTCTATGACTCACTGTAATTAAATCCGGGTCGCCCCTGAAAAAGGGACATTTGGTCTTAGAGGGCCTACATAAATAAATAAATAAACACTGTGGTGACCAACAACCATGGTTCACATGCAGCCATTGGACAGACAGTGCACACTGTGCAGGTGTCCCACGGCCTCTGCCTCCACATTAAACCAGTACCGTCATGGTCACTGCTGCTGGCATGCAGCCTCACATACTTTAAAACAGGGTGGAGGACACCCTCACTGGACAGGCACCCATAGACAATGGGGGTTGGGGTGCACGCTCCAGAGCAGTGTCACTGTGACAGTACCCACATGCCTGCACAGTACAACTAGCACTGTACAGGGCCTGGTCTGAGGGCCCATGGACACAGGCACCCATGATGGTATAGTGCATACATGGAGACATCAGCCACGCAGGCCAGCAGTACACAACATGAAAGGTTCCAGAACACTGCAGACCCAGGCCTACTTGTGCAGAAGCATCACACAAACGTAGCTATGTCACACACAGTGGTGACCAGTAGCACATCTGCAGAGGCCATCCACTTCAGACACACAGGCATGGGCAGCTGCAGGTCCTGTTGCCCCATATACCCCTGCAGTGCTGTGGGGCCTGATATCTGCCCCTGTGGCATGGGCTGGTGCAATCACAGTGCAATGGCAGACAGCAACCCCTGCCCATGAAATGTAGAACCCATTGCTACCAGTTGTCCTGAATGTTACAGGTCTGCTGTGGTGTCATAGGAACAAAGAAATGGCAGATAAGGATCACTTGGCCCATCCAGTCTGTGAACCCTACAGCTGCCCTGGGAACCTGGGTCAGTTTGGGGTGGCGGGAGGGTGAGGCTTACCTGTCCACACCATGCACAGTTGCACACCACCCATTAGCACAGGGACAGTTCCATAAAATTCCATTGGGCCTGGATCTGCCCATACTTCCACACTGTCCCTGTGTGTGGGGACATCCCTGCTGTTGCCTCCCCAGCCCCTTGGGACCATGGACCGTCAGTATGTGTTGGATGACACTGTGGGGTATTTATGCACATCCAACCATCCCCATGGCAGAAAAAGGCACAGAGAGCTATACCTCTCGACCGTCCCACAGGACAGGGGACACTAGCATGGACTTAGGTTTCCCTGTCTAGGACTCTCAGTGGGTAGAGACATGGTTAAATGAAAGAAGCCAGAGGGTTTGTATAAAAGGGGAATATTCTGGCCATGTCAGAGTGACTAGTGGGATACCCCAGGGTTCTGTCTTGGGACCCTATCTTTATATATATATATATATATATATATATATATATATATATATATATATATATATATATATATATATCATCGATGCAGGTACAGTCAGTCTGGCTCTCAAAATTTGCAGATGATACCCGAATTGGATGCAGGGGCGTCATTTCAGCAAAATCATAGGGGTAGCAAAGTGGGGTGGGCATGATGTGGGTGGGGCCACGGTGTAGGCGGAGCCAGAGAAGGTGGCATTTGTCAATGTGACAAAGAGCTAGTTACCAAGTAATTTAAAAAGGGTGACTGTAATCAACTGTAAGCATTTAGCACTGTCTGAACTATTAACAAAATTGAAATGTCCTGCAGCCTTGAACCTCTTCATAGGAAGAGTTTTTTTTAATCCCCCCCCAAACACACTGACACACACACACCTAAAGCTTAGTTGTCCTGCTTGCTCATTTCTTATCATTTAGGTAGATTTAGCTGAAGCAGGAAAACTGACTGTTGTCCCCGTGGTTAGAGAAGAGCACAAAAAAACTTCAGGTTCAAATCCCACTACAACTCAACATCTAGCTTGGAGTGAACCCTTGAGCAGGTCAATTGGCCTCCTTATGCTTTAAATCTCTCCCAGATGTAAAACTGAGCAGAAAGAAGTGGGGGACCCCACTGTTGTTAAGATGTTTCATAGCTAGACTACTATCCTGGAGCCATGGGTGTAGGCAGGCATACTCCATGTACACCATGGTGTATGCTTGTATTGAAGGGGGTCAGCATATAGGCCCTGAACAGCTTCCCTAGTCCATGGACACAACACAGAACCAGCAGAACCTTTCTGTTTGTTTATATGTCAGCACCAGAAGGATTGGCCACTGCTACTGTCTTTGCAGCCCAGGGGCTACACAGCTTTACAGGGTCTGGGCTGGTATATTGGTGTCCCAAGGAACAATGCATGACATCTGCATATACCCATGCATGGGGGGGAAGGGGCAGCAACCAGTATCAGGGAGTACAAATGTCGTATTGAGTGTGCCATACAGGGACACACACACAGTCCTGGTGTACATATGTATATTGTCTGGCTACACCTACACCCTGCCTGAAGCAATATACTGTACCACCAAGAACTAAGAAGGTTCAGATTGAGTGCAGCGTCAGTTGCTTGGGCCCCCAAATCATTCCACAGCTCAGTCCAAACAAACACAAGTGAGAAAAAAAATGTCCTAGCCTGCACGCAGGCAGCTACTTACCTTACCACCTTTGCTGGGCGATGCTGGCTGGCTGTGCTGACGGATGCTCTCCAACTCCTCTGCTACTGCAGCTTCTCCCCTCGCTCGCTCCTCCGCAGCTCCACTCCAGCTCCAACAGAAGAAAACCGCTGGCTTCTGCTACTCCGCTGTCTCACCTCACCTGCTAGACACCTAAATCCTTTAGCACCCTCCCCAGCTGCGTGCAAGTGTGGCGATCAGGGGCAAGGGCAAAGGATGGGGACTTCGGGTCAGGCCTCACCACCTCAACAGTAAAAGAGGAGTTCCGAATTGCTACTGAGCAGCTCACTTCTGAAAGCCCCCTTCCCTAAGTCAGTGACCAGCCGCCACACCACCCAGTGACCCGGAGAGTCTGTTGTAGGCCTCAGGCTCACTCAGCCTGCCTTAGCTGCCTAAACTAACCTCCTCCTTCCCGACCCGACCTTAACCGCAACCCCACCTGGTGGCACCACCTGCAGAGTGTTCCAATCATCACCTGCCTGGCCCACCACTCACTCTATTCTCTCCCCAGCATCACCCCTGCAGCACTGGAGTGCCTGGTGGTCTCCCTACTGGCCGACTGACTCCCCCTCCCAACCCAGTCCTGACCTGGAAGCATGCTCTCTCTCCCGTCTCCCCAGCTGACACACTGCACTGCTGACTTTGCAACAAGTAGTCCCGACTCCCACCTGGTCCTCCGAGTCTGCACCGTCTCTGGCCTGGGGTCTTGCACTGCAGTTGTCTTCTTGTCTGCCCGGCCGTGCCTGCTCTGCCGATGGATTGCAGATGATCGGATCGCCCCACGGCTGCCTGGATCAGCTGCTCTCGGCTTGGAGCTTCCTTCCTTGGCTTTAATACACCTACACCTGCTGCCTAGCCCTTACTGTCTGCCTGCCTTGATGGACCCAGTCAAATCCCACCAATCCCCACGCACACGCGTATCGTGGATTCGCTCCTAAACCCTCCCCTCCCAGCCAATCACAGCAGTGCCAGCACAAGTGGCACTTGCCAACCCCAACGCCAATGATTTTCGGGGGGGGGGAACTAAGCTGCAGACAGTTGGCACCATCCGTCCCTGATCAGATCATCTGTGCTAACTTTATGCCAGCACAGCAGACTGTCAGGCTCCCTGAAACCAACCTCCGGTCCTCTTCACACAGCAGCACAAGCATGCACACAGCCACGGAGCATGTAACGCCACCAAGCGGCAAAGCGCATCCATTTTAAGCTACGCCAAGGTCCAAAGGAAGCCAGAGCAGGCAGGGGTCGCAAGCCCTGTCATAGGGGTCGCATAATTTTCCTAAATGACGCTCCTGATTGGATGTCCAGTAAACAATGTGGAAGATCAGTTTATTCTACAAACTGCTTTAAATAAACTGGAGACATGGGCCTTGCATAAAAAATCTATTTTCAATATTGATAAATGTACGGTTATGCATCTTGGTAATAATAACAAGCAATTCCAATCTACCCTGGGGGGTACTGCACTTAAGGCTGTCAAAGATTAAATAGATTTGGGGATATGTATTAGTAGCGACCTCAGTTTTAGCATGCAGTGCAGCAAAACTATTAAAAAGGCAAGTAGCATAATGCACTGCATTCAAAAGCATATTAAGTGTAGGGATAGAGAGATTATGATCCCCTTGTACATAGCATTGGTGCGCCCCCATGTGGAGTATTGTGTGCAGTTTTGGGCTTCTTACAAAAAAGGAGATATTGGATCCTTGGAGAGAATCCAGAGGAGGGCTACCAAAGGGATTAAGGGTGCTGAAGGACAGAGCTATGTGCAAAGGTTGCAATATTTGGACATGCATTCCTTAGAATATCGTAGACTGAGAGGGCATATGTGCCTGATCTACTGGGCCCTGACTGATATACATCTGTAGGATCTTTTGGGGCTGCTACTAAGAGACCAATCATATAATACCAGGGCACATAGCTTCCAGCTGGTTAAAGGTAGATTTAGAACCAACAAAAGGAAATATTGGTTCAATATTAGAGTGACTGAGATCTGGAACACCCTAACACGCGAGGTTGTGGATAGTAAGACAATGTTAGAATTTAAGACAAAGCTTGATAAATATATTATAAGTAGGGACATTAAAGGATATTCATAAAATATAAATGGCAAGCTAATGGACTAATATCTTTAAATGCTCAGTAATATCTATGTAATCTAAATAATGTGCAATTGCACATTTAAATAATATAAAGCAGTGATGGCACTACACAGCAGCTGTTGGATATCAAGGGTCAGATCTTCATTACTACTCACTGTGTGATTCTGAGCAATGCACTTACCTCTAGTTCTCCATTCCTCTCAGTTATGGTAATGGGTGGAAGCAAGACCTCATTGGAAACGAGATGTGGCATCACAGCAGGGCTATCCTGGGTAAATACATTGTAGCAATGGGTAAAAGTAGGACCCTACTGAAAATGAGATATTTCATCACCGTTGATGTATCCTGGGTAAATGCATTGTAGAAACAAATAAAAGCAAGATCCTACTGGAAACAATATTGCAGCTCATTTGGGCTACCCTTGGTAAATAAATTATATTACAAAGTAAGGGCTGGGCACCACTTGTGTTTAGGGTTATGTGGTGCCCTCTCTCATCCAGAGGAGCACATGCCTTACGTCATGAACACTGTCTCTCTGCCTTTAGCTTGCCATCATGGGTCAGGATGAATGGGGACCAGGGACAACCAATGCACAATTTTGGGTACCACAAATGGGAGATCAGTCACAAAGGAATATCCACACTGGGAGCTGGGATCAATCACAATGCATATTTATTTAGTTATCAGGCCTCAAACAGCTTAGAAGGGCATTACCCTTACCTTCTTCAGTAACTCACTATTCCATTGTCACCATTAATCATGTTCAATCATACAAGGCATATCCTATGCCCACTATACTACACAGTACAATACTTCATTTCCGGGATTACCCTCCTTTGCATTAAAGGGGCTCTGCTGATGCTGTTACATGAATTAATTGTCACAACTGTTTCTCCCATTTTGGAGCCCTGGCACTCCCAAGACCATTTGTGCCCTGGCACCCTCCCAGGCAGGGCCAGCACTACTCTGGGGGCAAACTGTGCCTGCACCTGTCTTCCTGTGTCAGCAAGAGACAACCAACTGAATTTATTTAGTACACCAGTATTATGGTCTACTCCTAAATCTATTTTGTTGGTCTGTCCATATGTGCCTCACTCCAGCGCCACACTAATAGCCCTAGTGACCCAAAGAATAGACTCCCATGCCTGGACCCTGCTGGGGTCTTACCATCACCAACTCTTGTTAGGCCCTGTCCTCCTGATTACCATTCATTCGGGTTTCATATCCGGGGGCTAAACACTAAATTTGCTTATTCCCTTTTTCTCTTATGTAACATGTTAATGGAGGACTATTCACATGTTTGCTCTCTTCCATTGGTTCTGTGGATGGGACTGGATCCACACAGATCCTGGTGACTTCCTTAGAGGGGTGGCCCACCACAACTCCCAGGTGCTTATCAGGTTTCAATCTTCCCTTTATTGAGGCTGGGCAGTCAGATGGAATCCACATCCTCCTAGCTGGTGATCTCCTCTGGGACCCTGGCTGGGTTTTGAGACTCCAGAGACCTCACTGAAGCAGACTAGTGCGCACCTGGACCCCGGAACCCTTCCATCATTCCTGAGACTGCAAGACCCTTTGGCCTGGTCACTGCTAGAGAGGCTGGATTCTCCCTCTAGCTTGTTCTTCTTTTCTCCCCAGTGACCCTCAGTTAGCCTTTCCCTTTTATAGTGTAAAGGGGGAAGGGCAGAGCCATGAATATTCCATGAATATTGATGCCACTCTGTGTGTAGACTCAGCCCTAGACCTCCTCCTAAAAAACTTTCTATCAATAGCAAATAAACATGTCCCACTCAAACAATTAAGAGTCAAAGGGAAGGAATCCTGATGGCTATCCAAGCCACTTAAGAATCTCATGCGGTTGAGGGATGCAGCTTGGCATACGTTCAAGGCCTCTGGACTCTCCTCCAACTGGCAACACTACAGAGAGCTGTGTAACAGAAGCAAACAGAATATTAGAACAGCAAAACAAACCTACCTTAAAAAATTACAATCCAAAAACCTGTCCAACCCCAAAACTTTCTGGGCACAAATCAATGCTTTGCTGAAAGGAAACACCAGGCTTCAAGCACATGATATTGTGTCAAATGGTGTGCACCTTACTAATCCAGAAGACTCTGCCAATGCTATTAATGAGTTCTTCACAGATCTAGACACATTTAAAACTCCCACCTGCTGTCCCAACAAGCTTATCCAGAAAACCCCACAACCTTCCCCAATTTCCACCTGAAATTAGTCACTAGGCAAGAGATTCTAAAGCTACTAATGAAAATCCAAACCACAGGATCTGCAGGTCACGACAAGCTAGACCTGAGGCTGGTACATGTTGCAGCCCCTGTCATAGCCTCCCCATTAACCCAACTCTTCAACTGGTCCTTCCTTACTCGAGGGGACATTCCCTAAGGCATGGAAAGTTGCCCTAGTAATGCCTATTCACAAGGGAGGACCACAGGACCTAGCCAAGAACTACCGCCTCATATCTATCATTAGCACCCTTAGCAAAATACTAGAGAGAATTGTATATAACCAACCCCAGGACTACTTAGAACAACAGAGTCTTCTAACAGCCTATCAACATGGATTCAGAAAACACCATGGGACTGAAACGGCCCTAGTTTGTTTATCTTGGATATCTTCTCAGCTCTAGACTCTAGTCAGATGACTGGAGTAATATTCATAGACCTAACAAAGGCATTCAATTTGGTTAACCACCAAAATCTTTCAGCAAAAATGAAATCTGTCGGCTTCGATGACCCGGCACTGAGCTGGTTCTCAAGTTACCTTTCAAACAGGTCCCAAAAAGTAAAATGGAAAGGGGTAGTATCAGCCTCATGCCCTATAGGGATGGCATCCCCCAGGGTTCAATTCTGGGGCCCCTGCTCTTCTTCCTGTACATAAATGACTTACCAAAGAGATGTGGGGTTGCAAACCTGATTCTGTATGCAGATGATGCAGTTGTATACAGGTGCTCCCACAGCTCATCCCACTTAACCAACCTACTCACAAGGGACATATAGTCCATGGAGTCTTGGTTCCACACCAACAAAATGGTACTTAATGGTAAAAGAAAAACAAGGCTGTACTCTTTGCCCCAGAAGCTTAGATCTAATCAGAATGCATACCTTTTCCCCCGCTTCCCTAAATGATAGTAAAATAGAGATTGTCGATTCAATTAAGTAACTAGGAACGTATTTCGATCCATACTGCACTCTCAGGGTTCACATGGACCATCTAACCAAATCTTTAAATCAACAGCTGGGTCTCGTATACCACCTTGCCCCTTCCTCACAATAGAGTCCAGGCATCATATTGCAAATACCATCCTATTCCCCACCTTGCTGTATGGGTCCTCAATCCTCTGCTCTCTCAGGAATACTGAATTGCACAAACTTACATCTCTATACCATTGAATCGGTCACTTTGCTGTAGCTGCCCCCTCCAAGGAACACCACTGTATTGTCCTGAACTCACTTCAGTGGCCGGCACTGGGAAGGAAATCAGCCTTCCATCCCCTCTGCTTAGCATACAAGCTTCAGACTAGCAATGCTCCCTCTAGCCTTAAAGACCCATTACCAGAAAAAAACAAACTGGTGACCTCTTAGATCCTCCAGCTCTCATCAACTATTAGTCCCACTGGTCACTGCTTGAGACAGGTCATTTACCACTGCTATCCCAACCCTATGGAATGCCCTCCCAACCAGCCTAAAGGAATGTGCACCCTTGGCAGTTTTAGGAAAGGCCTAAAAGCTCACCTACTTGGAATAAGTATTTGCAACTTTAACCACTGAGTAAATTATTATTTCCTCCAGAACCTTACCTACGAATCTTCCTGGCACTTGCCTGCTGATATGTTAACTACCATGTGATCTTAAATGTATGTAACTCACAATTTTGTCTTTTTGTATGTAATATATTGCCTTGTGCTTCTACATGAATTTGCAAACAAGTGTCTCTGTTTATCGTCTACCCTTTTCCAAGTAAACCTATGTACTCTCTAATCATCTGTATGTAATTACCCCCACCCCTGAAAAAGGGACCTCTTATTCTCAATGGGTCCACCCGGTAAACAAATTTTAAATAAAATAAATAAAATTCATGCCTGCGCTTCCCACTTCTTGCTGAGTCAGAAAGCCCCAGGCACAAAGTCCAGACACCGTCTCCAAGGTGGGGCCCACTGAAGAACATTTCTCAGGGTGAGGCTTAACAGTTCAAGTGCTCTGTAGTATCCATTCTCAAGTGGGATGAAGAAAGAGGCTGATTACATATTGGTTACATATACTCATATACTGTATATTGTCAGCAGTCACTGGCTTTTTCCGGTCTCCACCCCTGGAGGCAGTGGGGCCAAGTAGTTTAATGGTTAGAGCACTGTTGAGAACAGCAAGAGCGCAGATTTAAACCCCGCTGCAGTCATATGCTGTTTGTGTAACCTTGAGCTACTTACTTAATCATCCAGTGCTCCAGTCCACCCATGCACCTACAGAAATGGGTAGAAGCGGGGCCCTACTGGAAATTAAATGTTGCATCTCAATTGGGTTATCCAGGAGAAATACACTGTAAGAAAAGAAACAAAAGTAAAACATTGTCAACAATTGCTTGCCTCCCCTGAACCCCACAAGCAGTGTTGTCAAATGGTTATGGCACTGTTAGAAACTGGGAAATTGCTGGTGCACACTAGAGATGGATGGCTTGGCTGTGACCCAGTTCTGATTCCAACTGACTTTTTTTTCCAAAAGGTTCTGATTTACTCGGAAGAACTGTAGACCTGTTTTGTTATATTTGAATATGAGAAATGCATCAGTATTATTCTTTTAGATCCCTCTGTTAAAAAAAATAAAATGTAACCTTTTAAAAAACATTGTTGCATCTGTATTTTCATGTTGTTTTTCAAGATCAGCAAGCAGGCAACAGCAATACAAAACGAATTGGCTGCTGTTCTTGACAGTCCCATGTGTCAGCCACCACATGATATTCATACGAAACAGTGGGCTGGATTCACAAAACTCCTGAAAATCCCACAGCTAAGAGGTCACTTGAGCACCCAAGGAAGATGGACGCTTAAACTTTTAGCTCCCTACCATCTTCCCACCGAGCCGCATTCATGAAGTGATTTTTTTCAAATACTACCATTACTGCAGCAGTTCCTATCACAAGATAAGCACAATGTCCACCCAGATCAAAGGGGTCGGGCTGCAGGAGACCAGTATGAAGCACAAGAAAGACATCAACAACTCACCACCAATCCTGGCACTTCCAAAAGCCAAAATGGCCCCTGCTCCCACAGTAAAATGGACTCTTCAAACCTTTTGTTGGAGCGGATAGCGGCCAGTGTGGAGGTTATCCGGCAAGTGGTCACTGAAACCCAATCTTCCATCGCAACATTGTGCGGGAGAGTATAATTAAAGGAAAAAAAGACTGAGGATCTGGAAGGCTCACAGCAAGAGAGCACGAGGAGAATTCAAGCAGCAGAGACCCAGGTAGAATGGCTGATCCGGAAGGTTGAAGATCTCAAAGGTAGGGGAGAGGAGAAAAAACCTGTGCCTCATCGGCCTTCGGGAGGGGTTGGAGTGTTCTGATCCAGTCCAGTATCTTATGCAGCACCTCCCAGAATATTTGGGCCTTGAACTTACGGGATTTAATTTTGAAACTGATCGTGTGCACTGGGAGCATGTCTCCTGGCACTCCCAGGCTTCAGACAAACCACGGCTCTTAATTTTCAAATTGCTTAGATATCAAGACAAGGAGTTAATTATACTAAAAATGAGAGAGTGACAGCAAATCTCGGCCGAGTGGAATAGGATCTCTTTCTACCCTGATTACCATCATTCTTGTACTTGAAAATGCCAAAAAGTTAATAAAATTAAAGCAGGTCTCAGAAACAGGGGACCTATGCATTCTCTTCTTTACCCAGCTATCCTGTCAGTTCACATCGCCGGGAAGCAGCACCTGTTTCGCTCACCAGAGGAGGCCAATAGTTTCTTACAGCACACACTGGGCTCCTCAAGACCCATGGCCTCCCAGCATCACAACCCCAAACTGAAGCTCCGCAGATCGAGGAGTCCAAGGCCTGATGCACTGAGCTAAGTCCTCATGAATGGCTTCCTGTCAGTTGAATCCCAGAGCACTAAGCAGAGAGGGGAATGAAATTTAAATCTCTGTGCTCCTATTTGGGAGATTTCTTAGCTTTGCAATGGTGAACCGTGAGGGTCTTGAACCTCAGTCCTGTCTAACCTCATTAACCGAAGCCAGCTACAAACTTTTCAATCAGCCCATCAGACCACTTGAAGGCTGTCAGTACATTGACCAATGAGAGGTGCTAGTACTTCCAAGAGCACTATTCTTGTTCTGCTTCTTGCTGTTCAGAATGGGCAGCCTTACATTGACAACTTGAGCAAGGCATTGCCCATGACTGTTAGTTGTGCCAGTTGACATTGCAATGAGTCCCCGGGCAACACAGAACCAAGGCCACATATTGCAGGACTCAGGCAGTTATATTGTTTGAATATGTATATTGCTGTCTTTTGTATAATGAAGTGCCACCAACACAAATGCTGTATCCTCCCCGCCTCCCCACCCCCTATAGGATGCTTCTATTGTGCAGCATACAACACTTGGCTGTCCTCAGCATTGCCAAACCTTAAAATATCTGCCCTATGGGGGTACAAGAGGCAAGGGCAAGATGCTACAGTGCAGCTTTACTTTCATTCTACTGCACTTGCCATGCTCCTCCTCCCCCCTTTTTTACTTCCCCTTACAGACTAGCTCAATGTATCTGGGTAAGATGCTTGCTCTATATTATTATTAACACTGCAAGAGAACTGCCAGGCTTGGCATAGCTTGCTTTATGGTAGCCATTAAGGGCATACTCGGGGAGTGGGGGCAGCGGGAACATCTCAGCCACTAACCAGATCCTGTGTGAGCATCTAGTCTGACTACCCTCGCTTTGCTGTTAGAGTGATCATCTGGCGTGCCTCAGCTAGTGGGGAATACTAAAACAAGTTTATTTTCAGTTTTACACTATGATCCCTTCCTTCTTTTCTTTTCTCATTTCAAGCCATTCAAATTAGGTTATATCATGTTGTCTGTGATACCAGTGTGGTTAATTCTACTGTTATTGCATTTAAGATTCCTGTTGTTACCTACAGTTACAGAATTTTTTGTGTGGAATGGCAGTGGGATGGGGAGGGTACAGCATTTGTGTTGGGGATCTGGTGCCTCCCACAGAAGCTTGCTTATTCCAGTATGGCCCAACTGGACTTGCTAAAGGTCATTTCATGGAATGTGAATGGTATGTCTAGCCCAATCAGAAAATGCAAGATTTTATCTACGCATAAGGATATTTGCTGCGCTATGATGTTTCTTCAGGAAACACACCTGCTGCAGCCTCAGGCTGCTAAACTTAAATGTACAGTGGCGTCCCCAGGATGAAACTCAATTCTGCAGCATTTTGCAGCACTCTGCAGAATGCTGCAACAGATCTACTGAATAAAGCTATGGAATTTCAATGACAATTAGTCTCTTTTGTCATTCAGGAATGTGACACTGCAAGGATGAAGCGAATGCCACAGTTTCCTGCATGACAACAATGACTAATTGCCATTGAAATGACATTGCTTTATTCAGTAGGTCTGCTGCAGCATACTGCAGAGTGCTTTAAAAGTGTGTTTCATCCTGGGGGACGCCACTATATGTGGGTAGGAGAGGCATACTTTAGCTGTGCCACTACTAAAACATAAGGGGTAGCTGTCCTGCTATGCAAAGGGCATCAATTTGGGGCACAAAAGATCATTTCTGACTCTGAGGGATGACATGTACTAGTAGACAGGACATACTAGGGAGAATCTCTTCAATTAGGTTCTGTGTATGCCCCGAGCTCCCTAGAAGTCTCTCTCTTTACTTCATTACTAACCCAGATAACTCAGGACCACTCACATTTGCTTGTAGGAGAAGACATCAACCTGGCTGTCTCTCCCCTGTTGGAACCCCTGTTCAGAAGCTACAATAGCAGACCAGGTCGCTCAAGCCTTCCATTGTGCAGGTTTGAATGATATCTGGTGGGTACTTCACCCTGGGGAAAAAAGACTATACTCATTTCTCAGCATCCCATTCATCCTATAGCAGGATCAACATTATATTTGTTTTGCATAAACTAGTTGCCCATGCCTGGAGTATGGCACTGGGTAATATACTTGTGTCCGAGCATGCTCTGTTACCTTTTCTATGTCATGGGGTACAACTCCTGGCCCCAGAAACAAATGGAAATTTAATACCTATTTTCTGCAGGATGAAGACTTCCAACATGGCTATGGGAGAGACCAAAGAATATTAAACACACAATGACACACTAGAGGTCTCTTGTGGCCTCTAGTGGGATGCGCTTAAAGTGGCAATGAAAAGTAAGCTCATCGTGTACAAGTCCAAACTACGCAGGGAAAGAGATAGTGCCAAATGTGAGCTGGAAGGGGCACTAAAGAGACTGGAACAAGAGGTCTCTCAGTTCCCTGAAAGGGAGCTGATATTTAGACTGCAAATACAGCACCTGCAAGGAGAAACAGAAAGTACATTACACTACTGTGTAGAATATAACCTGTATAGACTGCATCAGACTTACTGGGAGGCAGGGGAGTAACCTGGACGGCTGCTAGTCCACCGTGTCCAGGCCCTTGACACTACTAAATATATTTCATTCCACTCATACAGTACATATTTCCCCTACAGAGGTTGTCACCTCCCCCCAGGACATAAAAAAGTGCCTTCCTGGAATACTACCAGACTCTATATTCCTCAGAGGTAGCTCCCTGCAGGGAGCAACTGGATGCATTATATGCACCTATTTGCCTCCCACAAGTGCCGGCTGAATTCTACAACACCCAGATTGTCCTTTTTCGGCGCAGGAGATCTTAGATGTTATCTCCTCAATGTCTTGGGGTAGGTCCCCAGCCCAGATCGATACCTGTCTGACTTTTATTTTAGTTTTCGCACACTCCTGGCCCCTAGGCTTACATCAGTATTCAGTGAAGCAGTGAGGCTATAAAGTCTCCCACGTTCTTTCTATGAAGCATTAATTATCCTACTTCCAAAAAAGTGCAAAGATTACAATCAGTGCTCACAATTCCATCCCATTTCCATCCTCAAAATGGACATGAACATTTTTTGCTAAACTACTTGCTACTCGATTGAGTCCAGTCATGGGGGAATCGTCCATCTGGACCAAATGGGATTTGTCCTGGGCAGACTGGGGTCTGACAATACCAGACATATACTGGATCTGTTATGGGAGGCCAAACACTTGTCAGAACCCATTGCCACCCTGTCCTTAGATACTGAAAAAGCATTTGATAGAGTGGAGTGGACTTACTTATTTGATGCCATGGGCAGATTTGGCTTCCTTAGGCAGTTTAATGATATGGTCAGCCTCCTTTATCAAGACCCCACTATGAAAATTGTAACAAATTCTACTATCTCAGCACCCTTCCATCTCAGGCGAGGTATTTGTCAGGGATGCCCTTTATCTCCCTTCCTGTTTTTACTGGCTGTGGAACCTTTGGCCACAGAATTTGGAGTACCCAAGATTTCCAGGTATCCTAATAGGAGGGCTGAACCACAAGTTTGTATTGTTCACAGATGACTTTACCCTTTTCCTCACTAACATCCCTGACTCCCTCAGTTCTCTCCAAGCACTTATAAGAGATTACTCTGCTATTGCAGGGCATAAACTTAACTCTACATCCTACCACTAAACAAGGCCTGCACCCAGAATCTTGCACAAGCATATCCATATCAGTGGTCCTCTGAGGAAGTGGTCTGTTTAGGGGTTAACGTCCTTGCCACAGTGAAAGGAATACTAGGCGCCAATGTCTAGTTGATGCTAGATAAGTTGGATGCAGACATACGCAAGTGGAGCATGCACAGCTTGTCCCTCTGGGGTAGGGAGAATGTCCTAAAAATGATTACATTCCCCAGAATACAATATATTCTCTCCAATCTACCCATTGCCCTTCCGGTATCCTTCCTTCAGACACTGAACTCCAAAATCTCTAAATTCATTCAGGCTGGCTCTTGGCCAAAAGTCAGTCTACCCAAACTTCAATAGCACTGGAAGAATGGGGGGTTTGGCCTACCAGATATACATCTCTTGCACTCGTGTGTAGTTCTCCGCCAAGCTATTTTTATGCTGCAGCCCTGAGTTTGTCACTCCATTGCCTATGTGGATCGCCTTGGAACTCTACCAAACTAGGCAGTCTATACCTGGTGCCTTAATTCTCACTGACTGGCTGATTGACAAACAGACTTCACCCTGTACCAAGCATTCTAAACTGAAATGGAAAAAATTCCTTAAATCAGTGGCTGGTCCCACTAAATTTTCCCTTTCTCTCCCAATCGGGGACAATTCTACTCTTCAGATAAATAACAAGCCCATTGCATGGACAGCATGGAAAAAAGCAGGTATTCTTACTCTAGGAGATCTTTATGATCCTGGCATGGGACTATTGCTGCTTTTTGAAGCCCTCAGAGTCAGGGGGATATGTCTGGGGAGGGAAAGATTCACTTCTGGCAATACCTGCAGCTAAGAGACCTTCTTCGAACTGCTCTTGTCTCTACACATATACTACCCACCTCCCCGTTAGATGACTGGCGGGGAGCCTAACCAAGTTACAGCACTTGACCAGTAAACTGATGAGGTTGCACATTTATTTATGCAACAGGCATCAGAATAAAAACCGGTGCATAAATCCATTTATTTAAGACACTGTACAGATAAATGACTATGATGTAATCACTATGAGAATAACTCAAAGTTATTCCCATAGTGATTACGTCAAACCCCATTTATCCACAAAGTGACTACGTCACTGCCCCACTCCCCTGCCTGCTGCCACTACCTCCTTGTACTGTACCGCAAAATTAAACTGCACACCAACTCTTTAGTGACATCCCCCTCCAACACTCCGTCAATTCCTGTACACCTATTCTCTTTTCTTATTCCTCTGAAGCTTTTTTCTGTCCAATACCTGCATTAGCTTCCCCTCTTTCTAACTTTTCCAATAACATTTCTCTTGTGACTTTTCATTATCATTTCTACCTTCTGTACTCCGTACCGGACTCTAACAAGCAGCTCCTCCCAGTCGAACTCCAGCACTTCATGCTCATATGCCAGCATTTCCGAAGTGCCCCTGGCATAGTGTTCAAAAATTACAAACTTTTTCTTCTTCTTAAATAAACATAAATAAAACAAAAAAAGCCATGTAAAAAAATGCCTGCACAAGTTTCACATCGGCGCTCGCTTAGACTATCCGCCATATTGTATTACACTTTCTCAAAACCTCTATCCTCCACCAATAACAAGACACGCTGCGATGTCATTAAGACATCGAAACACCACATCTCCAACAATGTCCATGGCAACCTGGCACAAGGGGGGGGAAGCTACATTTAAAAAAAAAAAAAATAAAAACTTCCATCACATTTTAAAAATGGCAGCATAAAAAACACAGAAATCACACTAACACAAAACTCCAGGCCTACTGCATAAATCCAATATGCGGGGGGCATCTGTTGGATACCAAAATTATTTGTACAGTACCCTGTCACCTCTCGTAACCCTCACTCATGGCTTCACCACTTGTGAGGTTACTCAAGGTTACAGGCTACTGTACAAATAACTTCGGTATCCAACAGGCACCCCCCGCGTATCCCATATATATATATATATATATATATGAAATATGACATGGCCTGAATGAAGATATCATTTTTATCTTCACGAGAGGCCAATGATATCATGATATCTCATGTGTGGCGAAGCCATGAGTGAGATATCTTGATGTCATTGTCCTTGGTATGATATCTTCAGTCAGGCCATGTCATGTTCTTTTTACACACCATATGTTTTGGGCCACATGCAACACTGCCCCCCCCCAAACAAAATCCCCTTATCCCACCAACAGAACAGATGACATGTTATTTGAAAAGAAACATTGTCTGGTTGATCCTGCAGTTTAGAGTTATTTAAATACAGTTATTTGGTTGATCCTGCCATTATTTTTAAATAAATACAAAAAATAAATAATTACATTAAAAAGAAAGTGAAAGTATTTCACTTTCTATTGCATGGCTGTTTCTCTATAGGACTTTCATATCCCCCCCCATACACACATATACACATGCCTCATATATCTGGTTGATCCATCCATTATTTTTTAAATAAATAAATAATTTAAAAAAAGTATCTGGTTGATCCTGGCACTCTGACAGTGGGTAACCCCAACAGTACTTTCACTACCATCCCAAAAATGTAGCGTGACCGCGTGCTAACAAGACTGACACATAACGTGCTGCCAGAGCATTACAATGAGGCAGCCTGTGTCAGTAAAGTTAGAAAAGACTGCTTTTACCTCATTTTTAACTGTGTTTGTTTAAAACAAGCTGCCAACTCCACCAAAAGGACAGCGAGTGAGTCGGCAACTGTGGAACAGGTGCAGCAAGCACGAGCATCTGTTGCTATAGCAACAGATGCTCACATTTCCGTCCCCTGTTCTGAAGCTGCCGACTTGCTTCCTAGTCTTTCGGTGGAGTCGGCAGCTTGTTTTAAACAAGTGCAGTTAAAACTGAGCTAAGAAACAGTCTTTTCTAAGTTTACTGACACAGGCTGCCCCATTGTAACCAGATACTTTTTAAAATGATTTATTTATTTAAAAATAATGGCAGGATCAACCAGATATCTGAGGCATGTATATGTGTATGTACTGCCTGCCTCAGATACCACTTTTATCTGTCAAGATATCCCAAAACATATGTTGTGTATATATATATATATATATATATATATATATATTCATGTCGAGGTTGCGTCACCATGTGTGTTTATGTTTGCGTCACCTGTATGCGTAACCATTAAGCGCTTGCATTTGCTTTGCAGTTACCTTTACTATGTCACAAGACATCATGTGGTGGCGCGGGGTCCAAGGGCCCGCGCTCCACCACTGCACTCCTTTCACTATAGTTCTCATTCTCAAAAGATGGGCGCTTCATGGCAAAAACTGCTTATCGTCAGTCAGTTGAACCCACAGTGACAAAGCAGGAGATATTTTAGGGTTGAAAGTCCCTTGCACCCAATTGGCCTCAACCAGCATCGGTAGACAGTTTACGTCAGCCTTAACCTCACCCCATCACGGTAAACAAACTGAGGTATAGGAGAATGGGGTGAGAGTTAGGACCGATGACCCAATACACACCCGATGCCGGTTGGGGGTGGGCTGGGGGCAAGGGGCTTTCAACCCAACACCGAATTTCCTCACTTTAGTCACTGTGGAACAACCCTAACTGATGCATTAAACAGAGTTTTTTGCCATGAATTTCCCATCTTTTTGAGAATGAGGACTATAAATAGTGAATGGAATGCGGTTGTGGGAGCGCGGGCCCTTTGGACCCCGCGCTTCCACCATGTGATGTCTTGTGACATAGTAACAGTAACTGCAACACAAACACAAGCACTAATGGTTACACACATGGTGAGGCAAACATAAATGGTAACGCCAACGTTAATAGAAACACAAGCGCTAAGTGATGCCAAAGTGAACAGTGATGCAAACGGAGATGCAAGCGTGTACAGAAATGCAACTGGTAATGCACACAGTCATGGTACTGCTATTGTAAAGGCAAATGTTAACTATTACAGCAATAATAACGCCAAAGGGATCAGAAATGAAAAGGCAAACGCAAGCGCGTATGGAAACACAAACCGTAACCTGCATGGTCATGGTACAGCAATTGGAAATGCAAATAGTAACAGTAACAGCAACAATAATGCCAAAGAAAACAGAAACGGAAATGCAAACACAAGCGTGTACGGAAACGCAAACCATAATGCGCACGGTCATGGTACCGCAATTGTAAACGCTAATGGTAATGGTAAGAGCAACAATAACTCCAAAGGAAACAGAAATGGAAACGCGAATGCAAGCATGTATGGAAAAGCAAACCGTAACACGCACTGGAACGCAATTGGAAATGCAAATGGTAATGGTAACAACAACAATGACGCAAAACGAAAGACAAATGCAAACGCAAATGCAAACGGAAGGGTGGCAGCAAACATAAATGGTAGTGAGCACAGTAATGCAAAGTGAAACACAAACAGAAACAGTACTGTAGACATAAATGGTAAGAGTAATGCAAACGCAAGCGCAAACAGAAAGGCAAAGGATAATGCACACGGTGGCATACACAGAAATGCTAACGCAAACGGGTACGGAAATGCAAGTGGAAATGCTACGTGTAACGGTAAGTGGAGCGCACACCCTGGTTCTCCCCAAGAGCTGCACAGAGAAACACAGTGAGTACAGAGAATGTATGCATAATAATGGGTCTCAGAACAGAAAATGAGTTGGAATACTAAATTGCTCATATCTCAGGAACCGTATGACATAGAACAAAAATTAAAATTTTGTATGGATTATGACTTTCCTGGCTAGTTTTGCACTTAGCCCCTGTTTGGGGGGCTAAGCATTTTTCTGACGAACAGTCTGTATCTCGCACCATTTCCGAGATTCGGGCCCCGAAAGGCGCAACGGATGCCGCAATGTTAGTCTCTTGGAAAAAGTGTCAACTTTGGAGTACTGTAACTTTGCATCCCTGCAATATTTTTTCACCAAACTACCGAAAGGCACATTTGTGAGATGTTGGCTTTCTTCCCTTCAAATTTCAGCCCAAAAGACCAAACCATTCTTTTGCAGCACGGTGGCAAACAATTCCTGTCATCTTGGTCATAGTGTTGCAAAGTAGTGTTGTGATTTGCGACACTTTCGCAAAAAAAATCACTAAAGTGTCGCAAGTGCAACACTACTTTGTGACAATACTTTTCCCAAACATTTCAAAAACATATTTATGGGGTGTTTAACCCCAAAACAAAGACATGCCTAGCATCCTCAGGGCTCGACTAGGTAAACACAAAAAGAATTGTGTCCCTAGATGGTCCCAATTTTAAATGCTAAGCATTTCTGTGATCAGTAACTGTAAAAAAAATGGGTGACTCACGACACTACATGGGTCATTTGTAACACTAAAAACTGCATTTGCAACACTGTCAAACTTTTTGTTAACTTTTCCCATTGACTATAATGGGAAATTTGTTTTTTGAATAACTTTTGAACCATTTAATATTTTTTCACGAAATCTTCAAAAGGCACATCGGGGACCCCGCCACATGTTTTCTGTAGTTTCTGGACCAGTCGCACAAACCGTGCAACCTGTAGGTGCGAGCAAAGAATGCACAAAAGGTAAATGTGCTCCGGAATGTCGCTTAATAACTCCACAGCTGTATATCCGACTGGTACGAAAGTTAGCAGATCCCAAGATATATGGCTATGCCCTATGCCTGCCAAATGTCAGGTAAATCTGTTGAACGGTGGCAAAGTTATTAAGGTGCAAAGTTTCACCATTTAACCTTAAATGGGTTACTCAACCCTAACTGTGGTAGCATAATGTGTGTAGTGCCATGGTAGTGGCACTATAGTTAGGGTTGCAGGGTCAAACCTAAAATGTGCACTTTAATAACTTTGTAACCGTTTGTCTGATTTGCCTGATATTTTGCATGCACTGTCAGATACTGTAGATCTCTGGATCTGGCAAGTTTCGTTCCAGTCGAATATGTGGTTGCAGAGCTGCAGAGTGCCAAAAAGTGTGAAAAAGACTCACTTTTTGGCAAATTCTTTGCTCAGGGCTACAGCCCAAATGGTTTGTGGTTCTGGTCTGACATTTTCAAGGTATATGGAGACTGGGTTGCTGATGTGCCTTTTGAAGGTTTGGTGAAAAAATATTAATCTGTTCAAAAGTTATTAAAGTTTAAAGTTTCCCATTATAGCCTATGGGGAAAAAAGCATGTTTTTACTTTTGCTAAAGTACTTTTTTTCAGTTAGTAGTGGCTAAAAAACACTGTAATTCAAAAAAATACTGCCTCTTGGTAAACAGTAATAGTTGTGTTTACCTAACTTGGGCCCGAGGAACACGATCCTGACATTAGCTTTTCAAAATAATGCCTGGAAATATGTTTTCTCAAGTTTTCCATGGGAACTTCTGTAAATTTGCAGAAGCACTTTTGTGAAACTTCTGCAATTTGTGGAAGTTTCACAAACATGCTTTCACTAAATTATGAAAGCTTTCTTGAAACGTTCACAAAATTTTGCGAAACGTTCACAAATTTGCAAAATATGCCCCCCCAAAAAACAGTTTCTTTGCCATTTTATAGCAAAAAAACAGTTAGGACTTTGGGGCTGAAATTTGCAGGGCAACAAGGGCTTGCACTACAGATGTGCCTTTTGCTGGCTTGGTGAAATTTTGAAATTTCCCATAGGATAACATTGTGGTGGCCACGCCACCTTTTGTTGGCTATATCTTGAAAACGGTTCAAGATATGGATTTTTCGCTAAGCATAGCTTAAGCATGTGTGCAGTTTGCCAGGTCATGATTACAACTACAGTGGAATTTTTTCCAAAGTTCCCTAAGTCACACCCTGACACCTGCTGGTGAGTGGAGAGTGGGGGGTTGGGGTGGGGAGGTAGGACTGGTAACCCTAACATTAAATTTCCAATCTTTGTCGCTGTAATATCAACCCCAACTGATGCATTAACAGAGTTTTTTGCAATTATATATATATATATCTGTATAAGCAATTTATGCAATGCTATGACTTTTCTGGACTTTTTCCATCAATTGATTACTTAAGGATGTTTACAAATCTATAGTTACAGAGAAATCAGTAATTGGTTAATTTCAGCTGACTGATAAAATACATGACGAGTCCTATGTATTATCTCATTTACCAGCATATTATCAACTAGATTAACATAATGCGGCATGTTTTAGTATATTATGCTGGTTATATAATATAATAATACTTACCAAATCTAGACCCAGTATACTTTAAGGTGATTTCCATGTACTGATGTTATCCCACAGCTGTATACTAAATGAATAATAATTGAGCCTCATGCTTGTAGTTTACATCTGAAATATTGATTGCTGTTATTTACATATGAAAGTTCATGTAATTATAATACAAAAGTTCAATACAACTCTTTATAACAAAAAAAAGAAAATCCTGCAGCTGCAGGAAAAACTCGGCACAAGTGGCAATTTCTCTCACAGCTACAGTGTTCTCCAAAGTGGAGCTGATAATTTATGCCAGCTTGTGGGTGGTATCACCATGGAAATTCCCACAGCTGTGGAAAAACGTTATGACTGGTGGGGCCAGCCATAACATCTTCCACAGCTGCTTCAGATGTGAATATCAGTCTCCGCAGCTGCGGAGATTTTAGTCCACAGCTGGAGTTGTGGTGTGGGACTTAGTCCCAAAGACATTAGTGAATCCAGACCAGTGCACACTATGCAGCTCATTTATTTCTATTTATTTATTTAAGTTTCAGAATTACAGTACCTTTGAGACAGAGACTCATTTACAAGGGTTCCACGTCAACAGTGTACAGGGAAAAACAGATAATACAACAACATACAATAATTCATAAAATGTCAAACAACAATTCAAGACAGGTGATACAGAGAATACAGAGTCACATTTTTACATTGTTATAGAGTTAACATTAACAGAGTTTCCAAGCATGTTACAGAGTCAGTTACAACAATGGCACCTACAGATAAGTTGCAGGAGCATTAAAAACAGTTGGGTAGGCAGAGGGTGCTGTCAGTAAGGTGACATTGTCAATAGCGTCAAGCTCTGAATGCATGTGTATCAGAAGCAGACCAGGCAGGAAGTAGCTAGGGTGGTGGCCAGAGCTAGCAACAAGTATGCCAGTGCAGAGAGAGAGCCTAGGCAGAGAATAATGTCTTTGTCACATAAATTAACTTAGGGTAAGGGGGTGGAAAACTGAGTGGTGTTGGGGTAGGGGTAATTAGGAGGAATAGAAAAGGTCAGGTGGGGAGGTAGGAAGAGAAATTAGTGGAGAAAAAGGGGAGTAGCAGGGGGAAGGGTGGCGAGGTGGGTGAAGAGAGGAAAGGGTAGAGGCAGGGCAGAAGTGGTGCTTGAGGGCAATTAGGCGGACTGACTCAACAGAGTACTATGAGCAATCACAGATACTAAGTGTGAGGAAGTGCTGCCTGAGTTTGAGTTTCGAAGGGCCTACCTTGTGTTCAGACAGAATATGGGTAGCTAGGCCATTTAGCCAGGTAGGTGCCCTGAACATGAATGCCCGTTGCACTTGACCTGTCTGGCAGAAAGGGACTTGATAAGAAACCTTATCGGTTCTCCTTGTGCTCTGAGAGTTTGAGGCATGTACGAGGATTTTTTGTGTGGAGGGAGGGGAGAGCCCGAGAGCAATTTTTTTTGCCATCAGGCAGGACTGGTACGAGATCCTACTCTTGAGGTTCAGCCAATTGGTACAATCATACAGACCGCAGGTGTGAGTATGCCTGTCCACACCAGCAACCAGTCAGCAAACTTTATTAAGAGCTATTTTTGATTCTACTAAGGGCAATGTCGGTTGCTGACCTGTAGATAACCAGTCCATAATCTATTATTGAAAGAACAGAACTTGTTACTGCTTGACGGAGGGCATCAGGGGTCAGGCAGTACCTGTGTCTGTAAAGGAGTTCAATTCTGGAATTAACTGTCTTACATACCAGGTGTATGTGTTTATGGTAGGAGAGGAAGCTGTTAAAGAGCTACTGACACCTCAAAAAATTTTTAAAAGGTATAATAATTAGGTACAATTCTGCCTGCATTCCATTTATAGTTTATATATTTCTCCTCCCCATTATTTATTACTAAGGAAATTTGCTTGAATATATGATCTTTCTTGCTTAGAGTCTCTTTAGTCCATCTGCCTCTATAGCTTACTCCCTACTTCAAGTTATAATCCTCTGTTGTGACATCACAATCTATTGCCATGGGAGAAACTGTGATGTCACAAGCAGTGCTCTGTGACTTCAGATAGGGAGAAAGCAGCAGGAATTGACAAACTTTTCAGGAGCAAAGATCCTGTTTTGATACAGATGACCTTAGTAATAAACAAGCATTTGTCAATGCCGAATGTTGCTTGCTTGTATGTGCTGTGTAGGTATTTGGAAGTCAGTGGAGTGCAAATATTGAAAATTTGCAAACTTACAAGCGTGCGTAGTAACTGCACATCGCATGCTAGTAAAACAGTAATTTTTAGGAAGTTTGTCACCAAATTTTCAACATAACCATTTTAAGACCTCTGCTCATGAACAGTGTCACTGTGATTTTCTTAATGTGTCCCATACAGTGATTTCGCACACTGACTGCGCCATTGTGCGCTACATGGGCGGAAACATGTTTTGGGCGAGATGTGAAAAATGACAGCTGTACTGCTCATAAGGAGTGTGTAAAATGACAACGTTGAAAATCTGGAGTGAAAATATTAAAATTCACAAACTTCTGACGTGCGTAGGAACTGCATAGCAGGCCTACATAAAAACAGTCATTTGAAGATTTTTCACCAATTTTCAACATAGGCTTTTGAGAGCTCACCTTATGAACACTGGCAGTGTCATTTCATTAATCGGTGCCGAAGGGTGATTTTGTGTAGTGACTGAAATCACCTTCTCCGCCGACACCCATGACACTGACAGCATCTCATGAGAAGGAGTCCCAAAAACCCCATGTTGAAAATTTGGTGTATAAATTCAAAAAATGCCTGAGATATGCAGCAAAGTTGAAAACCTATTTATTACATTATACAGCTTACCGGCATTTCCTCAGTTCATGGTCTGCTTTGAAGAGTGCAGACGTGTTCCCGGTCCACCCAAGATTGTCGCTACCAGAGTCCGGAGGTAAGTATGGGGTAAGGGGGATGTGGGAGGCAGGGTGCACAGTGGTGGGCGCGGGTGGGGGCAGAGACAGCGAGGGATCCGTTTTTGTGTTTCAGGGTTTTTTTTTTTCAAAAAGAAGACCACGACGACGATTTGCCACGCTGGTGGGCTCCCAGCATGGCACAAGGATGACTGTTTGGGGTGTGGAGCTGACGGGGATTGGGCACCCCATGGTGATAGCATCTGTTGCCACACTGGGATGGGCTCCAGCGTGGCACCCTGTACCTCTGGGACAGTGGAGCCGACGGGGATTGGGCACCCCGCTAGCTATAGATGTGTAGCCACACTGGGGTGGGCACCCAGCGTGGCATGTGGAACTCTGTTTGGGGAGCGAGCACAGCCGGACGGGGATTGGGCACCCCTGGTCGGCTATACAGTGTGTGTGTAGGGGCGAGCATGCAGTATGTGTGCGTGTGTGTGTGAGGGGAGCGCATGAGCAGACGATATCTTATCACTGATCACTGAAGCGTAGCTCCCCCTTTCAACTGTACTCCACTACATTTTCGACTGCTGTCATAGACAGCTCCAGCAGCCATTGGGGAACTGCGGCCGCACCTGCAAACACACTGACTGAATTGGAAGAGGGCTGCCATACCTCTGAAAACTCGTACGATGGCACTATGTTTCTTGCACATGCGTGCAAGCAACATAATAATGGAAAGGAGGACTGCAGCACTAAAGGGAAATACAAGCTAGACTATGTCTAAATATTAGGTTTTGTTAAAGTTCTCCTGAACATGTCACCAGCTCTTTAAGGGTTATGCCCAGATATTTAAAGTTATTGACCTGTTCTAGTGGTATATTGTGGTTACTGAGGATGGACAATTGAGTTGATCTGTGTTTGTTATGGGGATTGGTGAATATCATAACTTTGTTTTTTTTTGTAGTTGAGAACAAGTTTATGGAGCCCAAGCCAGGATTCTACTTCAGTGAAACTACACTGGAGGATGTTTTCAAGAGGGAGAGGATCAGGATGACTTGCAAAAATAACTGCGTTATCCATAAAGGAGGAGATTGCCTGTACAGACTTGGGGGAGGGCACTGAGGGAAAGGCTGAAAAGAAATGGGCCGAGAATTAAGCCTTGAGGGACTCCAGAAAGTATGGGATGTCTATCTGAGAGTGTGTCATGGATTTTTACCCACTGGGACCTGCCTCCCAGATAACTGGAGAACCAGAATGTGGTTTCATATTGAGGCCAATGTCAGAGAGTGCAGTGAGTAGGAGGGCATGTAAAATCTATATAAAATGAGCCTGCGAGGTGACCGTGAACTAAAGCTTTGTATGTAAAATCGGAGAACTCAAGAAGGGCAGAGGAAGTGTTATACCCCTTCCTGAAGCCATGCTGCGGATGGCATTGCAGAGTGTATTTGTACAAGTACTCGGTTAGTTGGTCTGCTACGATCTTCTCCAGAGCTTAGACAGGGGAGGGAGGATGGATATTGGGTGGTAATTACTATTGGGAGGCCCTGTCACCACTTTTATGTACAGAGGTCACCACAGCTGCCTTCCAATGTGTGGGAAATTGTCCAAGACAGAGGGACAAGTGTAGCAGCTTGGTGAGGGGGGGATAAGACAACACTGAGAGTGAGGTGAAGTAGTTTCAGGTCCAGTGCATCACTGCTGAAACGAGTCTTCCCCAGCACTCGCTGAAGATACTTTTTGGCTTCTTTGGGTGAGACTACTTTGAAATAGAAAAGGGGGGAGTTGTGATCACCAGGTGACTGGGGGGTCAGAGAAAAAGTCAGGGGGGAGGACTCCACACAGGTCAGTAGAGGGAGAGTTGAAAGTATTAGTGATGAGCTGAGGATCTTGGGTGGAGGTACCATTAACATTTAACAAGGCTGGGGGTGATTTGTTGGGTTTACCTGTAAGCTCTTTAATGTTTTCCCAAAACTTCCTGCCATTTTCCCCAGGAAAAAGGTAGGGATTCTTTAAAGTGGGCAGCTTTGGCAAGCCGAACTTTGCGAGTGCATGTGTGTCGTGCAGTCTTATAATGCTGCAAGTCAGATGGGCTTCCCATGGCCCGAGCTTTCTGCCAGAGGTGGTCTCTTGTGGACATGAGCTTAAGGAGGGCAGGGGCGATCCATGGGTTACTGATGCCCTTGACTTTCTGTTTGAGAAAGGGTGCAAAGATGTCACAGGCCTTATTGAAGGTCGTAATAAAATGAGCCAACGCTTGGTCAATATTGTTGGCAGAGTTGATAGGTGACCAATCATAATGAAGGAGGTAAGATTGGAACTGCCCTAGCAGACCTCTCTTTAGGGTCCACTGAGAAGACAGTTTGGCTGGTAGTTTGGGAGCCCAATTAGTCCAATGACATAGAACAGGGGAGTGGTCACTAATCGAGTCTGATAGGACCACTATGTCCAAGAATCTGTCAGGATGGTTGGTTAGGATCAGGTCGATAAGAGTGCTGTTACCAGTCCTATAGTTGATCCTAGTGGGTACAACTACCTCAGAGCGATTGGATAGGTTAGAGATGTATTCAATTATCGAATTGAACCCTTTAAATGTGTCCTGGGGAGGGATACATAGAGGGAGAACAATGAGTGACTTACCTTTGATCCCTACTGCCACTTTGACAGCTAGTGCCTGAGCTGTGTTCCCAGAGATTACTTTAGGGAGAACAAGTTCCTGCAGTGTGTCAGATAGGTATATGGCACCCCCCCCTTTTACCCAGTCTATCCTCACAGAAAAGTATGTATCCCTGCAGGGCGTTTGTTTTGGGAGAGCCTTATTGACCCAGATTTGGAGGAGGTCAATTTTGTGCAGAAGGCTACAGATGTTAACTGAAGCAATCTTATATCCACCCATACTGCTGGTGGTGAGATAGGGCTATAGACCGGGCCCTGGGTTGGGATGTTTGTTACCAGATAGTAACAACATTATAAGTCCATTTTGTATCAGGGTGTACCTTAGTAGTTTTAAATTAGCTTTAGCCCTCCAAGTTGAGGGCCTCCCTAAAGAAGTTGGGAGTGGTAGGGAGGAGAAGTGTGGCACTAGGAGTAGTGAAGGGTAGCTTAAATGGTGATTAGTGTGCGTGTTCAGTAAAGAAGGAGTGGGTCTGAGGATAAAGACTGTGCTTAGTGTCCCAGTGGCTTGGAAGGTGGACTCTGTTGGTGGCAGAAAGGGAGTGAGTGTGGGCTCAGGACTTACAAATGTTGAGGGGTAGGTAGCATTAGTAGCACTAGTAGCGGGACTATGTTGGGCTGGGGTCCCATTATGGTTAGTTGCCAGGAGATACTTGAAGATTTGTGGCAGGGGGGTTACTGTTGGTAGATGCAGGGATAATGGTGAATGAAACAAAGACAAGTGTGACAATTAGACAGGCTACAATGTGCCAGGACCGATACCGAAGTGGTTAGGGTGCTCAACTTCAGGGTAGAGGGTCAGGGGTTCAAGACCTGGGTGAGGAGAGAAGGGAGAGAGGGGTATTCTAACAGATTGAGGGAAAAGATAGGAGAATAAAGAGTAAGGACTAGTGGAATGATAGAGTAGGGAGAGGTTGTAAAGAAAATGACAGTTTGCTAGGCTGGGGATTGCTCTAGACTGATGCCTATTGGTCAACAAGAATAACCTGCAAATGGAGAACTGAGGAGTTAGAAAAATAGGAGCAGTGGGGTCACATGATCAGTTATGTGACCACCATGACATATAAAGCTAAGGATGGCCCAGGGTGAGCGGGGCAGTCGACGCATAGTGTTGACGGGCTAACACAGTTCACACTGCAAGCTCCACTAAAGAGAGAGTGTGCTTTTAGGCAAATACCTGCTGCTCAGGGCTCCTCTGCTGCCTGCCCCTGTGTGGAGCATGGTGGAAGGGAAGGTGCTTCAGAGAGCCTGGGGAGAAATACAAAAAGGGAGTGACTCAGGAGTTCTTCGCAAAGGGACTGAACTGAATTCAATGTAACAGACATGGTGGCCAGAGAAAGAACAAAGAACATGAAAGAAATGAGGTTCTACACAGATTCAAAATTGATTTTAAACAGGTGGGCTGCTTCTCCCAACACAATACACAGTCTTAAAGTGGTTTTTGGAATTCAGTAAATACACAGGCAGTACATGCTCATACAAAAACTGTCAGTGACACTCTGCCAAATTTAAATTAGTTAAGGTAACAGTTACTCAGCTGCACTGAGCAGAGAGCTGATTCAATGACTTAAATAATTATTTTCAACACAGTTCACACTGCAAGCTCCTGTAAGGAGAGAGTGTGCTTTTCAGACAAATACCTGCTGCTCAGGGCTCCTCTGCTGACTACTCCTGTGTGGAGCATGGTGAAAGGGAAGTTGCTTCAGAGAGCCTACTGCTCAGGGCTCCTCTGCTGCCTGCTCCTGTGTGAAGCATGGTGGAAGGGAAGGTGCTTCAGAGAGCCTGCTGCTCAGGGCTCCTCTGCTGCCTGCTCCTGTGTGAAGCATGGTGGAAGGGAAGGTGCTTCAGAGAGCCTGCTACTCAGGGCTCTTCTGCTGCCTGCTCCTGTGTGAAGCATGGTGGAAGGGAAGGTGCTTCAGAGAGCCTACTGCTCAGGGCTCCTCTGCTGCCTGCTTCTGTGTGAGCATGGTGGAAGGAAGGTGCTTCAGAGAGCCTGCTGCTCAGGGCTCCTCTGCTGCCTGCTCCTGTGTGAAGCATGGTGGAAGGGAAGGTGCTTCAGAGAGCCTGCTACTCAGGGCTCTTCTGCTGCCTGCTCCTGTGTGAAGCATGGTGGAAGGGAAGGTGCTTCAGAGAGCCTGCTACTCAGGGCTTCTCTGCTGCCTGCTACTGTGTGGAGCGTGGCGGAAGGGAAGGTGGTTCAGAAAGCCTGCTGCTCAGGGCTCCTCTGCTGCCTGCTCCTGTTTGGAGCATGGTGGGAGGGAAGGTGCTTCAGAGAGCCTACTGCTCAGGGCTCCTCTGCTGACTACTCCTGTATGGAGCGTGGTGGAAGGGAAGGTGCTTCAGAGAGCCTGCTGCTCAGGTCTACTCTGCTGACTACTCCAGTGTGGAGCATGGTGGAAAGGGGCTTTGCAGTGAAAGGAAGCAGTGTGTCCAACATTAATCAGAAAGAGAGAGAGAGACCAACCAATTCAACAGCAGAAAGGCAACAGCAGAGTGCAGACCTTCACTAGGTCTGGCATGCTTTTTGGTGGTAGACAGGCAGCATGAGCAAGATATGTGATGAGGCCCTCTCCATCCCTACTGCCCTTTTGACTTGAGATGTTATTTTTTTTATTTGTAATTATTTTGCTCTCCTACTTGGTGTTATAACAAGCATCCTGGGCCCCAAACCATCCCACACACTTCTGCCTGACTGTCCAATTATTTGTTATCACTTGTGTTTTATAACTTATGTGGTTGACCTTGCCCACCACCCCACCCGGCACTGCAGTTTGTGGATATATCCTACAAGATTCCACCACTAATAATTGCCGTAATATTTTTTATAGAGCTGTTTGGCCCCAGCTGCCACCTACTCCTGCCATGAAGTCTACCTGCCGGTCCCTAACCCCATCACAGCTCCCCCGTCGACAAGACATTGGGGATCCGCAAGGTGTGGGACCCAAGGACTGTGGGGACCAGCACTCATGGCAGCCGTGTGTGCACATAGGTATTTTTCCTTTATGTTACTCGCTTGGTCCTGCCCTCCACCCCAGACATCCAGCAGTTCACTGCTTATGCCCTGCTTGTATTCTTAACTTACTGAATAAACAAATTACTCTCCACCTGGGTTCCCAAATTGAATGCGTAAAACACATTCAGCAATACATATGATGCCATATATACCATGACCTCACAAAAAGGAATTTTATTTTATTTGATCTTTCTGTTATGGTTACTGACCTTTGTCCTCTGAATTCAAAGAAATAAATCATTAAATTAATATCACCATCGTCTTCAAACACCGCCAAGGAAGCACCCTTATTAGGAGACACCTGCTGCAACTGTTTGTCTTCATTGCTTTTATGTTCCTGCCACTGTTCACTGAACTGGTACATGAAATTGTTGAGACTGACTTTTAGGAAGGTAAGGGCAATGTACATTTTCAGGAGTAAGCCTTGAGCGGCCATCAGAGACAACATTTCCAGCTGTGCTAAATATATGCTCACAGTAAACACCAGTGGGGGGGGGCAACTAAGAAGCTTAATTACAAAGGCATATAATGTAGGCCAGATGTTTTTCTTTTCCAGCCAGTACTCAAAAGGGTCATCAGTAATACTAATGAGTGGTTCTTGTAAATAGGCATCCACAATATCAGACAAAGAAGGTGGCTCCATGACAAACACACCTGAATTATCAGTTTCCATGAGTTTTGACCAAAATGTGTGAGAGACATCTGTGTGCTTTTCAGAATGACATGACTTTTTCAAGGGCTGTGAAAAAGGACTTTGTGCAGGACTACCCAATGTTGATGAAGGAGTACATGGTGGCACTAAGTGGAAATTATTGCTGTCACCACCAATAGATTTTGCATCTTCAGATGCAGCATCCACATCACGTGATTCACTTGTGTTGTCAAATACAGTTTCTTCCTTTCCTGTGCAATTGCTGAAATCAGCATGTTTTTGTATTCAAGGTAAGAGTCACCGAGATCTGAAGGAGGCACCTGTTACAACTTAAACTGAGGGTTAAGAAGAGTGGAAAAAAGAATATTTTTGTCTGGCTTAATATTGTGACATCTTCTGCAATTTTGGAATTGCTGTATCAGTTGGTCCATAAGGAATATACCAGATTTGTCTCCTTTTTGGTCAAAACCTCTATGCAGCCTCCTGAGTTCCTTGGTTCAATACATTTATGATGGGAATAACCTGGCTTAGAGTAGCATTCTCTGTGTTCATCAATTGAGTGGCTTCCTCAAAGGGAGTAAAGAGCAATGTAAAATGCTGCATGAGGCCCCACTGGAATGAATTCAGCACAACACCATCTGCTACATTGTGTTCCATGTCATATTCATGGGCTGCCTTCTTTTGTGTGAGAAGTCTCTCACACATGTAAAATGCTGAAGTCCGTTTTGTTGGAACATCTTGTTTTAGTTGCTGTATTGCAAGCCGTTTTTTTTCCTGGAGGCCAGCCAAGATACCACGTGATTTTACAGAGTGACTAAAATGGACACAGATTTTCTCTGCAGCTCCCACTAGTGTTTCTATACTGTTGTCACCGGAAAGGAAAGCTCGTATTAACAGATTTAATGAGTGTGCAAAGCACGGAATGTGAGCAAAACCACCACATTTTGATGCACTAACAATATTGGTGCCATTGTCTGAAACCACAAATTCAGTAGTGAGTCCAAGGGGCTCTAACCACTCAGAAATTTTGTCACACAACTGTTCCAAAATATTGTCAGTGGTGTGATGCTTACCAAACATGCTAATGCAAAGAGCTGCCGTTCTTTGTTTTCCGTTCTGTACACTGTTGCTTGTGGTGGTGTTTGAAGATGATCGTGACACTCAATATGCTGTGGTGCACATATAATCAGTGGTTTGAGAACTCATCCACATGTCTGTGGTCAGGTGCCCAGAACCACATTTACTCTCTTGAAGAGCCAATTTTATTTTACTTTGCATACATTCTTACATTTTGGTAACAGCCGCAGCCACATAATATTTACGGCTTGGTATGTTGTAACATGGATCAAAATATTTTAAAGGGCTCTAAAACCATCATTCTCCACCACTGAAAATGGTTGCAAGTCCCTGGCAATAAATTCAGCTATTAACTGATTAATTTTTAGTGTGACTTGATATGATCTACTGTAGGCAGCTTTTTGTTCAAGCATCGCAGTAATGGTCTGCTGTTCAGTTCATGCAGGGGGCCAAAACCATGGGACTGCAATGGCGAAGCTGTAGCCTGTCCATATACAGTACTTCTGTTGGTGAACTCGAACATGCTTTTTTTCTGCCCTGTCTCTCGGTCTCTTCACCATCACTATTGTCTGTAGGATTATTTTCATCACATACATTTTTCCCTTGCTCAGGACTGCTGCCCAGCTGAATGGTTGGATGTGCTCTTTGCAAATGCCTTTTTAGTGATATCTGGAGCTGGCTCCTCACTTTCCCCCTGCTAACTTCCTGATGACAAAAGGTGCAGACAGCAAAACGTTCATTTTTGGGACTTATATGAAAATAGCTCCATGCCATATCACGTTAGAACAGCGAAAGTTCGATGGTGAAATCCAGTATAGTGACAACCTTGAGGTTATCACTGTACCGGACTCATTGGTGGAATTTCGTTGCTTTTGAGTGTCCTCCCCACTGAACAAACTGTCACTCAGAGTTTGTTATATTAGAGAAGGAAGGCACAGCATTTCCACAACTTTCCATGCAACTGAGGTGGAACATTTTGTTGTCATGCCAGGAACTACAGCAATTTTGGTGGCTGTTGTTTCTGACCCTGAGTCATGCACACTGTGGCTGTCCCCAGAAGAGCCACCATTTTTATTGATTGTTCTTCCACGTCTGGCTGTGGCTCATGGTGGTGCTTGCTGTATGTACTTTTTCTTTTTGGGAGCGGGAACCTAGGCGGCATCCTCTGCCTCATATGTATCACAATCTGATTCATGACCTTTGGAACTGTGATACTTTGTGATCTTGTTTCTTGTACATTTACAACTCTTCTTCATCAGAGGCACTGCTTTCTGACGAAGGAGCCCGATATGTACGAGTGACATATCATGGTGTGCCACGTCTAGTGGTACTAGACAGAGCCTTTTCCTTAATCATTGCCTTTCTAGGTCTAACTGTTTTTACTACCTGTTTTCGTGTTTTACTTTTATCTGTTTTTTCTGACAATTTTGCTCACAGTACTGCACTACTTTGATCAGAGGATTCACCAACATTCTTTCTTTTTCTGGTCATATTGCTTCATCTTTTACTGGTTGTATTGCTTCATTGTTGTCAATTGTATTAATTGTATCTTCAGCAGTGAATGTCCTTTTTTTTCCTGAATTTTTTTTCTGGAAATATTTTTTGTTACATGTACCAGTTTCAGCCATACTGCTGGTGTTGGCCACATGTTCCATTTCCATAACAGACTCAGATTCTGAATCCATTTTTTTGGGTTCAATTTTAATTACTTAATTAGCAGTATTAGTTCGGACACAGAGATGGGTAACACAGAGTCTGAGACATGACATCCCCCTTCAAAATATGTGAGGCGCTATATGATGTAGTAGTAGTAGTTCGGTCCAAGAGATGGGCAACATAGAGACTGAGATGTGACACCCCCCTCGCACAATGCGTAAGGCACTATATGACCTAGTAGTAGTTCAGTTACAGAGATGGGCAACACAGAGTCTGATATATGACACCACTCCTTCAAAATCTGTACAACACTATAACCTAGTAGTAATTGAGGTACAGAGATGGGCAACACAGAGCCTGATATATGACACCACTCCTTCAAAATCTGTACGACACTATGACCTAGTAGTAGTTTAGGCACAGAGATGGGCAACACAGAGTCTACTGCACTATGACCTAGTAGTAATTTAGGCACAGAGATGGGCAACACGGAGTCTACAGCACTATGACCTAGTAGTAGTTCAGGAACAGAGATGGGCAATACAGAGTCTGAGATGTGACACCCCCTTTCAAAAGCTGTACGGCACTATGACCTAGTAGTAGTTTAGGCACAGAGATGGGCAACACAGTGTCTACAGCACTATGACCAAGTAGTAGTTCAGGCACATAGATGGGTAACACAGAGTCTATGGCACTATGACCTAGTAGTAGTTCTGGCACAGAGATGGGCAACACAGCATCTATTGCACTATGACCTAGTAGTAGTTCAGGCACAGAGATGGGCAACGCAGAGTCTACAGCACTATGACCTAGTAGTAGTTCAGGCACATAGATGGGCAACACAGTGTCTACGGCACTATGACCTAGTAGTAGTTCAGGCACAGAGATGGGCAACAGAGTGTCTACAGCACTATGACCTAGTAGTAGTTCAGGCACAGAGATGGGCAACACAGTGTCTATGGCACTATGATCCAGTAGAAGTTCAGGCACAGAGATGGGCAACACAGAGTCTATGGCTCCCTGACCTAGTAGTAGTTCAGGCACAGAGATGGGCATCACAGAGTCTGAAACATAGGTGACAGTACATTAGTGATATTTTTCTAACTCTTCTAAAACTAAGAAAGCGTCTGCAGTGTGCACTTTGCTGTTTGCACTCTGCTGCTGTCTGCTATTAAATTCGTTGTCTCTCTCTACTCTCCCTCTCTCTCTGACTAATTAAGAAAAACATTTTCCTTTTTATGTTATCTTGCATGCGCAGCGCAAGCAACATTTTGTGGCAACTTGCTGGAGTAATAGGTTGTGGAGGTGCGGCATTGTTGAGGCCAATGCCACCAATGCTTTTTGGGCTGGTCTCTGTGGCACCAATGAATGAGCATGCTGTCTATGACAGCAGTTGAGAAGCATGCCATCAACTTGAAAGAAATTCGCTGCCGCAGTGACGGAGTGCCCCGTCATTGCAGGGTGTCCCTTGCCTGCTGAAACATTTCAATAAACATGGCGGCAGCTGTCGCTGTCCGCCTCTCACAATCCTAAGAAAGCCGACTACAGGGGTGCCCAATCCCCCTGTTGGCATGTTTATAACACCCCCTCAAGATTGTGTGGCACACTGGGAGCCCACCCCAGTGTGCTTCATGTTTTCCGAAGCTGACCAGGTTGGCATGTTCCTGCCCCAGCCCACCCCACCCCATTGTGTGCCACACTGGAAGCCCACCCAGTGTGGCCAACATAACAACCCAAAGTCATGGGACACTCTGGGAGCCCACCCAGTGTGCCCAACAGTTGTTTTATTTCACCTGTAAATAAAGAAACCTTCCTGTGATGCCCGCTCCTGAAAAAAAAAAAAACGGTCCATCATTGAGTCCTGAGGCCCCTCCCCAACCCACACTCACCTTTACGCACCCCACCCCCCACACCTCCCTTACCCCATACTTACCTCTGGAGGTCCAGCACCGTGATCTTCGCTGGAGTGGGAACACGTCTGCAGTCTTCAAAGCTGACCGCGAACTGAAGAAATGCCGGTAAACTGTATAATGGCATCAATGGGGGGGGGGGATTTAAACTTAGGTGGATATCTCAGCCATTTTTTTGACTTTTGGCTCCAAATTTTCAACATGGGGTTCTTGGGAACCCACCTCATGAAATCAGTCACTGTCATTTCGTTATTCTATTCCAAAAGGTGATTTTGGGGTCACTGTACAGAATCACCTTTCGGGACCAATTAATAACATGACAGTGCAACTGTTCATGAGGTGGGCTCCCAAAAAGCCTATGTTTTAAATCTGGTGAAAAAATTCCAAGAAATGACTGTGTTACGAGTGTGCATTCTGCAGTTTTCACACACACTTGTAACTTAGAGAATTTTTTATATTTTCACTCCAGATTTTCAGCATTGCCATTTTTTCATACCTCCTTATGAACAGTACAGCTGTCATTTTCACATCCTGACCAAAATGTGTTTTCACACATCTGGTGCACAATGACGCGGTTGGTGTGGGAAATCAACATTTGGGACAGATTAAGAAAATCACAGTGACACTGTTCATGAGCAGAGGTCCCAAAATGCCCATGTTGAAGATTTGGTGAAAGAATTCTGAAAAATGACTGTTACGAGCGTACATTGTGCAGTTTCCATGCACGCTCGTAACTTCGAGAATTTAATATTTTCGCTTCCAGATTTTCAACATTGCCATTTCTTCACACCTCCTTATGAATGGTACAGCTGTCATTTTTCACATTCTGCCCAAAATGTGTTTTCGCACATCTGGTGCAGAACGACACGGTCGCTGTGGAAAATCAACGTTTGGGACAGATTAACAAAATCACAGTGCCACTGTTCATGAGTGGAGGTCCCAAATGCTTTCATGAGGTGGGGTCACAAAAAGCCCATGTTGAACATTTGGAGTGCAAATACCAACAAATGCCCAGGGCATTAGGGTTTTAACCATAATGTCCCACTCTGTAGAGACTTACAGGTGACAGGGGTGTGACATTGGATTGTCGGCTGTAATGCTCGTGCCATTCCACCCCCCCACCCTGCAGCCAGTGACAGGCATCAAGGTGTGCCTTGGACTCTTCGGCCCCAAAGTTCACCCCATTCTCCTATACTGCACCCATCTCAACGTATTTCCTTATGGAATGGGGTGAGAGTAAGGCCCAATGACCCCAAGGCACACCACAACACTTGTTGGAGTCTGCAGGGTAGGGTGAGGTGAAATGGCATTAGTGTTATGGCCAAGACCCAAAGGCACACCTTAATGCCTGTCAGTCTCTGCAGGGTGGGGTGGGGTTGGCGTCAGTTCCATACTTCACTGACATTTCTATTATGCATCTCTCTAACTCCTGCACTACCAATGCCAATGCCAGCAAGACAGCATTCGACATTGACAAATGCTTGTTTTTTACTGAGGACTTAAGTGTTCTGTAACTTCTGCAGCACTCTGATATTTGCTGTTGAATTTGTTGGTCTTTCTCTACTCTCCCACTCTCTCTGTATCCCTCCCTCTCTCTTCTGCCTAAGGAAGAAAACATTTTCTTTTTTTTTTACTGAGGAGTTAAGTACTCTGCAACATTTGTACTACATTCATTGGTCTCTCTCTCTTCTCTCTCTGTTCTCTCTCTCTTCTATATATATATATATATATATATATATATATATATATATATATATATATATATATACACCTTCCTCTCTTTCTAAGAAAAAATAGTGTAATTTTTTTTTACTGAAGCTCACACACACACACACACACACCACAACAATCTCCTGTGAATAAAACGCCCCCAATGAGCTGGAAACACTGTTTCCTACAGGATATCCTGTGGTGGCTGACACACAGGATTGGCTAGAACATGAGTCAATCGCAGATAAAAGACCCTGATTGGTTGGCCCTCTTCAGTACTTCAGTATTACAAATGTTTGCGTTTGTTGGTTATATGACAGTTCAGGGATTTGGGAGTATTTGGTAGAGATTGGGGACAAAAAAAGTTTTTTTCCTTTTCGTTATTTCTGTACCCTACCTTGCAGCCTGTATTCCAGCTAGACTGAACCAGAATGCACTTCCAAGTCGGGCCAAATTGGTAACTCGGGTCAAGCCATGAAAGGCTTGATGTTCCTGAACAGAGCCGAGTTGGCCCGGTCCTGGGAGGTTCGGAAGTGAGGCAGAGCTGGTTTGCTCATCCCTAGTGTATACCCTGCAAGCAAGTAATATTCACGGACTAACCCTGAGCAAATCACTTACACTCCCAGTTCTGTAGTTCATCCTGTTTCAAAAATGGGTGTAAGCAGGACCCCATGGGAACTGAGATGTTGTATCTCAGCTACACGATTCTAGTAAACACGTTGTAAAAATGAGTAGAAGAGTTCTTGGCAAATGATTTGTAAAACAGCAAAACCAGAACATGGTTGGCAGTTACTGGCTTTTCCCAGTGCCACCCCCCCTTCACCGAAGGTGGTAAAGTAACTAAGATATCCCTGGTTAAAATCTTACTAAATTCAAATACTGTGTGACCCTACACAAGTTATTGAAAATGAGATGCTGCATCTAATCTGGTCTAGCCTGGGCAAATACATTGTGAACATTAGCAAAAGCAGGACCCCACGGGAATCAAGATGTTGCATCTTAGATGGAGTTTCTTAGTAAATAAATTGTTCAAAATAAATAAATAATTTACACTGTCACTAACTTAGCATAACAACTGCTCTAATAAAACTTGTTCAAATTAATTTACTGTCATTTACTTACTAAATATAATGATTATCTTATATTATGAACTGGGGATCGTAAATGCGTAACGCTGATTGGCCGAGACGTTTTTGAAGCCGTGATGATATTGAGCTACATCATCACAGCTTCAGAAAACCTCCGGCCACCAGCCTCCTCACTCTCCCGAAATCACATCCGGACCTGTTCCTTCAGTTCCCACACAAACACCCCGTGTCCCTGCCACTACAAAGGAATGCAGATTTTGTAGCATCCTCAGTTAGCTGAAATGTACCGCCACACTACAACCTGCTATTTCTTTTAAAATGAAGTGCTTCTACATGCGACTTGGCCATCTCGCTCTCTCCCCAGAGCGTGCGCTTGTTCGACTGACCTCCCGTTTTTCACACACAGTAGCGCTTGGAAAAAAATGTTTTTTGGTTTTTATTTCAAAACTCCTGTATGTACCCTATCAGTTGCCAAGCTAAATACTGACAACCAGCAACTTACTGATCTGTTGAAAAGACCGGAAGTCTCCCTGCTACTCAGTCAGCTCCATTTCAGTTTGTCTTCCATCCCCTTCTGGTGGCTTGGATTACAAAATCCTGTCTACAGTATTTGTAAGAACAAAAATAAAAGCACACACAATTTCCCTGGCTCCTGACCACAGTATACAGGGCTGGTACTGTCTTACTTCACAGCTGTACCTCCTCCACAAACGTCAGTTACAGTTACAGCAGCGCCACCTGCTGCCCAGACCCTTCCAGGAACTATTTTCTTGAAAGGTAGTCATCCAACACCCCAAAAACCTCATTTTCACAAGGTTATGAATATTTTTTTTAAATTTTTAAGAAAAAATGTTTTTGAGCCGGTTCATAATAGCAATAAGTCACTCCAGGGTGTGGTGTATCATGGGACATTATCAATTCTCGTGCGGTTGGACCCGTGGCGTGACGATATCCCATGATATACCACATCCTGTCGTGCCTTATTGCTTAATTATACACTAGCACATAAAAAACCTGGCTACCGATTGGCTATCTAGCAGGATTTACAACATGTAAATCCTGCTAGTACCCAACAGGAAAAAGTGCCAGCTGCACCACCGTGCCCTATACCCTCTCAAAATCTGCCAGACGCCCAACATCAAACCCGTGTCCCGCCATCTTCCATACTGTCGCTACCGACTTTGGTAAATTAAAAAAAAAAAATGGAGCGCTCCTTCGAAGTCTTAGATGAGATGGAGCTTGATTAAATATTTTCTAACATTCCGAACAGCTTTCCACGAACAAGAATGTCTAAAAACTCTCCTCAGGACTTACCTGACATCTCAGTTAGAGCACTCGAGCAGCCATCCTCTACGACTCCTTCAGAACTGGCACCTATACATCACTATATCAATCAGGTTGTCCTAACAATAAAAAAAAAACTGTAATATAATTTAATTTAAAAAAATCCTAATTGTATAATAGCAATGTCCCATGAGAGGGTGTGGCTGATGCCAGGATTTACTCATGGGTGATGTGTTGCTGCACCTCAGGACCAAACAGCACACCACCCGTCGGTAAATCCTGCCATCACCGACACCCTCTCGTGGTATATTGCTTAACTGTACAACATGCAAGGACACATTAAAGCATTTACCAATGTGCATGAATTTAAACTCACTCCATATCCCCATTAAAGTGCCTGACTAGCATACCTACACAGGTGGTATGGAGCTCATTAATGAGCTGCAGTGTCTCTCTGAAAAGATTTGTTAGAGTACTTCCTGCTCAAGTTGCATTTAAAGAGACACTGTCAACCCCATTAGGCCTCATAATGTCCATAGTTTAAAAAACACATTTTATGATTGCCAGCATTCTGTAAAGATTTCTGATACAGCTGATAGTTTGATTCTGATTTCTTTTTTATTTTAAAAAGTGAAAAACAGACTTCCCACCATACTGGTGTTACCACACAAAAACAGGTTTGTTTACATTCCTTGATCAACTTCCACTGTATCTGTCCTGGACTTGGGAACATCCCCAACATAGTCTAGCCACTCATAATGCAGTGGGAGTTTAGGAAGCTATTGCACCATAAACGACTGCACTGTTTAGAGGTGTTTCTAATGTTTGGGAAGTATTCAGGATTTGAAACAAAACAAAGTTGTTTATAAATATACATTAGCATGCATTTCAGTTCTACTAAACAAGCAGACAGACAAAACAAACAGCAACATCAATGAATTTTGGAGAAGGTAATCAATCATAAAATGTGGAGTTTTAACTAGATATAATATGATGCAAAACAGGCTGACAGTGTCCCTTTAAACCTTAACACAAGCCACATCTGGAACTAATTTGGACTGACTGCAACATACTGTAGAACTAGTAGTTCTATTGTCTGACGTCAGAACCGCATCACTCAGAGTGAATACAACACTGATCTTTAGTAAATGCAGAAAAGACTACACATGTCTACAAAAGGTGTTACATGCTATGCCTGTTAGCACCTAAACATTATAAACAAATAAGTAAATAAAAAATAAAAAAAAGTTCCAAGCAGATCTTTCCCTGTGTAATGGACTCCTTTAATTAGCTATTTTTATTTACCATTTTTTAAACATTAAAGAAACATAAAAGACATACTTAGCTGAAGTTTGTTTCCAGGTATGACTCATGGTTTTATATGACGTATCTGTGTGTTGCACAATTAATGTAAACAGGCAGTCAAATGATCCACAGGGATGTTTTACTATAGGAAAAATGAGCTATCTATTGGGCAGTGGACATCTACTTGTCCTTATATAACCTCCCTCCCCACACACACATCAATGGTTCTTACCTGTATTATTGCACATCGTGCCCTTTTTGTGCTGTCAACTTTTTAATGCTCCTTGCAACTGCTGTGGGCTATGGATTGCGTCAGTGAGGGTTATGGAGTGAGGAAAGAGGAGTGCTGCTTTTTGGTGCCTCCTGTGCCTTGAGCGGTTGTTTATGTAAGAGCAGCAAATGGTTTTCCTTACCACCAATGAAAAGTTATGTCAGATGCTTTCAGTGGGAGGGGGATTTCCCTGAGCTGCAGCCCTGACTGACTGGGCACTAGCGCGTACCCATGCAGGGCTCTGGATGTTGCACAACATGGATTACAGTATGAGGTGCCTGTGCCCCTTTATAAGGGACTGATGGAGATTTTGTCTTGTGACTGATAGCTGCTTCCATCATTTAAACTTCTGACCCCTTTCAGTCTGCCAACCATGGTAAGTGGATATAAGCAACCACTTGGACGGTAGAGCCTACTTCCAGGGCCACCAGAGAGCTCATGCGCTATTGGATGACTTTCTTGATTCACCCAAGTATGAGGAATCAGCTGTTGAAGAGCTGCCGCGGAGCCAGTGAAAGAGTCCTCCTCTGTAAATGGCATCCAACTTTGGCCAATGTGTAGGCTGTTGGCTAGGGGGAATGTAACTGTCTGGGTGGTGGAACTGAGTTCCTGTTGGCTGCTGCCAGTTTAACCTCTAGTTACTACACAGAACTTGCAAGTTGTATGTGTGTGTGTGTTTCTGTCTGTCTGCAGAGGCAGACCTACCATCTATGAGTGCAATCCAGCACAGTGCAGACAGTGCAAGCAAACTGTGGAGAGTGAGAAGGTTGATGTCTCACCTGCTAAGGGTCCATATTTTTTCTTTTTTTTTTTGGTAACTGGGTTAGGCCCACTAGGCACACGTGCCTGTTTTCAGGGGCGACCTGGGAGCACTGGCCATTAAGTGACTTGCTCAGAGTCACACAGTATGCAAGTGGAGGTTGTGAGAATCAAACTCAGGCCTGGTCTGCTGGATGTATCAAGCTCATTCACACCTCGTTCCTCGGCTCTAACCTCTAACCTAAGGAGGACCTGCTTCACACAGAACAACTGTGATTTGTTTAACAGACAATGAACTGTCAGCTACTAGCTATCAATAGACTGTGAGTATGCCACCTTGTAGTTTTGATACAGAAAGAGGAGACGGTCACAGAAAGACTTTATTTCACTCTGGCCATAGCAGTGAGCATAGAGTCAAAGATTTTCTGTTTTAAAAAATGGCAAGTTCTGTTTGGCAAAAATCTTTAAATCTATTTTTCTGCTTTTTTCCCAAAACTGAGGACAAATCATCATGTTTTTAACAGACATTTGTTTTGCAATGGAGGGGTTTGCCCAAAAATCTGGTGTAAAAGGCTTTTTGCATGAGAAAGTGGTGCAAATAAAGTTTTTTTTTTACATATGTTTTTTTCCCCTATGCACAAGTCCCCCTATGACTTTGGACTACCAGGCACCTCCCAATCCCTCCTACTTCCCAACCACAGCCACTTACCTCCATGGAGCCTTGGCTTCACTCCCAGGTGGGATGCGGGAATCCCCCTGGACTTCAAGTTGTATCTTGGGGCTTGTGCTGCTGAAGCAGGGAACCAGGATTTACCGGGACCGTCTCCATCTCAAGGTGCCTGGGTCATGGTATTTTTGTGCTGTTACGTTTTCCCCAGGGACATCGTGTGCAGGAAATCAAGGCATGTGCATGCACAGTGTGTGTACATCTGCACGCCATTGTCATGACTTTCCTCTCTCCCTGTCATCTGTCTCTCCAAGCACACTGCCATTTGTGTGCATCCAGGTGGCAGTGTTGTAGTGGAGAATGGAGCCCTCCCTTCCCAGAGGAGGAGGAGGAGGAGAGCATCCTGTGAGACATTCAGTCTTCCTCCCCCTGTCCGGCTCCCAATGACCTAGGCACGTTCCCAAACCCAGGTAGCTCTACCACTGCGCTAATGGACCGGCTCACAAATGGAGTTTTTAATGAAACATTGACTTCCAAGTGCTGGTTTAAAAATGTCAAATTTAGGTTTATTTTACCACTGTTTTCTGTTGACAATGGAAAATCATTGGCCATTCTTGCATAGCAACTATGCCAGCAAAGCCAGATTGTTACCATGCCTACCAGCTCAGCCTGATGACAGCCTGCAGTGGGTGGGCCCATCAGTCTTTCATCCACCCAGTCACCCTATGTGACAGAGCAAGTCCCTGCAGGAAAGCTCAGCTGATTTGCAGAGGTGCTGGAGATGATGGCTGAGGAGAGATTAGGCATCAGAGGTCTGATTCACCCTGCGAAGGGATGGAGCTGGTAGATTCAACCAGGTCTGCACAGAGGGGAAGTGCTGCTGCTTTGTCACCAGGGGGTAATAAGGGTGGATGAACAGGGACCGCAATTCCTGCAGTATGATTCTGTATGTGGTTGGCTAAGGCCACAAAGTAATTTTAGTTTTTTTTTGACTTGGCCATCTGGCCAGGATTACAATTGGGGTGGGAGGGTTTAACAATAGTTTGTGGCATAGTTTAAGTGCACCAGTGTTGGTCAATTACATGCAACTGAGTCAGATCTGCAATGTTCCACTGGCTTCTATAAAACCCTAAAAGGCACAGCCATAAGAGACATTGTCACTGACAGTTAAGATAATACTTGTCATGAGATGAGTCAAATACATTCTAATAAGTTAGCAATAATGTTCAACAGGACTGGTTTTATTGGGCTATACCAGTCTGCCCAGGGGTGTAATGAGGCTTGACTCCACAGGCGGAAGGCCTTATAGCCCCTGGAAGGTCTGGTACAGCCCAATACGGCCTACCCTGGAGGGTATTTTTGTGCTAAGAAAATGGGTTCCTGGTAATAATTAAATATTACAAAATAAAAAAAAAACACTCAGAAATAAGTAGAAGTTAACAGTAAATCCAGACACCGACGAAAAGGAAAGCAGGTGGGTGAGAGGTTGGGAGCATACACCGCACCTAGGGGTCACACGGAATAAGGAGCATCAGGCAGAGCCAGGGGTCCCTGGCTGGTGTTCGGAAAGGGGGAGCAGTACAAAGCTCATCTACAGCAGACTGGTCTGGGAAGGAACCTGAGCACTGAACACTGTGCAGATGGGACAAAGGAGCTGAGTGGGGATACAGTTACCGGTGGTACTAGCTGATTGGAACAGAACACTGTGGAGCACAGGTTTTACCATCTGGTAGTACTCAGAGGGGGATTTTAGCTGTTTTGCTGTGTTTATTTACTGATTACATCTGATTGCTAATTGCTGGTTGGCAGGTATTATCAGATGGATGATATTATCTGAAGGAATAGCAGGCTTAAATCATCGTATTACTCACTGTGTGTTTTGGGCTGTATTTTATCTATATTTGCATATAGAGGAGCATAAGTTTTGGCTGCATATTTTGATCCTTTCTGGTTGTGCCTTTTTTTCCATCTGAGACCGTTGCAGTTTTCTCTCTGACGTAGGTGCATTATAGTTCAACTGGGGGGAGAGAGAAGCCCGCAAGACCTTGGCATTTGAATTCACAGCTGGAGGGGTTTAAAACTGTTCATGGAGAGGTAGAGGACCAGAAGCCGATGGAGAGGAAAAGAGACAGATGAGAGGTGGCGAGTCTGCACAACACCTATGGGTCACACGGAGTGAGAAGCCTCAGGCAGAGCGAAGGGTCCTTGGCAGATGTTAGGAAAGGGGTGCAGCACAGAGTTCATTTACAGAAGGCTGGTCCAGGAAGGAACCCAAACACTGAACGCTGTGCAGATGGGACAACCAAGCTCAGAATGGAGCTGAGTGGGGATACGGTTACCGGTGGTACTAGCTGATTGGAACAGAACACCATGGAGCACAGGTTTTACCATCTGGTAGTACTCAGAGGGGGATTTTAGCTGTTTTGCTGTGTTTATTTACTGATTACATCTGATTGCTAATTGCTGGTTGGCAGGTATTATCAGATGGATGATATTAACTGAAGAGATAGCAGGCTTAAGTCATCGTATTACTCACTGTGTATTTTGGACTGCATTTTGTGTGTATTTACTGATAGAGGGGCATAGGTTTTGGCTGCATATTTTGATCCCTTGTGGTTGTGCCTTTTGTTTTCATCCATGACCATTGCAGTTCTCTCTCTGACATAGGCACGTTATAGTACAATCAGGAGAGAGATGCTGCAAGGCCTCGGCATTTGAATTCACAGCTGGAGGGGCTTATAACTGTTTACAGAGGGGTAGAGGACAGGACGCTGATGGGGAGGAAAGCAGGTGGGTGAAAGGTGGAGAGCCAGCACTACACCTAGGGGTCACACGGAGTGAGAAGCCTCAGGCAGAGCGAGAAGTCCTTGGCTGGCCTTTGTAAAGGGGGCTCAGCACGGAGCTCATTTATAGCAGGCTGGTCCGGGAAGGAAACTGAACACTGAACACTGTGCAGATGAGACAACTGAGCTGGACAAAGGAGCTGAGTGGGGATACAGTTACCAGTGGTACTAGCTGATTGGAATGGAATGCTGTGAAGCACAGGTTTTACCTTTCGGTAGTACTCACTGGAGGATTTTAGCTGTTTTGCTGTGTTTGTTTACTGATTACATCTGATTGGTAATTACTGGTTGCCAATTGCTGGTATTGTCAGAAGGATGATATTAACTGAAGGGATAGCAGGCTTAAATCATTGTATTACTCACTGTGTTTTGGGCTGTTTTGTGTGTATTTGCTGATAGTGGGGCATACATTTTGCTGCATATTTTGATCCTTTGTGGTTGTGCCATTTTTTTCATCTCTGACTGTTGCAGTTCTCTCTCTGACGTAGATGCATTATAGTCCAGTCGGGAGAGAGAAGCTACAAGGCCTCAGCATTTGATTTCACAGCCGTAGGGATTTAAAACTGTTCACAGAGGGGTAGAAGACCAGATGCTGATGGAGAGGAGAGTAGGCAGGTGAGAGCTGGAGAGCCGGTAACACACCTAGGGATCACACGAGGTGAGGAGCCTTAGGCAGAGCCAGGGGTTCCCGGCTGGTGTTCGGCAATGGGGCGCAGTATGGAGCTCATTTACAGCAGGCTGGTTGGGGAAGGAACCTGAATGCTAAATGCTGTGCAGGTGGGACAGTGGAGCTGACAAAGGAGCTGAGTGGGCATACAGTTACCGGTGGTGCTAGTGGATCTTAACAGAACGCTGAGAAGCATAGCTCTTACCTTTCAGTATTACTCACTGGGGGATTTTAGCTGTTTTGCTGTGTTTATTTACTGATTACATCTGATTGCTAATTGCTGCTTGCAATTGCTGGTATTATCAGAAGGATGATATTAACTGAAGGGATGGCAGGCTTAAATCATTGTATTACTCACTGTGTGTTTTGGGCTGTTTTGTGTGTATTTGCTGATAGAGGGACATAAGTTTTGGCTGCATATTTTGAGCCTTTGTGGTTGTGCCTTTTTTTTTTCCATCTGCGACCATTGCAGTTCTCTCTCTGATATAGATGCATTATAGTCCAATCAAGAGAGAGAATCTGCAAGGCCTTGGCATTTGAATTCACAGCCAGAGGGTTTTAAAACTGTTTACAGAGGGGTAGGGGACAGATGCCAATCCAGAGGAAAGCAGGCGGGCGAGAGTCAGAGAGCTTGCATCACACCTACGGGTCACACGGAGTGAGGAGCCTCAGGTAGAAGGAGGGTTCCTCGGCTGATTGTTTTTCTCAGTGCAGGGATATTAGTGTGGTTTAGCATAAGGACAGAGACACAGTCTAGTCACACGAAGGAAAAAGTCTTAGATTTTAGGAGGATGGATTTTGCTAAAATGGGGAGTTGTATCAAAGAGACATTGGTGAGAACAGAGACAGGAGGGGGAGTTGAGGAGCAGTGGGAACAACTGAAGGGAGCCATAGAGGAGGTGATGAGTCAGTGCATCGGTCTGGTAAAAAAGGGCAAGAGAAGGAGGAAACCACCGTGGTTCTTGAGAAAGGTGGCAGACAAGGTAAGGGCCAAAAGAATGGGTTTCAGGAAATATAAGGAGACTCAAAGGAATGAGGACAGGGAGGTGTACCTAAAGAATCTAAGGGGAATCAGGGAAGGTTGTTAGCAGAGCAAAGGTGCAGACTGAAGAAATATTAGCGCAGACAGTGAAGAGAAGGGACAAGGCATTTATAGGTACATTAGTGAAAGAAGAAAAGACTGTGGGGGTGGATTGTAAGGCTCAAAGGGGATACAGGGGAGTGTAAGCAGGGAGAAATCAAAAAGGTGGAAATACTGAACAGATACTTCTGTTCAGTATTCATGAAAGAGAAGGAGGGTCAGGGACCCTAGCTGGGTAACAGAATGAACGGGGGGGGGATAAACACAAGTCCATTCACAGTGGATTGAGTACTACAGGAGCTCACAAAACTGAAGGTGGACAAAGCAATTGGGCCAGATAGCATACACCCAAGGATATTAAGAGCTGCGAAAAAGAGCTAGTGGCACCTCTGGCAGCAATCTTCACAGAGTCACTCAACAAAGGAATGGTTCCAGAGGACTGGAAGAGGGCATATGTAGTCCCTCTACACAAAAGTGGTAGCAGGGAGGCAGGGAACTATAGGCTGGTCAGCCTCACCTCAGTAGTGGGTAAGATCATGGAGGCACTGCTTAAAGAAAGAATAGTGGCACGCTTGGAATCCAGCAGTGCCCAGGATCTGAGGCAACAGGGATTCACAGCAGGGAGGTCTTGTCAGATGAATCTGACAGATTTGTTTGACTGGGTGACAAGGGAAGTAAATCGGGGGGGAGGGCGGTAGATGTCTCCTACCTCGATTTCAGCAAAGCTTTTGACACCATCCCACATAAAAGACTGGTCAACAAAATGAGCAGCCTGCATATGAGGTATAAGGTGATAAACTGGGTTAGGAACTGGTTAATGGACAGGAAGCAGAGGGTGGTGGTAAATGGGATCCAATCAGGGGAGAGGGGGGTGATCAACAGGGTACCTCAGGGATCAGTCCTTGGGCCAGTCCTATTTAATGTCTTCATTGGTGACATTGCAGTAGAACTGAAGAGAAAGGTCTGCCTGTTTGCAGATGACACCAAGATCTGCAACAAGGTGGATACTTCCGATGGGGTGGAGAGAATGAGGAGGGACCTGGAGTAGCTTGAAAAATGGTCTGAAGTGTGGCAACTAAGGTTCAGTTCCAAGAAGTGCAAAATAACGCACCTGGGTAGAGGGAACCCTGGGGAGAGCTACAGGATGGGGGAAGGGGAGTTGCTGACTAGTTTGTCACCAAGGACCTTAAGAGACCTGGGGTTATCATTCCTGATGACCTAAAGGTGTCTAAGCAGAGTAGTAAGGTTACAGGGAAGGACAGTGGCATACTGCGGTGCATAGGCAGAAGTATCACTAGAAGAAGGCGGGAGGTGGTGATTCCATTGTACAAAACATTAGTGAGGCCTCACCTAGAGAACTGTGTGCAATTCTGGAGGCTGCACCTTAGCAAGGATATTGATAGGGTGGAGGTGCTCCAGAGAAGGGCGACTAATTGCACCAGAAAACATATGAGTAGAGACTAATGCACCTCAATATGTATTCAATTGAGGAAAGGAGGGATTGGGAGGATATGATAGAAACATTCAAGTACCTTAAGGGCATAAACAAGGTGTGTGTGTGTGGGGGGGGCATCTTCCAATATAAGAGATGTACAAAAATGAGGGTGCATTATATGAAATTGGAAGGAGGCAGGCTGAGGGGAAATGTGCGGAAGTTTTTCTTCACAGAGAGTGTGGTAGACACATGGAATAGACTGCCAGAGGAAGTGGTGGGGAAAGCACAGTGGAGGTTTTTAAACATGCATGGGACAGGCATAAGGGTACCTTAGAGGTGGGAAGGAGGGGTGAAAAGCCATTGACCAGTTAGGTGTCAGAGGCCACAAACTAGAGATGGGCTTTTGAGCAGACTGGATGGACCTGACAATCAGCATCTGCTGACATTTCTATGTTTCTATTTTCTTGTAAAGTAGTCCTGCTATTGGTATACTCACCAACAGAGGGCACTACAGTGTTTGACAGACTCTTTTTTTTGTTTAGTTTTCCACTTTCATAGTGTGTCTTCCTTGTTTGCTGCTCTCCCAGTAGCAGTGCAGTGCACCACCCCGCCCCCTGCGGATTTCATGCATTTGAGGCATAATCTGATCTGTGACTGTGTTGAACTAATTCTGGCAGGCAACATTTTTTACATGCTGTCGGGAGCTGCATTGGACAGTGGAATGTTTCGCCCCCACCTCCCCCTTCATCCCACCACTTCCCCAGAAGCGCTGCACTCCATTTTAAACTTGCTGTTGAGAGTTAACAGCAATCGGGGAGTGCAGTATGGTGGACAGAGGATAGAAGGTGGCAGTTGGAGAAAGGGGACATGAGTCTAAAGACTGGCACTGTGGTACATGACCACAGTTGGGAGAAATGCTGATGTTCTCTAGCCCCATCAAATACAAGTACATGTTTTTTTTCTGTTACTTAAATGCAGTCAGGATTCATGGGATGGGATACTGCTTATTTTATTTATTTATTTGAGTTTTGGTAACCAAGTAAATCCACTGAGACAATTACAGTCCCTTTTCAGGGTCAACCCAGGGTAGAAACAAGCAAATGCAGAATGGTACAATGAAACAAGCAAATACAGTACTGTCAGAATTTAGCAGATATACATAGTAAGGATTACAAAAATGAGCATGCAATAAAAGGAGGTACAAAAAGCAAGCATTATATATTAAATATAACAAGGTAGAATAAAGGTATATACAATCGTCACTGTACAAAGATGCAAGGCTTTGAGTTCACATGAAACAGTCTCAAAGATGAGAGGAATAATTTATGGGATGGGGGCAATTAACAAATGGCACAGTAAGATAAGGAACAGGGAGAGAGAAGGAGGGTTTAGGGAAGTGTAGGAGGAGGAGTGAGAAGAGGAAGGAAGGTTCAGGGGTAGAAAAGGAGGAGAGAGGAGTAGGGCAGAGTGAGAATAGGTAAGGCATTAGTGGAAGCAGGAGCAATATACAGAGCCAGAGGGAGAGGCAAGCAAATTCAATTGGAACTTGGGGAGAGAGGAGCAGGATAGGACAGAGGGAGGCAAGGAGTTCCAGTCAGATATTGCTCCAATGGAGAAAGACTTACAGGCAATAGCTAAACGTAAATGAGGGTTTACGAGAAGGGGGAAGGAGGCCGATCTAAGAGTACGAGGAGCTTGTCTTAGTCGTATGGTCTCACTTAGACAGGGAGGCTGAATTTGTGGACAAGCTAATATGTGAAACACAGGGAGGAGTATTTGAGTTTGGATTCATAGGGCAACCAACCCAGAGAGGATAATACATCACAGTGGTGATGACGGGTGATGCTTGGGGTCAAGTGGGGCATGGTGTCTCCCGCAGATGGAGATGCACTGCCTGTTTGCCAGAGTGGGTGGCCGGAGAGATGGAGAAGAGGTGTGCAATGAGCTGGTCAGCTTACAGTAGGATTTCTTGTGCTACATGACAGCACTGTGCTGATATATACATTTTTTTTATTTTAAACAGCAATGAAGAGATTGTGAAGAGGAAGGGAAGGGGAAGTTGCTCAGTACCTTGGTCTCCCTAAGTGAGAGTAAAAAAAAATGGCGATTACCCAGATGCTTAAAATTCTATGGATCAATAATATGGGTAAACAGGCAGAGATATTTGGACTCATTGTTTCCTGGTCTCTGTTGCCTGATACGGGACTGGATGGTGGGTGGCCTGAGCCAATCAGGATTAAGGATTTTCCTGACCCCTTTTCTAATGTATTATATGTAATGAACCAGTGTTGCACAGGGTCTGAGATACTTGGTATCTCTAGTTAACTATAGACAGTCAAGTTGCTACATGTCTGTGGGGTTCATGAATGTAAATTGAGAAGCCATAAGATTTACTGTCCCCTTTCTGAACCCTACTTGCATACTTTGTCATAGACTGTCACTATTAATTTATGATGACATTGTTGTTTACATGTGATATGTAAATTGCATAATGCAAGCTTTTCTACATTTTTAGTATTATAACATACTTAAAAGATAATACAGACTCATCATTTCTGCTGAGAATGCTGTTTGAACTTAAAGCAGCAGTACTACCCAACCAGGTAGTGAGCCGTTACAGTCGTTGTAGCGCCACAGAAAATATGGCGGCCACTATCTAGTCAATGGAGCAGGCGGCAGAGATGCAAACATAAACAAAGGATAACTGAGCACATTTTGGGGTGATAATAAATTGCCGCCGTGAAAGAATACCAGGGACAAGGTCAGCAGAGCACAGGGAATAAACTGTCAAAAAAGCGTAGATTTTTTTTACACAGTACTGCTGCTTTAAAGATTGGGACTATGAATGAATTTTACCTGGGTGCTTACATAGCAGAAAGTTTTGTAGATAAAGACCTGTATTCTCTCCCAAGGTCCCAGGAATAAAAGGCAATAGTCTTTTATGACAGGGGTTTGTCCATAGTCTGACCATTTGTAGATAAGGGAGGCCCATAGTTGGCTCACCTGTAGTTAAAGGCTGAGTTAATTGTCCCCGCTGGTAATGAATCTCCACAGAAGTTAACAACCTAGGTCTCTCAACTTTATTGGAGCCCATAGGACATGGACAGTACACTGAACATCTACGATGATCCAGTGCACACTTTTACAGGAAAACAACAGTTTAGTTTTCATAGGAAACAATGCAGCTTAAAGGATAACCACATTTAACCTACAATGCCTCTGTTTTCAGTAGAAGCTGTTTTTATATACTGGTTCACATGTGTTTATACTCCATCTTTACTGCTCTCTTTAGTAAATTCAGTGGGTGTTTCTGATTTCCATTCTGGTGGTAAGAATTACATAAGGTAGTTTATGAATTTGTTAGCCTTTTAAATTAGTACAGTCTAAGTCATTTATAATGGGCACATCTGTGTAAGCAGATTTTGCCCGTTATAGCGAGTGGGCGCTGTAACCAAAGGGGACATTTTTTATGTAAAACGAAATGCTGGTGGTCATGGAGCTTCAACATATAGTACCGTACAGGACTGTAGGCTAAAGAAGGTTCTCTCTGATGGAATGTGTACAGGATTGCATGCTAAAGGAGGTTCTCTCTAACGAAATGTGTTCCTGCCCTAAACCTCTCCCAATTTCTTACTTCAGCAGTTGCACCGGCATTATAGTTGCTGCTATGAGGAGAGAGAGACAGAACATCATGGGAGGTACAGTAGTGTACTGGATAGAGGCGTTATACAGAGTATTTGTTGTTTTGTTTAACTTGTACATGGCTTGTTAAAAAAAAAATGCCTAGAACCTTTAAATGCCATTTCCTGCGATTGTATCTATGGAGTGTGAGCATGGCAGCAGTGCAGACAGTTATCTGGGGGAATGGCTGAACCCCAACCCGTTCTCCATAGCCGTGACTACTTCTACAATTCTATGCAGATTTTATTTTGGGCAGATTAGCAGCTAATTATTGTCAGTTCACACTTTGACAAGTTATGCAAACTGCATGCTGAAGTGTGAACTGACATTAACTAGCAGCTAATCTGCCTGAAATAGAAGGCAGGCATGGAATGTGTAAGCAGCAGGTTTAACGCAAGACCCTATGTAACTGGCAAATAGAAAATTAAATTTGCCCGCATAAACCGACTGCCCGTCTAAACCGAGGGCGGTAAAAGTGGCGTGGACTGTTATCTCCATTCATGTTCCATACTAGAACTCTGGGGTTGAAAGAGACAAAAACTCCATCATACTGTTCTAAAATAACATTTACCTTCAGAAATAGCCATTAATCTTAAGTCCACCAAAGAGTGAAGGAACACAAACATGAACCCAATATTAGCATTAGCTTGTGCAGTATATGGTGGAATGTTTTTCTACCTCAGTTTTTATCCATGCTGAAAAGCTGTTCAGCCACAGATGAAAGTGCATTGAATGCTGTTCAGTACTTACAGTATGTGCAGAACAGCATTCTACTCATTCTTAAGAAAAAGCTCAAGCTGTGTTTGAATCAGATCAAATGACCCAACGCTGCGATGGCACGGACACTCACGCAGACCTGCAAATGCAGGATTAACCAGATATAGTAACAAATATGCAGGATCAACCAGATATATCCTTCTATATTAAAAACTAAATGCAGGATCAACCAGATATTTATAGTAAGTTACGAAAACAGAGTCAGATCTAGCCCTCGCTAACCAGGAAATACATTACATCGGCCATGTTTTCTGTATGATGAGCTCCCCTAAACCCGATTAACAACCAGTGACAGTGTATGCCATAGATGTAGAGATGTCTGTACCATAGCAACCACAAACTCACCCTTGCAACCAACACTAACTTTCTGAATATGTCGGGCAGCAACCAGTTAGTTTTTGTAATTAAAAAATGTATAAATATGTACTTGACATTTATTTAAATTACATAGAGTGGCACCAAACACTATACAAAAATATGGGAAGGGCAACCCTGTGCTAAACCAGTGTTGTCTTCCACTTTGGGGCTCTGATTGCCGAGGACCTCTCAAGCTTTGCTCTTGAGGTCACAGGGAATCAGAGCCCCGAGGTGGCAGAGCACACTGGTTCGGCATGGTTGCCCATCTAGTATTCTCTACATTTTATTTGCTCAGTTATTGTGATATAAATTTGTGATACATTGTAGGAACAGATCCAGAAGCAAATGGTTTGATACCTTTTATTGGACCAAAATAGATATTACACAAAGAGCAAAATGCTTAAGCTTTCAGACTAGCAAAGTCCTTCCTTGGAAGCTTATGACCAATCTGATGAATCTGTATGATAAATTGTAGGGAACTGAGAGGTAGTATGTGTTTTATGAGTGTTATAACCTACAGTCATAGTGCATATTAGGTCTGTACAACTTGTCTCACATTTACATCACAATATTACAAGGTTAAAGTAACAAAAGTAGGGAATTGTGGTGTTAGAGTTTCCAACCCTAATACCCCCCCGCACCGATGAAGAGGCATCAGGGGGTTGCATTGGGTTCATCAACCCTAATGCTCACCCCATTCCACTGGAAAATAAGCTGGTGGGTGCAGCATAGGAGAATGGGGTAAGTGTAAGGGCTGATGACTCCAATGCCACCCCTATGTCTCTTTGTTTATGTATGGTGGGGGGTAGGGGTGGGGTGTTAGGTTGGAAACCCTAATGCCACATGTCCCTGTTTTTGTTGCTTTACCCTAACTGATGCATTAATGAAGTTTTTTGCAATGGATATTATATTAAAAATTACAAGAGAACAGCAAGCAAGAAGGCTAAGGCCACACTCAGCCACCAAACATGACCACCAAGACCATACTTGAAAGGACCTGAGAATTATTCATTAAAGACTAGAGACTCAACCTGTGAGGTACCAAGAGTCCACTGCCACATGAGCTGAAAGCAGAAAAACTTGTCCCTACCAAACATACCAGGTCAAGACAAAATTATTGATAGTTTTTATTTGTTGCATTATTGTGATGTAAGTGTGAGACAAGTTGTACAGACCTAATATGCACTATGACTGTGGGTTATAGCACTCATAAAACACATACTACCTCTCAGTTCCCTACAACATCTTTAGGGGTGAGAGTGCAAGGTCCTTTGGACCCTACGCTCCCACAGTATGTCTGGCAGTAGCACAATGCCCCACATACCCTGCACTACAACGTATTTAGGGGTGGGAACACAGGGTCCTTCAGACCCTATGCTCCTACAGTATGCCAGGCATCAGCACAGTGCTCCACAGACCCCGTGCTATAATGTATTTAGGGATGGAAGCACTTACAGTATCTCAAGCACCAGCACAGTGCCCCAGAAACCCTGGTTGGAGAAGTCCTAATCCTTTTTTGGGATGATGACAAAGGATTTTGTCATCTCATGAAAAAGTAAATTCCCTGATGAAAAAAGATTAGGACAGCTCATGAAAGAGGATTTAAAAAAAATAATCTGTTGTGAGCTGTTCTAGTTCTTTTTCGTCAGTTGATGCCTATTTCATGAAATGACAAAATCCTTTGTCATCATGACAAAAGAGGATTAGCAGCAGGACCATCTGGTTGTAGAACCCTAATCCTCTTTCGTGATGACGACAAAAGATTTTGTCATCTCCTGAAATAGGAATCTTCTGGAGAAAAAGGATTAGGACAGCTCATGAAAGAGAATTTAAAAAATATTATTTTTTCATGAGCTGTCCTAATTCTTTTTTGTCAGATGATTCCTGTTTCGTGAGATGACAAAATCTTTTGTCGTCATCTTGAAAGAGGATTTGGGTTCTCCAACCAGATGGCCCTGCTGCTAATCCTCTTTCATGATGATGACAAAGGATTTTGTCATCTCACAAAGTAAGAATAATTTGACAAAAAAAGATTAGGAAAGCTCATGAAAACAGATACTTTTTTTAAATCCTCTTTTGTGAGCTGTCCTAATCCTTTTTCATCAGAGGTTTCCTATTTTGTGAGATGACAAAATCCTTTGTCATCATCATGAAAGAGGATTAGGACACTCTGAACAGATGGCCCTGCCGCTAATCCTCTTTTGTTATACTAATTAATTTTTTGTGAGATGTCCAAATCCTTTTTTGTCATGACAAAAAAGGAATGGAAGCTAGTCACGTAAAAGGATTTTTAAAAATAAAAATAAGCATTATGAGGCCACCTAAAATTTAACTAAAGGCACATAACAATAAGTGACATCCTGATGAACAAGATACATACTTGTATGTCTGCAGAAGACACCCCTGGGCAGACTTATGACAGTTTGTTTGGGCTAAAAAAAACCAAGATGGCTGCTGATAAAAAAAAATTCTGACAAAAAAGGATTCTAAGGATCTTTTTTCTGTTAGGTGTTAAAATGCTTTTTTGTCAGAGCAAAATTGTTTTTCGTTCCATGTAACTATCCAAAAGACTGAACTGAGCATGCTCAGAACCCAAAATGTCAAAATTTAATAACTTTGGAACATATTAATATTTTTTCACTAACCCAATGCTGGCTAGTTCATTGTAGCACACTCTTTCTACCCTGAACAGTTCACTCCAAAATTCAAAACAGTTTGGCCACAGCACAATGAGGAAAAAACAGGCAAAAAAGGCAAATGTTTGCATTATTTCACTATGCACAGCGCAAAATCTGCCAATCCAATTGAAACAAAACTTGATACATCAAGATATCTACCCCATGGGACAGTGCATATCAAATTCCATGCAAATTCATTCAACAGTTACAAAGTTATTAAAGTGCAAAATTTCAGGTTTAACATTAAAGTGCCTACTCAACCCTAACTACAGGTGCACAATCGTGCCCCTATAATATATGGGGGTTGTCCCATTACCATAACTGGCTGGGATGTGGAAGGGCTTTGCTCTTCCTTAGTAAAAATGATCAGATAGGATAAGAATAAATGGGATTTATTAGATTTTACCTATTTTGTTTTATTTCAGAATCACTGAATTTGTGTTCTCCAAACCAAACTTTGATCAAAGTCAGACCTTGGTTAAGAATGTAAAAATATCAAATGATCTAAACTAAGTCCATGGACCTCTTCCCTCTCTCTCACCTTCTCTCCATTCTATGCCAATATAAAATCCTGATGTACAATGGCATCCCTCTTTCCATTTCATGCCAAGGTGATCCCTGGTGCCCGATTGTTAGAGATGTAAAGTTCTACTTCACCAGTGAACTTCTGGCAAAAAACTGCTAGAGTCACTTTCAAGAAGTTCCCACTTCATCATTTCATAATGAGTTTTTCTGGTGCAGAGTCACTTTTTCAGGCAAAGTCACAGTGAAATTATAACTCTGTTGATGAATTTGCATGGCTTCACTTGAAAACGTGCCACTTTGTCTGCCCAAAACTTCACAAAGTCTTCACTTCGCACTTAGCAAAGTTGGCAAACTTTGCAAATTAATTCACGGAGCAGTTTGCCAGCTTTGCACATCTCTGCCAGTTGTGCCAATACCTTTTGCAATCTCATGCCAAGAGGATTCCTGCTATACACTGGCACCTCTCTCTATCTCTCTCTCTCTCCCTTTCCTTTGCCAAGAAGATCTCTGGTACCCAGTTGCACACCCTTCCTCTCCCCATCCAATATCAATAGGATCCACCCACAGGGTCCACTGCCAAATGTTCAGTAAATTCTGTAGGCAACTACAGGTAAAACAGTTTAGTAAAAAACCAAAAAAGTTAAACCCTCCCCCACCCTTGTAGCACCCCATCACCTCGTAGAACACTCCATCCCACCAACCTGCAAAGAAACCCTACTCACACCATCTTGCCCTCCATGGCACCAGTCATGAAATACCCATTATATCCAAATCACATAACAGCTCTTCTCCCACCCTTCTCCAACACCTCAAGTGAGGTGGTTTAGAAAAAAAAAGAAAATAGAAATTGTATGGTGACCAGCACAGCCCTCCTCACATCATCCCAGCTGGCTGCCATCTGAATGTGAAGGTAAGTGCCATTGAAATATGGCTCACAGTGCAGCATACTGGTGACCTGAGTTCATGCTCTGAGCACAGGGCCCAGGATGTCAAGAGCAGAAGCTCATGCAAAGGGCTATGGAGCATCTGTAGAAATGCTGTTCTCTTGCTGTAAGGTTTGCCACAGCTTGTTTGAGAAGTGGCTCCTAGTGGTCAGCATGCAGAAGTGCACATAATATGTGTGATCACTTGTCAAGCATGCTTCTGGCCCAGGATGCCATGACAGATGTGCCAGAAAACAGTGGTAGGGCCACACAGGTAAGCCACATGATGGCCACCTCTTGATGTTCAGATGTGCACTTCTCCCATGGTGTTTTGGCTGGGCATCAAGGGAAAGGTAACACAGGCAGGGGTAAGCCAGAAGCTTAGTGTAGGCTGGACCATACCAGGGAGCCTGGAAGTGAATGACCAGACACAGGAGGTGAGTCCAGTAGGCAGAATGGGGTTGATTAGGAGGCCTGAAAGGTCAGGGCATTGAAAGGCCTGTGGATGCCTACTTGCATGTATTTCATAAATTGTATACAAAACATTTTTTCTAATTTTTTTAAACTGAAGGCCCCATTTCATGCAACAAACTTTACTGGTGAAGTGCCATCCTTTACAGAGCTGGCTTTTTGCCAATGACATACTTCACAGAGTTTTTTTCCATGGTGGGAGCCCTTTACAAATGACAAAACTACACAGAGTATCTGGTGTAGCAGGCAGACTCTGCACACCTTTGAGTCAAGGAGAGGGAAGGTGATTAGCTAGACACCAGGGCCTGCTTGCGATGGAACAGGATACAGGAAGGGGGAGCTGGTAGATGCTATGGAACTGTTACAATGGGACCTAGAGGAGTGAAGGGGGGAGCTGCTAGAAGTCAAGGACAGATCGCTCATTACTAAACTTCCTTTTATGCAATGCTTTTTATTCCTATGCAGTCTATAGCATTGCATTACAACTACAGTCCTGTGGTCAGTATCAAAGGGAGTCGGCATCCCATGTAGTCAACACCTGAGTACTGTACCTTTTCCAGTTTTGGCCATGCCCTCTCTGCTGTCCTAGTTACAAAATGTTTGCTTGGCTAAGTTTCTACAGGAATTTATAGGTTAGAGGTTAACACAGTAATCCTCTAAAGGGAAATCCAGAGCATATAGAAAAATTGTCAGACTGATCTGAGAGCCTTTAACTACACATACATTTTTAAAACTGAAGTGATTAATTCTGTAGAACTTTTTTGTGGGAGGGGTTTAAAGGCCAATAAAAATCCAGAAAGCCTTGACATATTTATGGCAGTTTGCAGGACTTTCAGATTCGCATACAGTCTCACGTAGGCAAATGGTAGTTTACTCAACTGGTAAAGGTGATTATTGGGGATAGTCCTCTGATGCACTCTAGTTCTTACAGACAGGGTATTCTGGGTCCACCTGATAGGATGTTGATGCACATATGTCTTCCAGATTTGAAATCTGAGCTCCATCCCTCTGTATACTGCCCACCAAACCCAGTTTTGATATCTTCTAAAGCTTGTTCTAAAATAAAACTGATTAGGTAGAGATGGCCTGTGACCCCTATTTAAGCATGCCTCTCAATTAATTTTTCAGCTTTTATTACCTATTCCAGCTACAAACTAATTGTCACTTTCCACCCAAGATGTTGCCACTGCTCATGTAGAGTTAGCCTTAAAGTCCTTTAGTGCGACCCTGCCTGCTGCCCTTTAAGTCTTTTGTATCACCTTTTTCAGCCATGCAGCAACGATTGATTTGGATGCTTCCAAGCCATTTCTGCATCCTTGTGTGGTCACAAAGAGTCTGTCTGACTTTTGGAGGTGTGTTGTCCTATTGATGTAGGTCACCACCAACCTCTGCATGCCTAATGTTTGCACATCTGAGTCCTCCTCAGTGGGTGATATCAGCATGGTTGCCAGGAGTTCGATTATTTGTGCCCACAGGAAATCTGAAGAAATTTTTGCAGAAATGATGAAATTGTTCTTAGTGACACTATCCTCATGGAACACAAGGAATGGTGCCCTGCATGACAGTGCTTGTAGCTCATAGATCCTCCTAGCTGACCAGATTGCCACAAGGAATACAATTTTCAAGCTGAGCAACTTTAATTCCACAGACGGGAGTGATTCAAATGGCAATGCTGTCATGGTTTTCAGCACCAGATTAAGGTCCCATGGTGCAGTGATCTGTCTCTGTCATGACCATATGTTGTGGGCTGCTGTCATGAAGCACAGGACATCAGGGAGTGCTCCCAGCTGTAACTTCCCTATTTGTCCTCTGGCTGCTCCTATAGCCACCAGCTGAACTCTAAGGGATGCTGGTGTGAGCCCTTTGTCAAGGCCCTCCTGAAGGAAAAGCAGAATGTCTGCAATGGCTGTGATGTCCGGATTCAGCTGTTTGGATGAGCACCAGGTGGTGAAGATCGTCCACTGCCTGACATAGGTAGATTTTGTTGATTCCCTTCTAGATAGTCCCATGGTGTCAATGAATCTGGGTTGGTATAAAACCCATAACAGCCTCTCCATTTCAGGAGCCAGGCAGTTAGTTTGATGTTCTGTGGGTTGGGGTGCCTCATCGGATTCTGTTGTAATACTGGTAACCCTCACAGTTTGTGGTTTGTCATTGCCCCAGTAGTTGCAAACAAAGTTCTTCCAGGCCAGTATGGAGCGATCAAAATTATCCTCAGTCTGGTTTGTTGGATCTTCCTCAGGACTTGTGGGCTTATTGGAACAGGAGGAAATACATATGCCGTATTGAACTTCCATTCCAGAGGCAGGGTGTCGGATTCCATAGACCTGCTGTTCCTGAACCTGGAAATAACATCGCTGTTTGAGTATTTGCATGTGTTGCCATGAGATATGTCTGCACTGGGCCCCATCTGCTGTTGATCATGGTGAAAATCTGTGAATGTATCTACCATTCCCCTGGGCGTATTAGCTGTCTGCTTAGCCAGTCCACTGTAGTGTTTAATTTGCCCACCAGGTGCACTGCTATGTGTGTGAGGCATTTCTGTGCCCATGTGATTACCTTGTTGGTTTCTTTTTGTATTCCTCTGCTTTTTGTCCCACCTTGTTTTACTATTTAGGCCACCATGACCCTGTTGTCCGATCATATGAGGATATTCTTGCCCCTGATCATGGTGCTGCAGTGGATCAATGCCCTGAAGACTGCTCTTATTTCTAATATGTTGACTGACAGTTTTGATTCTGTGAGAGACCACGTTTCTTGAGCTGTATGTTGACCTGATGAGGCTCCCCATCCCTTCAGACCTGCATCCATGTCTATAACTATGTCATGTTATAAGCCTAGTGGTATGCCCCTGTTTAGGTGTTGTCCATTCGTCCACCATTCCAGCGATGCCTGCACCTCTGGGCTGATACACATTGTGGTCAACATGTCATAATTGACTTTGGCCCCTTGTTGTATGGCCAGGAACATTAGTGGTCTCATGTCCAACCTGACCCATGGCTCGAGGTTAATGCATGAGGTCATGGAGCCTGGAAATTGAGATACTTGTCCCAGTATTGAGTTGGCCACTTATGTACGGTTTCTGCTTGGTTGATTATGCTGTTCACTCTTTTGACTGATGGCCTTACCTGACCTTCTCTGGTGTCTATGAGGGTGGCCAGGTGCTCTATGACCTGACTAGGTACCAAAGAGCTCTTAGGTCGATCTATGATCCACCTGTGGTCCTCCAGGCATTGTATGACTGATTGGGTTGATTTCACTGACTGATTGAATGACCTGGACCAAATGAGCCAGTTGTCCAGGTATGGTATCACCTGAATGCCCTGTTCCCTTATCCTTGTGGCTAAAACTACTTTGTGAAGACTCTCAGGGCTGAAACTAGTTTGAAAGGCAGCGCTTGGTACTGACAATATTGATCCATAATGCATAAGTGAAGTAGTTTGTGATGTGAGGGTCTGATGGGAATATGCAGATAAGCATCCTTCATGTCGACTGATGTCAGCTAAGTAGTTTGTGATGTGAGGGTCTGATGGGAATATGCAGATAAGAATCTTTCAAGTTGATTGATGTCAGGTAGTCCCCTGGCCATATGGTTCATGTGATTGAGCGGATGGTTTTCCTCTTGAAAGGTTTGTGCAGCGGTTCAGGAATTTGAGGCCTAATAATGGGTGAAGATCTCCCATTTTCTTTGGCACTGTGAATAATATGGTGTATATACCCTTTCCTCTTTCTACGTGCAGGACCTCCTCAATGGATCTGTTCTGGAGCAGGTTCTGAATGATCTATTGCTCTTGTTCTGGGCATACCTTTCACTTTGTGAGTGGCAAGATCACTAGTCTGTTGTGTGCTGGTATCTCTGTCAATTCTATTGCCTACCCTTTGGATTCTACTTCCAAGATCCACTTGTCCTGGGTTGACTTCCTTCATACTAGCACAGATTGTGTGGGTCTGCTCCTATTGGAGGATGGGATTTATATATCATAGTCATTGTTTGCACTGCTTCTTGTCTTTGAAGGTGCCACTGGTGTGGGCCCTGGTAGCTGTGTTTCTGCCATGGTTCTGTTATTGCTATTGTGGCTGCTTGAGTTGGGTTGGAATCAAAAAAATAAAGTTTCTGCTCCCATGATAGGATGGTTTCCTCTCCCTGAAGTGCCTGGGATCTTCTCACTCTGTTGGCTAATGCTGTCACCCTGCCATTTACCCTTAGTGAGTCGACTGCTATATTGGCTAGATACTTGGTTGTCTGTATGGATTGCTGCATAAGCACCAATTCCAGTGAATCTTGCATGAGTGTTTTCTGTGTGTCTTGCATCCAGATCAGTTGTGCCCTACTGAAATAAATAGCTGTGGTCACTGCTCTGGTGCCAAGGCCAGCCAACTCGATATTCTTCTTGAGAATGTCCTCTGTCTATAGGGTCTTTGAGCCCAGATGTTCCTTCAGATGGTAGCACCGTTTTCTTGTTCAGAGCCACTATCTGTGTGTCTACCACTGGTGCGGTACAACACAGTTTCAATTTGTCCTACTCCAGCACATACATCCTGTTCCAGGATCCATCTCTCAGGTAATCTGGGAGGTGCAGCAACCTCCCACTTCTTCGCTATGACCATATTTACTGTCTGGCCTACGGGAAATGTGTCATTGCACTTAGCTGTGGACTGTAGTGAGGCTATTAACTTTGACTGGAGGGTGGTGTGGTCACTTCAAACTCACCTCTGCCTTGATGGCCTGAACGATGTAGGGAACTTATTCTGGAAAGCACATCTTAGCTGTCAGTAATTGTGGGTCTCGAGTTGCATCTATCCTGGCCTCTGACTGACTGTTCAACTCCCCATCCAAGTCTTGTGAGTCACTGCCCGAGTGTAGTGGGTTAGGGGCTATTAGGTTTAGTGTGGGTTTGCTGGGCTCTGGTTGTGGCCAAGGGTCTCATGGGCCAGATAGATCTGCATGCTTCTGCATCATGGCAGTCATGAATTGCTGTTGCACATGGATAATTGTTTGGTTCTGGAGGAGGATCAAATTAGTGTCAGGGACATTCCTAACTGGGAGGGATATATTCATCCACAGTGCCGACATTGTCTCAGGGGCTGAGCTCCTGTGATATGCCACTGGTGCCCTCTGAGGAGAACATCAGCTTGGAGAAGTCCATCGGGTCCTCTTCATAGGATGGCAAAATGCTGTGAAGCTGGTTGATGGTAATGGCACTTTGTAAGTTTTGTACTTCTTAGCTCTAGCCATTATGCCTGAAAGACATGGAAAGCAATGGCTGTGGTCAGTGATTTAAGCACTGTTGGGCCCTATGGGTTAATGCATGCACCCTTAGTAGGCTCAGCCTGCCATACAGAAATTCTTTGAACTGGGCAATGGCCCTATGCTGACCTCCCATTGATGTGGATCACATTCCACTTGAGATGATTCTTCAGTTATTTGTCCCTGATTTAGAGGGCTTCATTTGTAGTTCTGATGCTGGATGACAAATGTGGTGGCTGGAAATTACGTAATCCACATCCTCTCTGGGTGTACACTTAGTAAAGGAATGTGTCACATGACTACAAACATGACTGCTAGAAGTGATGCAGATTGTGCGATTTCCAGTTCAGCCATGCTATATTTTGCACCATGGCTCGGTCTGGATCATTTTGTTCCCAGATATGCTGGCCACTTGGGTGGATATGCCAGTGTTTATGGTGCTATATTGTTGTCCTCCTCCCACTGGGCTCCCTGATCACCCTTACCTGCCCAGATATGTGGGGCTGCCATGCAGAAGATGGCAATGGTCATTTGTGCATGTTCATAGTCATTCCTGGGTCTTTAGCTGTATGTGAGATAGGGGAGGCATTTGGGGGTGGTGATGACATGGCTAGAGCTGGCAGCCAAGAAGAAAGGTAATAAATCTTTCCCTTGGGCATGAATGCCATCTTCTTGCTGCTTCCCTTTTGTTTTCATAGAATATAATTAGAATTCCATTTTACCAGTCTTTTCCTTTTACCCTTTCTCTTTTACAGCGGTACTGTGGCAATAGTGCCTGCCATGCACAAGATGGTGCTGGTGGTCTGCGAATGCACACTGCACTGCACAGTTATCATAAACACAGAGCTGATCTGCTTTGGCGTCAAAAGCTAGCAACAAGAAAGGTAATAAATATTTTTGCCAGTGTGAGGCCACCATGTTCAACTATCCCATTAGTATGGTGTGGCGGCTATGTTCATTGCTCTAATTGCATAGTGTGGCTGATCAAGTTTTTCCCCCTAAAGTGCCTTGCTCCAGCATTTCTGGGCACTCCTGATTTGTCTCCAGTAAAGTTTAAAGTATAGCTACACCATGCAGCTGCTGGCAGGGGTGGTATTAATATGTGCCAGCACAACTCTCACTACTGGGTCCTGATGATTAGGAGGACTCAGTGTGCTTTTTCAGCAACGCACATAAAGTAACTTCTATGTGAAGGGGTCACAGTCATGCCTAGGTACAAGGGGAGGAGTGTATCTGGTGAGCAGTTTTATTTAAAAGTGATCCCTGCTTGTGTGCATTAACTGTGAATGAGGATCCTGTGTAATACTATGGCTCTGATGTTTGATTCAACATGAAAACTGCTTTATATCCCCTCTAGTGGCTAGTAGTAAGCGTTCCTTGATAGCAACTGACTCCTAATGTGGTGTTAACCCTCACTAAACTGAGCAGTTAGCCACAAAACAGAGAGAAATGCAGAAGAGGGTTAAGTCCATATCAGTAGAAATTTTGCCTAGCCTATGTTAAGAGAGTCACAAGCCAACATGGAATTTTCTTTCTTACCTTATATTGTGTAGTATGGTTTGAGGGTATTTAAAGGTGTTCTAGTAGCAGGAGCTGGTAGAGTGCTGCAGCTTGTTCAGATGCACAGCTGAAACTGGGCTTGGTGGCAGTGTAGAGAGAGATGGAGCTCAGAAGTCACATGTGCATTGACAGCCTTTCAGGTGGACCTAGAATACCCTATCTGCAAGAACTGGAGTGCCTCAGAGGATACCCCTCACAATAATTTTCAATGGTTCTCGGAGCTTTATGGCCAAATGCGGGAAAATTTTCCCACAATGATTTTTAATATAGTGCAGATGGTAGACTTGGAAAGCAAATGTCTGTAAGTGCAGCAAAATGACAAAAACTGATATTGTAGTACAAAATAAACTTGCCAATGGTTTAACATAGTTTCACTGCACATCAGTATACATTTTGTAAAAGTCTGACCTTAGATGTACAGATTATGAACCTGTCAATTGTAAATACATAAACCTGGTGTACCCCTTTTTCTTTATATCCTTCCACTGGTTTATTTAGCTATGTGCAAGAGGTAATTCATCTAAAAATAAATTGACAATGAAGTCATTACCTAGGAATTTTACAAAGCAGTTACCAAACCTCCAGTAAACAAACAGAAAACTAACAAAACAAACAACAGAGCAAGAGGATTCAACTTCAGAGGTGTCTTATCACAGACTGCTAGAAGAAATATATTGTTTTTACAGCTAGAACCCCATTAGGTCACTTAGGTAAGAAACATAGTTTTTTTTTACATAGATTAACCACTTTAGCTTTTCAAATCATTGATGCAATTGTGCTTTAAGCACACTAATATGCAGATAGATTAGCAAAATCACAGCAGCTTTAGTGAATAAAAAAAAACTCTTACTGTTTGCCAAGAACAAACCATTATTTAAAAGGAGCTATAGCTTGAAGTACAATGCCACAGGGTCACTATTGATTTGCTGTGTAAATGTTACTTGTGGGAGACAATAATGTGTTAGATTTCTAGCTAACTGAATTAGTCTAATGGCAGGAAGACACAACGCCCAAACACAAACCATGATAAATATTTGATATTATTTGTATTACTGCAACTGGGTACTGACAGAAGAAGATATTGTTTGTGTAAGTCTACATATTTTGACATACATTCATGAACAGTACCCACCAGCAATAACACCTCTTTACTTAACTAACCTGATTTAGCAATGTGTCATTGAACAACACTGTGGCTTGCCGGACTGGATTAGTAAAGGAAAAATTAAGTGGTGTTACTGTTGGAGGCAATAGGCTGGAGTTGCAGAGTTCCTGAAAAGACCACAGCTGTGGGGAATAAATGGCACAGGTGGGTCACCACTTGGGGAGCAGCAGTTTTCCTTGCAGCCACCATAGTCTCAAAGCAGGAGTGGGCTTACGACTGGCTCCCCGACTTACAGCAGCTTGCGGCCATTTTCTCACCACTGCTGCACCAAAATGTTATGCCTAGTGGAACCAGGCATACCATCTCCCACAGCAGCATGGACTGACAATATAGAAGTCCATAAGTGCAGACATTTCTGCTTGCACTGGCTGCTGCAGAGTGGGATGTAGTCCCAGGAGGACTGAAAATCTGACCCAATGTTTGTGACATCACAAACTAAGGGGAAGTTTCTATTATTAGAATGCACATACAGGGATACAGACTGCACATTGTGAAATGTTTATGCACCTAATGAGTTACTAGCCCGATTCTTAAAATATTTAGTCACTGAAATGGTCTCTCAGCCCAATCGCCTTTATGTTATGGGGGGTTATGTCCTGGTCCTCACATTATATACCAGGGGTCCTCCCTTTTGTTTATACCAGTGTGGGTTGCAAATATTCCCCATTTATATACATTGCATCCACCTAGTCCACATAATTGTAAGGGGGGAGCCCTCAAAGCCAAGATCTGTGACCAATGGGGTACCTAAGGGCTCGGTGCTTGGACCGGTGTTATTCGACATCTTTGTCAGGGATCAAGAGTAAGATCAGCCTGTTTGCAGATGACATAAAGATCTGTGCCACAGTGGCCAGTGAAAAAGGGAGGCAGGAACTCAGGGAGGATCTGGCAAAACTTGAGCACTGGTCAAGCATATGGCAATTGGGGTTTAATGCTAAGAAGTACATGGTCATGCACCTAGGAGCCAGAAACCCCAGGACTAACTACTGGCTGGAGGTAGTGCAGGTATCTACTTAAGAAGAGGAAACGGACCAAGGGGTGCATGTCACAAGGAACATGAAGCTTTTGGTGCAGTGCCATAGAGCAGCAACAAGACCCAACCAAATGCTGGGGTGCACAGCCAGAGAAATCACCTCTAGGAGGGAGGAAGTCATCCTGCCACTGTACAGGTCACTGGTGAGACAACACTTGGAGTACTGAGTGCAGTTCTGGTGCCCTTATTAAAAAAAGGGATGTCAAATTACTGGAGGGGTGCAGTGTAGGGTGAGAAAGATGATCCTAGGACTGGGGAAAAAGCCTATGAGGAAAGACAGAGGGAGCTCAGCATGTATTCCCTGGAAGATAGAAGGGAGAGGGGGTACATGACAGAGACCTTCAAATACTTAAAACATATAAATAGGGTTAGTACAGAGGGTTTGTTCATCTTAAAGGAAGGGCGGAACATAAGGGAACACAGTCTGAAACTGGAGGAGGGAAGGTCCAAGAGGAAAATGAAGACACACTACTTTACAGAAAGAGTGGTGGCTGGGTGGAACAAATTACCAGAAGAGGTGATCTCACTGAAGACTGTGGGCAGTTTTAAGAGATGATCAGGAGGTCCTCCCTCGGTATTAAATAAAAACTTTAAAGGATGGCAAGATAAGGGACTTAAAGAAATGGGAGAGTTGTATCAAAATGGTCAGATTAAATCCTTTACACAATTAGGTGAAGAATATAATTTATCAAATACACAAATATTCCAGTTTAAACAGATAAGAAGCTTTTTAAACCAAAATAAAGCTAAAATCAGAATAACTGATTCTCCCACGATCATAGATATATTTCAAAATAACAAAGATGGGGAAAAAATTATTTCATTAATACATCATGCAATCATAGATAAATCAAAAGTAAATATTAATAAACTTAAATGTAAATGGGAAAGAGACTTAGGGATAAACATTTCAGGGGAAATGTGGCAAGATATTATAAATGCATATATAAACAATGTTTAGTCTGTAAAACTACAATAAATTCAAATGAATACCACACATAGAACATACTACACACCTATGAAACTACATCAGTTTAATTCTAGTATTAATGATAAATGACCCAGGTGCACTACATCCTCAGGCACACTGATACATCTGATTTATTCTTGGTCATATATGTTTTTTTTTTGGTTTAAAATGGAACAGCTATGCTTAGCAATATTTAAAAAGCAAATAATTTTTAATCCAATAATTATAATGTTGGGACTCTATCCAGATACAGATTATTTAAATGCAGAAGAAAATAAATTACTTACATTATTTACTATCATTGCCAAAAAAAAATGTATTCTACAGAAGTGGAAAGATTCTGACCCACCAAGTTTTCAAACTTGGCTGAACATGATAATTGATATATCAAAATTAGAACAAGCCTGGTATTGTAAAACTGGCAAAAAAGAGCAATTTGAAAAAATGTGGACCTCATTCCAGAATGCAATATCACAAGTAGTAAAATAATAAATAAATAAGTTAGATAGAAAAGTTCCTGCATCCCGCCTCAGTTTCCATGACAATGAAAGTACAGAAAGACCACTGGAAGAATGATTCTGATGAAGGATGAAGGTCTCCGTAATGAATCTGATCTGAGGGACACAAAAAAAGATGATCTGGAGAGGGGGACGGGGGGGCAGATGTAAAGTATACTGTGAGCTGCACACTCAGGCAGACTGGTTAGACCTCAAGGTCTTTTTCTGCTGGCATTTTTGTATGTTTGTATTTTAATTCCAGTATTTCAGGAGCACTAGACCAGAAGCCAGACTACACCCGCAGTTTCCAATGCAGATAAATGTCTCACCTGACTGGCCCAAGAATTAGTACTTACATATACTTTGTGCTACATTCACCTTAATAAAAGAGGATACACGTGCTACTCAGCTTGTCATAACACTTACTCCAGAATAATTTCCTTATCTCTTCCAGATGGGCCTACGCTTTATTGACCAGTGACATAAAACATTTTACAGTCTCAGATCACATCCCATTAATTATCCACCTTCAGATGTTCCCAGTAATATTAATACCTGCTGGAGATTAAATGTTGGACTGGTTAATGATCCTGATTATAAGGTATATATACAGCAGGTCATTAAGACCTCCCTTTGAGACCACCAACACTGATAACCCACAGGGAATGATCAGGGACAGTTTAAAAGCAGTAGTTCAAGGGGATACTATCAAATATGCATCTAAGCTAAAACAAGAAAGGGCCCAGACCTGCTTAGACCTTGAGAGACAGATATTTGATTTAGAGGCAGAACACCAGATTACTCTCTCAGCAACTGTACAATAACAATTAATGGTTAGGAAGGTCACACTGAGAAAAATTTCTGTCTTACTAGACAAAAGTATTTCAAGCATGACAATAGAGCAGGTCAGTTACTAGCCCAACAACTGCTGAAACAGGCTTTGAATAAAGTTGTTTTAAAGATAAAACATGCAATGAGTCCAGAAGGTACCTCTGGAGACCCCTGAATCATTTTACAGGAATTCAAACATTTTTTATAAATCCCCATAATTCAAAGAGGGCTCCCCAGACCACACCCCATTGTTTCAGAAAATTGCCCTTCCCACACTTTCTCAGAATGCTAGGACCGAGCTAGTTGCTTCCATCTCCATAGGAGAAATCAGTACGCAAATCAAAGGACTACATAACATGAAATCTCCAAGTCTGGACGGGCTCCCAGCCGAGTCGTACAAACAATACACACAGACCTTAATCCAGAGTTATATCAGACATTTAACAAACTCTTGGAAGGAGGGGAGTGCACTCCCCCTGGTTCAAGGCACAAACTACAGTTTTACATAAACCTGGTAAGGATCCTCTAGAATGTGGCTCATATAAGCCCATATCTCTGCTCTACACAGATCATAAAATATTCACAGAGATTCTTGCAAATAAACTTCAAAAACACATTTCCACTCTAGTACATCAAGACTAGACTGGATTTATAAGAGGTCACTTCCTTCAGGACAATAGCCGATGGTTATTGAACATATAGTTTATGATGGAACGTCGTTCTCCACCGAAATCCATCAGCTGTTGAAATGTTGTTCTCCTACACTAGTGACATTCGCAGTGCAGCAGTATGATTTTTTGTTCTACTGCACTGCGCATGTCACACACTGTGTCCTTGAGCAGCATTTGACAGTTAGGGCTCACTCCTTAGACAGGACACATAGCGATAGCAGCAATGCTGGCGGCAGTACTAATGTTTAGCATTAAAACGTTCAAAATGTAAAGTTCTTAAACAGTTAAAATGTCAAGCGTGAAAACGTTCAAAATGTAAAGTTCTTTTTTCCTTCTAGTAACCCAGTAAAAATGTTTTGAAGTAGAAACATGCTGTAGTGATTTTTTCCCCCCAAAAATGACGTTCCACCATACACTATAAACAAAAGATCATGGGGAACAGTTGACAACAGGGCTAATCTTTCACCTCATTGGCACTATGGTGATGGATTACCTCTCGAGCTGCACTCTCGAGGTAATCCATCGTCATAGTGCCAACTCGGTGAAAGAATAGCCCTGCTGTCAACTGTTCCCCATGCACTATCCTATATATTTTCTACTCAGACAGATAATTCCAGTTTACAACTTGTCATCTCCATGAATGCAGAGAAGACTTTGAAAGGGTTAATAGGCATTTCCTAAATTCTACTCTGCACTCCTTTCAATTTGGCCCAATTTTTCTACATGCTGTTCAAGCCCTGTATACCAACCCAGATGTGACAGTTAATGTTAACGACTGTACCTCAGACAGATTTACCTTAAGATGGGGCACTCATCAGGTGGCTCTACAATGCTGGTTTGACAACACTTTTGTTGACTGGCATCACAGTTATGGGATTTATGCCAACTACAAGTTGCGGTAGACATAAATCCCAAATGCTTCCCAGTCCTGTTAATCCCCATGTGGTCAACTCCAATTGGAGTTGACTTAGGGAGTGGGTGTAAGACCGGGAGATGGTGTGCCCCTGTCTCGGGCACACCAACACAGCAAGCTGTCGGCAAAGTGTAGATTTTACTGATAGCGAGGTATGTCACTGTGTTGGTGTTACCGTCAGATCAGCATAACTCGTCAGGTTGTCCCTTATCTCCTCTTTTGTTGTGTTGAGATTTGAGCCCTAGGAATCATATTCTGACAGCAAGAACACAAAGTCTCCCTCTATGCTGATGATAGCATCTTTTTTCTCTTGGATGTGGAAGTTTCAGTCCCTGCTCTGTTAACAACATTAGCAAACTTTGGTGCTCTTTCCAGATACAAAATAAACTATACCAAATCAGAAATCATATGGATTAGTGGTTCCAGTACAGCAGTTTATATGACAAATATCTCTTTCTCTTGGGCACACAACAATCAAATTAAACATATGGGTGTGCAGGCCACTCCAAAGATCTCTGCCCTGTTTAAACCCAATTATCTCCCCTTATACAGATATACGCAGGCTGGCATTGCCAGATGGAACCTCCTACCACTTTCCTTATTAGGGCATATCAATATGTTTAAAATGAACGTCCTACTCTGCTACCTGTTTTTGTTCCAGACATTGCCAGTTCCTATTTCATCTGCTTATTGGACTCTCCTACTAAAGGACATTGCCAAATTTATCTGGGGAGGTCACCGTCCTAGAGTGGGACACCTCTACTTTACTAACCCTAGAGACCAGGGAGGCTTGGCAATGCCCGACCTCAAAGTATATTATTTAGCTGTTAAGGCTTCCTCACTAGTCACATGGGCAAAACAAAGAACAGACTCTAGATGGTACTTTATGGAGTATGACGAGGGTTCAGGATTCCTACCATTTGCCTTGATATCAATCCCGGTCACCTCGATGTTTCTCAAAAAGACCCATAATCCATGGGTTAAACATTCCTTGAACATTCTTTTGAAACTAAGACAGTGCACACAGATCCTGAATACAATAGACTCTCTTTCTTTAATGAGCCATACCGAACAATTTGAACCCCTATGTGGGGATAGGGGCTTTCATATCGGGGCCCAGAACAGGCTTGCTAGATTCACACAATGCATCTAAGGGATGGTGGTAAAAAGCTTCCAAGATTTACTATATCACTTTCACCTGCCACAGATGGAATTCTTTCATTTTCTTCAGACACTTTATTCAGTTGGACGATAATTGTCAAGCTTTAACTAGACCACTGACCCCATTAGAGGAGTTATTTTATTGGGAAGCCACTCTAGTAATGAAATTTCGATACATTCCTGATATGTGCTCCATTTTTTGAAAAGGACCTACCCCTTCATTTAGAGAAGCTCAGAGTTACTTGGGAGTGGGAAAGTTGAGAATTAATATCCCTGGCAGCATGGGGGAGGGATCTAGCAGATGGCTGGAGAGTCACCTCTTAGCCCACATGGACAGAACTCCACTGGAAGGTTTGGGTTACTTTTTTCCGTACACCCATGGTCACAAAGCATTATCAGGGCACCAACACTGATCAGTCCTGGAGAATGTGTGGGGAAAGTGGGTCACATATTAATATTTTTTGGACTTGTCCTAGGTTGACCCCCTTTTGGTCAGCAGTCAGAGATAATATGCAGCACATCTTACACACAGTGATTCCTTCCACATTTATCAGGTTAACTTCAGGCATACTTCAAACACCTATTAAAAGTAACAATCTTAGGCAATTATTTTACATTTTATTGACAGCGACCTGGAAGTGCATTACTCTTCTTTGACTGTCAGGTGTTACCCCTCAAGTGTCTACTTGGATAAATAAGGTGACAAAGATCAGAGAAATGGAAACCTTAATCGCTAAATTGCATTTCCACCAAGAACAGTTTAAAAACTCTGGCGCCCTTGGGATCTCCACACTATGAGTCACTCTACATTGTCATAGACACTAATTATACTTATGAGTATTGTCTCTATTGTTCTTCCCCCAATATGGGCATTCAGGTGCCCTCTGATATAGGTGTCATAAATGGACCACAGTGCACCCATGCGACCTTGCCCCCTTGCTCACCCTTTGCTAACTTGCAGAGTTACCTTTTCATTTCTGCTGAATGTGTATTCTGTGATTTGTTTTGGTGTTCCTCATTTTTGTGACAAATTTTGTTCATGTACTCTATTTGGTGCCAAATTACTGTCTTTTATGCCTATCTATGTATACATCATTGGCATTTGATCAATAAAGTAGTTATATGAAAAAAAGAAAAAGTAAGTTACAATTTAAGAAATGGGGAAAAAGTGGGACAGACACCAAATAAGAACTAGGGTGTATGAGAGACCATTCTTTAGTCATTATATGGGTGTTATACATCCTCATGTTCCCCCGTTAGGATCATTTGTTTGCTTTATCAAAAAAAATAGAGTATGTATGTGAAATGAAGCACGTGGTTATAAATATCTTATTAAGGCTGCACTGTATACAATTATCTATGTTATAATTTTTGTGGTTTAGATAATATTGTACATGTGAGTGTATTTTAACTTCATAGTTAGTATGGTGAACTATATTAGTTTTTAGTTCATAAATCATATTTGTAGGTATCTATTGATAGTATACAGTATGTTGAATTTTTCTGAAATTTGTGTATTGAACTTCAACATATCCTTCTAGATACTTGTAATTGTTATACCAAATAAACTAAAAAAAACTAAACTAAACTAAGAATTACTATTTTATATATTATGATGGTCAGTGGGAGATTAATGAAGACCACTGCTTGACTAACAATGCCACATTCTTGCAGCAGATATATTGCAGGTATATTGCTGGATTAATTTAGCAACCACACCATGACGTTCTTTGTCAGGAAAATCTGGCACCCCTGCCTCCTCAAAATAAATCTGGTCCAGGTCTCTCTGGTCACTAAACATCAGTGCTCTACTGAGTGACCTTACTGCAGCAGACCGGTCAGCCATCCTCTCTGCCTCTCATATCAATGTGGCCCTCACCTTATTAGAAACATAGACTTTGACAGCAGATAAGGACCACTTGGCCCACCTAGTCTGCCCGTTTCCCTACCTGTTGGATAAGCTGCAATTCTAGTTAACCAACAGCCTACTTCTTCCTACCCCCACCAGAATTCCCTTATGTCTGTCCCATGCATTCTTGAATCCCCCCACTGTTTTTGACCCCATGACATCCTCAAGAAGGCTTTTCCATGTGTCCACCCACTCTGTGAAAAAATACTTCCTCACACTGCCCCTGAGCCATTCCCCCTCTGTCTTCAAATTGTGTCCCCTTGTTCTTGCACATCTCTTTTTCTGAAAGATGCTACCCTCTTGGACTTTGTTCATTCCCTTGAGGTATTTGAAAGTTTCTATCATATTCCCTCCTCCCTCCTTTCCTCAAGGGTATACATATTAAGCTCCTTTAGTCTCTCTTCATATGGCTTCTGTTGCAGACCCTGCACCATTTTAGTTGCCCTCCTCTGGACTGTTTCCATCTTGTCTATGTCCTTGCAGAGATGGGGTCTCCAGAACTGCATGGAGTACTCCAGATGGGGTCTCACCAACTTGAACAAAAAAATGGGTGAGAGGTAACCAGGTAGTAGCTACCATTAAAATTTGTTGGACTTCAGTGCTTACATGCAGAGGAACTTAACCACAAAGGAAGGGTAAGCAGTTAAAGTATTATGGAACACTTAGAAGTTGGTATTTGAACTTTTAATTATAAAAGCAAAATGATGGCTATGAGACCAACAGGAGAATACTGTGATTATGTTTTCACAGACTACAAAGAACACTAATACCACTCTAAGAAGCTCACAGTCTCCTTTAAGGTATGCTGTTAACAAAATAAGTAAATAGAAGCCACAAGTGGCCACAATGTAATATTAAACAATATAACAACAGCAAAGCTTCACAAAAAATTATGTTTATGTCATTACAGACCCCAAATTATTCTTTACAAGAAAGACAAGAAGTTTTAAGTAATATATAAGGTATGCTGCAAACCAAGAAATATGGGGAACAAGCCATACAGGTAGTAGTTAAACCCTGTTCCAAGTTGATAGCAGCGTTGTGTTCATTAACATACTGTGTATGTCTTTTTAGGATGCAACTTAAGATCTAAACAAGTACAAATAAATAAACCCTGTGAAAAATTAAGAATATAATCAAGGGTGCACAAGCAATAATCTTTATTGAGTGGTATGTGTATACACCAAAGAATTAAAACTGTAACATATATAAAACAGTATCATTTAAAAAAATGCTGATTATTGACATAAAATAAATGTATTCACAGATGTGTAACAAAGAATAAACCCCTTGAGTGAGCTCCAAGTTGAGCAAAACATAGGGGGATGAGAAATAAAAAGAAAGATTGAAGAACAATAACTTGAGCGAAGAGTGTTTACTTCAAAGGACCCCCAACATTTTCTATATTTTTTCTTGAATTTTAAAGCCTAGATTGGGGGCCAAGGAACCTGGAAGAGAACCATTAGCCACTATACCCACTAAACAATATTTACATTGTATCTTTTGATTCACTTTTTTAGGCTAAAGTGAGTATATAGTGGAAGTTGGTTTATTTCTTAGAAAATTGCATAAACTATTACAGTTTGAAGTAGACCTTAACAGCCACATAAGAAGTGTAGCATATTAGCAGACAAATAAGATTATTGTAAAAATATACATAGATATTAACAATGAACAGACCAAATATGGATGCATTTACAGATATAGGAAGCAGTATACAAAGTAATTTACATGTTATGACATTTTCAGAGGAGGAGAAGAAGAGACTGGTCACAGCCATGAGAGGAGACAGTGATCTGTCTGTGCAGATGGGGAAGGCCCAAAACAACTTGCCCAAAACACAGAAAATGTAAAATACAGAAACTGCTATTTAGAGTGGCATGGTCTAACGCTTGCACAATACTTACAATACAAAAGAATACCCAGAGGGTTAAGAATCAATGTTGAACCTAACCTAGGTATAAAATCAGAAAAATTAGACAATAAATGGGATGGGATCAGAAATAAGGCTAGTTGTGATTTTATCTATGCCCTCATCGGAGCCATAATAGATGAGAGGCAAACATTAGAAAATGATATAAAATTAGCAGAAGAATCATTAAAATTAAAGATGCAGGGAGAAGAATTTAAGAAAAATCTGGAGAACTGTAAACAAAAATTGGCAGAATATGAGGAAAGATTAAAACAACAAAAAATAAAAAAGTTTATAAGGGACACAAATGATTATAGGGACAACAAGGTACTGTAAAACAGATTTTGTTTACATCTGGAAATGTTACCAGGAGCAGCTGGCAGAAAACTTGTTCGTGGCAGCTAATTTTTGCGATCCCAAAAGTGAAAATTGCAATGTGATAGACCACACCATTATATTACAGGCATTTTTTTACAGATCAATTAAACCTAGCCCTATTGTTGTAATTGTGTGTCCATGGATTTATGGAGGCTGGTATTTCAGGTGCACATGAGAGATGTCTGGATGTCAGAGTTGGTAAGTGCTGCACTGTTAGTAGCAGTCTTAGTGTGTTATTCTCGTGCTGCTACTACAGTTATTTTTTTATTGTTTTTTTCAGAACCATTTTAGGCAGACTGAGAAGAGGGTGCTTGCTGTCTGAGAAGAGGGTGACTTGAGATACAGTACTGAACGTCGAAACTAATGCTTTACCTGCAATTGCCTTGCTTTTTTTACTTTTGCTTTTTAAACATAATAAAAGACTGGATCACTTTGAAACACATTGCTGAAGTCTGTAGCTGTCATTTTAGTTACAGTAGAAGGGGCCAGTTTTAAAGAAATCACTAAAAGAATGTACTGCTAGCATGCAGTAGTACAGTAGTCAGAGGGACGAAGTAATGATGGACTAATAGTCTCTAATAATTTGCAATCAGGAAATGTTCGCTTTTTTTATGAACGTAAAGAATGCAATAATTAAATGAACGTGAACATTTCCTACAGTACAGTATATACTTACAAGAAATACAATAGGAGACAACAGTCATATAATCAGTACAACACATATGAAAGTACAGATAGTGATAGCAGCTATACAAGGGACCCACAAAAAGACACAGAGTAGCAACATATAACACAACAACCAGGACCATCAAATATAAATAGTACAGAGAATAGATATGAACTTAGAAACCAAAGAGAGACTTACAGACAGGGGTAAGGATTTAGAGGGAGGAGGGTGAGGCAAGGGAGCAGGAATAGGTGGAAAGCAAACAAGACAAATGAGAGGCAGAGGCAAATACATAGAAATTAAGACATTATACCTATATTCAATTTAAGCAAAAGAACACTAACAATGGAAGAAATAAAAGTTCTAAGTTTAGGGTTATCTTTTGCCCCTACCCAACTGGTTAATCTGTTCAACCTGGAGGTAGACCTTCAAAAGTTTTACAGGAATCTATGCCTAAAAAATGAATTTGGTGAAAGTGACACCACAGTTGATACATACAAATGAAGACTTAAAAAGAATATGCAAATTAGATCTAAATATAATCCACCTACTGGTAAAAATCATGGCATAGAATCATTTTGTAAAATTACAGAAAAAGAAATAATAGGACTATTTAAAACCAAAGAAAGTAAAAACCCAGAATGGAATAATTTAACTAAAAAAGAAAGAGAAGCATTAGAGAATTTAAAGCAAGGTCAAACAATCACAATTAAGAGTGCAGATAAAGGAGGGGGTATAGTGTTTCAAGATAAGATGCAACATAAGGAAATGTGCATGAACTTACTTATGAACAGAGAAAATTATGAGGTTTTACAACAAGACCCAACTAAAAAAATAAAACAGGAAATTGATGCCATGCTTAATGAATATGAAGCCATGTAATGGCTAGAACCATGGAAAGCTATCATCCAAAGATGTCCCGAGAATACCAACTTTTTATTCTATACCTAAAATTCATAAACATGGAACTAATCCACCTGGCCAACCAATAGTCTCGGGCATTGAATCTATCTTTGAACCAATTTCAAAATATGTAAACTTCCACCTACAACCATTGATAGAAAAAACTAAATCTTATGTTAAGGATACCACAGACATGATCTTGAAATTACAAAAAAATCACAGAACAAGAGTTAAGTGAAGAAACCATCTTAGTGACATTAGATGTAGCAGATTTATACACATCTACCCCACATCAGGAAGGGATTCAATGTCTGGGTACATATTAAATACTAGGGGCAGGAACAGCTCACCTAAAACTAGAATACTGCAAGAAATGGCTGATATAATATTGAGGAGGAATTATTTTGAGTCGACGGGACATTCTATGAACAGAATAAGGGGACAGCAATGGGTTCCACAATGGCACCAGCATATGCCAATGCATATATGGACAATTTTGAAAAAACACACCTCTTTCTAGAAAATAACAATAAAATACACACATGGCTTCTTTTTTTTTTACAACATTTTTATGTTATGGAAAGGAACACAGGAAGAACTTATCAAATTTCAGGAGGAACTGAACAACAAAGATAAAAATCTTAAGTTTGTGATGAATTTTGATAAAAAAGAAGTACCATATCTGGACCTCAAGATAAAAAAGGTAAACAACAAGATAGAGACTGCACTTTATAGGAAGGAAACAGATAGAAACACCATATTACATGGTAAAAGTTTCCATGAAACCAAGCTCAGAGTATTCCATACTCAGTTAATTCGAGTGAAACGAAACTGTACAGCAATACAAGAAGCACAGAAAGAATACAAAATCATGTTAAATAGGTTCATAGACAGAGGATATAAGCCTAAGACATTGAAACAAGCAGAAGAAAAAATTAAAAATAAGACACAAGAGGCCCTATCTTGCCAGACTGGACACCATGTTTTGCCACAACCCCCTCTCCTATCACCTACCATTGCTCCCTCTGTTCCTCCCTATCTAGCCTCCCTCTGCCTTCCTGTCACCAGGATCACTGTACCTCCTTCATATCCAAATACTGGATTGGTTCTTTTCCCTTATAGCTTTCCTCTGTTGTCTCCCAACTCATTGCATATTTGCAGCTCCTCACCCTGGTCCTCTGCTGGGCAATCTGCCTTCTCCTATCAATTTTCCTTCACTCTGGAACCCACTACCCTCCTCTCTCCACCTCTCTTCCTCCCTGGTTCCCTCAGGTACCAGCTGAAACTCCGATTCTACCTCACCTGTTCTTGTTACCCTTAATCCTGACACCTCCCCGACCAGGGCCTGTCTGTCCTTAGTAAGGCACCCAACTTGATCCCCATTACCTGCCTTCTGGTAACCTCCCCCCATTACATCTGTCCTTTCCTCCTCCATGAGACCAGACACAAGCTTATCCTTCAGGTCTCTAGCCTGTTGCCAGTATCATATTTGAACACCATGTATTGCTGCCGCTTTTACAATAGCACTTATTTAGGAGCATCTTATTGAGATGTGACCACAATTTATTAAACAGAAACATAGAAACTGTCAGCAGATAAGGACCGCTAGGCCCATCCAGTCAGCCCGTAGGCCTGTACATTGTATGTCGCCACTGACCCTATGTGATCAATGGCTTTTCATCACTCCCTCCCCTCTTAGGCTTCCCATTCTCTGTACTAATCAGATATTTGTATTTATTTACTGTTGCACTAACTTATTTACCGAATATTTGTTCAAATCTGACTTGTTACTGTGTATTGTACTGCATTTCTCCCATTCTTCCCTCCCCTGGGTTGCACCTGGAAACAAGTCTTGGCTCAGTTTGCCTCTCCCAGTTACCAATTTTCAAATAAATAAATAAATTTCATGTAACCCCCAGGGGCGTATCCTAAGGGCTACTACCCCTGCCTGCCTCATCTGTAACAGGGTGAGGGGTCCAGATCTGTTGATGGGTGTCTCCACCCAGAGGTAGGGATTGTACAGTCAAGGTTGACTCGGTCACAGCCCTCTGGGTTGCTGTAACCCCCCTTTCTTCCCACTAGTGGCTCACACAGTTTAATCACAATGTCCTTACCCTGAACACTTACTCCCCTGGCCTGAACCAATCAGCTCACTCCGGGGACCCCCTGGAAGGTAAGGTACAGTTATCAAATATTCAATGTGCAATATTTCAACAGTAAAACACAAACCAGCCAGTGTACTTTTGCAAAACAAGCAATCTGATTTATTTAAGGGGAGATAACAAGACCGGGGGAAATCAGGGTGATTGGCTTACCACTGTAATATATGTTTGACTACCTAGGGCTCTGTGCACAGGCCTAACCTATTAATTACTGTCTATGGGTACCCAAGCCCTAATGGCTAGTTCCTCGATGCAGCTGGTTGGGGCCCTGACACAAACAAGAATTTAATTCCTGAGCAGATCAGATGGAGCCAGAAAGCTCAATTAGTACAGTCAGCAATTCAACAAGACGATTTTGCCTTTAATTGTAACCTTTAACAGGGAGCTACCCTGATTCAGTACTCACAACTCCAGCAGAGAACCACTCTTTCACCACTCACAGGGCTGAGCCTGAGCTTCAAAGGCCTCCTCACACATTTATATGGAAAACAACAGAGAGTACCATACCAGGCAGCTGCTCCTAGGACCCGACTGAACTCACAGCTATCCGGGCGTCTCACTGCAGCGTCACTGTCCTGACAGACCGAGTGCAATTTAGCAGATTCTCCAGTCCTCTACAGGGTGAGCCTGGTAGGTAGCTGCGCTCCTGCACAGCCTCCTCTGACCACTGCCCCGTGGATTTAGTCCAATTCTACCAGTGACTGAGCTGCCCGAAATTGGCCTTCACCACACACACGCATGCTTCCCGCTTGAAAACTTAACAGCGCAGAAGCCCAGGGCTCCTTCCTCGCTCACAGCCACAGCATCTCTGCCCTTTGGCAGTTAGGGCAAGTCTCTCCAGTTGGGAGCCGCCCGATCCCATTGAGGGCTGCAGATGTCAGTCACTCGTTATTGCCTTCATTGGTGCAAAAAGGCACCATGACCCAGAATGCCACTTCCCAGACTTACAAGCTGTATCCCCATTGGTCAGCTGGCTCCATCTAGAGTCCTGATTTCTGGTTGGTCACTTCCACACCATTTTAGATGCCCCTTAGCTACTATTGGACCCCTTCAGCACAGTCCAGGTCCAAAATGAAGGGCACAGAACAAAGTCCCAGCTGCAAATAAAAAGAGTTAGACAAACTGCAATTTTACCAACACTATACATGTTCTCCAGGGAACAACTACATCTTTCAGATGGGCTCCCTCAGTGCTCCTAGCGACTGCAGAAACGGAACGATCAGACAGCAGTCCAAGGTGGGATTCGAGCAAGGAAACCCCAGTCCCCCTAGTTGTACCATTAAAGCCTGCAAGCAGGCAGCTCTTAAAGAGGCAGCACTGGAGGCTTTAAAAGCACTCACAACACCCGCATTTAACAGCCTTACGCCGAACACCAGTCGGGCATGGAGCATTTAGGCAAGCTCCGGGAAAGCTTTCAGGAACCCCCATTTGTAGGGGGTTACATTCAAATAAATTAACAGACAAATAAATAATTTTCAAATAAATACAGCTAACCCCCCTGTTTATTGATTACCATTGTAGGTTTCCTTCACTATTTTGGGGTTACCAGAATGAACTGATTACTTATACAACAACAGATCTTCACGGTATTTTGTAAAAAACATGAGATCCCCAAAGAAATACACTATGGTCTTGATTTGTACAATGTGAAATTTAGTGAGTGTATTATACTACAGAGAGATTATTGTTTTTTGATTGTTCTGTTTCTTTTTGAAGCAAGAAACAGAGGGCTCAATTTTCAAAGCCCCGAGCATGAGGCAAGGTGCCTGCATCAAACATAATTGACCCAAGTGGCACCTTGTGTCAAAAGATGCAGCAATCCCAATTTTCTAATGCACTTTGTGTCAGAAAGGGGAGCCATTGCAGTAAACTGGCATTGCACCAGCCTTGCAACTGAAATCGGGTATGCCTTGCGCCATGGTAGGGCTGCACCATACCCTTTTTTGGAATTATGCAAGTCCCATCTTAGATGCAATATGGGGCTCTGTTTAAACCAGTCAGGAGGTGGTCTAAGAGTCCTGCAGCAATGCAAGATGATGTTGCCAATGGGGGGGACCTGCCAGGAGGGGGCCAAGGACTGACAGAGCATGCAGAATGCCCTAGGAGGCATGAGGGAAGTGGAGAAAGTGCAGGGTGGTGATTTGGCACCTGGCCAGGGTACATTGTGCAATGCCAGGCAGTCAATTGACTGGCAGTCTGGGAAGGGTTGGCAGGGAGGGAAACAGACCTGGCCCTAGGTGAGCACTGCTGTGGCACCTGCCCCAGAAGTGACATGAGGCACAAACATGTATGCAGGGAGCATTAGCTGCAGGGTGAGAGCTGTCAGTGGTGGAGGGGAATTTTCTCCAGGTACCACCACAGTCTCTGAGCATTCAGCACCCCCCACGTTGGGGCAGGCCACCTCCCCAGTACATGCTTGTGCCTTGTGTCATCTTTGGGGCAGGTACCATGGCTGTGCCCACCAGGGATCAGGTCAGTTTTCCTCCCTGCGCACCCTCCCTGGACTGCCAGCTAATCGACTTCCTATCCTTCCAACATGCACCACAACTGGATGCAGCATCACCACACTGGTCTACCATGGACACCGCCATGGCCCCTAGGCCACCCTGTGCTCCTGCTTACCCTGGCATCCTTCTACCATGCACAGCTACACCTCCCTTCACAGCCCCTCTAGTGTTGTGCTGCATGGGGGGAAGGAAGATCCCTGTGGCAATTTCTGCAGGTGCACCAAATGTTCGGCACTAGCCTGTGGCTGTGGTGACTCCTGGGGTTTTGGTGCAGGGACCTCCCCTTTTATAATATTTGGCACAGGGTTCCTGATGCACCCAGAGTTCACCATAGCCCTAGAGCAATGCAACTTGCATCACTCTAAGAGCTCTTTCAAAATCAAGCCCACAGCAACTCTTGTAAAATTTGTTATCCCCAGAGTATTTATTGTGTGAATAGTTCAAACAGAGAGATGTTTCATTTCCAAGTTTTTCACCAATTCCCTTTCCCACCCTCCCTGTAGTTTACCTTAATGGGATGTTGGTGTGAATCTAGGCCAGTGTTGTTACATTTCTTCACTTCTTGAAGACTTTTATTCTCCTCCATGCCTTCCTTTTAACATTATATATAATTACTGATTTAACAGAAATAAGAGTGTTAGGATGGAGGGTTGGGAACATTTTTATAGGAAATTAGTTAATTTGGTATTTTGTACAGTTTTTATAGTATACCAAAAATAGTCATTATAATGCTATTTATTTAGAGAGAAAAATTAGAAATAAGAATGAAACTGGTGTTGGCACAAGAGCCTTAATGTTGATGCTGAATTTAACCTGTGGCTATCAAAAGAAATGATTCTGTACACTGTCAAAATGTGACATTCACTGTTTCACAGTTCACAAATGGTGGCAATTTGAAATGTTCATTGAAGGCATATTAAGCGATTGCTTGTAGCAGATCCTTGATTGGCATTTAGCCCTTAAGTTATGAAGACAATTAAAGTAGATAAGAAAGATTTGTACTGACACACTCACGAACTAGAAAACTGCATTAATCTCGTTATGTATAACATCATTAATTGAGATCACCTTAAATATCTTACAGCTGTGGGCCACTCTTGTAGAGATGAGAGGATGTGCTGTAGATCTGAGTTTAAACAGCTTTACTTAAGCTTCAGCAACATACAGATACATGCACAATAGCTTCTATCCTGTAACTGGAGGGTGCTCAGCCCACCAAGCTCTGTTTGTATCAGATTCAAACTATAGTGACGACACAGGAAGTGTGCATCATTAATATGCGTGAACGTCACATTATCGACAACTCTTTGTCCCTGATGAAGAGCCAGAGATTTAGTGGCACTATCTATACTTTAGTAAGTAAATGAATTAAATGAACTTGTGAGTGAGAGCTGTGTTCTTTCATTTGAAATTGGTCATAAGGGCTTAAACACAGTAGCACCACTCACACAGCTCACGCAGCTCATGCAGCTCATGCGCCCATTTCCTGTATTCCTGTCTGATGATGTTGCTGTAGCCAAGTGTGAAAAGCCATTCTGAACTATCTGAACCATCGATCAGCAGTAGCGGAGTGAGTGAAACAGTACCTTTTGTTTAGGTTGGTACCCTAACTTTGTAGTACTATACTTGTGTTAGAAATTTTTCCATTTTGTTGTTTTTTTCTCACCCTCAGATTGTGGAGTGCTCCAGTTGGAGGTTGTGATGAGCAGTGTTAGCTTTATAGTGCTGGTATGGCCTGAAGCAAAGGTCACTGACCGTAGCTTGAGTGATTCCATCAGTGAGGAGACTGGATACTGCTTCTCTGTGTTTGACAGTGTGGAGGAGGTGGCAGCTTGGAGGAAACAGAAACCACAGTTCCAGGCGGCAAGTTCCCTCTCAAATGATGAATGCAACAATCTGAAAAGCCTGTTTGTTTCCCTGCAAAGATTGCTAATTAGAGAAACCAGTCTGTGGCATAATGTAATCAGCTTGGAAGAATACATTGAAGTACTCTGAGTACCTAGGGGTCAGAGGATTGACAAGAGACCCACTTCTGTTTTAGAGACATACCACTGTAGGGCAGAATGAGAGAGAATGAACTGTACTTGATGAGTATGCAGCAAATGTGGTTAACATCCAGATAAAAGAGGACACATATAATCATAAAAAAGTTCAAGAAGAAAACCAAGCAAATACAGGGGGCTTTAGAAAAACATAAAGACATTGTGGAATTCTCTTTCAGAGAAAAATAACTGAATAAAGTGCTCAGTAAACATGAAAATGAGGTGGTAGAACAAAAAAAAAACATAAATATAGTAGAGATGAGAATGATTATGTGGTTATAGTTATGGATGTGATCTGCCAGCAAGTTCAAAATGTATCAGTTGCAATACCAGTAGAAACAGATTTCAAACACCAGACATAAAAGCAGAGGGGGGTCAAGCTGCTATAAACAACACCCAGAAAAGAACAAGAGGACAAAATTCAAATAAAGAAGACAATTCTGCTGATAATTCAAGTGCAGGAGAAAGTGTTATGATGGAGGTACTCTGCAGGTATATAACTGAAATGAGAGTGTTATAATGCAGGTGCTCCACTGGAATTTAACAGAAATGAGAGTGTTATGATGGAGGTGCACTGCAGGAGTTTAACAGAAATGAGAGTGCTATGATGGAGGTGCTCCACAGGAGTTTAACAGAAATGAGAGTGTTATAATGCAGGTGCTCCACTGGAATTTAACAGAAATGAGAGTGTTATGATGGAGGTGCACTGCAGGAATTTAACAGAAATGAGAGTGTTATGATAGAGGTTCCACAGGGTTTAACAGAAATGAGAGTGTTATGATGGAGGTGCACTGCAGGAATTTAACAGAAATGAGAGTGTTATGATGGAGGTGCACTGCAGGAGTTTAACAGAAATGAGAGTGTTATGATGGAGGTGCTCCACAGGAGTTTAACAGAAATGAGAGTGTTATAATGCAGGTGCTCCACTGGAATTTAACAGAAATGAGAGTGTTATGATGGAGGTGCACTGCAGGAATTTAACAGAAATGAGAGTGTTATGATGGAGGTGCTCCACAGGAGTTTAACAGAAATGACAGTGTTATGATGGAGGTGCTCTGCAGGAGTTTAAAAGAAATGAGAGTGTTATGATGGAGGTGCTCCACAGGAGTTTAACAGAAATGAGGGTGTTATGATGGAGGTGCACTGCAGGAGATTAACAGAAATGAGAGTGTTATGATGGAGGTGCTCCATAGGAGTTTAACAGAAATGACAGTGTTATGATGGAGGTGCTCTGCAGGAGTTTAAAAGAAATGAGAGTGTTATGATGGAGGTGCTCCACAGGAGTTTAACAGAAATGAGAGTGTTATGATGGAGGTGCACTGCAGGAGATTAACAGAAATGAGAGTGTTATGAAGGTGCTCTGCAGGAGTTTAACAAAATGAGAGTGTTATGATAGAGGTGCTCTGCAGGAGTTTAACAGAAATGAGAGTGTTATGATAGAGGTGCTCTACAGGAATTTAACAGAAATGAGAGTGTTATGATGGAGGTGCTCCACAGGAATTTAACAGAATTGAGAGTGTTATGATACAGGTGCTCTGCAGGAGTTTAACAGAAATTAGAGTGTTATGATGGAGGTGCTTTGCAAGAACTTAACAGAAATGAGAGTGTTATGATGGAGATGCTCTGCAGGAGTTTAACAGAAATGAGAGTGTTATGATAGAGCTGCTCCGCAGGAGTTTAACAGAAATGAGTGTGTTATAATGCAGGTGCTCTGCAGGAATTTAACAGAAATGAGAGTGTTATAATGGAGGTGCTCCGCAGGAATTTAACAGAAATGAGAGTGTTATGATGGAGGTGCACTGCAGGAATTTAACAGAAATGACAGTGTTATAATGAAGGTGCTCCACAGGAGTTTAACAGAAATGAGAGTGTTATGATGGAGGTGCACTGCAGGAGTTTAACAGAAATGAGAGTGTTATGATGCAGGTGCTCTGCAGGAGTTTAACAGAAATGAGTGTGTTATGATGGAGGTGCACTGCAGGAGTTTAACAGAAATGTGAGTGTTATGATGCTGGTGCTCTGCAGGAGTTTAACAGAAATGAGATGTGTTATGATGAGGTGCTCCGCAGGAGTTAACAGAAATGAGGTGTTATGATGCAGGTGCTCTACAGGAGTTTAACAGAAATGAGGTGTTATGATGGAGGCTCTGCAGGAGATTTAACAGAAATGAGGTGTTATGATGCAGAGTGCTACAAGGATTTAACAAAATGAGAGTGTTATGATAGAGGTGCTCCACAGGAATTTAAGAAAATAGAGTGTTATGATGCAGGTGCTCTACAGGAGTTTAACAGAAATGAGAGTGTTATGATGCAGGTGCTCTGCAGGAGTTTAACAGAAATGAGTGTGTTATGATGGAGGTGCACTGCAAGAGTTTAACAGAAATTAGAGTGTTATGATGGAGGTGCTGCAGGAATTTAACAGAAATGAGAGTGTTATAATGGAGGTGCTCCTCAGGAGTTTAACAGAAATGAGAGTGTTATGATAGAGGTGCTCTGCAGGAGTTTAACAGAAATGAGAGTGTTATGATGGAGGTGCTCACAGGAATTTAACAGAAATGAGAGTGTTATGATGGAGGTGCACTGCAGAATTTAACAGAAATGAGAGTGTTATGATGGAGGTGCTCTGCAGGAGTTTAACAGAAATGAAAGTGTTATGATGGAGGTGCTCTACAGGAGTTTAACAGAAATGAGATGTTATGATAGAGGTGCTCTGCAGGAGTTTAACAGAAATGAGTGTTATGATGGAGGTGCACTGCAGAGTTTAACAGAAATGAGGTGTTATGATGGAGGTGCTCTCAGAAATTTAACAGAAATGAGGTGTTATGATGCAGGTGCATCTGCAGGAGTTTAAGAGAAATGAGAGTGTTATGATGGAGGTGCTCCACAGGAGTTTAACAGAAATGAGAGTGTTATGATGGAGGTGCACTGCAGGAGTTTAACAGAAATGAGAGTGTTATGATGCTGGTGCTCTGCAGGAGTTTAACAGAAATGAGTGTGTTATGATGGAGGTGCACTGCAGGAGTTTAACAGAAATGAGAGTGTTATGATGCAGGTGCTCTGCAGGAGTTTAACAGAAATGAGTGTGTTATGATGGAGGTGCACTGCAGGAGTTTAACAGAAATGAGAGTGTTATAATGGAGATGCTCCGCAGGAGCTTAACAGAAATGAGAGTGTTATGGTAGAGGTGCTCTGCAGGAATTTAACAGAAATGAGAGTGTTATGATGGAGGTGCGCTGCAGGAGTTTAACAGAAATGAGAGTGTTATGATGGAGGTGCACTGCAGGAGTTTAACAGAAATGAGAGTGTTATGATGGAGGTGCTCTGCAGGAGTTTAACAGAAATGAGAGTGTTATGATGGAGGTGCTCTACAGGAGTTTAACAGAAATGAGAGTGTTATGATGGAGGTGCTCCACAGGAATTTAACAGAAATGAGAGTGTTATGATAGAGGTGCTCTGCAGGAATTTAACAGAAATGAGAGTGTTATGATGGAGGTACTCTGCAGGAATTTAACAGAAATGAGAGTGTGATGGAGGTGCCAGCAGGCATTAACAGAAATGTGAGTGTTATGATGGAGGTGCTCCACAGGAATTTAACAGAAATGAGAGTGTTATGATGGAGGTGCTCCACAGGAATTTAACAGAAATTAAAGTGTTAAGATACAGGTGCTCTGCAGGAGTTTAACAGAAATGAGAGTGTTATGATGGAGGTGCTCCACAGGAGTTTAACAGAAATGAGAGTGTTATGATGGAGGTGCTCCACAGGAATTTAACAGAAATGAGAGTGTTGTGATGCAGGGACTCTGCAGGAGTTTAACAGAAATTAGAGTGTTATGATAGAGATACGACACAGGAATTAAATAGAAATGAAAGTGTTATCATGCAGATGGTCCGAAGGAGTTTAAACAAAATGAAAGTGTTATGATAGAGGTACACCACAGGAATTTAACAGAAATGAGAGTGTTATGATGCAGGTGCTCTGCAAGAGTTTAACAGAAATGAGAGTGTTATGATGCAGGTGCTCTGCAGGAGTTTAACAGAAATGAGTGTGTTATGATGGAGGTGCACTGCAGGAGCTTAACAGAAATGAGAGTGTTATGATGCAGGGACTCTGCAGGAGTTTAACAGAAATGAGAGTGTTATGATATAGGTACGCCACAGGAATTAAACAGAAATGAAAGTGTTATAATGCAGATGGTCCGAAGGAGTTTAAACAAAATGAGAGTGTCATGATAGAGGTACACCACAGGAATTAAAGAGAAATGAGAGTGTTATAATGCAGATGCTCAAAAACAGTTTAAACGAAATGAGAGTGTTATGATGCAGGTGCGCCATAAGAATTTAACAGAAATGAGAGTGTTATGATGGAGGTGCTCCACAGGAATTTAATAGAAATGAGAGTGTTATGATGGAAGTGCTCTGCATAAATTTAACAGAATTTGGAGTGTTATAATAGAGGTGCAACCCAGTAATTTACAGGAATTAGAGTGTTGTGATGGAGGTGCTCTGCAGGAATTTAACAGAAATGACAGTGTGATGATGGAGGTGCGCCACAGGAGTTTAAAAGAAATGAGAGTGTGATGATGGAGGTGCAACCCAGGCATTTACAGGAATTAGAGTATTATGATGGAGGTGCTCTGCAAGAATTTAACAGAAAAGACAGTGTTATAATGGAGGTGCTCCACAGGAGAGTAACAGAAATGAGAGTGTTGTGATGGAGGTGCTCCACAGGAATTTATCAGAATTGAGAGTGTTATGATACAGGTGCTCTGCAGGAGTTTAACAGAAATGAGAGTGTTATGATGGAGGTGCTCCACAGGAATTTAACAGAATTGAGAGTGTTGTGATGCAGGTGCTCTGCAGGAGTTTAACAGAAATGAGAGTGTTATGGATTTGCACCACAGAAGTTTAGCAGAAATGCGAGTGTTATGATGGAGGGTTTGGAATATATTTATATGAAATTCGTTTATTTGGTATCTTTCTACAATTTTTACAGTATAACAAAACTGGTAATTGCAATGTTATTTATTTAGATGGAAAAACTAAGAATAATAATAAGGAAATTGGTGTTGGCACAAGAGCCTTAAAGAGCAACTCTCTATATTATAATAAAAATGGACGCTGATAGTAGGTGAGAAATCATCAGGAGAGGGTTGCAGGATGCTACCAGCACCTGTTCATGAGTAAGATGAAAATGCGGTAGGGCCCGAAAACCCTGCTGGTGGACCAGGGAGGTCCAGGAGGTGGTTCGGGGAAAGAAGGCAACCTATAGGCAATTCAAGTGCTCAAGGAGTGAAAGGGATCGAGCGGAGTACAAGCTGATGGCTAGAAGGGCCACTAGGGTGGTGAGGGCAGCTAAGGCAAGGAAGGAGCAGAACCTGGCCAGGTAAATTAGGAGAGGGAACAAGGGGTTCTTTAGATACATTGGGGAAAAACAAAGGGTGAAGGGGTAGATTAGCAGGATTAAAATGGGAGAGAGATGGGCACAAGACCCGGGGGAGCAGGCTGAGGTACTAAATGAGTACTTCACCTCAGTTTTCATCATGGAAAATGGGGGTGCTGCATCATACATGGGAGGAGACAGTGATACTGAGGAGGGGGGGACCCTTACTGATTGGCAGGTCTGGGGACAGGTGGAGGCATCACTGGCAGGAGGGGGGAAGGCTAAGCAGGGAGAAGAGGTACCGGAAGTGGAAATCACAGCAGAGAGAGTGAGGGAAGCCCTCAGGTCCCTTAAGAAGGAGAAAGCACCGGGGCCAGATAAATTACATCCCAGAGTGCTGAAGGAACTTGAGGATGTCCTGGCGAAACCTCTGGCAGAGCTTTTCATCATCTCTGAGGACAGGGTGGGTGCCTCAGGACTGGAAGGTGGCGCATATAGTGCCTATCTACAAGGGGGGATCAAGGGAGGTGGCAGAGAACTACTGGCCTGTCAGCCTGACATCGGTGGTGGGCAAGGTGATGGAGGGCATTGTCAAGGAGTGGCTGGGGGGGACCTGGAAAAGTCAGGGTGCCTGGACAATATACAGCGTGGATACATCCCGGGGAAATCATGTCAGACAAACCTTGTGGAGTTCTATGACTGGGTGATGAGTGCCTTGGACTTGGGTAGACCAGTGGACATCCTCTTTCTAGACTTCAGCAAGGCATTTGACTCTGTTCCTCACGTGGGCCTGTTGGATAAGCTGGGAGAAATGGGGGTGGGGAACCAGATGATCAGATGGATAGACAATTGGCTCCAGGACCGGACCCAGAGGGTCATAGTTGGCGGGATAGTCTCATCCCCAAGGAGGGTCATTAGTGGGGTCCCACAGGGATCAGTCCTTGGGCCCCTCCTGTTCAACGCCTAAGTCTCTGACATAAGGACAGGTATCAGGAGTAAGATGAGTCTCTTTGCAGATGACTCAAAACTGGGGGCGGTGCTGGATGGGGAGGAGGGGACTGTGGCCCTACAGGGGGACCTGGAGGCTCTGAAAGATGGTCTAGAAAGTGGAAGCTGAGGTTCAATGCAGGGAAATGGAAGGTACTGCACCTGGGGGCCAGAAACCCGGGCCAAGTGTACACCATGGAGGGGAATGCTACAAGTCTCGATGGCTGAGAGGGACCTGGGGGTGGTGGTGGATGTCAAGACGAACAACTCGGAGACTTGTAGGAGGGCAGCAGACAAGGCCAACAGGATGCTGGGATGCATAACGAGGGGGATCACCTCCAGAAGGAGGGAAGTGATACTCCCTCTGTATAACTGCTTGGTGAGGCCGCACCTCGAATACTGCATGCAGTTTTGGAGGCCACACTTAAAGAGGGACATTAAACTCCTGGAGAGGGTCCAGAGGAGGGCAACCAAAATGATTTGGGGCTTGCGGGACAGGACCTATGAGAAGAGGCTTGAAGAGCTAAATATGTACACATTGGAAGAGAGAAGGGACCGGGGGCATGATGGGGTCTTCAGGTACATGAAGGGGTAAATGGGGAGGAACAGTCAGGGTGCTTGAAGGAAGGAGGAGGGGCCACTAGAGGCCATGGGTGGAAGCTGGAGGGAAGATTCAGGGAGAAAGGAGGAGGTGCTACTTCACTGAGGAAGGTGGTGGAGCCATGGAATGCGCTGCCTAGGGGCTGGTGAGGCAGAGACAGTGGAGGGTTCAAGAGGGTGGGACAGGTACAGGAAGGGTTCTGGAAGCAAATCAATGCAGCGAGAAAATCCGGAACTGGGAAGGGAGAAACCAGAGAGGCGAGGGGTAGCAAGGTCAGCTCCAGGTGGGGACTGACCAAACGAGCAGATGCGAAAGACCATTAGGCCTATTCTGCTGCCATTTTAGTATGTTAGTATGTTAGTAAAAAGCTTAAAACACAAAATTTACACCAATTATGTTTCAACTTTATTGTTTTCTAGTTCTTTTTTTTTTTTACTTTCTCCTGCTGTTGGCCTACTAAATATTGTAGATAATTCAGCAATTATTTCACTAAGTCTTTTAAAATGTATCTGACTCTCCCCTGCTAACCACACAATGGCTGTTTGTGACATCACAGTCTGTTGTCATGGTGAGCACTATACTGTCATAAAGAAAGGCACTGTGAGGTAACAGGGGAGAGGCAAATGTGTTCCACACAGATGTTTTAGATGGACTATCACGTTGGGCTGTAAATCTTGAAAAGGAAGATTGAAAATGAAAAGTATGTATTCTCTAGTACATTTTAATGGCTATAATATCTTATGTATGAAAGCACATGCTGCTGTGCAGAGTTGCTCTTTAATGTTATGAAGACAATTAAAGTAGATAAGAAAGTGGAACACCCTGCCAGAGGAAGTGGTGGGGGCTGAAACAATCACGGGGATTTAAGAATGCATGGGATAGACATAAAGGAATTCTGGAGGTCAGGGGTAAGGGGCAACAGACTTCCTGGAAAACATAAACTGAACTTACAAACTTAAATGGGCAGACTGGGTGGGCCATAGGCCCTTATCTGCCGACACTGTCTATGTATCTATGTATTTGTACTGATGCACTAATCAACTGGAACACTGCATTAGTATTTCAGTTATTTTTAATGTAATTAATTGAACAGACCTTAATTATCCAGCAGCTGTGGGCAGCTCTTTCTCCCTGATGAAAAGGCAGAGCACCTCGAAGTGTCAGAGGGTTGGTGGCACTGTCTGCACTTTAATAAATACAGTAAATTAATTAAATGAACTTGTGCATGATGGTTGTGTTCTTTCATTTGAAGTTGGTGACAATGGCTTAAACCCAGCAGCACTGCTCATAGAGCTTGAGAGCACATTTTTGGTGTGTGTTTGTTTTCAATTCTTTGGTAGTCAGGCAAGGCCCACTAGGCACAATTGCCTGTTTTCAGGGGTGACCAAGGAGTGGCATGCTCAGAATCACACAGTATGCAAGTGGAGGTTGTGGGAATCAAACCCAGGTCTGCTGGATGTACAAAGTTTATTCACAGCTTGTTACTGTAACCTCTAGGCTATACTGACAGCCCAGTTTTCATGTCAGGTGCTGTGCGTTACCTTGGATACAGGACCGAGAGCCATTACTCACACTGATGTGATATACAGACTTCCAACATAGGGGGAAGACTTGGATAAGACACTAGAGGAAGCCATCAGCACAGTGGCAAAATAGGGTGGAGGTGCTGCTGGTTGGGGACTTTAGTTTGCCAGATGGAGACTGGAGCCTCCCAACTGCAGCCTTGGCTAGAAGCAGCACTATACTAGACTCCCTGCAGGGGGCCTTATTCAGGCAACTAGTTAAAGAACCCACTCAAGATGAGGCAATACTGGACCTGATGCTTATATACAAGGACTGTGATGCAGATGCCAAGGTGGGATGTCACCTGGGGACTGGTGATCACTGAACAGTATGGTTTAACCTAAAGATGGCAGTAGAGACAAACTACATAAGGATGAGGTTACTAGACTTCAGGAGGGTGGCTTTAAAACAAATGGGTGAATGCCTCAGAGACCACCTGAGGGGGGGGGGACTGCAAGTGTGGGGTAGAAAAACAGTGGGGTAAATTAAGAGAAGGCATAGTGAAGGCAAATACCCAAGCATGAAGGAAGTGAGCAAAAACAGGAGGAAAAAGAAACCACTATGGTTCTCAAGAGATGTGACTGTGAAGGTAAAGGCTAAAGGGGTAGCATTCAGGAGGCAGAAAAGACACACAGAGAGAAGAGGATGGGGAAGGGTACCAGGTAATGTAAAGAGAAGCAGGGAAGGTGGTGAGGGGCATGAAGGTGCAAACAGAGGAAAGGCTAGCTAAAGGTAGTAAATGTGGACAAAACTTTCTTCAGATACATAAGGGAAAAGAGGAAGACAAGAGAAGGTACTGTGAGGATAGGAAGGGCAGGGGGTGACTGAGCAGAGAGGACCAGGAAAAAGCATATATCCCCAAACAGGTACTTCTGCTCAGTCTTCATAATGGAGGGAGAGGGAAGGACCACATAGAAATGGCAGGAACACTGGGTGAGGGGAGATGTACACAAGGCTATGCACAGAGGAATGAGTCTTGCAAGGACTTGTAAATCTGAAAGCGGACAAGCAAGGGACCAAACAGGATACATCCAAAGGTGCTGAGCGAGCTTAAGGAGATACTAGTTGCACTTTTGACAGCCCTATTAAACAACTCACTGGAAACAGGACACCTCTGACAGCACTATTCAACAAATCACTGGAAACAAGAGTGTTTCCAGAGGACTGGAGGAAGGCAAATGTAGTCCCGCTCCATAAGACCAGCAGAAGGGAGGAGGCTGGCAACTATAGGCTGGTCATTCTAATGTCAGTGGTGAGGAAGTTAATGAAAACACTATTAAAAGAAATGCTTGGGGAGTATCTTGAATCCAGCAGGTTACAATATCTGAGACAGCATTTATTCATAGGAGGAAGGTCATGTCAGATGAACCTGATTGATTTCTTGAATTGGGTGACCAGTGAAATAGATCAGGGTGGGGTGGTGGATGTAGCCTACTTTGATTTCAGCAAGGCCTTCACCATTGTACCACATAGGAGGCTTTAAGGAAACTGGGCAGTTTAGTGGTGGGACCCAAGGTGGTAAACTGGGTAAGGAACTGGTTGACGGGTAGGTGACAGAGGGTGGTGGTAAATGGCACTCACTCTAAAGAGGGGAGAGTGACCTGGGGGTACCTCAGTTCTCAGTGAAGGGAGCAGTTCTCTTCAATGTCTTCATAAGCGACATTGTAGAACAGCTGGAAAGGAAGCTATTCTCTTAGCAGATGACATCAAAATCTGCAATTACAGAACCACAGAATGTTATGAGTTGGTAGCCATAAGCCATAGTGACTCACCCAGTGTACCTTAATGGTCAAATTTCACATCCCCATTAATCATTGAGGGATGACTTAAATGTCTCTAGGGTAGGACTTGTCTCAATCTCTCTTGGAAGTTTGTTCTGTGTCTCTACCACCCTCTGATTGATCCAGCCTTTTCTGCAGTTTGTCTTAAAAAATTCTCCTTTTAACTGCATATCATGATATCTGCTCTTTCTCACACTGTTACTTACTAAACCCATACATCACCATAAATCTTGATTTCTATGTGCCTTGTAAACCAAACATAAATCTCCCCTTAGTCTCCTATATTTTAGGCTGAATAGTTTAAGGTTTTGCAGCCTTGTTTAATAAGGTATTCCACTTTGTCCTCTTATAGTTTTGGTGGCCCTTTGCTGGATCTTTTCCAGCATGCCAATATCACCCTTTTACGGGTGCCCAAAACTGAACACAGTACTCTGTGTGCTGCCTCACCATGGATGTATACAAAGGCATTATCACATCCCTCTCTCAGCTTGTAATATTTGCCAGAATATATCCCATGCTGTGACTTGCTTTCCTAGCTACTACCTTACACTGATCTACAGAATCACAGAATGTTTTGAGTTGGTAGCCAAATAGCAATAGAGTAGATACTTCAGAGGTGGTGGAGAGAATGGGTAGAGACCTGAGAATACTCAAGGAGTGGCTGAGGGTATGGCAGCTAGGTTTCATTGCAGAAAAGTGCAAAATCATGTGCCTAGGGCACAGAAACCCAGTGGTGGTGTATTAAATGTGGGGGAGGTATTGGCAGTTATAAAGCAGGAAAGAAACTTTGGGGTTATCATATCTGATGACCTCAAGGTGGCGGGGCAGTGTGACAGGTCAGTAAGCAGGTTCAGTGGGATGTTGGGGTACATAGGGAGAGGAATCACCAGCAGAAGTGAGGGTGGTGATGTTGTCACTGTATTGATCATTGGTAGGACCCCACTTTGAGTAATGTATTATGTTCTGGAGACATCTCAGGAAGGACATAGACAGAGTAGAGGCTGTCCAGAGGAGGAAAACTAAAATGGTGCAGGGGTTGCATCAAAAACTCTATGAGAAGAGACTAAGGGATCTCAGTATATACACTTGATGGGGAGGGATTGATAGATACCTATAAATACCTCACACGATGAACAAGGTACAGGAGGGGAGTATTTTTCAGAAGAGAAGATCCACTAGGACAAGAGGTCATGCAATGAAGCTGGAAAGGGACAGTTTAAAAGGGATGTGAGGAAGAACTTTTCTCTGAAAGAGTGATGGATGCATAAAACAGTCTACCAACAGGGGTATTGGGAGTGAAAACAATGGTGGGTTTCAGGCATCCATGGGATAGGCACAAAGGAACCTTAGTAAAAAAGAGGGGAGGGGAGGGGGTAGCCAGAGACTGGTAGGGTCAGTGGTGATAGTATAAGCAGGAAAAAACTGACTACATAAGCCAAGCAGTTCTTGTCTGGCAACAAATTCTGTGTTTCTATATAACAAAGGCATGGAGAAGACAAATGAAATGACAAGTGTTTATGTCATTTCCATCACTGCCTGGGGGAGATGCTGAAACCCAAAAATGCAGTGACTGACTGACAGCAATGTTTTTTGAACAATCTATTTAAGCTCTGCTGAGATGTAGTGTTTCATTATCAGTTGGAACCTATATTCTACCTTTTTCTACAGCTGTGTGAACTGGAGCACTTTCCTTTTTTATGGCTGCATGGGTGTAGCCATGTCTGATGTATTGCAATGAGGTAGAAGCGAGAGAAGGGATTGGAAGTACATGACCGGATACCTAGAGTGTGTCCTTCCACTGAGTACTTCGATTGGAACTGGACAACATCTCTCCACCTCCCCAACATTCACCACAGTGCTGTCCCCACCTTCACTACTTCTTTCTCTGTGTGCTCACTTCTGGTTCACTTCCACTTTGACAGTGCAATGCCAGGAATGCCTATTCATGATGAGTTGGGCATATTTTTCCATTGCTAAAAGAAACAGTGTGGCAGGTAGTATTCCATTCAGTGCACTTCATAAAACAATCCCTAGTTAAAATGGAGCACTCTAACCAATTACATTTTTTTTACTGAAAGTTGAAGCTGTATCTCTAGGCATGTGGAGAGTCATGACTTGAACTTTCAGTACAAATATAAAATAGGTTATAGCACTCCATTTTAACTAGGGTTTGCTTTGTAAAGTGCAGTGAATGGAACACTACCTGCTTCACTGTTTCTTTTGACAGCAGAAAAATATGCCCAACTCTTCATGAATGAGCATTCCTGAGGATCGGCATCATTTTAAAGCAGCATAGCCAAGAATAATGAAGCCTCTCACAGCAGTGCTTTTATTTATTTATTTTTTATTTCTGGTTGATCTTAAATTTTATGTGGTTGCTTTGTGTTCCATATAAGAAGAAAGGGAGAGAGTGCTTTGTGCGGCTGGCAACCATAAGAAGAGTGCCAATGAAGGCTGTACAGTGGGCTACCAGTAATGAGAGAGAGAGAGAGTGTGAGGGAGCCGTTTCTTGCTTGCTGCCCTGTCATGGCTAAACTGAAAGAAACATCTCCTCAGAAGCACCTGTTTCCAATAGGTATCAGCTGCAAGGACTGAAGAGAAGCCAGCCAATAGCAGGATTTACAGACCTGTAGTATAGCACAGAATAGTCTTTTAACTTGTTTTTTGTTTTGATTGGGTTCACCACAACATAACACAGATAGACCATCTTAGGGTAGCTGGTTCATTCCACTGGGGTGTCAAACAGATGAGGCATACTAATGAGTCCTGGTAAGATGAAACACGTGTCTGTGTCTTCTGTTGGCGCCCTTTGCAAACTGTGTGAGAGACCTTTCGGCACCATGCATTTCTGCTTAAAGTTGAACCAGCATAATATTCTGTGGTGATTTACATATGCAGCCCATGATGCTTTGCATTATGGGGGCATGTGTGATTTTGTATTTCTTTTAACAGAAGGTAGGGTATACTGCAAGAGCCCTGGTCAGTGTAAGAGAACGTGCAAGTGTAAGCAAGCAGTGCCAAAGCAAATAAATTCTGGTCAGAGCCACAGTGGCTGCTACTGCAATATTAAGAATGATATACACACCTCTAGCTGCAGCTGGCTTCTAACACTCTCGTGCTGAACTTGAATGAAGTCAGCTGCTCCAGAGCCATAGTGCTGCCAGGAGAGGCAACAATGAAAGCTGCCAATGCTATCAGTGAAAACTAGTTGCTTAGCAATACTTGGAATCAAAGGAAAAAAGACACTGGAAGTACTCAAACTGTAATATGTTTCTTTTTTCCTTTGATTCCAAGTATTGCTAAGCAATCGGTTTTCACTTATAGCACTGGCAGCTTTCACGTTCAGCACTTGGGTAGCTCTATGGCTTTGAAGCATCTGACTTCATTCAAGCTCAGTGCGAGGGTGTTAGAAGCCAGCTGTAGTTAGAGGTGTGCTTATCATTCTTATTAATGCAGTACCAGCCATTGTGGCTATGACCAGAGCATGTTATTTTGGACATATCAGCACTGTACTTTGGCACTAGCCCTCTGACTTTTCAATCTGCTGCTGGTCAGGCCAGTTAGCTATTTAAAAAGCTGACTATGGGGACTGGCTCCTGGTATCACTTGATCCTCCAGTGGTGGCATTAAAAATCAACTGAAAGCTGAAACAGGGTATGAGCACCTGGTAGCGGCATTTAAGAAAGTGAAAGTCAGCGCTGTGCAACAGGTGCAGCTGCACTGTTCCAGCTCACCCACCTAGCATAGAACATAAGAAAAGGATCTGTTAACAAGGTCCTGAGGAGACTTAATGTAGATGGGTGTCTCAGGACAACAGCCAATCACACCTGTAAAATAAAAACAGCAATGAGGTCACTAAGATTCCATAGTTTGCTAGGGAGAAAATAGGACAGAAATAAATGTAAACCTAAAATAATAATCTGTTAGGCTGGGCATTGACGTCCTGGTAGACTTCAAGAAATAAAGGAAAAAAGAGATTAGCATGGGGAAAAACAGTGAGCATGGAGACAATGGAACAGAGAGATACAGGAGGAGCATACAAATTAATTAAAAGGTACTTCTGAGAAATGGTACAGTTTAAGGAAAGCTTGAAGGAGAAAACAGAGAACTGGAAAGGGAGAAAAAATAGGAGCTAGAGAAAGAGATAAAGAAATAAAGAAGCAAGTGCATGGGGGGGGGGGTTGGGCCCTCAGCACCCAGGGTGGTCACTTCAGTATTTAAATATTGGAGCCACTGCATAAAGTATTGCAACCTTTGGTATTATTCCCCCCTTCCCCAAATCCCAGGTGTGGTGCACTGTGTAGCATTCCTGGAAGACATCACATGGTAGAGGAGGAGGAGTACACTGTATTTAATATGGCACCATTACCTGGAGGCTCAGGTGCCTTGCAGCATATACAATTAATGCACAGAAAATAGAATAACCATTATGGTGATTTGATAATACTCAATGAAACTGAATAAATGCATAAATAAGCAGCAGGAAAAAGACAAGCAGTAATTATTTGTAGATCCCAAATTCCTCCCTAAAGAGGTGGAATTTCAGACCCCTCTTAAAGGCCTCCACTGATGGGCCTCCAAGCTCCCAAGAGCAAAAAGTGAAGAGAAAGGACGAACTACAAAAAAGTGTGTGGTTAAAGGTCAGTACAACAATGCGAAATGGACCAGAAGGCAAAGGTACTGTACTAAGAGCAAAATAATTATACTAACACACACACACAAACACATACACAAATGCATGCACACAAGCACATGTACACACACACACACCCAAGTAAAATAGATCAATCGTCAACCACGAATGATTAAAGGTGCAAATTAGATATCATAATAGATGCTGTTGGTCACTGTTAGAATTACACTAGCGCATGCCGGGGCTGAGCTCCCAAAGCTATCCAAGGAGCCCCAGTAGCTACGAAAAATTAATCTATGCAGTAGGGCTGGGGCCATGGCCCTGGTAGGTGTTCCTTCACTGGGAACTCACAGGTTAACCCCTCACACCTAAGAAAAAGCCACTTTTGACACTCACTTTACATTGACGTCTATTTAATTCAGTGTCAAAGGGTTAAACTGAACAAGAAAATATATTGCTTGTAAGATGTAATTGGCAAGGAGTAGATTCTGTGATATGTGAGCTGGTCTCCATCTCAAAGAGCAAGAAATGTATAGCCTACTGCTGCCATATATATACATATATACAATATAAGAAAAGCCTGCTGGTTTGTGTCTCTTGTCTGTTTCCAGTGATGCTTAGCTTAGATACTTCATTTGAAAATGAACATGAGTTGCTCATGTACTGTAAGTTGCTCTTTTATTTCTTAATTTTCCTTGCGAAAGATTAAATCATAAAAGAGCAATATATTTCAGAAAGACTACTCTTCCCTTTCTGTCTAAAGAAAGCAACTTACTTGAACCAGTGTTCATCTGGGCTGGCAGTATAGCCTAGAGGTTAGAGGAACGAGGTGTGAATAAGCTTGGTACATCCAACAGACCAGACCTGAGTTTGATTCTCACAACCTCCACTTGCATACTATGTGACTCTGAGCAAGTCACTTAACTGCCCAGTGCTCCTGGGTCACCCCAGAAAACAGGCACTTGTGCCTAGTGGGCCTTACCCAGTTACTAAAAAAAAAAAAATGCATTTTCAAAAATGTATACCTCAGTGTCACTGGCACCAAACTCTGTGACCTCCTTGGGCATATTTTTTCTATGAAACAGACTTGATGTTTTTTGAAATGGGTAAATATAGTAGTACTAGTCACCTGAATGACTTTCTGAACTGGGGAGGCAAACTCAGTTTATACTGTGTTTTTTTTTTTCAGTTATTTAACCAGGAATAGCACACTAAGCTGAAAGCTTTTTTACAGGAGCGACCTGGGAGCACAAGGAAGTTAAGTGACTTGCTCAGGGTCACACAGTATACAAGTGGAAGCTGTGGGATTCAGACCCAGGTCTGGTCTGCTGGATATCACCAGATTTGCAGCTCAGAGCCTTAGACCACTGTGCTGTGCTGCTGTTTGTATGTGTGCACCTTAGTCACCAGGGAAGGATTACTACAGTCTTTTATAGAAATTCCTGAATGCAAACAAAATTCAAAAGGCAGGCACATGCCAAAACATCCAGGACAGAAGTAATGCAGACAAGCTTGGCTGGCACCTCCTTCCTGGATGTTTTGAAATGTGCCCTTCATTTAATTCAATTTCTGAAGATGTTCTTGTGATTGTAAAATCATATGACGTGCCTGTGAAATGGGAAGAAAATAAGGTAATGGACTGCTTTCTGAAACCATCCACACACCAGTCAATGAATGCCTTCAATAAGTATGTAGGGTCTGGGTTAGGTTTAATGCACATATTAAGGAGCATGCACTGGACCTAATTAGCAAGTGTGTGGGGGAGGGCTTGGATATACAATAAAAAGGTGAAAAGCTATAGGTTCATATATGTTGCTTGGTTTGGATTAAGCAGCAATGCAATGAATGAGTTGCTAGATATTGCAGTCTATCCCGTCACAATTTATTTATTATATTCATTAGAGTTGATGGTAACTGACTAACACTCACTGAGACAAAGCTATTCATTATGTAGGTTTGCTTGACTGGGAAAGTGGTGAGCTTCAACTATGTGGGGGTGAGGGCAGCAGTCAGTGGGTGGAAGTAGTTAAAAATTGGGTAGGGTCTGTGGTAACCAGAGTTGGAATTATACTTCCAGAAGTACCAGAGCTCTAACAATTTTAGATCAGGGACCATCTGTGGCTGTTTCAAATCGGTGTGTAATGCATGTCAATGGGACAGATGGAAGGCACACTGCACTAAACCCTACTCCTTAGTTTGTGTAGCCCGTGTTTTCTTAATAAAAATTAGCTTACAGTGTAAAGCCTTGTGTTACATGGCTTCTAATGCATTTTCTAAAAACTATATTTTTGAGCATGGCATAGCTGGGAAAGGCACATTGAGCCAAGGCTCTTTTCTAGGTGCAATCTGGGAGAGGGAAAAAACAGAGTTCCAAGCCAAAAAGAAAAAATCTACAATGCACACTTAGTTATTCATTTATATATTTATTTATTTGAGGGTAGGCAGGTGGTGGAGAACAAGTGCAGTCTAACAAGGTGCAATAAATACAAAATAATAACAACTGTAGAAGAAGCAAATACCAGGTGCAGAGAAAAACACTACAATAACCTCATATCAGTCAGCACTGAATCCACAGGCAATTGGAAAAAATGAAAACACTAACAGTTACAAAACACAACAAGGACTCTTGGAGCAATTATAGATGTTAAACAGACTATCTGGCATACCGTGTTGCTTCTTTAACTTCTTCTGCCAAGGTTCATAACTAAACAGGCCTGCTACAGCAGCATATGTACACTGCACAAGAACAAAGCCTATGCTATAGTGAAAGAGCTCCTGGTGACAATCAGCTATCTGAAACAAGCTGTGTTAAATCATAACAGTGAAACAGTGCAGCAGTAGAACTGTCATTTATGTGTTTCTCTCTCTCTACAGCTCTCATCATACTTAAGCAATAAGGTATGACAGGGTGTTGGTTGCACTATGTTTACGCCATGGTCTGGGGCCTTGTGAGGCACATTGCAAAGTAAAATGGGCCCAGAGACAACTTTTAAAAAACAGACTCCAAGAGAAGCGTCTGTCGGGGCATTATTCTTCAAGACTTTCATGCTGTTCTAGCAAGGTTTCACCCCAAACACCCAAAGCTGCAGCCTCTCACCTTCAAATCAACCCCTCTATTCCCTTGAGCAATAAGTTTGCTCTCTTGGAGGATGACATGCACTCCTCGCAGGAGGATCTTTCCCAGCAAATTTCAGACGAACATCCCTCTAATTTGGGCCCTGTGCCTCAGGGATGTATTTCTGCCGATACTTCATGGGCAGAATTTGTTGCAAGTTCTCCACTCAAATCTTTAGAGCCACCCAAAAAGAAACGTAGGGCAAAGACCAAAAGCAAGAACATCAATAGTCACAATCCTGCTATTAAATCTAAGGTGTCATGAGCTTATATGGTCAGTAATATGGTCACAGTTGCTATATCTTGGTAGGTTTTTCTTCCAGGATACTTAAAGGGAGTGCCAGTACAGTTTTTCTGCCTAGTCGTCCACTCTACAGTGTATGCTGCCTGGTTGCTTTCTCTCCCAGCGGGGTGCAGAAAGCAAAGGCTGTACATCGCAGTACGATCAATTTACTTTTTGTTGCAGTGTTTAAATGAGCAGCTTGAAGGTCTTCAAGGGAACTTTGGTATATCAGCAATGCTTTTCTAACCCATTATTTTAGTGTTAGATCTTAGACATTACCTCACTAAACAGGCTCTCTGTATCTAGCCTTTTACTCTCTGGTTTAGCAGTGCACCAGGTTTAGTCTTTTGGCTGTTCAGTTGCATATCTTCATTCGGTATGCATCCTGATTATTGCCTTTTCTTTTTTCATATGTGAATTATTATATATGACAAGGCAACTTACCCCTTCCCTCTCTTGATGACAGGTTCTTAAGTATTATTGGCAACTACATTTAATCTATCTCCTTCCCTACGCTCCATTATTCTTACTACCTCCTGTTTACAATATGGTACTATCATTAGCACTCAGAGAGGTGGGCTATGTTTGGTGTACTGTTGCAAAAGATTGTCAATCTACATCTTCCTTATGCTCTTATTTTACTCGAAGCCTACAGATATTATAGAAATCCACTGCTGTGTGGGTCCTCCTGTTTTGGGGCTCACTGGGCCTAGTCTTCTAGTCCTAGTCACCCCACATAACACCTATTTAGGCAATTTTCGAGTAATCAGAGCTGATCTTTACTATGACTATCTCTTCTTTCTACAGTTATCACCAAAGCCTATACCTCTCCGCATAATCCCGATTTGCATTTGGCTCAGGGCACAAGGGCTTAAATTGACCTCCCTTCTTCTTTTCCCCTCAATACTGTATTTATTATGTACTTATTCGTTGCAGTGCAAAGTATACTCAGAATCACTCTAATGTGGTAATGATCTAGCTTTCCTTTTTTATTTGTTCATTTGCATTCCACCTGGCTCCCTTAATTCCTTGCTCTATGTCTAGGCTGTACTGGCATCTCGTATATGGTTCTTTAATTTACTGTTATTTCGAGTTGGTATATCTTGTATTATTACTACTGATGTTTATAAATAAGTTCTGGTGTTTAGCTTTATCCTTATGCCTTGTCCTGTTAGCATAGAATTAAGCTGAGGTTATTACAGTCCCCTGCCTTTCTAGTTATTATTCATTTTCTGTTTAGCTTATCAGGAATATTTACTTTATTATATTACTGGGATCAGACTTAGGTTTGGCCCGATATTTATAACCGGTCCTCCCTAGTCTCCTCCCTACATTGATGCCCCAGAGTGTGGTGAGAAAGTCTCTTAGTCAGTTGGCTGACTCATGTCTCCTCACACCCATAAAACATTTTCTTTGTTATTTAGCTTACTAGTATTGTTGTTGTTAATAACTTTTCTCCTTCCCCATCTCTATTGTAACTTTAATAAGATATCTGTGCTACTCTTGTATCATACATCTCACTTTTTTTGGCTTGAATGTTCCTGCCACTCTCTGCATATACGTAAGCTCTCTATATTGTATTCTAATCATCCTCTGCCTCATTTATTTGCCCCTTCACACTCCAGCGATTATTCCCTTTCTTTAACACTAACAATATCAGTGACATGCTTTTATATACATGGAATGTGAAGGGACTTAATTCTCTTTGTAAGCGGAAGCAAATTCTTTCACATCTCAAAAAACATAAAACACAAATTGCTTTCCTTCAAGAAACAAAATTATTAGCAGAGGATGTTCATAGACTTAAAAAAGATTGGGTCGGTCAGATCTACGAATCATCCGATACCTCAAAACAAAAAGAGTTGCTATTCTTATTCATAAGAGTCTCAAATGGTCCCTTGTAAACTCTGTTTCCGATACTGACAGCAGATGGGTGATGGTCAAACTGAATACCAACTCTGGTCCTCTTCTGCTTGTTAATGTCTATACACCCAACTCTGATTCCCTTGAGTTTTTTCATAATTTAGCTCGACAGATTCTATCCTTTAACACTGATAATACACCAGTTATTCTTGGAGGGGATCTTAACTTAGCTTTAGAAACCAGCATTGACAGAAGTATTCCCACTACAGAGGCCCACCCTAGAAGTATTAAAGCCCTCTCATTACTAATGCAAGATGTTGGATTAGCTGATGTATGGCACCTCCTTCACCCCCGTGATCACAAATGTAGTTTTACTCCTCTCTACATAAGACACACAGTAAAATTGACTACTGGTTAGCCTCTCCTGTTATAATGGAAAAAAATATTCATTTATCCATCTCTCCCATGATAATTTTGGACCATTCCCCTGCCAAATTGCAACTTTTGTGGGGCCTGTTAGTGCCTAAATCTTCTTACTGGTGGCTGGACTCTCCTTCTCAAGGATCCCAATTTCTTACCCATGATCAAAGCACAAATTCAGGACTTCCTCTTTCACAATACCCTGACCGAATCTTGTATGTCCTCTGTATGGGAAGCTCTTAAAGCTATGATTCGAGGGAAAATTATCAATTATGCTGCACATAGGAAAAGAGTAAGGGAACAACAGCTGGCTGACTTGGAAAAAATCTCTTAAGGCTAAAAAGAATTTATACTTTGCTTCTAGTAAGCACTGTCCTGATTCTCAATTTCATCTTGAAATTCTTCAACTTAGAGTTAAAAGTAATGAATTAATTTCTCATAAAACTGAACTGGCCTTGTTTATACTTAAATATAAGTTTTGGGAACACGGCGATAAAATGGAAACTCCTCGCTTACCAGCTCAAAGCACAACAAATGGAACGACACATCCTAAGCCTAAAAGATGAACAGGGTACGATTCACTCCTACAACCCCTCTATAAATCGCATCATGAAAACCTTTTATCAAAAACTATACTCTAACACAAATCCTCTATCTACTTTACATATTCAACAGTTCTTTAAATCGTTACATCTTCCTCATCTTTCTACTCTTGAAACAAATTCTTTAGATAAACCCTTCTCGCTTCAGGAAATCCAGAAAGCTTTGTCTTCCTTGAAATCCTGCAAATCCCCTTGGGGTGATGGATTCCCTGTTGATTTCTATAAAATGTTTTCCAACACCTTATGTACCCTTCTTCTTAATGTTTATCAAGAAGTTTCCAATACTGGCAAGCTTCCCCCATCTTGTACTGAAGCAATCATAACCCTAATCCCTAAGAAAGAAAAATACCCTAGTCACCCTGCAAGTTACAGGCCCATCTCTTTATTAAACATGGATGGGAAGATATTTGCTAAACTACTAACTTCTCGACTTGAATCCTTGATTCCCAAGCTAACTCATTGTTTGCAGGCTGGTTTTATTAAACATAGATCTGGTTCTGATCACCTACGTTCCTTATTTAATTTAATTCACAAAGCCAAATCCCTCAAGACACCAGCTGCAGCCATAGCTATTGATTTTGAGAAGGCCTTTGATTCCTTAAACTGGGATTACCTTCATCAAGTTTTATCTTATTTCGGTCTTTCTCATACCTTTTGCTCCTGGATCAAGTTTTATATAACTCTCCTGTTGCTAAAGTACTTACTAATTCCACCCTTTCCTCTTACTTTCATCTAGCAATGGGAACTAGACAAGGCTGTCCCCTGTCACCTTCCCTGTTTATTTTAGTCATGGAACCCCTGACTGCTTGTTTATGTCAATCTTCTGGCATTATGGGCATACCTGTGAGCAATTCAAGATATGTTTCTCTCTCCTACACGGATGACCTCTTAATCTTACTCAAAAACCTGAATGAGGCTGGGCCCCTGATGGTTGATTTGCTTAATAATTTTACTAAAATTTCTGGTCTTGCTTTGAATTATGGCAAATCACAAACTATGCCCCTTAATGACCACTGTATAGACCTTATGAACATACCTCTTGGATTCCGCTGGTCCCCACAGGGTATAACATATCTAGGAATCAAAATTACTAGTAACTTAGGGAAGATATGGGACATTAACTTTAACCCCTTATTTGATAACATCAAAACAATTCTGGACAGATGGAAGCTTCTTAATCTCTCTTTCATAAGAAAATTGCAACCATTAAGATATCCATTTCTCCCAAGATTCTTTACCTCTTTGCCAATATTCCTTTAGTCTTACCATCCTCCTTTTTTGCTAAAATTAATAAATTAATAGGTAACTTTATCTGGGATGGGAAACCACTGAGATTTAACTGCAGCAAAACTTCGATCACATTGGAAAAAAGGAGGATTCGGACTCCCCTGGTTCAAAGGCTACCTCTGGGCTTTCCGAATGGCCCAAACCATTAAATGGTTTCAGAAACCCTCCCCTCACTCACCACTATGGGTTGCAATGGAATCCGCATTGTGCCCGGGAGGAGTTCCCATTTCCTTCATTTTTAATCCCATTTCCTCTAAACTAAAATCTCACCTGACTATATCATCCTCTGTTCTTTATTGGAAACTAACCCACATATTCCTGAAATCCAATCCAACACCTTGGTTTTATGCCCCCTTATGGGGAAAGCCACTGCTCACTCTAGAAGATCATCCAATTTTCTGTCATACATGGAGAAACAAAGGCATTTTCTTTCTTGGAGATATCTTGGACCAGAATTCACTCACTCTTAGATCATTCTCACACTTTCAGGTCACATGGAAACTTCCTAAACAGGACTTCTGGAAGTTTTTACAAATTCGGGCAGCTTATAACTCTCTCTCGAGTTTAGTGTATAGGCATACTCTTCTAAACCCATACATCTCGCACTGGAGCAATTTAGCAGAAAAATTAAATAGCTCTGTTTACAAAGACATTATTGATAATCTACCTGATCAGGCTATACAGGACAAAAATAAATAGAGTACTCTTCTTAACTACAATATTTCAGATGCACAATGGAGTAATTGTTGGCGTATTGCACATAATACCTTTAAAGATGCCCATAGTTCTTTAATACAAACTAAAATCCTACATCTTTGGTATAGAACCCCCCCCCTGTGCTTCAACGAATGGGCCTATTAAATAATAATAATTGCTGGTGCTGCAATTTGACCAATGGGGATCTACTTCATATCTTGTGGTCTTGCACTCCCATCAATAAGCTCTGGCATAAAGTATGTTTACTTGCCTCCAGAGTAACAGGATAAAAACTACCTTTTGACCCCAAGCTATTCCTTCTAGGCATCCTTATCCCCAATAGCTCTCTCCTCTCACATGCACATTTTAGAAGGCTAAACATACTTTCTCTTCTGGTCAAACGTCTGAGTCTTATGAAATGGAATTCAACTCTGGTGCCTTTTCTTTCAGATGTTCTTCAAAGCCTCTCTCAGTATGCCTCCTTAGACTGATTATCTCATGTTACTCATAACCGACTCACTGTATATGATAGATGTTGGCAGGATTACTTCAAGTACATCGAACCTAGTTTTTCTAGACCCTAATTCTTAAGGATATTTAGCCCTCCTTCTTATTTTGCTCTCAGATTAGGTTTTCTCTAAACTTTTTTGCACAGATTTATCCTCTTTTTTCCCTTCTTCCCTGTTTTCTCCCTCTCTCTTTCCCTTCTTCCTTGCTTTTTTCTCTCTTCTTTCTTTGCACACTTTTCTCTTATCCTTACCTCTCCATTACTGAACATTGTTCATATTACCACATTTATCATTTTTTGCAATTTATTGAATGCCTTGCTATAGCCTGCCCTAGCATGTATTTCGTACATGGTTGCTATTTCTGATCCTATAATACCTATTGATTGTAACCTTCTGCTCTCACTTACATCCTGTCTAGGTTTGTGTTTTATTATCAATACATGTATATAAGGCTTCTCCAATATGTTTACCCTAAATACTGTGTTTTGTTAAGTGCTATTTTATACCTTACATGGAGGATAGTCTTCTATTGTATTAAATGTGTGCTTTCTTATATACTTGAATTTCAATAAAAAGATAAAGAGAAAAAAAAACAAAGACTCTAAAGGTTTTCAAACCTTAAAAATCATAATAAAATGTTGCTAAATAATGCAAAATAATTCATCCACAGATGTTTTTCACTTGTCAGTCACCTGTATTTCTTCATATTCTTTTTTTTTATACTTCCTTTATTGTGGTAGGCACCAAGGGCATGTTACATCATGTCCAAATATATACATCATACATCTGTAACTTAGGTACATAAAATAAATCTTGTTGACATCACAGTGTGTACCTACTAGGTAATGTTTTACTGAATAAAAGCATATGATGATCTAGTTAGACTGAACTGAAAGATCCCATAGATCTATCAAATAACTGTGAATTTTCCTATCTACTTCAACTCGATGGAAATACTAAAAGATTGTTCACTGCACTGACTGGAGTAACAAAAAATATAATTTTTTTCTTTTGAATTCTTGATAGAGAGAGAGAGAGAGAGAGAGAGAGAGAGGAGAAAGGGGGCCCATTGATGCGTGGATAAGCATCTGTATACAAATTAGGCTCATACAAGAGCCACCTGGTCCATCTTTTTTGGTATAAGTGGGTTTGTTGGCGAAGACCAAATGTAATCCTCTCCATTAAGTGAATACTGTCTACTATAACCCTCCAGTCTGCTAATGGGGGGAGCTCTCTGGGCCCATTTCTTAGTAATTGCCTTAAGGGCAGCTATTGTCAGAAGCAATCATAAATATGTTGCTTCTCTTCCCAGTATCTCTCTTGGTCTAAGACCCAAAACAAGATGCTCAGCACCCAAAAGAGACTGAAACTGAAAAACTTCCTTAAGATGGTGTTTTATATCTGTCCAGTACCCCTTAAACATCGGACATGTCCAAAAAATGTGAGCCTGGGAGGCTGGAATGAACTCACAGCCCCTCCAACAGGCCAAACCAGCTGCTGGTACATAGTGTGTCACCTGCGCCGGAACACGAAAATACCGAGATCGCACTTTCCAGCCATATTCCTTCCAAAGAGGGGCCCCTGTTGTCCGTCATGTGATGTGCAATATACCAACTCATTGTTTCTCTAGGAGAGTAATCCCCAGGTCTGTTTCCCACTTGAGTTTAAGTCTTTCAATGGGTAGAGATAGATCTAATAAATACCTTTGATACAATAGGGATATGGCTCCTCTCCCACCCCTGACGACCAAATGCCTCGAAAAGGGGGATCCATTTCATCCTCCTGCAGTCGGGCATAAGTTTTCTGAAGGGTATGGACACAATCTCTGATTTGGTAAAATCTTAGATTATGCCTTGGGAGAAGATCAAAGGTCTGCCTGGCTGCCTCATAAGAAATAGGATTATCTGATGTTAAGACCTGATAAGGAGGGTGAAATCCTTTCTTGGCCCATTTCTTAAACCAGGAATCTAAAGTGGCAGCCAGGAAAAGAGGGTCATAAGCCCACCATCGAAACTTACACAATTGGTGTCTAATGGGACAACGGTTTACACCTCGCCTCCATCCCTCCAGGATGGTTCTCGTCCCCATGTAACAAATCTCTTGGAGTCCAGTGTCACTTTGAAACAGGATGGCCTGGAGAGGTGACTCAGTCCCAACTGCCAAGTCCATTCTCTTCCAATGGGAATCAAAACCTGGGCTGCCCCATAGGAGTGCCACCCGCATTTGGGCTGCTGCCTAATAACCCTGTAAGTTAGGAAAACTAGACCTCCCTGGGCCTTAGGGGCATATAAAAGGGCCGATCTTTAGCCCAGAGGAATCTAAAAAACATGTTCTGCCATGTATTTAAATCTTTCTGAGAGACCAGACTGGATACACATTGGAATAAATAAAGCAACCTTGGTAAGGCATTCATCTTCAATGCCTGTGTCTTAGAGTATATAGACAAGGGCAGAAGGGTCCACCTCTGGATATCCGTCCTTAGCTCAGTGATCAGGGGGATAGTTGAGTTCCCAGAGCTGGTGATTGCTGATCCCAGTTTTAATCCCTAGGTAGCTTATCTGATCTAGGTCCCATCTCATAGTGTATCTGTTCCTTAAATCCAGGGATGGGGTATAGTTGCAACAAAGTATCTCTGTTTTAGTACAGTTCTGTTTATATCTGGAGAGGGAGGAAAATTCCTCCAACTACCGAAACAAGGCAGGGATGGAAGAGTCAGGCTCTGTAAGGTACATGAGTACATCATCAGCATATAAAGCCAGTTTGTGCTCAAAGTCATCTAGTCTTATTCCCCTTATGTTCCCATTCTCCCTAATAGATTGAGCAGGAGGTTCTATATATAATGCAAAAAGCAATGGTGATAAAGGGCACCCCTGTCTTGTACCTCTACTAAGTTTCAAAGGCCTACAAATATGGCCATTTGTTCTGACATAAGCAGATGGGAAGTGATATAATTTACTTACCAGTTGTGTAAATTCTCTCGGGAACCCAAACCGGGAAAGGACCGCCCCCAAAAAACTCCAGTCAATTCTATCAAATGCTTTTTCAGTGTCGAGACTTATTAATAAAGCCAGGATAGCTTAGTTGTTAATATGGTCAATAAGGTGGGTGGTCCATCTCAAATTATCCTGGGCCTGTCTGCCCGACACAAACCCATTCTGGTCTAATTGCATGAGGTGGGGAAGATACTGCTGTGTTCTTTTTGCCACAATGGAGGAAGAAATCTTATAATCAGTATTTAGCAGGGAAATTGGATGGTAAGAAGCACATCTGGAGGGGTCCTTCCCCAGCTTGGGTATCACCGATATCAATGCTGTGGCCCAGGAGGGTGGAGCAGAGCCCCTGCCCTCCATGACGTCAGAGAATATTCTCAGAATAAGGGGCTGGAGAAGGTCCCTAAAACACTTAAAAAATTCTCCTGGGAGCCCATCTGTCCTGGGACATTTCCCTGTCTTCAGGACTCCCACTTCTACTTTAAATTCCTCTGCCGTTATTGGGTGCATCAGCTCTTTAGCCTGGTCTGGGGATAGGGTTGGCAATTTCAAATTCTGTAAAACAATTTCTGTTCTCCCATCAGGTGGAGAGACTCCTTTCTCATATAACTGTTCATAAAACTCCCGAAAAGTCTCAGCTATCTCATTTGTTTTATATATCATTTTCTGGTGTCCAGGGTGCCACAAATTCATAATTGTGGCCCTAGCTCTTTGTGCTCCCAATCTACTGGCTAATAATCTAAATGACCCTGGACCACCCTCATAATATTTCTGCTTTAAAAATAACAATTTTTGTTCTACCTGATAATCCAATATTTGGCCCAATTCCCCTTTAAGAGCCTTAATCTGCTGTGCTACTGCCCTAGAGTACTTCTGGTTTTGCATTTCCTACAGTGACTGGATTTGCTCAGTAAGGGTCCTCCTTTTCCCCTCTCTCTCTCTCTCTCTCTCTCCTTCCATGCCGCGAGCTGTATAAACCTCCCCAGAGAACAGCCTTGGTCGTGTCCCATAGGATGGCACATGACGTATCCCGTCCCTGAGTTTCTGTTAGGAAACATTGATATGTGTCTAGAATCTGATCTTTAACTACCTTATCCTTAAGTAAGGAAATGTTCAATCTCCAAAAGGTGTTTCTATGAAATCCTCCCAGATCTAAACACATAAAGAGAGGGGCGTGGTCCAAAAGGACAAAGTCCCCAATCCAAGTGTCCTGTACCCTATAGACCTCATCCCTTCATAGCAAGTAGTCCAGTCTGGATTAAATGTTATATGTGGCAGAAAAGTAGGTGTAGTCCCTCTGTCTAGGGTGATAATGACGCCAAACATTTAAAATACCCAACTCTCCCACCAACTTGTGAACCCTTCTTGCCACCTGATGTGACTTTCTTGAAATCTGGGAAGTCATATCTAGGGTGGGATTGGAAGTTAGGTTTAGATCTCCCCCACAGACCAAGACTCCCTCTGCCCATTCCTGAAGCTGAAGGAGGAAAGATCTATAGTTCCGATAAGCGGTTTCCGGTGGGAAGTACACTGATGCCAGTGTTATTAATTGCCCCTCAAGTTTGCCCTTCATGAGGGCATACCTACTCTCTTTATCCACCTTTTCTGCCAGTTTTTCAAAATGAGACTTGTGTGGAATAAGCATCATAGTGCCTCTGCATCTACTGTACCTTTTTTATATGAGGAGGCGGCTTCCTCCCTAAACCCTAGTTTCAACTATTTACTATGCTCTTTCTCAGAGAGGTGGGTTTCCTGTAGAAGCAAAAATTCCGCTGCTGACTTCTTAATCAAAGCCAAAATCTTACTGCATTTAACTGGACTTGTAAGACCATTTACATTGTATGTGCATGCCAGCGTGCCTGAATTAGCCAGTACAAGCATAGAAACATTGAATTTGACTGCAGATAAGGACCGCTTGGCCCACCTAGTCTGCCCATTTCCCTACCTGATTGATAAGCTGCAGATTCTAGTTAATCAACAGCTTACTTCCTTCTAACCCCCACTAGAATTGCCTTATGCTAGTCCCATGCATTCTTGAATTCTTCCACTGTTCCTGACTCCACAACCTCCTCAGGAAGGCTGTTCTGTGCATCCACAACTCTCTCTGTGAAAAAATACTTTTTAACATTACCTCTCAGCTGTCCCCCCTCTATCTTCAAATTGTGCCCACTTGTTCTTGCACATCTCTTCTTCTGAAAGATGCTACCCTCTTGTACTTTGTTAATTCCCTTGAGATACTTGAAAGTTCCCTCCTTTCCTCAAGGGTACACATATTAAGCTGCTTTAGTCTCTCCTCATATGTCTTCTGGTGCAGACCCTGCACCATTTTGATTGCCCTCCTCTGAACAGCCTCCACTCTGTGTTTGCAGAGATGAGGTCTCCAGAATTGCGTGCAGTACTTCAGATGGGTTCTCACTAACTGTCTGTACAGAGGGATAACAACTTCCTGTTTTCTACTGTTGATGCCTCTCCCTATAGTACCCCCCCAGCCCTCCTTACTGCCTTCTCACATTGCTTGCCCACCTTTAGATCATCTGATATAATTACTCCTAGGTCTCTTTCGGTTTTTGTTGTTGTTATTAACTCACCCCCCATTGTGTATTCTTCCCCTGGGTTTTTGTTTCCCAGATGCATTACCTTGCACTTCTTTGCATTGAATCTGAGCTGCCACATATTTGACCATTCCTCCAACCTTGCCAAATCCCTTTTCATCCTTTCCACGCCACCTTGTGCTTCAACCCTGTTGCAGATCTTTGTGTCATCTGCAAAGAGAAATGCCTTCCCTTCCAGGTGCTCTCCAATGTAACTTATAAAGACATTAAAGAGGACCGGTCCCAGTACTGAACCCTGTGGTACCCCGCTAGTTACCCTCCTTTCTTCACTGTGGACTCCGTTTACTATTACCCTTTGTGTCCTGTTGTACAGCAAGTTTTTTATCCAGGCTACCACCTTGGGACCCACTCCAAGGCAAGCTAACTTGTATATTAATCTTTTGTGTGAGACTGTGTCAGATGCCTTGCTAAAATCTAGGTAGGCCATATCCACAGCCCCTGGTCTACTACTTTGGTCATCCAGTCAAAGAAATCTATTAGGGTCATCTGACATGGCCTTCCTGCTGTGAAACCATGCTGCATTGAGTCCTGTGCCCCACTGGCCTCTAGGTACTCAACAATTCTTTCCTTCAGAAGTGATTCCATCATTTTCCCTACTACTGAAGTCAAATTAACTGGTCTGTAGTTTCCTGCCTCTGTCCTGCTCCCACTTTTGTGAAGTGGAATCACATTTTCCCTCCTCCAGTCCTCAGGTACTACCCCATCCTCCCGTGATTTGTTAAAGAGAGTAGTCAGTGGTGTTACTAGTTCTACCCTTAATTCTTTTAGAATTCTTGGGTGAATCCCATCAGGCCCCATTGCTTTGTCCACTCTCAGTTTCAAGAGTTCTTTCAAAACCCTTTCTTCTGTGAATGGACTGGTATCAACTCCCTATTCAGACTTTATCTCTTGTTTGGTTTAGGTACCTCCCCCTCCTCTTCTGTTCTGAATACCGAGCAGAAATATTCATTCAGTATCCCTGCTTTTTCAATGTCACCCTCTGCCCACATTTCTTCTCTTCTATTAAGTCTCTGTATCCCTCCCTTGGTCTTTCTTCACTCCCTAATGTACCTATAAAAGGTTTTATCCCCCTTCTTAACAGAGTTGGCTATCTTTTCCTCGGTTTGGGCCTTTGCTATTCTGACTGCCTTTCCTGCCTCCTTCTGCTTTAACTGATAAAGTTCTCTGCCCTGCTCCTTCTCTGTTTCCTTATATTTCCTGAATGGTATCCTTTTCTCCTTAACTGTCCCTGCCACCTCTTTTGAGAACCATAGTGGTTTTTTCCTTCATTTTGTTTTGTTGATTTGCTTCACACAAAGGCTTGTTGCCTCTGTGATGGCTGTTTTGATTATTCCCCATTGTTTCTCCACCCCTCCTTCTTGCCCATTTGCTAGTGTTTTTCTGAGGCACTCTCTCATTTTCCCAAAGTCAGTCTTCTTAAAGTCCAATACTCTTGTTTTTGTATGGCTTGACTTTAAGGCTGTGTTTATTGTGAACCACACTGTTTGGTGGTCAGTTGTTCCCAGATGGCTACCCACTTCTAAATCTGAGATCCTTTCTCCTTCCCCATTTGAGAGTACCAGGTCTAAGATTGCTCCCTCCTGAGTGGGTTCTAACACTAACTGTCTGAGACATGCTCCCTGTAGGGCATCAAGAATGACCCTGCTCTTGGATGTGCCTGCAGCAAAGGTACTTCAGTTAACATCTGGCATATTCAGGTCCCCCATCAACAATATCTCACCTTTTTCTGCCATTTTAAGTATACCTTCTTTAATTTCCTTGTCCATTTCCTCCCCCTGAGATGGGGGTCTGTACACAAGCCCCATGCGGATTGTGGTGCCATTTCCTGTCTCCAGGGTGACCCATAGTGACTCATCAACTTCTTGTTTACTCTTTAGTTCTGTTGCTTTAATCCCTTCCCTTATATAGAGAGCTACTCCTCCTCCTCTTTTACCCATCCTGTCCCTCCTGTAGACTGTGTATCCTGGTATGTTGACATCCCATTTTATGCTAAATAAAAAAAAAATCCAACTATGATACGTTCCCCAAATTTCCTTCTCAAAAACTGTACCCCCCAAAAAAAAACAGTGCAATAAGTCTCTATCCTTAAACAATATATTAACTATACAGTGACCATCACTGCCAACTGGGCAAGAACCTTTATGGTTAAACATAAATGACTTCTTAGGTAGAAGATCCAGGTTTAAAGGATCTTTTCCTGAACTTCCTTCCCCACTGTGAAAAGGGAATTAAGAGGGTGGGAATACATACAGTCTCCAAGTGGAGGGCTCCCCCTTAGAGCTTCAGTGGTGTTAAATACTCGTTGCTCCTTGCAGTGAGTGTCAGCGGATAAGCCAACTAGAAAACTCATGCACCCAAACTGCCCTTGACACTCCTATAGGTAGGACACCGTGAAAGCACAATAAGAATGTTATTTAGTCAAGTTGTTTCTATCACTAATATGAGAAACTGTAAGCCAATTGACTCAATACAAAACAAAAAGGTACTGATGTAATCCTGTAAATCCTGGTCCATGGTGAAGGAATAGCCGGGAACGCAATCATTCCCATCAGAAGAGCCATTAAGCAGGTCTCATAAGGGGCCTCCACCTGCCATCAGGTCCATGCAGGAAAGCCAATTAAAAATTGTTAATATTGTGTGTCAATCAACTGATAGCCCCTACATTTATTCGGTTGGTAAATTGACAGATTAGTTGTGGGAGACCTAACAAGCATGGCCACAGGCACCTTTAGCAGTTTCAAGGGACCGAACCTCAGCAGCACATCTCCCGAGTGCCCTGCAGCCAAGTCCCCCCCCAAGCAGAAAGAAACTGTCCACCTGTAGCGAGGCATAGCCCCAAGGTCTCCCCTGAGGAGGCTACCAATGAAGGCCCTATAAGTCCCTTGCAGCCTAGCCGTTTAAGCCTTTACTCCATGTGCCCCATATGACCACTTCTTAAATCAGGCCACCCCACTAGCACTTCCAAAACATGGGGATTTAATTGATTTAGGTATGGCTTCTCCATTTGAACCTGGTGGACCCAGAAGGCTCCCAAGCCCACCCCAGCCCCCCAACGAGGAAACCATGCTCCCTCCTCCTTCAAACCATCAGATCAAGGGCTATGAAGATACCAAATGTTATATTTAAAAGCATACACATCCTATACTTACACAACAAGAAACATTCGACAGGCCTGAACAAGGAGACAACACAGACAGAATCCGAAATGGAGCAAGGGGACACCACCTCAGAAGCAGCAAACTCTCAAACTACCTGAACAATTTCAGGTGCAGTATCTCTTAATAATTTACTTTTTGTGATCTCCCCCAGCTTGGTTCCACGAGGACACATATTGAAATCATATCAGGGTGTATAAAGGGTCGGGGAGTATAACCCCACCCAAAACAGAAGACAGACTGTTTAATTTAGAACATTTTATATGGAGTCCCACATGGCGGAAGTGTTCATGTTGCCCTTTGCGCCCTATCTTTTGATTCCACTGTAGGCCCAGTCCCTGGACTCTAATTGCCTGTGCAGTGGTAGATTGACCACTTTACCCTGGGGTTGTATGCCCACTGAAATCAAGAAGTTCCCTGCTACTTGTAGGTCTGGAAAATGCTTCAGTCCTTCAGCCAGCTGGACCTTCAGGCGTATTGGGTACTCAATGAAAGCCCTGATATTCTGCTGTTGTAGTTGCTTAACCACTGTAAGTACCTTTCTCTTTGTGAGAGCAGCTGTGGTGTAAAATCGTGGTCAAAATACAAGTGAGTGTCCCCAAAATGAATCACTTTTTTTAACCATGCTAGTTGAAGGATTTCCTCCTTCACTCTATAGTCCAGGAAAGCAAGAACTACTGAATGTGACTTTGCCTTAGGGTCCCGAGGTTTTGGGATCAGCAATCTGTGCGCTCGAATTATGTTAAGAGCTTTGTCTTGAGGAAGATTTAAAATTTCATGCAAAAATGAGTCGATGAAAGCAACCATTGCACCAGTCTCAGTGCCCTCAGGAAGCCCATGAATCCGGAGGTTGTTCCTCCGATTTCTGTTCTCTAGTTCTTTAAGGAGAGTGTCAAGTTGTTGGGAGGGGTAATGTAAGTCCAGAAGGGCTTTGTTGTGTACATTGGTAGTGGTTGTATAGTCCGTTAACGTCTCCACAGTTTCCCCAGTCCGCTTGATTAATGTGGTAATGTCTGAACACTGGTCTGAAACCTTTGCTTCTAATTGCTGGAGTGTTTGGTTTATTTGTTTCAGGGTTTGACAAAGTTCTCTAGATGTAATCGTGCATTCACATTCCTCCAGAGGGGCTTCTGCTGTTTGCCTGGGTGCAAGACCGTGGATTCCAGGGCCTATTCAGTGTCAACCAAAGCTGGCATTTTTAAGCTTTTCCTTGTCTGATTTGAAGAATTATCCCTCCATCTGTGTTTTGGAGGCATCAGATAATCTGAGATTCTTCTTTTGGTCGACAGGATGATGGGTTTACATTTGGATGCCCATGGATTGTTAAGTTGATTCGTAGAGTGCGCTGTTTAGGCTGCCATTAGACGGGTGTTCCAACCGGAAGTCCATATTTCTTCATATTCAATACACTGTGTGATTGTTCACCATGGAATAGAAGAATTCAAAGCTCTGTATTATTACAGAAGTAGAATGTCCCCCACACACACAATATGGAGACATGGAATACATGAATTGAAAATTCTTCGGAGTTCCACTAGCATACACACACAGACAGACATGCACAAAGTCCTCAGGTGGAGCCACAACTTTAATTTTATTAGTTGCCTGGTAAGGAGCAGGGAGTTCTCTGTAAAACTGGTAGGGATAGGAGGGGGATATTTTTATGGTCATCAAAGAAACACCACCATAAATGACAAGCAACTGTGATAAACATGATTTGTCTTATCTTGCCTTTCTGCTGTTCCCTTAAAACTGCCCCACCATACCTCCTTTAATCATGATGAGACTTCTGTAAATGAGTACAACCATTCCAAAATGAGAGCCAGTTTCTGAAAGGAAAGTGGGTAGAGGCCTGGAGGGAGCAAATAAGAATGTTCAACAAGTATTACACAGTAACACTTGTAGCCAATCATCAAGAATTTTCCCGGCCCATTTTCTAAAACAAGAACAGTACCCTGTCATCTTGGAAAAAAATATCATCCCTCAGCTTAGAGCTGAGAGGGGTCTGATTTTCAAAGGGCCTGGCATGGCCCATTGACTAAGTCCCCTCGTGCAACTTACTGATGCAGAGAAAAACCTCACATAACTGAAAATGTTATTTTCAGCATTTTGTTTGTCTATTGGTGGGGTTGACTGTTTCTGCCCTGGTATAGTATGCAAAAACATGCTATTTTTAGTACAACCAGATATAGCATTTTTGCAGAGCCATGAAAAATAAATCTGTGCAAGCTGCTCTAAACTGTGTAAAAGGTTGCAAAACAAAAAAAAACACAGTGTTTTACAGCATTGTGTGCATGCCAAATTGCAGCTCTGCTAGGCTACACACCCTTATGCAACTTTGTATGAGCACATGCACAGTTATTCAGTTTCTGAAAATCTGGCCCAAGGTTCATTAATGTGCTGTACCTGTATCTTCAATGTACCTGGTTTGGGCAGCTGTAATTATCCTTTCACTTCCCAAGAGCACTAAATGCATCACAGAAAAGTTCCAAAAAATAGTAACCAACCTTCACAGGCCCATCAAATATAAAGCAACAGAACATTAGGAGAGTAGTTCTATTATCAAAATGAATTCTTTTGCATTTCTGCTACTGACATTCCATGGATCACCTGCAAGTTTTCTCACAAAGTCTCTGCTGCCCACAGGCTGGTAGCTAGAGTACACTTATTCGATCAGCAAACTTTTGCCTTCTTTCACAGGACAGACAGAATAGTGTCTTTCTTCAAAAAGGTGTCCTTCTGACACAACACCAACAGTTCAAATTTTGTACCTTCAAAGTAGAAAAATGGTGGTGGCAGTTTTCCTGGCAACTCAAGCTTATAACAGTGCTGTTCTCTCTTTGAGAGGTAATTCCTGACCCATCTAGCTCAAAGAACCATCATTCTCTTCCCCCCCAATAGTCAACTGAAAGAGAACCAAGGAGCATGATGTCGTATACCAGCCTGATAGTACTGAAAATATGTCCTCTTAATTAACTGCACCTGTGACCTTCCTCCTTTAAAATAATGAATCCCTAGTCTGTTGTCAGACAGAAGAAGTGTCTGTTTTATCTCTGGTATTGGTGCCAGCTCTAGATAAGTGGGACATAATTCTTTCTTTACAAGATTTACAAACATTTTGTATTTGCAAAGCTTAATGATGTATTTAACTGTTTTTAGGACCTTAACCCATTAATGTCTTGCTTCCCACTGCAGTAATAGCCTTAAATAGATTCCTTTCTCAAAAGTTGCTGTTTTTAGGTCTGAGTGGTTAACCTGCAAGTTCCTAGTGAAGGAAGAGGTATTGGGGTCAAAACCCCGACCCTAGTGCACAGATTTATTTTTCATAGCTATCAGGGCTCCTTGATTAATTACCGAGGCTCCACACCAGCAGGCCCTGGCTTAATTCCAAGAGTGGTGGTAACAATATCAGCAGGGACACAATGGGCAGACTAGGTGGACCAAGCAGTCCTTATCTGTCAACAAATTCTGTGTCTGTGTGTAAGAAGGGCTAGGCAATTCTGCCTACTTTCAGTTTTTCCCCCCAGGAATAAGATTATTTGTTGGTGGCATTTTTAGTGAATTAGTGGTTTCCAGTTACAACATAAGAACAGGATATAGACTTGAGTTCAACAAGACTTGTGGTATTTAAAACAAATGTTTCTATACTCTTTGGTAGCTTACTATATTTAGATTTTTTATAATGTGGCAGTATAGCCTAGCCTTGAGGTTAGAGTAATGAACTGTGAATGAGCTTGTTAAATCCAACTCACCTAGGTTTGATTCCCACAACCTCCGCTTGCATGCTGTGTGACTGAGCAAGTCACTTAGCCTCCCAGTACTCCCAGATCACCTCTGAAAATAGGCACTTGTGCCTAGTGGACCTTTCCTGGTTAGTGCTCCTCAAAAAAAAAAAAATACTTGTACTATCTTCCTGGTTTGCCCCTCCCTTCATTGCATTGCCACTTAAAAATCAGTTTAAAATGTGTTACAAAACTAAAATTGCAAAACGTGATGGTTTGGATACTGTAAATATTGGGGCCTCCATGGGTGTCTCTTATGGTAGAAGAGGCTCCGATGCGCAAAACATAGTGGAGCAGTTCTGGCTGCTGCCTGAACCTCAAGAGAGGATTCTGATTGTCTTGTACCATAAGACACACCGCAGGGGCTCTATTAACTCATTATAAACAACTCAAGCATACAAAAATATGTGGAAAGTGGTGTACCTAACTTTGGATTTTTGTATTCTGGGTGGGATATTCAGAGGGTTCAGCAGGTGCAACACGATTTTTCATCTGCCTTGCTGATGCACCCTGGCATGATATTCAAAGAATATGTGCCTGGCACAAATTCCGATGCGCCGGAGCGCATCAGTAATGTATGCAGTGCAAGTGGGGGGAGGGGTATGTCCATGCATACTCCTCACATCCCGATGTTCAGCCTGGGATGTGCTGAGCCCATGCAGGTGCAACCCCTACTTGCGCTGCACACAGGTGAGCCAAAAAAAAGAGGAGCAACAGCTGGCCACCCACAGCTGAGCTGCTGTAATGCAGGAAGCAACACGGCAGCTGCCACCTGTGGGTGGCCACCCGAGCTCCAGTGGCACCTTTGTGGTGGCACCCTCCCATGCCCGATCATGGGCATTAGTATTGTAATAATGGTCCTATATCCCTGGTGGTCCAGTGGACCGCTCGCAGCCCGATCATGGGCATATGTAATTAAATAATAGTCCTATATCCCTGGTGGTCCAGTGGACTGCTCACCACCCGATCTTGGGCATCAGTAATAAATTATGACAAACCAATCCATCCCTGGTGGTCCAGCGGTACCCCCTCCCACCCGCCCACTAAGCCCCACCGCCTGCTCCCCGGTCAGCGGTGGCGGCGCCCCCTGCTGCTGCCCCACCGCCGCCAACTGACCTGCATGGTAGGGCTGTATGCCCATTGGTCTACAGCGTGAGCCAATGATGTGCAGCCTGTACTGTACTACACAGTCCAGAAATGTGAAGGATCCCCTACTCCACTGTGGCCACTTGCGCTGGCGCAGTGCCACTGCGCCACGCTGACTGCGGGTGTCCAAGGAGCGATATTCACCGATGCTGTGCCATGGCACAGCTCTGTTGAATATCACCCTGTCAACGCCCATGCACATCCCAGTTGTGCTGCACCCAGGCTTGCGCCACAGCCTGGCACAGTCTGAATATCCTGCCCTCTGTCTAAAATATGGGGTGGTGGGAGAGAATTCAAAGTTATAAAATAAGGGAGAAAGGTTTTGGTGAACTGGTGTGGAATGGGTCTTTCATCATCCAGCATGCAATAATACATGACAGAGTGGTGGTGGGCCTTATGTAGAGATAACTGGCTAACTGGCTGCCTAGGAGAGTTGTAAGATCCAATGCTGAAGGCAGAGGGACTTACATCCCCTGGAAGGATGGTTATCTCAGCACATGGGCCACCCTGCCGTGTCTTGTTGCATTTACAAAATGGGTAATAGGTTTTTCAGAGCAGCTTAGTGGGTGCACTGGTCATGTGTTTTCTGCTACTGCATCACACACACAGCAGAGACACCCCCTAGAAAATGTAATAATATGATAAGAAATTTGATTGAATCTTGGTGAATGAACAGTAGTAGACAAGTTTTCTTCACCTTGGTTTGCTAACAGGTTTGGGTGGGGGGAAAATTACATCTTTTTGAAAATGTGTATTTTATGCTGGTGGTGAGATATTTGAGGTGATGAGCCAGGGGTAGGCTGGCACTGGTACATTTTCCTCAGATGCTATTATTGTACGCAGATGCTGAAATTAATGCCATGGTGTCAGCCTGTCTAAGGCATCATCAGCTTGGATTTGGGTAATTTGATATACCAATTTTATAGGCTTTATATAATTACTTCAAGCTTTATTGTGCATTTTTGGGGTGTTTAACAAGGTTCATGCTTAACTTTTTTTTGTTTGTTTTTAGTTTTTGCACTGGTCAAGCTCGGAAGCTGGTACCCACTTTGCTTTTCAAACCATAACTTTGGAAAAGCAACTGTCATTCTGCCATTTACTTTAGTTTTATTTTTAGTTGCATAAAATCCTTCAGGCAAATGCCTGTTTTCAAAGGATTCAAAGTCAGGTATATAGACATTTAAGTATAGTACATACAGATCTTATCTATAACTGTGTACAGATTTTGGATTAGGTTACAGGTGTTTAGGCAAATCAAGTGCAGCATACAGGAATTCATTGTCAAGAGTACATGTTAATTGGAAGCATTTATATATTCCAGAAGCAGTGAACGTGGCCAGCCACTGCATTTTAAATTATGAAGCTCAGCTGTATAATTTATATGCTCTAGGGCTGTGCTGCTGTATAGTACATTCTACTCCATTTATAACTGCATTTTCTTTGTTTTAGCTTGGTTTAATTTATTATGTCAAAAGCTGCTGACCACCACCCTCCAGCCATGGTTCTCCATTGCCCTGCATTTGTACTATATACTCATCCCCCAATCCACCCTCATCAATTTACAGTATTGTTCCTTCTTTGTTTGTGTATTTCTTTTGTACATTTACAAATTTATTTAACTTCATGATTATTATTTGACTTCATTTCTCTGCAACTGGTATTTGCTTTTTGTACAGTTGTTACTGTATTTATTGCACCTTGTTATATTGTACTGTTCTCCCCCTCCTTCCTACCCTCAGATAAATAAGTAAATAAATTAATAACTAAGTGTGCATTGTTGCTTTTTTTTCTTTTCAAATTTGTACACCCTTGTTTCCCTCTCCCAAATCACACCTAGAAATGGGCTTTGGCTCAATGTTCCTTCTCCAATTCCCAGTAGTTTACAAATAAATAACATACCATGCTCAAATAGATAATTTTTTAGAAAATGCATTAAAGGAGATCTACTGGCCAGGATGCTCAAGGCACTGGTGCATAGATTGTGGTTTGAGCACCCAGATCTCCCCCAAAGTGACAATATGTAATAAATAACTACCTAATCGCTCATAAAATTTTATTTTCCAGGGGATGCAGCTGGCATAACGTAGAAACACAGAGGTTGATGGCAGATAAGGACCGCAAGGCCCATCCAGTCTGCCCATTTCTTTTTCTACCTTATAAATGTGCCATTGGCCTTTGCTCTGTCAGTGGCCTATCTATTCATACTCATCTGTATTGCTCCCTTATGCCTATCCCATGCCTGTTTGAAGCCCTGCACTGTATTCATAGCCACCACTTCCTGAGGTAGGCCGTTCCATGCATCCACCACTCTTTCTGTGAAAAAGAATTTCCTCACATTCCCCTTAATCGGCCTCCCTCTAATCTCATGCTGTGTCCTCTTGTCCTGCTATTTTTCTTATATTTAAACATGTTAGACTCTTTCACCTTGTTAATGCCCTTAAGGTGTTTGAATGTTTATATCATATCACCTCTCTCCCTCCTTTGCTCAAGGCTATACATATTGAGCTCCGTTAATCTGTCCTCATATGTCTTCTGATGCAGTCCCTGCACCATTTTGGTTGCCCTTCTCTGGACTGCCTCAATTTGGTTAATGTCCTTGTGAAGGTGTGGCCTCCAGTACTGCACAAATTACTCCAGATGGGGCCTAACCAGTGTCTTGTAAAGAGAGATTATTACCTCCCTCTTTACGACTTGTGATACCCCTACTGATACACCCTAACATCCCCCTAGCCTTACCTACTGCTTTAGAGGTCTGCTTGGATGATTTCAGGTCATCAGTGATGCTGATGTCCAAGTCCAGGGTTTAAATAATTGATTAGCAGTTTTTTTCCTTGGGACAATACTAACTGTACAGAAAGCACTTATATAGGTTTCCTAGAAGTGTTATGTTTACTAAACGCAGTGAGGCAAGTGCTATGCATTTTCACAGTGTTTTAGAACTTTTATGAGCAAAACACTAATCAATTTTTAAAGTTAAATAAAACCCTGAAGTCTCTTTCTTCCTTTGTGACTGCCAGCAACTCCCCTCCCAGCCTATAGGTGGCTTCAGGGTTTCTCTTCCCTATGTGCATGATCTTGCACTTCTTTGCATTAAATCCCAGTTGCCACTCTTCTGACCATTTTGCTAGTTTATCTCATTCTGCCCACCCCATCTGGATCATCTACTCTGTTGCAGATCTTGGTGTCATCTGCAAACAGACAAGCCTTACCCTCTAGTCCATCTGTAATGTCACTAATGAAAATATTGAAGAGGACTGGCCCCAGCACTGATCCCTGAGGTACCCTACTTGTGACTTGCATCTCTTCTGACTGTATACCATTTACCATCACTCTCTGTTTTCTGCCCGTCAACCAGTTTGCCATCCAGTTGACCAACTTCTGACCCACCCCAAGCCTACCCTGCTTATTTATCAGTCTTCTATGTGGAACAGTGTCGAAAGCTTTGCTCAAGTCAAGGTAGGCAACATCAACTGCTCCACCTTGGTCCACCACTCTGGTTACCCAGTCAAAGAAATCTATGAAATTAGTTTGACAGGACCTTCCTTTTGTAAACCCATGCTGTCTTGGATCCTGTGCCCCTATGGATTCCAGGTGTTGCACTATCCTTTCCTTAAGGGTGCCCCACATGTCATATATGCACCTTTTGTAAAAATAACACCTGGCATATTAAAAATGGAGATTTTAAAATCTCTGTACATATGGGCAATGGAGAGGAAGAGGCAAATCCATGTCATCGTATCGCAGTATTTTTCCAGCATGATCTCCCAGGGGGCATCGCTCCCATTCTCACTATGCCAGTTGCATTCCCGGTAAAATAAAATTTTACGAGCGATCGGGTAGTTTAATTATTTATTACATATTGGCACTTGGGTGGGGATCTGGGTGCTCTAGCCACAATCTATGCACCTTTGGCTTGAGCATCCTGGCCAGTAGATCTTCTTTAAAAGCCATGTAACACAAGGCTTTGTAATGTATGCTTATTTTTACTAAGAAAAAATGGGTTACATAAACTAATTAGTACTGTTTACTACAGTGTGCCTTCCATCTGACCCATTGGCATGCATTACACACTGATTGAAAACAGATGCAGATGGTCACTGATCCAAGATTTTTAGGGCCCTAGTAGCTCTGGAAGTATAATTCCAACATCGCTGTTAGTATATCCGAACAGCAGCCCAATACTAAATTATTTATTTATTTAGTACTTTCAAACATTTCACCAGGAAAGACATTCTGAGCTGGCAGTAGCTCATTTTCAGATGTGTCCTGGGGGGAGGAGGAAAGGGAGGGACAATGAGGAACACTTAAGAACAATAATACAATAATAGGTGAATAACCATCATAAATAACAACTGTGCAAAGACAGGGATTGTGGCAAGTAAATGCACAACTACTAAGGAGTCAGAGATACTGTAGATAAAAATGGGGCAAAAGCAGTAATTGTCTGTTTATAACTGGCACCCTCCCTAGAGGCTCAGGGTGCCATTACAACACAGAGCATAATAGAAGCAAAAAACAAATGACCAATAAAAAGCAAATAAATAATTGATAAAATATACCCATATATGGTCTACAGCAATGCCCCATCCTCTTCCCTCACCAGCCTGGACACACTCCATAATGGCTTTTGTCATTTTGCTACTAACTCCCCTCCTTGGACTCCACAAGGCTCCCTTTACTCCTCCCTATCTTCCCTCTCCCCTCACATTGCCAGTCCCACTGTACATCCTTCTTCTCCAAATGCTGGTTTGGGTCCCTTCCTCCATACCTCTCCTACATCCTCTCTCCCATCCCCTCGTTCTCACACTCAGTGTGCTCCTGGAACTCTTACACCTTCTTCCTTCCCCACCCACATTCCTCTGCTGGGCAGTCCACATTCTCCTATCGCCTGCACTCCCTCTTGAACTTGTTTCCTTCCTTTATCTGCCTCTCTGTGTCCCCCCCCAGCTAAAAACACTTCCAGTCCCTTCCTGCCAGTCCTCCACCTGACCGTCCACAGGCAGGCCCTGTCATGCCTGAGTTCTAGACTTGCAGTCACCAGTGTACTGCCATTGCCTCAACTAGGCTGTTCTCCCAGTTATTACAATGTATTTTTTATTCTGCCTGCACTGTTGTCACTCTATTGCATGTATTAGCTAATCTGTGTTTAACCTCATGGTTCAGTCTTTGATATTGTACTATTACCCTGTTGTTTGCACACCATCATGTACTTTGTTTTGTACCTAATTTATTGTTGCTGTGTTGTATTGTTCTCCTTTCCCCCTTTCTTCTCGGGTCACATCTGGAAATGAGCCTTGGCTCAGTGTGCCTTTCCCAGTTAACAATTTTCAAACAAACAAACATAGGCTGCATTAAAATAGCATAAAACATAACTAAATCAGTTAATAAATAACTAAATAAACAAGCATTTGTCAATGCGGATGTTTGCTTGCTGGTATTGGCATTAGTACTGCAGGAGTTAGAGAGATGCACAATAGGAATGGCAGTGAAGTATTGAACTAATGCCAATTCCCAACCCCACCTTGCAGAGACAGACAGGTGTTGGGGTGTGCCTTTGGGTCATCGGCCATAATGCTCACGCCATTCCACCTCATCCCACCCTGCAGACACTGACAGGTGTCACAGTGTGCCTTGGGGTCTTCGGCGCTTACGCTCACCCTATTCCATAAGGAAATAAGCTGAGATGGGTGCAGTATAGGAGAATGGGGTGAACATTAGGGCCGAAGACCCCAAGACACACCTCAGTTCTGGTTAGTGGCTGCAGGGTAGGGGTGAAGTGGTGTGAGCATTACGGCCGATGAACCCCAGCCACACCCCCGACGCCTGTCAGTCTGTACAGGGTGGAGTGTTACAGTTAGAAACCTTAACACCATGGGTGTTTGTTGGTATTTTAGCTCCAAATTTTCAGCATGGGCTTTTTGGGACCCCACCTCATGAACAGTGGCATTATTATTTTGTTACTAAATCCTGAAAGGTGATTTCACACAGTGAATGCGCCATTCGGCGCAAGAGGTGTGAAGAGAAAGTTTGGTCAGGATGTGAAAAATTACATCTGTACTGTTCATGGGGGTGTGGAAAAATGGCAATGTTGAAAATCTGGAGTGAAAATATAAAAAATTGGCCGAAGTTACAAGCATGCGTAGAAGTTGCATAACACACGATTGTAATGCAGTCATTACTTGACATTTTTTCACCAAATTTTCATCATGGCCTTTTTGGGACCTCCCTCATGAACAGTGGCACTGTGATTTCATTAATCTGTCCCAAGAGTTGATTTCGCATAGCGACTGTGCTATTCTTTTTTTTTTAATTTTTTTTTTAATTTAGTATGCTTTATTCTGCTTGGTCGCCAGTAACTCAGCCCTTGGTCATGGCCCCTCTGCACTCCCACCTTTGGCAATCATCAGGTTTCTCCACAGTCACCTCGGCTTGCCCCCCCAGAGGGCAGGGTTGCAGAGCTTCTCCCCTACCAGCTCTGCACTATAAGTATCTGGTTGGGAGAGCTCAGTACCGGAGGCTAATCAGGGCCCCAGAGGGAAGGGTGCCATGGAGGTGACCCAGCAGCATTTTTTCCCCTGTAAGCAGGGTGGGGACGTGCAATGACGGACAGCATCTGCCTCGCCTTGAAATCTTGCCAGCTTCGGTGCATTGCGGCAAACACAGGCTCTGCTGGGTGCTGCTCGTGTGCCGAACACACAACCCCCCTCTCTTCCAGAGAAGGAGATCATTCCTAGGGATGCTTGATCCTTCTCCCCCCAGCCAGCCCTCTGACGACCTGGGTCCATTCCTGAATCCAGATCGCAGCCGTCACAAGTGGAAATCCAACCGCTGCACCCACAGGCCGGCTTATGACTGTGCCATTCTGCGCCACAGGTGAAAAACACATTTTAGTCAGGATGCAAAAAATGACAGCTGTACTGTTCATAAGGAGGTGTGAAAAAATGGCAATGTTGGAAATTTGGAGTGAAAATATAAAAATTGGAAAAGTTACAGGTGTGCATACAAACTGTGCAATACACACTCAAAACTCAGTAATGTTTTGGAGTTTTTTCACCAGACATGCAACATGGGATTTTGGGACCCCATCTCATGAACAGTGGCACTGTCGTTTTGTTAATCGGTCCCGAAACGTGATTCCACGCAGCAACTGTGAAATCATATTTAGGGACTTAGAAATGAAATGACAGTACCAGTGTTCATGAGGTGAGGTTCCAAGAACTCCATGTTGAAAAGTTGGGAACAAAACTCCCCAAAATGGCTGAGATAGCAACCTAAGTTGAAACACCCCATTGATTGCCATTATAGGGCTTATTATGATTTTCTTCAGTTTACGGTTGGCTTTTGAAGAGTGCAGACATGTTCCTGGTCCACAGAAGATTGCAGTGCCGGACCTCCTGAGGTAAGTATGGGTGAGGGTGTGGTGGGGAGGTGGGGGTGCGGGGCGGCGAGGACGACAAGGAATAGTTTTCTTTTTCTTTAGGTTTAAAAAAAAAAAGACCTCGAGGGATGGTTTTCTTTTTTACAGGTGAAATAGTATGAAAAATAATTTTTCAGCACACTGGGGTGGGTTCCCAGTGTGCCAGACTAGTGGAGGGGGATCAATGCTGACCCGGGCTTGGGCACCCGAGGTCAGCTGAAAAAAAGGGGGTGTGGGGGGCGCATCTGACACCAGGAGTGGGCATCCTGGTGTTGGAAAAAGATAAAGAATTACTTTGGCACACTGGGGTGGGCTGCCAGTGTGCCACAATAGAGGGGGTGGTGACTGTCAGAAATATAATTAGTTTGGCACAATGGGGTGGGCTCTCAGTGTGCCACATTAATGGGGAGAGGGGAATACATGCCTGCATGGGCACTTGGCACCCTGATATCAGCATGTGGTGGGTGGCAGGAGCCACCAATTATGTAAAGCCAGGGTGCAGCTCATTTATTATGTTTGCTTGTTTATTAATATGTTTCACCGGGAAAGGCACACTGAGCAAATGAGTTGCTCGTAACTCCATCCATGTGCATTACTGTGCACTGTAATGCACATGGCTGCAATGTGCCTGGTTACCGTGAAAGGGGGGGGATCTGCCACTGTAATGATGAAACTGTCCTTGATTGGAGTGGCAGATTTCTTTCAGCACTCGCTCTGAAACTGCCATCATTGGCAGCTTCCCTCTTGATTGGTGGCTGAGGGACACTCCCATTAAAGCATCTCCTGCATTGGCCACAACACTGCCATACCTCTGCAATGCTCTACTAACCTCAGTATGTTTCTTGTGTGCTGCGTGCGCAAGCAAACATAATAAATGAATAAATAAATACCCAAATACCTGAGGAAAACAGATAGGTTCTAAGACCTCGCTTAAAGGCCCCCAACCAAGGGGATCTCGCTCAGGGCTCTTGTAAGAGAATTCCATAGTACTGGGCCTGCCACCCCTAAAATGCAGTCCCCCAAGGTTTTTAACCTTGCCCTGGAAACTACAAGGAAGCCCTCCTCAGCAGAACAGAAAGGGCACGAGGATACAGCTGCCACTCCCTCTGACCCGGCCCCACTACAAGCACTGCAGTTTTATCCAGGTTAAGTCTCAGCCAGCTGATGCCATCCTTCGTGGATTCTGGTCAGGCAACTGTAATGCACAACAACTGCACCTGGTGTCCCAGGTACAAAAGACATGTAGAGCTGGGTATCATCTGCATAGCAGTGAAACCCAAGCACATATTGTCTAATGATCCTACCAAGGGGTAGCATATACATGGTGAACAGCACGGATGAAAGGATCAGTCCCTGGGGTTCGCCAAAGGGCAGAGCCACTGGGAGTGAGGAAAACCTTCCTAACACTAACCTCTGCATCCAGCCATTGAGATAAGACTCAAACCAGCAGATTACCTTGCCAGTGAACCCTACATACTCCCTGAGCCAGTCAAATAACAGTCCATCATCTATAGTGTCAAACACTGAGAAGTGATCAAGGAGAATAAGAATTGATCATTCGCTTCTATCTCTTGCCCTGAGCAGATCATTGTGAGCCCTAATTAGTGCGGTCTCTGTCCTATGCCTAAACCTAAAGCCAGATGGAGAGGCTTATAAATGTCAAAGGCAGTAAAGTGTACCTTGAGCTGTAGTGCAACCACCTTCTCAATAATCTTGCCCCAAAAGGGCGGGTTAGAGATAGGTCAGTAATTTGCCAGGATGTCCATGTACAAAGATGGCTTTTTCAGAAGTGATTTCGCCAGCACACTTTTAAGTGCTACTGAGAACACCCCTGTGACAAAGAGCACCAGACAATCTCAGCAAACACTGGGATCAGCTGCCCTACACAGCTTACAAGTAGACATGTTGGGCATGGATCCAGATCGCAAGCTACTGACCACAGCTCAGAAGTCACTCCACTCACCTCTTCCATTGTCGCTGGTTGGAACTCTCCCCAGCACTACTGAATGCATCTTAGACTTGCTGGTTCAACCCTGCTAGGCAGTGACAGCCAACTGGTGAGATTCTGGCCCTAGCAGAAGACACCCTGTCTGAGAAGAACCCAGTAAACGTCTTGCATTTTGTGAGTGAAAAATGTTTCACAAGCTCCAGGAAGGCTGGATGAAGAAGCATATCCACAGTACAAAATAGCTAAGCTGGTTGGTTCCTTCCAGCAGCAATCTCCCTAGACAGAAATCCTGCCATTTATTGGGTTATTGCCCTTTGATACTCACTGTAGTGAGTCATCAAAGCCAGTCTGTCCTGTTGGACCCTGCATCTCCTCCAACAATGCTCCAACCTCCACCCCTTTGCTTTCATCTACCTCAGCTTGCCATCAATCCATGGCAAGTTATGGCATGAAACCTGCAGGCATACATGAACCAGTGTCACCAGAATGAAAGCTGTCACAACAGTCCTATTATAGGCCACCACTGCTACCGCTGGTCTCATAGTGCATGCTGCCAACACATCTGAGGTGTCCAACACTGCCAAAAGTCCATCTGGCTGAAACCCTCACAAAAACAACTGTTGTATTTAGAAGGGGAGGTCATAAAATGATTATGTTGAAAATTTGGGGTCAAAATAAAAATTATGAAGAAACATTGTGTGCTGGGCTGGCCATTATGCCAGCAGGTAGTGTGCTACGATCCCATGCTGGTTAGCTGAGTTCAAGGGTGAGCTGAGTGAGCCAGCTGGATGGGCTGAGGCTTGGGTGAAAGTGCTGCGCTACAACACCACATCCAGCCTGTGAAGTGATGGTGCAGTGTTGCCCACATGAACACCAATAAACGATATAGTGAAGAGAACTCTTCTGTTGTCATAGAGCCCAGATTGCCCTGTGTCTTTGCCTATAGCTGCCTAGAGAAGCCTGCTCTTCTGCAGCCAGATGGACTCTTGGTCCTGCATGTCTGCATCTGTAGCCATGTGGATGTGCTGGGCCAAGAGTGCTCTGCACTTCTGCAGCCTCCCAGATAGTCCCACAGATTCTTTGCATCACTAGCCACATGGAAGTGCATGACCTGGAGGATCCTGTGCTTCCACAGGCAGAGGAAATCTTCCTTTGTCACATGGCCCAGAGGACCCTGCTTGTCTGCTATGAATAGGGATATAGTTCTACCATCACAAAAAGAAAGTGCATTTATTGCAAACAACTTATGCATACGAGCAAGACAGGAAATTAAAAACATTAGGGTTGGGAGTCTCAGGAGTCTTGGCAAATCGATGGTGTGGTGTTCCTTGGACTTGTCAATACTAATACCTGTGACAGGAAGCTCCTGCCACTCTTGAGGAATGACCTTTTCTTAAATATGTTGCAACAGTTCTTCTATTTCCTAGCCTAATCTATCCTTTACAATTTCTAGTCCATAAGGTTGGCCACCTATGGGCACCCCCTTCCCTATCTTGACTAAGCTATAGTGTCCTCTTTAATTTTCCTTTTCCCTCCCAGGTCCTCGTACAGGGAGGTTATTGTTGAGACCTCCAGATGTATGTAAAGCAGGTTGTGTTAATTGTTGTTGGATTTAGTATGTAATAGCACTATGTCATAATATACCTTATGTTTATGAAATCTGTAAATGTTGAAAACACCATGGCACTAGGTGTTTTTTTATAATGGTAAAAAGTACTAGGTGACTATTATATAAATTAAGCTACTTGTGCTATTTAAAATGCATGTAAATTGCTATAAACTTAGCAAGTCTGAAATATCATGGTGATTTGCATATGTCCTATGATGCATTGCATTAAGGAAGTATATATGATGTTGTATTTCTTTGAAACTTGATTTGTTGCCAATGCCCTTTGGGGTAACCCTTCTTTCAGTGATTCCGCATTGAGATTCTTTGTCTATAGCTTGTTTTGTTTTTTTTTCTTTTTGGGCCCCCAGTACCCAAGGAAACAGGGCCTGCATAGGGGTGGAGGTTGCATCTCAACTGGAAAGTTAGATCAGAGATCAGTGTCAGTAGGTTCTGGCTAAGTGCAGAGAAAGGACATACATAGTCTGTTGCTGCAAACTGATGTACTGAAGAAGGAATATGGCATTGCAGAGGCTTATTTCCTGTATTTTGAATAAACATTGTACAGAGATTGTGTGTTGAACCTGAAGTTTGGTGTCTGGTCCATTTGTTATCCCACAACCCCTCCACAGACTTGGTGTCAGAGGTGGGATAACTTGCTGGAAGCATCTGGACTGGCTGAAGAGGGACTTTTTCTGGTGGGTATCGCCCAGATATCCCAGGTGGCCTGATGCACCAGGAGTTGCCAGAGGAGAATCCAGAAAAGAAAGTCTGTGGAGTTTTGCCCAGAACCATGGCTGACAGACGGAGAGAAGCTGCTGCCTGGGCTGGACCTGGGAGCTCGGAGGAAGGCCAAGCCTGAAGATGATGAAGTGATGAAATGGATGAAGAGCTACCGTGGGGTCAAGGCAGACCGGAGGTGCAAAGACAACACCCAGGAGGTGGAGACCCTGATGAGGCTGATCCACTGGATGAGTGGGCAATGGCTGGAGGTAGACCGACTATGCAGAGAGGTGGAAAACTGGTGTTAGATGCTCTTGAGGTTCCTGCTGGAGAGTTTGGATAAAGAGTTGGAGGAGGATTTTTTGAGGGCTCAGTTTGAGGATGACCCCCGACTGAGCAGGATATTAATTTCTTGTGTTCCTAGAATGTTACCTGTTGGAGGTTGGAGATACATGTATGGAACTTGAATGTGAGAGCCCAGGTTACACTATTCTTAGTGATATTGTGCAGGGGTTGAAGACCCCAAGCAAGCAAGAAGATACCTATGAGGCTGAAGGGAATTTTCTTTTATTGATGCAGCTAAATCTATTAACAGTATTGACTGGGGTATACTGCATGCTAAAGATGCTAATGTTGCCAAACTGTTACAGTATATTATGGTTAAGGAGGGTAGAGGTCATTTAAAAAAATGTGTCACCCTTGGAAAAAGCAAAACTCTCACACAGGTCGCAAGGTATTAGATGGTAACAGGTGGCTGAAAAAAGCACAATGATTAAAAGGATGTTTACTAAGACTCCTCAGAGTTAAAAGGTTTAGGACCCTGCTGCTTAACATTGCAGGGTATTCAGCAAGGGAGGTTTCTTGGCTTTCTGTAGGTTTCTGTAGAGACCTGCCTGGGGATAAGATGACCAAGGATTTGGGGTCATAGGTTATAAAAGGTTGAAGAAGGAGACTAGAGAAGCTACTGTTGTCCCTTTCACATTCCTGCAGACACTTTGTTTAAGACAGAGGGGTCAAGTTAGTTGCAGGCAAAGCCAAATGTGGCTCTGCAATGGTCCCTTTCTGTAGGCAAAAGTGTAGCACGTTTGGGTAGGGGGCAGGCCTGATGTCAAAGAAAGAGGTACCTAAGGGCAGACAAGGAGTCTGAGGTGGTGCTTGTGTTTTATTCTTTTCTGAGTGAAAACCTACAAAGAAGAAGCGGGTGGAAAATAGATTGGAACCTGTGTTGGGATAACACCAAAAGAGTGTCTACCCTCAGGTGTCTGTATTTGTTACAAGTGAAATGAATCGAGACATAGTGAGTTAATGTAGAGGGGTTAAACCTAGGACTGGGCCCCTGCTTAAAACTAGCATGTCTGGTGGGGTTGGAGCAGGTAATTACTCACCCCAGAGAAAGTGTTTCTATAGTACTGGACTTAACAGCCGTCCAGATTTTTTGGTTAAGAAATATGACCTACTTTCGCTAAAAGGAGGCAGTGCAGGAAAGGTACTGTTAGTCTCTATTGAGAAATGAGTTAATGCCTCAGGGTAAAGAATGATGATATCTACTGTGTTTATGATAGAATGTTAATAGGGACCCTGAGACGTAGCTTCTGAAGATGGGTGGGTGGAAGCTCCATCTCCTCCTGGGAGAGGAAGGTGATAAGCAGTCTGCAATAACTACTTCCCTCTTAAGGTGGGGAATTTGTGACAGGAAGCTCCTGCCACTCTTGAGGACCGACCTTTTCTTAAATCTGTTGCAACAGTTCTTCTATTTCTTAGCCTAATCTATCCTTTACAATTTCTAGTCCATAAGGTTGGCCACCTATGGGCACCCCTTCCCTTTCTTGACTACTGCTATAGTGTCCTCTTTAATTTTCCTTTTCCCTCTCAGGTCCTCGTACAAGGTGACTATAACAGAAATTAAACTAGTTGTGCTATTTAAAATGCATGTAAATTGCTGCAAACTTAAGTCTGAAATGTCATGGTGATTTGCATATATCCCATGATGCATTGCATTATGGACATATGTGTGATGTATTTCTTTGAAACTTGATTTGTTGCCAATGCCCTTTGGGGTAATCCTTCTTTCAGTGATTCTGCATTGAGATTCTTCGTCTATAGCGTGTTTTGTTTTTTTCTTTTTGGGCCCCCAATACCCAAGCAAATGGGACCTACATTGGGGTGGAGGTTGCATCTCAACTGGAAAGTTAGATCAGAGATCAGTGTCAGTAGGTGCTGCTAAGTGCAGAGAAAGGACATACATAGTCTGTTTCTGCAAACTGATGTACTGAAAAAGGAGTATGTCATTGCAGAAGCTTATTTCCTGTATTTCAAATAAACATCACACAGAGATTGTGTGTTGAACCTGAAGTTTGGTGTCTGGCCCATCTGTTATCCCACAACCCCTCCACAATGCCCACCACCACCACCACCCCTGAGCAAAAAAAAGCAATCTCTTGCTTCACTCAGGGCCCTGCATGAAGAAAGCTAGGACTAATTCTGTTGGCCATGTGGCAAGAAAATACTTCTCTACTTCCAAAGAGTGTATTCCTATGAAATTATGTTTCTGCCAATATTTTCTAAATGACATTTCAGCCAACATTTTATAAATGACACCTGCCATGTTCTGAGGGGGGCATAAAAAGACTATGTTGAAAATCTGAAGTCAAAATGTCACACAAAAAAATATATGAAGTAACATTGTTTGCAGGGATGTCCGTTGGCCCACTGGAAACAATGTTGCCTTCCCATGCTGTTTACCAGAGTTCAGGTACAAACTCAGTGAGCCAGTTGAATGGGTCAAGGCTGAGGGGAAGATGCTGTGGCGTGCTCCACTGGCCCCAACCTGGGGAGAGAAAGAGCAGTGTTTTGACGCAAAGATGACACCTTGTGACAGGCTGGGAAGCCTTCCCTCACAAGGGATTTATGTGCATGTTGAGTCCTGATGGACCCATGCACTAGGGTGGGACAAGTGAGGTGGCAAGAAAAACAGGGAAAAGTGTATCTGTCAGGATGAAGGTCAGGTCACTGCAGGCCCCACACCATTGACAGGCCCCCTACTTCTGTTAACCACCCAGCACCATCACTCTCCTTCTCAGGAACTTACCTTGTACATTTGGTACAACCCCCACAGATTTCCCTCCCCCCATGACAGGGAAAGGAGGGGGGGCATCTGCCCCTTGAATGTCAGCCAATGTGGGTGTCCAGCTCCCTGCTGGTGTTGCAGGGTGAGTGAAAGGTGGTGGCTTCATCCTGTCCTGGTGGTAGTCAATGAGTGAAGCAATTTACACCCCCAAGAGGAGGGTGGGCCCAGAGATGCTGAATCCTGTTCACAACCCTCATGCTCATCTTCACAAATAATGCAAGCCCATTCCCAAACCTGGGTCGCTGCCATGGTATTGGTATCTACCTTCCCAACCAACCCACTTTAACCCCCCACTCCCAAAAAAAAACAGTACCATCCCTTTCTACCCAACAAAGCTGAGCTGTATTTTTGTTACTCACACTAACCCACATTCCACTTACTGTCTACTCTACAGATCCAGTGGAATGATGAAGATTGAACAATAGGATGCCAGCCCAGCGGTGGAGGACACTGACCATGTGTAACAGATAAGTTGTGTTTTATGTTTAGAGTACTTTGTTTGTCCCAGTTTGTTACTAAAGAGTTGCAGATCCTTTGTGACCCATTTACTATTCTTATTTTGCAGGTATATCCGGAAGTTCCCTCATGCTGTCCAACCCCTGACCCTCCCACAATCCCCAGGACCAAGGTAAGAAATATTTATTATTAGTACTATATCTAAGGTAGGATGTTGTGGTGTAACAGTGCAACTACAAGTATTAAGACACTGTTGTCTTTCAGTTGTTAGATGGTTGATGATGCAGGACTAGAAATATTTTCCATTATTCAGTTTATTTCCTTTTGTGCATGAGGATATGATTTCACTATCACAAAAGAAGAGAAATTCATTGCCAAACAAAAAAAAGACATTACCGCAGACATTAGGGTTAAAGAACACAAAGCGTACAAAGTAGAGAAATGAAAAAAACATTAAGGTTTTAGGTCTCCGGAGTCTTGATAAGTCAGTGGTGGGACGTTCCCTCTTCCGACTTGTGATACCCCTACTAATACACCCCAACATCCCCCTAGCCTTACCTACTGCTTTAGTGGTCTGCTGGGATGATTTCAGGTCATCTGTGATGATGGTGTCCAAGTCTCTTTCTTCTCTGGTGATTGTCAGCAACTCCCCTCCCAACCTATAGGTGGCATCAGGATTTTTCTTCCCTGTGTGCAAGATCTTGCACTTATTTGTGTTAAACCCCAGTTGCCACTCTTCCGACCATGTTGCCAGTTTATCCAGATCTTTTCTCATTCTTCCCACCCCATCTGGATCATCTACTGTGTTGCAGATACATAATTTCCTGAAGATATACCCAGGGGGAGAGCTTTGAGTAACTGGCTGCCATTAGTCACACTAAGTCACACTGACTTTAAAGTGTCTGTTGGAAGCTCAAACTTACTGCAAAGAACAAACTGCAACTCCATTTAGGACCTGGAAACCTGATTAAGGCATAATACTGCAGAGCACTGGGTAAGAAGGGAGATACACTTTCTACAAAAAGTTTTATTTGTATTTTTCCTTATTGGCATTAAGCAGAAAATTGCAGGATTCCTTTAAAAGGGTAGTAATTTTATAACCAGAGTGAGATACAACTGAATTTTTTTGAGTGCGGGGGTTGAGACCTAGCATTTGGAAGGATATTTTTGTAACATTTTAAGTGTCCTGCTGGCTGAGAAGTTATTTTTTAGCCCTGGTTTCACTGAAAGGTTTTGTGTATTGGAATCAGACATAGCAGTCTGCCTGCATTGAAAAGGCCTGCTTACATCACAGGTGTCACTAGTCAATCAATTGGCTCTGGGTGGGGTTTCAGCACTGTGCTTATCTTAGACATCCTTCACAGTTAGAAGCCAGTCACACTGACTTTAAAGTGTCTGTTGGAAGCTCAAACTTACTGCAAAGAACAAACTGCAACTCCATTTAGGACCTGGAAACCTGATTAAGGCATAATACTGCAGAGCACTGGGTAAGAAGGGAGATACACTTTCTACAAAAAGTTTTATTTGTATTTTTCCTTATTGGCATTAAGCAGAGAATTGCAGGATTCCTTTAAAAGGGTAGTAATTTTATAACCAGAGTGAGATACAACTGAATTTGCTTGAGTGTGGAGGTTGAGACCTAGCATTTGGAAGGATATTTTTGTAACATTTTAAGTGTCCTGCTGGCTGAGGAGTGAGTTCATTTTTATCCCTGGACTCAGTAGAGTAGTTTGTGTTGGAGCTGTGGTCTAGTAAATTGTGGTGTTAGTTGTATTAGTATAAAGGACAGTACTCACCAGGGTGGTGGAGCAGTTGTGTATCTGATTGTTTCTAACATTCACCAGTGGCTGTGCACTACCCACCCATCCTTCCCCACCCACACACCCCCAGGCGTGGCATTTCCTTTATAGCCACAGTTCTGACATCACTTCCTCAACAGGTCTTGGGGCAGAACTGTCATATTCCTAATAACCCTGCAACGTGCATAAAGAGTAGTTACACAAAACAAATAATAATACATATATAATTACATATTGTATAGAATAAGGAGGCGGGACTTGTGGGAGTGGTGCAATGCACTGGCTGTGGGGCAGCAGTTTTCCGGAAACATTCTGGAAACTGCGTTGCTGTCTATTTGTAGGCAACTGTCAGCTCTGAGAGGAGGTTGTCCACCTCCAGGCTGAACTAGCAAGGACTAAGAGGCCTCCCCTCCCAAAGAGCACCACTGCCACAACCACTGAGTCAGAGGTTTGGAGCATGAAGAGCAGTAGGACCACAGTGGGTTCTGGGAGGTTGGGTGGTGGACCAGGCGAAGCCCCCAGTTGTACCTCTACACAAATCAGATGCCATTCTGGCAGAGCAAGGTTCCTCTATGATGGCACCCTCAGTGGAGACCCAGAAGAATGTTGAGGACATCCACAAGGAGACCCACAAAGGGTGGCAAGGGACACCACAGGGGAAGGAAACAGCTACTGATAGGGGACTCAATTGTTAGGGGGTAGAACTGGGGAAGGAGAAGGAAGTAAGCTGCCTGCCTGGTGCCATGGCTTGGAGGGACAAAAGCGAATCCTCACAATTGTAGAAGCAGCATCACAGGAGAGAGAACTAGATATCATTGTCCACCTTGGGACAAATGACCTAGCTAAGCATGGGATCAGTGCAGTGCAGAATTAATTTGTGGAGTTGGGGAGGGGCCTCAGACAGGTAGTAAGCACAGTAACCTTCTCAGAGGTGCTACCAGTCCATGGCAGGAATGAGGCTAGGGTACTGCACACCATGCAGTTTAATGAATGGTTGCAAAACTGATGCAGAGCACAAGGCTTTGGCTTCAATGGGGACTGGGGGTCCACCTGGAGAGATAAAGGTCTATACTGGTATGACGGTCTGCATTTGTCCACAAAGGGGACCAAGCTCCTAGGTGACAGGTTTAAATGCTTCCTTGGCAAGCTTTTAAACTAGATAAGGGGGGAGGTACTGATAAAAGGCAGGAAAAGTCAAGCCTCCCCCCACAAAACAGGGCAGGTAGTAGGGTAAACACTGAGGTACAGAGCTCAACACAGGGCAGGATGGGGTAAATGGTAAAATAGATAAGAGCAATAAGAGCAGGGATGGAGAAAAAGGATCAAGCCAACATTAAATGGAGGCAATGACTACTAATGCCGTAGTCTGGGAAACAAGCTTTCTGAGCTAGTAGCTTTGATGGAAGATGAACAATTGGATATTGCGGCAGTCACAGAAACATGGTACACGAGAACCATGAATGGGATGTCAACATACCAGGGTACACAATCTACAGAAGGGATAGGGAAGGCAAAAGAGGAGGTGGAGTAGCTCTATACATAAGGGAAGGGATCAAAGCTACAGAACTAAAAAGTAAAGGGGGAGGACAAGAGGCACTCTGGGTTACCTTGGAGATGGGGAATGGCATCGCAGTCTGCACAGGGGTTGTATACAGACCCCCATCTCAAGGGGAGGAAATGGACAAGAAAATGATAGAGGACATTCTCAAAATGGCTGAAAAAGGGGAGATACTGTTGATGGGGGACCTGAATATGCCAGATGTTAACTGGAGGACTGCAGCCACATCCAAGTAGGGTCATTCTTGGTGCCCTGCAGAGCAGACCTTAGACAGCTAGTGCTGGAACCCACTCAGGAGGAGCAATACTAGACCTGGTACTCTCAAATGGAGAGAGGATCACAAATTTAAAGTCAGTAGACATCTGGGAACAAGTGACCACTGCACAGTGTGCTTCACAATGAGCACAACCATGGAGATAAGCCATACAAAAACAAGGATACTGGACTTTAGAAGGGCTGACTTTGGCAAAATGGGTGAACACCTGAAGAATGCACTAGCAAATGGCCAAATAGGAGGGGTGGAAGAACAATGGAGAAAAATCAAAACTGCCATCATAGAGGCAACAAGTCTTTGTGTAAAACAAATAAAGAAAACAAAGCGGAGTTAAAACCACTATGGTTCTCAAAAGAGGTGGCAGGGAAGGTTAAGGAAAAAAGGCTGCATTCAAAAGTATAAGGAATCACAGAGGAGCACGACAGGGAACTGTATCAATTAAAGCAGAAAAGAAGTAGGAAAGGCAGTCAGAATAGCAAGGCACAAAACAAGTAAAAATAGCCAACTCGGTCAAAAGGGGATAAAACCTTTATAGGTACATTAGGGAGCATAGCAAGGTTAAGGGAGGGATAGTGAAGATTAAGAAAGGAGAGGAGGTGGGCAGAGGGAGACAGTGAAAAGGCAGAGATACTGAATGAATACTTTTGCTCAGTATTCACAAAAGAAGATGAGGAGCAGTTACCTAAACCAGACAATAGAAGCACTCTGGGTAGGGGGGTTGATACCAGTCCATTCACAGAAGAAAGAGTCCTGAAAGAACTCCTAAAACTCAAGGTGGACAAAGCAATGGGGCCTGACTGGATTCACCCCAGAATCCTAAAAGAACTAAGGGGGGACCTAGTGACACCACTGACCACACTTTTTAACAAATCATGGCAGGATGGGGTGGTACCTGAGGACTGGAGGGTGCAGATGTGATTCCCCTTTACAAAAGTGGGAGCAAGGCAGAAGCAGGAAACTACAGACCTGTAAGTTTGACCTCAGTGGTAGGGAAAATGATGGAATCACTTCGGAAAGAAAGAAAGAATTGTTGAGCACCTAGAGGCCAGCGGAGCACAGGACCCAAAGCAACATGGATTTACAGCAGGAAGGTCATGTCAGACTAATCTAATTGATTTCTTTGACTGGGTGACCAAAGTAATAGACCAGGGAGGGGCTGTGGATATGGCCTACCTAGACTAGCAAGGCATTTGACACAGTCCCACAAAAGATTAATAATCAAGTTAGCCAGCCTGGGAGTGGGTCCCAGGGTGGTAGCCTGGTAGCGAACTGGCTGCACAACAGGACACAGAAGGTAATAGTGAATGGAACACATTCTTAAGAAGGGGTGTACTAGTGGAGTACCTCAGTGCTCATTACTGGGTCCAATCCTCTTTAACATCTTTATAAGTGACATTGCAGAGGGTCTGGAGGAAAGGTATGCCTCTTGCAGATGACACAAGATCTGTAACAGAGTTGATACACAAGAGGGGTAGAAAAGATGAGAAGGGACTTGGCAAGGTTGGAGGAATGGTCAGACATATGGCAACTTAGATTCAATGCAAAGAGCAAAGTATTGCACCTGGGAAACAAAACCAGGAGAAGAGTACACAATAGCAGGAGGTACTAACAACAACAAAAATGGAAAGGGACCTGGGAGTAGTCATATCAGATGACCTAAAGGTGGGTAAGCAATGTGAGAAGTCAGTAAGGAGCCAGGGGATACTGGGATGCATAGGAAGGGGCATCACAAGTAGAAAAAGGGAAGTGATTATCCTCTATACAGACAGTTGGTGAGACCCCATCTGGAGTACTGTGTGCAGTTTTGGAGACCTCATCTCACGCAAGGACATAGACAGGATGGAAGCAGTCCAGAGGAGGACAACTAAAATGGTGCAGGGTCTACATCAGAAACCATATGAAGAGAGACTGAGAGAGCTTAATATGTATACCCTTGATGAAAGGAGGGACGGGGGACATGATAGAAATGTTCAAGTACCTCAAGGGAATCAACAAAGTCCAGGAGGTAGCATCTTTCAGAAAAGAGATGTGTAAGAACAAGGGGCACAGTTTAAAGATAGAGGGGGGACGGCTCAGGGGTAATGTGAGGAAATTCTTTTTCACGGAGAGAGTGGTGGATACATGGAACAGCCTTCCTGAGGAGGTCGTTGGGTCTAAAACAGTGGGGGAATTCAAACATGCTTGGGACAGACACAAAGCAATTATAGTGTGGGGTTGCAGGAAGCAGGCTGTTGGTTAACTAGAATCTGCAGCTTATCCAGTAGGTAGGGAAATGGGCAGACTGGGTGGCCCAAGTGGTCCTTTTCTGCCGTCAAAGTCTATGTTTCTATGTTTCTATTGTAACACAAAATACAGAAAGTGACCTGAAATGTGGAAACGGTACAAGGGATTAGAAAGAAGTATTTTTAATCCTAAATGGGGAGACAAATGAGGAAAATATTTTGATGTGTAAGTAAAGGAGTTATAAATAAAGACTATTTGAGGAGGGGAAAGGTTGGAGTTTGCTGAATGCAATACCCACACAAATGAAAGGATAAAGTTGGGGGTAATACTACAGAAGAGTTATCATTGAGAATATATATAAAGAATTCACAAATATTGCATTTATTTGGAGGTGGATGGGAAAAAGTTGTTGGATCTTGGGGGAGGGGAGATGTTAGTCATACAGTTTTATAGTAAAGTTACTTGTTATAGTTATAGTTACTATTAACCACATGAAGAGTTTCGTTCATAGATTTAATGTAGAAAGTCTATGGAACCTGCAAAAAGTGTCTAAGAGTTATAAGTGGTACTACAATGGTGTGTGATCAGCACAGCACTATAATATCATAGAATGTTGAAGGATTTACGTCCCCAGCTAAAAGGGCTAAAGTACTGGCAGCACTGAAGCGAAGGGGGGCTAGCCTTGCTATGCTCCAGGAAACACAGTTAACAGCCAAAGAGCATGATGAGCTGAAGGTGGGATGGGTTGGGCCTGCTATGCAGCATCATATAACTCACATAAAATAGGAATGGCCATACTTATGCACAAAAGTTTCCCATTCATACATCATAGAATGGTTAGAGACCCAGCAGAAGGTCACTATGTCTTTGTGGCGGGTGATGAGCAGAGGCAATTAATGACTTTCGGTAGTGTTTATGCTCCCTCGGTGATGGACCCTGCTTTTTACTAGAGGATAATAGATTTGTTATTAAAGGTGCAATTCCCAAATCTAATAGTAGGGGGAGACTTTAACTGCATGGCAGACCCCAAGATAGACTACTTGGGCTCCAGGGCTAGGGGAATAGAAGCCATTCAACAATGGCGATTGGCTCTCACAGACCTAAACCTAGTGGATGCCTGGCATACTGCAAACTCTGGAGCTTGAGCATATCCTTTCTTCTCCCACCCACATACATTCTGGCCATGACTAGATTACATATATGTGAACTAAGATCTTTACTCCAGGATGCAGGATGTGTCTCATAGCCCTATATTTTTATCAGACCATGCCGTGATCCAGATTATGATGATGTTAACCGAAAAGGAAAGCGGGAAAGGGGGATGGAGGTTCCCCACATACCTTCTGGCTAGGAAGGAGTTTCAGGACTTCTTAAAAGAGAACTGGCAGACATATGTTACACATAACAACGGGACAGTACACTCAGAACGTACCTATTGGGAAGCAGGAAAAGTATATATGAGAAGAGTAATCATCGGGTATATGGCCAGAATTAAAAGAGCAAGAAAGCAAAAACAGGAAGAGCTAGAAGAAAAGATCATATTGCTGGAAAGAGCTGTAATATGAACAGGAGCAAAAGAGAAAATAAGGGAATTACAAATAGCTAGGGAAACTATAAATTCCATCTTGATGGAGGAGACAAAATTGAGATTAGTATATGCAAGACAAAGACTATACGAATGGGGAAACAAACCGGGACCCCTTCTAGTTCACCTAATGAAGGGGGTAAGACAAACAAGCATATAGTTACGGTCAGAGATGGAAAAGGCAGTCTAGCAAAAGAAGAAACCCAGATAAGACAATGCTTTAAGGACTTTTAAGAAAAGCTATACCAATCAGAATGCCAGGGGGCAGGGCGAGCAATGTATGCCTTTCTAGAAGATTTTCACATCCCCAAATTGACTGAAAAACATGGAGAAACACTTGGAGCTACCATCACAGTGTCAGAAATATGTAGAGCTATAGGTTGTCTTAAGAAGGGTAAAGCAGCAGGCCCAGATGGATTTAAGGCAGAATATAAAGAACTGAAAAAATGAGATAGCTGAGCCCTTAAGAAACCTGATGGAGGAGGCAAAGGGGGGAGAGGGGGATACCAAAGACATGATGCGAAGCAAATATTAGTGTCATCCCTAACCTGGATAAAGACCCCATGGAATGTTCATCCTACAAGTCAATTTCCCTCTTAAATTGTGACTGTAAGATTATGAAAAAGGTTTTGGTCCTTCGGCTAGAGGGTTTACTCCCCTTGATAGTTCACCCAGACCAGACGGGTTTTGTACATGGGAGGCTGTCGTATCATAACATGAGATGGCTCCTAAATGTAATCTGGTGGAGTTCTTGGTGTCCTGGGTGGGCTTATGTTTTGTCCATGGACGCCAAGAAGGCATTTGACAAGATAGAATAGAGATATATGATGGAAGTGCTGAAGTGGTTTGGTCTGGGTGACAAGTTTGTGCAGATGGTAGGGGCTTTTTATAAGACCACGATGGCAAGGGTTTTAGTAAATGGATTGTTATCTGAAGAATTCCATCTGGGAGGGGACACAAGGCAGGGGTGCCCCCTCTCCCCCCTCTTGTTTGCAATTGCAATAGAGCCTCTGGCCATTAGAATCAGGAGCGACCCTGAGATTTTTGGAATCCTGGATGGGAGGGGTGGTAGACATTCTATTACACTATATGCAGATGATATTCTGCTGTTTCTCACCAGGCCGGAGCAATCAATGCCAGCTTTACTAAAAGTGATTGAACATTTTGCCAGCTTTTCCGGATATAAGCTGAATTTGTATAATACTCTACCAATTTCTGTTGTTAGCTTTCCAAAGATTTCATCCTTTAAGATGTCTCTCAAAAATCACTTACTCTCTAACTCTGAATGTAAATGTTTTAACTGATTTTTTATAACAATGTTAGTATTATGTATATGCTTGTTTTGCTATGTTATGTATTTCTGTAAATATATTCTTATGTTTATTGTAACTGGATGCCAATGAAAATTGACATATCTGCTCACAGGCCTTTCAGTATAAAATAAAAACAAAATGAAATGAAACAAAATAATGGAATTACTAAGAAAACTAACAAAATTGAACTAATGAGCGCCATACTTTTAAAACATTGTACTAAGCAGTGGTAGCAGCTTTTCAAAGAACAGTATATCCCATAACTGCCCATAAAATACTTGCTTAAAGTCTCCAACAATTCAAAGTCCATGCACTCCCTAAATCGCCATTTTCCATTGGCAATAATGGAGAGAGACTATCAGGCCTAACTTGACATAGAGTAACGAAGAAATTATAATCAAGCTGTGGACAAATAGGGGTGCCTTAAAATGTGGCTTTGACAAGACACTTCACCGATGGTTCAGACTTCACGCCCCTGGCTTGGAGAGCTTCTCTCCCAATGGAAACCATTGTTTAGCTAAAAGTTTTTCCAAACAACTGCCTGCTTATTTGGGATCACTAAATTGGTACTGTCTTCTCCCCACCATGAAATACAACTGAGCTGGGTATGCCAGGGAGTATGGGATTTCCAAGTCATGCAATTTGCATTTCACCCCATTGAATTCTTGCGGAGGGTTCTAGTGGCAAATTATACTGTAGGTCTGGGGGAAAAAATCCATTCATCTTGATGTTTGTTGGTGTCCTTTTTCCTGACTACTCCCAGTACTAAGTTTCTGTCCATTGATGTTGCAACCATTAAGAGCATTCAAGGAGTTCCATGAGTGGATCTGGCTCATCTCAGCATGATTCTGTGTGCGTGTATCACTGTGAAGGTGTTACATCCCATGGCCCCTGGAATCCAGTTGTCTAGAAATTGAATGGGATTGTCCCCTTCTATTCCTTTGGGTGATCCCACTGTATGTGTGCTGGTAGAGAGAACTGTACTTTCTAGCTGCTCAATTCTACTTGATGCTCATAGCAGCTGTTACAAGAGCCTTGCTGGCTGTTGATGCAGTCTCTTTCACTGATTTGCCCAGTGCTTCAATTTTATTTTCAGTAGTAATCATCTTTTGTGTGAAACTGTCCAGCTTCTGGTAAATCTTCTATATAGTTTTAGTTAGGGCATTTACCACTATCTGCAGTGACTCCAATGAAGACAACGACAGCCCGGCAGGCGGTGTAGTGGCATCGGGAAGTTCACATGGCTTGTTAGCTTTGCCACACAGTTGGAAAAAGTCTTGTTGTGGATTTCTTTTTTTGGTCAGCCCATTCTGACAAGATTTGATATCAAACAGCTCAGAATAGGAAGTTTTGTCATACTGCCCCAGTTCCGTGTGGGTTTTAGTCACAAAAAGCTATTTTATTTAGTCCATAAGGTCTGCTTTCAGGAGCTCAAGAAAGAAGCTGTTGCTGGCTAGATCACTGGCTCCACCCCCATAGAGTGCCTCATTTGATGGCCAAAACTTGAATTATAAAATGAGCATCTTGCTTACATATATATCTGTACTCTCATCAACAATTAAGGTATGGAAGGAGGCATTTCCAGTTTCATTTAATGTTTCATTTGGAATGACAGCATTTATTTATTTAGTTTTTGTTGACCGGGTAAGTGCACTAGACAAATTCTGCCTATTTTCAGGCATGACCTGGGGGAAGGAGATACGGATGATTGCCAACTGACCTCAACCAGATTAAGCTGTTGGTAGTGTTTTTAGTGAATGGGGGAAATTTGGCTAATTCCCCTACTCTTTTTGAGATGTGCCATGGGATCTTTAACATCCACCTGAACTATCACCAGAACAGGCAGATGGGACCTTGGTTTAACATCTCATCTGAAAGACGGCACCTCAGGAGTGCAGCACCCCCAACCCATGCTGCACTACAGGGTCAGTATTGGGATATTAACCCAAGTGCCTAGTGTGGGGATAGAACCCACAGCCTTCTGATCTCCCAGCCTCAGACGCGAGTGTGCTACCTGCTGAGCCACTGACACTGGCATTAATGGAATGTAGGAATTAAAAGGCACAATTTTGCTTCACAAGTTTCTGTCATGCTTACTCTGTGTTAGCTCAATCTATTGATTATTACTGTATTATATCCAGTAAAATTATATTGTACCTTGGATTTGTCTTTATGACTGTATATATTCCTGTACACACCTGTATAAGTACCTGAATGTAATGGACCATTATGAAATATTCATGCTATGTATTTAACCCTTGTTAAGGTGTACTGTTGTTTATTTTACTTTTTCAATTTGTACAACTTCATTTGAGGTTGTCTGCTGATGTTGTTTTGTTTCTGCTATTTGTGGCCTGGGCAGTGACTGAAAATGGTCCTCTGGATCAGCTTGCTTACCCAATTACCAAAGGCGTAAATAACTAATTTAACCACATGATCATATATTTCCTGCAGTAATAACATAGAACTGTTCATCTTTACAGCAAGTAGAGCCCTGTCTATCAATATTTTGATGTCTTCTGCCTTAGACTTTTGTTGTTGTTCCATCAGGGCCAATCGATTTTCTCTTGCTGCTGTAGTTTCTGTCAGCATGCTGCATATCCCACCAGCAGTTCTGTTTCTGATACCTTCAACTGCAGTTTCATGTGTCTTGCTGAGTACATGTTGCTTTAGAATATATCAGCGGTTCTCAAATGGTGAGGACAGCCTCCCTGGGGAGGCCCCAACTTGTTCTAGGGGAGGCTCAAGCGAGTCTGAAAAAGTACAGTATTTAAATTTTGAGTTTTATGTATTTTGTGTGAAGAGATGAAGCAAACTGAAAGAGGCCAATAGTAGGTGAATTTTATGTATTTATTTACTAATAGGTGACAAGGGAAGGTGAATGAGCCAAAGCTCATTTGGTGTACCCTGGAAAGGGTAGAGTAGTGAATATATTTCAAAAGGTAACTGCAAAACAATCAAGAAATACACAATGAACAATAGTGCAAACAAATATGAACAATAAATTGATAATGAGTGGTGGTCATTGATCAATTTGTAAACTGATGGCAGAACAGCCCAAATACAAGGGTTGAGCATAGAAGTGCTAAGAGCAACAGCAGGAAGGAGCAAAGTAATCCCAGAGAAGTTGCTGAGCAGCAGGGAAGGAAGGGAGAGGCAAAGTATGTCGAAGGTAATTTCATAGAGAAACAGAAAGTAGTCTGAACCATGAAGGTACTGCAACAAGGGTAACAATGGTTCAAGAATGAAAATAGTGGAGCAAGTAGGCTGGCCAGAGTACAATAAACTGAATAATAATATTTGTTAATTTTATTTATTTGTTATTCAGATAACACCTTTGAGCACAAGAACTCTTTTTCAAAGGTTCCACATCAGTATAAGACAAAGAACTGAATGTGAGCCAAGTACTCAAAGGGGTTTCAATTTATTCATGGTGTGCTGCATAAAGTACAGCATGTTATTTTTCCTTGGGGAGGCCCAAGATTATTTCAGTTTTTGGGGGAGGCTCAGAATCTTTTCCATGGATTTGGGGAGGCTCACTGTGACAAAGTCTAAGAACCATTGCTTTAGATTGTCCAGTTTCCAGCCATTACTCCAATTTTTGCCATGTGCAGATTCTCCCTCAACATTCCCATCAACACAAATTTTCCATATGAGATAAGTCACATAGCTTTACATTTGTCTTCTGGGATGATGCAGGTGTACTGGGCTACACAGTTTCATTAAGTCATACTTCCTTAAAAACTGAACGGCACTTTTTCTTGAATGCAGAACCTTCATCTATGCATGAGGTGCAGGAATGGGTTAGCCTTCTTCTCAGTATGTTGAATTGTTAATCCTCTGCAGCACTCTCTAGGTTAACCTGGTTTTAAGCCTTTTTAAAGAAGCACAAAAATTATTGAGAAACCCACTTATCTGAGATGGACTTCAACAGGAAAGATATTATTGTGAAGCAGATATAATGCTGGAACTTGTGCTGGAACTCCAACAGGTAATATCATTTTCAGCAGACATGGGAAAGGACCGAGCTGCGGTTCTGCTACTCACAACCATTTTGTTGTGCTAATACTTTCCCACATTTAAACAGTAAGAAATAACAAAGAAAACACACACACACACACACACACACACTTTTGAACAGTTGTGCTTCTAGGCCAACTTCAGCATCTTCCATAGTTCTCCTTTAACGCTGTTTCTTTCTACTCATGCATCCTCAGTTTCTATGCTATCTGATCTGCCCTTTCCTAGATGCCATCTCACTTCTGCAGCTTTGCAGCTTTCTTTTCTCTACCTCTTACACCTTTCCATTCTTTCCTTCCCTTGTTTTTTTCCCCTGTGGCCAATGCCATACCCCATGCACACACCAAAAAATTTATGTAAGCACACCATTTTTAAAAATGCTTGTGCTGTACTGGAGCAGGACAGACGTTGGCCTTGGCTGACACAGTGAAACAATAGCAGCAGTGCATGTGTTACAGTTGAACATTTTGACATATATTTGTTTTATTCTGTTTGATTGCCCTCATCTCATGTCTTGTTGATGCCCTCCCTCCCTCGAGTTGCTTTGCCACTTACTGTATTTCTACATTTTACATAATAAAAGGAGTGATTCTTAACATGGCTTGTTCCAGGTTTTCATTGGCTTTCTGTTGTTTTCTTGAACCCACTCTTCTAAATGGCACTGATCTCTGACCTTATGAGAAAATAATTGTAGAAAGATGGCTTTAAGTATTTATTAAAACCTGGTCAGAGCAATATTTGAAGGCAGTCCCATTTTGTTATTTGAAATGTAAAAACATATCAATACACATATTTAAAATAGGGGGAGGCTATAGTACAAGAAGATAACATGTAATAAGAGACCATGTAAAATGGCATAAAAAGGTATAGGTCAGAATGTACATTGTAGCATGTACTGCTCTTTCAAGTACCCTTTAACTCTCAATCCTACTGTATTTGTAGGCCAGTTCCATTTTAACTCGTTTAGATGTAGGGCTTAAATTCTCAGACATTCCTCAGGCCTTTAAATGCCTTTAAACCACAAGCCAGCACAGAGAGGGGCACTATTAGTTAAACATTTAAAATCTCACATAATTTAACACAAGTAATTTCTTAGGCTTTTAAAGTCTCACAGACACACAGTTCTGCAGTCTACTATACTGCACAACAGATAGGTAGATCGGTAGGCTGACAGGTCTTTTCCTGGCATCATTGTCTATGTATCTACTGTATGTAAGGATGGGACTTAGGAAGACTGCTGCAATTTGCAAGGTGAAGTGAGGTCCTCCACAAGTAATTAACACAAAAACTTCCACAAAATATTAGAAAACAATGCAGACTCCTCTCCCGAGATTGAATATGGCAGCAGGAGGCCTATAAATTGTAAAATGTTTTGTAGTCTAACAGCCTACCTAAGTACAAACTGTTTGCATTATATTTATATTGTAGACACCTCTCTCTCTCTCTCTCTCTCTCTCTCTCTCTTTCTCTCTGTATTTAGGGAGACTCATGGAATTACAGTTTGCAGGCTTCCTACTGTCACATTCTGTATCGAGAGAGAAAGCATCCCCAGTCTGATTTTACAACACGTCCCCTGATGAAGCCTCTCACATATGAGGCGAGGTGCTGGGGCTTAGTGCCATGCTCTATTTAACAAAGGTTTGGATGTAACTTTAATATTTTGCCACATTTGTTATTTTTCTGCTGAGTGCTACCAGTTTGTGGGTTTTGATTTTACAGCCATCTAATATTTCAAAGACTTTTTGGGGGGCTGTTTATAATGCCTTATCAACAGGAGGTAGGCCTTTAAAACAAAATACTTTCTGTGCTCCTCTCTCCCCTCTAATTTTTGACCATTTAGCCAGATAATATGAGTATTGTCTTAGACAGATCTCATTTCTCAGTCTATAGGTCTTTGGGGGGAAGGGCACCACGTTCTTCCTCCCTAGATGTTGGCTTTCCAGTGAGTCTCCATTATCTGTAGAGAGTTTCTCATCTTCATTTTTCAGCCACCCCGGCTGTTTCCTTCAAGAGTTTTCTTTGTGGAGAAAAATATAACTCACTGTTCATTGTTTTTGGTAGTATTAAAACCATTTTTACAGCTGCACTGCATCTTGATGGAATGCTGATGTATTGCTATCAGAAGAAGGGGTCTGTGACTGGAACTCCTACCATAGGCAGATTTAGAGGCGGGCAAAAGGTGCAATAGCTACATAGATACATAGATACATAGACAGTGTTGGCAGATAAGGGCCTATGGCCCACCCAGTCTGCCCATTTGAGCTTGTAAGTTCAGTTTGTTTTCCTAGAAGTCCGTTTCCCCTTACCCCTGACCTCTAGAATTCCTTTATGTCTATCCCATGCATTCTTAAATCCCGTGATTGTTTCAGCCCCCACCACTTCCTCTGGCAGGGTGTTCCACTTGTCCACCACCCATTCTGTGAAGAAATTCTTTCTCATGTTTCCTCTGAATCGTCCTCCTCCAACTTCATCCCATGCCCTCTAGTCCTGGAACACCTTTTCGCTTAAAAATAGTGTTTTCCTGCACCCTGTTTCTCCTGTAAGATACTTGTATGTCTCTATCATATCCCTCTGTCCCTCCTCTCCTCCAGGAGTACATGTTCAGTTCCTTCAACCTGTCTTCATAGGACTTGTGATGCAATCCATGCACCATCTTTGTTGCCCTCCTCTGAACCTTCTCTACCCTGTCTATGTCCTTACGTAGGTATGGTCTCCAGAACTGTACACTGTACTCCAGGTGGGGCCTCACTAGTGTCTTGTATAGCGGAATTATGACCTCCCTTTTCCTGCTGGTGATGCCCCTGCCTATACATCCCAGCATCCCATTTGCTTTACCTGATGCCTTGTCACACTGTTTCCCTACCTTGAGGTCATCAGAGATGACAACCCCAAGATCCTTTCCTGCTTGGTGCATGCTATATCCTCACCCCCCAACTGATATATTGTGCCAGGGTTTTTGTGCCCCATATGCATTATCTTGCACTTCTTTGCATTGAATTTCAACTGCCAAACCCTTGACCATTCTTCAAGTTTCTGCAGGTCCCTTCTCATTCTGTCTACACCCTCTGGTGTGTTTACTCTGTTACAGAGCTTTGTGTCATCAGCGAACAGTGAAATTCTGCCTTCTAGATCCTGTGCAATGTCACTGATGAAGATGTTGAATAGGACCGGTCCCAGCACTGATCCCTGTGGTACCCCACTGGTCACTCTTCCCTCTGTGGAGTGATAGCCATTTACCACCACCCTCTGGGTCCTGCCACTCAGCCAGTTACCTACCCACCACACTACTGTCCTGCCCACACCCATATTCCCCAGTTTATGTAATAGTCTTCTATGTGGCACAGTGTCAAAGGCCTTGCTGAAGTCCAGATAGACCATGTCCACTGCCTCCCTGATCCACCTCCCTAGTCACCCAGTCAAAAATTCAATGAGGTTGGTCTGACATGACCTCCCCCTGGTGAAACCATGCTGCCTTGGGTCCTGTAGTCCATTGACAACCAGATGTTCCACCAATCTCTCCTTCAGTAGTGCTTCCATGATCTTTCCCACTACCGAGGTGAGGCTGACTGGTCTGTAGTTCCCTGCTTCCTCTTTGTTCCCATTTTTGTATAAGAGGACTACATCTGCTGTCCTCCAGTCTTTGGGTACCTCCTCTGTTTCCAGTGATTGGCTAAACAGGATAGCCAGAGGTTCAGCCACCACCTCTCTTAGTTCTTTAAGGACCCTGGGGTGCACCCCATCTGGCCCCATTGCTTTGTCAACTCTTATTACTTCCAGTTCCTTCAGGACCCTTTCTCGTGTAAAGGGACTTGTGTCCATTTCTGCACCATTCTCACCTTGTACTCCCTTCGGACCCATTACCCCCTCTTCCTCAGTAAGACTGAGCAGAAATACCTGTTCAATATGTCAGCTTTACTGTTGTCATCCTCCACGACTCCCATCCTCCCCTTCAGTCTCACTATCCCTCCTTTGTCTTTCTTTTTCCTTATGTACCTGTAAAGGTTTTGTCCCCTTTAACCACTGATTTTGCAATGTGTTCTTCTGTCTGAGCTTTGGCTTCCCTTACCAGACTTCCTGCCTCCTTTGTTTCTCCTGGTACTTCTCCCTATCCCCTTCTGCCTGTGTCTTTTGTATTGCCTAAATGCAATCTTTTGGCTTTCACTTTCTTTGCTACCTCTTTGGAAAACCATAATGGTCTCCTCTTCCTTTTCCTCTTGCTAACCTGCTTAATGCATAATTCTGTTGTTCTTATAATCCCATTTTAAATACTGCCCACTGTTCCTCAACCCCTGATTCCTGTCCCATTCCCTTAATGCCTATTTTAAGTATCTCCCCATTTTCCCAAAGTCTGCCCCCTAAAATCCAGGATACGTGTTTTGTGTGGTTTGGTTCTGCTCTTTCTGTGATTTCAAACCACAATGACTGGTGTCACTGTTACCCAGGTGCTCCCCCACTGTTACCCCCATCACACTGTCCCTGTTTGTGAGCAGAAGGTCCAGTATTGCCTTCTGCCGAGTTGGTTCCATGACCAGTTGCTTGAGGAAGGCACCCTGAAGGGAGTCCAGGATAAATCTGCTCCTAGTTGATGCTGCTGCTGGGATGCTCCAGTCCATGTCCAGCTCTCCCATCATGGAGCTCCTCTATTAGTAACACACTGTGCTGCATTCTTAATTGGTATGCACTAATTCCTCCATGAAAGCTGCCTGAGCCACATGGGTTTCATCTGTCCTCCAGTGTCCTGGTAGTGCAGTAAACAGCCACCCCCACCTGCATTACATAGTTGACCCCACGAAAAGCCGGTCTCCAGCATGAATTTCTTACTAACTTTCATCCTGCGCCATGTGGTCAGGTCCCAGCACTATGGCAGCAGCTGGTCTTGTCTGGCGAGCCTGAGCATTTGTTCTCTTCTTTTGCAGGCTTGGTGCAGCTCCTTTGTTCATGCATGGGGGGGCGGTCGTGTATGGGGAGATACAGCTGCAGCAAAGCAGAGTGGACCTTAACAATGCAGATCTCAACCAGGTCACCTGGTGCTCACTGATTCTGATTTGCTGTTGCGTCCAGTAGTGGATGTGGCTAGCAAGAGGCACTTTCTTTAAATATCTGGGCTGCCAAAACAAGAGTGAGCTGTAATTCATTTACTCAGAAGATTAACATTGGAACAAGAGGAGAGTGAGTTTACTACTAAGGAGCAGACAGAGAGAGAGAGAGAGAGAGAGAGAGGAGCCCACAAGTGAAGAGCAGAGCCCAGGTTTTTAGGCGGCAGCAGTCCAGTAATGTGGGGGTTGGTGTGGCCTTGGTAAATCAGCACAAGGAGTTGGAGTGAGGTTCAGGTCATCTTCTCGTAGCTGAAGCAAGCTGTAACTGAGAGCTCTGCTCATTAGGAGTCATGGGGTCAGTGTGTGCTGTCTAGAGAGAAAGAGTTTGGCGGTCAGGTGACCAGAGATAGTACTCAACTAGTGGCACATAGACTTCAGCCTGTTGAAAATGGATCAAGTCTTCTTTTAATCAGGTACTTCTTGCATCAAAAAAAAGTCTTTCATAGTCTCAGACTATGGTGGGTGGGAGGTGGCTGCTAGGATGGGATAGGACATTAGTGCTCCATTAAACTGGGTGTGTAATAAATGTAGTACTAGCATTATTAATTTCTGGTATGGGGAGCTTAAAATAATAACATTAAAATAGTTTAAGGTCACTGCTGGTTTCATCTATCACAAGATTGCATAGGTTAAATAGTGATCTGAATGACAAAGAACTGTACTGTAGTGGAGCAAAATGGAGGATAGAAAAAAACAGATAGATACAGGAAGAATTAAGAGTAGTAAAAAACTGTATTACATATGCAAAATTTAAAAAAATCCTTGAAAAGAAGCATCTTTAAAAATTTGTGAAGCAGTCTTTATGTTAAAACAATTGTCAGATTGGGAATGGATATAAATGCTTTTTTAAACCCTGTAAAAAAGAAAACCATCACTCGATCTGTTGTGCCATTAGTCCCCCCACCTGACCCTCCCACTCAGCATTCACCACCCCACATCCCCCAAGCCCTTACTTATCCACTGATGGTCCAAAATCATAATCCTCTCTGGATCGCAGACACATCTTCACTCTTCTAAGCCGGACTGCAAACTGAGGAAATCAGATACTGTATGTGGTTCAATGTATTTCAATGGGGTTTTCAACTTAATGGCATAACTTGGCCATTTTGAATACTTTTGCCCCAGATTTTCAACATGCCTTTTAAGGGACCCCACCTCATGAACAGTGGCAGTGAAATTAGGCAAATTTGTTCTGAAAGGAGATTTTGTGGTTGCTGCATGAAATCACCTTTTAGGCAGGATTTGAACATTTTCTCCACCATTGTACATGAGGTTGGGACATAAGAAGGCTATGTTGAAAATTTTGGGTAAAAATACATAAATACAAAACAAAATTATGAGCCTACATTGAAATTTGTGAATGCAGGCTCATAACTTTGGTAGATTTCAATATTTGGACCCCAGATTTTCCACATGGCCATTGCTTCACAGCAGCTCATGAATGTGATAGTTATCATTTTTCAAATCTCCAAAATATGTTTTTGCATCCTGAAAGGTGATTTTTGTGGTTGCTGCATGAAATTCCCTTTCAGGAGAAGTTGAACATTTTCTCTCCCCTTGTTCATGAGGTGGGGTCATAAGAAGGCTATGTTGAAAATTTGGGGTACAAATATTTAAAAACAACAAAGTTATTTTTAACTTTTTTTTTCTTTTTTTTTTAACAAAGTTAGGCATTTGACACAGTCCCACACAAAAGGTTAATATACAAGTTAGCCAGCCTGGGAGTGGGTCCCAAGATGACAGCCTGGGTAAAGAATTGGCTGGAGAATAGGACACAGAGAGTAATAGTAAATGGAGTCCACTCAGAAGAAAGGAGGGTTACTAGTGGGGTACCGCAGGGTTCAGTATTAGGACCGGTCCTCTTCAATGTCTTTATAAGCGACATTGCAGAAGGACTGGAAGGAAAAGTATGTCTCTTTGCAGATGACACAAAGATCTGCAACAGAGTTGATGCACAGGGTGGGGTGGAAAGGATGAGAAGGGACTTGGCAAGGTTAGAGGAATGGTCAAATGTATGGCAGCTTAGATTCAATGCTAAGAAGTGCGAGGTAATGCACCTGGGAAACAAAAACCCAGGGGAAGAGTACACAATGGGGGGTGAGATACTAACAACAACAAAAATGGAAAGGGACCTGGGGGTAGTCATATCAGATGACCTAAAGGTGGGCAAGCAATGTGAGAGGGCAGCAAGGAGGGCTGGGGGGATACTGGGATGCATAGGGAGAGGCATCACCAGTAGAAAACAGGAAGTTATTATCTCTCTGTACAGACAGCTGGTCAGACCCCATCTGGAGTACTGTGTGCAGTTCTGGAGACCCAATCTCCGCAGAGACATAGACAGGATGGAAGCTGTCCAGAGGAGGGCAACTAAAATGGTGCAGGGTCTGCACCAGAAGACATATGAAGAGAGATGAAAGGAGCTTAATATGTATAGCCTCGAGGAAAGGAGGGAGAGGAGGACATGATAGAAACGTTCAAGTACCTCAAGGGAATCAACAAAGTCCAAGAGGGTAGCATCTTTCAAAAAGGTGTGCAAGAACAAGAGGGCACAATTTGAAGATAGAGGGGCGGCTCAGAGGTAATTTAAGGCAGTATTTTTTCACAGAGAGGGTTGTGGATGCATGGAACGGCCTTCCGGAGGAGGTTGTGGAGTCAAAATCAGTGGTGGAATTCAAGCATGCATGGGACAGTCATAAGGCCATTCTAGGGGGTTGGGGGTAGGAAGAAGTAGGCTGCTGGTTAACTAGGATCTGCAGCTTATCCAGTAGGTAGGGAAATGGGCAGACTGGGTGGGCCAAGCGGTCCTTATCTGCTGTCAAATTCTATGTTTCTATGTTTCTATGAGCCTACTTTGAAATTTATGAATGCAGGTGTGTAACTGGCAATTTTTAATGTTTTGATCCTAAAGTTTTAACACAGCTATTTCTTCACAGCACCTCATGAATGTGACAGCTGTCATTTTTCAAATCCTGGTCAAAACTTGTTTTCACGTTTGTGGCATAAAATCATCTTTTGGGCAGGATTTGACAATGTTTTCCATCCTTGTTCATGAGGTGGGCTCATAAGAAAACTGTGTGGGGTCATAAGAAGGATATGTTGAAAATCTGTGGTATAAATATATGAAAACAACAAAGTTACAAGTCTAGGTTGCAATTTGTCAACACATGCTTGTAAGTGTGGTAATTTTCAATATTTTGACCCCAACTTTTCAACGCAGCCATTTTTTTACACGCCTCATGAATCTGACAGCTGCCATTTCTCAAATCCTACCCAAAATATGTTGTAACACTTGTGGTGCAAAATGACATTTCAGCCATTGTTTTATACTGTAAATGACTCTTGTCATGCTCAGAAGGAGTGGTCATAAAAAGATTATGTTGAAAAGTTGGGGTAAAAATGTGAAAAATCAACTAAGTTATGAGGAAACAAATTGTTCCAATGTTTACTCATAACTTTAGTTTTTATAGATTTTGGCCCCTAATGTTCATCATATCCTTTGTATTACCCCACCTGCTAAACATGGCAGGTGTCACTTTTTAAATCCCCTCTGAAACTTGTTCCCACAGTTGCACAGTGAAATGACATTTTGGATGGATTTTAAAAATTCCTCCTGTCTTTATCATAACATCAGGTCATAAAAAGACTGTTGGACATTTGCGGTCAAAATGTGAGAGCTCACTTAAAAGCAGATATTGCCTCCTAGCTGCTCACTCCTGGGTAGTTACAGTCTAACAATGTGTCAAAGAAGGACACCACTGAAAATGAGATAGTGCATCTCATCTGCTCTATCCTGGGTAAATATATACTAAACATGCATACAAGCAGGACTGGGTACAACAGCAATACCAGTGGTGAATATTTGGCATTGACAAATGCATGTTTCAAGTTGTACTGTATCTTGCACTGTGGCACATTTGGGAGCAAGGTGTGCTTTCCTTTTTTTGTGTGTTTCCTAGAAGAAGAGTTTGCAATTTACAATGTTTTATCCCAATACTGCTCAGTTGTGATACAGTATCATAGTTTTATTTGTGTTTGAAGTAACACAGTACTTATGATGTTGAGCATATTTGTCAGTGAGGTGCAATTAGGGAGAGTGTGGGGGTTTAAATTAAATGGGTTAGATCATAAGTAAAGGAACTAAAGGAACTGAGGTTGCAGACCTCATGTGGTGGCAATGAAAACTAGACCACTGATCCTACTATATTATAATCATGTATAATATAGAGAATAATGTATGGGCAACCATACACAACAAGGCTGTGTTTCCGTCGAGGGGTTGAGATGACAGCATATGAACCTTGAGAGCGAAGCTCGAGAGGTCCATGCTATCATCTCAACCCCAAGATGGAAACACATCCTTAGTTGTGTATGGTTGAACATATTTTATTTTTTATATTATATGATTTTTTACACTAGAGTGACAGCCCCCCACTGAAGGAAAAACACAAAATTGTGCGATTTCTTTGTTCCAGTTACATATCAAAATCAAATTTCAAGACTTTTGAAAGGTAAAGGGTATAGCTTTGGGCACTGTGTGTTTAGTAAGTAGCTAGGTGTAGAATAAATGAGAAATGTAATATTGTATGACTGTTGAACTGTGCATAACAACTGTTCAGAATGTGCATAACAACACTTTAGAATGCACATAACAGTTTAGAATGTGCTTAACAAGGATTTTGAGCAGACTGATTTTTATACCTAACAAAAGGTAACCATATACTATAAATGTGGTATCTGTCTGTCTGACTCTCTATTGATCTATCTGTCTATCTGTCTGTCTGTCTATCTATCTATCTATCTATCTATCTATCTATCTATCTATCTATCTATCTATCCATCTATCTATCTACACCTGATGATGGTGTGACATACCATAGCTAATGGTGTGTTGGGATACAGTATATGTAAAGGATAATGTATATTTGATCTGCATCTCATCACCATGCATTACTGGTCTAAACTTGCAAACAGAAATCAGAACATCATATTCACAAGTTGTTTTTGCAACACAATCAAAACTTCTAATCAACTTTTTAAAGATTACAATTCACAAAATTCACTAGCCTTATATGTTGAATGCATGGTGAGAACGTTATTTATTTTTTGAATAATGAAACTCTAGCATCTGACTTAATGACATAGTGTAGTACAAACATCCAAAATAAAATTAATTGAGGGTAAATTACTGGCCCCAAACCATAATGGAAATAATGGAATGAAATTAGATATCTAATGCCATAGTAATTTCAATCAATGTGTGTGTGTGTGTGTCTGCGTGTGTGTATAGAGAACTGCTGTATAACTAGACACAGTTGATTTTGTGTTGTATGCATGTGGAAGTTCTGCAGAGTGTAATGGGGCATGTTATTAATTCTGTTAATACTAATATTGTAATTTCCACATAAGCATAGGACATCTGAACTGCTGAAAATGATTACTTTTTTCATAGAGTAAAATAAATCCTAGTTATCATATGCCTTAGTGAGCCATACTGCCAAGATTAAGGAATACATCTTATTAGGTAGGATATTTGTGTGTATGTACATGTCTGAAAGGTTGGTGGGGTTGAGATGTGTCACCTCAGTCAGCCGTTTGAAACTGCTGTTTTTTTCAAGCATTTAGTAATTTTTCTCCATATTAGAATCATCATAATGGAGTCACTTGAGATGCCAAATACATACTTAGAGTAAGAAGGAACGGGGTGGGGGGTTATAGCAATTTAAGAAAACAAGAATAATTCTTGCAGTCTTCTTCAGACTGTACTTAGAATAGTGGGTCCAGTTAGGGTTTTCAATTGTACACTCTTCAATGAGTCCTTCAGGCTAGGTCTTTCGTGTTCACCCCTGCTTCATATGTAAGGATGAATAACATATGCTGGTCAAACGTCCTAATTTACAATGCTTCCTTATCCACTCTACTACCTGGAGTGGCCTGTGATTCATTTTGTAATCCCATTGCTCAGCACCTGAACAAGTTGGGCAAGTAGTTTCTGTCTATTTGTGGACACTGCTGAACTCCCTTCCAACACTCTTAATGCAGCATAGCAGCCATGTTTGCACTGACCAGAGTTTGTTACTTCAGACAACACACTTTTTTTCAACCCATAGTGCATACAATTCCATTTATGCATCATGTACTCATCATTCAAAATGCTAGTGTACTGCCTGGAATTAATAGTAACTTTCAGATGTGGTCAGCTATCACTTCTTATATCTGAAGTATTTTTTTTTCTGTTGGCCAATTATAAGATTTTCCACCTGGCAGTACTGGGGTGATGTGTGGAGCAGCACTCTGTCTGGAGGCTAAAAAACAGTCAGTTCTGTTCTTCACACTACATCATCAAAACTGAGACCACACTGACTGTGACATCACTAGTAACCAAGGAGAATAGTATTTTACTGCCAGATTATTCTGTTTCACATAAAGCAGCAGGGATTGATTCTTCTTGGTTACTAGTGATGTCACAATTTCCAGTATTTTATTTGGTAACTTGTGAAAGTCACTGCTCAGGCTGCAAGGGTTGTGGTGCCTGAATGTGTTTGATCACACATTTCTGATGATGTGGGAGAAACAGAAATGACTTTCTTTAGTCTCCAAACAGAGTGGTGCTCCACACATCAGCCCAGTACTGCCAGATGGGAAATCTTCTAATTAGCAAACAGAAAAGCAAACATGAAAGAAAAAAAAATACTTCAGATATAGGAAGTAATAGCTGACTTCATCTGAAAATTACTATTAATTCCAGGCAGTATATTAGCTCTTTAAGATTTTAAGAATACTCCAGTTTGCATACATTTAAGTCACATAGCCAAACAAGCAGATCATCTCCCACCTCATCACAGGTAGTCCTCCCCACACCCATTACCTTCAACTTTAAAACTGACACATTTCTCCTTTAAATCCCTCCCTTTAGTTGTTTTTGTTTTTAAAGCCATCATCCGCCCAAACCAATCACATTTCCCATAATTTTTTAAATAAATCAGAGACAGAAATATAAAACCAAATATTGTATGTGATTATCTTTCCTCCAATGCTGACAAATCATTTGTAATATGGTTTTTGATCTTCCTATCTGTTGTTCTCTTCACAGAAGGAGTGGTACATTCCTGGAACAATCTTCCAAGGGAGGTGGTGGAGGTGAAGACAGTGGTGGGGTTCAAGAATGTACAGGATAAGCACAAGGGAATCATAATGGAAAAGAAGGAGGGAGGGAGAAAGAGCGGTAGATCAAGTACCGTCTGCGGTAACAATGTAGTTAGGGGAAAAAGGGCAGACTGGGTGGGCCAAGCAGTCCTTATCTGCTGTCAAAGTCTATATTTCTATGCTTAGCCAATTAGCCAGACAATGATCCTTTCAAAAAAGACCATATTTATGTCTGCCTCCACTCCAGCTGTTGAAAACCTCTGCTGCGCTTTTCAGTTGCATTTTCAACTGCCAAGAGAGAGAGAGAGAGAGAGAGAGAGAATGGAATTTATGCCAAAATAGACCCATAAAATTCCTGAAAAATAAGATACAAATACCAAAATGCTTCAAACACATAATTTATCAGCCTTACTATAACCATCTAAGTGATGCCAGGTTGTCTGTTTTGGTGCCCAGAAAGATTTAAAATATTTTTTTAATTTTCTGATTGGCTGGTACTTCGACTTCCAACACTGTGTGCAAGAGAAATCACAAGTCGAATATGGAAATGCAAGATGCAGCCAAAGACAAACTGTCCACAGCCCCCTCCTTGTGTGTATTTTAACAATCTTCCAAGTGGCTTCACTTGCACATACTGTTAGAATAAAAGCTGTCAGCCAGAGCTCATCAGTTGTCTGAGTGCTTTCCTTGCAGCAGTGAATTGCTGGTTTGTGGAAGCTGTACAACCACCCAGGCGTGCTTCTTGGAGGGAACATAAGTCATGACCCAAAAAACTGTTTCTGGGATCATGACAACAAAGTGGTGCAAACACAAAATGATCTTGCTGCCACCAAATATTTGGGTCATATCAGAGGGTTATCCAAAAACCTTACTAAGCATGTTCAGAAAAAAAAAAACTTTAATTCCTTATAGCTCTGGAACCGATTAATATTTTTTCATGAAACATCCTAAACACAATATCTTGGCACAGGTCACTTCTACACCAAAACTTTTTGAAAAAATTCCATACCATCTAGGCTGTATGTGAGAGCAAAAATCATGTAATAAGTATAGGAAAAACACAGCATGTCTTTAAAAATTTATATTCCTCATCTTGGAAACCACACAAGCTGCCATCACCAAACTTTTCACATCTTAAGAACTTGCCTCTGAGACAATGCATTCCACATTTTGGGGAATTTCATTGAATGCTACCAGAGTTATTAAGGTAAACAAATTGGGGTTTAACATTAAACACCTTACTAAGCCCTAACTATACCGGTGCTACCGTACCTGCATAATATCTATATCTATATCTATATCTATATCTATATCTATATCTATGCTTATATCTACATTTATGTATGCATGTAGGTATATATATATATATATATATATATATATATATATATATATATATGTATATGTATATGTATGTATGTACATATGTATGTATCTTTCTACTCTATCTACTCTATCTACTCTCTCTCTCTCTCTCTCTCTCTCTTATATATATATATATATATCAAGCAATACACCACAACAGGGTGAGCATTACAGGATATTAATTCACCCCTCAGTGGTAAAGTAAGGCCAAGTATCTACCATACCTGGGAAGTACACTAAAATCCTGCAATGCACACCCTGAAATGGCTTATTGCACTTATAATATGGATGATTGTCCTGGCATGTGGGTGTGAAAGAGAGACACTGATTCAGTTTGTATAAGGTACAAGATGCTTGCTGAATAATTTTATTTCAACAAGGTTTCAAAAATGAAAAAAAAACACAAGGAAATAAAAATAAATAAAAGAAAAGACATCATTACATAGCATTTGTCAGGATGCAACAGTCAGGATCACATAACATTACTATGATCATTTTCTCATCTGTGCTTCAGATTGCTTTGAGGACATACTAAGATTCATACTAAGAACTGATAGATATACAGAAGGCCTTGGCCCACATGAGTGTATCTCCAGCAAGCTGGCACTTCACCCACAGTTCAGTAGATAATTATCTAAGTTGTGTTTAAACTTCTCCAGACTGGTGGAGTCAACTACAGATGTAGGGAGTGAGTTTCATAATGGGATTATTCTTTGAGTAAAGAAAAAACATCTATCTGGTTGGGAGTAGGTTAATGCCAGTTAGTATTTATGACTTCTTAGATTGCACTCCCATAGGCTGTAAGACATGCCTAACTCAGTCATAAGTTCAGGATCTTCTGACAGTTTGTGCATTAGTAAAAGATCACCCCTTATTCTCCACTGCTCCAAAGAGCATACATTCAGTTCCTCAAGTCTTACATCGTAGTTTTTATTATGCATGTTATTTATCATCTTGGTTACTCTCTGCTGCACCCCCTCCAACCTATTTATGTCCCACCTGAGGTATGGTCTCCATAAAGGCAAGCAATAGTCCATGTGAGGCCTTATATAGGCCTTGTAGAGTGACAAGATACATCCCTGGTCTCTAGAGGTGAATGATCTCTTTATGTTGCCTATTAGTCTGTTAACCCTGTTAATAACATGGTTACAGTGGTTTTGAAATAAGTCAGATCTTATGATAATTCCCAAATCTTTTTCCTCTGATACTGGTTTTAGGGCATACCCATTCAGAGTATACTGGTTATGTTTGTTTGTAACTCCTAGGTGCATTGTAACACATTTACTGTTATTGTAAGTCATATAATTCTGTAGCGCCCATTCCTCAAGTTTTTTTTATATCATTCTTGAGGTTTAGTATATCTTCCTCAGTTTTTACTTGGGCTGCTAGTTTTGTGTCATCTGCAAATTTAATGGTGACACTATTAATATTTTTGGTCAGGTCAGATATAAAGATGAAAAATGATGTTGGACCTAAAACTGATCCCTGTGGTACACCACTGGTAACTGAACTAGATTTGGACATATGTCCCCCGACGCATACTTTTTGAATATGGTTGTTTAACCATTCTTACACCCAATTTGTAATTATACAATATATTCCCAGTTTTCACATTTTAGTTATTAATGTTTCATGAGGCACCTTATCGAACACTTTACAGAAGTCCAGATAGGTGACATCTACTGGAATCTTATCCCCAAGGGTTTTACTAACTTTCTTATAAAAAACAGGTTACTTGTTAGACATGACCTCTGATTTTTAAAACTGTGCTGGGAGTGGTCTGTTAGGTTTTTTGTTTTCATGTCCTCCTTGAGTTTAACTATGAGTAAGGATTCAAAGATCTTACCGAGTACACTTGTGAGGCTAATTGGTCTGTAGTTTGGTGTTTTACCCTGGCAGCCTTTTTTAAAGATAGGGATGACAACAGCTGTTTTCCGGTCATTATGTATTATTTTTGAAAATAATGACATGTTCAAAATTGTATGCAGTGGTTCCACTAACCATTCTTTGATTTCTTTTAAAAGTCTTGGGTGCAACTTATCAGGGCCAGGAGATTTATTAATATTGATTTTGTCTAATCTGTTATGGATCTCTTTTTTTTGTAAATCTTGATAAGTCCTCAGGCTGATTTATTGTAGTAGTATCATTATGTTTTTTGGAGTTGAATATTGAACAAAAATATTTACTAAATTCCTCTGCTATATCTTGAAGTGCTGTTATTTCATGCGAGTTTACAGTCAGAGGGCCAATAGTTTTTGTAGTTTGCATTTTATTATTTATGTAGGAATAAAGGCTTTTCTCCAACTTTCCTATAAGCAAGTCTAAATTCTAACTTGTTTTTTTTCTGATCTTATTCTTCATTTGCATTTTTTTTAGAATTGACTCGCATTTGAATTTATTATAGTCACTATTGTCTCTTTTGAGTATTCTGTATGCCCTTCTTTTTTTTCTAATAATTGTAATATATTTGGTGTTACCCACTGTGGTATTTTACTCTTCTTATTATATGTAATTTTGTCTGGTACATGTTTTATTTCAAGTTCTATAATTTTATTTTTAACTCTGGTCCAGAGTTCTTCTGAGGAAGAGGACCCATTGTCCAATTGCCAGGTGTGGATATCTAAATTAAATTGAGCAAAGTTTGCTTTGTTATAATTTTTGAATACAGTTTTCCCTAATTTGGGTTTAGAGTGTATGTGGGTTTTAAAGGTTATTGTCATGTGATCACTATTTTGAATGGGCTCTTTAATTTGAATATTTTTTACTTTATCAGGAATATTGGTAAGTAGTAGGTCCAATATGTTGTTTTTCCTAGTTGGTATTGTAATCACTTGATGTAAGCCATTTGCACAGCAAACATCTAAGAATGAGTTCTCTAAATTATTGCTACCTATTGCATCCTTCCAGTTTAGTCATGGAAGATTAATGTCCCCTAGTAGTATTGTTTCTTTATAGTCAGATTTTTTTGCTAATACTATTTAAAATATCTTGATGTGCCAATGAGTTGGTGTCTGGTGGCCTGTAACATAGACCAACTAGTAATTTCTGTTGCTTGTCCCTTACTATTTCAGTCCATGTTAGTTCACTTGACATTTCCTCTGGTTGATCCTTGATTGGTTTAAATTTGATGTTATTTTTTATAATTAGTGCCACACCTCCCCCTTCTTTTGATGTTCTGTTTTTATAATGGGTAGTGTAGCCGGGTATGTTTGTGATCCTGTTAGAAGTATCCCCCCACTAAGTCTCCATTATAGCAACTATATCTATTCCATCCTTGTTTAGGATAATTTGCAGTTCGTCCATTTTAGCACCATGCAGGTTTCTTTTGTTAGTCAGGAGAAAGGTCAATCCAGTTTTTTTTTATTGTGCATCACATGTCTATCTGTTTTGTTGTTTTTTGTCCTAGGTAGAACAGTTTGTATTGGAATTGGATGTTTCCCTTGCCCCTTACTGCTTTGTTTTTTGTTTGAGCTGTATTTATTGTATTATGAAAAATGCATCCTAGAAGACATGATCCTTGTTTGTTAAGATGTAAGCCATCATATCCAAACAATAAGTTTTTATTTTCAATTTTTTCCCAGGTTTTTATACATACCACATTATTAGCTAGGCACCATCTATGCAGCCAGTTGTTGTAGATTTTAATGTTTTTTTATTCTTGTATAGCTAGCCCTTGGTACTGGTAGAACTTCTGATATTATCGCTGTTACGTTTAGTTCCTTTAGAGTTTTTCTTGCTTGCTCCATGTCTTGCATTATATTCCCCACTTCCTGTTTACTGAAGTCATTGGTCCCTATGTGAAGAATAGCAGTTTTTGGATTTGGGATATTCTGGAACATTCCTGGGAGCAAAGTGGTTGTATCTTTGATAGTAGCCCTACTGTAGCTACAGCTAGCCATATTTTCTGTGTCCCCCCTTGTAGAGTATCTATCTGTAAACCTGTTTATTGAGTCCCCCAGTATGAATATTTGTTGAAGACTTCGTGTCCTTCCCTCTCCCAGTCTCTGGACAGACTGAAAAACTAAGGCTGCTAGCAACTGTTTTCAAGGCTCTGGGAAGGCTGAAAAACCAAGTCTGTTTGCAACTGGTTCTAGGCAGTCTGAAAAATGGAGGCTGTTTGCAACAGGTTCTGGACAGTCTGAAAAACTAAGGCTGTTTATTTCAGAAACCATTAAGAATTTAAAATAAAACAAATACATTCTCCAACTTTTTCCCTGTTGATGGAGACTTTTCATTGACACTAAATCTGGCTTTCTCAGACACCAAACCACTATGTAGTATATAACATGTTCAATGTAGTTAGACAATTAAACATATTTTATACTGTATGTGCTGCATAACAGTGCAGCAAAAAAAAAAGGCTATTTTAAATGTACAAATATTTAACAACAGGTATCTGTTTTGTTACATGAGGTCCCTGCACCCTAATTGGCACCCCTAGAGGTACACCGTAGACAGCTAGTGCTTAAGTATATGTTGTACTAACATATAGGGCTAAGAGCATCTACCTTATAAGAGTAGGTGTCAGGATATGAACGCATATTGTTGTAATACACTTTGCCTGCTAATACATATATTCTCCTATGTATTTTCTGTCTATTTCTTACTTGTAAGATGCCAAGGCATCTGTGTCCTTGGAATAATTATGATATGTAAGTCAGAATTGCCACCTTTTGGTGACTTGTACCACTGCATTGAGTTATGTAAGACTCTGTATAAGAACTCTTTTGTTCACAGACTGATGACTGCTACAAAATTGTATGTCTTCTTGGACCATGGAGCCTCCTCTAATTTAGCCAATAGGGCTCATCTCTGTAACTAGAAATGTATCTATTTTACCGTAACCATAGTAATTATCATAGGTATATAATGTGATACACTAGTCTTGTACCTCAGAGATCCCAAGAGACACAAAGAAACCTCGAGGTATAGGGAACACTTAGCACTGGTTCCCAGTTCGTATTGGTAAGAACTGCTTAGGGCAACTGTGATTTTACTCCTTTATGGTAGTAATAAACAAGTGTATTACTCTTGTGTAATGTGTCTGTGATTACTTGCATTCCCAATATTGCCAAGAACCTGAAAGTGAGGTTTAGACCTCCTGACAATTGGTGACCATGTGCAGGTGATATTTGGTGCTTGTAAGTTTTCACTTGTTACTATAACTTTTCCCTTTCCCACGGGGACAATAGGTGTACATTCCCGTATCACCTCTCCCATTTTCAACCCAGTTTGTAGTCGCTTACAAAGTCTGGCTGTCATCCTTTCAGGTGTGGTCGATACCGACATGACCCACTCCATTACAGCTTTGAATTGTAAGCCTACAACTTTTACAGTAGCCCGGCTGTGTATAAAGTGCTCCTGCTGTGGATCGATACATAGCACGGTGCCTTTTTACAGTTTGATTTTTCATTCCCTTCCACACAATGGCCACTGTATCGAAGATCTGCGCAGAACTGAGACTCGATGTCTCAAACTTCCTTGCCTCCCATGGAGGATGGGCTGACTTCGTGCGGTATGCAAGTCAATCTGAAAACCCTATATTGAGGATTTCAACCCAGTACACAGAGATGAGACAATCAACCAATAAGCGTCAGGCTAAGGGGTTGATAGTTGCAGCTCTCTATGCTGCTCTGGAAGCCTCCAAAGCAAGGTTTTGAACCCTTGAATCTGCAAATTTCATCTCTTAAGCAACAGATGGGTTTGCAGGAAACGGAATGTGTTAGACTGCAGCAGAACTTGGAGTCTGAACTCCAAACTCTGTGGAATGAAAAGGACTAACTTTTGAATCATTTAGCTCAAGCTGGAGAACAGGAACTTTGTATGTTGAAGCAGGAGTGTGAAAGTTTGAGACAGGATAAGGGACAGGCATTGCATATGAATGATTTGCTAAGTGCTGCAAATGCTCAGTTGAGTGAGATGGGAGAGCTACAGGACGAGATGAACCAGGTACATAATGACTTAGAAGTGGCTACTAGGGATAATCGCAAACTGAGCACCACGTATAGAGTACTGCAGAAGCAGATGCAAGATGAAGTTGATATGGATGTTGCAACTGTGAGTCATGCTGAATGTAAAAGTAAGATGGCGAAACTGCACCATCAGTGGGAGGTTCTGGCTGGACATGCTAAGGCGATGGGAGGCTTAGCCCCTGCCTTACACACATCATCCGAAGGGGAGGTATCAGATGACAACATTTCTCAGTACAACACCTAGTCACACCCCTACTATGGCCCAGAGACCCCACCCAGCCATCCACAACATGGCAGGTCCCCACTCCACCCACACCATGTCATACGTCATCGACGTCATGATGCCCATCATGGGAGACATCCACATGGTAGCCCTTGATGAGGGGGGAGCAGGCCCAGGCCTGGTCCTGACAGCACCACCAATAGCCGTTATTACTGTGGAAGATAGGCAAGAGATAGAAACAATGATTGAAACTGCAATAGGCAATGTACCTCTTCCTGAGAGAAGTAAACGGGCTATTAAAACCCAGATTAGTCAGCTTCTTCAAGAGACTGGCATTCAGGATGGTATTGTTCATCCTGCAGCTGAGGCTGCAGCTCGGGCTGCCCTAGATGGTGCCTGAGACAATCTACCTCTGCCTGATTGACCCAGTAATCCCTTACAAATGGCCTACTCTGTTCAGCAAATAGCTGACAGTATTGGTCGGATGAACCCGTCCGACAGCCTCAGCTATCACTTAGAAAAGGTGCATTCTAAATGTGAGATGCTTAGCCTCGCTGCAGAATACCAGGTCCAGATACTACGCCAGACCATCAATCCTAGCCTGTGGGCCAAACTCCCCAATGCCATCCGCTAGGATGGGAATGCCACCTTTAATAAGGTTGCAGCTGAGCTCATTTCTGCTCACAGCCCAGGTGTAGTAGGAGTGATGCTTGCATACCCTGTAAAACAGAATGCAAAGGAAAGTCCAGCGACTTATCATCAGACACTTTGGATGGCCTACCGAGCAGGAAAGCACCTGGCACAAGAAGCTGCGAATGTAGATCTTATTGAATATAAGACCCTGTTCCTTAGGAACAGGATTCCTGCAATACGGGTAAAGGTAGAGCCGATCACCTACCCCAATACGAATAGGTTTGCTGACATCCTTCAGAAAACTGAGAGAGTTTACCAACTCTATATCCGTAATCTGGGCTCCGGTTCCAAGAAGGTAGCCACTGTGGAGCCTGCTTCAGAGGCCATGACGTACTACACTGTGGAAGGGCAGGCCCAACACCAACAGGCCCCTCCAGTTGACAACCAACACCCCCAACAGACCAAACACCAACAGCAACCTCAACAGCAACAACAATGGGGTGGGAACCAGAATTGGCATAAGAATAAAAAGCATAAGGGTAAAGGCAAACCACAACAACAAAGAACAGGCCCTTCGTATAGGGAGATAGCTGAAAAGAATCAGAAATTCCGAGAGCTCTTGGGACAAGTGTGCTCTGTAGTGGACGCTGTTCCAGCACAGGCCCTCGCGGCTGTACAACCGGTGACCCAGACACCAACAGGTCATTGCGATACTGGAAGTACAGTCCTTCAGGCCCATACAGGCCTGAACCCAGAAGCTCCCCCCCATATAGCATCAGTGCAGCATGGAGAAGTGATTCACAGGAGTCAGACCCAACCTCTCCATGCCTCCAGTAGTACAGATTGACAATTACAGACCCCAGTCTGGATTGTAAACAAGCTGGTCTTGGATACAAACGGAAGGCCCTGCACTGAGTCCGAGGTCAGGGGCCACCTACTTGTAGTCTTGCTGGATACAGGTGCAGCTGTATCTGTATTACATGATGAACATCCAGACACATCCCCTTGGTCCAACGGACAGAGGACCAACATATCAGGAGTTGATGGTACTAGGCTACCTGCATACTGTTCTCTACCCCTACCGGTAGAGCTAGGCCATTTAAAGGCCTCACACACCTTCTAACTGATGGTGAAGCATGATCATCCTAGTATCATAGGACTTGACTTCCTTGCACCACACGGCTGTGTGGTGGATCTAGCTAATATGCTACTGATACAAATTCAGAGTCAATATCACACCATGTTGATCCCCGAGTGACACATCGTGGTGACAATCTCTGCTAATGACAAGGAGTATGACGTCATAGATTTGTTCAAAGGTCATGAGCTTTTTCCAAAGCTTCTCCCCATTTTGCAATGACATTTGGAAGCATTTGCAATTAACAAACATGACTGTGGCAGAATGCACACTGTCATCAAAGTACCAGACCCAGCACATGAGAGGCAAAGGCAGTACCCTTTTCCTACTGAGGCCTTGCCTTCTCTCAGAGAAACAATCAAGTCGCTCCTCAAGGAAGGGGTAATCAGAACTTGCGTTTCTACTGCTAACTCCCCAGTGTGGCCCGTGAAAAAACCCACAGGCACCTGGAGACTTACTATTGACTACAGGAAACTGAATCAGGTCACCCCCAGTTGTTCCCCAACTGTGGCATCAGCACCCAATGTGCTACGACTTCTTGACCCCTGACCTGAAATGGTTCAGTGCCCTGGACATCTCCAATGGTTTTTGGTCATTACCATAGGCCCTTAAGAGTCAATATAAGTTTGCCTTCACCTTTGAAGGAAGACAGTACATGTGGACTTGCTTGCCACAAGGATTCCATAATAGTCCATCCCTGTTCCATCTGCGCATGATGGACGCCTTTGAGAGTTTCTCTATTCCCCAGTGTCTCTTGCAATATGTGGATGACCTGTTGCTGGCAACAGCCACACAGGAGCAACATCTGGATCTCTTGGACGAACTACAGACTCTCATCTGGAGAGCAGGCCTGAAATGCAATCCAGCAAAGGCACAACTATGTCAGAAAGAAGTACTCTTTCTGGGTCTGAAGATAACTGACCAAGGTCGAACCCCTACCTGGAAGAAGATACAGGGACTGCAAGACTTGCCATTGCCTACCAGCGTGGCAGCTCTTTGAAGGTTTCTAGGTATGGTGAATTATTCAAGGATTTTATTTGTAATTTTGCTCGGAAAGCTGCTCCTCTGTATGAGCTACTCAAAAAGGACATCCCATGGACTTGGGGCCCCTATACACACCCAGGCTGTGACTTCACTGAAACAGGCCTTGGCCTCCTCCCCAGCTCTGGTCAACCCCAATCCAGCACTCCCATTCCATCTGGAATGTGCCACCTCTGACATTGGCATGTCAGCAGTGTTGGCCCAGAAGGTTCATGGCACCCTGAGACCCATTGTATATGCATCACAGCTCTTGACCCCAGTGGAACAGAAGTACAGCCTTTGTGAAAGGAACCTGCTGGCCACCTACTGGGCTGTCAAGCACTTCCTATATATCATCGGGTACTCTCCACTGATCATCAACACCAACCACACCCCAACTTCCTTTCTGCACTCAGACAGAGTGAAAGATGGGTCAGTCTCTAACACCAGACTGACACACTAGTCACTTCTTCTCCAGGATAGAGACATACAGGTACGCCCAACAAAAATTCCATCTATGCTGGCTTATGGACTCCTTTTCCAAGGAGAACCCCATGACTGTACACTGCAGTCACCTGATCTTCCAGATCCAGGTCCCTTCCTCCCTGACATGCCACAAATACTTGACAATACCTCTTTGTGTCACATCTTTACTGATGGTTCAGCATCCTACTATCAGGGAGAACAAATTGCAGGGATGGGCATTCTAGTGACTTACCTTTAAGGGAACACTGTTAAAATATCTAAGCACTGCAGTGTAGCATCATCACAGTATGCAGAGATGACAGCAGTGACCTGTGCCCCTAAGTTCATCCAGCATGGGACTGAGGATATCATAATTTTTACAGGCTCTAATTGGGTTTGTTGTTCTCTTACAGAATTCCTTCTTTTCTGGCAGAAGAACTCTTTCCTCTCTTCTGATGGCAGCCCAGTGAAGTACAAAGAATTGGTAATATACATACATTCACTGGCACAAAACTTTGCACACAAACTCTATGTACATAAAGTGAAAGCTCATTCTCTCCATGACCCCATCATGCCTTCAATGACACAGCAGACACCCTTGCCAAGGAAGGGGCCTGAGGGGGGGACATCTGGATGATGGACCATCCAGAGGCCAATGCGGCCATATAAATTGCAGCACTCAGGAAGAAACTTGAACCCTTCCCCCCCCGGACCTATCAGCAGCCCAACATGTTGATACTAAACTCAAAGAAGTGTTCCGATTCCTTGACAAGAGTACTGAAGAGAAACTTTCCATGCACAACCCCTATTGGAGGCATGAAAGTAAGTTACACTTGTCACCAGATGACAAGCTCATCTGGTACCAACCAGATGATTCCACCACCAAGTTGTGGGTGGTCCCAAGATACCTCAGGTCCGAATTCTTGCATCAAGTGCATGACACACCCACTGGTGGACACCAGGGAGTGGAAAACACCCTCCAAAGGCTTAAGACCACTGCTTGGTGGCCTGGTGTCACCAAAGATGTTAAACAGTAAATAGACAATTGTCTCATTTGTGCACAAAACAACCCCATCCCTACCAAGTGAAATGCCAAACTCTTACCACAATGACACTCCGGCCATTGCCATGCCATACAGATTGATTTAATTGGCCCCCTGACCAACACCAGCAGAAATAAAAAGTATGATCTTGTGGTAACTGATCTCTTCTCTAAGTGGTTTGAAGCTTTCCCCACTAAGACATGCACTGCAAAGACCACTGCCAAAATTCTGGTGGAACAGATGTTCTCTAGGTGGGGCCTACCTCTCAAGGTAGACTCTAATAAAGAAACCAATTTTACAGGTGAGTTGATGAAAGAATCCCTTGAACTCCTTGGAGTTCAACAGAAGTTCCACATACCTTACCACCCCAATCCTCAGGTCAAGTAGAAAGAGCCAACAGATGGATTAAGCAAATGCTTTCCAAATTTATTGAGGACAATCCCAAAACTTGGGATTCCCTACTGCCGTTACTTCTTATGGCAATTAGGGGTACACCCTCAGCCACTACCTAGCTCACACCCTTTGAGGTGATGACTGGAAGGCAGATGAGATTACCTGAACACCTGTTGTTTGACCTGCACACCCCCACTGCAGACCATGTGTCTGTAGATTAATATATGGAAAAACTCAGAAAATACCTCATACACACACACACTTGTATGCTGTCAACTGCATGGGCAAGGCCCAGCAACAATCCAAAATACAGTTTGACAAACATGCACACGACGTGGATTGGCAGGTTGGAGATCAGGTAATGGTACTCTGATTTACACATCCCACCCATTCCTTCTCCAACAAGTGGGAAGGCCCATACCCCATTGTCAACTAGCTCAATCTGGCAGTCTATCAGGTTAGACTCCTATATAACAACAAGTTGACTGACAAATGGTTACATGCAAACCAGCTGAAACTGTATAAAGGAGCTTAATTACTTTTCCTCACCCAATTGGGTGGAATAGTACTAACTTACTAATGTTTGATTTTGCTTTTCAGATACACTGACAAAATGGCTATCTTGTTCCATTATCTCCCCATCTCAGGAGCTATCCCCTGCATCCAAGATACGGTACCAAACCTCCTACCACACCTTGATCATCCAGCATCTCCTTCAGAGGGAGTATCCATCAAAATACCTGATAGTCTGATTACTGTCCAGGAAGGTTCTGATGCTTACCTCACTGCCTCAGTTGTTGCTCCTGATAAATCTACCCTACAAATTGAGTTGCAAACCACATTGCAAGGACAAATTCTACCCATGTCCAAACTTTCCAAGGAAACTTTCCAGGGTTGGCCCAATGCTAAATTATCCACAAATGGTTCTCTGTCCTTGTTACAAACTGCACTAACACATTCTGATTTGTACAACATTACTGCCTTAATTGATCCTTCGTACTGTAATTCTTTGTCTAAGGATTCTGCTTGGAAATTTTGTGCTGTACACCACATGGCTTCTGCAGCCATGTATCTCTCTGTGTTACCACCCACTGATGAACAGCTTTTGCAATGTCCAAAGCACACCCTGGTCCCCATAGTGGTCTAACAGCCACTGCCATCCTAGGTTCATTAATTAATAACTTACAGTTTATGTATATACCTGTTTTGTTTAATCTTACTTACTGGAATATGAAAGAATTTGGTATGTGTCACACAATACTAATACATCAGCATTTTATAGTTCATTATTGCTTGATAGCTTACCTGCATTTCAGATTTCTACACAAGACCCTATTGCCGGGGTCCATTCTACTGAACATAGAGGCAACTTCAGGAGAAAACCCACTCCTGATGATCAAAGTCATACACGAAAGACATGTGAAGTTGACAGTTCTGATGTCACAGGTGCAACAGGTACTGTCACAGGCCTTTTTGGTATGGCTATGTCTATTTGGAATAAAGCAGACACTGCTGCTATCAAATCTCATTCTGCCAAGTTTTCCACTGGTCTGGTTAACAATATTCTACCCCCATTATTGCATGGTGTGGATGGCCTTATCAGGAAGAAAGATACACAGTATATAACATGCACGATATTGCTAAGGCATTCACTGATTCAAAAGACAAGTTTAATGCACTTGTTCAACAAAACAACAGAGAAGCAGATAAACAATACATTACTAGAGAAATCCTCTGCTCTGCCTATGGTTCATACATTACCACTACCATCAACAATCTCTTCCATGATCTAGAATCTGGAACGATCCCTGATATCATAAATGACAGACGCATTTCCAAATGGTATTGTTCACAATGTAAAACCCATAGCTGTATTGCTATATGTATGCAACAAACTCTAACTATTCCTCTTTCCACAGCTAGGAACTTGGGGTTTGTGACCAGACACCCTAATACAGGTCCATATTTCACTACTAAGAAATGTCCCATAAGAGACACTATGTTTGTTTCTTTTACTGTTTCTTTACCACGTTTTGATCCTACTATAGCCTTGTTTGACAAGCTTGCACTGGTACACTCCATTAGGCATTTGGATGAAGACATCTACAGAGAACGCCTGGATCTACCACCTCTACTGGTTTTCCATCCTTTCCTGGATGTCTGGGTAGCTCCGCACATAGACTGCTGTGCGAAGAAGCAATACATTTACTTGTGCCGATGTGATATATTTGATGTTATTTGACCTGCTTGTGGTTATTCTCCATATAGAATTGATTGGACTTTACTAGTCATACAGCCACTTGGGACTAATGGAGCTCCCACTTGATGTTGGGCAGGCCCCCCTGCCACACGCGTACGTGCGCACACACACAAAAAGAGATTATTTTCATTAAGGTGGATTTAGCTCAACGTGATGGTATTCATGCACCTCAGTATTTTGCCCTTAATGGCCCAGCAGTAATTCTGGCAGCTTCAACACCATAGCCAGTACTTCTCCGGGGTGTGGGGGTATGCTGATTTTAAAAAGGGGGAATAGGAGCATTTGGGGCATGGCCTCAGGTACACCCTTCAGGGACAGTAAATGCCAGTGATGCAGGAGGTTTCTGCCATGCTTCTGGTCACTTTCGCTGGAATGCTTTGCCTAATATGGGAGCAGGCAATGTTGGCGAATGTTGAGGACTCAAAGAAGGCAGCCCCTTTCTCGACTTAGACTGATAGCCAACAGACAGATGGGTCTGAATGAGCAACAGCCACAGGGTCTGAGGTGGCAGCGGCCACTGGTAGATGCAGCAGTCCACACCCCTCTCTCTGACCGGCAGACTCTGCATGCTTTTCATGCACCACAGGGGTCACCAGGGGAGAGACCTCACAAGGCATAAGGACCCCATCCCCATCCTTATTCAGAAAGGAGCAGTTGTCCTTGCATCCCAGTAGATCTAGGGGGCACTAATAAGGGAGAGAGTCATGAGGAGCATTCCTTGGACTTCTCAGACTCCATTTCATCTCCCCTCGAAGACAGGGAGCTAGGGGGCTCTGCATCATCAGACTCTTGACGACTTATTGCCCAGAATCTCTGACCCACTACTCTCTTTAACAAATCATGGGAGGATGGAGTGGTACCCGAGGACTGGAGGAGGGCAGATGTGATTCCTCTTCACAAAAGTGGGAGCAGGACAGAGGCAGAAAACTACAGACCAGTTAGTTTGACCTCAGTGGTAGGAAAAATGATGAAATCACTTCTGAAGGAAAGAACTGTTGAGTACCTAGAGGCCAATGGGGCACAGAACCCAAGGCAGTATGGATTCATGATGGGAAGGTCATGTCAGATGAATCTAATAGATCTCTTTGACTGGGTGACCAAAGTAGTAGACCAGGGAGGGCTGTGGACATGGCCTACCTAGATTTTAGCAAGGCATTTGATATAGTCCCACACAAAGATTAATTCACAAGATAGCCAGCCTTGAGTGGGTCCCCAGGTGGTAGCCTGGATAAAAATTGGCTAGACAACAGGACGAAAGGGTAGTAGTAAATGGAGTACACAGTGAAGAAAGAAGGGTTACTAGCGGGATACCGCAGTGTTCAGTACTGGGACCGGTCCTTTTTAATGTCTTTATAAGTCACATTGCAGAGGAACTGGAAGGAAAAGTATGTTTCTTTGCAGATGACACAAAGATCTGCAACAGGGTTGATACACAAGATGGAGTGGAAAGGATGAGAAGGGACTTGACAAGGTTGGAGAAATGGTCAAATGTAAGGCAGCTCAGATTCAATGCAAAGAAGTGCAAGGTAATGCACATGGGAAACAAAAACCCAGGGGAAGCGTACACAATGGGGGGTGAGATACTGACAACAGTAAAAATAGAAAGGGACCTGGGGGTAATTATATTAGATGACCTAAAGGTGGGCAAGCAATGTGAGAAGGCAGTAAGGAAGGCTGGGGGGATACTGGGATGCAAAGGAAGAGGCATCAATAGTAGAAAACAGGAAGTTGTTATCCTCTGTACAGACAGTTGGTGAGACCCCATCTGGAGTACTGTGTGCAGTTCTGGAGACCCCATCTCCACAAAGACTTAGACAGAGTGGAGGCTGTCCAGAGAGGCAACCAAAATGGTGCAGGGTCTGCACCAGAAGACATACGAAGAAAGACTAAAGGAGCTTAATATGTATACCCTTGAGGAAAGAAGGGAGAGAGGGGACATGATAGAAACTTTCAAGTACCTTAAGGGAATTAACAAAGTCCAAGAGGGTAGCATCTTCCAGAAAAAGAGATGTGCAAGAACAAGGGGGCACAATCTGAAGATAGAGGGGGGATGGCTCAGAGGTAATGTGAGGAAGTATTTTTTTCACTGAGAGGGTTGTGGATGCATGGAACAGCCTCCCTGAGGAGGTCGTGGAGTCAAGAACAGTGGGGGACAGGCATAAGGCAGTCCTAGTGGGGGGTAGGAGGAAGTAAGCTGTTGGTTAACCAGGATCTGCAGCTTATCTGTTAGGTAGGAAAATGGGCAGACTAGGTGGGCCAAGCGGTCCTTATCTGCCATCAAATTCTATGTTTCTATGTTTCTATGTTACCATGGATGATGACATCACCACAAATGGCACGGATTTCTCAGATTCCACTTTGGCTCCGGATAAGCTCTACCAATCATATCGTGAGGAGGTTCATCGCCTGCCAACACAGATTTTGAAGACAGCCTACACCTGCCCTGTTCAGTTGCAAAAGTGGAGACTCCCTACTGTTTGCTCTCAGTATAATTCTGATGGGGAGTATTGTGTGGTAACTAACTTTAAAAGCTATACTTATGGATCTGTGATATTTATTATTGATAACCCCATTTTTTGTTTTGTCCCCCAACTAAAGACTGTCATTGGACATACCATTATAAGCCCCGTCCCCCTCATGGATGCAGACATCATTGATGGTAACCCCGATTATCTGCTCACACTGTTTGAATACTTACCATATTTTAATGTACACATAGACCCACTTACACTTACATTAAAATCACTTTTAGACAGGAAAGACACATACCTCATCCACATCAGCAATAATATGACCAAGGCCAATGAAGCTATCCTCTCATTGATTAATGACGGTGACATGAATGATGCATTAACTAACACCTGGTTAGAAATTACTTTTAAAGGTTTTGTTATTATACAAGCATTTTTGATCTTTACTTTGATTATTATGTTCTGCTGCCTACGGCGCACACTGCGCCAACACCACGAGCAGCTCGATTTCCTTTACAAAGCTCGCGCATCAGGTTTGTAAATGACCACTGCTCTCTGGCCTTTCCCTAGATATGCCTGTGTTGCCATTACAGACAACAAGGGGGGAGTGTTACATGAGTTCCCTGCACCCTAATTGGTACCCCTAGAGGGACACCATAGACAGCGAGTGCTTAAGTATATGTTGTACTAACATATAGGGCTAAAGGCGATACCGTATAGGAGTAGATGTCAGGATATGAACACATATTGTTGTAATACACTTTGCTTGCTAATACATATATTCTCCTATGTATTTTCTGTGTATTTCTTACTTGTAAGATGCCAAGGTACCTGTGTCCTTGGAATAATTGTGATATGTAAGTCAGAATTGCCACCTTTTGGTGATTTGTACCACTGCATTGAGTTATGTAAGACTCTATATGAGAACTCTTTTGTTCACAAACTCATGACTACTACAAAATTGTATAATGTTATCTTGGACCATGGAGCCTCCTCTAATTTAGCCAACAGGGCTCATCTCTGTAACTAGAAATGTTTCTATCTTACAGTAACCATAGTAATTATCATAGGTATATAATGTGATACACTAGTCTTGTACCTCGGAGATTCCAAGAGACACAAAGAAACCTCGAGGTATAGGGAACGCTTAGCACTGGCTCCCAGTTTGTATTGGTAAGAACTGCTTAGGGCAACTGTGATTTTACTCCTTTTTGGTAGTAATAAATTTACTACTCTTATGCAACGTGTCTGTGATTACTTGCATTCCCAATATTGCCAAGAACCAGAAAGTGAGGTTTAGACCTCCTGACAGTTTTTATATTGGCAAATGAATCTGTGCTAGCTAGCTATTACATTATTTGGTCACTTTGAGCAATGCAGGATGCATTTAGAGGGACTTGAAAAGGAAAGACAGATTAAAGAAGAAAAAAAGGGAGTGTTCTATAGGTAGCCATCCTGACAGAACAGGGATAGAGAATAGTACATTATAGAATAGTTAGAATACTGTTGCAACAGGCTTTAGAAAAAGAAATTAGAACAGAGTCCCTCTAATTCCATGGTAGGATGACTAGCCCTACCACACACACCAGTTCATGAGGAAACCAGTGACTTTTTAGTTAACTGGTTTTCATACACTCAGGCGTAATGGAGCAATGAAAGCTGCCACCCACCCACTACAGAACCTCCATTCCAGGGTCCCTATATCCTCTCCTGGGTCATGGGACACCCCCTACCATACTTTACTCAGGAAAACATTAGAAGACCCAAAGTGTTTTACATAAACACCTAACTTAACTTGAGGATTTTACTTTACCATTGTTCTTTACTTGTTTTTACCTGGGTACCACTCAGTGAGTTTAAACTTATACTTGCAAATATGGGAGTAACCAAAACATTTCATTTTCTATCAACATCATTTTGAAACATAGCAAAGGGTCATTGAAAATTAAAGTGCGTTATCAAGGACTGTTACTGTCTAGTACCATGTAACCTGGGTTGGTGGGTTTCCCCTCTTCCAAGGGTACCATCTTTTCTCCATTATGACCCCTTCCTTTTAGTACTCCCATTCCACTGCCAATGTGCCAGCATCTCTGCTGTTCAGATACCTTCTTTTCCCAGCCAGAACCTCTGCTGTGTTGCACACAGGACAGGTCCTACTATAGGCCACTACCTGTCTATACATACCAGGCCAGTCATAAGAAGGTGTTAACTGAGTCAACATACTGCCTTGGCTCAGATGCCCACAGGGACTGGACTGCACAGCCTCCATCATCTGCTGCCAGTAGGTCTCTGGCACCACTACCTGGGCATCCACTCTCTAGGCATGGGGATTGGGCCTCATGTGGTAAAGAAAACCCTTTTTTACGTTCTACTATGAGGATTGTTTCACATCCACCCCACCATTAACTTGCATGCCTTCTTTAACTTCCACATAGTGCATTAATTTAACAACAGCAGCATCCCCAGCTTGAAGCCTACCCCAGTCAGTGCTGTCTTGAATAATACTGTTACTAGATACAGAAGAAACAGAACTAGAAAGTCCCTTCAGCTCCTACATAGACATCTTCTTGCTTGATTGGAGTCATTACCCCAGTACAGTATCGCTAACCACAGTATCATCTTGTGTCTCACAGACATCCAAGCTGGCATCTCTGACCTCCAACAGGTAGCACCCTAGGAACTTGGGCAGCAACAGAAAGTCCTGATCCAACACAGACTTCTCCTACAGCTGAGTTTGAGAACTGTCCTCCTCTGATTCTTTATCAGAGCATTCTGACTGGGACCTCTCGATCAACATCTGGCACTGATGTTCTGCCTCTTGGCAGAGTTGCTCTGCCTTTAGCCATCGACTACTTAACCACTGGACCAGCCTCATAAGGGTCTCTACCATCTGAGCATTGTCTTGCACCTCTGGCTTACCTTGACCACACTTTAGTCCCTCTGACAAACCCATGGACTGCAACTCATTGACCTGTGTACAGCACAGAATCTTGCTCAAAAAGTCCTGCACATGTCTCTCCATGCTAGTGTCAAATAAGGGAACTGGCTTTGTCCTCTTTCTGGCTTCAAGCTCCAAACCAGGCAGTGGCTTTTCCCCAATTTCTTCAGCCATGGCCCTTATTAATTCCCATTGGGTACTTAATGCTCCTTTGATGCTGTCATTCTGGTCTTCAGACATGTACCTTAGGTCTATCATGACACCAGGGCTTCTATCTGCTGGTTAATGTTCCCCTGACCACCTGAACATCAGTCATAATCCCACTCTCTCACCACATGTCTCAGGGTGTGGATGTACAAGATAGACACTGATTTAGTTTGTAAAAGGTACGATATGCTTGCTGCATGATTTCATTTCAACAAGGTTCCAAAAATGAAAAAAAAAACCACAAGGAAATAAAAATAAATAAAATAAATCATTACGTAACATTTGTCTGGATGCAACAGTCAGGATCACATAACATCACTGGGATCTTTTTCTCATCTGTGCTTCAGATTGCTCTGAGGACATGAAGACAGCGTGTCCTTCCATCTCCTAATCTCTTGGCAGTCTGCAAAACCAAGGCTGTTTGCAACTGGCTCCAGGCAGTCTGAAAAACCAAAGCTGTTTAGATACTAGTATAAATTTAAAATAAAACAAAACCATTCTCCAACTTTTTCCCTATCGAGTGAAACTTTTCATGTATACTATATCTGGCTTCCGTAGACGCCAAACTGCTATGTAGTATATAACATTTTGAATGTACTTAGGCAATCAAACATATTTTATACTGTATGTGCTGCATAACAACAGTGCAGCAAAAAATGGCTTATATTTTAAATGTGCAAATATTTAACAACAGGTATCTGTTTTTATATTGGCAAATGTAATGATGCTAGCTAGCTATTACAGTGCTTGGTCACTTTAAACCATGCATGATGCATTTTAGAGGGACTTGAAAAGAAAACATAGAGTAAAGGAAAAAAAAGGGGGGTGTTCTATAGGTGGCCATCCTGACAGAACAAGGAGAGGATAGAACAGTATAGAATACTTAGAATGCTGTTGCAACAGGCTTTAGAAAAATAAATAAAAATAGCATCCCTATAATTCCAAGGTAGGCCCACTAGCCCTACCACACTGATAAGCATTTTTTTTTGTGGGAGGGAAATGACATCCAGTGCCTTACCATGCAGTGCCAGGAATTTAATGCACAGTCAGGTGATGTGTCTCAGCCAATAAAGTTCCTAGATTTTTTTGTCATTTTTTAATATCTGTATACAATTTATATTCATTGCAAACACCACATCACCAATGTTCCAAGACTCCTGAGAATCCCAACCCTAATACTTTTCATTTCCTTACTTTGTGCACTTTAAAGTCCTGCCCACTCACAAGTGATAATAAATTGCCTATTTTGAGTCAGGCTATTGTATATTCAACATATATAACAGTATTTTGCTAACTATAGTTTTTAAATCTGCGGTTTGTTTGAAGACTGTATTGTTTTTCTTTGATTTCAACTGTTAGTTTCAGTGCAGTGTTAGGCATTGCGATGTCATAAGCATTGTAAGATGCTCCCTGATTGGTTTAGTATTCCACTGTGATGACAGTAACATTAAAAATATCCATTGCAACAACAGTTGCAATAACACATTTTTGATATGTTGCTGCTACTGATGTCACTAGCCAAGATATTGTTTTTATCTTGATATTTTTACCTCCACTCCTGTTGTACAGTATGTATGTATATATACAAAACTATATTGGTACATCTGTTAAGGCTGAAGAACAAAACATTAAAAAAAAAAAAGAAAATGAGAACTTAGGGGGGTGTCCCCAGTAGCAGCTCCAGCCTATGTTGCTTGCACAAAAACTGGCAGCCGGGGCACTTATAAAAGTATGCATACAGTATTGTTCCTATAGAGGTAGTTCTGCACTACATAAGGCACAAAGCAGGCTGCAGCACTTTTTTTTTACCTGGGCATGTGCCATGGTGTAGAGCCGCCAGTGAAAGTTCCTGGAACCTCGGTGAATCTGTGGTAGTGAATCTGTAGTGTAGTATTCCTTAGGGTTTGAATGATCATGCAATGTCCCATTGACTTTACCCTTACTTTGGCACTCTGTAGCCAAGTTGGGGCTGGCAGTATAGCCTAGAGGTTAGAGTAATAAGCTGTGAACAAGATTGGTACATCCTGCAGACCTGTGTTTGATTCCCACATCCTCCACCTGCATACTGTGTGACTCTGAGCAAGTCACTTAACCACCCAGTGCTCCCAGGTCACCCCTGAAAACAAGCACTTGTGCCTAGTGGGCCTTACCTGGTTACCAAAGACTAGCAAAAAGAAAAAAAGGTTTGTCCATATTTTACTTTGTCTTACAAGGCTTGCCAATGTTAGGGTAACACCAGTGCTTCATTATGTGATCACTCAAACCCTGAGGAAAAGCACACCACAGATCCACCAAGGCTCTTACTTTTCATTTCCCTAATTTTTATGGTTTGTGCTTCAAACCTAACAGATGCATTAGTGTGAGTTTTTTTTTTTTGCAAAAATGTCCTTACATTTTGAAAAAAGTATGACAACTGACACATACTGCTTTCTTCAGGCAGGCTGTGCAAAGCAACAAACCTATTGGGCCGGGCAGAGACCTATAGCTTTTTTTGTGTAGGGCCCTATAGGCCTATATGAAGCGGTAGACCTATCTGGCATGGTGTCAGACCTGTAATTTGCTTTCCACAGGGACCCTACAGGTCCTGTGTGAAGCAGCAGGCCCATCAGTCAGGACATCATACCAGCAGCTTGCTTTGTGCATCTTAAACTTTACCAATATATTGTACGTGGTCTACTCCATAGCAACATAGACATAAGCAGTAACACAGATCATATGACATGCAAAAATGATCATATTTGCAGAGATAAACATTGCAGATAGATGATACAGTTATACAGCAGCAGGCAAGAAAACCTTGTCAGTATAGTACATAAGTCCCATTCAAGTACTTTTCTGTCATGATTAAACATTGAAGCTTATACTCAACTGCCAGTTCAAATCAAATTTAAAAAAATAATAATAATTGAAATGAGCTAGTATGTAGAGAATAATGGATGGGGAAGGGTTTGATATGAGAATTTAATGCACACCCGAGTTGTGGGATGCTACATAAACCCCGAGGGCGAAGCCGGGGTTATCAAAGCATCCACCGACGGTATGCAATAAATTCTCATATGAAACACCCTTCCCATCTTTTATTTTTATAATAACAGACCAGCAATTTTTCTCCAGCAGTTTGTGAGACTGTTTGTCCCCACCCACATACAGAATGTTGGCCAATGAGGCAGCAACATAGTTTGACTGGCATGGCTCATGAATGTCATAACAACCAGCTGGTTGTTATGGAAAATATCAACCTGGTCAGTACATTGAGAGAAATTGCTGACCAGTTATTATAAGTAGATACAGTCTCAATGGCAGTTAACATTCACAGAAGCTGGGCTGAGAGAAATACCATTTTTGAGTTGTGATCCGGGCTAAATCATTTTAAGTATTGTGGATTCCCTCCCTCCTCCACAGAGATTTGCTTAATTGTCTAACTCTAACACTTGAGCTGTTGCATTCAAATAACTTGCATCTAGCATATATTAAGAGAATTAGCTGCAGTTGTAATTATTTTGCCAGTACAGAAATGTATTCTCAATGAAATTTAACATTTCTAAAAAGTTAGCTTGCTGAGTAGTTTTTAGGATTTGTTTACCCTCCCCCCCCATACAAAGGTTAGGTTTGTCTTTTGATGTGTAAAGATATATACAAAATACATAAAAAAATATTGGGAAGGAGGCTTATGGGTATGGGCAAAAAATAAATCTTGTTAAACGGAGCATATAGTTCTGTTCTTAAACTGAAAATTATGGACATAGATGAGAATTATTAAATAAATTACATAACAATAACTTTCACCCCATTATTGGATCCCTAATAAGACCACCTGCTATACAAGACTATCTGATTTCCATTAACACAGTACACTATTAGAACAGAATTAACAAAATTTAGGTTTGGCACTTATTCCTTTAAAATGCTGGATGCTGGAAAAGAGATATAGCAAAATTCCTAAAAAAATGGTTTCTAATATTTGTACTTGTGGGTTGGGATATATAGAAGATTCAACTCCTATAGTCTTGATTTGTCCAAAATATGAAAAGCTGAGAAAAAAAATGGATAGATGCCATTCTCAAAAATCAATTTTGAGAAAAAGAATGGAGTTGATTATACATTTATTTTGTTCAAAACAAAAAGTGGTTTTACTCAGATTGGGATTTTTTTGAAGGATGTATTAAACTTAAAGAGCATAGAAGCCTTAAAGAGACACTGTCAACCCCTTAGACTTCAGATTTTCCCAAGATTAAAACACCCGGGTTATGATTGTTGACATTCTGTATAGATTGCTGATACAACTGGTTGTTTGATTCTGGCTCCTTTTTTTCTTTTAAACAATGAAAAACAGACTGCCCACCATAGTGGTGTTACCACACAAAAATGTGTTTGTTTACATTCCTTGATCAACTCACACAGCATCTTTCCTATACTTGGGAGCACCCCCAACACAGTCTAGACACTCAAGATGCAATGGGAGGAGAGGAGACCAATGCATCCAGAGTGGCTGCAGTCTGGGTGTGTTCATCATTTCAGGATGCATGCAATAAAGGTCAATCAAGGATCTGAAACAGAACAAGACTGGGTATAATGACACCATTTGCATGCATTCCAGTTCTACTAAGAAAGGAAGCACATAAAACAACCAGCAGCATCAGTGAATTTAGAGATGGCAAGCAATCGTAAAATATGGGTTTTTATCAAGACATAATAGGATGCAAAAATGTGTTGATAGTGCCTCTTTAATGTGCAGGAATGATGATTAGGGGTTATAATGACAGGCTTTCTAGCCTACTTTTTCTCTTTCCTCTTTTTTCTTTGATTATATGCCTATTTAATATAAAAAGAGGTAAAAATATTTTTATGAAAACTATTTTATACTGTATTTGTGATAAATCATGAAATATTGTTCCTTTTTATTGTGTACAATTATTGTAATGACAATCTGATGAACAACAACATTTTTTTCTGACTCTGAAATACATAAAAATGTTATTTTTAAAGAAATGAAAAGAAATAGCAGTTCAAACTTACTTAAGACTTAGTATTTCTGCTTTGTTTTGAACCCAGAGGTTTCTTCTGTGGTTTACCTCTTGATGAACCCTCGCTAGAGATCAGCTCTGCATAGCAATATGTTCAATGTACACAGAATAGCAGAAGTTACAAATTATGAAACCAGTCTGGACCAAGGACTGGGTGTGGAAGAAGAAGGAGAAAGCAGATTTTTGCTTTCTAGTTGATCTTTTGGGCTGCCAATCACAGAAACTGACAGCCTGGCAAACCAAACGGTATGCTGCAGCATGAGCAGCAAGGCCTGTCACTGGCTTGAAACAACAGGAAGACAGAATTATAAATTCTTACATTCCGACTGGCTTGTATATGGGCATAAGCACATACTTGTGCACATTACCAAGAATAATCTGAAATAACCATTCTTCTACCTGAAGCACACACATACAAGAATTAAGGATAAAAAATACTACCACACTAAACTGTTTGCTCTTGCCATTTGTTGGCATACCAGGGCATGCAAGATATTGTTTCCACCTAATGTGAAACATATAAAGAACTATGTTGGAACCTGCCAGGATAACATAGAAACATAGAAATTGTTGGCAGATAAGGACCGCTAGGCCCATCCAGTCTGCCCGTAGGCCCTCTACATGTATGCATCCACTCATCACTCCCTTTCTGCCCAAGGTTCCCCTGTGCTTGTCCCAGGCATGTTTAAACCCCTCCACTGTGCTTGCCCCATCACCTCTTGTAGCAGACTATTTCAAGTATTCACCACCCTCTCTCTGTAGAAAACTTCCTCATGTTACCTCTTAATCCCCCCCCCCACAATTTCATATTCGCCCCCTCGTTCTGGTATCTTTTCTACATTGGAAAAGATCTCCCACCTGCACCTTGTTTATCCCCCTGAGGTATGCAAAAGTTTCTATCATGTCGCCCCTTTCTCTCTTCTCCTCCAGTGAGTACATTTTGAGGTCGCTTAATCTCTCCTCATGTGTTTTGTGGTGTAAATCATGCACCATCTTTGTCACCCTTCTCTGGACAGCCTCCACCTTGTTTATGTCCTTACTCATGTGTGATCTCCAGTACTGCATGCAGTATTCCAGGTGAGGCCTTACCAGTGTTTTACACAATGGCATCATCACTTCCCGCCTCCTACTAGTAATACCTCTACCTACGCACTCCAGCATGCCACTGGCCCTCCCTGTAGCATTTGTGCACTGCTTTGATACCTTTAAAGTCATCAGATATGATAACCCCTCCCTCTCCTCTTTGGTGACGGTCAGCACCCCCCCCCCATCCTGTAGCTCTCCCCATAAGGGTTCAACATAATACTGCAGAATGCCACAGCAGAATTTCTACAGGAAACAAGGCAAGTTCAAATGCAGTTAATTCATGTTATCATGCAGGAATCTGTGACACTGCATTGCGAGATGACAGGCTCCGCTGTTCTTGCTCTTTTATGCAGTGCAGGCTGACTTGTATTGGAAAAGTAACATACTTAAAGAGCAGCGGATGTCTTTGGGCAAACTTTGAAAAACATAACTTTTAGACACAGTTTAGGGGGTATTTCTTATATCTTGTATAGATGTCTCTAAATTATTTATTATTGAAGAAATTCCCCCGGAAACAAGATCTTTCTCCCTTAGAGTTCATCTGCCTCTACAGCTTATTCCCTACTTGAAATATACTGCTCTGTTGTGACATCACAGTCTTTTGTCATGGAAGCAACTGTGATGTCACAAGCAGAGTATTATGACATCAGGTTGGGAAAAAGCAATAGGAGCTGATGAACCCACCAGGAACAACTATCCTGTTTTCAAGCACATGACCTTAGTAATAGATAATGGGGATAAGAAATACTGAGCTAATGACAAATATAAGTTGTTCTGTGTCCAAACATGTTTTTCAAAGTTCTTCTGAATGTGTCACAGGCTCTTTAGCTATCCCCAAGCTGACTAGCTGAGGATAATCAAACCCCCAAATGTTGACTGTCTGAGAATGATTAACCCCCCCCCCCCAATACAGATTTTGAATGGCTGGTAAAGCCAAGCACCCATTTCTGTTAACACTGTAACTAAAATGTTTTATTGCCTTTGGCAACCAAACATAAAAAGCACTTAAAGAGCTAATGTATTGAAATGGAGTTTTCATCATCTTCTCAGCCTCACCAGCTTCATAGTAACTACATGAAAGTTGCTGTTTAATCTTTTTATTTGTTTATTGAATCTTTAGCTTAGTTTTTGACTCTTTAGTATTCTCCAATAGTGGCTGCTGCACCTGACACCATTCACCATGAAGAGCATGGGAAGTGAGGCTGTAGGGGGACATCAGTAGCTGTCTCCTGGTCTCAGTAGCGAAGCTGGTTTGACTGGTGCACAAACTTTCTGCTGATTATGGAGGATAGTAACATAAACATAGAAACATAGAATTTGCTGGCAGATAAGGACCATATGGCCCACCTAGTCTGCCCATTTTCCTACTGTTACATGAGGTCCCTGCACCTTTATTGGTAACCCCAGAGATACACCATAGACAGCTAGTGCTTAGGCATATGTTATACTAACATATAGGCTACGGGCATCTACCGCATAAGAGTAGATGTCAGGATATATATGCATATTATTGTAATACACTTTGCTTGCTAATACATATATATTTTCTATGTATTTCTATGTATTTCTTACTCACAAGATGTGAGAGCATCTGTGACCTTGCAATGATTATTATATATAAGTCAGCATTGCCACCTTTTGGTGATTTGTACTACTACACTGAGTTATGTAAGACGCTGTATACTGTACTCTTTTGTTTTACAAACTGATGACTACTACAAAATTGTATAATGTTATCTTGGACCATGGAGCCACCTCTAATTTAGCCAATAGGGCTCATCTCTGTAACTAGAAATGTTTCTATCTTACAGTAACCATAGTAATTATCATAGGTATATAGTGTGAGACACTGAGTCTTATACCTCGGACCCCTCAAGAGACACGAAGAAACCTTGAGATATAGGGAACGCTTAGCATTGGCTCCCAGTTCGTATTGGTAAGAACTGCTTAGGGCAACTGTGATTTATCCTTTTGGTAGTAATAAACAAGTTTATTACTGTAATGCAACGTGTCTGTGATTCCTTGCATTCCCAATATTGCCAAGAACCTGAGAATGAGGTTTAGACCTCCTGACACTACTCACTGCTGGAGTCCCAGATTCTATTTGATCTGCACCTCTCCTGCTCTGCACATCTCCAGGGTACCCTTATGTCTATCCCATGCGCTCTTGAACCCCTGTATTGTTTTCACACCCACCACATCTGCTGGAAGGCTGTTCCACTGCTCCAGCACCCTATCACTGAAAAAGTACTTCCTAACATTACCAAAGAGACTTTCACCCTTCAGCCTCATATCACGCCCCCTTGTTCTTGTGCAGAGCTTTCTCTGAAATATGCTTTTCACCTGTACCCCGTTTATTCCCCTACGGTACTTGAATGTCTCTGTCACATGTCCCCTCTCCCTTCTTTCCTCCAGTGACTAGATATTAAGGTCCTTAAGTCTTTCCTTGTAGGGCTTCTGGTGCAGTCCATGTACCGTCTTCACTGCCCTTCTCTGAACTGCCTCTATTTTGTCAATGTTGAGAACAAGGGATGGGAGGGTCTCGGCACCCAATTAACGATTTAGGTTCGAGCAGACTCCATAGACCGTAAGGCCTAATCTGCTGGCAAATAGTATGTTAGTATGTTAATGTCCTTCTGGATATGTGGTCTCCAGAACTCAACATAATACTCCAGCAGAGGCTTCACCAGTGATCTGTATAGTGGCATAACCACCTCTTTTCTCCTGCTTGTTATGCCCCTCCCTATGCACCCCAACACTCTGTTTGCTCATCCCACTACCTTTTCACACTGTTTAGTCACCTTCAGGTCATCAGATACGATAACCCCCAGGTCTCTCTCCTGACTTATGGTGGCCAGAATTTCCCCACCCATCCTGTACTCCTCCCTTGGATCCCTGTGACCCAGGTGCATGATCTTGCACTTTTCAGCATTGAAACTCAACTGCCAGACACCTGACCACTCATCTAATAAGCTTTGGTCCTTTCTTATTTTTTCCACCAGTATGCAACATTTATCTCTCCCCTTCCGCCCAACTTGCTCACACTCAGTGCCAGAATCTTGCTCTCTCAATTTCTGTCTGCCTCCCACCATGTCACCCACCACATTGGTGAAATGCAGAATTCCCTATTTATATTTCTGTATGAGGGGACATTACTTTTTTTTTAACGGTCGCGTCAGCTCTCTCTCTCCGTATTCCTGAGTGCACCATGTTGTAAGAGGGAGAGAGAGAGAAGAGAGAGAATGTGCAAGAGCAAGTGTGCATGTTTTTTTTTTTTTTTTGCTTTCCATTATGGTCCATACAGGCAAGCAGGGAGAGATGTTAATGGACAATGGATCACACTGAGGAGGGCATCTGAGTAGGATCTGTTCAATCCGGTAGGACCACCATCACAAATGCTTAAACTGCTTAATTACACCACTCATCCCACCAAACCAAATTCCATGCAGGACCAAACTCCTTTTTCAGTTTATTTATACTGTGTAACTGTGGCATGACCATTTAGGATGCCGTGCCTGGAGAAGCCAGGAAAAAGCAGATTGCAGACCAAACCAAACATTTGCACTGGGATCAGTGGAACACACTTAACTGGGTGCTGCTGTTAGGGATTGCTGTTTTATTCTGGAAAAACAGAGCACTCATCACCTTTCACAGAATCACAAACACCTGGTCTGCAGTGTTTAATCCTTTACCGAGTGCAGCAAAAAGCAGATTAAGAGAACTTCTTCTGGATACACAACTCACCTGACATGTTCACATTTACAGTGCTTTCTCACTGTAAATGTGAAATGCATCACGCTAGTTGTGTATCTAGTGGAACCTCTTTTAATCTGCTTTATTTCTGCACTCAGTAAAGGATTAAAGAATATAATTCAGGCATCCATTATTCTTTAAAAGGTGGTAAGTTCTCCATTTTTCCCTGAATGAATCTGTTTTCTTTATCCATCGCAAGAACTTGTGATCAGCGGCTCATTGTGGGAATGGCTCCCACCAGTCAAATGAGTTACTGTTTTTTCTTTATTTTTTTGTTTGGTTAAGCTTTCTGAATTAGTGGCCTTGATGGAGGAGGAACATCTGGATATCGTGGCAGTCACAGAAACATGGTACGCACAAAACCATGACTGGGACGTAAACATACCAGGATACACTATCTACAGGAGGGACAGGGAGGGTAAAAGAGGAGGAGGAGTAGCTCTTTACATAAGGGAAGGAATCAAGCAACAGAACAAAAGAGTAAACAGGGAGGAGAAGAAGCACTGTGGGTTAATTTGGAAACCGGCAATGGCTCCACAATCCGCACAGGGGTTGTATACAGACCCCCTTCTCAGGGGGAGGAAATGGACAAGGAAATGATAGAAAGTATACTTAGAATGTCAGAAAAAGCGGAGATATTGCTGATGGGTGATCTGAATATGCCAGATGTTAACTGGAGTGCAGTTGCAGCAGCCACTTCTAAGAGTGGGGTTATTCTAGATGCCCTACAGGGGCATGCCTTAGACAACTAGTATTGGAGCCCACTCGAGAGGGAGCAATCTTAGACCTGATTCTCTCAAATGGAGATGAAGAGACGATCACAGATGTAGAAGTGGGTAGCCATCTGGGAACTAGCGACCATCTAACAGTATGGTTCACAATAAACACAGCAATAGAGTCAAGCCATACAAAAACAAAGGTACTGGATTTTAGGAGGGCTGACTTTGCCAAAATGGGTGAGTGCCTAAGGAATGCACTAGCAAATGGGCAGGAAGGAGGGGTGGAAGAACAATGGGGAATAATAAAAACTGCCATCACAGAGGTAACAAGCCTTTGTGTAAAGCAAATAAACAAAATGAAATGAGGTAAGAAACCACTATGGTTCTCAAAGGAAGTGGCAGTGAAGGTTCAAGAGAAAAAGAAAGCATTCAGGAAGTACAAGGAATCACAGAAGGTACAGGACAGAGAACTGTATCAGTTAAAGCAAAAGGAAGCTGGGAAGGCAGTCAGAACAGCAAAGGCCCAAACCAAGGAAAAGATAGCCAACTCAGTTAAGAAGGGGGATAAAACCTTTTATAGGTACATCAGGGAGCGAAGGAAGACCAATAGAGGATAGTGAGGCTTAATAAAGGGGAGGAGGGTGGGCAGAGGTGACTGTGAAAAGGCAGAGATACTAAACAAATATTTTTGCTCAGTATTTACAAAGGAAGGGGGAGGTACCTAAAACAAACAGTAGAAACACTCTGGATACAGAAGTTGATACCAGCCCATTTACAGAAGAAAGGGTTCTGAAAGAACTCTTAAAACTGAAGGTGGACAAAGCAATGGGGCCTGATGGGATTCATCCCAGAATTCTAAAAGACCTAAGGGTAGAACTAGTGCCACCACTGACTACCCTCTTTAACAAATCATGGGAGGATGGGGTGGTACCCGAGGACTGGAGAAGGGCAGATGTGATTCCGTTTCACAAAAGTGGGAGCAAGGCAGAAGCAGGAAACTACAGACCTGTTAGTTTAACCTCCGTGGTAGGAAAATGATGGAATCACTTCTGAAGGAAAGAATTGCCGAGTATCTAGAGGCCAGAGGGCACAGGACCCAAGGCAGCATGGATTCTGCGGGAAGGTCATGCCAGACAAATCTGATGATTTCTTTGACTGGGTGACCAAAGTAGTTGATCAGGGAGGGGCTGTGGACATGGCCTACCTAGACTTTAGCAAGGCATTTGACACAGTCCCACACAAAAGATTAATATACAAGTTAGCCAGCCTGGGAGTGGGTCCCAAGATGACAGCTTGGGTAAAGAATTGGCTGGAGAATAGGACACAGAGAGTAATAGTAAATGGAGTCCACTCTGAAAAAAGGGGGGTTAGTAGTGGGGTACCGCAGGGTTCAGTATTGGGACCGGTCCTCTTCAATGTCTTTATAAGCGACATTGCAGAGGGACTGGAAGGAAAAGTATGTCTCTTTGCAGATGACACAAAGATCTGCAACAGAGTTGATGCACAAGGTGGGGCGGAAAGGATGAGAAGGGACTTGGCAAGGTTAGAGGAATGGTCAAATGTATGGCAGCTTAGATTCAATGCTAAGAAGTGCAAGGTAATGCACCTGGGAAACAAAAACCCAGGGGAAGAGTACACAATGGGGGGTGAGATACTAACAACAACAAAAATGGAAAGGGACCTGGGGGTAGTCATATCAGATGACCTAAAGGTGGGCAAGCAATGTGAGAGGGCAGCAAGGAGGGCTGGGGGGATACTGGGATGCATAGGGAGAGACATCACCAGTAGAAAACAAGAAGTTATTATCCCTCTGTAAAGACAGCTGGAGAGATCCCATCTGGAGTACTGCATGCAGTTCTGGAGACCCAATCTCTGCAAAGACATAGACAGGATGGAAGCTGTCCAGAGGAGGGCAACTAAAATGGTGCAGGGTCTGCACCGGAAGACATATGAAGAGAGACCTAAGGAGCTTAATATGTATAGCCTTGAGGAAAGGAGGGAGAGGAGGGACATGATAGAAACTTACAAGTACCTCAAGGGAATCAACAAAGTCCAAGAGGGTAGCATCTTTCAAAAAAAGAGGTGTGCAAGAACAAGGGGGCACAATTTGAAGATAGAAGGGGGCAGCTCAGAGGTAATTTAAGGAAGTATTTTTTTCACAGAGAGGTTGTGGATGCCTGGAACAGCCTTCCAGAGGAGGTTGTGGGGTCAAAAACAGTGGTGGAATTCAAGCATGCATGGGACAGTCATAAGGCAATTCTAGGGGGTGGGGGTAGGATGAAGTAGGCTGCCGGTTAACTAGGATCTGCAGCTTATCCATCAGGTAGGGAAATGGGCAGACTGGGTGGGCCAAGCGGTCCTTATCTGCCGTCAAATTCTATGTTTCTATGTTTCTATGAGTGCTACCTTTTCAATGTTAGGACTTTTAATTTAATTGATTCTTTTGGTAACCAGGTAAGGCTCACTAGGCACTAGTGCCTGTTTTCTGCGATGACCTGGGAGCACTGGGGTGGTCAAGTGACTTGCTCAGAGTCACACAGTATGCAAGTAGAGGTTGTGGGAATTAAACCCAGTCCTGCTGGATGGTTCTACCATGCTGACTCGACAACAGTGTTGTTGAAGTTCGGCATAGCGAGATCCCCAATGTCGACAGGTGAAATTTCGCATGTCAAACATTGGTGTATTTCTCTCAGGGGGCTGTGCCTCCTGCACCCCCTTCTTAATATAACTAACTCTGAGTCAGAGATAGTTTGAGGGAGGATGGGCAACAGACAGCGAAAGTGTGGATTACTGCTCTCTGGTCCTTAACATCGACAATGTTGGAACCTGTCAACCTTGTCGATGTTAAGGACTGCTTCGTCCCGGAGTCGTCCGGTTGGCATACCCTGATGAATGTACCAAGCTCGTTACTCTAACCTCTAGGCTATACTGCCAGCCATGTTTGCCCACTTCTGGTGTACCAGACCCAATGTGTTTTACATGGAACTCCAATAAACTGTTAGTGAGCAGATGGCAGAACAGTGCAGCTTCCCCCCACTGCATCACTGTCTTATAGTGGGACTGTGCGCCTGATGACCAGACCCAAAAAGTTTCAGTCTACAGATATCTCATGGACATTGTTGAAATGCTAGATTAGAAAAGATTATGAACATAATCACATTACAGTTAGTGGCAATAAGCCCTGACTCATTACCCTAGTTACATATTAGGGCCTCATTACACTAACTCTTTAAAAGATGTCTATCCCTGCTCTGTCTGCTATGTTTAGAACACTATGAAATCAAGCTGCTAGGAAGGACAACCATTTCAAGATGGATGCTGGTGATATCATCTATGATGCCATCAGATGCAGCTGCTCATAGAGAAGCAACAGCTCTTAGATTAGCATATACAAGTCTTTTGTAGACACTGTAGTACTTCCGTTCTATACTACTATATGACTTGGGGTGCCAGCATGATGCAGTGTGATTTAAAATATATCAAAGACTGGTCCAAAGAAACATTTTGGAAATAAACCCAGAAAAAAATAAAGAAATGAGATTCAGAAAGTCAGGTAGATGGGTTGCATGCCCCAATGTTCAGAGGGTCAGTGAATTTGTTGGGAATTATTATCTAACAGGATTTGAAGTGGAAGAAACAGGTAGAATCTATGCTTAAGAAGGCAAATTCTAGATTATAAATTCTTACATTGCTACATAGAGCAGGGGTAAGTCAGCAGGATTTAATGTACTACTACAGTACTGTAATTCGACTGGTGTAAGAGTTTGGGAGCCCAGTATGGAACAGGGACTTACTAAGAAAGAGAGCACAGATATAGAAAGAATCCAGAGGAGAGCACTATGACGAAGTTTTAAAGTTATGTAAATTGCAGAAGTTAAGTGACAGGAAGAAAAAGATGGAAATGAAACAGTATGATGAAATTTATGCTCCTAACCACAAGTTATTCCACATCTTTCCACCAAAAGAGAATGTGAGTTAGGGTTTTTGGAATCAGTGTAGGTGGAAGAAACCAGGAGTTAGGATGGAGACATATAAACAACCTTTCATTATAAGGGAGATTCATTGGTAGTGTCCTTCTATTATGAAATTTATCCAGAAAAGGGATTTTTGTGATGTACTGTAGCTAACAAAACTAAAAAGAAGCCAGAACATGTTGGGGTAAAAGTGAAAGTGTGTGGGTATAGGAAGCTTTTTAATAAATGAAATGTATCAGTTTCAGGTTTTTCACTTTGCGTATGAATTCGGTAGAGTTATATAGTTTTGCATTGGGTAGAGTGTTCTTTTTAAGTAATGTGTAGTGATAGGCTTATTGTACATGTTTAGAAATGTGTGTAAAGAGGGTTGCCCAATTAAAAGGGCAGATCCCATTGTCCTAGGCCCTGCCAAGATGTGGAAAGCTCAAAGGGGGAAGGGGCTATAGGCATGAGTCACAGAAAGAGGGAGTGGGGAGTGAGATCACAAAGGGGGAGGGCAAAGGAGGTGGAGAACAATGAGGTGGCAACAATTGAATGGACAGAGTGAGCTGAAGGGGGAAGGCAAAGAGAGCAGTGAAAAAGGGCTGCACAGCAGTGGGGAGCTCACAAATTGCTCCAAAGTAATTTTATTCTGCAAGCACATCAGTCGTTGGCAAGATTTGAATACAGCCATTGGGCTTTTGTTTGGTATTTGGAGTTAAAATCACAGCTAATGGTTAAGGTACAGTTAAAACCGAGCAGGATTTTATAAAATATATAGACATACAAGCAAGTGAGGTGCGCAGCAAGAGAACTGGACAGTGAGTAGAAACCGCGTGGCTAAAAGAAACAAGGTAAGACGCATTACTTAAGAGAGAGGAGCGATGAATAAGATGGTGAAGGCAAGCAGATGCCTCCATGGGAAAGGTGAAACGAGTGCTGGAAAAGCGCAAGGAAGAGGCTTAGAAGTGGGTAGGCAGAGCCTGCTCTGCAACGGATGCTGGAAAGGCCAGCGAGGGTAAGAGCAGCAGTGAGGCCAAGAGAGACCGGGGGGGGGGGGTTTGATCAGATGGACCGCAAACCACCGAATGGAAGAATGGTTCGGGGGGGGGCGAGAGAGAGAGACAAGGGCGGCAGCAGGGCATCGAGAGGGATGCAAGCAGGGGAGTTTGAGGACAGTGAATGGGATTATCAATGATGAGGGGGTGAGCATAACAGACAGGGGTGAGGGGCAGAGAACACCAGGCCTACCGCATGGCAGTGGTAGGATAACGGACTCTGAGGCAAGGGAGTTATTTGGGGACTGCAAACACTGAAGGAGAAGAAAAAGGCTGATGAACAATGAACGGGCTGGGATTTGGAAGGAAAGAAGAGAGAGATAGGAGGATGTGTGAGGATTGAAGGAGGCCATTTTGATCGGCTGCATGGCAATGGCATGTGATGTCACCGCTGCACGGATAGGGAAATATAGGAAGAACTTCGAAAGCTTGGACTGGGCCCATACGAAGGGATTGCAGGAATACCACCTTGGAGGTGTTTGGGGGACAAGGGGCAAGCTTTACAAGGAGAGCGGTCACAGAGGGGCAAGGAGGCTGGCATAGAAGACCGCAAGGGGGAGAGAAAGAGGCTGCATGGACCTACCTTGTGGCGATGGCGTGTGACGTCATTGCCGCGTGGTGGGGGGAGCGAAGGAGTAGTCAGGAGGAAAAGTAAGCGCTTCTGCTGGTGCAGAGGACAGGGCACAAGGACGGGACATCCAGGTTCCTGGGTTAAAAGGCTGGTTTCTGCATATTTTACAGAACGGGGGACAGGGTACGATAATTTGGTGAGCCACAGCAGCCCAGCTGAGGGGGATGATGCCCGGAGGACACAGGGTGCAGAATGCTGCAAGAAGGGGTGGTCAAAAGTGATCACAAAAGGGCAAGGAGGCCGATGGGGGAACCGCAAGAGGGAGTGAAAAAGGCTGCATGGGCCTACCGCGTGGTGATGGCGTATGATGACATCAACGCGTGGGGAGGGGAACAGTCAGCATAAAAGGAAGGGAGCTGGAAAAGGGAACCAGAGCCGGGGGCAGCGATCGCTCACTTGGTGAGCCGCAACAGCCCTACTTGTGGGGATGATTTCTGAAGGGCGCAGTGCCGAAGAGAGAGGGGATCTAATAGTGGTGATACGGACAGGTCAGAGGGAGCCCACGACATCAGGGGGAACCAGCATTCCTGGAGGCTGGCAGTGGGAAGAACTGGATCAGAGGGGGTGGGTTAATAATAAATAAATAAATAAACAACAAAATCCCAAACAATAAAATGTTTGTGACCTGTCTGATGTTCATTGTAGATTCAGCACAGCAAGAATGGCACCAAAGAAGGCACAGCCCAGCAAAGAGGAGTGCTACAAAGCGGTGATGGACCTGGTGGAAAAAGCAAATTGGTTACTGGAGGTGGCAGAGCCAGAGGGAGGGGAAAAGGGCACAGACCGGAAGGGGAAGATGGGTAGGGGTTGGGAGTTTAATTACAGGGTGCCGACAAGGAGTAGTTTACTGTAACCTAGGTCGGTGATGCCGAGCTCTGAACCAGCGGCTCCTCCATGTCCAGCTCCTGGTAATCTGGTCCCAGAACCTGGCCCAGACCTAGTGGGAGTACCAGAACCCGAGACTCCAAGGCTCCAGCCGATCCTCCCAGAACCAGCTCAGACACCATCGGACCCACTGCCTGTGATACCCAGCACAACAGGAGACCCCCAGCTTAGAGCAGGTAATCAGGTGGTGACCATGGAGAGCAATGTAAAAGAATATGTGGAGCAGATGTTGAAAAGTATGGGGGAGAATGGCATAGAACAGCTAGAGGAAGCGTTAGGAGAGATAAAAGGAGTAGGATGTGACAAGGGAAGAGTAGCGATAGCAGGGGACACTGCGGGTGGTAGGGAGCTCGGGGCACCGGGGGTGCGCCTGGTGGACCATGTGCCTATGACCATGAAAGAGAAGATCTGGAAAGGGAATATGTTGATATTTTTGCATTGGAAAATGTAGATAATATGGATAAGTACGAGGAGAAGGATAGCTTTGAAAAGAAGGACATGGCGGCAGCAATGGTTTTGCTAGGTAAAGGAGAGGAAGACAAGACATGGAAGGGGAAAATCTGGGACAATTGGTGCACAGGTTTCATTTATTTTATGGCCATTGTCATTGAGAAGTGGCCAGAGCTGTCCACCCCTCTCTTAACCTATTCCGTCATAATAAAAAACGCATATAAAAAAGGCGGGCATAGCTGGTTAAAGTACGATGAGAAGTTGAGGAAGAGAATGGCTCACTTTAGAGATGTAAAATGGGATGTGAGGCAGATAGACTTGTGGCTGGAAATCTATACGGGCCCCACAGAGAGGGAGACAGAAGGAGAAAAAAGAGGTGGGACAGCTGCAAAAGCCTGCTGGGGATACAACAGGGCCGCCTGCTCATGACCGAATTGCCGTTTCTGGCATGTTTGTTCCAAGTGTGGGGGACATCACCCGGCATCCAAATGTAGATACAGCTGGGAGAAGGGGTCCAGTAACCAGGACAGCACATACCAACCACCCTTTTGGAGCAGTCAGAACTCCTTTCGGGGGCAACAATGGGGAGAGGTAGCAGGGGAGTGGGGCGGGAGGGAGGGACAGTCCTTTCACACCCGACAACAGGACTTGTGAGACTTGGGCGAAGGGGTTCCAGCTGGCCTGGACATCCATAAGAATAGAAGGAATGGAAAAGTGGATGGGTTAGTACCCGGACCGGGTGGCCAGGAGGTTGCAGGCAGGTTTTCGGACAGGTTTTAGCCTGCAATTTTGGGGCTGTAGGAAAAGGATGAAGGCAAAAAACCTCCAATCAGTGCAAGGAAAGGAGACAATCCTGGTAAAGAAAATTCAAAAAGAGGTGGCAGCGGGGAGGGTGGAAGGCCCGTTTGCCTCCCCTCCATTGCCAAACCTGAGAGTTTCCCCATTGGGACTGGTGCCCAAGAAACAGGAGGGCAAGTACCGGGTCATACATCATCTGTCCTACCTGGATGGGGAGTCGGTCAATGATGCCATTGGGGAAGAAGATAGCAGGGTTAGCTATGCCACCCTGGAAGATGCTGTGTGACTCATTAGATCAAAATGGGAGGCATGGGTGGCAAAAACAGACATAGAGTCAGTTTTCCGGCTACTGCCGGTCAGACCAAAGGATTGGGATTTACTAGGCTTCCAGGTGGAAGGAAAATACTACTTTGACAAGGCCATACCAGTGGGGTGCTCAATAGTATGCGCCACATTTGAGATGTTTAGTGCTTGGCTACAATGGGCATTCCAGAGGCGTTTTGGGTACCACACAGTAGTACACTACCTGGATGATTTCCTATTCATCGGGGAAGGGAGGCAGAAGAACGAGGCCATGCTGAGAGATTTTCAGGTGCTATGTCAGGAGGTGGGGGTGCCACTAGCAGCAGACAAGACTGAAGGACCCAGTCGGACAATAGAGTTCCTAGGACTGGAGCTGGACACGACACGGGAACTGTACCGGTTGCCTGACAAAAAGGTGAAGAGGTTGCGGGAGTTGTTGAAAAAGGTAGGGGGACACAGGAGAGTACAGCTGCGACAGGTGCAACAACTCTTGGGGCACCTGAACTTTGCATGTAGAGCCATTGCACTGGGGCGCACATTTACAAAGCGTTTAGCGTGGGCAATACGGTGGGCTAAGCAGCCTCATCATTGGATAGACCTTAATAAAGGGACCAGGGAGGACATGGCAGTGTGGGAACACTTCCTGCAAGCCTACAATGAGCAAACATTTTGGCAGGATGAAAGGCTTTACAACACATAATTACAGCTGTATACAGACGCCGCAGGGGGCATCGGCATGGGGGGATACTTCCAAGGTCAATGGTTTGCAGAACCATGGCCGGAGGACTTTTTCCAGGAGGGGGTGATGAAAGACATCACCTTCTTGGAGCTGTTCCCCATATAGGTTGCAATGGTAGTCTGGGGAATGGAGCTTAGGAACCAGCAGGTCACATTTTGGAGTGATAATAAGGCAGTGGTGGAAGTGCTGAACAGGAGAAGGACGAAGTCGGAAAGGGTGATGAGGGTTTTGGGTAAGATGGTGTGGATGGTCTTGACCCTGAACATGTCTTTCAGGGCCAAGCACATTGATGGTGTGGATAATGTGATAGCTGATTGCCTCTGCCGATTGCAGATGGACAAATTCAGATCATTGCATCCAGAGCAGAGTCCCAGCAGACCACCATCCTGATGCATGTATGGTCGATTGGATTGGGGGAGCTGAAGTACTGTTCCAAAACTCCTGGGCCCCCAGGAGTCTGAGAGCTTATGAGACCTCTTAGAGGGCCTTTCAGGAATTCCGGGAGCAGTACTGCAGACAGGTAAGTGGGGCAGTGACAGGGGAGCAAGTGGCAAGATTTATAGTGATGGGATGGAACCAGATCATGGCGCACGTGACATGGGGGTACATCTGGCGGCTATAGGACAGATCTGTGTGCTAAGGGGGTAGGAGGATCCAACGAAAAGCAACCTGATCTGCAGAATGATGCAGAGTTGGAGCTGGGGATCGGATAAGAAACAGGATACCAGAAGGCTGATCTCTGAGGGACTGATGGTAAGGCTGATAAGTGCACTACAACATATCTGCAGTTCACGTAGTGAAGCTGTGTTGTTTCATGCCCTTTACACCACCATGTACAGTGGGGCTTTTAGGCTGAGGAGGTAGTGGGGCACAGCAAGCGGACAGAAGGGGGGCTGCAGTGGGCAGACATGGAATGGAGAGAAAAGGCAGTAGGAGTGCTCCTAAGGAGGTCAAAGATAGATCAGCAAGGGCAAGGCAGGAGCGTGTGGCTGAGGAAGCACCCCAACGTGACCATTTGCCCAGTAAAGGCGCTGCATGTGTACACGGCAGAACGTCCAGGCCAAAGAAATGCAGGTGTATTCATACATGGGGACAGTAAACCTGTCTCCGGGTACCAGGTAACTTCGGTACTGCACAAAGGACTCCGATTTTTGGGAGAACCACGGGAAGGTTATTCCTCCCACTCATTCAGGATTGGGGCCGCCTCAATGATGACAGAGCAAGGTAGCAGGCTGGAGGAGATCAAAGAAAAAGGTAGGTGGGCTTCAGGATGTTATAAAACTTACATTCAGAAAATACAACAATAAAAAATTCTGTTTTGTCTCCCACAACAGGTGCAAGGAAGAAGGTAATGGGGGGGTGGGAGGGGATGGAGTGAAGTCATATAATTCATCTGTGTGCTTCTGGTTGTGCAGGTTTGACCAGGAGACTGGAGGCATGGATCTGTGGACACTCGTTCATTCATTGGGCAGAGAAGTGGGTAGCCAGAAGGCAAGGGGGAAAACAGCTATACTTGGACAGTGACACAATACGGCTGGTGTGGAAAGGTCGTCGGGGAGTGAAATGGGCACAACTGCTACCAGAGCTCAAGAAAATCAGGAGAGACCACAGGCAGCCCGATCTGATCGTTATACACCTTGGGGGAAACGGCCTGGGAACAAGGCCCTGGCTGGACATTTTTTATCAGATAAAACTTGATGTGGAAAAAATAAAGGAATGGTGGCCAGAGATGACGTTGGCCTGGTCTGAGATCATGCCTCGAAGGGTGTGGCGGCAGGCAGAGAGCCATAAGGGAAAGGACAGGGCCAGAAAGTGCATGAATGCGTGGGTGGGAAGATTATTCAAGAACATGGGAGAGATTAAACATACCCCATGGGATTCTGGAGTGGGTAGATGAATAATATAGGGGGGATGGGATACAGAAGGCAAAGAGAGCAGTGAAAAGGGGCTGCACAGCAGTGGGAGCTCATAAATTGCTCCAAAGTAATTTCCCACCCACCCACCCAATAGGAAGGGCAGAAGGGCACTGTGGTAGGTGGAACACAGTGCGCCACTGTGGTAGGTAGAACTCAGTGGTAGGCTGCAGGTACTGCTGAAGGTGGACAGCAGAAAAGGGGGAAGGAAGAAAAGAGAAAAGGGGGGAGGAAATAAAGCAAAAGACACAAGTTTGACAAGCAAGAGGCAGAGGCACGGTGTGTATGCTCATGACCCCCTTTTCATGACATAAGAGGAAGAGGCCAGGCCCCTCCATGATGTACATCTGGAAGGCAGAAGAAAAGAAGGGATTGGTAGCAATTATGAAGTGAACAAAAATGTAAAGGAGATATTGTATGTCAATACAATGCAAATACAATGGATGTAAATATAATGGTAAAGAGATTACACGTGGAATTCTGGAGATGTACATGATGTGAACATGTTAATTTGTGAATGTTATAGTTGTGACAAAAACAATAAAATCATTGCCAAAACTGAGCAACCACACACACAATATGGTCTGTGTATTTATTGATGGGGTTCTGGGGACAATGAATACATATAACTGTCAGTCCACTGGGAGGCTGCAGTTGTGTACAATAAGCTAAACTAAACTATTCACATCTGACAGACCTGACAGAAAATGGCTTTAAAAACATTGCAGTTCGTTTTTCTGCATAGAAGCAGAATTTGTTGGCAGAAAATGACCACTTGGCTCTCCCAGTTTAACCAGATGGTCTCTGCCAAGTCTGTCTCCGGTGACCGTCCCTCCTCCTTGCCTATTTACTAATATTCTCCTATGTCTATCCCACGCATGCTTGAAGCCTCCTACCGTTTTCACTTCCACCACTTCCACTGACAGTCTGTTCCAGGCATCTGTCACTCTTTCAGTGAAGTAGTACTTCCTCACATCCCTCTTAAACTCTTCACCCCCAGCTTCATTGCATGCCCTCTGGTCCTGGTGCTCTTTCTAATTTGAAAGAGACTCCCCTCTTGCACACTGTTCACCACTGAGGTGCCCGTAGGTCTTTATCAGGTCCCTCTTGCTCTCGTCTCTTCCAAGATGTACATGTTGCGATCCCTCAGTCTCTTCTCATAGGAATTTTGGTGCAGCCCTGCATCATTTTAGTTGCCCTCCTCTGAACTGCCTCCACCTTGTCCATGTTCTTTCTGAGGTGCAGTCTCCAGAACCTGACACTAAACTCGATAACACCCACATCCTATACTCATCTCCTGGGTTCCTATTCCCTAGGTGCATCATTTTATACTTTTTTGGCATTGAACCTGAAATGCCATATACTTGATCACTCCTTGAGTTTCCCAAGATCCCTATGCATTATTTCCAACCCCTCATGATTGTCCACCCTACTGCATTTTTTAGTGTGATCTGTAAAAAGATATACATTCCCTTCTAGTTCTTCTGCAATTGCACTTATGAAACCATTGAGGTGGACCAGTACCAGTACTGAGCCCTGTGGCACCCCACTGGTTGTTTCCCCATCATTAGAGTGAGTGCTGTTAACTACCACCTTCTGTGGCTTATCTGTTAACCAGTTCCTAATCCAGTTCACCACATTGGATCCGACCCCTTGGCTATCAATTTCTTTATCAGTCTTTTATGTGGCACAGTATCAAACAGTGTCGAAGGCCTTGTTAAAATCCAGATAGGTCACGTCCAGTGTTCTACCCCGATTTATTTCCCTGCTCACACAAGCAAAGAAATCAATCAGATTTGTCTGGCATGAAATTCCTTCCATGAATTCATGCTGTCTGTGGTCTTGCAGCCCATTGAATTCAAGATACTCTAGCAGCCTATATTCATTAATAGTAAATATAGAGTATAATGTATGGTCATCAGTTGTTAACCAGTTTGTTAACCATCGAGAGGTTGCCAGGGTGACTGGGTTCAAGTCACAATGGCAACCTCGACATGGCTTAAAAACTGGTTAATGATCGATGCACCATACATTACATTTTATAGTGTATGTTACCAATAACTTAAAAACAAAAAAAACAGGTCCTTACTGAAGTTATTTCAGTCACTGCCACTCTGCTCCAGGTCATGCTTTCACCGCTGCAGCCATTTCAAGGCCATTGGATCAAGATGCACGCATGTGCAGACTGTTCCTGGTTGTTAACCCATCAATGTGACATACCATCAATAGGTTAACAACATTGTGACATCACATCAATGGTAAAACGTTATAAAAAGGTAGATTTCTACATATAACAACATTCTACCATACATTATATAGAGGATAATGTATGGTCCTCTATCGTTAACCGGTCAGTTAACAGTCGAGAGGTTACCAGAGGCGACCATGTAAACCTTGAAGCGGCCTTGAAGAGTTTTATGTTGCAGGCAACCTGGTGAATAAAATTGACAGGTTGCCGATAGAGGACCATACATTATTTTTATAGTGTATGGTCTCACTATCAAAAATTAAGCAGCTTATGTTTTTCCAAAAGTCACCACCGCGGCCCTTCAGTCCTTCCCCGTCGGTTTCCCTTCAGTTGGTTACCCGTCGAAAAAAAAGCACGCACATGCGCAGACCACTTGCTGTTGTTAACCTATCGATGTGATGTAGGATCGATAGGTTAACAACATATCTACGTCACATCGATAGGTTAACAACCTTAGGAAATGATGATTTCCTAAGGTTAACAGCGTTCTAACATACATTATAATGAAGTTATAGATGATCCAACTCAGATTGCAGAGGTATTTTGTGATTACTTCTGTTCTCTTTTTGTCAAAACCAGACCATACACTGTAAATGTTCCCAATAATAGGATCACAACTCTAGAAATATCAGAGGAAGAAATAATAAAAAAGAATTAAGTATTTAAAAAAATCAAAACTCTGCAGGCCCTGATCACATTTCGCCAAGGATGCTAAAACTCGTAACCCTGGGTATTGCAAAACCATTAAAATATATTTTTTTGGCTTCCATGACACATGGTGAAATCCCATCAGACTGACTTTCTGCAAATGTGATACCAATATTTAAATAAGGGAACAAAATGGAGTATGAAAACTACAGACCGGTAAATCTGACCTCGGAACTGTACCAGGTAAGCTCCTGGAATCTATTACTAAAGGTGATTTAGTTAGCCATTTACACAAAGAGAATCTAATAGATACTGAACAACACGGTTTTACTGCAGGGAGATCTTGTGTAACTAATCTACATTGCTTTTATGAGAAAATCTCTCAAACTTTGGATAATGGTAAACCAGTAGATTTTATTTATTTAGACTTTTTCCCCACCACTGAGATGAGACTGACTGGCCTATAATTGCTAGCCTTCACCCTGCTGCTATTGTTATGTAGAGGGGTCATGTCTGCTGTCCTCCAGTCCTCTGGTACCACACCTGTTCCAGTGAGTTGCTGAATAAGACCTCCAGTGGGGCAGCTAGCAGCTCCCTGTTTTCTTTTAGTACCCTTGAGTGTATCATGTTCAGTCCCATAGCCTTATACATCTTTAGAGCTGCAAGTCCCGTCAGTACTTACTTGTGTCCACCCCTCTCCTTTGTTCCTGCTGCTCCCTAGTGGTCCATCCCCCCTCCCTTGACTGTGAAGACTGAGCAGAAGTTCAGGATGTCTGTTTTTTTTTTGGTCCTCTGCTGTGCAGTCTCCCCCTACCCCTTACTATTTCTCTCCTTGTTTTCCTCTTCTCACTTATGTATCCGAAGAAAGTCTTATCCCCTGGATAGCCTTTTCTCTGCCTGAAACTTTGTCCACACAATACCTTTCCTGCTGGCCTCTATTTTACCTGGTACATAGAAACAGAATTTGATGACAGAGAATGATCGCTGGGTCCACCTAGTCTGCTCGTTTTCCCTACCTGTTTCATATACCGCAGATCCTAAATGATCTGCAGCTTACCCTCTCTTTCCTATTGCTAGAGTTCCTTTATGTCTATCCCATGTGTTTTTGAGTTCCTCTACCATTTTTGGCCCTACAACCTTTACAGGGAGGCTGTTCCATGTATCCACCACCCTTTCCTTGAAAAAATACTTCCTTGCATTACCCCAAAGTCTACCTCCCTCTATCTTTATCATAGCCCGTTGTTCCTGAACATCTTTTTTTAAAAGATGCTACCCTCTTGTATCTTATTTATACCCTTGAGGTGTTTGAAAATCTCTATCATAGCCCCCCACTCCTCCAGGGAATACATGCTGAGATCCCCAGTTTCCACTCATATGACTTTTGGTGCAGCCCCTGAACCATTTTTGTCATCCTTCTCTGAACTGCTTCTACTCTATCTATGTCCTTCTGGAGATGCAGCCTCCAGAACTGGACACAGTACTCTAGATGAGGTCTTACCAATGTTCTATACAGTGGCATCACCACCTCCTTCCTTCTGCTGGAGATACCTCTCCTTATGCACCCCCAGCATTCCACTGGCTCTCCTCACAGCCTTCTCACATTGTTTGGTAACCTTTGGATCATCAGATATGGTTACTCCCTGGTCCCTTTCCTTTTTGGTGGCTGTCAGTACCTCCCCCCATCATGTACTCTTCCCTGTCATCCTCCCTCTGAGTTTTCTTATTTTTTTAGTTTTTGTTTACCAAATAGGTGTACTAGACAATACAATGCCTATTTTCAGATACAACTTGGAGAGCACAACAAAAAAATGCCACCTTTTTTTCTTTCACTACCTTGGCCCCTTCCCTAGAGAACCATAACTGTCTATTTTTCCTTCTGCTTTTACTCACTTTTTTCACGCAGAGGCTGGTTGCCTTAATTATGCCCACCCTTATTTTTCCCCACTGTGCCTCTACCCCTCCCTGGCAATCATACCCTATGAACCAGTTTCTGAGGTAGTCTTCCATTTCTTTAAAATCTGCTCTCCTAAAGTCCAGGACCCTCATCCTCATGTGGTTTGCCATTGTTACTGACAATGTAAAACCACACTGTACGGTGATCACTGGAACCTAGGGGACTGTCCACTGTGATGTCTACAATTCTATCCCTGTTTGTAAGCACCAGGTCTAGCACTGCCCTGTCCTTAGTGGGTTCATTGACTAGATGCCTGAGAAAAGCATCTTGTACAGAGTCAAGGATGGTCCTGCTCCTTGCCAAAGCTGCAGTTAGAAGGTTCCAAACCACATCTGGCAGATTGAAGTCACCAACTAGCAGCACCTTCCCCTTAATTGCCATTCTGATGATGGCATCCCTAAGTGCCTTATCCAAATCCGCTCCCTGTGCAGGAGGTTTGAATACCACCCCTGTATGGATAGCATGACTCCATCATCTGTCTCCAGGGATGACCACCTCAGCCCTTCCATTCCTCTGGGGGCCACATCCATGTGGATTCACTCCCTCTACTGCTTCACTCCCCGTCTCCCTGAATCAAGTAAGCCAGTATGGCATGTCCCAGTCATGGCTGTCAGCGCACCACAACACTATTATGGCCACCAAATCCAGGCTAGTCTCCACCATGATGGCCTCCAGATTTGGAGCTTTATTTCCCAGACTCCTTGCATTGGTGCACATGGCTCTCCATACCTTCCTTCCTTCCTCGTGCCTACTTTCTTGCTCCACCCCCCTGCTTGTTTTGTTTAGAGATGTGTGAAGTTGAAAAACTTTGCTTCACAGATTAAGTCACGAATTCACCTCACTTCGCAAATTAATTCACCATGTGACATCACGAACTTCGCAGAAAACCTGATAACGCCATGGAATGCAAAGTCTGAACTTTGCTAGTGAAGTGAGGCACAGAGGCAAAGTCTCAAAAAGCCTGCAAAATTGCGATTTCGCTGGTGAAGTTTGGTACAAAGGCAAAGTTTGCAATTAATTTAATGGGACTGGAGGATGGAGGTCACATGTTGCTGAACAGTCACTAGGAAGGTCACAGACTCACGTGTTGCTCAACAGCCTATAGGAAGCAGAGTAAGTTGTCTTTCAGTGTAGTGTGTGTGAAAAGCGAGTGGACAGAAGACTGTGGGCTTGTCTCAAAGCAAAAAAACATTTCAAATCATGGTAAAACAAGTTCTTTTTTGATCTAGATTGCTCCAAGTTGTTTTTGGAGGGGATTTGTTTCCTAGATCTGTGTTTTTTTTTTTAATTTTATCTGTAATTATTTACCTTAATGTGGTGTTTTCTTTTGGCAGTCTGTAAAGTAGTTGAGTGTGGAAGGGCAGTCTGTAAGCAGCAAGGCAGCCCAAAAAGATCTGGAGCTTTTTTGTTTTAGTTAGCAAGAGATCTGTGTTAATTATTTGTTTTCTCACTTTCTTGTCAATTTTTATTTTTGATCTGTCATTTCTCATTTTTACTTCTGTCATTTGACTGTGTTGTGTAACCTGTGTGTTTCAGTAAACCATTTTGTCAGTGTGTTTCTGTTAAAGTGTTAGGGTTTTTCTACTTATATTTTCTTTAAAGTCACAGTTTTCTGTTATCCCTGTTGTAATCCCTGACCCTGATCTATTTAAAAAAAAAAAGAAAATTGTTTTGTTGCTGTTGTTAACCATTGTTGTTGTAATCCCTGTGCTGTTTAAAAAATTGTCCTGTCACTGTTGTGACCCCTGTTGTTGTAGTACCTGTATTGTTTAAAATAAAAATCTGTTTCTGTCACTTTTGTTACCTCTATCTTTAATCCCTGTGCTGTTTAAAAAAGAAAACATTGTACTGTCACTCTTTTTATCCCTTTTGTTGTGATAGCTCTGGGGCCCAATATTCAAAACTTTGCCCGGTGGGCAAACAGATTGCATGTGCTTTGCGTGACATTTGCCTGCTTGTGCTATATTCAAAAGCCCAATTACAGTAGCATGGGCAAATTGGACTAGCGCCACACAAAATGATAATGTATGCACTGGGCAAAGAGAGGGGGCATGTATATGAATACAGGTGCTATGCTATATTTAGTGTGTTAGTGTCGCACAAAATGAGTTTGCATGACACATGGCACTGCGCAAGTTACTGCTCAGAAAAAGGTAGTCTTAACTCTGTGCAGAACAAGGATGGGGGCATGGACACAGCAGCAACAGGCAACAGGGCTGTATGCAACAACAGCACCATGGTGCACCTGATGACTGCAGGCTACCCTGGGCCACTCCATATCCCAAGGAAGAGATATGCTGCAAACCAATGGTGCCAGTCATGAGTCCTAGCATGATACCCTGGCAGTGCCCATGACACCTTCATTTGGCACCAGTCCCAAATCTGCCAGGCAGTTGAGGGTGGTCTAGTACCCAGTGGATACCCTGTCAGTGAGGAACATGCAGCACACATCCCCAATCCCTCCACAGGGGGTACACCAACACAATACAAGACACACTCACTGCACTGAAAGGGAGGGAATGTGGTGAGGGGAGGGTGTACAGGTGCCCGGGATGCACCACATAGTAGGTGGTGCTACACAGCTGGGGTCATCCACATAGTGCACATGTTCCAGTGATGGAAATGTCCCTGACATCACTGGGCCTGTATGATGGTATGTGGCTGGCCTCCCTCGGGCACATTCCACGCTCTTGTACATGCACTCCATCACATATGACTGGCCATGTGTGTGGTACTGTGAGAATCCCATGCCACTGTTACAGCATATGTGGGTCACAGGACAGTATGACAGTGTTTTCCACTGTTAGTACACACCTGCTAGCTGGGCCTGTCAATGTGTGGATAGCAGCATTCAATGTTACCTGACAAACAGTATGCATTAATGTGTCCCTCACAATACTGGCTACCCATGGTACTGTAGCGTACAATACACACTGTAGCAGAAACAATATGTCTATGGCATGCAGCACAACCACCTGTGTCTGTGGTGCTCGTCCCCTGGCACACAATAGTCTGTGCTGCTGTGTACAAACAGCCTGCAGCTACCGACTTGTAGTTCCAGTCTGACATACAGGTGGTGCTGTGTGCACCCAGAAATAGCCCAGGCAGCTACACATGGAAATGCATGCATCTCAGTCCATAATGACATGCTAAAATGGCTGTTTGCCCTCAGAATGCCTAAGTAGGCACATTTGCATATCCATTTTGAAAGTGGCACAGTTTTGCCCCAGGCAAATGTGTTTGCCCTCGGCAAACGTGTCTGACCCTAAGCATGGTTCTATAGTATTTTGCCTGCAATGTTGGTTGCAGTTGTTATGCACCACTTCTTTGCTAGTCCCCCACAGTGGCCATGTAGTTCACCTGTGCCTGACTCCACCTCTGTGTGCACTGGGCTGCTGTTGCTGTCTGCACTGCTCAGTTGTTATATTCAGAGCTGTTTTCTTTGCTGGGCTGTCTTTGCACTGCACTCACAACCTTGTTTTCCCACCTTCATTTACCCAGTATATTCAGCAATGTTTGCCCCAGGGCTATTCCTTTGAATTCTATGTACTATTTGCTGTAAGATAATTTGCCTGCTGGGCAGTGCAAATTTTGCCCCTGGCAGTTGGGCTCCTGCTGTTTAAAAATTTGTTCTGTCACTGTTACCCCTATTGTTGTAATTCCGGTGCTGTTTTAAAAAAAAAATTGTCCTATCACTGTTGTTATCCCTGTCTTTGTAATACCTGTGCTTTTTACAAATGTGTTCTATTACTGTCATTAACCCCTGGAGTTGTAATTCCTGTGCTGGTGAAAACAAAAATAGTAACTTGTCCTGTCACTGTCCCTGTTGCTGTAATCCTTGTGGTGTTAGATTGTTCTGTCATATACAAATTACCCGTTAGTCCTTGTAATCCCTGTGTTTTTTTAAAGAATTATTGTATCACTTTGTTAAACTACTTGCCCCTGTCATTCTAATCCATGTTGTGTTTTAAAAAAATTAATTTATGTAGTACACAATAATGACTGGGAAGAGAAGCTCAAATAAAGGGAGAGGGGCTGGGGAGGAAGCAAATAAGAGTTTGAAGGCAGTGGGGCAAAATAGTGCTGCACTTAAAAAAACAATGCATGTGGATGCATTGGCAGTGTGTTCTGTGGGCTCAGGGGCTGGGATTAGTGAAGGAGTAGTTGGCGACAGTGGCATTAGTGTTACAAAACTTTTCTCTGCCACATCTGTGACAGCCATACTGGTTGTTGATGTGCCAGGTGACAAGGGAAGCAGCAGCGCCAGCAAACAAAAAACAGCGGCAGAGGAAGAGGAGGAGGTTGTTTGTGTCCCCGTTTCTGGTGGTGGTGGTCATGCTGCTGAGCCTGATAGTGTGGAGACAGTGGTTGAGGCAGGAGAAGTAGAAACTGTGGGTCAGACTTCTGATGATGAGAAGGTCAGATAGTCTGCACACAGTGAGGCTGAGGAGGACAGACCTGTGGAGGAGGAGGAGGAGGAGGAGGAGAGTAGTGGCTGTGCTGATGATGATGTATTGGATCCCCTATGGGAGCCTGGAAAGAAAAATCACAAGGGTTGTGATGCAGGACGTTGTGTGCAGTAGTGACCCAACTACCAAAGTCCCCCTTTTGAGGTTCTCATATCAGCCCCAAAAAACACAAATTTCCACCCCTTCCCCTCGGATGTCCCAGTCTGGGCACCATGATAAAACAAGGGGAATGAAATCACTAGTTTGGGATTTCTATGTGCTTGACCCAGCTGAGGAGTCAGTCGCTATCTGTCAGCTGTGTCAAGCATGAGTCAGTAAGGGTAAAAAGGGTAGTCACTTAGTCACTGGTGGGCAACCCACCCACCTGAAGAACAGACATTTGTACACTGACGTCAATGTCAAAAGGAAGCCAGTGCAAGGGGCCCCAGTCCCTCATCATCATTAGACAAGGCAAACACAAGTGACAGTGTATTGACTCGGTGGTTGGAGGGGTAACCCAGGCAAGTGAGCAGCATTACACAGAGGAGGATTCTGTGGGTCTGCCTAGTAGTGGGCATAGCAGCAGTAGTAGTGGGATGAGTAGTACCACCCCATTGAGTCAGAGAAGCACAGTTACAGCATTGCAGAAAACTGCAAATGTCAGTAGTGCCACTCAAGCAGCAGCACATAGCACCCCAGCAATGCTGCCACGATGAGTCCAGCTGTTTAATAGCCCAGCCCCAAGAAAGATCCAGCCTACGCTGCATACCATGTTTGAGTGGCACTCCAAATTACATCAGAATCATGCTACTGCATGTGAAGCTAAATGCAGCAGCTGCGGAAATGATGGCTATTGATGTCTTGCCATAATCTTTTGTTGAGAATGCTGGTTGTCAGAGGTTCATGCCCCATGCCTATCCCAAATGGCAGATTCCATCCAGAACATATTTTTCAAAATATGTCATTCCTGAATGTTATGGGACAGTGTCAGAGATGGTAAACCATGCCCTCAAGCATTCAGCAACACCATATGTACATCTCAGTATGGATATGTAGGCCAGTGGCCAAACAGCTGGTAGCTCATGCTTGTGCAGTACATCACACTGGGCACAGGTACCTAGGGTATTGTTTGACTCAGGGCATGGGAAGAGTTGCACTAAGCCCATTTGTAGTGGTAGCAACACTCTGGCTCTTCGCCAACATGCCACACACAGGTGAGAAAGTGCTGGAAGTGATGCTTACTAAGACTGATGACTGGCTCCCCCCAGTCACTGAAAACAGGCTTTATTGCAAGTGATAATGGGTTGAATGTTGTGAAATGCATTAATGATGGAGGGTTTGACAGGGTGCCATGCCTGGCACGCTGTCTCAATCTCGTGCAGCAGTTTCTCACCCATGTGGATATTGAGGACATTTTGGCAGTGGCCCATCACATCTGTGTCCACTTTACCTATTCCAGAAAGGCCAGTGACCAGCTCTGTCGGCTGCAGATACAGAGCAACCTGCCTCGGCACAGTATGAGGATGGATGTTGTCACCAGATGGAACTCCACCCTGTACATGACTTAGCGGTTACATGAGCAGTATAATACCAATATCTGAATATCTGCTGGTACATACAAGCCGAAACAATACTGGAGCAGTCATGTGTCTCACAGTGGAGCAGTAGCACCAAATGGATGGCCAGATCATGATTCTCAGGCCATTCAAACATGCAACACAGGCAACGAATGGGCACAGTGCCTGTATCAGTCAGGCTGTTCCATTTCTACATGTGCTAAGGCAGACACTGTTGAATGTGCAGCAACAGCTGGGGGCAGGTGGTGATACTGGAAGTTGTGTCTTGATGGATCTTATGCTCCACATGTTAGAGTCCTACACACATATTTCCAGAATTCTGCAGTCTGAGGAGTTTGGGATTGCCATGATGCTTGACCCATGCTATAAATGTGGGCTGGCATCAATAATTGAAGGTGGGCATCAGCAGGTTCAAAAGTTTACAGAACTTCGGATAAGAAGGGTACATCCACCACAGATGCTAAAAACACATGTATGTAAAGCCCAACATGAAACAGCATGAAGACCGGGGTTGTTTTTACCTCCAAGTCCTCACATGTGAAATGGGCTGAAAAAACATGTCACTAAAAGAAAAAAATGGCAAATCCCATTTGGGATGTTCTAAGTCAGGTGGGTGCAGCAGACATGGAAGAAAAGGAAGCGGAGCATGCTGATGGTGCAGCAGATCTGCGAGCAGTGCAACACATGGTAGATGTGTATTTGGCGGACACAAGGCACCTTTGTAAGGTACTGCTGTATTATGCACTGTGTTTCAATGCTTGATGGCTAAAGTGAGTGTATGAAAGGTTGAAAGTAAGGTTCATGAAAGGTTCAGAGTAAGGTTCATAAAAAGTACAAGCCTTGTGGTCAGGAGCTAGTTGAAACTGACATTATTCTGACGTGATGTTGAGTACGTGATGAAAAGAATGTACCTGACATTAGTCTGACCTGACATTATTGTGACCTGATGTTGAGTACATGATGGAAAGATCATACTAAATTTGCAAGTCTTCAATAAGCTATTCAGTAGCTGTGTGTCTGTTTAAAAGGCTATTCATTAGCTCTATTCATTAGTTATCTGCATACCTTCCAATGGGTTATTCATCAGTTCTTAGCTCTATTCATTTGCCCTCATTTGAATATTTGCATACCTTCTCTGGAAGCAGCTATCAGGCAGAGTGTAAAATGTATATAAACTGGCTGAATTAGCCAGAGTTGAGCTGCACATTCTGACATCCTAAGAATCTGCCATCAGCTTCCAAGAGAACAGGTAATATCTATGCTCTAGTATCTTGTAAATTATTGCCAGCTATATTTTTATTATAGTGCCTGTAATGCTAATGCTTATATGCTGAAATAAACCTCCTTCAGGTGAGGAAACATGAAGTCGCTGTGTTGAGTGGCATTTATACTATTCTCATTACTGGGATCCCAGAGTCATAAGTCCAAATCCTGCAAGAATCTTGCAGTGACGACCATGTGGCAGGACTTCTTGCTAATCCTGAAGGCTGAGAGTAAGTTAGGCAAGTATTACAGGCTGTGTCCTCGATAAGGATCACAACCTAACGAGGTACAGGGGAGTGTTTGTGTAGTCCACAAACCAATAGTAAAAATGGCAGTGAATGACATTCTTAGTTTAGAGCATCTTATTGAACAAAAAGTTACTAAAGTTAAACTGTATTCATCCCTACAGGATTTACCTCCAGGCAGATGCGCCATGGAGGACAGTGCTGATATCTGTATTTAGGGAGTGTTGTGATAAAATATTATCTCACAAACAGGCTGTCAAATTGTGTTTGAGAACCACTGTTGCAATTGCTAAAAATACTGATGTCCTAAATAAAGAACGTGCAGACAGGCACTCATGAGCTCAAGCTAGAATTACAGATATCAGTGAGAGATTACAACAGTGTAACTTAATAGTGCAGGACAAAGTAATGAAGCAACAGTATGTTGCTAACTTAAGAAAAGAAAATGACATTTTAAAGAAACAAGTTGACAAACTCAGTCACTCTTTAGAAGATGCCCAAGCCACCATCCGTTACCATCTGGACTCTATAGGGGAAGACAGAGACCCATATGACATGGAGCATCACAGATGTAAGCAAAAAACTAAACAGAAAGTGAAGGACAGGGTTTGTCATCAGTCATAATGGCTATCAGTGGCAAAAAGGCACCACTGTATTTAAGAGCCACAGACAATCACAATTCCAATGATGAGTCAGATTCAGAAGATACCCATAGCCAACATAGTCATCGAACAGATGACTGGGACTTGGGGAGTGAAAATTATAGAGATCGTTGTAGAAAATACCCCGATGATTGCAAGCTGACACACCTGTCAGCACCGCCCTTCCCCGAAGCACCTGTTCACACCATTACCACTATGGTGCTAACGGGAAATGATGCATGAACAACCACAACCAAAAAGACCGAACCCCTCACCTATGCAGACCGGCAACCATTGGCGAGGGAATTAGGAGCTTTTTGCCAGGGAGATAATGGTTCTGACATCATCCACCAGGCAAACATGTTCAAAAAGGTCCACTCTGAGTTGGTAGACGCAGACATCATAGATGTACTGCATACTGTCCTGCATGTGGACTTATAGTCCGTGATGCCATCTGAAAAGGATGATGAAAATTCAATGAGATATTGGGAAAAATTGCTACTTTGGCCACACAAGAGACCATGACTTTCTGGCCGATTTTGTAAATGCCCAGCAAAAGGATCAGGAGTAGTTTAGTTCTTGGAGCTACCGATTATGGGTAAACTATGTTCAAGTCTATCCGACTGGGGATGGTACCTTGCAGGGAAACCCCCTTGCCCGAGGAGACAAACTCAGAAATGATGATGTCACTTTTAAACGTAGGCTGATAGCGGGACTAAGATCTGCTCTCAAAAGTATGGTAGGAGTGATAGTTAAGCACAAGTCCCTGTTTAAAGATATCGAGGCAGCTGCTACAAGGGCGGATGCCATGCTTCCCCCAGAAGAGAAGTCAAAGAAAGCAAAGGTTTTGGCGGTCTAAGGAACACCCACAGGAGGCCGTCCTATGTTAAACAAGGGGAGGAGAGACACAGACCAGATAATTTGTCATAATTGCGACAAGCCAGGACACATCCGGCCTAATTGCCCTGAGTTCAAGAAAGATTCAACTATGCAGGATAAGACACCACAAGTTGGTAAGAGACGAGACAGACCCCCTTATGCAGAAATAATGAAGCAATTAGAAGAGCTTCACCGTAAGTACAGAGAAACATCTCTAGATGCGAAGATAGACAGTAAATAGGAATTACAGGTCTCTCCCATCACTCCGTGTGTGAGGTTACGAAGAAACACATGGAGTCATCCAGTTGTTCAGGCAGCTGTGAAGGGAGGCCCACAGCAAACTATGCTGGTGGATACTGGACTGTCCATGACAATTGTACATACTGTACCTCTCAAACAATTTCACTTCGCTTGCTACAAAACAATGTAGATCTATGATGGCATTTGAAGGAACTGAGACAAAAGCTGTAGTTGCAAAGGAAACAAAACCATGTTTTGATAACAATAATGAATTTGCTTGTGCACCTTTTCTTATGTGTCTGCCAGATGGTAGAGGTATTCTAGGTTCTGACTTTCTAACAAAACACAATGTGCTGTTAGATATGACTAATAACTGTATGTGGTTTAGTGAATTTGAGTCACAGGCTGGAATGATTGATGATGCATTTGTTGTTGCTGCTATTAAGGGTGTGGGAAACTAAGAGTTGCCCACCTCAGCTGAAGAGTCAGTTGCTGCTATAATTCAAAACATGCTGATGTATTTGCTACCCATAAACATGACTGTGGTAGGATGGAAAGGCAAGAACATGTCACAGGCAAAGCACATCCACCGCTAAAGCAATATAAAATTCCCAAACAATGTGAACAGGCAATTGACCAGACAATCCAATCACTTTTGGATCAAGGGATGTTGAGGGAATGTGAGTCTATGACTAACTCCCCTATTTGGCCGGTGAAAAAGCCGGACTCATAGTGGCGATTAACCGTAGACTATAGGGCTTTAAATGCCATTATCTGTTAACGGCACCTGTAGTCCGGGAGACTCCATCCCTCCTGAGTACAGTGCCACCCAAAGCTAAGTGGTTCTCCACTTTGGACATAGCTAACAAATTTTGGAGTGTGCCTCTAGCTAGAGAATGTCAGTATAAGTTTGCTTTCACCTGGAGGTAGACAGTACACATGGACCGCCCTCCCTGAAGGGTTTCACTGTAGCCCGACCATTTTTCACAAATGCATGGTGGCCATTTTAACACACTTTTCTAAACCAGATTGTTTATTACAGCATGTAGATGACTTGTTGTTGGCAACTGAGACAAGAGAGGAGCATATAGCATTCTTAGATGAGTTACTCGCTTTGTTAAAAGTGACGGATTAAGAGTAAATCCGAAGAAATGGCAATTGGTTGTGTTGGAAGCTTCCTTTTTTGGTGTGGTAGTTTCCAGAGATGGCAAGTCCCTGGACCCTGCCAAAGTGGCCCTCATTAAAGGAATTCAGCACATGATGACAATTACCGCTCTGCGCTCCTTCCTAGGCTTGGTTAATTATCAGAGAGATTTTATTCTCCACTTCACTGAAACAGCGCGTCCTTTGTATGATTTGTTAAAGGGAATTAAGGACCTGCCAAGCGACTTGATTGCTGAGCATTGGACCACACAACATACTGAGGCTTTCAGGGCACTATAGGCGGCAGTGGCGGAAGCCTCCCTGCTTGATGTCCCTGACCCATAGCAGCCATTTCATGTAGAAGTGGCAGCCTCTCCCAATGTCATTTCAGCTGTGTTGTGTCAAGAGCATCATGGCAGGCTCCACCCCCTTGCATACGCTTTGTTTGTTTTGACGGAAGTGGAGAAGAAGTTTACGGCTTGTGAAAAACATCTTTTAGTCACCTTTTGGGCTGTCCAGCATTTTACCTATATTACGGGACTACAACATTTAGTCATACACACACCACATACACCCTTGAATTACCTCCTAAAGCCAGGGGATACCCACATCTGCTCCCAGTGCTTGTCCAAGTGGACCCTTATGCTTTTGCAGAGCGATATTTGATGTCACTTGCCGACAACTTACAATGCTGCCTGCCCTTGCTCTTGCAACCGGAGAGCATCATCAGTGTCCCAATGGCATGGCAGCATATGACATACCCCTTCCCCTGCCTCTGATCCAACATACTCCAATTGCAAATGTACATTACTGGTAAATGGATGGCTCGTGCTATTATAAGGATGATCAGTCCTATACAGGCTTTGCAGTAGTTACTGAAACCAACACCCACAGTTATCACTGTTTGCCCCATCTGGCCCAAGTGGCTGAATTGTCCGCCATTATTTGTGCAGTTTCTTTGGCAGACTCCCTTCCAACAAACATCTATTCTGACAGTGCTTATGTGTGTAATGCTTGCTCCATGCTTCCCCTTTACCATTGAAACAATTATCTTGCTACTGATGGAAAACCCCTCAAGCACAAGAATTTGTTGCAACTTTTATATGGTTTGTTGTCTACCACTACTGTTTCGATTGCTATTGTTAAAGTTAAGGGGTATTCTAAGGGCATTATGCATGCTGATGGTAATCAAAAAGCTCACAATGTGGCACAGCTGGCGGCTATCTCAGGAAACTTGTGGGTACCCCCACATGTCCTCTTCCCATCATAGCGGCAGCTACCCCCGCCACTATGGATTTGCTATCCATCCAAAATTCTCATCCACCTTTTGTGGAGATTCGAGACTTTTTGCAAGGTTCTGCATCGGATCCTCCTCCTATGACTGGGCTAAGCATTTAATTTTGTCACCCAGTGGGGGAGAATCAGCACCAAAACTTTTAATGTATTCTAAAGATACTTCACAACCACCAGTAGTCTGTGTGCCTCCGGCACTTTTCCCAGAGATATGGCATCTGTACCACTTCCATCCAACTGCTGGCCATTTCTCTTTAGAGAAAACTATCTCTAAAATCACACAACACCTGTGGTGCCCAGACCTCCATTAGCTTTGTCAAGAGGCTTATGCTTCTTGTATGCCCTGTCTCCAGACTAACCCCCCCATCCACTAATCAAGCCCTTCTGTGCTCAGCCACACCCCCTTCTGGTCCTTGGTGTCATATACAAGTAGACTTTATTGAAGGTCTCCCTTAAACTAAGGGTAACTATGCACATACTTTGGTCATAGTTGACTTGTTCACCAAGTGGATAGAGGCATTCCTCACCAGAGACGGCAAGGCTTCCACTGTGGCACACCTGCTGGCTACAGAATTATTTCCACATTGGGGCTTATCTCACATTATCTCTTTGGATCAAGGGCTGGCCTTTACTGGTAAAGTTTTTCAACAATTGCAACAGATGTTACAAATTCAACAACAGTTCTACATTATTTACCATTCTCAATCCTCTGGAGTCATGGAGAGGTGCAATCATACATTAAAAACTATGCTCACTAAATTCGGTTACCAACACCCTACCTAGTGGGCTGCTATGTTGCCTCTTTGCCTGATGGCGATTCGCTCCACTCCATCTGTTTCCACAGGAATCTCACTTTAGTAGGCTATGACTGGATGCCTGTTGTGTACTCCAGCGCAACTACTGCTGCCATCTCAAACTCCATGTCTCAATGCTCCCATTACTAACGCATGGCTTGAGACATATTTACAACATATTTTAGAGATTAATAAGCCTCTCAATTGGGTAAATCTAAAAAGCAAATCAAAAAGTATTTTGATAACAAGGTTAATCCATTTCAGTATGAAGTGGGGGACTTAATCATGATTAAGAACTATGCTCCAAAACAACACACATTTGATGTAAAATGGAAAGGGCCCTTCCCATTGTGGAGAAGGCCAGTCCCTCAGTGTATCTAATCAAAATGACAGGAAAGAAAAATGCTGTCATACTAAAATGGTTCCACATTATCCAGCTGAAATCAGGAAAGTAAAAGAACAGATACTAACCTTACATTTTCCTTTTCTATAGACAATATAAAGGAACAAGATGTTGTAGGTGTGTTTCAACGGTCACCAGCCTTCATATCAGTGTCACACAAACTCATGTAACCTACGGATACTAGCAGTCAGTAACTTTAGTGACTTCCTGGAACTGGAACTCTGGCAATATTGTTGATGCCACGGAATGACAATGGACTATCCGCTGGACCAAGGATAACCGAACTATAACATCTACCAGGTGATGTGCAGAATGGCTGGATCTGGAGGGATCTACATGCCCCTTGGTCTATAATAGGTCGCAACGTGGTTACATAGACTGGGACAGTGGATCTCTAATTATAAAAAAAAAACACACCAAAGGACAATGGTAAATATACGTTGGTAATATTTTATTTTATCTGGTCTACCTACCCAGATGTCACCGACTGCAGCATAAGTCAAGGCCTGATGAGCAACGGAACCTGTGACAAAAGTGGAACTTGTTATGCCAATTACTCATTGCCGCAATACAACTGACTGTGATGCCACCTTGGTGTCCAAATGTCGCATAAGGACCACCTAGTGGACTAACTTCAACGCCTGTTGAGAAGACTTTAGTTAACAATGTACAGTATATTAGGTTACCTGTAATATTCAATTTTTCTAGTTGGGATTTAAACTCCACAGGGCAACGTGCCAACTCTAATGTATGAACATGTTATGCCACCATGCTAATAGACATGGTTAGCACCTTCTAGACCAAACAGATAGATTGGATAAGAAAAGAAACAGTAAGTGAGCAAAATGTAAGTATGTCTAGAAGGCAAAAAAGAGATTTGTTTGGGGACATGGCAGGCCTCTTTTGGTTCGGCATGAGCATTTGGAACAGGGCAGACCTGGAGCCTCATAAAGAGTATTACTATCAAACTGATCAGGAATTGGAAGGAAAAGCAGTATTACCTTTGGCAATAAATCAGGAGGGTTTGGCCCAGGAAGAACGCTTAACTGTATGTAATATGCATGATATTGCTGATCTTTTTAAAGAAGTACAAAATAAAATCAATGAGATTATTCAACATAATAGTGAAGAAGTAAGAAATAAGGCCATTGGGCAATCCTTTATTTGTACTGCATAAGGGTCATATGTACTCACAACCATTGCCAAGTTGTTTGAACAATTGGACTTGGAAAAACTCCCTGATATGGTATCTGACACCCAAATTAAGTTATGGTACTGCCGCATGTGCACTGACACCAGTAACACCCACTGCCTATCCTCATGTGCTATCCATGAGGTGCCTCTAATTCCCCTGGTCAGAAAAGTAGCCACCACCTGGGTACACTTACCCAAATTTACCTGTCAACCCAACTGCACCCTCAGCCAGACCATGGTGGTCTCCTTTACTGTAAACCTTCCTAAGGTGGATGTAAAACCCCAGGTGTATCAAGATATAGTAAGAGTTCACTCAGTAGGTAAACTAGTAGGTGACTACTGTGCTTACCGTGTTGAGCCCCTGGAAGTTTTGGTGCTAAATAAAAAACGTACATGGGTTGACCAAATCTCCATTGCTCTTCTCCAATGAGTGATCTCTGGGTTTGTGATTGTGATGTTTTATCATGGGAACAGCCCATCTGCAAAGAAGAACCTATTGATAATCAATCTAATACCACCACCTAGTGTCTGGTCCGAATATCTAAATGGGCTACCAAGCAAATAAGAGTCATCTATAATAGTACTAATCAATACTGTGTGGTCACTAAACTTTAGGTTATGACTCACCAAGGACTCCAATGTCCAATCCCCTATCCTAATTGTTGTTTTGTGCCCCTTGGAGACACTTAACTGGGGAACTGAGTTCTCCATCCTATTACCATCCATACCTACAAAACGTCATATGTTAATGCCTCAGTCCCCAGGCAGAATATGATGAATAAAGAATATTCCCTGGCCTTCAGGGTACCCATACCACCCCTCACATTAAATGTACAAAAATTACTAGACTGTAAAGACACACACCTCATTCAAATTGAGAACTCTGCTGCAAGGATACAAAGTACCATGTGCAAATTGTTAAGTGCTGCAGACTCAGAGCATTTAATATATTCTACTTTCAGTAGTAGTTGGGGAGTTTTATCCTTTACGGTTTTATTAATCTTACAATTGGTACTAGTGTTTTTCCTCTTGTTAAGTATTTGTTAGCTCTGCTGTGTAATAAGAAATGTAAAAAATGAAATGTTTTTGATTAGAGCTGCAGGTACCATTCGATCTATGCTGTAGTTTACACCATGTGAAGGATCGAGTTCTCTCTCTCTCCTTCAAGTGGGGGACTGTAAGATACTGCTGTATAGGTACTGCTGTATTATGCACTGTGTTTCAATGCTTGATGGCTAAAGTGAGTGTATGAAAGGTTGAAAGTAAGGTTCATGAAAGGTTCAGAGTAAGGTTCATAAAAAGTACAAGCCTTGTGGTCAGGAGTTAGTTGAAACTGACATTATTCTGACCTGATGTTGAGTACGTGATGAAAAGAATGTACCTGACATTAGTCTGACTTGACATTATTGTGACCTGATGTTGAGTATGTGATGGAAAGAACGTACTAAATTTGCAAGTCTTCAATAAGCTATTCAGTAGCTGTGTGTCTGTTTAAAAGGCTATTCATTAGCTCTATTCATTAGTTATCTGCTTACCTTCCAATAGGCCATTCATCAGTTCTTAGCTCTATTCATTCGCTCTCATTTGAATATTTGCATACCTTCTCTGGAAGCAGCTATCAGGCAGAGTGTAAAATGTATATAAACTGGCTGAATTGGCCAGAGTTAAGCTGCACATTCTGACATCCAAAGAACCTGTCATCAGCTTCCAAGAGAATGGGTAATATGCATGCTCTATTAATGTGTAAACTATTGCCAGAAATATGTTTACTATAGTGCCTGTAATGCTGAGGCCTATATGCTGAAATAAACCTCATCCAGGTGAGGAAACAAGAACTCACTGTGTTGAGTGGCATTTATACTATTCTCAGAACTGGGATCCCAGAGTCATGAGTCCAAATCCTGCAAGAATCTTACATCTTACCATTACTGAGAAGCCCTTTGCTATACTGGAGCAGCAAGGTCACTGACTGGCCAGCACTGACCTCAGTTTCCATAAAATACCTCAGCTGCCCAGCCTTAAGCATCAGTTTGGAATGTGCATTCAGTTTGGCTGGTGCCATTGTATGTGACAGGCACACCAATCTGCCACTAAAAAATATTAGCATGCTAACATTTATTAAAATGAATGAGGGTCACTTTCCACACAAGACAATCATGTCCATGTTCCAGCCACATGATAGCAGTGAAGAGGAGGAGGAAGGTATTGTCAGCAGACTTGATACTAGCAAAATTGAGGTGGATAGATCAATAAGGGAGAGGGAATTTCCCTCTGGTGACAACTCTAGTCTGCAAAGGCTGTGAGGACTGCTTCCTTGATAACATTGAAGAATACTAAAAAAAGATGTGTTGTTTCTCTCCTTGCCCCTCCTCAGTATAATGCTTTAATGTATGAGTGACAAATAATGCTGTTATTTTCATTAATTTTACATTCCCCTCCCCATTCTGAATTGTTGTGCTGCTGTTTCCTTGTGCCTAATCGAATACCTGCCTTCACCACTATGTGATGTCTACAGTCAATACCTGCTCCAGTCAGCAAGACATAGCGCTGCTTCATCTTCCTCCTCCTCCTCTGGCCTGCTTGGGTCCTACACAGCTACAAACATCATGGGCCACCACCTTCACACTGATGTAATGTAAAAGTGCCTGTTTCCCATTCTGAAGTGCTGTGCTGCTGTTGCACCTAATCGAGTACTTTCCTCCAGTACCTGAATGTGATGTCTAGAGACAATACCTGCTCCAGCCAGCAAGACACAGCACCACCTCCTCCTTCCTCTTCCTCCTCCTCCTCCTCTGGTCTGCTTGGGGCAGCCACATACAACTTGGTCCACTGCCTCCACATTGATGAAACAAGTCCTGACTGCAGGGAAAACTGTTTGCCTTGATCCTGTGCCAGGAGTTACAGTTCCCCCCTCAGCTAAAAAGTCATATAATGGAATGCAATGTCCACCCTGAAATAATATCTACTGGATTTGGAATTGAACAGCCCCCATCATGTGGAACAACTGAAAACACATTGCAGACAATTCAAATCGATAGTGGGAGGGTACCATCACAGAAGGTCTACTTGTACTCAAGCCGACCCTCCAGCCAGTGAGCTCTCATGGCAGCTAGACCTCAGCCCCAGTAAGGCCTGTCCTTGTCTGCTGTGATAGTAAGACACTTTCACTGTTGTCCACAGTCATTATTCTTACTGCTGGTGGGGTGACAGCAGTCCTCTGCCCCATAGAGGCCAAAAGATCTTCCACATTACCAGAAAGACATTAAAATGTTTTTCTTCCTGTTCTTTTCATGTCTCCCTGTAGGTTATTACAGAACAACATCTGTTCCCAATCCTAGACCATTGCAGTGGCACGCACACAGTGAGCAGCTGTAACGTAAGTATCTTTATGAATTTTTTTTCTTTTAATTTTGCATTAGAAAGATTGATTTATGGTGCAAAATTCTGTCACTAACTGTCTATATGGATACATAATTTGGTGTTCGTGGGCCCGATTCCAGAAGCCATTGTGGCGGATGCAAGGTGCTTGTGCAAAACAGCAAAGATGCAAGTCACACCTCGCGTCCCCTGTTGCGGCATTCCCCATTCTAGAATGCCGGCTGTGCCAGACAGGGAATCCAATGTGCTGAATGGGCACTATGCCACCCTTGCAACCTGTATCTGGGTATGACAGATCACAAGGGGGCATGCACCATGGCAGGGCTCACATTTTAGATTCCAAGAGCCTCACCATGGCCATTGCAAAAGGCTCCACTTAAACCTGCCAGGGAGGTGATCTAAGCCCCTTGCGACCAACTGACACACTGTGATATGAGGGCTACCAGTGGGATCCGTGGGCAGGAAGGGCACAGAGGGGCATAGGGAGGGTTGGTGTGGCAGCCAGGATGTACAGGATCACTGTGGCACCCAGGGGGGTGCATATGCCTCTGAATCAATATATCATGGGCATTTGCACTCTGCAGGGTGCTGAAGCAATACCTGACTGCCCTGCTGGCACACTGACCCACCCTATGACCCCACCTGCCCTCACACCTTCGCTGGGCACTTCTGTACCCCCCCACCATTGCCACCACTGATGCCCGTTCCATGCTGCACTGGTATAAGGGGTGCCATGTTCTTGCGGCATGTGCTGCTGGTGCACCATTAGTTGGGTGCAGTACTGCACTTGTGGCAATCCTGGGGTGTTTGGCGCAGGAACCCTGCTTTGCTTGGAATATGGTGCAGGGTTGCACCCGGGTATTGTCATGTGAGCCCTTGAGTGGCGCAATTTGCATCACCCAATGGCTTTTTTTGGAATCAGGCCCCATTTGTTTAATGTTTTTACCCAAATATTATGTGGTATTGTACTGGTATCATAGAGAAGATTCAGTAACACTGACAGTCCAACTGAGAAGTGTTTCAATTCAGAAGAGATGTGATGAGTTTGATAGTAACACAGTAGTAGTGAGTTCTTTTGTAGGCAAGTTTTATTTGTCCTTATGTCTCTCTCAGTCAGTATTCGGCTCTGCAGAGGATGAAAGGCATTCATTACTCAGAAACACATTACTATGTTTTTTGTTCTGTCCTTTTGTCTCCTCTTACTGCAGGTTGCAACACTCACAAAGCCTGTTCTGATCCAAATCCTACACAGTCTCACTGGCACCAGTGGCACTCACATGGCAAGGAGCTGTAACGTAACTGTAAGTATCATTATGACTTACTTTTTTTTCCTTTTTATTTTGTATTAGAAAGTGTGATTTATAGTACAACATTCTGTCACTAACTGCTTATATGAATACATAATTTGGTCAGGTCAATGTTAATAAATGTTTAGTATTTTTACCCAAATATGATACTGGTATCATAGAGAAAATTCAATGACACCGACAGTCCAACTGGGAAATGTTTCAAATCAGAAGAACAGATGTCTTGACTCAAGTTTGACAGTAATGCAACAGTATTCTGTTCTTTTGGTAGGTAAAAAGTTTTATTTGTCCGAATCTCTCTCTCTCTCTCAGTCACCTGGTAGTTGACTCCAGTACTTGACGAAAGGCTTTCATAAGTTGCTCAGAAAGACAATAACAAGTTTTCCTTCTTCCCTTTTGTCTCCCTGGAGGTTTCAATAGCTGTTCTTTCACCAGCTCACTGTCACACACACATGTGGGGGACTGCTGAGAGGAGGGGGGCAGACAAAGGAGCCAAGGGGGGGAGGACGGATGGGAATGGGTGGAAGGTGGTCTCCTTAAACACAAGGACCCTGGGTAATAAAACAGCAGAGCTTCAGGTGCTCCTTGAGGAGAGGAGTGTGGACGTTGCTGCAGTGACTGAGACTTGGGACACCCAGAACTATGATTTGGATCTGGCAATCCCAGGGTATAAAATTTACAGGAAAGATCGGGGGGTTGGGAGAGGGGGTGGGGTAGCATTCTATGTGAGGGAAGGGATCAGATGTATGAGGGATGGGGGAGGAAGGGAGGGAGGATAGAGGCGCTATGGATGCAGCTTCTGGTAGAAAGCTGAGGCTGGGGGTGGGGTACAGACCACCAGCCCAATCAGTGGAACTGGACAGGGAGTTAGAGGAGCAAATAAGGAGGGTGTGTAGAAAGGGGAGTGTGGTGATTGTGGGGGATTTCAACCTGCCGGGGGTAGATTGGAACACTCCTGCCACCTCCAGTGCCAGGGAGCAGGTGTTCCTGGATGCAATCCAGGATGGTCTCCTGACACAGCTGGTCAGTGGGCCAACACGACTAAGTAACATGCTGGACTTGGTGCTGTCAAATGGGGAGGCAGTGAGGTAAATAAGGGTGGAAGACCCACTAGTTGGTAGTGACCACTAAACAGTGTGGTTCACTCTTAGGTTGGGCAGAGAGTCTGGAGGCACAGGAACAAAGGTGGTGGATTTTAGGAGGGCAGACTTTGGGAGTACGAGAGAAATACTGCAAGGGAGACTTCAGGGTATTAGGCCAGAGATGGACGCAAAGCAAAAGTGGGAAATTATTAAAACTGGGCTAACAGAGGCAACAGAAGCTTACACCAGGATTAAGAGCAAGAAGTGCAGAGCCAGGAAACCATGCTGGATGAACAGAGAAGTGTTGGAGGAGGTGAGGGTGAAGAGAGCTGCGTACCAGAAATTCAGGAGAACGAGGAAGGAAGAGGACAGGGAGGCTTCTGTGAGTTGGCCCAAGGAGGTGACCAAGTGAGTGAGAGTAGCCAAGGCCTCCAGGGAGCTAAGATTAGTGCAGGGCATCAAGGGAAGGGAGAAGGACTTTTTTAGATATGTAAGGGGAAAGAGGAAGTGCAGAGACTATATAGTGAAGATAAAGTGGGGAGAAGAGTGGGTGGAAAAGGGAGAGGTACATGCAGAAGTACTAAATGAATACTTTTGCTCCATTTTCACAAAGGAGAAGAATGGTCCACTACCGCCATGGACTGGGAGGGTGGGGTGGAGGGGAGAAGATGATGGACAGAATGATAGAGTGGAGTAGAGTATTAGAGGGTCTGAAGGCATTATGGGTGGACAAGGCACCATGGCCTGATGGCATCCACCCCAGAGTGCTGAAAGAAATGGCAGAGGTGTTGGCTGAGCTGCTGAAAGACCTGCTCAACACCTCCCTGGACATGGGATGGGTACCTCAGGATTGGAGGGTGTCCTATGTACTGCCCATACACAAGAGTGGCCCTAGGGACAAGCCAGAAAATTATCAGCCTGTCAGTCTCATTGCCATAGTGGGTAAACTTATAGAGAAGATACTGAAGAAGTTGATGTCATTCCTTCAGCATAATGACCTCCAGGATGGGCGGCAGCATGGGTTCATCTCAGGGAGGTCTTGTCAGACCAGTCTAATAGAATATCATGACTGGGTAACAAGAGAGCAGGATATGGGTCATGCTATAGATATTCTGTACTTGGACTTCAGCAAGGCCTTTGATTCAGTACCTCATGGGAGGCTGGGGGGGGGCTGACTGTTGTGGGGGTGGGGATGAAGCTGATAAACTGGATAAGGAACTGGCTGCAGGTGAGGTTGCAATGGATGGTAGTGGGGGGAGTTCTCGACACCTAGACCGGTGATGAGTGGTGTGCCACAGGGCTTGGTGCTGGGCCCAGTGCTATTTGGGCTCTTTATCTCAGATATTGCACATGAAGTTGGGAGCAGGGTTAGTCTGTTCACAGATGATACCAAAATGGGGGCAGTGGTGGATAAAGAGAATGGATGGAAAAAGCTACAAGGGGACCTAGCCAAACTGGAGAGATGGTCAGAGAAGTGGCAGTTGGGATTCAATGCAAAAAAGTGCAAGGTTATGCACTTCAGGGCAAAGAAACCAAGGAGGGACTATTGGTTGGGAGGGATGAGACTGGGGATCACTGAGGAAGAGAAGGACCTAGGGGTGTTGGTAACAGGGAGCATGAATAACTGTGCCCAATACAGGAAAGCAGCAGCTAATGTGAACAGGATGCTGGGCTGTATCACAAGGGGTTTCTCATCCAGGCATTGGGAAGTGATCCTGCCTCCTACCGATCTTTGGTCAGGCTGCACTTGGAGTACCGTGTGCAGTACTGGCAACAGTATCTGAACAGTGATATTAATTTACTGGAAGGTGTGCAACGGAGGGCAACAAAAATGTTACAAGGGATGGAGGGCAAGGCCTATGAGGACAGGCTGAATGAACTGAATATGTACACCCTGGAGGAGAGGATGGATGGGGGGATGTGATTGAAATGTGCAAGTATTTGAGGGGGATAAACAAAGCTATCACTGAAGGGGTGTTTAAACTGAGGTAGAGTAGGGACACGAGGGGGCAAAGATTAAGATTGGAGGGCGGAAGATTTAGGAGGGAGATGAAGAGGCACTACTTCACGGAGAGGGTGGTGTCAAAATGGAATGCTCTACCTGAGGGGGTAGTATCATGTAAGACAGTAGAAAGTTTTGAGAGGGTGTGGGACAGAGCATGAGGGAGGGTCTGGGTGGAGGGGGTTGAGGCTGTGATGGGAATGACAGATGGGGAGGGGGTTGGGGCAGTTACAATCTAGGGGACTAGATGCACACTCGGGTAGACATTGATAGACTAGGTGGTCTGTTTCTGCTGGCAGATTCATATGTTCATATGTACCACAGAACAGCCAGCAGCACTAATGTAATGGTAAGTATTAGCATGATTTTCTTTTGGTTTTTGTTCTTTTTCATGGGTACACACTGTTGTGCCACAGTGGCCAAAGGGACACAAAATAGTTTCTCCTGTGGGGAATCCACACAACGGCTTTACTGGGCGGCCACCATGGTGGCCAAGTGAGGCAAAATGATTTCTCTTTTTTTCTTCACATGTGACAAGTGATGTAGTAGGATGGGGACTGAACAGCACTTATACTGGGTGGTCTCCACTGCCACAGTGGCCAAGTGAGGCAAAATCATTTCTCTTTTTTTCTTCACAGGTGATAGCTGGCATAGTAGAATGTGATCAAGTCAACAACATGTACACCATGCAGCCATCACCACAGTGGGCACTTATTTGAGTGGATTCTAAATAATATTTTCTTGCCTTCACAGGTCACCTGTGCTGTGCTGCTGTCTCCTCCTGATCCAAACCAGCATTCTAGCCATCGCCATCCTCTCTGCTCAAACAACATTGCAACAGACAGATGCTGAAAACTACCTGAAATAAGACCAACAGAAACAGAAAATAATTACTATGACATCTGCAAAACTTTTCAGACTTAACCCCCCCCCCAAAAAAAAATAACTGCATACTTTCCTTTCCATGGTTGGAAAACATGCTGAATTCCAAGGTGCAAGATATAGACTGGACCTATGAAGCAACACGGTGTCATCAACCATACCTGAAAATGGAAAAACAGTAAGAAGAAATGGTTAGACAGTAACAACCCCCCTTAAAACAAACTCTGGCCAGAGCCGATAGGGTTGTGAAGAGCTGCCAAGTGAGCAAAGTTACACTTGTGCATAGAAATTATTGAATGCCCAGGTGTAACTTGGCCATTTGTTGGAGGTGCTGCACTCTATTTTCAACATGGCCTTTTTGAGACCTCTCCTCATGAAGAGTGCAAGTGTCATTTTGTTCACTTGTCACAAAAGATGATTTCACAGAGCGACAGTGTCATTCTGTGCCACAAGTACAAAAACATGTTTTGGGCAGGATGTGATAAATGACAGCTGTACTGTTAAAAAGGAGGTATGCAAAAAATGGCCATGTTGAAAATGCAGAGTGAAAATATTAAAAATTGGTGAAGTTAGGAGTGAGAAACTGCACAACGCATGCTGATAATGCAGTCATTTTTTGGAATTGTTTCACCAAATTTGCAACATGGGCTTTTTGGGACTTCACCTCATGAACGGTGCCACCGTCATTTTCTGAATTGGCCCTGAAAGGTGATTCCACACAGCAACCATGAAACACCTTTTGGGACTGAGTAATGAAATGACAGTGAAAGTTTTTATGAGGTGGGGTCCCTAGAACCCCATGTTGCAAATTTGGGGCAAAAATTCCCACAAAAATGGCTTATTTATCAACATAAGTTGAAAACCCCATTGAATGGCATTATAGCATGCTTACCTTTGATTCTTCAGTTTGCGGTTTGGCTTTGAAAAGTGCAGACGTGTCCCAGTCCAGAGAAGATGACAGTGCTGACCTCCGAAAGTAAGTATGGGGTAAGGGGGGGGTGCTGGGAGGTGGGTGCTCAGAGGGAGGATGGGAATGGGGGAGAGGGACTGAAGCGCTGTCGAGGGACCATTTTTGTTTTTTACAGATAAAAAAACATGTTGGGGGACTGTTTTCTTTATTTACAGCAAAGCAAAAAAAAGTAGACATTTGGGCACACTGGGGTGGGCTCCCACCGTACCACATGAGTTGGGGGGGCTACATAATATTGACAAGGGAACTGGGGACCTAGGGGACATAGATGTCAGCAGAGGAAAAAAATACATTTGGACACACTGGGGTGGGCTTCCAGTGTGTCATATGAGTGGGGGGTGCTACATAATGCTGACACTGGGATTGGGGAACCTGATGTCAGTATGTTTTCTTTGTTGCCGGTGCTGGTGGCAGTGATGCAACTGCACATGAATGGCACTCATGCACATGCAGTTGCTGTGAATGGTATTTTTCCATTCACAATATGACGGCACCAGCAGAACTGTACATGCGTGCGAGTCGTGCATGCGCAGTTCATGCACCAGAATGTGGAAGTAACAGCCAAAATAGTGCGGATGTTATTCCATAGCGGCCGATCATGGCGGAGGGTTTCAAGCTCCTTTGGACTTTCAGAAGGATACTTCCAAAAGTCCAATGGAAGGTTCCATGATTGGCCATTTTTAGAGTTACTGAGCAATTCCAAAAAGGCTGTAGGCTCCTCCCACAGCCCTAAAAATGAAAGAAAAAAAATGCTTACCTTTTGGTAGTCTGTGTGGTTACAGCCACACCAGGCATCAGCTATCAGTCACCCCAGCAGATGTAGCAGCAGCACAGCAATGTCTCCTAGTTTGAACTTCAACACACTTTTTCAAGGCAAGATCACCATCTTCTCTTTCTCATCATACAGGTTTTAAGCAGTCATGGCACTTACCCAGGGCATATATGACAAACCAAATGAAGCGTTCAAACAGCTATTGGTTCGAGTAACTTTTTTTTTCTTCATTCATTGAGCCGAAAATAATAGCAAAACTGACCCTACTGGGTCAGGGGAAAATGCACAAATGATCTAATGTTTCAACTCAAAAGAGTATTTGTGGAAGATACTACCTCTTTGGGTGAATTGTTTAAATAGTACACTAGTATGTCACACGGCGAATCACCTAAAATAAACCTTAAAGTGGGATTGCTATATAGTAGTGTATTATATATAAATAACAAGGTTTTGTAAATAATCATTTTTTAAATACCAAAAATACAATGTAAAACACATACACACCCACATATGAACTGAGACATGCCACAAAAAGTGCTTGATGCATAAGTATGCTGTAAAGAGTGTTAATACACCTAGATACATTCACAAAAAGAAGACATATTTAAAAGCTCCCTCCTTTAAATCCAAGTCCTATTTAAAGACATTTCCAGAAATCCTATTATTTATTCATTATATATTTTTACCTTCAATACTAAATAATGGGTTAAGTAATAAGAGAGCATAGAAAGCCTAATGAATTTGACAACATTTCTTTGGAGTAAGAAGTTAATTGTAAGAAGCAAAGAATGGTAATAATGTGGTGTTGTTAAATTAAGCAATGAGACAGTAGTGGCTTAGAGGTTATTACTAGATGTGAATGAATTGCGTTGTTTAAAGTCAGGTATAAAGTTAGAATGTAAATGAGAGCTGGATAGGAGAAGGGGGAAGGGATAGGCCAAGGCATTAAAATCTAGCAATGTTTTGGCGAAGGTACCAAATCCAGAACAGCATACACTTACATTTACTGGGATAGAACATGTACAATTGGGACTAAGAGGGGATGATAGAGAAGATTTATTGAGTAAGAGAGAACAATATTGGATATATATCCTGGGGGCATATATGGGTAAGGGACTCAATGAGCATATTGAGATAAAACCCTTTTTGAAAGACAAGTACTAATCTTGCTCTATGTGTTCTTTTTTTCTCCTTCTAGGTTAAAAACATGAAATGGAATCTTGTGAGTTAAGTGGTTATGTTTTGATTCTGATTTTCCTGCCCCATTTTGTACATCTTTTCTTACACTGTAAGAGTATTGTCTAATGCCACCAATCCAAGTGGTCAATATTGGACTTATGTTACATAACGTGAAAAACTGTGCTAGATTTTATTTATTTATTTATTATAATTCAGATTACACCTTTGAGCAGAGCTCTTTTACATAGGTTCCACATCAAATAACAATGAACAAGGACAATTAACAGTGGAGATCTAAAGGATAAACAACAGGAGGGGTTATGGAGAATAGCTACAGCAGCAACATAAACATCAACACTAGATATATTGCAAGGTCGAGTAATTCGGAGACAGAAATATGGGAGAGGACAATTACATGCAGAACTGGTTATTTCTAGTTGTGTTACTAAGTGCACAAGAGGTATGAACCCAAATAACTAAGTGCTAGAAAGGAAAACAAAGAACAGAAATAACAAAAGAGGGTAGGAGGAGAGGGAGGAAAGGGTAGAAGAAACTGGAATCGGTCCAATGGCCTCATCAGTTAATAAAGAGGCAAAGGAGGGGCAGTCCAATGGTGGCAGATGCCAGGTATGGTACACATTGGACAGGATAAATATCATGGGAGGTGCTGGGGGAGGAGAGTGTCCTCATGGGGTGAACTGATGGTAGATGCTCCAGTCCTGAGGGTGTGTGGAAAATAGGGATCAGACCCAGAGGCCAAGTTATAAAGCAAGATGGCTGATGAGAGAGCAGGCCATTGGAATGTATTTGCCTAGATATGTAATAGGGGCAGTCCCAAGAGAAGGGTGGTTACCTGAATTGAGAGTGCAAGATAGAGAGGGAATGTGGTGAGATGGGGAGGGTAGGGTGGGGACAGGGGCATATGGGGTTATTGATCAGAAAGAGGCAGGGTGTTAATACCAATATGGGGTTAGCGGTAGCAGTCACGACTGGGCTTAGATACCAGATCCGCTTTTAGCATTCTTTTGAAGGCACCCAAGGTCTTGGCAGATGATAGATCAGAGGTAAAGAAGTTGAACCAGAGGGGGGCACGGTAGGCAAAGAACCGCTGACCATGTGAGGTGCAACAGCATGGGATCTTAAAAGAGGAGCAGCCAGATCTTCTTGTGTGCCAAGTTTCAGTGATGGCGGTAAGGATTTCTGAACCCCAGGGGGCATAAGACTACAGCTGACTTTCTTAGCCATGAGGCAGGTCTGGTAGGAAAGTCTGCTACTGAACTGTAGCCAATTAGGCTGTAAGTACAAATCACAGGTATGGGTCACCCGGTCTGCACCAGTGAGGAGTTGGCAGGCCTTGTTGAGTGCCATTTTTAAGCGCTTGAGGGACGTGTCAGTGGCTGATCCATTGATGATGAGCCCATAGTCTACTAGCGATACCACTGAGCTGTGAATGGCCATGCAGAGGGCTGTGGGGGTCAGGCAATGCTTGTGCCTATGCAGGAGTCCTATCCACCTATTAATTGCCTTGGAAATACTGTCAATATGCTTAGTATATGAGAGGGTACTGTCCATCATGATCCCAAGGTATTTAAAGTTAGAGACTAGCTCAGGTGGGCTCCAATGTCATTTACTGTGGAGAGGGGGTAGTGTTTATGCTTACTTTGCAGGTTGGAAAATAACATGGTTTTTATTTTCTTATAGTTTAAGATTAATTTGTGGTTGCTGAACCATCCTTCTGCAGCAGCAAAGTTTCGTTGAAGTTCCCATTCGAGAGCTTTAGGGTGTTGGCCACTGGAGAACAAGATGCATCGTCCACATAGAGAAGGATGCGTCCCTGGATGGAGAGTGGCAGGGTATTCAGGAATACACTGAACAAAAGTGGGTCCAAGATACAGCCTTGAGGGACCCCAGACAGAACAGGCTGAGAGGACAGTACCCAGTTTTACTTGCTGGGAAAAGTTTTGGAGGTAGCTGTTGAACCAGGCAACAATGCAAGCCTTGGCCTATCCCCCCCTTCCCTTCCTCTCCCCTGTCCAGCTCTCATTTGCATTCTAATTATATACCTGACTTTAAACAAAGCAATTCATTCACATGGAGTAATAACCTTTAATTTACTACTATCAAAATGCTCAAGTTAGCAATACCACATTTATACCATTCTTTGTTTCTTGCTATTAACTTCTTACTCCAAAGAAATTTTGTAAAATGCATTAGGCTTTCTGTGCTCTGTTATTACTTAGCCCTTTATTTAGTACTGGAAGTAAAAGTACATGATGAATAAATAATACGATTTCTGGAAATATCTTTAAATAGGGCTTGGATTCAAAGGAAAGTGCTTTTAAATATGTCTTCTTTTTGTGAATGTATCTAGGTGTATTAACACTCTTTTTACAGCATATTCATGCACTAAGCACTTTTTGTGGTATGGCTCAGTTCATATGTGGGTGTGTGTATGTTTTACATTGTATTTATGGTATTTAAAACAAGATTATTTACAAAAGCTTGTTATTTATATATAATACACTACTATATAGCACTCCCACTTTAAGGTTTATTTTAGGTGATTCACCATGTGACATACTGGTGTACTATTTAAACAATTCACCCAAAGGGGCAGTATCTTTGACAAATACTCTTTTGAGTTGAAACATTAGTTCATTTGTGCATTTTTCCCTGACCCAGGAGGGTCAGTTTTGCTGTTATTTTTGGCTCAATAAATAATGAAAGAAAGTCACTTGAACCAATAGCTGTTTGGACTCTTCATTTGGCTTCTCATATATGCCCTGGGTAAGTGCAGTGACTGCTTAAAACCTGTATGTTTATAGTGTCACAGAGCACCTCCGGTCACCTTGGTGTGGCTCTTTTGTTCCTATTCTCTTTCTTGACCACTTTTTCTCAGAATTTATTCAACAACAACAACAGCAGCAGCAGCCGCGTCACCACCACCACCACCACCAGTACTTTCAGTAACAACATCAGCAGCAGTGCCACCACCACCACCACCAGTGCCTACAGTAACAACATCAGCAGCAGCGCCACCACCACCACCACCAGTACCTACAGTAACATCAGCAGCAGTGCCACCGCCACCACCACCAGTACCTACAGTAATAACATCAGCAGCAGCAGCAGCACCACCAGTACCTACAGTAACAACATCAGCAGCAGTGCCACCACCACCACCAGTACCTACAGTAACATCATCAGCAGCACCACCACCACCAGTACCTACAGTAACAACATCAGCAGCAGCGCCACCACCACCACCACCAGTACCTACAGTAACATCAGCAGCAGTGCCACCGCCACCACCACCAGTACCTACAGTAATAACATCAGCAGCAGCAGCAGCACCACCAGAACCTACAGTAACAACATCAGCAGCAGTGCCACCACCACCACCAGTACCTACAGTAACATCATCAGCAGCACCACCACCACCAGTACCTACAGTAATAACATCAGCAGCAGCAGCACCAGCACCACCACCAGTACCTACAGTAACATCAGCAGCAGTGCCACCACCAGCACCACCAGTACCTACAGTAACAACATCAGCAGCAGCGCCACCACCACCACCAGTACCTACAGTAATAACATCAGCAGCAGCAGCAGCAGCACCAGCACCACCACCAGTACCTACAGTAACATCAGCAGCAGTGCCACCACCACCACCACCAGTACCTACAGTAACAACATCAGCAGCAGTGCCACCACCACCACCACCAGTACCTACAGTAACAACATCAGCAGCAGTGCCACCACCACCACCACCAGTACCTACAGTAACAACATCAGCAGCAGTGCCACCACCACCACCAGTACCTACAGTAACATCAGCAGCAGCACCACCACCACCACCAGTACCTACAGTAACATCATCAGCAGCAGCACCACCACCACCAGTACCTACAGTAACAACATCAGCAGCAGTGCCACCGCCACCACCACCAGTACCTACAGTAACAACATCAGCAGCAGTGCCACCACCACCACCAGTACCTACAGTAACAACATCAGCAGCAGTGCCGCCACCACCACCACCAGTACCTACAGTAACAACATCAGCAGCAGTGCCACCACCACCACCAGTACCTACAGTAACATCAGCAGCAGCACCACCACCACCAGTACCTACAGTAGCAACATCAGCAGCAGCAGCACCACCACCACCACCAGTACCTACAGTAACAACATCAGCAGCAGTGCCACCACCACCACCAGTACCTACAGTAACAACATCAGCAGCAGCACCACTACCTACCACCACCAGTACCTACAGTAACAACATCAGCAGCAGCGCCACCACCACCACCACCAGTACCTAGAGTAACATCAGCAGCAACCATGCCATCACCACCACCACCAGTACCTACAGTAACATCAGCAGCAGTGCCACCACCGCCACCACCAGTACCTACAGTAACAACATCAGCAGCACCACCACCACCAGTACCTACAATAACAACATCAGCAGCAGCGCCACCACCACCACCACCAGTACCTACAGTAACAACATCAGCAGCAGTGCCACCACCACCACCAGTATCTACAGTAACAACATCAGCAGCAGCGCCACCACCACCAGTACCTACAGTAACAACATCAGCAGCAGTGCCACCCACCACCAGTACCTACAGTAACAACATCAGCAGCAGCACCACCACCACCACCAGTACCTACAGTAACAACATCAGCAGCACCACCAGCACCACCACCTGTACCTACAGTAACAACATCAGCAGCAGTAGCACCACCACCACCAGTACCTACAGTAACAACATCAGCAGCAGTGCCACCCCCACCACCACCACCAGTACCTACAGTAACAACATCAGCAGCAGTGCCACCACCACCACCACCAGTACCTACAGTAACAACATCAGCAGCAGTGCCACCACCACCACCAGTACCTACAGTAACAACATCAGCAGCAGTGCCACCACCACCACCACCAGTACCTACAGTAACATCAGCAGCAGCACCACCACCACCAGTACCTACAGTAACAACATCAGCAGCAGGGCCACCACCACCACCACCAGTACCTACAGTAACAACATCAGCAGCACCACCACCACCACCACCTGTACCTACAGTAACAACATCAGCAGCAGTAGCACCACCACCACCAGTACCAACAGTAACAACATCAGCAGCACCACCACCACCACCACCAGTGCCTACAGTAACAACATCAGCAGCAGTGCCACTACCATCACCACCACCAGTACCAACAGTAACAACATCAGCAGCAGTGCCACCACCACCACCACCAGTACCTACAGTAACAACATCAGCAGCACCACCACCACCACCTGTACCTACAGTAGCAACATCAGCAGCAGTAGCACCACCACCACCACCAGTACCTACAGTAACAACATCAGCAGCAGCGCCACCCCACCACCACCACCAGTACCTACAGTAACATCAGCAGCACCACCACCACCACCACCTGTACCTACAGTAACAACATCAGCAGCAGTAGCACCACCACCACCACCAGTACCTACAGTAACAACATCAGCAGCAGTGCCACCACCACCAGTACCTACAGTAACAACAACAGCAGAGTACCTCGAGATTTTTCATTTATAGACATCATGAGCATTTAACACAAGATAGTGAAGTGTTCCTTTTCATCCACTTCTTTCTGGATTTACTCAACAGCAGCACCAGCAGGAAGCATGTGTATCTGAAGTGTTTTTTTTATGTCTACATCTTCTGGTTCACGTCACTTAGTCATGGCTCATGAATCACACCACCTCAACTTTTTTTTGTGCAACCCTGTTTTTTTTCTGTTATTTTACTCTTCAGTTTCATCATGAATCATGACACCTAGTTATCACATCACAAGTCACCTTGGTCCAGTACAATATTTCTATTAGCGTTCACGTTCTACAGGACACCCTGCTAGCAGCCTGAGGTGAGATTGACTCATATTTTTTTCTTCACCAGCTGGCTGAGGATTCTGAGGAGAGCAAACGTATCGGGGAGGAGTTCCATGGCAACCCAGGATCTTCTGTTTCACATCATTTAGTCACAATTCACAAATCACGATCACGAATCACACCACCTCATTCTTCTTTGGTGCGGGCCCCCCTTTTTTTTAATCTTCAGTTTCATCATAAATCACAACACCTAGTTATCACGTCACAAGTCACATTGGTCCAATATAATGCTTCTGTTAGTGTTCACATTCTGCAGGACAAACTACTAGCAGCCTGTGGTGAGATGGACTTGTATATTTTTTTCACGAGCCAGCAGTCATTCATTGTCTTCCAAAAATTCTGTAGATATTATCTCCGAGCGAACATTATATTCATTTATATGTGTTTTTCACTTGTGGAGTTCAGGGAAGTATTGCTGTAGGTATTTCAATGGCAACTATTACCACTGGTGTAGAAGCTCAATTCCATCCAGTTTCTTGAGCTCTGGAAAGTACTGCCAGACACTATTCTGTCTAGTCTACACAATTTTTGCCATATGTTCTGCTCTGCTTCTTTGATTTTCATCGTCAAAAAAATTTGCCTTCATTGTTCGTTAAACATGTTCAATCAAAGCACCTTTCTTGAAAACTGTTGTCTGAGGCTTCATACCCCAGTTCCAACTTCAGTCTGTGCAACGTGTTCTTTAGCTGCTCCACTGTTCATTGCCATTTTTCTAATCCAATATATTATTGATTCAGCAGCAAACATTATATTTGTTTAGATGTATTTTTCAGTCAGGGAGTTCAAGGAAGTATTGCTGTAGGTATTTCAATGGCAACTATTACGACTGGAGTGGAAGCTCAATTCCATCCAGTTTCTTGAACTCTGGGAAGTGCTGCCTTACTGCACTCATCACATGTAGCAGCAGCAGCAGTAGTATAAATCATCATATCACTTCACTAATAGTCTCTCGTGATAGCTTGTAGAGCACTTTGGGAGACAGCATGTATATAAAGAGATGTATTAATGCCCATTCCTCTTCTTCTTCAAGTGGCTCACATAATTCTGGGAGCACCAACCCAAAATTCAACCTACTTTACTTTTCTGTAGCATTTACACAAATGCTTTGGGATACATTGTATATGAAAAGTGTCATATAAATGCTGATTCTTCTTCTTCAGTGAAGGCCGGTGGGGGCAGTGCAGCACCATGTTATGTAGAAGTAACATACATTTTCACGTGGTTCTTGCAATGCCAAAATTCAGCCTACTTTATTTTTCTGTAGCATAGAATCATAGAAACATAAAATTTGACGGCAGATAAGGACCGCTTGGCCCACCTAGTCTGCCCATTTTCCTACCTAACAGATAAGCTGCAGATCCTAGTTAACCAACAGGAGCATGGAGGAATGGAAGGAAGATACTGGGGATCACTGGGAAGGCAAGACGGGAGGGTGAGCTGGATGTCATTATCCACCTAGGTACTAATGACTTGGCAAATGGGGAGCCAAAGGAAGTTCAGGAAGAGTTTAGGAAACTGGGGAAGGGTCTCAAGCAAGTAGCTACTTCTGTCACTTTCTCAGAAGTACTACCTGTGAGAGGCAAGGAAGAGCATAGGAGTGCATGCACCAGGAACTTTAACTCATGGTTGAAGAACTGGTGCTGTGAGGAAGGGTTTGGATTCATTGGTGACTGAGGACCCACCTGGCCGGGATGGAGGTTTGTTCAAGACCTGACCTGCATCCATCCTGGAGGGAATCCAAGTACTCAATGATAAGTTTAAATGCTACATTGACAAGCATTTAAACTAGCAAAGGAGTGCAGGCCAGCAAGGAGGGTACCTACTTGCTCACCCCCACAGCTAGCAGTGGAACCAGTGAACCAGAGGAGTGGCTATCTCTGCAAAGCGTGCAAAAGATGGAGATTAGTGTCCAAAAGGTGGATAAGCAGAAAAGGGCAAAATTCAGCAGAAGGGCAGACAGCAAGGAGAACCAGGGATAAATGACAACCAAGGAAGGGCTGGAGTAGAACAGTGAAGCAGACTAGGAGGTCAAATCATGGAAAGCCATGTGTGCAAATGCCAGGAGCCTTAGCAACAAGATGGAAGATCTGGAGGCTGTCATGGTACAGTCAGACCTGGACATTGTGGCCATCACTGAAACCTGGTGTAATGATAACCATGACTGGGAGATGGCCATACCTGGCTACAACATATTCAGAAGAGACAGAGCAGGCAGGAAGGAGGAGGAGGCACTGTATGTGAAAAATGACATAAGGGCCACAGAGATCCAGGAGGAACAAAATGGGGGAGAGATACTGTGGGTTAAGCTAGAAAGGAAAATGGGGCCAGCCATCTGCACAGGTGTGGTCTATAGACCACCAGCCCAGGAGGAAGAAACAGATAGGGAGCTGATGCTAGCCAACCAAAGGATGGCAGACAAGGGTGAGGTAGTACTGGTTGGAGACTTCAATATTCCAGACGTGGACTGGAGCATCCCAGCAACAGCATCAACTAGGAGCAGATTTATCCTGGACTCCCTTCAGGGTGCCTTCCTCAAGCAACTGGTCATGGAACCAACTCGGCAGAAGGCAATACTGGACCTTCTGCTCACAAACAGGGACAGTGTGATGGGGGTAACAGTGGGGAGCACCTGGGTAACAGTGACCACCAGTCATTGTGGTTTGAAATCACAGAAAGAGCAGAACCAAACCACACAAAACACGATCCTGGATTTTAGGGGGCAGACTTTGGGAAAATGGGAAATACTTGAAAGAGGCATTAAGGGAATGGGACAGGAATCAGGGGTTGAGGAACAGTGGGCAGTATTTAAAATGGGGATTATAAGAACAACAGAATTATGCATTAAGCAGGTTAGCAAGAGGAAAAGGAAGAGGAGACCATTATGGTTTTCCAAAGAGGTAGCAAAGAAAGTGAAAGCCAAAAAGATAGCATTCAGGCAATACAAAAAGACACAGGCAGAAGGGGATAGGGAGAAGTACCAGGAGAAACAAAGGGAGGCAGGGAAGTCAGTAAGGGAAGCCAAAGCTCAGACAGAAGAACACATTGCAAAATCAGTGGTTAAAGGGGACAAAACCTTTTACAGGTACATAAGTGAAAAAAGAAAGACAAAGGAGGGATAGTGAGACTGAAGGGGAGGATGGAGTTGTGGAGGATGACAACAGTAAAGCTGACATATTGAACAGGTATTTCTGCTCAGTCTTTACTGAGGAAGAGGGGGTAATGGGTCTGAAGGGAGTACAAGGGTGAGAATGGTGCAGAAATGGACACAAGTCCCTTTACACGAGAAAGGGTCCTGAAGGAACTGGAAGTAATAAGAGTTGACAAAGCAATGGGGCCAGATGGGGTGCACCCTAGGTCCTTAAAGAACTAAGAGAGGTGGTGGTTGAACTTCTGGCTATCCTGTTTAGCCAATCACTGGAAACAGGGAGGTACCCAAAGACTGGAGGACAGCAGATGTAGTCCCTTATACAAAAGCGGAACAAAGAGGAAGCAGGGAACTACAGACCAGTCAGCCTCACCTCTGTAGTGGGAAAGATCATGGAAGCACTTCTGAAGGAGAGATTGGTGGAACATCTGGTTGTCAATGGACTACAGGACCCAAGGCAGCATGGTTTCACCAGGGGAGGTCATGTCAGACCAATCTCATTGAATTTTTGACTGGGTGACTAGGAGGTGGATCAGGGAGGGCAGTGGACATGGCCTATCTGGACTTCAGTAAGGCCTTTGACACTGTGCCACATAGAAGACTATTACACAAACTGGGGAATATGGGTGTGGGCAGGACAGTAGTGTGGTGGGTAGGTAACTAGCTGGGTGGCAGGACACAGAGGGTGGTGGTAAATGGCTGTCACTCCACAGAGGGAAGAGTGACCAGTGGGGTACCACAGGGATCAGTGCTGGGACCGGTCCTATTCAACATCTTCATCAGTGACATTGCGCAGGATCTAGAAGGCAGAATTTCACTGTTCGCTGATGACAAAAAGCTCTGTAACAGAGTAGACACACCAGAGGGTGTAGACAGAATGAGAAGGGACCTGCAGAAACTTGAAGAATGGTCAAGGGTTTGGCAGTTGAAATTCAATGCAAAGAAGTGCAAGATAATGCATATGGGGCACAAAAACCCTGGCACAATATATCAGTTGGGGGTGAGGATATAGCATGCACCAAGCAGGAAAGGGATCTTGGGGTTGTCATCTCTGATGACCTCAAGGTAGGGAAACAGTGTGACAAGGCATCAGGTAAAGCAAATAGGATGCTGGGATGTATAGGCAGGGCATCACCAGCAGGAAAAGGAGGTCATAATTCCGCTATACAAGACACTAGTGAGGCCCCACCTGGAGTACAGTGTACAGTTCTGGAGACCATACCACGTAAGGACATAGACAGGTAGAGAAGGTTCAGAGGAGGGCAACAAAGATGGTGCATGGATTGTATCACAAGTCCTATGAAGACAGGTTGAAGGAACTGAACATGTACTCCTGGAGGAGAGGAGGAGAGAGGGATATGATAGAGACATACATGTATCTTACAGGAGAAACAGAGTGCAGGAAAACACTATTTTAAGCGAAAAGATGTTCCAGGACTAGAGGGCATGGGATGAAGTTGGAGGAGGACGTTCAGAGGAAACATGAGGAAGAATTTCTTCACAGAATGGGTGGTGGACAAGTGGAACACCCTGCCAGAGGAAGTGGTGGGGGCTGAAACAATCACGGGATTTAAGAATGCATGGGATAGACATAAAGGAATTCTAGAGGTCAGGGGTAAGGGGAAACAGACTTCTAGGAAAATAAACTGAACTTATAAGCTCAAATGGGCAGACTGGGTGGGCCATAGGCCCTTATCTGCCGACACTGTCTATGTATCTATGTATCTATGTATGTATGTATCTATGTAACAGCTTACTTCCTCTTACCCGCCCCTAGGACTGCCTTATGCCTGTCCCATGCATTCTTGAAGTCCCCCACTGTTCTTGACTCCACAACCTCCTCAGGGAGGCTGTTCCATGCATCCACAACCCTCTCTGTGAAAAAATACTTCCTCACATTACCCCAGAGCCGTCCCCCCTCTATCTTCAAATTGTGCCCCCTTGTTCTTGCACATCTCTTTTTCTGGAAGATGCTGCCCTCTTGGACTTTGTTAATTCCCTTGAGGTACTTGAAAGTTTCTATCATGTCCCCTCTCTCCCTTCTTTCCTCAAGAGTATACATATTAAGCTCCTTTAGTCTTTCTTCATATGTCTTCTGGTGCAGACCCTGCACCATTTTAGTTGACCCTCCTCTGGACAGCCTCCACTCTGTCATGTCTTTGTGGAGATGAGGTCTCCAGAACTGTACACAGTACTCAGATGGGGTCTCACCAACTGTCTGTACAAAGGGATAACAACTTCTGTTTTCTACTATTGATGCCTCTTCCTATGCATCCCAGTATCCCCCAGCCTTCCTTACTGCCTTCTCACATTGCTTGCCCACCTTTAGGTCATCTGATATAATTACCCCCAGGTCCCTTTCTTTTTTTACTGTTGTCAGTATCTCACTCCCATTGTGTACGCTTCCCCTGGGTTTTTGTTTCCCATGTGCATTACCTTGCACTTCCTTGCATTGAATCTGAGCTGCCATACATTTGACCACCCTCCAACCTTGCCAAGTACCTTCTCATCCTTTCCACTCCATCTTGTGTATCAACCCTGTTGCAGATCTTTGTGTCATCTGCAAAGAGACATACTTTCCTTCCAGTTCCTCTGCAATGTCACTTATAAAGACATTAAAAAGGACCGGTCCCAGTACTGAACCCTGCGCTACCCTGCTAGTAACCCTCCTTTCTTCAGTGTGTACTCCATTTACTACTACCCTTTGCGCCTGTTGTCTAGCCAATTTTTATCCAGGCTGCCATCTTGGGACCCATTCCAAGGCTGGCTATCTTGTGTATTAATCTTTGTGGGACTGTATCAAATGCCTTGTTAAAATCTAGGTAGACCATGTCCACAGCCCCTCCCTGGTCTACTACTTTGGTCACCCAGTCAAAGAAATCTATTAGATTCGTCTGACATGACCTTCCCATCATGAATCCATGCTGCCTTGGGTCCTGTGCCCCACTGGTCTCTAGGTACTCAACAATTCTTTCCTTCAGAAGTGATTCCATCATGTTCCCTACCACTGAGGTCAAACTAACTGGTCTGTAGTTTCCTGCCTCTGTCCTGGTCCCACTTTTGTGAAGAGGAATCACATCTGCCCTCCTCCAGTCCTCGGGTACCACCTCATCCTCCCATGATTTGTTAAAGAGAGTTGTCAGCAATGTCACTAGTTCTACCCTTAGTTCTTTTAGAATTCTTGGTGAATCCTATCAGGCCCCATTGCTTTGTCCACCTTCAATTTTATTAGTTCTTTCAGAACCTTTCTTCTGTAAATGGACTGGTATCAACCCCTGCCTTCAGAGTGTTTCTCTTGTTTGGTTTAGGTAACCCTCCTCTTCCTTTGTGAATACTGAGCAGAAATATTCATTCAGTATCCCTGCTTTTTCACTGTCACCTCTCACCCACATTCCTCCCCTTTATTATGCTTCAGTATCCCTCCTTTGGTCTTTTCTTCGCTCCCAAATGTACTCTATAAAGGTCTTATCCCTTCTTAACAGAATTGGCTATCCTTTCCTCGGTTTGGGCCTTTGCTATTCTGACTGCCTTCCCAGCCTCTTTTCTGCTTTAACTGATAAAGTTCTCTGTCCTGCTCCTTCTGTGTTTCCTTATATTTCTTGAATGCTGTCCTTTCTCCTTAACCTTCCCTGCCACCTCTTTTGTGAACCATAGCATTTTTTCCTTCATTGTGTTTTATTGATTTGCTTTACACAAAGGCTTGTTGCCTCTGTGATGGCTGTTTTGATCCTCCCCATTGTTCCTCCACCCCTCCTTCTTGCCTGTTTGCTAGTGCTTTTCTGAGGCACTCTCTCATTTTCCCAAAGTCAGCCCTCCTAAAGTCTAGTACTCTTGCTTTTGTATGGCTTGATTGTATGACTGTGTTTATTGTGAACCACACTGTTTGGTGGTCACTTGTTCCCAGATGGCTACCCACTTCTAAATCTGAGATTCTTTCTCCATCTCTATTTGAAAATACCAGGTCTAAGATTGCTCCTTCCTGAGTGGGTTCCGATACTAGCTGTCTGAGGCATGCCCCCTGTAGGGCATCAGGAATGACCCTGCTCTTGGATGTGCCTGCAGCAAAGGTGCTCCAGTTAACATCTGGCATATTCAGGTCCCCCATCAACAATATCTCCCCTTTTTCTGCCATTCTAAGAAAGCCTTCTATCATTTCCTTGTCCATTCCTCCCCTGAGATGGGGTCTGTATACAACCCCCATGCGGATTGTGGTGCCATTTCCTGTCTCCAGGGTGACCCAAAGTGCCTCTTCTGTTCCCTGTTTACTCTTTAGTTCTGTTGCTTGATCCCTTCCTTTACATAGAGAGCTACTCCTCCTCCTCTTTACCCTCCCTGTCCCTCCTGTAGATTGTGTATCCTGGTATGTTGACATCCCAGTCATGGTTCTCTGTGTACCATGTTTCTGTGACTGCCACAATATCCAGGCAACCCTCTTCCATCAAGGCCACTAGTTCAGGAAGCTTGTTACACAGACTATGGGCATTGGTACTCATCACCCTCCACTTTTTGATAGCCTTACCCCTTTTAGCCCCATTTCTGTCCTTACTGCCTTTGCCTTTTTTTACATTTAAATCTGTTCTGCTCCCTAATAACTTCTGTACCTTGGTGTTTACCTCACTAATCACCACGTTTTGTTTGTTTTGTGCATTTCCATTACTGTTCTGCAGTGAAGGCTTTGGCGGGGGAGGGGGGCAGCACAGCATCATGTTGTGTTATGTAGCAGCAACAGACATTTTCGCGTGGTTCTTCACAGTATTATTCTGGGAGTGTTGGAATTCGGCCTGCTTTATTGTTCTGTAGCATTTCACTTCTGTTCTGCAGTGAAGGCTTTGGAGGGCTGTGGTGGGCAACGCAGCACCATGTTATATTATGTAGCAGCAACATACATTTTCAGGTGGTTCTTCACATTATTATTCTGGGAATTCTGGAATTTGGCCAACTTTATTTTTCTGTAGCATTTCCACTACTTAGGGTTTGGCGGGGGGGGGGGGACAGCACAGCACCATGTTATGTTAAGTAGCAGCAACAAACATTTTCACGTGGTTCTTCACATTATAATTCTGGGAGTGCCAGAATTTAGCCTACTTTATGTTTCTGTAGCATTTCACTACTGTTCTGCAGTGAAGGCTTTGGCGGGGGGGGCATCACAGCAGCATGTTATGTTATGTAGCAGTAACATACATTTTCACGTGGTACTTTTTTTTTCTGTAGCATTTACACTACTATTCTGCAGTGAATGCTTTGGTGGAGGTGGGGGGGGCAGTACAGCACCGTGGTATGTTATGTAGCAGCAACATACATTTTCACGTGGTTCTTCACATTATTATCCTGGGAATTCCAGAGTTTGATCTACTTTATATTTCTGTAGCATTTCCACTACTGTTCTGCAGTGAAGGCTTTGGCGGGGTGGGGGGGGGGCAGGGCAGCACCATGGTATGCTATGCAGCAGCAACATACATTTTCATGTAGTTCTTCACATTATCATTGTGGGAATTTCAGAATTTGGCCTACTTTATTTTTCTGTGGCATTTCACTACTGTTCTGCAGTGAAGGCTCTGGCGTAGGAGGGGCAGTGCAGCACCATGGTATGTTATGTAGCAGCAACATATATTTTCATGTGGTTCACGTGGTTCTTCACATTTTTATTCTGGGAGTGCTGGAATTCGGCCTACTTTATTGTTCTGTATCATTTCCACTACTGTTCTGTAGTGATGGCTTTGGAGGAGGGGGGACAGTGCAGAACCAGGGTATGTTATGTAGCAGCAACATACATTTTCACATGATTCTTCACATTATTATTCTGGGAATTCCAGAACTTGCCCTATTTTATTTTTCTGTAGCATTTCCATTACTTTACTTGGCGGGGCAGCACAGCACAGCACAGCACAGCACCGTGTTTTGTTAAGTAACAGCAACATACATTTTCACGTGGTACTTTATTTTTCTGTAGCATTTCCACTACTGTTCTGCAGTGACTGCTTTGGTGGAGGTGGGGGGGCAGTGCAGCGCTTTGGTATGTTATGTAGCAGCAACATACATTTTCACATGGTTATAAACATTATTATTCTGGGAATTCTGGATTTTGATCTACTTTATTTTTCTGTAGCATTTCACTGCTGTTCTGCAGTGAAGGCTTTGGCGGGGGGGCAGTACAACGCCATGGTATGTTATGCAACAGCAGCATACATTTTCATGTGGTTCTTCACATTATTATTCTGGGAATTCTGGAATTTGGCCTACTTTATTTTTCTGTAGCATTTCACTGCTGTTCTGCAGTGAAGGCTTTGGTGGTGGGGGTGCAGTACAACGCCATGGTATGTTATGCAGCAGCAGCATACATTTTCATGTGGTTCTTCACATTATTATTCTGGGAATTCTGGAATTTGGCCTACTTTATTTTTCTGTAGCATTTCACTGCTGTTCTGCAGTGAAGGCTTTGGTGGGGGGAAGGGGCAGCGCAGTACCATGTTATGTTATGCAGAAGCAACATGCATATTCATGTGGTTCTTCACATTATAATTCTGGGAGTGTCACAATTTGGCCTACTATATATTTCTGTAGCATTTCCACTAATGTTCTGCCGCAGTGGAGTGCTAAAGTGCAGTAACTGATAACATTTATATATTGTAGTTGAGAGTACTTCTGTGCACTAAAGTGCTTGGCAACACAGACTGTCTGAGTCGGCCAGTACTGCTACCTTAAGTCACCTGACACATTTATTCTGGTAGCTGAGAAAAATCTCAGTAAAGATAATGATAATTGGAAACAGAAAGAAAGTAAATATTGACAGGAAATAATATATATATTTTTTGAAAGGTAGAAACAAACCTGATAGAAAAGAAATACTGAGTGCACAGAAGTAAGAGTATAAGACTATAGGAAGATAATAGGAAATACACAGATTGGAGGGCTATGGAGGGTTGTGGCAAGGGGGCAAAGGGTTCCAAATCAGCTGTCACTGCTTACCTTGCCGCTGGTTGTAGAGCACCTCCCTCACCATTTCCTTGAACTCTTCAACCTGATGGCAGGCTTCCTCACCTCCCTGCAGATCTCCACCACTTTCTGCCAGGTGAATGTGGCAGGAGGATTAAAAGAAGATCTCTCAGGTGGTGACCCTCACCACACCACCCTTGTACTGGCCCATCTTGCAGTCCTTGCCACCATGTCCCCCTGCTCCCCCTCCCCACCACACTTCTTGTGTTTGACCTCCTTACCTTTACCTCTAGGCTCTGAGTCACCACCACCTGCACCACTCTCACCACCTTTCTCCCTTAAATGCTGCGCCCACTCTTTTTGGTGCCTCCCCACAGGTTGGTGTGCTGACCACCTGTGCCAAGATGAATGCCGGGTTTATCATGCCGAACAACAGTGCAGCACAATTGTCACGTCACCACACTGTTGTCAGTGGGGTCCATCTCAAACAGGTCCCACACAAGGGACTTTGCCTGCTGCTTCTGATGAGGCGAGGACCTACATGTTCCTGTGTGCTGGCACTACTCCTTCTCCTGCTGCGCAGGTGCTGGTGTTGATGGTCGAACAATTGGGGGTGGGGGCACTGGTGGTGGTGCCATTATCTCCTCACCTCACTGGGGCTAGGAGTCCTGCACTGGGGGGGGTGCTGCTGCTACTCCTAAACAAGGTCCTTTTGAGTTAAAACCCCAGACATTTACCCACGGCTGTCTGCACCCCCTCTTCTCCTGGCGATTTCTCTCTCTCTCTCTCTCTCTGTCTCTCTCCCTCTCCCTCATTTTAAACAACAAAACAAGAATAAAAGAAGTGAAAAAAGGAACACAAAAAGAAAAAAAACACAAAAATAAATTTTAAATTAACACTACTGAACTCACTAAACTGAGTAAATGTAAGTTAACAATATAAGAATGCAGACTAGGGGAAAAATAAAGCAAAAAGAAAGCTACGCAAGTGTCTGTTTTGTAGTTGTACGTAAAATATCTCCTTCCACTCCTTAGGATGACATACACACACTGCAAAAGTAAAACTAGCACAGTGTTCCATGTGAGCTCCTGAGATCTTCCACCTAGTGTATCATGTGACCACCAAAGATCTTTCCATCTGATAGGAAATGACCATGTTGTGTGCCAACTTCGTCGGTGGCATTTAAGGGCAAAGTTACTATTGAGGTAACATGTGAAGTTATCAGCAAAGTTAGGGGCAAAGTCGCGTAGATGAGTTTGGAGGCAAAGTGCTTGACTTTGTGAATTGCTCTGCGAATGTGAAGCCGGGGACTTTGTTGGAACTTCGATGGCAAATTAAAACGTTGCAACATCTCTAGTACTGTTCTCTGAAGCTCCCCTTGACTCACCTCTTTCCTTGTTACCTTCTCCGTTATCTGTCTCCTTTACTCCTTGATTTCCTGATTTACACACCCGTTGCCCTCTTCCTTGTTCCCACCCATGTCTTCTTACTCCCCTGCCCTGGGGGAGCGTACTTCTTTTGGGGCCTCCCTCCCGCCCTGCTGCTTTATCATCCAAAGGGGGGGGCATGCATTGCCTCCCTTGGCTTTAAGCCTCCCCCAGGATAGTTTAAATGCTCATTCAAGTAGCATTTAAAGAGCAAGTGTACTGCCTAAAACTTACATTAGTTATTAAAAGTAGTCCATTGTTAACTTTTATATCTGAGGTACTTTTCATTTTCCTTTTGTTTAAGTGGAATATTTTTTACCTGTTAGTAGATGTGATGTCAGGAACAGCACTCTGCCTGGCAGCTTACATATCTAGCCTCTGTTCCTCCCATTACATCATCAGCATTATGACCTCATGGGCTATACATCACATTTCCTCAGTGACAGCCACTCAGTAACTGCCAGGTCAGTTACCTGTGATGTCACAGTTAGTGAGGTCACAATGCTGTTGGTGTAGTGGGAGCAGTAGTGCAAGTGGTAGGCAAGAAGTACAGGAACTCAGGCATTGGCAAATATGAAATGCAGAATGAAGATCCTCAATCTGAAGGATAGCTGTGTCAAGACACATCTACTGTATCTTTTTAGTCACTAGTAGATTCAGTTAGAGATGTTGAAGTATTTCTAGGAAAATAGCATAGTTGTACAAGTCAAATGTTGTTATGGAAACCCTGATTTCAGGTCACAGGCCCAGAAACTGTCATTATTTTGCTGGCTTAAGAATTTCAGTTCCAGTATCAGTGGGAAGAAGTAAAGGAACTCCATTCCTGCTGCATAAAAAGTACAGGAACTGAGTTCCTGTGCATTCCTGTTCACTTTCATCACTGAGTGGGAGGAATAGAACTAGATATGTCAGCTGCCAGGCCGAGTGCTATTCCATACATCCAGTATAATACTTCATATAGGAAACTTTCTAATAAGCAAAAGCAAAAAAGAAAACTCTTAAGGAACAAAAACTTACAAGTGAACATGTCTTGCAATTTCTAACATTTTCCTGTCTGCTATTTTTGGTTCTACTAGCTCTTTAAATCTCCCATTAAGGACTGTGGCCCCTTCCTTGAAGGATGCAGACCGTCTCCCCTATAGATGTCCATTTCTTCCTAGGTTGGCCTTCAGTTCCCAATGTAGCTGAAGTCCTCCTCCATACACAATACTTCCAACCAGTTATTAAAAGCCCTGGTGTGGAGTGCCCTTTCCTCTCCCTTGCTATACACAAATCACACCTCAGCAAAAGTCACTGTGCATGCCACCTGCTTGAGGCCCCTTCCCAGCACTTTGAAATTTCCCTGCACTACATCTGATGCATAAGTGAAATAAGACACTCCAGAGTGTGGGTTATACCCTGCCAACATTCCTTGTAGTGTTTGAAATCAACCCACCACCTGGGATGTTAGCAGGGTATAACTCACACTCCTATGTCCTATTCCTTACTCCTCCAGAGTAAAATACATTTTTCTCCAGGGTAGGACTTGCCTGTAACTAAGACTGTGGAATGTTGTGGTGAGAGCACCTTTCACGTGGTAAACTTTCATCTTCAGTTGGGTGAGAGCGATCTGTGGATGCTACCACACAAGCAGAGACTGCTCCTGCATTGACTTTTTCTGACCATAAACTTTTTTTTCTTTTTTTTTTAGTTGTTTAACCAGGTATAGCACACTAAGCTGAAAGCTTTTTTACAGGAGCGACCTGGGAGCACAAGGAGGTTAAGTGACTTGCTCAGGGTCACACAGTATGCAAGTGGAAGCTGTGGGATTTAAACCCAGGTCTGGTTGGCTGGATGCCACCAGATTTGCAGTGCAGAGCCTTAGACCACTGCGCTATACTGCCTCCACTTTAAATCCATAATATATGTTCCTGAGAAGGAGCTGTGATTACTTTTCATTTTAAGCACTGGCTTTGATCTCTCCTGAGGGCTAATTCTCTGGCTCTGTTTATTATTTAATTTATTATTTCGAGGGTGGGAATTGTGTGGGGGTGGTAAGTTTTTTGCTATTATGGGTGGGCTTGAGTATATGGTGTGCGAGGAGTGTTTGAGTGGTTAGTTTAGTTTTGTATTAAGTTGAATGTGTGGTTGTCTGTAGTAAGGGTTTTAAGGGTTGACAGCCCAGTAGGATATTACTATCCCTGCTAGAGCAAGGATAGTTGGGCTGTTATAAAGTAATTGGTGGTGCAGTGGTCTACGTTGGGATGTGCCGGAGTCTTGATCCCTCGCACTTAGCTTACGCTGCTTCCCAGCTGTGTGACCTTCATCCCTTCACTGACCTCCTGGTGTTGGCTACTGCAGCGGGGTGCTGCAGGGAGGTCAGTATCACAAAGCCTTGTGTAGATCAGCAGCGGCAGAGGGCAGTGGGCATGGTGGAGGTGAGTGGTATTGGGGTGGTCAGGTGCAGGAGATGCCCTGGGATTAGGTGGAGCCTTGAGAGAGGCCAGATGTTTTTGGTCTCCATCCCCAGGGTTCCCACCAGACCAAGTGGGCAGATGGCCGGGGGCCTGCAGCACCTGTCAATCCCCTTCAGGCAGTGCTATGCAATGCCAGGTCAATGAGGAACAAAACTGCAATTATAAATGATAAATCGTAACATGTAACCTGCCTAACTACTGATATGCTTGATAAAGTCATGTACGTCTCAACTGCCCTGTTAACTTTGATAATAACTGGTCCCTATGTTTCTGGGAACAGCTTAACTAACAACCTGTATAAACCACATCTCTATTACTGTCATGTAATGCTAATACTCTGCTTGTTGTTGTTATCACCCTTGTTTGTTTTTTATCGACGTGGAGCCTTTGAAAATGAATCCTTGACTCAAAGGATTTTAATTCTGAATTTTTCAAATAAATAAATAAATTGTGGTGGACTTGATTTCTTCTGTCAACCTGGGTTGCATTATGGAGACTTGGTTGGTTGATGCTGTTGGGCCAGTATTGGAGGCATCTGTCCACTCTGGGTATTCCATGGTGCACTGCCCGAGGAGGGAAAGCGGGGGAGGGAGTGGCCATCTGTTTTAGATCCAGCTTGGGCTTCACTGTGCACCCAGGGGAAGCAGCCAGGTCTTTTGAGTGTGTGGCAGTGCATGTGAGTCCAGGTGCAAGTTGCAGAATTCTCCTCATTTACCGCCTTCCGGGGTCGAGAGGGGATTTCCTGCAGGAGATTGTGGACTTTGTTGTCGATGAGGTATTGCAGTCCCCCAAATATTTAATTCTGGGGGACTTCAATGCCTGGGTCATCAGCGAATCCTCGTAATTTGGTTATGACCTCCTCCAGTTGATGTCACCATTGGGCCTGATACAAGTAGTTACTTCTATGACCCATCACCATGGCCACATGTTCGACTTGGTGTTTTCACTGGGGCTTGAGGTTGCGAACCTCAAGACTGATCAGGTTGTTTGGTGTGATCATTGTATGGTGAAGTTCTTGTTTGGGGCTCCCCCGAAAGTCCCTCCCCTGTTGAGATGGTTAGCTACCACCCTTTGAGGGGATTGTCCCCAGAGGGACTACTGGTGGTAGCTGACTTATCTAGAGTAGATGCTGTATCTGCGGTTGGCGCGGGTGAGGCCATCGCACCAGTTCGTATACAACGCAGATCATCTCACTTGAAATCCCCTTGGTTTGATGAAGATTTCAAGGCAATGAAGATCAGGGGTCAGAAGTTGGAACATTGCTGGCAGAGGACCTGGTTGGAGGAGGACAAACTGACCTTGCGTGCTCATTATCATGAGTACCAAGGGGCAATCAACTGTAAGATTGCAGAATTCCTGTCCAGGGATATTGCTGCAGGTAAAAACAGACAATCTCAGCTATTTCAGACTGTGGGCAGACGTTTGCATCTACCTACAGCCAAAAAAAGCTTTTTCAGTCACTTTGTGTAAGGAGTTTGCTCTGTTTTTCTCTGACAGGGTGTCCTCCATCCGATTGGGGATCCCATCAGTGAGGCAAGTTTTGCCTTGCAGCGTTCAGCCTGGGATGAGCATAGGCACGCTGTCCATCTGGGAGGAGTTTAAACCAGTGGAGGTAGCTGAGATCATTGAGGTGATCTTGAAGCTAGAGCACACGTATTGAGAACTGGACCCGGACCTGACTCATTTCTGGATGAGATGTGTCAGGACCATTAGCCTGGTGTTCACTGAGATTATCAGGTGATCAATGTCAGAGGGTGTCTTTCCAGAGGCTTTGAAAGAGGATCTGGTGAGACCTCTCTTGAGGAAGCCATGTCTCGACCCTGACGTTCTGGTGAATTACTGTCCAATCTCCAACCTACAATTTCTAGGTAAAGTTGTTGAGAAACTAGTGGTACAACAGTTTGAAGAACACCTCTTGGCCTTTGACATCTACGAGCCACTTCAGTCAGGTTTCAGAGCCAGGTACAGCACTGAAATGGTATTAGTTAGGGTGCATAATGACCTCCTTAGGGCAAGAGACAGAGGAGACAGGTCAATTATTGTTCTACTTGATCTCTCATCAGCTTTTGATACCATGGATCACATTGTGCCTCTTGATCGCCTTCGACAGTATTGTGGACTCACTGGTACTGTCATCAACTGGCTTGAGTCCTATCTCTCTGACAGGGTGCAGTGATGAGGAATTTCTTCTTCTCCTCCTCCGTGAAGCCCGCCATGTGGATTACCTCAGGGCTTGATCTTGTTGCTGATGTTATTCGAAATATACATGCTGCCCCTGGGAGAGCAAATTCAGCATTACAGTGTGGGTTTTCACCGCTATGCAGATGATACCCAACTGTATTTGTCCTTTGCCCCTGAAACACACAACACCATAGAGGTGATTAACAACTGCCTGACCGAGATCAATGACTGGATGTCCTTCAGCTGGTTGTGACTGAACCCAGACAAGATGGAGGTACTGGTGGTTGAGCCAGGTCACCGGCATGATGGGAATGCTTTCAGAATGGGTACAGGATTGTTTCTGGGATCTACTCCATCTCCATTGATGGCTTCCCCTAAGGTGTGGGATCTTGGCATTATCCTGGACAGCAGATTGACACTTGAAGATCAGGTGTCATCTGTGGTCAAAAATGTTTTTTACCACTTGAGAAATATCACTAAGATTGAGCCCTTAGTCCCACCCAAGGACCTGCCAACACTGGTGCATGCCTTTGTTACTTCAAGGCTTGATTACTGCAATGCTGTATACTTCGGTGTCACTGGCTGCAGCTAGTGCAGAATGCAGCGGGCTTGGTTGCTGACGGGCCTAGCTAGGTCTGGTCTCATGACCCCAGTCCTGTGGGCTCTGCACTGGCTGCCTGTCATGTGGAGGGTTCTCTTCAAGGTGGGCTTGCTCACCCATAAGGCCCTATATTGGCTGGGTCTGGACTATCTGAATGAGCTCCTCACACCTGCTACCTCAGTCCATTCCCTCCACTCCTTAATCAGGAGGGGCCTCCTTGATGTTCTCAGGGTTCAGTGCAAAACATCCGGTGACTGTGCTTTTAGTGTTGCTGGGCCAACCCTGTGGAACACCTTTACAGCTGTTGTCAGAGAGGCCCCAGCAGTTGTGTTGTTTAAAAAGGGGCTAAAGGCTCACCTGTTCCATCTGGCCTTCCTGATGAGGGCGTGCGACCAGTTCTAGATACTTGAGTTTTAATTATGCTGAAGAATTATTTATTGTTATAATTATTGTTGTTTTGTATTTGTTTTTCTAGAATATTATATAGTTTGTTTTTCTAGAATATTATATAGAATGTGTGTTTTATAGTGACTTACCTGTTTTTAGTGTAAGATGCCCAAAACCCCATGAATTGGGCACCATAGAAAAAACATTTGCCTTGCCTTGCCTATGGCAGAGTACACTGTGTAACTTATCTAAGGATATTGGAACACAGTGTCTTTGCAGGCCTTCTGAACACCTGATTTGGGTGGGGAATGGGGCTTCTTTATTCAAAGCACAGGCAGACACGGTGCATTGAATAAGATACTTAGATTTAGCTGTAAGTATTACCCTTATTCATCTGTGTGGAGGACAGTGTCCTCGGAAAGAGTTGGAACTCTTAGATTCCAATCCCAGTGAGAAAAGTGGGAGGCTAACTAGTAGTTTACACCTGTGTAAAGCATTAACATTCAGTATGTTGACTATTTAGGCTTGCAAAATAATTATTAATGATGCTGGGTCTTTCAGGTTATACCATTTTTATTTTCTGTTAACTGAGTTTCCATACATGTGAAACATTAATTGCTGAGCAAACATGCACATGAATTGACAAGAAAAATGGAGCAGTACACTATGGCTGTTGAAATCTACATGTATTATTTATTTATCTATTGAAAATGTTTCACCAGGAAAGGCACGCTGAGCAAAAAGATGCTCGTCTCATGGTGCGACCTGTGGGGAGGGGTTACAGAGGAGGCAGGTATACATACAGTAGTTGAGTTTAGCAGTAGTGCAATACAGACAATGTACATGGATTGGAGGTATTACACATGCACTTGTTACATAAGGAGTGCAGTACAAAACAATGATCATCAACGACAGGGTATACATAACATAGGTATAAGGCAAGGTAAGAGCAATACAGAACTTGCACATCAGGGACAGGGTAAACATATCATGGGTATACATATCATGGGTACAAGGCATAGTAGGAGCAATGCAGAGCATGCACATCAGGGACAGGGTAAACATATCATGGGTATACATATCATGGGTACAAGGCATAGTAGGAGCAATGCAGAGCATGCACATCAGGGACAGGGGGAACATATCATGGGTACAAGGCATAGTAGGAGCAATGCAGAGCATGCACATCAGGGACAGGGGGAACATATCATGGGTACAAGGCATAGTAGGAGCAATGCAGAGCATGCACATCAGGGACAGGGTAAACATATCATGGGTATACATATCATGGGTACAAGGCATAGTAGGAGCAATGCAGAGCATGCACATCAGGGACAGGGGGAACATATCATGGGTACTCTATGAGGGAATACATTAATGAGTGTGGCCAATAAGACTGCCCTGTGTGAATATCTCTTGATCCACGCCACTAACTAAGGTGCTCCTGCTCTCCTTGTTCCCCTTTCTGCTGTATTTTCTCATCTAGGTTTTAAGTGAGTACCTAGGTGGGCAAATTACTTGCCTAAAAAATATTGCACTAATACAAATCACGAGACCACTCAATCTGGGACCATGGCTCTCCTTATTGTGTTTTTATTGCTCCTAAGGTGCAGAGTTTTCAGCAATACAGTGCAATTCGAAGTACCTCAATGCAATTCAGTTCTCCAATGTACCCTATCAATACCTAATGTTATAACGGTCTACCGTACAGACACTATGTTATTCTCCTCTCCCCTTTTAGCCTATTCCCCCCAGTTAGCCTACACCCCCTTGCTACTGTCCTCACCTATGTCTACTCAAGCACTTACATTGATCACGATCAACTGTCATTACAGTGGTGCCGCCTCTTGCGCAGCATGAAATGGGCTGCCGCGAAGAAATAAAAAAGCAGTCTCCATTCTTATAAGCTCCTTAAAGAAAGTTATACTTCTGCTTCTTCTCTGCTCAGGAAATGTGGAGCTCAACCCTGCCCCCCACTTACCTCGCCTATCGATTTTGTCGAGGCCACAGGTCTCAAAATGATGATGGTCAACATTTTAAGCCTGCCTAAAAAACTTGTACAGCTGCAAGCCTGGGCTGCACATGTTAACCCTGACCTTATCATAATTACTGAGTCATGGTTAAAAAAGACGAACACTGATCAACAAATATCACTGCAGGGCTACAATTTATTTAGAGCAGATAGAGAGTCATAGTGGTTATCTACACCAAATCTAAATACTTGGTCACCAATATTAGTTGCAAATCTCTAGCCAAGGAATTTGAGTTAGTTTCGATGAGCCTTCATCTCCCCTCCTCGGAATGTATCACTATCCTAGGTGGCTATAATCCCCCGTCTGGTGGTGATGAAGTCCTTAATCTTTTGAAATCCATGTTCGTAGATGCAAAAACTGAAACAATATTTCTAGGAGATCTAAATATGGACTGGTTGTCACCTAAATCACACGGCCTCAAATCCCTTTGTGACGAGCTAGGTCTTGGGCAATTAGTCAGTGAACCTACTAGGAACAACACTCTAAATACTGCCAACAGTTCCATTCTAGATGTGGTACTAACCACCCATCCACACAAAATATCTCATTCGGCAGTGTTTCTAACGACATGAGCGATCATGGAATTGTTGCTTGCATAAGATCTCAAATTAAGGCCCGGCCACAACCCATCTTTATAACAAAAAGATCCTTTCGCAAATTCAGTGCAGTAAACTTCCTATCTGACCTGAGCATGATCAGATGGCAAGATCTCTACCTAGCCAAAGATGTCAACAAGGCAGCTTACATCCTTAATGACAAACTCACTACAATAATAAATAAGCATGCCCCTTTCATCAAAGTAAGGGTATGGAACAATTCCAACCCCTGGTTCACCTCGGATCTCAAGGCAGCCCTTATAGCTCGAGATAAGCTCTGGGCTAAAGCTAGACATTCCAAAGAATCTTTGGATTGGCAGGCCTTTAGAACAGCCAGGAATAACTGTGTGAAAAAACTTCGCTCTGCTAAAGCTAATTATTATATTTCTACTCTCGAACAAGCTAAAGGTAACCTCATAAAATATGGAAGACTATCAAAGCTATAGAAGGACGGCCCATGGCCCCCTCTGTCCCAACAAAAATAGTTGCAAGTGGCAAGATTGTGGAAAACAAATCCCTAATCCTGGAGGAACTTAACTCCCACTTTGCCACAGCAGGATTAGCTTTTGACTCGTCACTTTATGCTGGTGCTGCGTGAGCCAGCATACCCTCCCTACATCTAGTCCTGCACCCAGCCCCTTCCAACTGCGGCGAGATAACTTATAAAGAAGTAGAAGATTCTCTTCTTAACTTAGACACCAAAAAAGCACAGGGACGATGGCTTGGAACCCTTTTTCATAAGGTCAGGCTACGCCATCTCACTGCCCCAATTTTCCACATCTTCAATCTTTCCATTACATCTGCTACTGTGCCGTCCTGCTGGAAATCAGCACATATCCTCCTCTATTTAAATCTGGTGACCCATGCGATGTAAACAACTATAGGCCTATTCCATATTGCCTATCGTTTCTAAAGTCCTCGAAAAACTGATCCATATTCAGTTAAAATCTCACTTGGAAACCTTCTCTCTTATTAACACAGCTCAATCTGGCTTCCGGGCTAATCATAGCACAATCACTGCACTAGCAAAAGTAACCAATGATTGGATCTCTGCTATAGATGCTAAGAAGGTAACTGGTGCAGTCTTTTTGGACCTCAGCAAAGCTTTTGACACGGTTGATTACAAAGTATTAGTCAATTGCCTTGCAAAGTTGGGTGCCACATACCATACCACCCAGTGGTTCTCTATCTACCTAACTGGAAGATTCCAAAAAGTAAAGGCGGAAGGCTTTTTTTCTGCTGCCTTGCCAGTTGTAAGAGGAGTCCCCCAAGGATCCATCTTAGGCCCTATCTTGTTTTCTTTGTACATTAATGACTTAGATGCTAACATATCTATGTCCAATCTGCACTTTTTTGCAGATGATATTGTGTTGTATACTTCTGGCTCATCGTTATCTGAAGTCAAGAGAGTGCTTTAAGCGGACTTCACACAACTTGGAGCATAATCTAATAAAGGCAAAGCTTCTGCTCAATGCTAAGAAGACTAAAGCGATGATATTCTCCGCAGTGCTGTCTCAGGCCCCCAATACCCTTGCCCAAGACTTCATTGTCACCACACTAAACGAGCCTCTGGAAGTTGTAACCAAATTTAAATATCTGGGTATCTGGATCGACAATAAATTATCTTTCAATGACCACGTCAAGATGTCTCTAGAAGGTTAAAAGCAAGGTTAGGTTTCTTCTATAGAAATAGGCCCTTTTCCCCTTGAAACTCGAAACAAGCTTGTACAGGCCACTTTTCTCCCCCTACTCAACTATGGCGATGTAATCTATTCCTCCACCACTCTTGCAAATCTAAGTAAACTTGACATCCTTTATCACCATGCGTTATGGTTCATTACTAACTCCTTACCGTTCGCACCACTGGACTTATATGCAGCTGTTGGTTGGATATCCTTACTACTAGACGCCTGCTCCATGCTGGGCTATGGACTCTTAAACTGCTCCTGCAGAAATTGCCAAGCTATCTCTTTCCCTCATTAGTATTTCACATAGTGCATACTGTTAAGAAAATCTGACTTTATTATGCTTGACATACCAAGGACGTGGACTTCCTTTGGTAAATGCGCTATTGCATATGCCCTTCCCTCCATTTGGAACCAATTACAAAATGTACTGAAACTAACTAGCACAGTTTCAATAAACTTCTACAAATCGCTAAGTTCAGCCAAAATAAAAGACACCTGTAACTGTCATTAAGTTTCTTCCTTCCCCATGTGTGCCATATTTATCCACTGGTAAGGTATAACTGATTTGTCATATTAACTGCTTTCCCTTTCCTTTCTACTCCTGGCTTTATCTATGCTTATGCTCCACTGCTACTCTATTAAATCACTCCTCCCCCCCCCATATCAGTTGTAGTCTGTTGTTTGTTCTAGCTGCCAAAATATATGTATTGCACACACCAGTCATCATGTTTCATTTATCAGTATGCAACCTGTAAGTCGCTTCCCTGTCTCATATCAATGTTTACCACCTGCGGTCACCCTATGTGGCACCCTTGTATGTATATCCAGCCTGTATCATGTAATGTGCATTTCATGTATATACTGTTATTACCTATCTGTGTTTGTACTTTAAGTGTTTATGTCACAGGACCTTCTTGTGAATGAGCTTGCTCAATGGAGTTTTCCTGCAATAAACTTGAACTTGAACTTGAACTAATTACGTAAGTGCCAATAGCACACTAGTGTGCCAGGACAGAGCTTGAGTGCCAGTACCAGACTTGAGCTGCAGTGGGATGCACAAGTTGCCTGTAGGAGTTGGAGAGCAAGATGGGGGGTAGTGGAAGAGTGGACTAGTACATTTTAGGAGCGTGGGGGGGTAGGTTTAGGTGAGGTGAGAGGGAGGGAGAATGGTATTGATTGCTGAGGGTAGGGCAGAGGAGGGTATGTTAGATGGGGGAGAGAGGGGAGATGTTAGGAGTGAGAAGAGGGAGTAAGCATGAGTGTAAGTGCGTAGGGCATCCCACATCTATATGTAACGTTTCAATGAATTCTACATTTGAAGTTAGTCACCACACATACAGGCTACTATATATGCTACGTTATTCATAAAGCTATGGCTACCAGAGGAAATGCAAAGTTCTAGCACCAAGTATTAAGAAAAACAGAAAGTCAGAGAAAGCGTGACCATAGATAAGCATTTGAGGCAGGATTTTCAGACCCTCGCATCCATTTTTTTGGACGTGACTGCAGAATTCCACCCAAGAAGTTAGACTACAAAAGTAAATCTCATTCCCGAGATTGAATTCTGCAGTTGTGTCCGAAAAATGGATGTGAGTCACCCAATTGCAGCAGAATTTGCCATAAATGGTGAGAATTATTGCAAATGCATCCAGATGTCTGTGACTAGGATGCAGAATGCATCCAAAATATGGACACAAGTGCTGCATCCACACTTTTTAAAATCTAAGGGCTCGATTTTCAAAGGGAAAACTGTGATGCAAGGTGCCTGCACCAAACAGGGATGAAGCAAGTGGCAGCTTGCATCATAGTTTGTGGCAATCCTGATTTTGAAATATCAGCTGTGGCACAATTGGGATGCCATGTGGAAAAGCGCCCCCAGCACCCTTGTGGTAAAAGCACCCATGCGCCAGGTTGCAAGGTGGCTTGCACCACGGCAAGGCTGCACAATCCCCTTATTTGGGATTCTGTAAGCCCCACTGTGGGTGCAGCAAGAGGCTCGACTTAGACCAGCCATGAGGTGGTCTAAGCACCTTCCCAGTACTACACAATGTGGCAAATTAGAGGGGGTCTTTGAAGGTGGGGTCTGGGGGCAGAAGGGGCATGGGGGTGCATAGGGGAGTTGGGGAGATGGTGGGCATGCGAAGGAATGAAATGGCACCAGGTGGGGTGCCATTTATATAATTATAATGCCAATTAGATGGTACCATGGGGGAAGGGAGTCCCAGGGACAAATAGTGCCATGGCCCCGGGGAGCACAGCCCTGGCAGTAGCCCCAATCTTAGAACTGCTGCCAGGGCTGTGTCCACCTGGGGCCATAGCACCATTTGTGCCTGGAACCCCCCTGCGGTATCATCCCATTGGCTTTATAGTTATATACTGTAAACAGCACCCCTACCGGGTGCCACTTCACTCCCTTGCATGCTCACCATCTTCCCAACTCCCCCTATGGCACCCCATGCCCCTTCTGCCCTTAAACCCCTCCTGGCAAATGTGTTTCACCCTCCCAACCATCCCAGCCCCTCTAGCTTTGCACTGGGTGGGGGGCAAGATCTCTGTGGCAGTTTCTGCAGGTGTGTCTATTGTTGGCGCTAGCCTGTGGGTGTGGGAACTGCCGGGGTTTTGGTGCAGGGACCCCTGATTTTACAGAATTGGGTGCAGGGTCCATGATGCACCTGTAATTTGCCACAGCCCTAGATTGCTGCAAATTGCGGTGATCTAAGGGCTCTTTGAAAATTGAGTCCTAAGTGTTCTGTTTAACGCTCCATGAGTACTGCAATAAACTGCAGAGGTATAGACACTGTCACTGAAACCTGAATCAAATAAAGTTATAGCACAGGGTACATTTTCCAGACCTTTTATGTCCATTGAATGTTTAGTGTTACTACCTGAAACTTGTAGTAAACCATTTTCCATGTTTGTTTTGTTTTAAACCAAGCAAGGCTCTGTGATAAGTCTAATCACTTGACATTCCAAACTGTGTCAGTGCTCACTGGTTCGGAATTACTTCAGTATTTCACATCCCATGTAATCTCAGAAAGCAACAGGATTAGTAAAGTGAGAACAAGTCTTCTGTGTGGTCAGCCACATTAAGTTATGGCAGCTCTTAAACAATGGCTAGTCTTATACTGTTACATGTGCACCCAAATGTGACTCTCCAGCCTAAGCTAGGATATATAATTTGTTTTCCGTATAGCAGTTCAGCTAAAAAAAAACAGTGCGAAGCTTTTCTTATTTGTATTTTGAACACGTAATACATACTCCTTTTTATATACAGTGTATTACTTTGATGTTTTGAATGTTGTCACCACTTTGTACTGCTATGTAGAGAGAATTAATTCATATTGTAAAGAATCCAAACTCATCTGAATAAGAACATTCTGTTTTGCATTTTTGATGGATGCAGACTATTGATAGCTGGTTTTAAATATGCAGTAGTCCACAGCAAGTTTAGCATAGTATCTTTCTTACATAATTATTTGGGCTTCACCAACAGGGGTAGGCACTGAAGACTAAATGGGATATACTGTAGGCTATCTGTCAGTACAGCCCATGGAAATAAGTAATATTAAGATATACACAAATGTGGACCCTGGTTCCCAGGGGGGGCATCCAAAAGCAGATGAACCAGGCTAGGGCTGTTAGATGAGGTAGGTAATGTGCATGAACAGCCAGGCCAGACACACCATAACTGGATAAATTAATATCCGCTACCTTAATTATGTTGATGCAATATTTTGTAAGTGGGGCAGTATATTTGTAAATTGGTGTTGCACAGCAGCAAAATTGCATTGATACAACCAGGATCCCTGCACAGGAATCCCAAACCTGGGGCGTTACAGCTGATACTTTTTTTTTATTCTTTGTGAACCGGCTAAGGCCTACTGGGCACAAGTGCCTGTTTTCAGGGGTGACCTGGGAGCTTTGGGGTGGTTAAGTGACTTGCTCAGACTCTCACAGTAAGCAAGTAGAGGTTGTGGGAATGAAACCCAGGTCTTCTGGATGTACTATGCTCATTCACAGCTCATTACTCTAACCTCTAGGTTGTAATGCCTATACTAAACTATAACTACCTCCTAGGAAGAGAAAGCACCCATAACCAACCATGTCTTGTCATCAGCCCTTACTGGCAAGTGAATTTTTTTTTAGCACTATAGAAACATAGAAATGTAGAATTTGTTGACAGAAAAGGACTGCTTGGCCTACTCAGTCTGCCCAGTTGTTCCCTACCTATTCTGTCCCAGCAGACTATAACTGGTCTACATCGATGACCCCCCCTCATTTTCTATTTACTAGTATTCCCCTATGTCTATCCCATTCACATTTGAACCCCCATACAGTTTTTGCCCCTACTACATCTCGTTACACTGTTCCAGGTGTCCACCATACTTTCACTAAAGTAGTATTTCCTCACATTCCTCCTAAATTTCCACCCTTCCAGCTTTGTTGCATGCTGTTTTGTTCTGTTGCACTTCTTCATTTGAAACAGACTCCCCACCTGTACCTTGTTCAGTCCTGTGAGATACTTGTAAGTCTCTTTCATGTCCACTGTCTCCCTTCTCTCCTTCGGAGTGTACATATTGAGATCCCTCAGTCTCCTCATATGGTTTCTCATGCAACCTAGGTACCATTTTAGTTGCCTTTCTCTGGACTGCCTGTACCCTGTCCATGTCTTTTCTGTGATGCAGCACAAACTGTACACAACACTCCAAGTGTGGCCTCGCCAATGATATATACAATGGCAATATCAGCTCATTCCTTCTGCTTGTGATGCCTGTCCTTATGCCCCTAGTATTCCACTGGCCCTGCCTACTGCCTTGTCACACTGCCCTGTGACTTTGAGGTCATCAGATATTATAACTCCCAGGTCCCTTTCCTTCTTAGTGACCAACTGTATTTCCACCCCCAATTTATACACTGCTCTTGGGTTTCTATGCCCCAGCTGCATGGTTTTGCACTTTTTAGCATGGAACCCCAGCTGCCATACCCTTGACCACTACTTAAGTTTTCTAAGGTCTCTACTAATCTTCTCCACCCCTTCTAAGTATTCACCCGGTTACAGATCTTGGTGTCATCTGCAAAATGGCATACCTTCCCTTCAAGCTGTTCTGTGATGTTACTTCTGATGATGTTGAACAGGACTGGTCCCAATACTGAACTTGTGTCCCCACGCTGGGACTATGGGACCTGGAGCAAAGGAAGAGAAACTCCACTTATAACTAACTGGAGCTGTGATGTCTGTTACCATCCGCCTTCGTAGATCATGTCGTTTGGTCTTTTCCTTCATCTGGTGCTGCGTTCTTCACAAATGGGCCCAGGAAATACTTGAGTACAGACAGAGCAGGCCAGGATGATTTCAGAACTATCCCCTTGAAGTAGACCATTTCCATCCTCCGTACTCTACTTTCCTTCTCTCTTGTGGGGCCTTACCTTTTTACTGGACATCCTATTATGTGGCAGAGGAACTCTGAAGCACATTCACAACTATTTGATGAACTGTCCAAGAACCAAGCTCTAATGTCCACACCACATCTGGGGGTTATACTCTCCCACATCTGAAAACACTTGCTGCTCTCTGCAAGTAATTTAGTTAAAACATGCTGAGGGGGTGCCTGTATTTAGCACACTTCTGTCCTTGACCAGAACAGACAGCAGGCCAACACACAAGGACCACAACAAAACCCTTCAGCAAAGTAGGAAGCCTTGCTAACTACACAGGATTTTCAACACACCAAATACCCACAAATTACATTGCCTTCCCTTACCCATGGTTCACTGTCACCTCCAGTATTCCAAAAGGAAACAGTTTAATTAAACCCATTATTATTATTATTTTTTAACCTTTTCAATGAACTATATAAACTGGATATGATAACATAGCACATGCCAAAAAAGCAGGGTACTCAAGCCCCCAACCCCAAAAAAACAGTCCCTATTGGAAAAGCTCCTTCTCTCCCTCAGCATGGAGGTCAAACACTAGTCCCTCCTACTATCAGATCACCTGTCTGGGAAATGTCCTCCTTCTTCCAAGTATTTTTCCACTTCAGGAACAACAACTAGCAAAACAAAACATATACCAATAGAGAGACAACAGTCAACTGGCAGTAGTACTAATCTTTGACATATTGCTGTGGGTCAGACTCCTCATGCAGCTCCCAACAGCCAGTGCAAGCATGATGTTGTAAGAGTGCTTAGTTTCTTCCAGATCCACATGAATAGCAGCAGCCATCATTAGGCTCTCACTGAACTGCTGGGTCTGGACCATTGGTTAAAATGTATCATGTACTTGGGGAAATCAGGAAAGTAAAAGTCATGTTCCCCATGGGTCAAATCCTCCAAAATCTCCTCTTCCAACCATTTGTCATGGTTCTTCTCCATGATTGTCTATACCCATATGGGAAGGTAAGGTAAGGGTAGGCATACCCCCACATAGTTTCCACATGATGCTGGATCTTTTTGGTCCCACTGGAATAATTTCCCAAACCTTCTATAGGGCAACCTAGTGGGAACCAGATTTCCAACTCCTCTGGGGATTCCACCACATCTGACTGACTCTTCTCAAGCCTTAGTGACCGGGAACAGCTCTCACTTACTTCCCTCTTTGGTGTGGCAATTGCAGCTGAAGTTAGGTCTGCAGCAACACTTAGCTTTTCTGGCTCATAAAAAAATAAGCAACCACCTCTTTCTGAAAGTCCTCCTTAATTTTCCCCCTGATGTGCCTCCACCTAACGTGGGTTTCCTCTCTCTCCTGCTCCCTCTGGCAAAGGTCTCACTTCTGTCTGTCTGCACCTTGGTCACGGATAAAATCTTGGGTAGGGTTACAAATTGCCATTTCTCAACAGGCCCACCAGCCTGGGAGCAACTGCAGTCCAGGCCTTCTCTCTCTCTCTTTGCAATTCAGATGACAACACTACCTCAGGGGCACTAGGGCACATATGAATTTGTTGTAAGTGAGAGGAATGCCTCGCTCTCTAGGACTCAACCCTCCTCTTTAGTCCAGCAGCACATGTTCTGACCCAGTTGCACGTGGAACCCTGCATTAGTATCTCTTCTGCAGCATGCAGACTAGCTATAAACGTCCTATCAAAAACCTTTAAGCAGTCAGACAAATTCTGAATTAAACCCTCAGGTCCCTATTTTGGCACAGTTTATAGACCCTGACTCCCTGGGGAACAGCCGCAAGCAGAGTAATAAGACTAGGGTTGTTACATAATGTAGTTAACAAGCATGAAGCATCAAGACTGACATCATAACTGAGCTAATTGAAGTTTGCTTCTATAATTGAGTTGATATAATAGTTTATTAGTGAAACAGCACGTTCAGACACTGGTGTCACACAGCAGAAAAGATACATTGATATAACCAGGATCCCACCCAGTGAGGGAGCCCAGATCTGGGGTGCTACATCTGACACTCTAAACCATAGTAACCTGCTAGACAGAGACATCACCCCTGCTTGACCATACCTTACCTCAGCCCTTACAAGGAGGAAACCTTCTTACAACTATATGGCCCAGTGCAAAGGTAGGGAAACTAAACTTACCCCTTATAGGTAAAACAGACAATGGCAACACCAGAGCAAGTCACATATTCACCAGGGCTGGGACTCTCATTGCCATCCACCATGGCAGATCACACAGTTGAGTCCTTTCCCTTTTTTGGGTGTTCATTTCTCTACAGCTTGGCCCAGGGCTCAGTTGAGAGAGATGAATCATGGCATCTGCTACTTAATGTTGGTCTCAGTACAGCTAATATTGTCATTCAAGAGCAAAACAGGCCTAAGACCTCATAGAACAACCTCCTTGAGGGGGATCATTGCACAGTTCATGTCCATACTGTAGAAAGGTAGAACTAGGGTTGCCACCTGTCAGGTTTTTTACCTGGTGATCAGGTTTTCAGGGTCCCTATCAGGTAATCAGGTTTTGCTCTGTGCTGGTCAGGTTTTTGAGCCATTTTGAATGCTCACGTAATTTTGAAACAGATTTTGTCATATCATTCATTGTTTCAGCTACACATCCAGGGTAGAAACAAGTTCTGTTGACAATATAGCCTTTAATTTGTGAAAGCAATCAACCTGGCAGGTGTAAAGTATGGCCATTAACACTTACTTAACCTAATCTTTTCCACTGCATTTTAAAGTGTCATAGCAGCAAAGCTGCTCCCTACCTTTTCAATAACAGAGCCAGTTGTCTTCCACTTTTCATTTGCTGGTAAACATTTTCATTTGTAAGTAAGTAAAAATTTATTTTTAAGCGCTTTTTCAAAGACCAAAGCACTGTACAAAATAACAATTAAATAACAGACATTAAACAGTAATAAAAAAAATTGTAACAGAAGTTAGCCATTTTTAAATGTTTTAATTTTTTTTTCCTCAAAAAAAAAGTATGGTCACCTCTTTGGCTTTGAAATAGTACTGCGTACATGAAAAGGAAATGGAACCAGAAAAAGATAATAGATTACACATTATAGGAAACAAATTTGTTATGTATTATTACATACCATGCATACTGTTGTATGCTATTTACAGTATTTTCCTTGTCTCCCCCAGATCATATCTGTAAATAAGATTTATTTTATCTCTGTATGTTTATCTGGTAAACCAATGTCAATAAATAAATTAAATACTTAAGTAAATAAATAACTAGGAAGAACCTAGGAAAGTAACTTTAACAGGTACAGTACAGTAGCTTAACATTTTGGTTGAACTGCTGCTTTAAGCATTGTCTTTTATTGATATAACAAATGGCTTTCTAGGAGGAGCAATGCATGATGAGTCATGAAAAGGGGTGGGGCTAGGGGTAGCGCTTAGGATCCGGTTTTTGCCTCATCCAAAGGTGGCAACCCTAGGTAGAACATGTCATGTTAATTCACAGAGTGAGCATGTAAATCATTGTTTTACCTTTGTTAGTTTGGAAAAAGTCCAGAAATTACTAGGGGGGGACTGGGAGAGAAAATTAAATCAACAAGAGAATTTCTGGATATATACAGTACTTTCGGAGCCAGAAGTCTCCCTAGTTTAAACAAAAAATTGAATTAATTCCATTTCTGTAGATCAGAAATAGAAAATTCATCCTGCTTTTCTTGGCTAATTATATTTTAGGGATATTGTCTCATTCTGCCATTGGTCTGAGTTTTAGAGAAGAGTTCCCACACTGTGACTTAACACTGTGGAAAAGGTTTTTGCATTTCATTTTTTATGGTGCATGGTTCGAGTCTGCCTTTAGAAACTGATAAGTTGACAACATTGTTTGCTTTTTCTTCCATAGAGTGACCTTAAAACCATATTATACAATGCGGTCTAAATTTCTAGAATTATGATTGGCTAACTGTGGTCTTTATCCATGGGTAAATCCTACAGTAACCCATGGATAAAGATCTAGTAGCCAGAGAAGCCCGTTTAAAAACAAAATACAAAAACAAAACTTGCTTGCTTCAAAAAGTTTAGTTTTCCCTGGCACCTTGATTATTACTTTGCTGGTGCAACTCTCATTCAGAAAATTAAAACAGCTTCATGAAAGTAAGAAAAAAAAAAAAACATTAAATTCTCGCAATTCATAGATGATCCTACAGTAGCATCTGGAATCGTCTCAGGAATGTTGGCCAAAGTTAAATCACAGTTTTCTCCCCATGTGCCCTCCTCATGGGCTACCCCTCTGCCAGCACTGCAGTTCTTCAAACTGTGGCACATCAAGGAGGAACTCCCACCCACACTTCCCATAGCTCCCATCTGCTGGATCTAAACGTAAAAAAAAAATTTTTTTAAATCTTAGATCAAGATAATCGCCAGTGCTCACACTACTAAATAAAATAACAGAGCCAATCCATCTTGTGCTTAATGGCACCTAACCTAAGCTTTTTTACTTGATTCTGCAACTGTCTTTAAAACTGGATTTCCCTCTCTCTCTCTCTTTCTCTACCTGCCTCCTGCAAATCACTCACTCATTAGAAACTACCTACACTCTCGCACTCTAGTCACGCACTCTCACTCTCATTGCGTTCTATGGATCAGCACTATCAAACTGCCTCTAAAACTCCAAACTGGCCCTCTAAACAGCAGAAACAAAATTTAAAAAGACCTAAGGAAAAGTGAGGGGGGAGTAGTAGGCGCAGAGACACTTTAAATAACATGCCCACTGTCTACCACCTATGGATTGCCCACTTTCAGACTTACCTATCCAACTAAAGGCAGCTCACAACAGAAAAATAATTTAAGCTGGCCAGTCGGTGCGGTGGTTGAATTTCTGCTTACGATGATGCCGACCTGAGTTCGGGAACAGACCCGGGTCATCGGAGGGCTAGCTGGGGGAGAAGGATTGAGCATCCTTAGGACTGCTCTCCTTCTCCAGGGGGAAGGGGGGATCTGTGATTGCACAGAACAAAACCTGGCAGAGGCCAGGTGGCCACCCTGTGATGATGCATAATCAATGCTGTCTGGGGTGGGACAGACACTGGATGTCATTGCATGTCTCCACCCCAGCTTACACGGGGAAAAAGCAAGGTGGGGCCTCTGTCTCCATGAAGCCCTCCCCGGGCTTCAGTTAGCCTCTGTCGCCGGCTCTCCCAAACCAGGTACAGGTTCTGTGGTACTGGAAATAGCAGGGACCAGTACGGTGGCCCCGCCCTCCAGTGGGCAAGCTGGGGGTGACCGGGAGAGTGATGGCAAAAAGAAAAGACGGTAGGTGGAAGTCTGGGGGCCGTGACTAGGGCAGAATCTGACAGGAGGACCTACCAGAAAAAGCAAAATAAATATATATATATAAAAAAAAAACATTTAAATTACTTCTCGGGAAAAGCTGAGGGTGGGAGCACCAGACTGTTTGTTCTGGCATGAGAATAAATTGTATTAAAATCATTTAAAATGCAAAAAAAAAAAAAAAGCCTTTTTGTTACAAAAAGTGAAGGGTGACATTCTATAATCACAATAATGCTCTGGTTATTGTGAGATTTACCCACTTCTAGTGTGATTTAATACTTGGCCTACAGCCTTGTGACCAAACCACACCTGGCGTGGGTTATTGCTTAATTGAACAAATATATAATATGTCATGTTTTTGAAACGTGGTTCATTTCTATAAGGAATACCCTAATTATTCTCCTCTTTTGTGGTGTTTAAACTACGCAGAAGACTAGCTAGCCCACAAATGAACTATTGTAGTTGTGTATTAATCCGGCTCATGCTTAGAATTTAATCAATATGCATCTGTTTTTGCAATTAATTGTCATTTTATTTCTGGAGGGATGTTCGTAAGGATTCCTCCATAATTGTGAAGATTCTTATGTCTGTATGCATGATTAACTTGTATTACCTAAATTAGAATCATGCACTCCACTGGTTTGATACTTCCTTAAAAAGACCAGAAAAAGTTGAGCAATAATGTCACCAATCCATTGACGCATTGCAGTAGTGCCTAAACAGGCGATGAGTTGGAATCAGGAGCCGTTTACTTTAGGTTTAGTTACAGAGGAGCAAGGCTTTTTAAAAAAATGTTTCCATACCTATAATATCTGGATATCTGGATAATATCAAAGTATGAGTAGGAGGAACTATGTTTTTTTCTGCTATGCCATTGTGATAATTGTAGTTTGTACACCATGTTTTGTTTATAGTGTGTCTCCTGTCCTTAGTGCATTTATGAGTCTGGTTGAAGAATAATTAACTTTATCACCAGTGCTGGCTGTTGGCAAGCTTGAAATCTACAACTACTTCTGATGAGCATATGTGGGATTGTCCATAATGTCAGCTCTTTTTTTTATTTTACGTCTTAGCAGGCTTGTCTCTGTTAGCATTCGATAATTATAATATTAAATTATGTCCCAGTATCTCTCTGATGATGGCTGAAAGAATCTCTATGGTGTCTGTTCTCCCTGACTCCTTAAGTGACCACTCACCCGTCATCTGCTCTTGGGCTAATAACTTCATCAAGCCCCCCCGAATAATATACACCAGGGTGCTCAAGAAGGGGCACTTACAGTTGTTAAAATCCCATCTAAAGAGTCTGGATTGGTCAAAAATAGACTCACTCAAGGATGTAAACAAAGCACTTGATCTGTTCATCAGCAGATTCACTGAGGCCTGTGACATCCACGCACCGCTAAAAAAAATGAAGGTAAAACGTAGACCTAACCCCTGGATAAACACCGAGCTTACTATGCAGCTCATGCCACAGCTGCCGAAGCAGACTTTCAAAAATACAAACAAGCAAGAAACAGCTGCACCCGTGCTATACGGTTGGCACAAAGCAAATACTTTAGAGAAGTACTCTTCAGCATTTTGGGGGATGGGAAAAAATTCTGGAACAACATAAAGGACCTAACTGGCAAAGATGTTAAGTCCCCACCCACCACGCTCAACATAGATGGTACTCCAACGCTGGACCTAGATATCATCTCCAACATGTTCATCAATGCATTCTCTGACCTGAGCAGTGTCCTCCCTCCTGATTTTTTTGATGCTCCCACCACCAACACCGTCACTGCTGCAGCATCCCAAGCACACTCTGCTCCGCAGTTCTTCTTCAAAAGGGTCCCAATACACTTAGTCAGGACCCATATTTGTAAGGCTCTCAGCAAAACTGGCTATAGTGGTGATGCACTTGACGTTAAACTCCTTACACTAGTTCTAGATGAGATCTCTGAGCCACTGACAATGATCTTCAACCTCTCCCTAAGGCATTGCCAGGTCCCATCACTTTGGAAAAAGGCTACCATCACTCCTGTGCACAAAAGTGGAGACAAGTCACTGCATACCAATTACAGGCCCATCTCTATCCTCCCCCATTATCCAAAGCACTGGAGTGAATTGTCTCTGACCAGCTTGTTGAGTTCCTCGAAAAACATAAAATACAGTGCCCTGAACAGCATGGCTTCCGCAAAGGGCACAGTACCACCACGGCATTGTTGGAATTCACCGGTTGTATCCATGACGCAATTGACCAAGGACTTTGCAGTGGGGGGCCATATTCATTGACCTAACAAAGGTCTTTGATACAGTAAATCACCCACTTCTACTCAGGCTCTTGGGCTCTCCAATGATACACTACCCTGGTTTGCTAGCTATCTTGGAGGGAGGGTCCAAAGTGTTAAAATTGCTGGTGTCTCCTCAGTTGAAAAGCCAGTACTCACTGGTGTCCCTCAGGGGTCTATACTGGGTCCACTACTCTTTTCTCTCTTTCTTAACAGTCTCCCTGTCATCTGCCAGCAGAGGATACTACTCTACGCAGATGATGCAGTCCTCTTTTCTAGCAATCAAGACTTTAATCTGCTTGAGAGTCAACTGCAACAGGATTTCAGGCTCGTGGAAAAATGGTTTGGCTCTCAGAAACTTAATCATGAACTATAAAAAACCTAAGGTCATGTCCTTCTGCAATGCACGTAGCAAGTATAAACCTCTACATCTCACCATCAAGAACCAAGATGGGACCTCACTTGATCAGGTCCAAGAGTTAAAATACTTCGGCATCACCCTGGACTGCTCACTGTCTTACTCCCAGCACATAGGTCAAGTTGCTAAGTCTGCCAACATACGCCTCGGCCTGCTTCACAAGTACAAACACTGTATGACCTCTGATGCCCTTAGACTGGCCATCCACAGCTCTGTTACTTCCATAGTCGACTACAGTCTAGTCATATATGGCTCTGCCTCCCCTACTGCCCTCAGGAGGATATCTGTGATGCTCAACAAGGCCTGTAGACTTCTCACGGGGGCTGACTGCTTAACACAAACCTGTGACCTGTACATCCACGCTGGATGGCTACCACTCATCAGTAGAATACAATACCAGACCTGTCTGATAGCCAAAAAAGTCCTCCTCGGACTCATGCCACCAGGTGTGGCTAGGCTCCTAACTACCAACAGCAGTACCCAGCCGATATTTGATTCTCAGTCCCGGACTTTCTAGGTCCCCAGGTGCCGGACTTCACTGGGTCTGAGATCCTTCATGCACAGGGCTCCTCAGTGGTTCAACATGCTTGACAAGGAAGCTCTAGCAGCGGTAACACTAAGCCCCTTTAAAAGGCAACTATGTCTATTCCTCCCCTCTACCTCACAGTGTAACTGCCTCCCCTAAGCATTGCTGTTCACCCCTTACCCTTACAGTGGCTGTAACCAGCTTTTCTTGCCATGCTTTCACTGCACCAGCCTCCCCGTTCTCTCCCTTTGCCCCCCGCTCACCCACCCATCCCCCTCCCTAAGGACACATTCTACTCTATGGCTACTGGCCCCTTTCCACCTCGCTCTGTCCATCCTTGTCTGACAATGGCACCTACCAGCCGGCTTCTTCCTGACTTCCTCCTTCATACATATTGTTCTACCATGAATTCTATTAAAGCTAGCTTATGTTGATCTACTTCAACTTATTGACTATACTACTTAGGTCTTAGTAATCGACATGTTTGGTTTGTAATCTTTGTTCACCTTTGTGATATGTCACCCCCATCCTCTGACGTGGAACCTTTGTAAACGAGCAGTCCCTTCTCAAAGGTACTTGTAATCCTAGAGTTTAATAAATAAAAAAAAAAATAAAAAAAAAAATTATTGTGATGCTTTTTAACTTATTTCACCTGTAGTATATCTATTTAACAGGCTTTTTCATCTGCTATGTATTAAAAAGCATATTTGTAAGTGAGGTTTATTAAATCTTAATCATTGTGTGTATTTAAGCACCAGCTTGTGAATGCAATGCAGCAGCTGAAAAGTGCGCACTGGTGCGAAACCTTAGGCTGGCATCCTAATATCCGTCACTGTTGCTGAACTGTGAATGTTAATGCTTTTAATGTTTTTGTATCACCAATAAACGTTTGGAAAATATTTCCTATGCATATGCCATTTTTTTTCTTACAAAGGTATATCCTTTATGAGGTTGGTAGAATGCCAGTCCTTTGTGTTTCTAGTGGTTAATTATCAGGCATCTCGAAGATCCTTGAGCTGTCTTTGTGCTCTCTATAGATAGATCTTTATTTAAATATGCCTTTCTAAAACCACAGCACAGTATATAACCAAAGAATAAACAAGAAAAGATAAGGCTTATAAATTTACATAAAAATACAGTACAAACTGATTTACAGTAACAAAAGTTAATAAATAACCATACTAAGCAGCACTATGAAAACCAAAACATTAATCCAATAACAAGAAAGGCCTTTACTTTTAAAACTGAGGGTTGAGGGTGCAGTCCAAATGTCTGGAGAGAGGCTACTCCACTTCTGAGAAGAAGCAACAGAGAAGGCTCCGTCACTTGCAGATTTAATGTTTTTTATTTTTTACTTTTTAGTTAAGGTTTTTTTCTGTTTTAACATAATAATATGAACAGTAAAATCACTGCTTAATTTATTAGAACGTTAAGAATGTGAAAATAAAATAGAGATGATAAAACTATAGTAACATATAAATATTCAAAAGAATAAGCATGTTATTATTTTTAATACTCTATAACATATCTATATACTCTAGGTTTGATCTGTCCTCCTTTCAAAATGATATCAAGTACACTGACTGGTCGGCAATATGGAATGCTCAGGACTCCACATCTGCTGTCAGTCACTTCCTCATCTCGTTAAGGGCCCTGCAGGAGAAACATGCCCCCCTCATCAGACGGAGGTTGAGGGGAATGGCTACTAAATGGCTTCATGGTAGTCTCCTGGCCCTCCTCAACACCAGAAATAAGTGCTGGGCCAAGTTTAAGGCCATGGCTGACCAGGCTATCTTTCAGAGATACAGGAAACTCAGAAATGAGTGCAAAAAGAGCATAAGGATAGCCAAGAGTGGGTTCTGCAAATCTGCGTTACTGAACTCGGATAGGGATCCAAGGAAGTTCTGGAGGAATATTAAACACGTTGTGAGTGGTACACAGAGCGCTGAGTCCACTGATATGATAATTGAAGGTTCCAGCTGCAACAACTCGGAAACCATTGGCAACTCCTTCAATCATTATTTTTCTGATCTGTCCGAGTACACCTCGACATTCCTCAATGGTGGTGGTGTCAGCGGCAACCAGCCCATAGCACCATCATCACCCCGCCCGCCCTTTCTGTTCAGGGCAGTGGTGGCTCAAGAGGTGCAGAAACTGCTAGCTGGACTCTCACCCTTCTCAAGTGCTGGCCAAGATGGCTTGGAACCAAAGCTCCTCAGTCTCGGTGCCCGCTGGCTTGCCCCTCTGGTGGCACACATCTTCAATCTGTCCCTGTCAACTGGAGTTATCCCAGACATATGGAAGGTTGCCAGGGTAGTCCCAATCCTTAAACAGGGGAACCCTAAACTGATAGAGAACTATCGCCCCATATCCCTCCTATCTACAGTTAGCAAACTTCTGGAGAAAGTTGTGGCAGGGCAACTCTCACAGTACTTACAGGCATATGACATAATGTCTCCTGTATAGCATGGATTCAAGAAGGGGCATGGTACCTCCTCAGCCCTAGTTACTGTTTCATTGTGGATTAGTGGGGCCATGGACCAAGGCAAACTCTCGGGGGCTATCTTTATAGACCTCTCGAAGGCGTTTGACCTGGTCGACCATGCCATGCTATCAACACAGCTTAGATCAATTGGACTACCCACTGCTGCTCTCAGTTGGTTCTCCAACTACCTACATGGTAGAATGCAGTGGGTTAAATATGGCAAAGAGCTCTCGGGTCCCATCCCAGTAACAATGGGGGTCCCCCAAGGCTCCGTCCTTGGACCAATGCTCTTCTCCATTTTCGTTGATAATCTCCCTGCAACCACTGCTCACTGTAAACCAATCCTCTATGCAGATGATCTGGTCATCCTGTCTCACTCCCCAGAGGTGAGGGTCATTAACAACCACTTGAGTGATGACCTAAGAAACATTCAGACATGGATCCTGAACCATAAGCTAGTCCTTAATCTAAAAAAAACCCAGGCCATGCTGTTTGGGTCCCAGGCTAAGATTAAGGCCTCCCCTGTGCCGTTTTGTGTTTCCGATAAGGGAGACGTCCCGATCCCAATCTCGGACAATTTCAAATACCTTGGTGTAACATTGGACCCACAGCTTGACCTTGGCCACCATATCCAGAAGACATGCAAAACTGTCAACTGTAAACTGGGTCTGGCTTACAGAGCAAAAAATAACCTCACGCTGGCTGCGCGTATTGCTCTTGCTAGAGGTATGCTTCTCCCCTCACTATGTTATGGGCTCCTGTTGTTTGCCAGCACCACTAAGGCCCATCTCTGTAGGTGGTCGACGGCCTACAACAATGTCTGCTGCTTCGCCCTAGCAGCCGCCCCCTGGCTCACTCACCACTGTGATCTCTACAATAAGTTAAACTGGCTCTCGCCCTCAAAGCACATTGACTTTGTCCTTAGTTGCTTCACAGGAAAGGTCCTCAACACAGGCACCCCTCCAGTGGTGGCAAGTTTGCTGGCCCAAACTGTTCCCTTGTCCTATCACCTTAGGTCTCAGGGATCTGCCACACTCAAGGTACCTATGACTCGGACTCAAATGGGTGAATGGGATTTTGCAGCATGTGCCCCCAAACTTTGGAACACCTTCCCAGGTCCGTGTTGCCCCCCCCTCTCAGGGCAGCCTGTGTTCCTCCCTATGGAACCATCTCAAACTCGGATCGGCCTGCGGGTGCCAAAACCCCCTGTGACATATGTTAGCATTTGCACTCATGCATAACAGCTGGCCCTTAAGATGATAGTTTTGTACTTGCTGCTACTAACTAATCCTTACCTTGTACTGCTCCAAAACTGGCACACACCGCTTACTCTGCTGTACCAATTCTAACTAAATGTGCTTCATATGCCTTGTACTTTGTGTATTCTACATTATGATGTTTGCACGTGACATGCAAGTTTGTTTTTTTCTAACTTATACCTTGTTGTCTCATGACATGTAATCTTTTCCTAATTATGTACCATGTTGTCCCAAATGAGTAAGTATGTACTTTCCTGTACTCTCCAGGGTCATACCTGAAAATAGGCAAATTGTCTTGTCTAGTGTACTTACCTGGTTAACAAAAGCTAAATAAATAATAAATAAATATAACAGAATTGCATAACATTTTTGCATGTGCAGTCGAGGGGGCAAGGTCACTATATTTGGCAAGTTTCGTGACAGTCAGATGTCTAGATTTCAAGGTCTGGATAGTGCAAAAATTAGAAAATTAGGGTTTGGAGCCTTTGTTTGTTCCCACTTATAGCCCAGGTGGTTTGAAATTTTGTTCTGAAATTTTCAGGGTAGAAGGGGATTGCCCTAGAAAGAGTCCTTTTTTGGTTTGGTGAAAAAAATATATTAATCATTTCCTGAGTTATAGGGACTTGAAATATTGGTACTGAGTGTGCTCAGTAGGGTTTATAGTAGGGTTTATATGTCCAATCCAAAAGAAGAATTTCCAGCTCATGAAATAAGATCTTTCATGAGCTGGAAGTTCTTCTTTCATGAGCTGAAATTCTTCTTTTGTATTGTTTCTCATTTAAAAAACCTAAAAACCTATAAAAATTGTGTCCTGGAGGAAAGCAAACTCATGAATCTAGCTAACTGGGACCCTTTGAGTTGGATTTTGGTGTTTGTTTCTTGAAAATTACACTAGAAATGACATTTCTGGGCACCTGAAAATCATGGTTCCCAGCCTAGAAAGAGGAGCTTTCACCTTCATTCTCTGTATGAGAATGACAGGACTTTCTTGATTTTTGCAGTGTCAGATGGAATGCTGCTGTTGGCTTGAGTGGTAGCAGTGAGCTGGAGGTTTCTTGATTTCTACCTCTATGTCGATCTGCTATCTATTCAGCTGTCAGTCTGTCTGTCTATCTGTGTGTCTGTCCGTTTGTCTATCTGTCTGTCTTCTATCTATATCTATCTATCTATCCATTCCTTTATGTATTATCATTCCCTCCCTCCCTCTTTTCGCACAGCCAGCCCTCCCTTGTCCTTTCCCAAAATGCTAAATTACATTATACAGTATTTGGAAAAGTGGATCAGGTTGTCCTCTGGTACTGCTTGCTCACTTCTCTCCCCTCCATGCCTGCCCACCCATGCTTACATGGCGACACCAGGGTGCTTAACCCCATGCCACTGTGTAGTAAAAGCTGACACTATGGTGCCTAGTCCCCAGTCCCCAGTGCTAGATCCAGTAAATTAGTTAAATATTCCCTGTAAAATGAAAACAGTCCCTTACTGTCCTGATTTTTTTTTCTGTTATCCTGTAAAAAAGAAAAATTATCCATTGCTGGTCTGCTCCCCCCACACAGCCCCATCCACCCCAACCCCCCTCTCAGCACCCACCACCATACACACCTGCACACACAGACACCCTCACTCACCTGAACATGTCCCATGATATAGATCCACTCGGCTGTACGATGCCAGTTCGACAACTTTGTTATCAACTGACGTTACAGCTATGGCTCTATGTCGACCGCAATTGAGGTTGGCATAGAACCATTCACTTTAGACTTTGCTTTCTTTTGGAGGCTTCTCCCCTTGAACCCCCGCATGTGGGGGGCTCTGCTCCCACACCCCCCATACTTGAACTAATCAACTTCGGGTCGGAGTTGATTCGGAGAGGGGTTGCAAGACCCCCAGAAAGCAGTGCCAGGTCCAGCGGTGACAGTACAGTGACCTGTCAATGTTGTCGCTGTACTGTCATTCATGGTGAGGGTGTTGTTGTGTGATCAGCATACAGATCCACTCTCTGATTGAAGACATGTCTTGCTTCTGGAACAAGTGACTGTGATATGAGAAAATAAGTTAAATCAGTTCAATGTATTTCAATGGGGTTTGAACTTTTATTCATAAAATTGTCATTTTGGAGGATCCTTTTCAAGGTGAGCTTGCTCACCTATAAAGCCATATATGGACTGGGTCCTGGCTACCTGTTGGAGCTCCTGACACTTGCAACCTCTGTTCACTCCCTCTGCTCCTCCTCCTCCAGAGGCCTCTTGGATGTTGCCAGGGTTCGGCTCAGGACTTCTGGTGATCGAGCTTTCAGTGTCTCTGGGCTGACCCTGTGGAACGTGCTTCCACCTGCAGTCTGGGAGGCACTCTCGATTGGTGTTTTTAAGCAGAGGATTAAGGCCTACCTATTCAGCCAGGCATTCACTGAATAACATACTCCAACCCTGTCTTTATTATAGTAAATTTTAATCTTTGAGTACTGATTTTATCTTTGTTGTTTTTAAGAGTATCTGTATGTATTTTGCTTTACTGTGTATGGTACCCAGAGCCTCCGGGATTGGGTGCCTTAAAAAAATAAAATTTGCCTTGCCATTTTCTAATATTTTTTAAACTAAATTTTTCATATGGCCTTTTTGGGAACTCACCTCATGAACAAGGTACTGGAATGTTTTCAAATCCAGCGTGAAAGGCAATTTTGTGTCTGCTGTGCTTCATCACCTTTCAAGTATGATTTGAAAAGTTTTGCCTACCAGGTTAATGAAGCGTGGTCATAAGAAGATGATGTTGAAAATTTGGGGTGAAAATATTTAAAAACAACAAAATTATGAGTGTACATTGAACATTTTCTAACTTTTCATAACTTTGGCAATTTTCCATATTTTGACCGCTATTTTCAAGATAGTCACTTTTTCACACTACCTCATGACTTTGACAGCTGCTGTTTTTCAAATCCTGACCAGAATGTGTTTTCACACCTGTGGCACAAAACTGTAGCAGAGCTATGAGGGGGCAGGGAGGTCAGTCACCCCCTTGGGCCCATGGCTTTGAAACTGGTCCCCTCCTCAACAAGATGTGTGCAGATTCTCCACATTATCTAAGATAAGTGACCAGATGTCCCAGTTTTACTGAGACAGTCCTGATTTTCACTGCATTATCTGATTGTCCTAACATGATTCTTAACACTGGTGTTTTGTCCCAGTTTTTAATTGCAAACCTGGTCTCTGCCTGGAAGAAATTGGTCCTTTACTGTAACAATATTGCCTCTGATCTCTTGGCCCACTAAACTTCAAAGATTTGCTTGCCTTTGTTGTCTTGCCCTCTGAGTTGAGTCACTTTCTTTCTCCCTGCCTGCTTCAAGCCAACTGGCAGTCTAATCCTTCCTCTTAAACTTGCACACACGTTTCATGCAGCCAGCTCCAACAGTGATTGACCTACAGTTAACACAGAACTCTGTGGAATGTCTAATGAGGGCATGCAGACACATCATCAAGCAAACTCTTACGCCATCAATTTGAGCACACACAGTTTGTCACACACAATGGACATCCTCACCAGTCAGTGTTTGCAGCTTGGAAACTTGGTGCATTTGTGCACTGTGCTCAAATTCAAGTAACAATGTTTGTTAGTGTCAAATGACGTGTTTGAATGACCACTTCTCTCCTGCTTTATGGCCAGTCTTCTCATTTTCCATCTTTTATCTGAACTAGTGTCTTATTAATGTAATTAAAAATGAAATTCTGAGGTTGGGTTGGAGGAGGACAGGACTGGAGGTGGGAGCATAAAGTCGTGGGCTGGGTGGGAGGAAATCTGAAGCTGATCAGGACTGCCAGCTGCTGTGTGGAGAGAGGAGGGAGGTGGTGTGGATCACACAAGTTAGTAAAATGTCTATAAAAAATAACATTTAGTAAATTTAAGAAAACAATCAGTCTTTTAAAAAAAGTCCTGAGAAGGCAGGAGAGCTAGCCTAGGTGATCAGAGGAGCATGAGTTGGGGTCTGTGCCACAGAGATCAGGGCTACCAACTGTGTAACTTTAGAGAGATGAGGAGGGCGGTCACTGGTGTGAGTAAAACAAATTAGTCTTTTCTCATTCAGATCCCAAACTTTAATTAAAACATAAAAAAAATCCAGAGGAGGATTAGATTTCATCCTCCAGGAATCACCCTCGGGCTGACAGCTAAAAATAGTGTTTATTTCTTCTCAATAAGCCCCAAAATGCACCAGAGAACTTCTAACATGGCCCCCAGACTTCCAGCTCTATGTCAAAATGTTTTGCACACACAACCTATATTCAGAATGAAGTTATTCACTTTGCACAACTATCTGAGTTTCTAAGTTAGGAGATCTTGTCATCCTACTCTAAGATGATTTAACTTATAAATCTGTGTGGTGCAGCATTTGGCTAGTAGATCAATGCTGCAGAGCATACTGCCCATATATGTGTGTGAAAAAAGAACCACAGTCGGGTAAATTAGACCTGGGTGCATGTGCACATGTGGAATGATGCCCTTGCTCTTACAGACAGGCCAGGCTACCTTTAGTTTTGAAATGAAGAGGCTGTGGCCAGGATCCCAGGGATATGGGGTGAGCACCACTCTCAGCCTTCGTCTCCAGCTTTTTTGACTGTATGTATCATAAGGGGGTGCAGGCCTGTTGGGGGTAGGGGATCTGATGTTTTCTTTTTTGGGGTTTCCTCGATGTTTTGGGTTTCCTATTATCTTATTTTCTTTGTGTGTTACTAGTTGGATTTCTTCACTTTTTCTTTTGGTGTTTCTGTTACTGTCGTTCCCTTACTTGTTACCTTTCTACATGACAACATTTCAATAAAGTATATTTAATGAAAAAAAGGCAGCAATCACTCAACATGTTGGCAACGGGGTGCAATTATTTAGTTTGTAGTGCCAGGAAAGCATAGACTCAATCAATAAATACATTTTATACAATTAAAAGTGAAGTATTTAGTAGCTACTGAGTTAAATCAATGAGTATTTGGGCCAGCCCACTGACACAGGGGCAGGGCACCCATCTATGATGCCAATGACCCGGGTTCGGGAACGGACCCAGGACATCAGCTGCCAGCTGGGAGGAGAAGTATTGAGCATCCCAGGGACTGCTTCTCTTCTCCAGGAGGGAGGGGGGTACAGTGTCCAGTACAACATGGACACTTGGCAGAAGCTGGGGTACCTCCATGATGTTGGCATTACTTGTGGGGGCGGGGCAGATGTGGGACGTCATTGAATGTTCCCACCCCGGGGAGAAAAATTATCATAAAAAATAGTGGCCGCCATCTATGACGCCCGCCTCGCCTGGCACTGGTCGCACACCATGGCGCTTCTAAGACCCACCCTCTCCCATAGTCCACTATCGCCAGCTGACCCCATGCACCGTCTTATGGGGAAAGCCAAGAAGGCAATGCCAGTGGGCATATCTGCTGGCACCCTTGTTCTGTCCTCGCAAAGATCGAGCTGGTGCGGTGGCCCCGCCCTGGGGGACAATCCAGGGGGTACCAGGGCAAAAGAAGGTAAGTCCCAGGGGTGCAAAGAAGGGGTGCCATGGGTCAGCAGGGGTTGAGGTTCAGGAGAGGCTCACTACCAAAAACCCCAAAAATCAATCAGTATTTGAAAGTAATAATATAATGCACTATTTGTGAAGTGCCACAGTGCTGCATATTAGATTACCAGCTTCACACCCTGCTGCTGAATTCTTAGGTTGCTTGCAAAAGTGGTACCACATCTGCCTCTAATTAACTTATTATCACACATGGTTTGATATGAGAAGAAATATGAGATGTTACCATTGTGGACATGCAAATTATTTGAAAAATTGAAATATAGTCTTGCTGATGATCAGCATATGTGTAGTTTCTCTTACTATGTTATGAATTAACAATTAAACATGGAGTGCGTGCGCACACACACGCACACATCTGAATTAAATTAAACAGTACTACAGTTCTCAACTTAACTAGTGGTAGTGGCAGTATGCATATTTATAACATGCCTGATGTGCATTAGGTGTAGATTAATATAAATCATTTGCATTACATAACAACAAATGAGAACAAACAATATCCCAGCAAACAGTATTGTTTTGATTTATATTAGAAAATCTAAATTCATGTGTCTGTGTGAGGAGGAGTCCAACTCTCTACGTGGTGGTGGATGAGACCACATTAATAAAACGTAACACCAAAACACAGACACTGCAGATTAAAATAATGCTGACTTGTATACTGTACATAGGCACTACAGAAAAAGAAATAAAATAATCAGACAAAACTGTACAAAGAAAATTAAAGACAGCACATAACATATGGTATTAGTAAGCAGTGTGAGCAACATTGTTACTGATCATACACAATCATACACTGCAAAACTGCAACAATTAAGTCAATTACACTACAGATATGACACTTTTTTTAAAATGAGAGTTAAAACACAAAAAGTATTCAGAAAAAAAATCTTCATGTAGTGGTCAATGTTTACCTCAGGAAACGAGACTTGCAGTATATTTTTAGCTCTGCTAGATAAGGGAGAAAACTGAATGAGGCGTGTTACATCAGGACAGCACTGTCAAATGAGTGATGCTACCCATTCGGAAGCAAACACATAGAGCTGCTGAATGACAGCTAATTGCCTTGATGTGCAAAAAAAAACTGCACTTTTATTGGACAAGGCAGCAGCACTGAGATTTTAAACCAACCTTTTTGATTCACCTGGCAGTGTACAACCCCATTCCCTCTAGGAGGTTCAAATCGCAGCAGATGAAAAAAGTACAGCAAAGAAACTTTAAAGAGCACCTTTCATGGTCCTTTTGACTTCCATGCATAAATTACCACTTCTTGCATTGATTCTGGAACTGTATTTCATTACTGTCCGCTGCAGTTAGTTTTTGCATTCTGAGCTGCTAAAAACTGCTGGGTGAACCAGAGCTTCTATAGCAAGCCTGGTGTTGCTGTGGGCCCAGGGTTGAACTGCTAACATCACTATAGGGCAGAGGCACTTTAACAAAAACAAAAAAAAACATACAGACAAGGCATTTGGATTTTGGCATAATGCATTGCTAACAGGGTGTCTTGGGGAAGGGGGAACACAGTATGTACACTGAGTACTGGTAGTTTTCGTTGCAACAATGTTGCAGCTGCACAGTGTGAGTCACTTATCTGCCCTATAGTGATGTCATCAGAAGCCAGCAGCCCAGCAGCTGAACAGCAAAGGCAAGTACAGCAGGGCTTCAAAACAAATCCAAATTATGGAAGGCAGAGTAAACCTGGGCCAAAAATAACAAATGCACACACCCTTTCAGGTCTAGTACTGCATATAATGACTACAAGCTGTAACTTTTTGGACCGTCATGAAAGGTGCTCTTACAGTAACACCATGACACACCAATAATTTCTCATTTCATTTCATTCACTGAAACACACTTTTTGACCCCTATTTTAGCATAAAAAGGGAACGAGTTCCACTCTCTCATTAACACCAAGTTCAGAAGTCGATCTCTGGTTGTGAATCCACAATGAAAAGAAGGTTTGTGAGCTCCCCTTCCCTTTGTCCAAGTCTTATCTCTATGCCCAAAAAAGAAAACAATGTGTCCCCTTCTTGACTCCTAATATGTCTAATAATGTGTTTGCATTCCTTTTATGCATGTTTGCATTGTGCTTACCAAGAATTTCCACTGTACCAGAAGCGGTCCCTGTTGTGTTTGTGTCTTTCTTCTGGTTAGCCACTACCAAAAGTGGCTCAGATAGCATCTCCATAGGGCTTTCATCCAGTGGTACCCTCCCGTCCCTCATCCAGTTGTTGGCAATGCCCCTGGCATCTGGTATTTACACACACACACACGCATGATCACCCGTTGGTAAGTCCAGCATGTACAAATATTTTTTTAATTATGAAATGTATTATAAAAATCGATAACTTTTTTCTGTAAAAAAATGAACTATTGATGCAACAGTTAATTATATTACAATATATTTTTCTGTTCTACTGAACAGCTTATCTAAACTCACACAGATCCTTGCTGCCCCCCCCATAAAGGTATTTATAAAATAAAGTGTCCCTGAATGCCTTGCTTCTTAACATGCAGTTCATTCGACAAGACAGTGGCATTACAGTTATTGTATTTCAGTGTGTCCTGTTCATTCTGCGGTGCCATTAAACCACTCTTTTTTTCCAAAAGGTACTGTCACCTACTGCTGTGGTAAAAATAACATTGGAACCTGAGACTACCGTGCCCAAGAGTGTCCGGTGTCTTTTTCTCCCACTTCTGTACTCTGCTCTGTATACAGAGAGCATAGTTATGATGTAAAATAAGATCAGTTACTTAGTGAAACCCAAGGCACTCTTATTACGATGAGTTACCTAGGATACCAAGTTTAAAAAAGTGTTTTTAATGGGATTCTGCCTGTATACAGGGCAGGGTATAAAAGCAGGGAAGAGAGAGAGGCATCCGATCACTGCTCTTGGGTACCTTAGTGTCAGCTTCTGATTTTATTTTCAGCACAACAGTAGGTGAGTACCTTTTGAAATAAACAAAAAACAAAAAACTAATAGTTTAATGGCACCACTGAATAAATGGAATGCACTGAAATGCACTTACACTGGCATAACTGTCATACTGAATGAAATGCGTGTTGAGAATCAAGGCATTCAGGGATGTTATTTTTTGATGTGGGGGTAATGTACTTCATTTCGGAAAATTTAAGCAATAGGTCTTATGTTTAATCTCTTGGGGAGGGCAAAGAATAACACCAGCCATTTTCTTTGAATGACCACTATTTTACGATCATTAACCACTCTCAAAAGCACTGGATACAATAGCAATAACATTGCTCCACCCTACCATTTGACATTATAACACAAGTGGCAGAGCCCTAAGCATGTATTATCTGACTCAAGTTACAATTTTTGGAGTAAGTCTGCTATCTACGGGGTCTGAAAGTTCCTGTTATTCTGTACTGGGGTATCTAATTTTTATTTCCTTAAAAATGTCACTTTACATGTTTTCAAAACAGATCAGCTGACACTGGTGATACTCGTATGCATGCTTCAAATAACACTGGAAGCTGAGACTACTGTGCTGAAGAGTGGTAGCCGTCTCTCTCTCTCTCTCTCTCTCTCTCTCTCTCTCCCACTTTTATACTCTGCTCTGTATACAGAGGTCCAGATATTCAGACTGCGCCGGGCAGTGGCTCAAGCCTGAGTGCAGCGCAACTGGGTTGGGCCGGGGCCAGGACCAGGACCAGGACCAGGACCAGGTGATATCAATGGTGATGCGCCATGGCGCAGCACTGTTGAATATGGCACACACTGTGCATGGCACAGTGGCACTGCACTGGCGCAAGCCACAGATAGGGAGCACAGGGATGTGCCAGCCAAGTGCAGTTGCGCTAGGTGCATCACCCACGATATTCAGCAGGGGGCATGCAAATGAAGCCATAATATATGCCAGGCACAAATGGTCCATTTGCATGTCATTTTGGCCCCATTTGCTTGCCTTGCGCAGGGCAGCATGGCAACTTGCGCCTGGCACCCTGCACAGCTTGACGTGTGCAGTGGGGATCCTGGGGCATCCCCTGTCCCATAGCCATGATTGTGGTAGAATTACATCATAACTGCACCTGGAAGTCTCGTGGTCCCCACTCCCTCCCGATTCCCTAAATCCCCCAAAAATGTAAAAGAAGACCTTCCCTGGTGGTCAAATGGTCTCCCCTCCCTCTTGATTCCCTGAGTCCCCAGTAAATGTAAATGAAGACTGTCCCCAGTGGTCTAGTGGTCCCCCCTGCCTGTCACTGTGATCGCGGAACATCTCCACCATAAATATCCCTGGTGATCAAGCGCCACCCCTACCCCTCCCACCCACACAGAACCCCTTGCCCACCCTGCTCCCCCTTCATCATCGGCGGGAGGCAGCAACCCCACCCACATACCACCCGGCTGCCCGCCGAATGACAGGTGCAGTCTGGGCAGTGAGCCCATTGGTCCCCAGTGTGGACCAATGTGCTTACAGGGCATGCTGTACTAGACAGTCCCAAATATTTAAATGACTTCATTTGCATATTTGAGACTGTCTAGTACATAATGCCCTGCAAGCCCATTGGCTCACACTGGGGACCAATGAGCTTACATTCCATACTGTACCTGTTATTTGGCGTGCGGATGGATGGTATGTGGGTGGGTTGCTGCCACCCGCTGTTGGAGGGGAGCGCGGGGGCAAGGGGTTCTGTGTGCGTGGGAGGGGTTGGGGGTGCCACTGGATCACCAGGGATATTTTTGTCAAAGATGTACAACAATTGCAGTGACTGGTGGGTGGGGGACCACTAGACCACCAGGGTGATGTGTGTGCTTGAGGACGGTGTTCTGGGTGGGCCAGTGGCCACCAATGGCAGGCAGCTGCTGTGTTGCACCTGCAATACAGCAGCCCACCTGTGGGTGGCCGGGATTTATTCCCACTCTTCACAGGCTCAACTTTGAACCCTCTTATGTGGCGCACTGCAGGGTTGCACCACCATATGCACCGCGCATCCCAGGCTGAATATCGGGATGTGCCACATATGCATGGGCACGCCCCCTGCATCTGCGCTGCATACAATTACATTGTGCCCTGGTGCATCGGGATTTGTGCTGAGCCTGGCAGCCCTTTCAATATCTCACCGGGGTGCAATACAGGGTTGTGCCGGTGCAACCCTGTTGCGCCAGGCGCAACTGCTTTGAATATCCAGGCTAGAGCGCATAGTTATGATGTAAAATCAGTTCAGTTCTTTAGTGAAACCCAAGGCGCTCGTATTGCAATGAGTTACCTGGAATACCAAGGAAGTGTACATGGAAACGAGTGAGGCTTCTCAGGCAGTTTAATGCAAGTTTAAAACCAGACAGCTTCTTGAGCATTTTAATACACTCTTGGACACAAAGACAGACAGAGAGAGAGAGAGAGAGAGAGAGAGAGAAGAGAAAGAGACAGAGGAAGGGACATAGCAAACTTTGTCCGTCCCACATGGTAAACTTTGTCCATCCCACAGACAGAAAAAATAGTGCATGCTGTGGGACTGCTGCAATGAATACACACAGTGCAGTTATTCACATCTGGAGGAGGAGACTGTGGTGGAACTCCAACATGTTGATCGGTTGGAAGGAATGTGGCTGAGTCCTTTTCTGATAGCAAGAGGTCTGCAGGGCTCCACTCACTGCAGCTATAAAAAATCTACAAGGAAAAGTTTTCTTTATTGCAGGGACGTTCACATTCTGACACTGGGGATTGAGCATCCCAGTGTTGGGCTACTGTTTGGGGAAAAGGGTGAGCAACCTGGAGGGGAGGAGGTTAAGAGAAGTGGTACCGGGGGAGGGCACCCCGGTGCACTTATATTTGTATAAAAATAAACATTGACATAAACATAAAAAATATTCATTTGAATGCTTTAATGCAAAGTCAGTGAAGAGCAAGTACGGACAGTTACCACACACCATCACATTGCCCCGGAACTCCCCTCCCCCCTTGGAAGAGTTATGACTCGAAGTGCCAGGGCAGTGTGGTCATGCACAGTGACTGTCCATACCTGCTCTTCACTGACTTTGCATTAAAGCATTCAAATGAATATTTTGTGAAGCATAGTTTGTCTGAGGATTTGGGAGTGCAGGACTTCTTCCTTTGTTTCTTCTCATGTGTGAAGGGGGAATTCTGAAGCTTGCCGTGGCCCACAGTGCACGTGGAAGTGGATGAGACCCCTTTCTGGTTCGGGCCTGAGGCCACAAGGGACTAGGATAAGAGGAAACATTTCTTCACTCAGATTGTGGTGAGTCTATGGAGCAGGCTGGCAGAGATGACCATGAAAGCAAGTAGTGAGCATGCTTTTAAAATTAGGCTTGATAAGTGTCTCTTGAAGAAGCATATCATTGCATATTATACAGAACAGGATCTGAATATGCAAGTGGAAAGCACCGGGCATCATCCTACGTGCTTCCCAAGTTCTTCCTTCAATTTTCCCCACTCTCAGGACACTGGCAACAAAAGTGTTAAGTGATCTTGCACTTAAAATTGTGTGACTGCACAAAGCAACAGCTGGCATCTGCCACCTGCGGTCACCCAGGTGGCAGCATTGCAACAAAGTCTGCTCTACCCCCTCCCAAGGAGAGCATCCTCCAGGATGCTTGATCCACACCCCCCACCTTACCCCCAACATCCCAGACTTGTTCCTGAACCCAGGTCACCAGAAACATAGAAACATAGAATTTGATGGCAGTTAAGGACTGCCTGGCCCGTCCAGCCTGTCCATCCCTCCCTGCTACACTATTACCGCATACCATGCCCAATCTACAGCTTTTTCTCCTGCCTCCCTTCCTTTCCACTATAATTCCCTTGTGCCTATGCCATGCATTCTTGAACACCACCACTGTTTTTAACCCCACCACCTCCGTAGGAAGATTGTTCCAGGAATCCACCAATCTTTCTGTGAAGAAGTACTGTATTTCCTCACTTCTATCCTGACTGTACCCTCATCCAACTTAATAGCATGCCCCTTGTTCTTGAGCACCTTTTCTTCTGAAAAATTCTTCCCTTCTGTACCTTATTTACTCCCATGAGGTATTCTAAAGGTCTTTGTCATATCCCCCTCCTTTGTTCCAGGGTGTACATATTGAGGTCCCTTAGTTTCTCCTCACAGGGCTTTTGATGCAGACCCTACCTCATTTTAGTTGCCCTCCTCTGGACCACCTCCACTCTGTCTATGTCCTTCCTGAGATGTGGTCTCCAGAACTGGACACGATACTCTAGGTGGGGTCTTACCAGTGATCTATAGAGAGGCAACACCAACTCCCTCTTTCTGCTGGTGATACTCCTCCTTATGCATCCCAGCATCCCACTAGCTCTCCCTACTGCCTTGTTGCACTGATTGGTCACCATTAGGTCATCTGATATGATTATCCCCAGGTCCTGCTTGGTGGTCATCAGTACCACACCATCCATTTTGTACTCTGTCTCTGGGTTTCTGTGCCCTAGGTGCATTATTTTGCACTTTTTTGCACTGAAGCCAACTGCCATACCTTTGGTCACTCCTTTAGTTTTCTCAGGTCTCTGCTCAGCCTTTCCTCCCCTTACCCCCCATGTATCCACCTTATTGCAGATTTTGTTGTTATCCACAAAGAGGCAGATGTTCCCTTCCAGCTCCTCTGCATTGTCACTTATAAAGACACTAAAGAAGACTGGTCCTAGCACTGATCCCTTAGGCCACACATTGGTCACCCTCCCTTTCTTGGTGTGAACTCCATTTACCACCACCCTCTGTTGCCTATCCCCTAACCAATTTCTTATCCAGTTTACCACCTTTGGACCCACTCCTAAGCTACCCAGCTTGCTTACTAGTCTCCTATGTTGAACAGTGCTGAAAGCCTTACTGAAATCTAGGTAGGCCACGTCTACTGCGCCACTCTGATCTAAATTCTTTGCCACTCAGTCAAAGAAATCTATCAGATTCATTTGACATGACCTCCCCCTGTGAAACCATGCTGCCTTGGGTCTTGTAATCTACTGGATTCAAGACATTCCACAATCCTTTCCTTCAGCAGTGATTCCTTAACTTTCTTACCACTGATGTCAGGAAAAAAAGAAGCTCAGGACCTGCAACGTGTATGTGCAGCTGTAATTCAGGTGGGCACTCAGATTGAGACAGAGAGGATTATTTATTTAGTTATTCTTGACAGGATTCTCCTTATTTTCAGCCTCATCTCATGGGTGGGGTGAGGGATGCAAATGCAAACTGGCCTATTGAATCAGGTTAAGCTGATTATGGTACTTTTAGTGACTGGGGGAAATTTTAGCAGGGCACTGAGGAAATTCTCTGTTTTGAGAAGTGCCATAAGACCTTTAGTGTCCACCTGAACAATGAGCATAACAAGCAGCTGGGACCTCAGTTTAGAAGCACAGAAACATAGGCTTTGACGGCAGATAAGGACCACTTTGCCCACCCAGTCTGACCATTTCCCTACCTATTGGATAAGCTGCAGATTCTAGTTAACCAACAGCCTACTTCCTGCAATCCCCCACTATAATTGCCTTATGTCTGTCCCATGCATGTTTGAATTCCACCAATGTTTTAGACCCCACAGCCTCTCCAGGAAGGCGGTTCCATGCGTCCACCACTCTCTCCGTGAAAAAGAATTTCCTCACATTACCCCTGAGCCATCCCCCCTCTAACTTTAAATTGTGCCCCCTTGTTCTTACACATCTCTTTTTCTGAAAGATGCTACCCTCCTGGACTTTGTTGATTCCCTTGAGGTACTTAAAAGTTTCTATCATGTCCCCCCTGTCCCTCCTTTCATCAAGGGTATACATATTAAGCTCTCTCAGTCTCTCTTCATATGGTTTCTGATGCAGACCCTGCACCATTTTAGTTGCCCTCCTCTAGACTGCTTCCATCCTGTCTATGTCCTTGCGTAGATGAGGTCTTCAAAACTGCACACAGTACTCCAGATGGGGTCTCACCAACTGTCTGTACAGAGGGATAACCACTTCCCTTTTTATATTTGCTTGCATACATGTGGAAGAAACATAGTGCCATCATTTGAGTTTTCTGAGTTGTGTCACCCCCTCTTCCAATTCAGTCAGTGTGTTGGCAGACGTGGCCCCAGTCCTCCAATGCATGCTGGAGCTGTCTATGACAGCTCCAAAATGCAGTGGAGTACAGTTGAAAGAGGGAGCTATGCTTCAGTGAGCAGCGATAAGATATCGCCTGCTCATGCGCAGTCATCCTACACACACACACACACACACACACACATATGCATACTGCGTGTGGCCCCCCTACGCACACACTGTACAGCCAGGGGTGCCCAATCCCCAGTCGGCTGTGCTGCGCCCCCCCCAAAAGCCTTCCACTTGCCATGCTGGGTGCCCACCCCAGCGTGGCAACTCATCGCATAGCCTATGGGGTGCCCAACCTCATCGGCTCCACTGTCCTCCCCACCGAGAGTACAGGAAATACATCAGAGCCCATTCCTAGCGGCAACTGATGCTAAGGCTGACGGGGTGCTCAATCCCCAGTCGGCTCCACGCCTCAACCAGCAGTCCTTGTGCTATGCTGGGAGCCCATTCAGCGTGGCAAAGATCCTGCGTCGTCATTTAAAAACAAACAAACCTGGAAATAAAACTATCCTCAGTGCTTCTCCCTGCTCCCCTCCCACAACCCGCACCACCCACTGTGCACCCTGCCTCCCCACACCCTCCCTCACCCCATACTTACCTCTGGACCTCGGTGCGACGATCTTCGGTGGACCGGGAACACGACTGCACTCTTCAAAGCCGACCGCGAACTGAGGAAATGCCGGTAAGCTGTATAATGGGATAGATAGAGTTTTTTCAACTTAATTGCATATCTCAGGCATTTTGTGGAATTTCTGCACCAAATTTTCAACATGGGGTTTTTGGGACCCCTTCTCATGAATGCTGTCACTGTCATGATGTTACTTGGGCCCGGAGGGTGATTTCACAGCCACTGCGCGAAATCACCTTTCCAGAATGATTAATGAAATGACACTGCCAGTGTTCATAAGGTGGGCTCTCAAAAAGCCTATTTTGAAAATTTGGTGGAAAAATTCCCAAAAATGACTGTTTTATGAGCATGCATTGCGCAGTTCCTACGCAGGCTCGTAAGTTCACGAATTTTCAATATTTTCACTCTAGATTTTCAACATTGCAATTTTACCACACCTTCTTATGAATATTATAGCTGTGATTTTTCACATCTTGCCCAAAACATGTTTCTGCCCATGTAACGCACAATGGTGCAGTTGGTGTGCGAAATCAATGTATGGGACACATTAAGAAAATCACAGTGACACTGTTCATGAGCAGAGGTCTTAAAATGGCTATGTTGAAAATTTGGTGAAAAAATTCCTTAAAATGACTGTTTTACGAGCGTGCATTGCGCAGTTCCTACGCACTGTGAAGTTTTCTAATTTTCAATATTTTCACTCCAGATTTTCAACATTGCCATTTTATTACACTTCCTTATGAACAGTACAGCTGCCATTTTTCACATGTCGCCCAAAATGTGTTTTCGCACATGTAGTGCACAATGGTGCAGTTGGTGTGCAAAAGCAATGTTTGGGACAGATTAAGAAAATCACAGTTACACTGTTCATGAGAACAGGTCTTAAAATGGCTATGTTGAAAATTTGGTGACAAAAATCCATAAAATGAGTGTATTACGAGTGAGCATTGCGCAGTTTCCACGCACCCTCATAAGTTCATGACTTTGTAATATTTGCAGTCTAGATTTTCACCAGTGGCACTTTTCCACACTTCCTTATGAACTGTACAGCTGTCATTTTTCACATGGCCAAACTGTGTTTTCACACTTTCAGCGCAGAGATGCGTGGTCGTTTTGGGAAATCATTGTTCGGAACAGATAAAGAAAATCACAGTGACACTGTTCATGATCGGAGGTCCCAAAATGCCTGTGTTGACAATCTGCTGTAAAAAATCCCCAAACTAATTACATTACGGTTGTGCGTTGCACAGTTTCTATGCACGCTCATGACTTCACCAGTTTTTTTAGTATTTTTACTGCAGATTTGCAACATTGACATTTTTTACACCTCCCCATGGACAGTACAGCTGTCATTTTTTACATATTGTTCAGAATGTTTTTGCACCTGTGGTGTTAAATGCCGTAGTCACTGAGCATAAGCAGCTTTTGGCTAACAAACTGATATTGCCACTGTTCATGAGGTGGGGTCACAAAAAAACCATGTTGAAAATTTGGAGTGAAAATACCAACGAATGCCTGAGGTATTAGGGTTTCCAACCATAATGCCCAACCCTGTAGAGAATGACAGGCATCAGGGATGTGGCTTGGGATTCTTGCCTGTAATGCTCATACCATTCCACACCCTGCAGCCAGTGAGAGGCATCGAGGTATGCCTTGGACTCTTCGGCCCCAAAGTTCACCCCATTCTCCTATACCGCATCCATCTCACCGTACTTCCTGATGGAATGGGGTGCACATAAGGGCCAAAGACCCCAAGGCACACCGTGACACTTGTCAGTGTCTGCAGGGTGGAGTGTGGTGAAATGGCGGCCGTTATGCCTGATGACCCAAAGGCACACCCCAATGCCTGTCGCTCTCTGCAGGGTGGTGGTGGGGTTGGCTTCAGTTCAATACTTCACTGCCATTCCTATTACGCAGCTCTGTAACTTCTACACTACCACTGCCAATGCCAGCAAGCAAACATTCGTCATTGACAAATGCTTGTTCTACTTGTGATGCCCCTCCCTATGCATCCCAGTATCCCTCTGGCTCTCCTTACTGACTTCTCACGTTGCTTACCCACCTGTAGGTCATCTGATATGACTACACCCAGATCCCTTTCCATTATTGTTGTCGTTAGTACCTCCCCTGCTATTGTGCACTCTTCTCCTGGATTTTTATTTCCCAGGTGCATTACTTTGTACTTCTTTGCATTGAATCTAAGTTGCCATATGTCTGACCATTCCTCCAACCTTGCCAAGTCCCTTCTCATCCTTTCTACCCGCCTTGCATATCAACTCTATTACAGATCTTTGTGTCATCTGCAAAGAGGCATACCTTTTCAGACCCTCTGCAATGTCACCTATAAAGACGTTGAAGAGGACTGGACCCAGTACTGAGCCCTGAGGTACTCCACTAGTAACCCCCCTTTCTTCAGAATGTGTTCCATTCACTGTTACCTTCTGTGCCCTGTTGTGCAGCCAGTTTGCTACCTAGGCTACTGCCCTGGGACCCACTCCCAGGCTGGCTAACTTGATTATTAATCTTTTATAGTATATGGTTAGGGCTTATTCTAGATGGAAATCAGAGGCTTCTCAAATGTTGTTGTAGGACAGTTCAAAGGTCAGAAAAGTTGTTGTACTATCGATCTGATGTCACATCGATAGTACAACAACATTCCTGTCAATCAAACACAAATGCTCCTTCAAGGAAACTGGCAAAAACATGGCGGCAACGCTTAGTGAGAACCTCCGACCCTGAGACAGTTGACGGAAAGAGCCCCATACCGCTCCATGCCACAAAAGTTAATTTTTTTTTAGTTTTTAAAACCTCACCCCCAAAACCCAAAAAAGAAATGAAGGACAGAACAACTCAGCGAATGGGAGCACCGAGAAGTGGGATCAAGGAGAAGTTGACGTTAGTGCGAGCAGCGAGCCGGCAAGTGAGCCGGTACGGAGAAAAAACAGAAAGCCTCTTGTCTCCTGCACTTTGGAACCATATACTATATAAAATAGTATATGGACAATCCTACAGATAAGGCTGTGTTTGCGCCTAGTTGGAGATGAGATCGACCCTCTGAGCTCGCTTCCGAGGTCCCCTGTGATGTCATCTCAACCCCTTGATGAAAAACATAGCCTTGTTGTGTATGATTGTCCATACACTATTCTATATGTGTGGACTGTTCAAATGCTCAGCTAAAGTCTAGGTAGGCTCATATCACAGACCCTCCCTGGTCTATTACTTTGGTCACCCAGTCAAAGAAATCGATTAGATTCATCTGACATGACCTTCCTGCTGTGAATCCATGCTGCTTTGGGTCCTGTGTCCCTCTGGCCTCTAGGTACTGAACAATTATTTCTTTCAGAAGTGATTCCATCATTTTCCCCACCACTGAGGTCAAATTAACAGGTCTGTAGTTTCCTGCTTCTGCCTTGCTCCCACTTTTGTGAAGGGGAATCACATCTGCCCTCCTCCAGTCCTGAGGTACTACCCCATCCTCCCATGATTTGTTAAAAAGTGTGGTCAGTGGTGTCACTAGGTCCTCCCTTAGTTCTTTTAGGATTCTAGGGTGAATCCCACCAGGCCCCATTGCTTTGTCTACCCTGAGTTTTAGGCGTTCTTTCAGGACTCTTTCTTCTGTAAATGGACTGGCGTCAACCCACTACCCAGAGTGCTTCTATTGTTTGGTTTAGGTAACTCCTCCTCTTCTTCTTTTGTGAATAATGAGCAAAAGTATTCTTTCAGTATCTCTGCCTTTTCACTGTCTCCCTCTGCCCACCTCCCCTCTCCTTTATTAATCTTCACTATCCCTCCCTTAACCTTTCTATGCTCCCTAATGTACCTATAAAAGGTTTTATCCCTCTTAACTGAGTTGGCTATCTTTTCCTCGGTTTTTGCCTTTACTTTTCTGACTGCCTTCCCCACTTCTTTCTGCTTTGATTGATACAGTTCCCTGTCATGCTCCTTCTGTGATTCCTTATACTTTTTGAATGCAGCCTTTTTCTCAACCTTCCCTGACACCTCTTTTGAGAACCATAGTGTTTTTTTATTCCACTTTGTTTTCTTTATTTGTTTCACACAAAGGCTTGTTGCCTCCATGATGGCAGTTTTGATTTTTCTCCATTGTTCTTCCACCCCTCCTTTCTGGCCATTTGCTAATGCATTCCTCAGGTATTCACCCATTATGCCAAAGCCAGCCCTTCTAAAGTCCAGTATCCTTGTCTTTGTATGGCTTGTCTCCATGGTTGTGTTTATTGTGAAACACACTGTGCAGTGGTCGCTTGTTCCCAGATGTCTACTGACTTCTAAATTTGTGATCCTCTCTCCATTTGAGAGTACCAGGTCTAACATTGCTCCCTCCCGAGTGGGTTTCAGCACTAGCTGTCTAAGGCATGCCCCCTGTAGGGCATCAAGAATGACCCTGCTCTTGGATATGGCTGCAGTCCATGTCATCCAGTTAACATCTGGTATATTCAGGTCCCCCATCAACAGTATCTCCCCTTTTTCAGCCATTTTGAGAATGCCCTCTATCATTTTCTTGTCCATTTCCTCCCCTTGAGACGGGGTCTGTATACAACCCCTGTGCAGATTGTGATGCCATTCTCTATCTCCAAGGTGACACAGAGTTCCTCTTGTCCTCCCACTTTACTTTTTAGTTCTGTAGCTTTGATGCCTTCCCTTATGTAGAGAGCTACTCCACCTCCTTTTTACCCTCCCTGTCCCTTCTGTGGATTGTGTACCCTGGTATGTTGACATCCCAGTCATGGTTCTCCGTGTACCATGTTTCTGTGACTGCCACAATATCCAAGTGTTCCTCTTCCATCAGGGCTACTAGCTCTGAAAGCTTGTTTCCCAGACTACGGGCATTGGTACTCATTGCCCTCCATTTAATGTTGGCTTTATCCTTTTTTATCCCATCCCTGCTCTTATTGCCCTTGTACATTTTTCCATTTACCCCTGTCCTGCCCTCTGTCAAGCTCTGTACCTCAGTGTTTACCCTACTACCTGCCATGTTTTGTGGGGGGAGGCTTGAACTTTCCTGTTTCCTATCAGCACCTCCCCCCTTGGCTAGTTTAAAAGCTTGCCAAGGAAGCCTTTAAACCTGTCACCTAGGAGCGTATTTCCCTTCCTGGACAGATGCAGGTTTAATGTCTCATTAGAAATATGACACCTCATTAGTGTAGCACCACCCTCATGCTGCACTACAATTTCAGTATTGGGTTGTACCCCAAGTTAATGTGGGTCTGGAACCTGCAACCATCAAAAAAACATGGATAATCAGCACTCCAGGGAAGAAGCAAGAAACAGTTGTAAACTGTAAGTAAACTCGTGCTTTATTCAGCATAGCTCCAAGAAAACAATGACACTAAACCCATTCTGAACCCACAACCATTCAATCTTCTGGCCTCAGTGGTGAGTGTGCAACCTACTGAGCCACTGACACTATGCACTAGTGCACAGTATTGTGACTGGTAGCCCTGTTGCTGCACCTATGGGCCAGAATATAACACTTCTTACTCTGTTGTACATCATAGTCAATTTACTGTACAGATGTAATCTGTGGCTTTTCACTTTAGCCTGTGATAAAGAAATATTGACTCATTCAGGCTACAGTAATGCTTTATCCACAATGCAGCTATTAGTATTGATTGACTTCAAGTACAAATTTAAAACGTAAATATTTATCCACAAGACAAGGAAGCTTTACTCGGAGACAATAGCATGCCCTTGTGTTCATTTTGCTCCCTTTCCGACAGTGAATAAAATGCCATGCAGTGCTCAAGATGTAAATGTAGATGTTCCTCTTCAGTGATGTCTTCTTGCATTAACTTTTTGGATTTCATTTTACTGCACAACTTGGGCAGAATTAGTGGCACGGTGGCAGAGCTCCGTGCTGTCACCTATCAGGCCTTGTACTCATGGGTTAATTAGATGATTGCATTACAGAGGTGACAACCTCAGACCACAGGGATGTGACTGCCCCATCCCAGATGGAAACCCCAGAAGAGGGCTGTGGTGGGACCACTGCTCAATAAGTATTCATTAGACTGTAATGTCCTGTTGAATTATAAACCAAATTCCAACCTGCCATCTGTGACAAAAGTGGTTGAAAAGGTGGTGGAGCAGCAGCTGGGAGAGCACCTAGAAAATAACGACATCTTGAGCTGTTCCAGTCAGCCTTCTGACAGTGTCAAAACATAGAGACAGCTCTGATTAAGATGCATAATTATCTGGTTGGTGAGGGATCATGGGAGGTTTCTGTTGTGATCCTCCTTAATCTTTTGTCAGCATTTGATGTGAAATCTCATGTGATGGTGGATAGATAGGAAGTATATTGGGCTGTCTGGTTCTGTTTTTACATGGTTCCAACTCTGCCTGTCCTTTGCACCCAAGCAGGGCTCATCTGCTTATATGCTGTCGATAAAATAATACATATCTGGAACACCTCCCTTCAGGAGTGTATAATATTTGTGCACCTTAGGGTTGGGAGTGAATTTGGCTGTTTAAGTGGTTAAACCCCTTCTGCACTTGGCTGGATCTGCCACAGATCAGGAGCTCACCACGGGTGTGAGGGCTATATAGGTGGAGACTTGGTGGGGAGAGAGAGAGAGTGTGAGAGATAGAAAAGAGACAGAGGGAGTGAGACGGGGGACTGAGAAGGGAGTTTGCCTGCTTCGACCCATGGCTGGCAGCAGTGAAGTCCAAGAAAAGGCAAGCTGAGAAAACTCCAGGACTCCAGGGAAAAACTCCAGGGAGTCTTGTCAGGGGTCCTGTGTCATTCTGAGAGGGACAGAGACTGTGGAGAGAATGGGACCTCAAGAGGGAAGCCTGTCAGCATGTTTAAGTGGCAGGTAGCACCTAAATGAAGGCACTCCACAGTTTTAGCCAGCAGAGAAGAAGCAGAGGAAGAGGCAGTGAACAGGCTGTAGCTCCTCAGGACATGTCGCCCACTGTTTTGGGGACAGTTACTGTGGAGCTAGGTGCATGGAGTTTTTCCCAAGGAAGTCAAGGAGATGAAGTGGCCCAAGCTGTGCGAACTGCAAATGCTATGTGTACTGGTAGATAGAGACAAAGAAGCCCTAGTTCAGCGGCAGGACAGGCGGGTACATGGATGACAACCTGGTGTGCCAAATGGGAGCTGTTGCCAGAGGAAAGGAAAATGGGAACTGTCCGAGGGAGAAGAAATGGGATCTGTGAGCTTAAGACTGTGGGACTATAGCAGTCCAGACTTATGCTGCCCAAGACTATGAGAACATAGCAGTCCAGAAAAAGCTGCATGAATGTTATGACTATACCGGTCTAGAGAATGTTGTTAAACCCCTGCAATCAATTTTCTACTCCACAGAGCTGTGTTTTGACTGTTGTGAAAATTAAGTGGAATTCCTGTTGGCTATTTTACCTTGGTGTGAACTTGGTTCTTTTTTGAGGAGTTGCAAAGTGTTAACCAGCTGTTTTCTCCTAGCTCAGTGCCCTAGGAGCCTGCATACCCCAAGGACCAGTGAATTCAGAAACACTAGCCATTCTAGTATGGTATCTGCTGTGGGTGCCCCTTCCCTCGGACTGCTTACCATCATCATACCCATAGACACCGGGGAGGGGGGGCCTACAATGTGGGGGCTTGTCTGGGATGTCTTTTGTGGTACTGGCCTGTTGCAAAATGTTTTCTGGGGTACTGGCTGATGTTTTGGATGCAGTGGACATGAGGTGGTCCATTTGGAACTGAAAAAATATGGTGCAGGACAGTGAACAATTTTGCACCTGGAAAGAGGAAACTGTGGCACCAGAAGGTCTGAATTTGGGCATCTGAGGGCAATACATGTGAGAGCTATGCAAATGCCCCAAGGCCAGCTCAACAAACTGGGCTGAAGAGACTCAGGGGGAGAGGACAGAATGTGAGTCTTTGAGAAGTTTTGGCAGTGTTTAAGGAGAGATCAGAGGAAAGACTGGAAATATGTGTGGCTTCTGAGAGACTGGTTGGAAAAGCAATGAGTGAAATGGGAAAAGCTGAAAGAATGGCTCAAGTTCCTACAGCGTCTGATGTCATGGTCCCTTTTCTGACATGTTTCGATGGATATGGGAAGTTGTGTAGAAGTTGACTAGCTTCAAGTGTGCCCTGTGTCAGTTTGAAGGGCCGGAAGTGATGACGATGCCAGTCTGTGCAACCTGCCAGATGAAAGCCCCTCAGATTTGGGACCCATGTTCAGCCCTAGGCTTAGTGAATCAATTGTCTTTGTGGAATCGGACTTGGAGAGCTGGGAGGAGATGAGTGTCCAGAGGAGTTTGCCCCCTGTGACTGCCAGCACAGAGACTAATGTTTGAGACTGCCCTCCACCCCTCAGCATAATGCAGCCCAAAGTGCCAACAGGATGCAGTAGAGGCCACAGCAGAGGAGTTGTTTCAGTGGAGAAACCCAGATTGTTGGCGCCACAAGATTTCTCGATGCCTTCGAGATCGGCTACATGAAAGTCCAAGTCAGCAAAGGAGCATCTGCAGAGGTGCCCTGTAGTAGCTAGCAAAGGGCTCCTAGGTTGGCTGAAGTGGAAGTGGAGAAACTCAGTGATGAAGATCTAGAAAGAGACATTCCGTCCCTTTATGAGTTGACCTATTTAACCCCCTGGAAAGACCAACCCAGTCTGCCTGCTAAGTGCTGTCAAAAGCGTGAAATATATGACCAGGTCTGTGATAATGACCCCCCAGGTACAGTGCTACAGGGAAGCTGTATGGCTGCCAGATGGACAGGCCTCAAGGACCATTGTGCATAGTTTGCCTGAATGGTCCCAGGCAGAGTGCACTGTGAGGTGAAAAATCCGGCAGGAGTACCCCCAGCACCCATAGCTGCCTGAAAGATTCTGGAACATTATTGATGAAAACTGCCAGAACAGGACTTCCATGGTGTCCATGATACATTGTACACGAAGCACAGGTTAAGTGCCACCAGCTCCACCATGGCTCCTCAGGAGGTGCAGCGGATTGCCAAGGGTGTCTGTGCTCGCCATGTGTACGAGGTACTGACTATCTTCAAGATGTTCACCCTGGTGCAGAATTTGGATGGGAAGTGCACCAAACATTATGTGCCCGGAGTGAATTCATTTGACCAGGCTACAATGAAACCTGATCCACAATACTATTTTTCCCACCAGTGAGTTGAGCGGTTCTGGCCTGTGGGACTTCCTCTCGAACTGTTTTCCTTCCCAGAGGTGGCTGGTGATGTTTAAACTGAGACTATGGGACTGTTACTGAAGCTCAGCATGAATTGGGTGAGATCAACCCCCTTTCTTCATTTTATGTAGCCTGCAATGCCCTGATAAACTTTAGGCATATTAAGACATTTTGTTTACAGACTCTACAGTCACACCAGGGTGCATGGGGGGAAGGGTTCAATTTATCTGTCCACAGGTTGAAAGTGTTACTGTTTCTAATTTTGCAGCATGTAAGCAATAAGACATGAAAGGGTGTGTGTTAGACTCTTTAACACATGGCTAGGAGGCGTAATGAGGCACAAGGCCACTGGCCGAGTGCATCCAGCCTCCTAGCCGTGTGTTAAAGTGTCTAACACACAGACCCTGGAGTGGCTTATTGCACTTATGAAATGGCTATCAAAAATACAGATGTATGTGATAGCTAAAATGTATAGTATTCAAAAGTGAAAAAGTTTAATGTTTGTCTTTATTTTTAATAAAATAGTTCCTCCGCCTACTGTTTTTTTTTTTAATTGAGGACTTTTGAGCTACTAAGGCTTCCTTACTTGTATTTTTTTTTCTGTTACCTGATGTAAAAGTGAAGTTATTAAAAATATTGCATTACATTGTTTTTGGAGGTACAACTGACCAGTACATTGTTATGTAAAGTACATAGGGAAATAAACGTTAAAATTCAAGAGCGGCCATGCGGATTGGAAATCAGCAGCTGTTCAGGGTACAGTGTGTGAGTGGGTCTGGCAGCAGTACAGTGATCGGGCAGATTCATTTGTGAGAAGAGTGAGTAAGTAGGTTGCATAGAGAAATTAGAGAGAAAGTGAGCAGGAGGTTTAGAAATCAGCAGCTTTTCAGCTGTACAGTGTGCGACTGGGTCTGGCAGCACTACAGTGATCGGGCGGGTTTGCGAGTGAAAACAAGATGGCAGCTTTTATTTTTTTAACATTCTAATTTGGAACACTGGAAGAATGGGAAGATCAGTGCCCACCTGGCATAGCACAACAGTCTGATCTTTTTTCTGTGGTGTTAGACATATTAACACATACTTAGTAGCCAATCAGAATGCTTGATTGTTACCAGCCATTTCGTAATTTCCAGTAACAGTTGGTCTAATGTTCAAGTTGGTGTTCAAAATATATTGTTATGCTGTTTTATGTATTAAATGTACTATTGGCATGGGGTTATGGCTGGGCAGCTGGTAGTAAAATAGTGAAGTAGGCAGTATTGTAGGCATAATTAGGTTCTTTTGGGGACTCAGACGCCACACCTGTTAGCCAAGCAATCCATCCAGGGCAGTGCAGGTGGTTAGGTCACAAGGTTATGGGACCTGCAGTTTGGTAAAGTTAGTTCTAAGTTTAAGTTTGGGAGTAAAAGTGTCACCATTTCAGCGATGTGCCATTAGTGCCAGGCCATGGCAAGCAGGGAGGGAGTGCACATACTTCCCCGTTTGGTTTTGGTGGGGCAGCTAGTGTGATTACTTACTGAGGATGGTGAGTGTTTAATGCAGGGGAAGAATGTAACACCTCACCAAAATTCCAAATCCAAATTATTCAAAATCCTTGGTTGGGCTCATATTCAGAATCAGATTCCAAATTCTGATTTCACAATAGATCCCAATGGTTATCCCAGTATCCCAGGGCAAGATGGCGGCTGCGTTGAGCCTGCCAGCATTTTAGCTCCACTCGTTTATTTAGTTTTTATTTTTACTCACTGTTTCTGTATTATTTTAGTTAGATAGGGCTGAAGGAGTGAGGCAGTTAGTAATTTTATGTTTTACGCGTAGAGCTGTACCCTTCGAGTTTTACTCTCCGAACTCCTTTTAGTTTTGTCGGCTTTTTATACCATTGGGTGTTTAGTGGCAGTTTACACCTTTATGCAGTGTTGTTTTCCACCTAAAGTCACTGAGTTGTAATTGGAGCTTGGAGTCTTGGAGTCTTTTAATTTCGGATATTTTGCGGTTACACAGCAGGTTTTGTTAAACTTGTGCTGTGGAGCGGACTGGTTTCCTGCTGACCCACCCTACTGCTCCCTTGGATTTTTTAGGATTAATCAAGATTTTTGGACTCCTAGGATTTTATGAGCAGTTTCTATGGAGGATTGAAGAAGTCTGTGGATTTGTTCAGTCACGACTGCTGAAGGATTTGCAGATCTGCCCCAGGGAACTTGCAAGGAGGTTACTACTGGAGTCGCAGACTGTCCGATTCACTGTGTTACATCGGAAGACTCGTTTAAATAAACAAGCTTATACCAAGGTTTTCTGGTGGATTTGTTCGTGTGGAGAGCTGTTTGAATCTTGTGGGAAGTGTAGGCCACCACTTGGTCCCCGACCGGGCAGGAGTCGCCTTGTGTACTCCCTAGGGAGCTGGGGGGGACCAGGGCCTCTTCTAAACTGCCTTACGGTTCGGCTGTTTGGGCTGACTTGTGAGGCGGTTGTAGCCACGGGTCGTTGACTGGGTGGGGGTGTTGTTGCCTCAAGGAACATATTCTGCCTCCTTGGAACTGTTCTGCTGCTTTTTGGATGACTGACTGCTTGGAGTCGTCGGTCTTTGACTGTTTTATGAAGAGTAGTTGCCGGTGGATTTGGTGGGACACCTTCAGGCTCCCTCGTTTGGTTTTGACTCAGACTCCTATTATTGGATTTATCTGCTGAGAATTTACTTTGTTTTTCTTCATTTGGATTTATCCTGATTTTATCCGTTTCTGGACTGCTGGAGAACTGATTCCTCTGTCTTTCTCTAGCTCTTGGACTGAGGGTGGTGAGAGTGTGGTGTATATTTATTTGTTTAATTTGTATAATTATTAATTGGATTTATTTAATTGGTTCCCTACCATGTGAGAGGTGGTATTGGGAGAGTATATAACATCTGCTGCATTGTTGCACATGAGAGGTGCTTCACTGTTTAAAATACAAATTTTGCTTAGGTTTAGTACCCAGTGGTATATGATAATATTTTATTGTGTTTTTTAAGATTATTTGATTTTATTTTTCCACATTTTATCATTTGGGTTATTTTTGAGTTGGGGTTTAATTTGGTTTTTATGTTAGTTTGTTTTATTCGCCTCCCCTCTGTGAGAGAGAGAGGAGAGTGTGTTATTTATAAGTTTGATATTTATAGGTTTGTTTTTTTTTGTTTCTTTTTGATTTGATTAATGACGGTTGGGCACTATTCCCCCACTAGGCTCAGGGAATTACGTCCTTTTGAGTGCCCACCATTGTCATCTAACACCTATTTTAGGTGTTGAGCATCGGGCATTCTGAGGAGGCGAGGACGAAGGTGGAAAGCTGGGCCTGGTGGGGGACAGGAAAGGGGAGGGCGGATTGGGGTCTTAGGGTCCAGAAGACACCCTGGGGTGAAATGGGGCCAGGATAGAGGTCACTCTTATCTTGTCCCCATACCCAAGAGTCCCGAGGAAATCGGACAGGTGCCGAGGTCTTCCTCGACAGTTCATCCCGCCTTGGCGGTGTTGTGCAATGCCAGATCAATTAAGAACAAGACAGCTATTATTGCTGATCTCGTTGCATCACCAAGACCTGGCTGGATGAAAATCCAGGCCCTATATTAACCTTGGCAATTCCAGCTGGGTTCTCGGTGATACACCGTCCAAGGCTGGATTGTGGGTGTGTGGCCATTATGTTTAAATCTGAGCTGGGCCTTGTGGATGTGCCATTGGGAAACACCAGATCTTTTGAATATATCCTGGGCGAGGGTGCAGGTTGTGGGACTCTTCTCATCTACCGTCCACCAGTTGACGGTGGTGAATTCCTACAGGAGATTGCAGACTTCATTGTCGACCTGGTGTTGAGGTTTCCCAGATTAATACTTCTGGGCAACTTCAATGCCTGGGTCGATGATGAACTATCTCATTTTGGTCAAAATCTCCTCCAGTTGATGAATACACTGGGCCTGACACAGGTTGTTACCTTCTCTACCCATATAGGGGGTCATTCACTTGATCTGGTCTTTCTCTTGGGTATGGAGATCACTGATCTGGGGGTGGAACCAGTCAGTTGGTCGGACCATTATACCATAAGGTTCAGTTTCAGGGCCCCCTCTAATAGGTTTGCCCCTACGGAGATGGTCCAGTACCGCCCTTTAAGGGGTACTAAGCCCAATGACCTAATGGCGGTGCTGGATCTATCGAGCTTGTTGGGTGAATGCATGAGTCCAGACGATCTTGTATTAGCCTATAATAAGGCTGTGGGAGATGCTCTGGACAAAATTGCACCTGTTCGTGTTTGGCCTCTCACCATCCGTCTAAGAAGCCCGTGGTTTGATGGCTCCTTGAAGGATTTAAGGCGAGTAGGCCGAAGGCTGGAGAGAGCCTGGTGGAAATCGGGCCTTGATGCTGACAGGCTTAGACTGATGGCTCATTATGATAGCTATCAATCAGAAATCACTCGTAAGAAGGCAGAATTCCTGTCCAGAGAGATTTCTGCTGCACAAAATCGACTGGCTCAGCTTTTCCAGACTGTGGACAGACTGTGCAATCCAGTCTGTCTTCAGCCTAGAGAAGCCTTTTCTCAGCCTAGATGCGAGGAGTTCGCTCGCTTTTTTGCAGATAAGGTTGCCAGCATCAGGTCACGCATCGGTCCGACCTCTCCTATGGGGGATTGTGGTGGTCGATTGGTGATGTCTTGTCCTCAGTCTGTCTGGTCAGATTTTCACCGCCCGGAATTTGTGGACATTGTGAAGATCATCCAAACAATGCGACTAACTAGTTGTAGTTTGGATCCGGGTCCTACACCGCTGCTAGTAGGTTGTGTAGAAGCTATCTACCCAATTCTTGCAGACATTGTCTGGAAGTCCTTGGAGAGGGGGAATTTTCCTGACCCCCTTAAGGAGGCAGTAGTTCTACCACTCCTTAAAAAATCCTCCCAGGACCCAGACTGTCTAGCTAACTACTGGCCTATCTCTAACCTGCCATTTGTTGGTAAGGTTATTGAAAAGGCAGTTGCGTTGCAATTGGATGATCATCTTACATCTCATAATGTCTATGATACTCTCCAGTCTGGTTTCAGGAAAAGGCATAGTACAGAGACTGCCCTTGTTCGGGTATTGAGCGACCTCCTAATGGGCAGAGATCGAAAGGCTTGTACCATTCTGGTCCTTCTAGATCTATCTGCTGCATTTGACACTGTAGACCATGGAGTGCTACTGGAGCGACTGAGGGTCTTTTGTGGGCTGTCTGGTACAGTCCTCAATTGGTTTTGTTCTTACCTCACTGGCAGGTTTCAGAGAGTTGTCACCGGAATTTATTCCTCTGACGCTTACTCCCTGCCTTGTGGGGTACCACAGGGCTCCATCTTAGCTCCCATGTTGTTTGCAGTGTATATGCTGCCATTGGGAGAAATCAACAGGCGATACAGTCTGAGTTTTCACTGCTATGCAGATGATACTCAGCTGTATTTGTCCTTTCTCCCCGACCAGGGTGATGCACTCTATGTACTTAATAATTGCCTAGATGAGATCAGACTTTGGATGAGCTCGAGCTGGTTGAGACTCAATCCGGATAAGACTGAGGTATTGGTTGTGGATCCAGGTCATCCAGGGGTGGGTTTGGGAGCTGTACAGCCATCAGGTTTATCACTTGGTGGTGTACCACTCTCTACCTCTGGACAGGTGCGAAATCTGGGCGTTATTTTTGATGATGGTCTGACCCTGAAATCTCAGGTGTCAGCTGTTGTCAAATCCTCTTTTTACCATCTGAGGAATATCGCCCGGGTGAAACATCTGATTCCCCAGGAGGACCTTCCAACTTTGGTCCACGCCTTTGTCACTACCCATCTGGACTACTGCAATTCCCTCTACCTAGGGCTACCAGGGGTTGATATCCGCCGCCTTCAGCTGGTGCAGAATGCTGCAGCCAGGCTTTTGACTGGGACTCTTAGAACCAGTCATATTACGCCTGTGCTTTGCGAACTACACTGGTTGCCTGTTTGGTGGCGGATCACCTTTAAGGTTGGTTTACTAACCTTAAAAGCTCCACACGACCAGGGACCCGGTTACCTGAAAGATCTTCTGATTCCTTATTGCCCCCTCCATCCTCTCCGTTCCGTTGGTGAGGGATTGCTAGAGATTCCCAGGGTTCAATTGAAGTTATCGGGATCTCGTGCCTTTGCCTTTTCGGCACCAGCCCTGTGGAATTCTCTACCTCACTGGTTGAGAGAATGTCCAACCGTTGAAAATTTCAAAACTGCTTTAAAGACATATCTTTTTACTTTGGTTTATTCTTCTTAGTTATGGTTGTTTTTAAATGTTTGGATTTTATTATTTTATCTATTTTTGTACAGCGCCTTGGTTCTGAAAGGCGCTTTATAAATAAACTTGACTTGACTTGACTAGAATGCTGCTTAAGCATTTCACCTCCCCCATCCAGTAGAAAAGCTCCAAACCCTCCCCATCTCCCCCACCCTTCTCTTTCTTCTTACTTTATGTCCAGTGGTGGTCCAACTGATACTGCATACCGGGTATGGTCATGCTGCTGGAGGTAGAGGTCTGTCAGTGGACTGGAGGAGTCCAGGGTCCAGTAGTTCCAGAGCAGGTCAGACAGTGAGGGCGCGGTGGGCAGTGGCCATTCCCTCCACTCAGCAATGTTGGTGACTCCTCTACAGCTTTAGTGTCAAGGTCCCCTCCATAACCCAGGACCTTGTCCATAGTCAGAGAGTGAGCCTCCCCAGACTGATAGTAACAGGAAGGCTGAAGCTATATTGCATATTAATATGTCCTCTGGATCCACTTGTTGCTGTATAAGAGTGGTGTCATGCACATTCGGCTCGAGTGGGAACAGTGAAGTGAAGCTGAGCTGTTCTAGCTCAAGTGGAACGCAAGTGAAACCATTCATACAGCAACACGTGGTGACAGGGGACATATAAATATATTGCAAATTGCTCTGTATTTGCTTTTGAAAAAATTATATATTTGATGTTTTTCTGTGGATCAAGTGGCACTACCAAGAAGCCCATTACTAGGGCACAGCATGTGAGACACTCTTATGGAAATAAGAGTATCTCATGTGTAACTGAAACAAGTGCTGTGATTGGTCAGGAGCATCACAAGATGCTCCCATGATCTATAATATTTTTTAAGTGAGATGAGTTCTCTTTCCCAGTGTTTGGTACCCCCTGACTCCATGGTGGTACAATTAAAACGGTATTTCTGAAACCAAGTAAGCGCTCCCATGACCCAATGGTCCTTATCCCACCCAGACTTCCCCTACTCACCATCCCCCTCCCCAAGTGGTGGCTGACATAGAGCACTGAGTAGCAGGCACTTGGATGCATTGAGCAAGGCATGTGGTAGTTTGGTGGCTATCTAGGGCTGTCTTTCGCTCGGTCACCACTTGGGCAGTGGGATGCTGGGTAAAGGAAGTCTGGGTGGGACGAGGGTAACTATGTGATGCGAGCGCATACTCGGTTTTGGAAATTCTATTTAGAGGGTACTGCCATGGAGTCTGGGGGGGGCACTAACTACTGGAGCAGAGAATGCATCTCTCTTAATAAACAATAATACAGATTCAGCCTGCCTGCTACTATGGACCTGAAGAGGGTCGTCCTCTGACTATGTACCAGGGACCAGGTTGCTGGGGTGGGGGTGGTACTGAAACTGGGAGGATTTACCGATGATTGGGGGGGATGACCACTGCCAGCTGACCCTCATTGCCAGGCTTACATCTGGACCCCAGACTCCTCCAGTCCACTGACAGTCCTCCACCTCCAGCAGCATGAACATACCTGGCCAGCAGCACCAGTGGGACCACTGTCCCAGATGAGGTAAGGGGAGGTAGAATGGTGGGGGAGGAGGGAAGGCATTTCTCTTGGCCCAGTAGGGGCTCATCATGGTTTATCTGATGGGGTGGTTGTGAAACGTGTTCAGAGTCAGATACAGAATCAGAACTTCTGATTCCAAATCTGATTCCAGCTCTGATTTCTTAGTAGGAATCGGAATCAGAATTGGATGTTCCAGTTATTCGACAAATGAGTGCTGATATGGAATCAGTAGATTCTGAGCACCCCGTGTAGCTAGTCACTTAAGCTTCCAATTGTTTTACCAATTGTTTTAACCAGGTGAGACACACCTGTTTACAGGTGCAACCTGGGAGCACAGGGGAAGTTAAGTGACTTGCTCAGGGTCACACAGTATGCAAGTGGGGGCACATTTACAATGGGGTACACTCAATACATGACCCAAAAGCTGTGACTCTGTTCATGTTCCATCTTAATAGGTCTTTTGATAGACTTAGTGGGTATTTCTGACTTACACACTTGTGGCAAGGACCATTTTAGAACTGTGCAATGTGATGTGGTGTAACAGGGGAAACAGAAGGAAGCAGGGAGAGCAGTAAGGAGTGCAAAGACACAAATGGAGGAGAAAATAACAAGGCAGTAACAAAAGGGGACAAGACATTTTTCAGATGTGTAAGTGAAAAAAAAGGAAGACCAGGTGTCGGAAAAGGCAAACATCCTAGGGACACCATTATGTTGGGAGATTTCAGCATTAACTGCCAGGGAAGCACAAACACTCTGCTTCAACCACCTCAAACAGTTCAATATCACCCAACTCATCACCACCCCCACCTGGCACAACAGCCAGTCCCTAAATCACACCACCATTGACTGGATTCTGACAAAATATCTCTATCATATCTCCCCGATTTCTGAGCTGCTCTAGGGAATATAAGTTGAGTTCACACAATCTAGCCTAGTATGGTTTCTGATGCAAGCCCTGTACCATTTTTGTTGCTCTTCTCTGCACTATCTCCAGCCTATGTATGTCCCTCTTAAGGTGCGGCCTCCAGAACTGGATGCAGTATTTGATGTGAAGCCTCACCAGTGACTAATACAGAAGCATGATCACTTCTTGCTTTCTGCTCGTGATGCCCCTTCCTGTGCATCTGAGGATGCCACTAGCCTTCAGTGCCACCTTCTCGCATTGCTTGCTGACCTTCAGGTCATCTGAGATGATAACCCCCAGTTTGCATTTGTGTATAGTATCCACCAGATGCTCCCACCCAGTGAGTACCCCTTCCCTGGGTTACGTTTTCCCAGTTGCATGACCTTGCATTTTTTTTGCATTGAACCTCAATTGCCAGCTCCTTGACCAGTCCTCCAGCATTTGAAGATCAGATTCCATGCTCCGGTGCCCCTCTAGTGTATCAACTCTGTTGTAGATTTTAGTGTCATCTGCAAACAGGCACAGTTTTCCTTTCAGTTCATCAGCAATGTCGCTGATTAATATGGTGAAGAAAATCGGCCCCAGAATCAAGCCCTGTGGTACCCTGCTTGTTATTCTACCTTCTTCTGACAGTGTTCTATTCACTAATACCCTCAGTGTTCTCCCATTCAACTAGTTTCTGACCCAGCATGTTACTTTATGCCCAACTCCCATGTTCTCCAGTTTGTTGACCAAGCTCCTGTGTAGAATGGGGTCAAAGGCCTTACTGAGGTCCAGGTATATCACATCCAAGGCCCACCCTGATTTACTGCTCTGGTGATTCAATCAAAGAAATCTACCAGGTTTGTCTGGCAGGATCTCCCTGCTGTGAAAGTGTGCTGCTTTGTGTCTAGCTGAGCACTCTCCTCTAAGAAAGCTACTATCCTTTCCTTCAGCAGCGACTCCAGCAGTTTTCCCACAACTGATGTGAGACTAACTGGTCGGTAGTTTCCTGGTTCCTCTTGTGGAGTGGCACCACTGTCTCGTGTTTCCAGTCCTCAGGAATCTCCTTGCTCATCAATGATTTGTTGAAGAGCATCACTAGGGGGGCTGTTAGTTCCCTCTCAAATTCTTTCAGTATCCTTGGGTGTATCCTATCAGGCCCCATTGCCTTCTCCACCTTTAACTTGTTGAGTTCCTACTGGATCCTTTCCACTGTGAAGGGACTCATATCTATTACTGCAACTGGACAATCTTTTCTGCATAGTGTCTGTCCATCGCCATTTGCTTCATGTGTGAAGACTGAGCAGAAGTACTCATTGAGTGCCTCTGCCTTCTCTCTGTCTTCCTCTGTGTGCTGCCCATCCTTTTTTGTGATTCTGACTATTCTGCCACTGGTCTTCCTTTTTTCCCGTATGTACCTGTAGAAGCTTTTGTCACTGCAAACAGATTGCTGGTTAACTTCAAAAAGACAAAGGCAATTCTCTTTGGCTGCAAGCCCAGGCTAGCTAAACTAACTCTAGCACCACTCTCAGCATCCTATCCCCTGATGGCTCACCCCTATAGACCATCAATTCCTTCAAATCCAGCACTTACTTCCTCAGACCATATTGAGATCCTAATCCACCGCATAAATCAGAAACTTTTAACATTGAGTTGGAGTATAACAAGATAGCCCCCAAAGTTAAAAATAGTCATATAAAATATTTCAGTTAAGAATTTACCTTTTTTGAGCCACTGCACTGTGCCCAGTTTATTTGAAGAGAGATCCAGAGTCACTTAAAGCAGAGCTAAAAAGTTCAAAGAACTTGTTACTCACCATAGCCACTTGAAGCCAGACCATAACATGAGACCTGCCTAATTATCTCATGATTAATAGATTTTTAAGTATGTGGGAAGTAAAAACATGGAATTTGTCAGCAGAAGAGGATTGTTTCACCTACCCAGTCTTCCCAGATGTTCATAGAAACTTAGAGGATACTGGGCTGCATAGCCAGGGGGATTACGTCCAGGAGGAGGGAGGTGAGCCTCCCTCTGTATAACGCCCTGGTTAGACCGCATCTCAAGTACTGTGTGCAGTTCTGGAGACCTCAGCTCAAGAAGGACATAGCACTGCTGGAGGAGGCCCTATGAAGTAAGGCTGAATGTACAGTCACAGCCAAAGACATGGTCAGATATTTCCTGAAATGTCTGTGATATTTCTAGAGAAATCTCCTGCTTTCTGCATTTCCACAGTAGGGGCAGCAGAGAAAAATGGTTTAGAAATTTCAGTGAAATATCTGGTAATATCTTACCATGCCTGTGGCTACTACTACACTTGGGCTGTACTCACTAAAGGAAAGGAGAGATAGGAGTGACATGATAGGGGTCTTCAAATATGTAAAAGGAGTAAACAAAGGTGCAGCCAAAGAGATGTTCAGACTAAAGAAGGGGGGAACAACCAGAGGGCATGAGTGGAAGCTAGAGGGCAGAAATTACAAGGGGGAACACAGGAGGCATTACTTCACTGAGAGGGTGGTGGAGCCATGGAGTGCACTGCCCAGGAGTCTGGTGGAGGAGGGCGCAGTGGAGGGCTTCAAGAAGGGGTGTGACAGGTACAAGGGAAAACTGAAGCTGAAGATGACACTCTTAGGGGCTGGGGGGGGTGGAAAAGCGAGCACCCATTAGGAGGCTGGCTACCGAGCAGACACAACAGACTATCAGGCCTATTCTGCTGGCTTTTAGTATGTTAATATGTTAGAAACATAGAAACTGTTGGCAGATAAGAACCTCCAGGCCTACCGAGTCTGCCCAAGTGTTCTATCTCCATGTTACCCAAGGACCCTAGGTGATCTGGGTAATTCCACCCCCCCCTGCCACCCCCTCTCCAGAATTCACTAGTACCTATCTCAAGCAACCTTGAATACCGTCACTGTTTTGGCTTCCACCACTTCCTCAGGGAGTGCATTCCACCCATCCACTGCCCTTTCTGTGAAGTAGTGTTTCCTAATGTTTCCCTTGAATCTTCCCCCTTCTAGTTTCATGACATGGCCCCTTGTCCTTGACAGCCACTTATTCTGGAATATGCTGCTATCTGGGACCTTATTTAAACCCTTTTGGTGTGTAAAGGTCCTGTCCCCCCTTTCCCTCATTTGCTCCAGGGTAAACATGTTGAGGTCTTTCAGCCTCTCCTCGTATGTCAAATGATTGCATCCTTGCACCATTTTTGTTGCCCTCCTCTGGACCCTCTCCACTCTCTCCACATCCTTCCTGAGGTATGGTCTCCAGAGCTGGACACTGTATTCGAGGTATGTCCTCACCAACTCTTTGTACAAGGGCATCACCACCTCCATCCTTCTGCTCATAATACCCCTGCCTATGCCTCCCAGCATTCTACTGGCCCTCACTACTGCCCTCTCGCATTGCTTAGCCACCTTGAGATCATTAGATATGATTATACCATGGTCCCTCTCCTACTCTATTGCTTCCAATATCTGACCATCCATCCTGTACTCCACTTTTAGATTTCCACTCCCTAAGTACATAACGTTGCACTTTTTGGCATTAAAGCTCAACTGCCACACTTTTGACCAGTCCTCTAGTTTGCGCAAATTCCTTCTCATTTTTTCTATCCTATCAGCAGTATCTACTCTGTTGCAGAGCTTTGTATCATCTGCGAATAGACAGACCTTCCCCTCAAGCCCTTCTGCAATGTCCCCAATGAAAATATTAAACAAGCTTGGACCAAGTACTGACCCCTGTAGTACCCTGCTAGTCCATACTTCCCTTCCCTGATGGAACTCCATTAATGATCACCCTTTGCCTTCTTCCCTCCAGCCAATTTTTCATTCATCTCTCCACCTCTGGTCCTACCCCCAGGGCTTTCATTTTGTGTAGAAACCTTCTGCACAGTGGCACAGTGTCAAATGCTTTACTGAAGTCTAGGTACACTACAGCCACTGTCCCACCCTGCTCTATCGCTCTGGTCTCCCAGTCAAAGAATTCAGGTAAGTTCATTTGACACACCCTCTCTTCCATGAAATCATGTTGTCTGTGATCCTTCAGGTCATTTGAATCAAGGTACTTGATAATTCTTTCTTGCAGTAATTTCTCCATCAACTTCCCCACCACTGATGTCAGGCTAACTGGCCTGTAGTTACTTGTCTCTTCCTTGCTTCCTCCCTTGTGGAGGGGTACTACATCTGCTCCCTTCCAGTCATCTCGAACCACCCCATCTCTAATGATCTATTGAATAGGCTAGTTAATGGTTCTGCTAGCTCCTCCATCAGCTACATCAGTATTCTGGGGTGAATCCTGTTATGTCCCATGGCTTTGTCAACCTTTAGTCCTGCTATTTTCTTTAGGATCCCCCTCCACTTTGAAAAGGCTAGTGTCCACTCCCTCTCCAGCTGTGTCTCTTTGCACAAGTCACTAAGCTTTGTGGTAAGGTAGACAGTGAGGAGGGGGTAAAGGAGTTGGAGAGGGACCTGCAAAGGCTGGAGAGGTGGTCCATGGTGTGGCAATTGAAGTTAATGCAAGAAGTGCAAGGTGATGCACACTGGGAACAGTAACCACAGAACAAAATATTGGATGGGAGGGGTTACGCTGGACTCTGTTACTGAGGAAAAGGGACCTAGAAGTCATCATAGGTGACTCATTTGAACACTCTAGCCAATATAACAAGGCCTACTGCAAGACAACAAGGACATTGGGATGTTCTGGGGGGATTTCATAGCAGGAGAAAGGAAGTATTACCACCTCTCTATAGATCAGTGGCAAAGTGACATCTGAAGTACTGTGCCCCGTTTTGGAGCCCTCACTTGAGAAAAGACAGGGACAGACTGAAGACAGTGCAGCATAAAGTGAAAAAAAAGACTGGTGGTCTGCAGGACAGATTCTACAGTGACGGACTTGGTGCACTGAACATGTACTCACTGGAAGCCAGAAAGGAGAGGAGAGATATAACAGAGACCTTCACATTCCTGAAATATATGAACAAGGTAAATTGTGAGGAATTATTCAACAGGAATTTGAATCTAGAGCATGGGGACATGAGGGGAAGCTGATGGGAGGGAAATTCATGAGGGTCGTGAAGAAGTTCTTTTGCACAGAGACAGTGCTTAAGCTGCGGAACAGCCTGCTTGGATGAGGTGATGGGCGTCAAGACCATTAACAACTTCAGACATGTCTGGGACAGTGTCAACGGCTTATAGAAGTTAACTTTTTTTTCTGGCTTAATAGTCAGAAACAAAGGAAACGCTTTGCACTCGCATACAAAAAGTTGGTTAAATGATGACCACATTTATTAAACAATGCAGCAAACAGCTGGACATGAGCGAAAGTCCCCCTTTTGTACAGTCATGCTTTGTCAAGAGGACAAGGCTCCCCTGATGTCATGATATTTATCACTATTATTTAAAGACACATACAGTAGTTACAACCTACAAGTGCAAGTGCCTAATATAACGAAAAGGTTTAAAAGACACTGCTACTTAATAATCCATGGTCCGTCAAAACAGTTTCTGACAGTTATAAATCCAGTGATACCTTTATAAGAGAAGATATAATGTTAGTCTGAAAACATACAAACATATGAAGAAGCCAGCAGAAGAAGGTCATTTGGTCTATCTAGTCTGCACTTCTTGCAGGGTCCACAGCTAGAGCTACTGTCCCTGTCCCTCCCACTCCTTCCGTCCTCCCTACCCATGATTCTTACCTTATACTACTACGGTTCATACTGAGGTTTTAAGGCGCAGAGGGTGCCGTGGCCCATGGGAAGCTCCCATCCATCATCCATAATACACTACACTGTTTACCTTGAGAATATAGTTATTCAACCTTTTTTTTAAATGAGTCTTGTTTCTACTGATGATCACCTCTAAGGGCAGTTTATTTCAGGGAGCAATTACTCAGGGTGTGAAGAAAGCCTTCCTTTTATTTGTTTTAAACATTTTGGTTTGGAGTTGCAGCAGGTGGCCTCTGGTTCCCATAATATTACTTTGCTGACAAACTGTTTAATGCTGTATAGGTCCTAGTATGAAAAATTCCAGAACAAATGGTGTGATACCTTTTATCGGACCAACAAGGACTTTACAAAAAGAACAAGTAGTGTTAGCATTTGTACCAACAAGACCTTCTTCAGACGCATAATGGCAGTTATTTAGAAAATCCCATAATATTAACACTTGGAACATGCAGGAAAAAAAACAAATAACTCATTGGTTTAAAACAGGCATTCAAAACATATTTAAAGTTACGTCAGAGAGCTTGCCTATCTTAAATGTGCTTTCAGCTGAACCAAACTTCAAGGTCAAAGGTTGTCCAGAGATAACAGCAGGCAGAGAGTTCAGTCCACATATATTGTACCATGTATCAGTCTAATGAACAACAAAACACTAGGATTCTCTACTCACTAAATTATATGTCAAGTTAAAAAAACCTCCCCAAGACACATGCTTCAAGAGTGAGGTAAAAGCACACCAGTAGAAGCCAGCTTCACTCTGCTCAGAACTCCGTTAGTTTGAAAATATGGCCAATGACAAGAAAATTACCCTGGATAAAACAATTACATGCTAAAATGCAACATATGGGCAAGTAAAAAAATAAGCCCCAAAAATTGCAACAACAGAAATTATCTATACGTGGCATATGGAAGGATTAAAATGATGTTTACCCAAAGTGGGTAAGTGTATCACACTGATGAATGTACAACTAGCTGGAGATATAGTCCCGACATACTCTCAACCAGCTATTATGTTCTAGAAACCTTAAGGCATTCAGTGTTGTAACAAGATTTTATACATGATAATATCAATTGTCAGTATAAGTGCCAAATACAAAGAAGTACTAGTCAAGGACTCCCAAGCAATTGAGACTATGCAGTCTGATATGTAATGATTTCAATAAATTGTCAGTGTATAATAGAAATAATTTATTTACAAAAACAGTGTAAAGAATCTAAACAAGAATTCCTAGGAATGAAATCCCCCAATGTCACTACTTAAAAGGAAATATATGTACACGAATGTGAATACACCATCAATTGCACCAATCACTATAATAGTTACCCAAAAAGGAATTACACCTGTCATGAACCCCCAAGTAAATGAGACAATGTGTTCTAATTAGTGCAGAATGTAAAAACATAACAGTATATATTCAAACTACAGAACTAGCAGAAGGGAGTAAATATCCACTATAATTTAAACACAGAGTCCAAACCCTATACCTAGTGGCTAGGACTCTGGGCTTCTATTTATATTGGTTATTTATTTCCTTCTGCTAGTTCTGTAGTTTGAGCATATACTGTTATGTTTTTACATTCTTTACTTATTGAGAAGCATTGTCTCGTTTACTTGGGGGTTCATGACAGGTGTAATTCCTTTTTGGGTAACTATTGTAGTGATTTGTACAACTGATGGTGTATTAGGATTCATGAACATATGTTTCCTTTTAAGTAGTTACTTTCCCTGGGGTGGGGGTGTGGTGGTGGTGGTGGTGAGGATTTCATTCCTAGGAATTCTTGCTTAGATTCCTTAGACTGTTTCTGTAAATGTACTATTTCTATTATACACTGACAATTTATTGAAGTCTGTACGTATCAGACTGCATAGTCTCAATTTCTTGGGAGTCCTTGACTAGTATTTCTTTGTGTCTGGCACTTACACTGACAATTGATATTATCATGTATAAAATCTTGTTACAACACTGAAGGCCTTAAGGTTTATTTATTTATTTATCTATTGTAGTCATCAGAATTATGACCCTTTGAGTCAGGGACTCGTTTCCAAAGGCTCCACATCAGAGTTACAGAGAAGTACAGTCAATTACATATGAGCATTCCTTATAGACATAAACAATACAGGGGTACAGGGTACAAATAACATAACAGCTGGTTGAGAGTATGTTGGGACTATATCTCCAGCTAGTTGTACATTCATCAGTGTGATACACTTACTCACTTTGGGTAAACATCACTGTAATCCTTCTATATGCCACGCAAAGATAATTTCTGTTGTTGTAATTTTTGGGGCTTATTTTATACTTGCTTATATGCTACATTTTGGCATGTAATTGTTTTATCCAGGATCATTTTCTTGCCAATGGCTGTATTTTCTAACTAACAGAGTTCTGAGCAGAGTTGAAGCTGACTTCTACTGGTGTGCTCTTACCTCACTCTTGAAGCATGTATCCTGGTGAGGTTTTTTAACTTGACATATAATTTAGGGAGTAGAGAATCCTAGTGTTTTGTTACTCATTAGACTGATACATGGTATAATATACGTTGGCTGAACTCTCTGCCTGCTGTTATCTCTGGACAACCTTAACCTTTAAGTTTGGTTCAGCTGAAAGCACACTTAAGATATTCAATCTCTCTGACATCACTTTAATTATGTTTTAAATGTCTGTTTTAAACCAATGAGAATTATTTCTGTTTTTTTCTGCATGTTCTAAGTGTTAATAGTGTGGGATTTTTTAAATAACTGTCATTAAGCTTCCAAAGAAGGACTTGTTAGTCTGAAAGCTAATGCTATTTGTTCTTTTTGTAACATCCTTGTTGGTCCAATAAAAAGTATCAAACCATCTGTTCTGGAAATATTATTTCTTTTAAATTCAAGATTTAGTTCATATAGTAAATAGGGATCCTGCATTGTGTCATAACATATTAATAGGTCCCCTCGAATCCTTCTATTCTCCAAGGTCATTAAATTTAAACTATCTAGGCATTCCTCATATGGTTTATTTTTGAGACCATAAATTATTTTCATAGCTCGTATCTGCACCCTCTCAAGACTCGCAATTCCACCTATGGATATAGGGCTCCACACCAGGCCGCCATAGTCCTACAATGGTCTAACATATGTTCTATACAAAGGCATAACCAACTCCCTACCTCTACTCCTAAAATTTCTTTTTATTGCCCATAGAACTTTGTTTGCTTTTGCAATTTGGTTTTTAAAATGAGAGTCATGTTAATTTATCATTTATTGTTATCCCCAGATCTTTTTCTTCATGTAATATCCTTAATTTTTGTCCATTTAGATAATATTCTTTCATTATATTATGTCTTCCCAAATGAATAACACAACATTTATCTGTGTGGGCTGGCAGTATAGCCTAGAGGTTAGAGCAACAAAGTGTGAATGAGCTTGATACATCCAGCAGACCAGACCTGAGTTTGATTCTCACAACCTCCACTTGCCTACTGTGTGACTCTGAGCAAGTCACTTAACCGCCCAGCGCTCCCAGATCGCCCCTGAAAACAGGCACTTGTGCCTAGTGGGCCTTACCCGGTTACCAATGACTAAAATAAATAAAATAAATATTGAAACTCATTCCTCTAAGGGTGGCTCACATTTGGATATTATCTAAGTCCTGCTGTAAGGAGCCAGTATTATCATTTTCAGATACTATCCCTGCTTCTTTTGTATCATCTGCATATTTATTTAGCCAGTTTTCAGCCCCTCTGCCCATACTCAACATGAATACCCTTAACAGCACTGGGCCTAACACCGACCCCTGTGGCACACCACTCGACACAGGCACTGAGCCCAGAGAAAGCCATTTATACACACCCTCTGCATCCTATTCCTCAACCAAACCTCCACCCACCCCACTATGCTTTGGTCAAGTCCTATATTCATCAGGCTTCTAATTATTTCAACATGTGGCACTTTGTCAAAAGCCTTGGCAAAATCCAAATAGACACAATCCACCTTTTTCCCATTGTCCAATGCATGTGATATTTTTTCATAAAATCACAAGAAATTTGTGACACAGTACCTTCCTGACAAAAAAATATGCTGTTCTTGATCAATTTGGTTATTGTTCTCCAGATGTTTATTTATTCTATCCTTCATTATAGCTTCCAAAAACTTTCCCCTATGCCTATCCCAGCCTCCCTTGAAACTGACTACTGTCACTGAGTTCCGCCCCTGGTGCACGGGAGCAAAAAAAAAAGAAACTGCTCATTATCTTCTATGAGACCACCTCTGCTGGCAGCACATTCCAAGTGTCCACTACACACTCTGTGAAGAAGTACTTCCTGACCTACCCCCTCCAGCTTAAGACTGTTTCCCTGATATTATGGTTGCCTCTCAGCTTAAAGAGACCCTCCTTTTCCACCTTATTTATCCCTTTCAAGTACTTGAATGTCCCAATCATGTCCCCTCTCTCTCTCTCCCCTTATCTCCAGGGAGTACATGTTCAGTGCCCTCAGCCTCTCCTCATACGCCTTACCCTGCTGACCCACTATCATCTTTGTAGCCCTCTTCTGGACCTTCTCCCAGCAGGTTAATGTCCTTTCTGAGGCGTGGGCACCAGTGCTGAACACCATACTCTAGATGTGGCTTCACCAGTGACCTGTACAAGGGTAGTATTAGCTACTCTCTCCTACCACTGATCCCCCTAGCTATGCATCCCATCATCTTGTTTGCCCTTGTTGCTGCTTTGTTGCACTGTGTGGAGTGCTTCAGGTCACTAATGATCATCACGCCCAGGTTCTTCTCCTCCTCTGATGCAGATGCCTGGACTCCACCCAGGTAGTACTCTGTCCTGGGATTCTTGGCTCCAGTGTGCGTAACTTTGCATTTCTTGGCATTGAAGCCATGCTGCCAGATCCCGGACCACCTTCCCAACTGTTCCAGATCATCATGTAAGTCCTGTATCCCTTCAGCTGTGTCCACTCTCAGGCAGAGCTTGGTATCATCCACAAATAAGCACATTTCACCCTTAATGCCATTCCCAATGTCATTGATAAAGACATCAAACTACACCGGTCCCAGCACTGAGCCCTGCGGGACCCCACTGGTGACCTCTCTGGAGCCAGATAACTCTTCCCCCACAACCACCCTCTGGGTTCTGTCCCTCTGCCAGTTTCCCACCCATCTGGACAACTTATCCCCAACCCTGAGATCCACCAACTTCCTGATCAGCCTTTTGTGGGGCACAAAGTCAAAGGCCATGCCGATATCCAGATAGAGGATGTCTACTGCTTGGCTCCTGTCTACTGTCTTAGTGACTCAGTCAAAGAAGTTGATCAGATTCATTTGACACGATCTCCACCTCCCCCATGAACCTGTGCTGCCTTGCATCCTGTAGACCATGCTCCTCTATATATTCTACCAATCTTTCCTTAAGTATGGTCTCCGTGAGCTTGCACATGATTGAGGTCAGACTGACTTATCTGTAATTCCCTGAGTCATCCTTGGGACCACTTTTGTGGAGGGGCACCATTCGTTCTGTTCTCCATTCCTGGGGTACAATGCCTGGCTCCAGTGAACTATAAAATAAGCCTGCCAGTGGCCCTGACAACTCCTCAGCCAGATCCCTTAGTGCACTTGGATGTACTCTGTCCAGCCATAATGATTTGTCAACCTTCAATGCTAGCAGCCCCTCCCTCACGTTGTCCTCCTCTATCACTAAATCTGTGTTCCCCTTCCCCGTTCCTCTTCTCCCTCCTGAAGGAACTGGTCTAACCTTCTTCATGGTGAAGATAGGATAGAAGTATTCATTTAGTATGTCTGCTTTTCCCACGTTATCCTCCACTCACTCGTCCCTTTTCTTAAGTCTAACAATCCCGTTCTTCTTGTCCCTTTTTTCACTTATGTAGCAAAAAAAGGCCTTCTCTCCCATCTTAATTTCTTCGGCTATCTGCAGCTCCTTCTGTGCCTTAGCTCGCTGGACTTCCATACTTGCCTCACTAGCCAACCTTAGGTAATTTCCCCTATCCACCTCTCTCTTGGTCTTCCTGAATTTTCTATAGGCTAACTTCTTTTCCCTTACTGCCTGGGTGACCCCAGAACTGAACCAGTTGGGTGCTTTGGCTCTTATGTTCTTCCCCCTGAACCTAATGCACTCCTCTGTGGCAACCAGTATTCCTTCCATAATGATGAACCACCTTTGGTCCACCCCCATATCTGCTATGATGCCTGCCAGGTGGCTCCTTAGCACTTCGCCCATCTTTCTGAAGTTCTCCCTCCAAAAATCCAAGATTTTGTTCATAGTCAGGATGCTTTCCCTGTCCATATCCAACTGGAATCACACTGTGTAATGGCCACTTTCTCTTGCTGGTTCTGTGATGCCCTGAGTCAGGCACCCATTTTACAACTCTTCCAGGATCACTTAACTCCTAGTACATGTTGTGAATGGTACACCCCAGTACACTTTAGGCAGGTTGAAGTCATTATATATTTGTTTTTCAATGTAAGTTACATTACTAACAGTTCAATGAAGAAATATATAACTCACAGGAATAGGGCCAACCCTTTTTTATCATTAAGGCCCTTCCCTGACATGGTCTTTAATTTCAAGATCCAATAGTCCTCTCTCCTAGACAACGTGTTAACCAAATATCCTCCTCTGGGACCAACTACCACTTTCTCTATGCTCATAGAAGACCACATATGATCAGCTGGACTCTGTGCATGCTTATTATGAGCCAGAATAGCATAATCCAAACTGCCCTGTGCAATGGATCTAATGCGGTCCCCAGCTCACTCCTTCAGCTTCCTTTTTGTGCATCCCATATAAAAGGAATTACAAGAACAAGGAGCCAAATATACCACATTGGTAGCATCACAGTTTATAAATTTTTGTATACTGTGGATTTCCCCTCTGCTAGGATTTACAAATTAATAATAGTCACCCAGGGGTCAGCTGCAAGGATGGGAACACGGGGCAGGTCACGTAGCATAAACCCCGTATAGATGCTAGGTCTCAGTGGTATGATAGGGTATTTCTTTTTTTTTTACTGAGATAGACCATACAGAGTCCAAATACAATGATCAAAAGCACAGGTATTTGCAAGTACCAAAAGCTGTACAATGGCTTTTTGCATTTTCACAGCTGGTAGATACCGACAAGAAGAAAAGAACCATTATATAATATGGTACAGTTTTAACCCAGTAACACTGATTGTACAGTCTGTCATCTCTTTCCAGTTGCAGGAATTGTGACCCAAGCCTCTCAAACTTAATATGAAGCCCTGAGGTCCCTCCCAAGACTGAGGGTGCTATGGCACAAAAGAATCATCCACTGTCAATATGTAAAGGATCCATCTCTGCCACTTGGCCTTGAATTGAGATTTTCATCCCTGTAGGACAGCTGTTACATATTCCATGTTATAAATGTCATTGAGGATTTGATACCAGGTCTCCACCATGGGGGGCTTCTGTTGCCTCCATAAATGAATAAAAGCTTTTTTTTGCGTTAAGAGGTATAAGTAGACCATGGACCATAGGGCTTTAATAGCCTGTGGGAGGATCAAATGGAGAACCATTAGAGGGGACACAAGGCCTCTCTCAATAGTGAGTTTATTCATCTCTTTAGATATTTCCTCCCAGAAGGGAGCAAAGTACTGGACAGGACCAGAACACATGGGTCTGATCCACTTTTGAGTGACCACAGATTCTCCAACATTGACCATACACTGGCAGAAACTTCACAAGGGCAGCTGGAGTCCAGAAATAATGATTTCTACACTTCCAGGCAAATTCTCTGAGTGGGGAACTGTTAACAATTTCATTGAAGGAAGTGTATTCTTTAAACAAGTGTTGTATGTGGTCTCTGTGTCCAGTTCTTTATTCCATGCTGCTAAGATGGATTGTGTGAAGTCTCCCAGACACTCTTGGAGTCCTTTACACAGGTTACTAATTACGTGTTGCCAAGCCTCTCCACTAATGGCATCCATTAGAATTTTAAGCAGTATTGGAATGGGGTCTGGAAGATGAGTTCTAGGTAGCTCTTTATATAGTAGAAAGGTCCTAACCTATAAATAATGGAAATGTTCTCGGCCTGTAAGGCCATATATCTTTTGAAGTTGTTTGAAAGGGATTATCCCTTGAGTATTAAGAAATTTAAAAAATGTACATTAAACCTAGGTATTATCTATTTGTGCAGGAAGAAAGTCCGAATCCATGTGTAAGTCCCCCTTCCCCACTGTCTAGGGGTGCCTGATTGTTCTGAAGGGAAGGGGCCCAAACCACAAGTGCCATCCTGAACAATCCTATTGTAGGTAAGCTTGAAACATTTTTGATTGAAAACATTTGAAAGCACCCTACCTTTAGACGTCTTCTCCTTCACCAAGCAGAATGCCTCATGAGCACCCCCCTGATGTCAACTTTCACCCCCAGCAGGAGCACCATAATACTGGAGCTATATTCTCACCTTCTGCCCACTCCAGGACCCAGGACCGAAGTGGAGATTTACTCTAGAGTCCATCACTCAGGTCGCACCTGGAAATGAGCCTCTGCTCAGTGTGCCTTTTCCAGTCACCAAATTTTAGATAAAAATAAAATAAATAAATGCTGCTATTGGGAAATTGACTAGCTTTCAATAAATAAAATATAAGTACAGTTAATTCATCCATGTTCCTGATGCAATCAGCAAAAGACAGACACCAGATTAGCCAAAACCAAGAAAATGTATTTCCTGGATCACCATAATGGTTATAGGGCCCAGGAACTAAACTCTGTGACACAGCTCCATGAGGCTAACAAGTTTACATAAGAAAGAGGACAATGGTAGCACTTAGGCATGGATCTTCAAAATCAGTGTACAGCCGATTACTACAGCTATTAGGACTAGCTGATAAAGCCTGCATTTCTTGCAAGTGTTTACCTATAGCGCGTCGACAGCGCTAGCGCCGACTTTCCCTACAGCGACAGCTACAGTGCCGACCATCGATATTGTAGCTACAGGATGTCGGTGCTCACAATCGGGGGGCTGCACTGCCCAAACCCCCCCTTGTGGGGGGCTCCACCCCCACACACCCCGGTGTCTAGGATTCTAACTCCAAGTCAGAGTTGGACCGGGGGGGGGGGCAATCACCTAGCAAGGTAGTCCCAATCAACACACTATCCACCACAGCGATGGGCGGATTTTGCCCGATTCCTGCCACTGTGGTGGTGCTCGTCATCGGGGTTTCGCTGCAGTGATGGTACACCTCTTGTAAGTACCCAGCTTCTTCTACATAAACCTTTCATTAATTTTTCATTTCATTTTTATTGGTTATACTGGAAAGGCATTTGAGCATTGCTGCTCGGTTACAAAAGCATCCAGTTACATACAACAATCCTGAGACATGACATAGACTAAAACATTTAATTAACAGCGAGGGTTAATACAATGGTAAATAAAATTAGGATAATCTAGACTAAAGGGCAAACCATGAACTAGCCTAGGTGAATTAACAAATACAAGGTGACATTAAGCATTCAGTGAAGGTTTAACAATAATATACCAGTGGGAAACAAAAAAGTTAAGTGCAATCTAAAACTAGCATCAGGTGAAGCTAGGTGCCTTTGCCAGCAAACCTAGTCTTCCAGTCCAGCCACCCACCCCCATCCACATCCCCAACCACCCCATGCTACACTCCTATTATAGGGTAGCACAGTCGTGACATTCCCTGTAGCAAAGCAGGAAGGGGAGGATCAGAGAGGTATCCGCACAGTAACCTCACTTACAGGGGCACAAGTAATTTAACTTGTTATAACAAGTTATACAAAAACAAACAAACAAAACAAAAAATCAAACTTTTGCTTTCATTTTCTTCCTTCTAATTACTAGGACCAGGTTATAAGCCCGGCAACTCATATAGAATGGATATTATTAACTGCAGGTACTGCAGGACACTTTTCAAAAGGGCATTTATACAGGATTTAGGGTGCTGTCCTACATGCTGGACCATTGGAGATCTAAGAGCTCAGCTCCAGGCAGCATGGGCAGAGATTGCGTGCCTCAAATCGCATGCTCAGGAGGAAATATATTATAAGAACCACCTGCCATTTCCCCAACATCCAACTGAAGCACCTTGACCGCAGAGGGTAGTTGGTTCAGGAGGTTGGCAGGTAGTTAGGAAGGACAAATCAGGTGCCCCATCACTCAATGCTCCCCAAAGTATCACCTCCACAAACCATATAAAAACTATAAACAGGTCTCTGCCTGCATCTCCGAAATCAAACAAAGGGGCAGAGGACACTGCAAAGCAGGACACTGCAACACAGGAGCTAGTGCAACAAAACTCACCCAAAACAGGGACCAAAACAAAAAAGCAAAAAGGAAATCCAAAACACTTCTGATCATAGGAGACTCCCTGATGCAAGGAGTTGATACCTACCTCCAGCTGGGGCTAATGGTAAGATGTCTCCCAGGTACATCATGTGGAGAGACACTGACCACATTGCTAAAACTGTGCAGGAAGCAGGAGAAAACTTTGACATCCTGGTACACATAGGGGCAAATGATCTCGCCAGCCAGCCAGTTGTGGAGACCAAGGAACACCTGACTAGGCTGGGAGACAAACTGTTATCCATTTCATCCAGTATCTCCTTCTCTGAGATACTGCTGGTCTAGGAGAGGAGGGCAGATGAACGGAAGGTCAGAGAAAGGGAAATAGGGGAGCTAAACATGTGGCTTAAGGGCTGGTGCCAAGAAAAACGACACAAATTTGTAGGTAACTGGCAACAGTTTTGGGAGTGAAAGTTATTTAAATTTGATGGACTGCATCTGACTAAGGAAGGAGTCAGTGCATTGGGGCAGAAGTTTGATGTCTTTGCAGAATATATAAACTAGGAAATAGGGAGAGGGATGCAGCAGCAGCACCCAATACATCAAATGGGAAGAACATCGTTCCCCCTCAGCAAATGATCAAACAGGAGTTCAGCATGTTTGTGGTTCATTTGCATCACCAGGTAAGGAAAAAGGTTTGGCTCCCCATATGATGCGCAGGGGAAATGCTGGACCTCGCCCAACAACTAACACACTGAAATCTGGCCAATGGAAAATGATGTACACTAATGCCCGCAGTCTGGGAAACAAGATCCCAGACCTGCAGGCAACAATGACAGAGGCTAAACTGGACAAAGTAACCATTAGTGAGGCATGGTTCTCCAGTAACCACACTTGGGAGACTTCCTATGTACTGTTCAGAAGAGACCGAGGTGCAAAAAAGGGGGGGGGGAGGAGTGGCCCTTTATGTCAATGAAAATGTCAAAGCTACAGAAATTCAGAATACACATAAGGAGCCAGAAGAACTGTGGGTCACCCTGGAACAGGAAATGGGACAGCCATACGAACTGGGGTTGTCTACAGGCCTCCAGACCAGGGGGAGGACATAGACACATTACTGTTAGAAGATATACAAAACATGACAGCTAAAGGGGAGGTTCTGATAATGGGAGACTTCAACTTGCTAGATACAGATTGGTCAATACCAGTAGGAACATCCACCAGAACTAGACACATGGTGGATTCCCTGCAGGGGAAGGGCCTCAAACAACTGGTACAACAACTCACAAGAGACAGGGCTATCCTAGATCTAGTACTGACTAACAGGGAAAGGATCACAGATCTCCAGGTAGAAGGTCACCTGGGGGCCAGTGACCATCACATGGTATGGTTCAATTTGGCCACTAAAACTAAATCATCCAATTCCAAGGCAAAAATATGGGACTTCAGAGGAGCTGATTTGATAAGATGGCCAACAGAGTTAAGCTGGCCCTGGCAAGAAGAAATACAGGTGAGGGGTGCAGGCAAAGTGGGCAAGTATTAAGGATGCAATATTTGAAGCAACATTCCATTGTGTTAGAGAGAAAAGCAAGAGCAAAAGAAGGAGGAAACCACTTTGATTCTCAAAAACAGTAGCAGAAAAGGTCAGAGCCAAAAGGTTGGCCTTCAGGAAATATAAGGGAACGCAGCGGGATGGAGATAGGGAGGCATACCAAACTTCCCTAAGGGAAGCAGGGAAGGCAGTAAGGTGGGCAAAGGCCCAAACTGAGGAAACACTAGCATGAACAGTAAATAAAAGTGACAAGACTTTCTATAGATACATTAGTGAAAGGAGAAAGTCCACAGGAGGTATTGCTAAGATCAAAGGGGATAAGGGGGAGTGTGTGGAGGAGGACCAAGGAAAAACATCTATCCTAAATAGATACTTCTGCTCAGTATTTACTGAGGAGAAGATAGGGCAGGGCCCACAGTTCAGCACCATGGACACAGGAGGGAGGGAGGTGTGTACTAGTCCCTTCACAAAAGAAAGGCTCCCACAAGAGCTCACTAAGCTTAGGGTGGACAAGGCAATGGGACCTGATGGCATACATCCCAGGGTACTAAAGGAGCTATGGGTGGAACTAGCAGAGCCATTATCAGAACTGTTTAGTGAGTCTCTGAGCACAGGAAAGGTCCCAGAAGACTGCAGAAGGGCTCATGTGATCCCTCTCCACAAGAGTGGTAGCAGGGAGGAGGCAGGGAACCACAGACCAGTAAGTTTTACCTCAGTAGTGAGTAAGATTATGGAGGCACTCCTTAAGGAAAGGATAGTGCAACACCTGGAATCTATAAGCGCACAGGATCCAAGACAGCATGGGTTTACAACAGGATGGTCCTGTCAAACTAATCACATAGATTTATTTGACTGGGTAACCAGAGTGGTGGACCAAGGGTGTGCAGTTGATGTTGCCTATCTTGACTTCAGCAAAGCTTTTGAATCTGTTCCACATAGAAGCTTGATTAATAATCTGGGTAGGCTCAGGGTTGGTCAGAAGTTGGTCAACTGGGAGGCAAACTGGTTGGCGGACAGAAAACAGAGAGTGGTGGCAAATGGAATACAGTCAGAAGAGATGCAAGTCACAAGTGGGGTACCTCAGGGATCAGTCCTGGGGCCAGTCCTCTTCAGTATCTTAATCAGTGACATTGCAGATGGACTGGAGGGTAAGGTTTATCTGTTTGCAGATGACACCAAGATCTGCAACAGAGTAGATGATCCAGATGGGGTGGACAGAATGAGAATAGATCTGGATAAACTGGCAAAATGGTCGGAAGAGTGGCAACTGGGGTTTAATGCAAAGAAGTGCAAGATCATGCACATAGGGAAGAGAAACCCTGAAGCCACCTATAGGTTGGGAGGGGAGTTGCTGGCAATCACAAGGGAAGAAAGAGACTTTGGCATCATCATCACAGATAACCTTAAATCATCCAAGCAGACCTCTAAAGCAGCAGCTAAGGCTAGAGGGATGGGGTGTATTAGTAGGGGTATTGCAAGTCGTAAGAGGGAGGTAATAATCCTTCTTTACACGACACTGGTTAGGCCACATCTGGAGTACTGCGTGCAGCACTGGAGGCAGCACCTGCACAAGGACAATAACAAAATGGAGGCAGTCCTGAGAAGGGCAACCAAAATGGTGCAGGGACTTCACCAGAAAACATATGAGGACAGATTAGTAGAGCTCAATATGTATACCCTAGAGCAAAGGAGGGAGCGAGGTGATATGATCACAACATTCAAACATCTTAAGGGTATTTACAAGATGAAAGAGTCTAACATGTTTCAATATAAGAAAAATATCAGGACAAGAGGACACAGCATGAGATTAGAGGGAGGCTGAGTAAGGGGTAATGTGAGGAAGTTCTTTTTCACAGAAAGGGTGGTGGATGCATGGAATGGCCTACCTCAGGAAGTGGTGGATATGAATGCAGTGCAGGGCTTCAAACAGGCATGGGATAGGCAAAGGAGCAATACAGATGAGTATGAATAGATAGGCCATTGACAACGTAAAGGCCTATGGCACACTCATAAGGTAGAAAAAATGGGCAGACTGAATGGACCTTGCCGTCAACTTCTATGTTTCTATATAACAATACTACAAGTGCTAGAAAGAGAGGGTAAGTGCTTGAAGTGGATAACCAGAGAGTGAGGGGAAAAGAGTGCAGAAGGGCAGTCAGATTAAAGCTGGAATAGGTGCAGGTGGAAGAGAAATGTCTCCTGATATTGTGTTTGAAGGCATTTGTGGAGGGACAGAGTTTTAGTTCCAGAGGGAGAGAGTTGAAGAGCTTGGGCCCATAAAAGAGAGTGTTTTCTGGCCTTGAGTGGTCCGTCAGAAAGGAACAGTGAAAGAGAGAGTGAAGGACAGTTTAGTGGTCTTGGTGGTGGCGGCTGTCTGGAAGAGAGAGGTGAGGCAGTCAGGGAGCAGTCCATGGAAGAGTTTGAAGAAGAAGGTGGCCATCTTGCAGTTGAGGCAGGCCTCAAGGGAGGACAGACTGGTGAGCTTATAAAGGTCACAGTGGTGTGTGAGTTTAGGGAGACCAGAGGCAAAGTGGATAGCGTTGTGGTAGGAGCTTCGAAGTCTGGAGAAACTTTTGATGGAGAGGTGGGGGAGGGAGACAAGTGAACCATAGTTGAAGACAGGAAAAAGGAAGCTGGAGACTAAGAGGGATTTGGATTCGCTGTTAAAGTAATGCTTGGTTCTGTGGAGAATACCGAGGTGTTGGTGGGATTTTTTGATTGTGAGGCTAGTGTGAGCATCGAAATTGAGGTGGCTATCCAGGGGTAAGCCAAGGTACTTGAATTGACTGACTCTTTCAATGGAGTTACCAAGATTGTCATAGAGGGAGAGGTCAAAGCCAAGGGGTTTGTGGGGGCTAGAGAAAACCATGAACTTAGTTTTTTGGAGTTGAGTACAAGACCTATGGACATGAACCAGGTGTGAAGTCTGCTAAAATCAAATCGGAGTTTGTTAATGAGAGCATTGGGGTTTTCATCCTGACGGAAAAGGGCTGCATCATCAGCATGGAGAATGAGTTTGGACATGGTGCAGATGTCAGGCAGGGAGTTAATGACCAGAGAGAAGAAAAGAGGGCCTAGGATGGACCTTTGGGAGATGTCGTATTTGATGCGGCAGGATTCAGAGAGGACACCAATAATGGTGTGATGGGATCTGCCCGTTAGGTATTCCTTGAACCAGAGGCAGACCTCAGATGAGAAATGGAGTCAGCCAGGGTACAAAGGAGGACTTCATGATCAACGAGGTTGAAGGCTTTGGTGAGGTCTATGAACGCAGCTCTGGTGTAGAGGCCTTCGTTATTAGCTTTGTCTATGGAGTGGGTGAACTTGATGAGGGCAGTTTCAGTATTGTGTTAAGCATGGAACCCATGCTGGGCCTCTGTGAGCAGGTTGTATTTGTAGAGGAATTCCGTGGTTTGCTCGCAGACCACTTTCTCTAAAATGTTGGAGAGACAGGCAAGGAGGGAGAGGGGATGGTAGCTGGATACTTAATCCTTAGAACCAGATTTGTGAATAGGTTTAATAATGGCTCACTTCCAAGCTTTCGGGAAGGATCCCATGCAGAGGGAGTCATTGAGGATGTTAGTAAGAGGGATGTCCAGGGAGTCACAGACAAGACCGAGAACTCTGAAGTCAATGTTGCCGGTGCCATTGGATGGTCTTGGGTCGTTTGTTCTGATTAACTTGACCACTTCACACAGGGTTAGGTAACTGAAATGGAACTTAGGGTGGGAGACTGGGAGGGGTGCAGGGGTAAATGGGGTAGGAGTGGAGCTGAGCTTGTACTGGTCAAGGTTACCAAAGTATTTATTGAAAAGGGAGGCTATTTCGCTTGGTTCAGCGGTTGTTGTCCCTTCAGAGGTAAGACAAATACCTGTTCTCATTGTACAATTCCTAAATTCATCCCAATGAGTTATTTCCTCTGCAGGGGAGTAATTTACTCCTCTTGTGCCACCAGGGAGAGTGGTCCCTGGGGCAATGAGCAACCTAGCCTCCACGGCTACTCCCAAAGTAGTGAATAAATTCCTCTCATTTCTTTTCTTAGCTGTTACCCGGTGCAAACAGCTATCTAAAAACTTCCACCTCAAGTTTCCCAGCAGAGCCAAGCTGCCCAAAAGCAGACAGTACAGTGGCTCCCTTCCTTATGTTACTGTTGCCTAAAGAAAACATGACCTATATGGCCTAAAGGTCACCCCAGACATGGGCATGGTGGGCGCCGGGACCTGCCCCAGACAAAGGCAGAGCAGGTCTCATAGAGTCCCAGACCATGTTCCTTCCCTCCAGCCATATCTTCTGACCAGTGTGCCACATAGGAAAGAACATGCTGGAGCTGCTACCAACCGATGGCTCCTGCTGCGGCCCTACCACCACCACAACAGCCCCACTAGCCCAGTAGCTCCTACCTTGAAAAGGATCCTGGACCCCATTTATCATGCTGTGCTCTTTTGTCATCTCCTGCTGTCCCCCAGATCCAAGTGCCCCCATGGCCTGTGGATTCCAGAAATGGGTGGTCCCAAACTTCTACTGGGGGCAGAGCTGAGAGCCCCCTGGAATCCCAATGATCAGTAATGCTTGAGCTCGCTCCCTCCCTCGGAGCCCCAAGAGGACCAGTGCACTGGTAAGGGTGACCTGCCTAAGACTGAGGGAGGGCCTCTAGAAACTGCCCTGCCAGAACTGTGACCTGTCCCTCTCTGTCTTTCTCACACCCTTACCCAGCCTTATATACTCCCAAAGGCGCTGCCCCCTAGTGTCAGAGCACGAAAAATTCCCTAAGGTGCCAAGATCCCTACCAGCACCGGGGGGGGTTCACCAAGGGCTAGTAAGCCCCCCCCCCCACAAGGGGTGACTTACAATCTCCCACCACTTAGAAACCCATTTCCTCCTGGAAATGGGGGCAGAGAACCCAGAATGGGCTCCACCGCCAGGCCAGGTAATGTGCACTCCCCAGCCCCACCGGGATGCCCACCAGCAGACTTTCCAGAACCTTCCTACCTTTTACCACTCTTAACCATTACCCTCCTAAGTAATTTTAATGCTTAAGCCAACATTTTTAAAATGTGCCAGGCTGCATAACAATTATAATCATTTATAAAAAAATATTTAAACACTCCAAAGTTTTAGAATCAAGAAAAACCTTAAGAGTTTTAGAAATCAGCCAGTAAACAGCCACTCTCACACCTTTCTTACACCGTTCACAACTTAATCATACACCCACATACACACCAGAGCCAGGCTTACACCTGGCTCTAGAATATTTAATGTTTTTTTCTTTTCAGTCAGTTAAAAGTCTTGTAAAGACTTGGGCGGGCACCCTCCAGAAAGTGCCCTGCCAGAACTGTGACCTGTCTCTCTTTCTCTTGCTCACACCCTTACCCAGACTTATACACTCCCAAAGGTGCTGCCCCCTAGTGGCAGAGCCCTGAAAATTCCCTAAGGCACCACAATCCCTACCAGTGCCGGGGGGCGGTTTGCCAAGAAGCCCCTGTCCCCCCCATAAGGGGTGCTTACACGTGGATAGCAATCTGCAGTAATAAAATATTGGAGCAAGGGAGATAGGTTCCTAATCTTAAACCACTGTCTCAACATCTGCACTGTTGATGTGAAAAAATCTATTAAATTAGTGGCTTCTCGTGGACCAGAAAACAGAAATTTCCCTATGTCAAATAAGCCAGAATAGGGTATTTCTGGCAAACTGGATGAAACAATTTTTTTTATGTCATCAACTTCTGTTTCCATGTTCTATAATTCTCTTCCCCTCAGGGAGGAGACTTTTTCCTTCACCACCATATAGGCCTTTTTACCATTGAGAACTGGTCTATCTGACCAGCAGGATGCTTGCAAAGCAACACACATCTTGTCTGGTAGAAAAACTGCTTCACCTAGTAGCAGATGCAGGCTACATCACACTATTGCTATAGACAATGCTGGTCTGACAAGCTGAGTGCAATTCAATGCCATCCACACTCATCTGGTCAGCATGCAGTCTGCACTGGTGTCTGTAGCTGCTACTGTGGAACCTGCTAACTAGCAGGCTCCTACGTACTGTAGAAGGGAAACCCTGACTAGGACCTTTTCTTGTGTGGGGAACACAGGTAGTGATCCTCTCTCCCACCGATGTCCACAAGAGACACATCAGAGTTCCTGTGGCAAAGTTTATTTCTATGGGACCCCAGAAAGGGAGATCTTCTCATGATCCTCCAAGGCAGATCTGAATATTCCTAGCACTTCTTTGTGGTTCACACTCACAGCTTCTACTCCTATTGGCTGGTTCATGCATTAAGAGAGGGCTTTACTCATTTCTGCATCCCAGCTGGTTGCTGAATGTGTGCCTTTTACCCTTTCACCACAGTAAACATGATACAACATTTGGCTTCAATGCCCATATTTGACTGGCTTTGATTTGCTGTCCTTTCATGTCTGGTTCTTTGGGCCTCCTACTTGGTTTGTGTGTTTGCAGGCTTGTTGCTGTAACTTCTGACCTCAGTCTGCAATCTGCATGGTCAGGAGCTTATTAAAGAATGAGTGAATTATAAGTTAATTTTGAGTTAAGTTTGTTCGGAGTAAAGAGTTAGTAATATTTAGGATGTGTCATTTTTACAGGCCCCAAAGGAGCAACTACTCCATCCCAACTGGACGATCTCTGACTTTTTGAGTTACCATCCCTGCCGCCAGAGGTTTACACTAGGTGCAGGTCACTGGGAACTGCATGTAGCTGGAGATCGAAACAGCAGGATGTTCAAAACCGGGGATTGAAGGCGGAGGGGGATGTGGAAGTGGCTGCCAAAGAAGCAGCAATATGGGTGGTGAGGACCAGGAGGCACCCTGGGGTTTAATGGGTACAGGAGAGGGGTTCGCTCAGTTTTGTGCCCATACCCAAGGGCTCCACCATGGGTCGGCAAGTGGTCAATGGTCCGGCAGCTCCCACTCATCCGACGTGGGCTGTGTTGTGCAATTCCAGGTCTATGAGGAACAAGACCGCTATAATGGTAGCTCTGGTTTCCTCAGTAGATCTGGCATGCATCACAGAGACTTGGCTGGATGAAAATGCTGGCCCCATATTAGAGGCAGTTATTCCAGCCAGGTACTCTGTGCTACATGGCCCGAGGAAGGACTGGGGGGGGGGGCATTTTTTTTAAATTCAGCAAGAACCTCACAGTGTTCCTAGTGGGTTCTACCGGGTCCTTTGAGTGTGTGGCTGTGGAGGGAGGTCCTGGTGCAGGATGCTGGATTTTGCTTGTATACTGCTCGCCTGGCAAAGAGAGTGAATTCCTGCAGGAGATCAGAGACTTTGTCGCCGGCCTGGTGTTGGAGTCCCCCAGATGTTTGATTCTGGGCGACTTCAATGCATGGATCGACGACAAGTCTTCATCCTTTGGTCACGATCTCCCACATGGTATGGAAATACTGGGCCTGTCATAGCTGATTACAACAGTACCTCACTCGTGTGGGCACACACTGGACCTGATGTTCTCACTGGGGCTTGAGATTGTTGATCTCAGGATTGATCTGGTGGTATGGTCGAATCACAGCACCATGAGTTTTGTGTTTGGGGCATGCCCTAGAGTCCTTCCTCTGTGTAGATGATCTGGTACTGCTCTTTATGGGGATTTTCCCCAATGGGACTACAAGCAGTGCTGGACCTATCGGTGTGGAAGCTGCATATGCAGTGGGTGCGGAGTGTGTGGTGACTGCCTATAATTAAGCTGTCACCACCACCTTTGACGCTATCATGTCTGTCCATGTACAGCCCTTATCTACTCATCGGCGATCCCACTGGTTTGATGGGGAGCTCAGAGAGTTAAAAATTAGGGACTGGAAGCTGGAGCGTCGCTGGAGGAGATTCGAGCTAATGGAGAACAAATTGGCATTGAGGTCACATTATAGTGACCACCATGGGGCAATCTCCCAAAAAAAGGCAGATTTTTTGTCTGAGGAGATTGCTTCAGCAAGGGACAGACCAGCTCAGCTCTTCTGTACAGTAGACAGTCTATTACATCCGACCTGTCTCCATTCTGGGGTAGCTTTTTCAAACACAAGGTGTGATGAGTTCACTCTGTTCTTTGCTGGCAAAGTATCCTCAATCAGATCCGACATCTCCTGCAGGGTAACTCAATTGGCTTATAGGGTTGGCGTCAGCATGGAGGGGCACCCCTCCTGTGTGGACTGAGTCTGATCTAGTTGAAGTGGAGGAGGTGAGTGGGATAATCTGAAAGCTGTGACCCACCTGTTGTGATTTAGATATCCAGGTCCAACCCAACTTCTAGTTAGATGTATGGACCTGGTTGATCCTGTGGTTGCTCAGATTGTCTGGTCTTCCTTGAGGAGTGGGGTCTTCCCAGTGGCCCTTAAAGAGGCCCTGGTGAGACCCCTTTTGAAGAAGCCCTCATTGGACCCAGACTGCCTCACCAATAACAGGTCAGTCTCAAACCTCCCATTTTTAGAGAAGGTTTACAGAAAGTGGTGGCTGCACAGCTTGGGACTCATCTCGCTTCATCGGCCATTTTTGAGGCATGGGTCTGGGTTTAGGCCAGGGCATAGCATGGATACTGCCCTGGTGAGGGTGTCTAACAATCTCCTGAGAGTGAGGGATAGAGGAGAATGATCTACTCTTGCTCTCCTCAATCTCTCTGCAGCATTCATCACCATGGATCATTGGTTGCTGTTGCACCACCTTTGGAACTGGTGTGGACTGTCTGGCAGTGTCATCAGCTGATTTAAGTCCTGCCTCATGGACAGAATGCAGAGGGTTGTAATGGGGTTATCCTCATCTGAACCAATGCTTCTGTGCTGTGGGTTCCACAGGGTTCAGTCCTCTCACCTCTTTTGTCAGTGTTCATGCTGCCCTTGGGAGACGATATCAGGCAGTATGGCTTGGGTTTTCATTGCTATGCTGATGACACCCAGCTATATCTGTTCTGTGCACCTGGTAACCAGATGAGGTTTCTGTGTTTAACACCTGCCTGGCCAGGATTCAGGACTGGATGACTCAAAACTGGTTACAACTCAATCCAGACAAGACAGAAGTATTGGTGGTGGAGCTGGGCTATCGACGAGGAAGAGGGGTAATGGATAGTGACCTTGGTTTAAAACTGGGTGGCTCATCCTTGATCATCTCTGCTCAGGTTAGGGATCCAGGCATTGTTTTTGATGATGGTTTGACACTTGAGTCTCAGGTGTTAGCCATCGCTCTAAGTGACTTTTACCATCTAAGAAACATTGCCCAGATCTGGGCCCTAATAACATCTGATGACCTGACCACCCTAACACATGCATTTGTCATGTTGAGGCTTGACTACTGCAATGCCTTACACCTGGGGCTTTCTAGAGGCAACCTCCACCATCTGCAGCTAGTGCAGAATGCAGCAGCCAGGCTTTTAATGGGTGTTCCAAGATCTAAACATATTACGACGGTCCTCTGTGGGCTGCACTGGCTGCCAGTGAGGTGGAGAATTGCCTTCAGGGTTGGTTTGCTGAGCTATAAAGCCATATACAGTCAGGGACCTAGCTACCTGCAAGATCGCCTGGTTCCCCACTGTCCATCTCGTGCCCTTCATTCCTTTGAGGGTGGCCTCCTGATGGTTCCCAGGACAAGGTTGTGGCTATTGGGTGATCAAGCTTTTTCAGTGGCTGCACCTGTCCTGCGGAATTCACTACCACTCTATCTTAGAGAGGTCCCACAGTGGAAACCTTTAAGAGGGGGCTCAAGGCTTCCTTATTTGAACAGGCTTACAGTCTTATAGAATTCTAGATGTTACTGTTAATGACCTTATGCTATGCTGCTGCTGCTAGTGCTATGACCCTTCCTGAGCCTGTCCTTCCACACCCCCTTTCTCCTACCTCATCCTCCCCCCATATGCTGGATCCCCTCTCTCCAAACACTAGCTCTCCCTACTGTCTCTTCCTTACCCTATCTGCTGGTTACCTATACTTCCCTTATCTGCCTTCTCTGTTATGCAGCCTATTGCACTTTTTAATGATTATGTTATAAGAATTTAGACCTTACTGTTATGCCTCTACTATGCTTAATGTCTGTACCTTGCCTGTCGCCCTCACACTGTTTGCCTGTTAACTGCTGTTTCAACTTGTACTTATATATTGAGCTGAAGGTTTTTTGTGTATTGGGTACTGGTACAACTCAGGTCTCAGGCTCCCTACCCTTTGGACCACTGTAACCCCCCCCCTTACCCCGACTGAGCCCCGAGCCCTCGCCCGGTAACAGAACCGTGAGCCCGGGCACTTTCCGCACTTTCGGCCACTAAAGCCGCTAAATTGCCGTATTTCACCCCCAACCCCCACCTCTTGCACACACTCACGCCGTTGAGATGTTCTATGAGCCCGGTCTCAGATCCCAGCTTTCTGCCGCAAAAGCCGCAAAGTCCCATCGCACCCTGACTGAATTTTCAGCTCCTATGCCTGGTAATAGAACCAGTGGCCCGGACACTTTTCCTTCCTTTCAGCTCAGCCCCCCTACCCTTGTAGGTTTCTCCCCTGGTTTGCCCGGCACAGCCAGCCTAGCTCTGCTTTCCCCTCTTGTCTCCCCTCCTACAACTTCCCTCCTATACCTGACTATGCGCTGCCCCTATGCCCCTCTATGGACCAGTTACAGGAATGACTCGTCCAGCTTCCATAGCCGCTGGACCACCATCACCCCCCACCTCTGACTGAGCACCGATCCCACACCCGGGAACAGAACCGTGAGCCCGGGCACTTTCCCGTCACGGCTGCCAAAGCCGCGAATTTGACTGTTTCACCCCGACCCCGCCTCTTGAACACTCTCAAGCCGGTGAGCGGTTCCATGTGCCCGGTTTCAGACCCCAGCCTTTTACTGCAAAAGCCGTAAAATCCCTTCACACCCCGACTGAAGCTCAGCTCCTATGCCTGGTTTTAGAACCAGCGGCCTGGACACTTTTCTTTCCTTCAGCCGCCAATGCCGCAAGGTTTACCGTATTTCGTCTCCACCCCCGCCTTCCTTGTTACTTCTAGCTGGAGAACAAACCTATGAGTCCGGTTACAAGCCTCTGCTACCTGCCGCGGAAGCCATCAGAGCGCAGTCCTAACCTGCTATCATGTATCCTTAGCCCCCTCCTTCACCATGTCCCCACCCCTTCTTTCTTCCTCCCACCATGTCTGCCAGTATAATCTCTGAGGTCTGTCCCGGCACCAGTACCCGTTTTTTCTCCTGTTTATCTGTAAAACAATTTGTGATATTTCAGTGTACCTTGACTTGTAACCCTGCCTCATTGTCTTTGCAATTGTACTATGTATTGTTCCTGTGCCTCCTGGGTCGTGCCTGAAAATAGTCACCTGCTGGCTAGTGCACTTACCCGGTAAACAAAAACTAAATAAATAAATAAAATAAAGAGTATGACTACTGATTTTATTGATGGATTGTTGGGGTGGGGGTTGGTGATGCTCTGAAAATGTGTTTGTGGAATTGTTTTTATGAAGAGTTTTATGTATGTGTGTAATATATTGTATTGTCTCTGTAAAGTGCTCTGAGCCCCAGATAAAGGGGCGCTATATAAATAAACTCTGACTGATTGATTTGATTGATTGATTGAAAGATGGTCACACCCTGTATGCAGGGCTTTGCATTTACAGTACGGTTATTTGAGACCCATGTCAACAGCTGCTGGCCACTCCTTTGCATGCATTGTGTGCCTTTGGGTCCTTCATTGCAGGCAAGAGTTCCATCTGGTGATCTCAAGGTGGTGGCATAGCTTGGGTGTGTTATGCATCTGGGCAGCATGAAGAGAAAGGGACTATCACTGTGATGCCTGGTCTCAATTGTTTAGTCTATGGGGGCCAGGTGAAGAGAGTTGCTATATTGCTGGCAAATATGGTCCAGTGCAGTTCTCAGATGGAGAGCCATGGTAAGCCATCAGCAGCTTTGGGTGGGGGGGTACTTTCAGTTACTTTTCTATGATACAGTTGCCTACAGTGTAACACCCTGACTATTACGTAAAGAGCTTCTTAGACTTTCTCCTCAACAGCAGTGCCTGACTTGCAAGTTGAGTGGGTCAGTACGCTTTTAGATATTCTTCACTAAAATTTAACCTGTTAGAGATCCTTCATCTGGAAAGAGCATTTACTTTACCTAGCCACCACAAACCCCCCCCCGCCATGTGCACTGGAACAGTATCATGACACTGTGGTCCTCCACCATCTGGAGCATTTACAGAGAAAGTGCATAGTGCTACAACTATGACTGAGGAACTACTATATTGTACTATATACAGATGGCAGCATTTTCATTGTTCTACTGTTGGCAGTTGAAAGTGCTTGTCAGCAGTAGTAACGATTCCCCAGGCAGAGTTGTAGCACTCCATGTCAGTGCTCTTAATGCACCTTGGGAGAGGTGGCAGACATAGTGAGTAGCAATTTCTTGGAGAAAGGACTCTAAAATGTCAACCGCTGTATTAGCAAGGACTCCAAGAGAAAAATATGAAGACCTACACAACTTGTACAACAGGTGTTGCTGGTGATGAGGTGTTTTTATATTTAAAGAGATCTGTCCTTAAATTCTAGTTAATGGGTTTAGTAAAAAAGGTTTTATTAAAACAGCAATTTATGATAATCATTTTAGCCAAATGGGTCTTTTGGTATCTTCTCCCCAGTAAAGAACCCTAAAGTTTTCTTCAGCCTTGACATATGTGTTTCTGAGTCTTTCCAGTTTATCAGCTTTCTGCTGGCTGTCCACTTTGTGGTGAAGTGTTCATGGATTTCTTTTTTTATTTTACAATACAGTTATGAACTTGTTTATTTATTTGCCTTGTATGACACAGTTAAGATGCAACATCTTGTTATGACCTGCTATTACTCAGTTTTAAAGATGGGTGACATACTGTAAGCACAGATATTCTCTTCCTCTTATTGGCAATTTAAAGATTGATTTATTTGCTTGGTTAGCTAGTAAAGGTGCCTATGAGAATGCATTATTATTGTAATTATTCTTGGAGCACCTGATGTCACAGTCAGATGACAACATGCTGCCTTGGTTACTAATCCTTTTTAATCCCTTTGTTTTTGCCCTGTCTACCTCAGGGACAATGGTGCACTTTGAGACAATGGCCTTCTACAATATGCTGAAATTCAACGCTGCACCCCTAATCCCAGGCCTCGGGCTAAATGTGTAGAGACATGGAAGTTCTCATGTCTGTTCGTTTCAGTTAAAAATGTGAAGAGTAAAATGTTCCAGCAATTAACTTTTATTTATTTAATTATTTATGCGATTCAGATACAACCAGCTAGAAACAGTTCACCTTATATTTAAGATTATGCATTTGAAAATAATGAGAGAAAAATTTATTATAATTCCTATTCAGAGCAAACAGGTACAGACTGTATAAAAAGCATATATAAATTATCAGTAAATGGCACTCTTGCTACATGTGTTGGCAAACTTTGCATAATATTTACTGTAGTTTCTGTTTTCACCATATACTGTAATCACATTTATCACCAACTTTTATCAGGCAGAACACAATATCTTACCTCTGTGATATTTAGCATTCAGACCAACAAGCTTCACAAAAAAAAAAACTATATGTCACATGAATCTTTTATCTTTTCTGTCATTTATTTTGCAATGTTTAAAGTCACTTTGAGCTCCAGGACTAAATCAGACAAAGCAATTCAGAAGCAGCTCACATTCAGTGCATATTTCTTTAGTTCACCTTATGCCTCATAAATAGGGACGTAGATTCCATTTTTCAAATGATGTCTATAACTAAGAAAATAATTGCTGGACGTCAGTGGCTTCTGAACTACTTTGCCTGATTTAGTCCTAAGCTCAACATTGAAAAATAAATGACAAAACTAATTTCAAATATCCATGAGACATTCAATCACTTTTTTGAAGCTACCTAGTCTGAACACTGCATATCAGGGAGGTAAAATATTGAGTTCTGACTCATAAAAAGTAGGCATAAATATAATCATAGGGTGAAACCAGAAGGGTGCAATAAATATTTTGCTAATTTTGCCAGCACGTGAACCAGGAGTCCAAATTACCCTAGGAGGTTCATACCTACCAAGAAATTTAAAATGTCAGTTCTTCAGAACTGAGCAACCTGTTGTCACAGGGTGTGGGAAAAAATTCAGACAAGGCAATATTTCAGGATTAAAAACACACAGGAATGTAACATTTATTTACAAAAAGTCAGAAAACCAAAAACAATCGAAAATAAAGAAAAGTAAGTTGCAATGTCCATAACCACTTTTTCCCTCAGTGGTTTCTTGCAATTTCCAGTACACAGTCAAAGACCACAGAATAGCTATGGTCTGCTTACTTCTGTGTTTACATTACTCTCACTGGAGACCTCCCTGTCTCACTTCCAAGGCTCATCTGCCCAAAGAACAGATTTGGGAGGTATTTATACTCCTGGACAAGGTCACCTGACTAGACCCTTAACACACTTAACACAAATACAATGCTTTAGAATAGGTTAGGTATCTAAATGTGTCCTAAAGCCATTACTTAGATAAATACCATTCTCTTACTGTTCCCATTTATACAGCAGGCTGATAAACAAAACTTGTATTCCTATTTCAGGGTTAATTAGACTGTTAGTTACCTAGCAACCCAAAGGTAATATGCTTAGTAACCATCTGGAGACAGGGGCTTATTAGGTGAACGAATACAGTGATAGTAGAGGCGCTGATCCCTTAGGAATACCCATTCAAAGATCAGCAGCTCAGAAAAGGAGGAGGCCTTCTATTTTCCTGAGTGACCAGGTAAGCATTTCTACCTGGTCAAACCTTAGTTTTCAGAGCATTATTTTGTACAGAAATGATTGCTGCTTCACTACAGGGTACACAGAAATACAGGGGTCTAAATAATCTAGTTTTATTATTTTCCCTTCCTTTCTGCAAGTCCTTGTAATGTTTAAAGAACTAAATTAAACTTGCTTTCTTTATATACTGCATGGAAGTGTATACATGCAGTGGGGCCCTGTCTTACAGTATCTGTATTATAGTTCATGTTTAGAGACAAACAAGAGAAAGTAGTGCTGTTTATTTCTTAGCAACCAGGTATGGATTCCTACCTGGTTAAACCTGAGTCACTTGGTAAAACAAAATAGTTTTCCTTTAAACAAATGCAGGCTGCTTTAATTCTGGGTGTACAGTATTACAGAGAGGTTAACTTAATTCCATTGTATAGTGTTACCCCTTTCTTTTCTGCAAGTCCTCATGCTTCTAATGTTCATTTTGCATGCTTTGCTTTTCCTTCTGTTTAATATTTGCATGTTGCTTTAAGACAGGGGCACCTCTAACATGCCTCCAGGATCCTGCCTTATTTAACCAGAAGATGTTTATGCATTCATTTGCTTTAACTCAGAAACAAGAAGACTTTTATTTGGTAGTCTTCATTACTTTATTATGTCCGGGGACATAATCCTCTTTTTCATACTGCACAGCATCTGTTTTACTAACTCCTTGCACCTAGGAGTTGGGGGGGGGGGGCTGTATGAACCAAAAGTAAAAGTTTTAGACAGAGCTAGAGAATAGAAATGAAGTACAGAAGCAGATAGTACAGTTTCATCCTAGGTGGCCTACCTAGGATAATAGAAAAAAAGTATTTAAAAGTAGAAGAGATAAGAGGGTACTGTTGCAACAGAAGTTTTGAAGTGGAAGAAAAAGAAGACAGGACAGGGTTCAACAGTCCATTTTTATGGAGTTTAGCCTAGATCTGCCACACCTGTTAACCGACTTCTACAGCAGTAGCTAGTGAGCATCTATCCAACAGTGTATCATTGCTGTCAAAGTTTTTTAAACATGTCAATGTTTTTAAGGTACTTGTAAAATACCTATGCAACTTCAGAGGCCAGTATCTCCTCAACTGTACATGCTAGCAGTACAGACTATAAATAATTAAAATGGAAGAGTCCCAGCTCAACTGCATAAAGTTTAAGCTGCTAAGTTTGGCCTATGTGCATGAAGCTTTGGTATGCATGAAGCACTCATTACTGCAGCTTAATTTTATTGTGCAATTCATGAAGCCCATTTATAGTGTCACATTTGCATCATTTGGCATTATTTAACTTGTGTTGTTTTATTCTAAGTGAAGTTGGAAACTGCCAAATTCTGTCCAGCTTCAGTTCGGACCCCTGTCTTTACTTTTAGTAGAAGCTATTTCACGTTCTTGATATGGGGAGTAGCAGGCTACAAATAGGGATAAGTGACACCTCTTCACCACTCTAGACCCTCCCCAGTCATCCCCATTTCCTGTTCCTCCTAGGCAGATTTTTGTTTTAATTAATTTGGCACCTGGCACAGTGCCAAGAGCTAGCAATTATTTTTATTAAAAAATGACTAGGAATGGGGTAGAATGGTGAGTAGTGATGACTGGGTTGGGGAAAGAGTCTCCATGGGACCAGCCCTGGCCACTTTTTATGGGCTAGAGTGGATTTTCTTAATTACTTAGGGTACTGGCAAAAAGTCACAGTGACCAAAAAGTTTGACTGGCCCAAATCAAAACCAAAAGTGCTGAATTTTGGCACATACATTGATCACAAATTCAGCATCAACTCATCCTTTTTCTACTTCAAAAGGCAGTACTGAGTCATAAAAGGAGTAAAACAAGAAGAAGGCTACAAATAAAACAGAACTAAAATTGAAAAAATGCATCATCAATAGGGTATAAAATTAAGTTACTTACTGTAAAAGAAGGTGTGACAATATCTTCCATTGAGCCACGCTCTTGGAATGATAAGCCACCAGCATCAGGACCACTCAGAGACTTTTGCCAATTGGGGCACCCTACTGCAGTGCATGACGACACTGCCTGTATTACATCGGTAGCCCCATTATTCCTCAGTTCCCTGCTGGAGACAACCTCAGAGGATTATAATGCCAGCAGGGACTGGAAAAACTAGGACCAAAACCAGGCACATAGGGGACAACACAGAACTAGAAAACAATTCCAATGCCTAATAGGGCAGAGAAAGAGTAAGGAGCATGTGAGAGCAGGCAGAACATTCAGTAAAACCACTTGAATATATATGGGGAAGGTGGGAGGGTGAGCTTTGTCTCAGTAGAGGAGATTGTCGTAACAATAGATATTTGAGATTCTCTCAAATATCAACTGTTACGGTAAGTACCTGCACTATCTTCTTCAAGGACATCTCTCTCCATTGATCTATACATTTGAAAGGTTTCCAAGGCAGTACAAAAAGTAGTGTGGGAGGCAGGAAGGATAAATATGACCCTGTGATAGAGGGCCTTGCAAAACAGTAAGGCCAAATCTGCTGCATCTATGAGAGATGATGTCCAGACTGTAATGTTTAGTAAATGTGTGAATAGTACTCCAAACGGCTGCAGTGCAGATGTCAGCAGCTGACACACTGTAGATAAAAGCCACAGAAAAAGCAATTCAAAGAGAGGAGTGGTCACGCAGGGGACCTAGGAGCTGCTTACCCTGCTTCTGGTAACAGAAAACAATACAAGAGCCCAACCACATAGAACGGCATTGCTTAGAAACAAGGGAGCCATTCTCCCAGTGACAAAAGTTGTAAAAGGCTCAATTTTCAAACAGCCCTTGGAACGATGCAAGTTGCGTCACTCTAGGGCTACGGTGAACTCTGGGTGCGTCAGGTACCCAGTGCCCAATTTTATAAAACAGGGGTCTCTGCACCAAAAACCCAGGAGGTGTCTCATCCGCTGGCTAGTGCCAAACAAATGGCACACCTGCAGCAATTGCCATAGGGATCCAGCTCCCCCCCTCACCTGGCACAACACTACAGAGGCCGGGATGGTTGAGGGTGGTGAATCGGCTGGACAGGAGGGGCCAGGGCAGAAGAGTCATGGGAGATGACATAGGGGAGTCAGAGAGACAGCTGGGCATTGGAAGGAGTTATTTTGCACCCGGTGGGTTGCACTTTTTTTATTTATTCATTATCGTCTATCACTTCGTATTATTGTCCTACAGAGTACAGTACCAATGCAGTATACTCTAAATAATAATCAGACCAAGTCTAATATATCCATAGAGGGGCAAGTGATATATCTGCATAACTACTTCAACATATTTACACATAACTCAGCAGACCTCAAAACCATTATGATATACAAACTGTAGCAATAATCTACCATATACCTATTATTGGTGGTTCCATTTGCATATCCTCACAGCCAATGGGATGGGACCGCCAAGGGGGGTGCCAAGGACAAAAAGTAACATGGCACCAGGTTGTGCCCACCTGATACCATGTCACTTTCTGTAACCGGCACACCCCCTTGGCAGTCCCATCCCATTGGTTATGAGGATATGCAAATGGCACCCCCAATAACAGGTGTATGGTAGATGAGTGTTACAGCCTGTATACCATTACAGTTTTGAGGTCTGCTGAGTTACATGCAAATATGCTGAAACCGATATTCAGACATATCACTTGCCCCTCCATGGATGTGTTGGACTTAATCTGATTATTATTTAGCGTATACTGCATTGGTACTGTACTCTGTAGGACAATAATATGAAGCAACAGATGATAATGAATAAATAAAATAAAACACATCTCTCCAGTTGCAAAATCACTCCCTCCCATGCCCAGCTGTCCCTGCAACTTCCTCTATGCCATCTTCCTTGCCCCTTCTTCCCCTAGCAGCCCAGGTTTCAGACCCCATCCCCCTTCACCACAGTGTGTTGCACTGGTGAACATCCCTTAGACCACCTCCTGGCTGATCTAAGTGGAGCCCCCTTGCTGTGTCCATGGCGGGGCTTGCAAAATCACAAAAAAGGGATGTCGTAGCCCCACCGTGGTGCAAGCCCCATTGCGACCTGGTGCATCCTGCATAATGGCACAAGGCACAAGGCTGGTGCAGTACCACTTTGGCACAAAGGCTCCCCTTTTTGACGCAGACCATATTTGAAAATTGGGTTTGCGGCATCTTTTGATGCAAGGTGCCACTTGCATCATTTATGTTTGATATAGGCACCTTGCGTCATTCCCCGGGCAAGGATTTTCTACAATCCTTGATATGACCCAAGTAGTAATGCAGAGTCCTTCAGACCTCCAGCACATGCAACAACTGTTCCCCTCTATTACTGGGGTAGGAAAATAAATCAGAAGTTGAACAATCTGATTCAGTGTGGAAGTTAGAGACAACCTTAGGGAGAAAATGAGGATTTGTCCTTAGAGTACCCCAATCCACTAGGTGTCAGGGAAGCGCTGAGCCTGTATCCCCCCTCCCCCGGAAAGGAGATTTGTCCTGCGGATACTCAATCCTCTTCCTCCCCGACCGATCCCCAGCGACCCGCAGGAGGTAAGGCATGGATGCCTCAGCCCTCCATGCCACTGGGCTGGCTAGAAACAGTATCTTCAAGGATAGCAGTTGGTTCAAAAGAAGGCACTGTAAAGAGTACTGGAGGCTTAATTCTGAAACAGAGAGGAGGTAATGCAGCACATGACTCACAGGACAAGCAAAAGGGCCAGGCTATGAAATGTGCACCATATCATAAAACTTCCATTTTGGGAATAGGTGTACCTAGCAGTTACATAGAAACATAGAAACATAGACTTTGACGGCAGATAAGGACCACTTGGCCCACCCAGTCTGCCCATTTCCCTACCTACTGGATAAGCTGCAGATTCTAGTTAACCAACAGCCTGTTTCCTGCAACCCCCACTATAATTGCTTTGTATCTGTCCCATGCATGTTTGAATTCCCCCACTGTTTTAGACCCAACGACCTCCTCAGGAAGGCTGTTCCATGTATCCACCACTCTCTCTGTGAAAAAGAATTTCCTCACATTACCCCTGAGCCGCCCCCCCTCTATCTTTAAACTGTGCCCCCTTGTTCTTACACATCTCTTTTTCTGAAAGATGCTACCCTCCTGGACTTTGTTGATTCCCTTGAGGTACTTGAATGTTTCTATCATGTCCCCCCTGTCCCTCCTTTCATCATGGGTATACATATTAAACTATCTCAGTCTCTACTTATATGGTTTCTGATGTAGACCCTGCACCATTTTAGTTGCCCTCCTCTGGACTGCTTCCATCCTGTTTATGTCCTTGCGTAGATGAGGTCTCAAAACTGCACACAGTACTCCAGATGGGGTCTCACCAACTGTCTGTATAGAGGGATAACCACTTCCCTTTTTCTACTTGTGATGCCCCTTTCTATGCATCCCAGTATCCTCCCAGCTCTCCTTACTGACTTTTCACATTGCTTACCCACCTTAGGTCATCTGATATGACTACCCCAGGTCCCTTTCCATTTTTGTTGTTGTTAGTACCTCCCCTGCTAATGTGTACTCTTCTCCTGGGTTTTTGTTTCCCAGGTGCATTACTTTGCACTTCTTTGCATTGAATCTAAGTTGCCATATGTCTGACCATTCTTCCAACCTTGCCAAGTCCCTTCTCATCTTTTCTACCCCTCTTGTGTATCAACTCTGTTACAGATCTTTGTGTCATCTGCAAAGAGGCATACCTTTCCCTCCAGACCCTCTGCAATGTCACTTATAAAGATGTTAAAGAGGATTGGACCCAGTACTGAGCCTTGAGGTACTCCACTAGTAACCCCCCTTTCTTCGGAATGTGTTCCATTCACTATTATCTTCTGTGTCCTGTTGTGCAGCCAGTTCGCTACCCAGGCTACCACCCTGGGACCCACTCCCAGGCTGGCTAACTTGATTATTAATCTTTTGTGTGGGACTGTGTCAAATGCCTTGCTAAAGTCTAGGTAGGCCATATCCACAGCCCCTCCCTGGTCTATTACTTTGGTCACCCAGTCAAAGAAATCAATTAAATTAGTCTGACATGACCTTCCTGCTGTAAATCCATGCTGCTTTGGGTCCTGTGCCCCGCTGGCCTCTAGGTACTCAACAATTCTTTCTTTCAGAAGTGATTCCATCATGGGGGGTCACGTGATGTGCTGAGACAAGTCGGACGTCCTCCTTGCCGCTCCTAGGCCCGAGCTACTAAATTTAACGTTTATTTCCTCGGGGGTCCGCTTCTCTTGGTCACTTTTTATTTTAGAGGGGCTGTGAACGCTAGCTATCGGGTGTTGGAGCAACAGCCGAGCACTAATTGCCCGGGGATACCAATGTGAGGTTCCGTCAGGGTGTGCTGCAGTTGGAAGCCGCAAGCCGCGGCTGATCGTACAGATGGAGCCTGAAGCAATTGAGCCCCTAGCGGCAAGATCTCCCGCAAACTAAAAGACCCAAGTCTCAGTCCCCACTCACGCAGAATTAGAAGAAGATATAGATAGAGGAGGGACGGGTCAGTCGAATGAGGACCTACAAGAAATAAAAAAATTGCTGCAAGCTCTGGTAGTGGACTTTGCCCCAGTTAAACCGGCACTGCAGTCCCTGGTTCAGCGTATGGGGATGCAGAGGCCAAGATTACATCGCAGGAAAGGAAAGTGCTATCTATGGAGCAAGAGCTGATTGTGGCCAAGAAACAAATTAAAAAATTGGAATCTCGGATTGATGACCAGGAGGCAAGAAGCCGAAGAAATAATTTGGTACTGGCTGGGTTGCCTGAAAGGTCTGAGGGGGTGGACTGTGTTTTATTCATACGGGATTTACTATTAAAGCTTTTGGGTCAGACACCATATGGAGAAACATATAATCTAGAAAGAGCCCATCGCGCCCTGAGGGAAGTTCCTCCGCCGGAGGCGAGGCCCAGAGTGATCACTGCGAGGTTCCTTAATTTCAAAGAGAAGATGCACGCTCTATGGAAGGCCAGACAGATCAAACCTCTCCAGTGGAATGGCGCAACCCTTTGGATGTTCCAGGATCAAACCCTTCAATTCGAGAGAAGCAGAAGGAATATGTGAAATTAAGAAGAAGCTGTGTTGCTTGAATTAAATTTACATACAGTATCCAACAACATTGGTGGTGAGGCTGCAATCCGGGAAAGCGGTATTTGACCGCGAGGATGCACTGGAAAGCCTCGTATGGAACTTCCTAATTTATTTAAACCTCCGACTTGAGGTGGACTGCCTGGATGGAGCTAGGTTATGTGGACTTCTCTGCAGTTTGACAAGGACTTTATACAACCGAGCTGAATTGTTATTTTATGCTAGTTAGGGCTATATTGCCTACCTCTTCCTTCTTCCTCTTTTCTTTTTTGGGTGGTATCCTTTGGGATTACATTTTGGGTTCTCGATCTGTGTGGGCTTGATCGAGAATTCGAGGAGGTGGGGTTTGGTTTGGGGGTTGTGGTCCTCAGGATTTAGCTCAAGGGTCGGTGACACCCATTTTTACTGGAGGAAATATGTTAGGAGGGTATTGGTAGATCCCCTTATGGGTGGAATTAGCCTGGCTAGGACTTGCTGCCGGTGTGAAGAGATTGGTTTGGGACTCACAACAGGGCACTGCTTGGCTCTGTGTTGTTTTTTTCTTTGAACTGTTAGGGGAATATATGTGAACTGGGAGGGTGTTGGGGGAGATGAGGGGGTTATGGTATAACCAGGAGACGGGTGGTCCTCTTTTGAGATTGGGCTAGGGAGGGCAGGCAGGAGGAAACCACAGGGAAGCTCATCCATGACCGATGAAACTTTAGGAGGGCGATCGAAGGATCGGGGGCAGAGGAGAGGGTGGGATTGGGGCTTGGGGAAGAGAGAGAGAGAGCATTTAAGCTGGGTAGGGAGACAAGGAAGAAAGGCAAAGTCAGGGTGGATTGGATCCCATGTTATGATTCAGTGGATGGATAATGGCCCGTATTAATATACTTTCTTGGAATGTTAAAGAGCTTAGAGGTAGACGTAAAAGAATGGTCATTCTCAGGCATATCAATTACTTGGGGGCGCATATAGCTGCTTTGCAAGAAACACATTTATTGATGGAAGAATTAAGCTGTCTCAAAAAACTATGGGTGGGCCAGGTGTATGGGCAGGGTAAGGAAAAAGCATCGGGGGGGTGGCGATTTTGGTAAGAAACAATTGCCCCTTTAGGATGGAACAGGGGTTGTTAAGGGAGGATGGTAGGGGGATATATGTGTCCAGGGATTTAGCTGGCAAGGCAATTTCTTTTGCCTCTATTTATGGTCCCACTCACTCTTCCGCAGATTTTTTTGCCTCTATAGAAAGCGACATTACAGCCTTGCCTACAGAGCTTCTTATTTTGGCTGGGGACTGGAATGTGTGTGCCAGTAATTGGGAGGATAAGATTCCTCCATCTGGTAAACCCTTAACCAAAGCACAGGTTGCCTTGAACAAGATGGTGGAAGCGACAGCTCTGGTGGATCCGTGCAGGACCCATTCTATGAAGGGCAGCTCTATGACCTTTTATTCTGGAGCTCACAAGTCCCAGTCGCGTATTGACTTCTTTCTGGTCAGTAGTGCGGTCCTCAGGGAAGTGAAGAGAATGACAACTGAGACCAGGGTTCTCTCAGATCATTCCCCCATCTTGCTGCTGTGGGAACCAGCTCCTGCTCCTCCCAAGTCAGTCAGGTGGAGATTGAATGATTTCATGCTAGCAGAACCTAAGGTTCAAGAAGAGCTTGATGAGCATTTGAAGGGATTCATTCAGTCTCAGTTACCATCTTTACAAGACCAAAAGCTGGCGTGGCCGACATGTAAGGTATTATATGTAGGGGCGGTTCAGACTTTAGCAGCTAGAAGGAATAGACTGAGGAAGGCCAAGGAGGAATTTATTCTGGGGGCGATAGCTTCGTTATCTCCCTTGGAGGGGTCCTCAGAGGAAATTGATAGAGAACTTAAATCCCTAAGAGGGGAATGGGAGGATATTAGATATGGTAAGGTAGAACTTTGGTTGGATAGGATGCAGGCTAAATATCTCCTTCAGGGATGCCCGAGTGGCTTGCTAGCGGCTAGGATTAGGAATGGGAAGCTAGTAGAACTATTACTTGATTTGGTATGAGGGCAGTTGATAGTAGATCCTGAAAGAATAGCAGAGGCATTTGCATCCTATTTCACTGGTATATATGGATTGGGAAATGCAGTAGGAGAAGTGAAGTGAATGCTTTTCTTGAGATTATCCTCCCAGTTCTGGATGAAGTACAGGCTAGTAAGATTGCGGCTCCCATTACAGAGCCGAGATACTGGGGGTGGTGCAGTCTTTGCCGATGGGCAAGACTCGGGACCAGATGGTCTTCACACAAGTCTACCAAGCACATATTAGGGACGATACTTCCTCTGTTACTAGACTTTTATAATACCATTATGCGAGAGGGTTGCCCCACCGCCCCTATACCAAGCATTTATTTCCATCATTCCCAAGCCAGATAAACCTAGGGATAGGGTTGATAGCTATAGACCTATAGCTTTAATGAACCAGGATATTAAGATTTTAACAAGAATTTTGTCTAATAGAATACTGAGTATTGCGCCATTTCTGATCAGTGAGGAGCAGGTGGTTATGCCAGGAGGGAGCTCAGGATGCTCATAGGAAGCTGCACCATATAATTGCCCATGCATCGATTCCCAATTACCCTTAGCTCCAATATCATTGGATGCCGAAAAGGCATTTGATAGGGTTTCTCATGGGTTTTTGTTTGCCACAATGCGGAAGATGGGTTTTCCGGAGGGCTTGCTTAAGGGTATTGAACATCTCTACGCTGCCCCTACAGCTAGGGTCTTATGCAATGGGTACAGTTCACAAGAAGTGTTATTGAAGAATGGGACTAGACAGGGATGCCCCCTATCACCAATACTATTTAATATCTATCTAGAACCCCTGTTGAGAGCCCTTAAGGAGGACAAACTTATCAAAGGGGTAAGGATAGGGGGGAGGGAACTTAAGTTTACAGTGTTTGTAGATGATATCTTGTTACACTTAGAGGACCCAGCTGGTAGCTTTGAGAGAGCACGAGATCTGATCGAGCATTTTTCAGTGGTGTCAAATTATAAACTGAATTTAACTAAAACTCAAGTTCTCCCCTTGACCCCACATGTATTCAGGGCGGATTTTGCTCACTTTTGCCTCCAGTGGAGGGCGGATGAGATAAAATATTTGGGTATCCGGGTCACGGCAAATAGTGAAAGAGGGGCTGACACCAACATGGAGGGGGTGATATTGACTATAAAGGAGACATATTGAGATGGAACAAGCTCCTTTGAATTTTACAGCTAGACTCGGCCTTATTAAAAAATGAATATGTTGCCCAGGCTTCTATACCCACTATATATTGCCCAGTATGACATACCTGCTACTTGGTTCAAGGTTATTAGGACGCTTCTCTCGGACTTCTATGGAATTCTAAGCCACCTAAAGCAATATGATTCACTTCGCTTGCCCCAGCTGAGGGTGGGGTCAAGCTGCCCGATCTTTTTTATATTATGTGGCAGGGCAATTGGGTTGCATGCTTCATTAGGGAGACTGTAGGTGAAACCTACACCCCAACATGGTTGCAAATCGAGAGGCAGATTTTAAGAGCGTGATTTCGCCTGAGGCATTAATATATACCAACTTGGTAAGGGTGTTTAGCAAAGAAGGTGGGAGCCCGATTGGGAAGTCACTGAGGCGTGGTGGTCCTTTCTCTCCCAGCACAAAGGAAATTGCAGTTGAAATCCTGGGACCAACCATTGGTTGGTAACCCCACATTTGAAATTGAGGCGGATGATAAGCGATCGTTGGGCCTTCCAGGTGAGGGGTTTAGGGTGAGGATCTTGTTCAGGGTGTGAGGGTTGTTATCCCTGCCTCCATGGAGGGTTGCCTTTTTCAAAAAATTGCAACTGATTCGGTTGTTGGAGCCAGTGGTGAGAAAGATAGGAGGGTTCTCAGATGGGTCATTTACATGGGACCTCTTGGACGCAGTAGACCCGAAGGAAAACGCCCTCTCTCAGATTTATAGGACGTTGTTGGAGTTTGTTAGTCCACTCCTGCCCACTCAGGTGGTGTATTGGGACAAGGTTATGGCTCCCAAGCATCTTGTCTGGGATTCAGTTTGGAAAGGCCTTAGGTACATACCAATTCCTAAGTTTAAAACCTGAAATATTTTATTGTGTCTGACCTCTATTTTACCTCGGCGAAACTTTGTGACAGAAAGCTTAGGCAGACGGACCACTGTTTTAGATGCGGATGGGAATTGGGGATTTACTTCATGTGATGTGGGTGTTGTAAAATTTCCCCTGTGGTTCGAAATTAGGCAGCGTATGGACTCGCTGATGAATTATTCGGAGTTCATCACCCCAGAGGTGTGTTCTGGGTGATTTTTCCAAAGTCCCTGGGATCCTAGCCAAATTTCATTTGGCTCTGATGACGGCATTGGTTAAGTCTTTTCTAGTCCGGCACTGGAAAGATGACCAGGAGTACTCTTATGGCCAGTGGGGATGGGACCTGTTGGTCATATTGGGTAGGATAAAGAGGCAGCTCTGGAGTGAGGGGAACAAACAGTTATATGCCAAGAGGTGGGCAACTCTGGAAGCGATCTATTCACTATAGAGATCATTTTAGGTTCGTCTGTCATCCTCGGTGTAGTAAGGGCTTGGTTTTTTCTTTTATCTCTGGTAAAGAGATAGGTTAATTAATATTTGGTTCATGTGAGGGGTAAAGTGGTCATTATTTAGATTTTTGGGATCCTAGTAAGGGTTTGGAGGAACCAGAATGTATGCCTTTCAGAGATTAAATGGGATGCTCTCTCTCTCTCTTTAGGGGATATAGTAGGACTCCACCTCTGATCTAACTCTAGGTGCCCTCTTTTTTCTTTCTTTTTGGATCACGCACCTTTGGTTTGGTGCTCTGAGATAATATAGGGGTATACGTTGCTTAGACTCCTGTTTGGATTCCCTTTCTTTCTTGCTTTTCCCTTTCTTTTCTTTTCTTTCACTCTCCTTTTTTTTCTATATATATGTGTGAGGAAATGTTTTGGTTTACTTATTTAGTCTACATCTACGGATAGTATAGTATTTTTGGCAATGAGGATTGTAGATGTCTATACAGGGGTCATTATTGATATATTTGCTGCTCAGGGATGGACTCCTGCTGGGTATGTGTATATATGGGATTGTGAATAGTTCATACAGCCAGTTTTGGGCTGTATCCTGGGTTCCAGGTGCTTGTTTTGTTTTTTCTTTTTGTTGTAATGGATGTCCTGTATTATTCAAATCTAATAAACAGTTGTTGAAAAAAAAAAAAAAAAGAAGTGATTCCATCATTTTCCCTACCACTGAGGTCAAACTTATAGGTCTGTAGTTTCCTGCTTCTGCCTTGCTTCCACTTTTGTAAAGGGGAATTACATCTGCCCTCCTCCAGTCCTCAGGCACCACCCCATCCTGCCACGATTTGTTAAAAAGTGTGGTCAGTGGTGTCACTAGGTCCCCTCTTAGTTCTTTTAGGATTCTGGGGTGAATCCCGTCAGGCCCCATTGCTTTGTCCACTTTGAGTTTTAGGAGTTCTTTCAGTACTCTTTCTTCTGTGAATGGACTGGTGTCAACACCCCTACCCAGAGTGCTTCTACTGTCTGGTTTAGGTAACTGCTCCTCATCTTCTTTGGTGAATACTGAGCAAAAGTATTCATTCAGTATCTCTGCCTTTTCACTGTCTCCCTCTACCGACCTCCCCTCTCCTTTATTAATCTTCACTATCCCTCCCTTAACCTTTCTATGCTCCCTAATGTTCCTATAAAAAGGTTTTATCCTCTTTTTTGACCGAGTTGGCTAATTTTTCCTCGGTTTGTGCCTTTGCTATTCTGACTGCTTTTCCTACTTCTTTCTGCTTTAATTGATACAGTTCTCTGTCGTGCTCCTTCTGTGATTCCTTATACTTTTTGAATGCAGCCTTTTTCTCCTTAACCTTCCCTGCCACCTCTTTTGAGAACCATAGTGGTTTTTTACTCCGCTTTGTTTTCTTTATTTGTTTTACACAAAGACTTGTTGCCTCTATGATGGCAGTTTTGATTTTTCTCCATTGTTCTTCCACCCCCTCCTATTTGGCCATTTGCTAGTGCATTCTTCAGGTGTTCACCCATTTTGCCAAAGTCAGCTCTTCTAAAGTCCAGTATCCTTGTTTTTGTATGGCTTATCTCCATGGTTGTGCTCATTGTGAAGCACACTGTGCAGTGGTCGCTTGTTCCCAGATGTCTACCGACTTCTAAATTTGTGATCCTCTCTCCATTTGAGAGTACCAGGTCTAGTATTGCTCCCTCCCGAGTGGGTTCCAGCACTAGCTGTCTAAGGCATACCCCTGCAGGGCATCGAGAATGACCCTGCTCTTGGATGTGGCTGCAGCACATGTCCTCCAGGTAACATCTGGCATATTCAGGTCCCCCATCAACAGTATCTCCTCTTTTTCAGCTATTTTGAGAATGTCCTCTATCATTCTCTTGTCCATTTCCTCCCCTTGAGATGGGGGTCTGTATACAACCCCTGTGCGGATTGTGATGCCATTCCCCATCTCCAAGGTGACCCAAAGTGCCTCTTGTCCTCCCCCTTTACTTTTTAGTTCTGTAGCTTTGATCCCTTCCCTTATGTATAGAGCTACGCCACCTCCTCTTTTGCCTTCCCTGTCCCTTCTGTAGATTGTGTACCCTGGTATGTTGACATCCCAGTCATGGTTCTCAGTGTACCATGTTTCTGTGACTGCCACAATATCCAATTGTTCATCTTCCATCAAAGCTACTAGCTCAGAAAGCTTGTTTCCCAGACTACTGGCATTGGTAGTCATTGCCCTCCATTTAATGTTGGCTTTATACTTTTTTTTCCCCAATCCCTGCTCTTATTGCTCTTACCTATTTTACCATTTACCCCACCCTGCCCTGTGTTGAGCTCTGTACCTCAGTGTTTACCCTACTACCTGCCATGTTTTGTGGGGGGAGGCTTGACTTTTCCTGCCTTTTATCAGTACCTCCCCCCTTTTCTAGTGTAAAAGCTTGCCAAGGAAGCATTTAAACCCGTCACCTAGGAGCTTGGTCCCCTTTGTGGACAAATGCAGACCGTCATACCAGTATAGACCTTTATCTTTCCAGGTGGACCCCCCAGTCCCCAATGAAGCCAAAGCCCTGTGCTCTGCACCAGTTTTGCAACCATTCATTAAACTGCATGGTGTGTAGTACCCTAGCCTCACTCCTGCCATGGACTGGTAGCACCTCTGAGAAGGTTATTGTGCTTGCTACCTGTCTGAGGCCCCTCCCCAACTCCACAAATTCATTCTGCACTGCACTGGTCCCATGCCTAGCAAGGTCATTTGTCCCAAGGTGGACAATGATATCTAGTTTACTCTTCTGTGATGCTGCTTCTGCAATTATGAGGATTCCCTTCTTGTCCCTCCAAGCCATGGCACCAGGCAGGCAGCTTACTTCCTTCTCTCCCTTCCCCAGTTCTAGCCCCCTAACAATTGAGTGGGATCTGTCCCATGAGAGGGAACGTCTGGACTGTGTTGCAGATGACCACTTGGACAGATGGGGTCATCAGGATCTTCTATCATCAGGATCAGGATCAGGATATCATCAGTTGGCTTATGAGCCACAAGGAGAACTTCAACAATGCATGGGAAACCTCAAAGTGTGAGAGTTCTATTTCCTCAGGGCCAGAATGAGACCACAAGAATGAGGGTGCACAGTTCCACCCACAGCTTGACCTGAACCCTCTGAATCAGCTGTAATGGAGGAAATGTATAAAGGAATCTTCCTCTCTAGGAGATGGACAATGTTTCTCATCAGAATACTCCAGGCCCTGGAGCAACCGAGCAAAAGCACTACAGTTTTGCATTGTGCGGGGAAGCAAAAAAAGCAAGATCCTGATGACCCCATCTGTCCAAGTGATCATCTGCAACACAGTCCAGACGTTCCCTCTCATGGGACAGATTCCAGGACCAACTAAGGTGATCCACCAGGACATTGAGGGAGCAAGGCAGAAATATAGCCATGAGAAAAACATTGTGTTCCATTGCCCAAAGCCAGGCCTTTATTACTTCCCTGAAGAGGAGAATAGAAGTGACCTCCACCTTGTTCATTGATGTAAAGCATCAGTGAAACATTGTTCACCTGAACCAGCAGGTTGGAAAATGACAGTGAAGGACTGCAGGCCAAGTAGAGTACCCTCATCTCCAAAGTGTTACTGAGGAGAAAGTGATCGGGGGATGGACCACAGACTTTTTGACCAGAATGTCCTGAGATGAGCACCGCAGCTGGATCCTGAGGCAGCCATTGCATTGACCATCAGGGACAAGCAACGGAAAAAAGGAGAACCTTTGTAACTTCAAGTTTATTGAAAATCAGAAGTACATCACAGTAGTATTAAGCTTTGTACATCAGTAATGCTATTACTTAAACTAGCACCATATCAGAAGTTAAAGGATATACAGTATTCTCTGCAGTTTAACCTGCTGAAATGCAAGGTCCATAAAACTGTGTATGGAGTTCAACTGTGGAAGATAGTCCTGGTTCTACGTTTCCTGACTTTAGCTCTTGTCAAAACAAGGTACAATGTGCTTATCAGAAAATGGATGATTCATATATGTAACCAGACAATAAACATAAACATCAACTGTAAACTTAACAAAGTGTGTCATAGTAATAACATCAGTATAGTGATCCCTTTCCTGCATGTGTTCCCCACCTCTATATAGAACACTCATGTGCCATTTTCCCATCAGTATGGTGTCCTATATTGCTCCAGTTTCTCCCATTCTTCTTAATACTTCTCTGTGATGAGTCTGATGTCTATTGTGATTTTTTCTATGTCTGCCAATTGTTGGACTCTTAGCCTGCCACTCAGAAAGAGATGGTATTGTGGCAGTAAGCCAGTGGCAAGTAAGGGTCTACACAGTCAAATAGAAGACATGAAACACTTCTCTGTGTGTTTGTCTTTTCAACCTTGGTAGGGCCAGTTCTAATATCAGTATTTCATATTTAAAGAGATGCCCCAGATAGTTTTCAGTTCATTTTTGATAAAATTTCAGTAGCCCTGAACTAAAGGGCATCAAGGAGACCCTTTGGTAAGGATGGAGCAATCAAGAGATTGATGAAGATAAGACATAGCAGGTCGTCAAAATGCTAAGCCCACTTGACACAGAGGAACCACAGAGGAATCTTCATGTGCAGGCATGCCAGAAGGATGGTGAGGATGGCCACTGCCATCAGCCCAATCAGTCTAAGAAAGCGTCTTACTGAGCAATAATGACTGGAAAATACCACCTGTGCCTGGGTATAAGAGCAGTGGTGGAGTCCTCCAGAAAGAAGGGCCTGCAAGCAGATGTGAGGAGGACAGCACTTATGTACTGCAGGCATGACAGGGGATTAGAACCAATTTTAGTTCATTGGCAGGGATGCCCAGCTGTTTGAACAGCTGGTGTATCCAAAACAAAGTGTAAAGGATGGCTTCCTGGAAGGAGGCTTTCAAGATCCAGTAATCCGGACGCAGGAACACATACAAACCTTCCCTCCTGTGGGCCACTGTGCAGCACTTGATGAACAAGTCAAGCCAAATGGAAAGGCATAAAAAAGATAATGAGAGCCCTCCAACATAAAGTGGTTACAGTTGGTGATTGTGAACCACCTTGATATGGAGGATAGCATCCTTCATATCCAGGATGCACATCCAATCCCCTTTCAGAAGCAGAGTAAGCAGGGACTGAAGAGAGACCATGGGCACCAAGGAGGGGAAGGGAGAGGGGAACGGGTATGCTGGCACCCACTCTCCAGGGCATGGGAGTAGCCATGGGCAGGACAAGGTAGGGCCTCTGGAAGGAACCTGGTAGGGCCTCTGGAAGGAACCTTACCATGACCATGAGGCTGAGGGGTAAGAGCCTTAAAGGGGAGCACAACATCATTTTGGAGGACTGCAATTCCCACAAGGCCATCTTCACATCATGGTTAAAATGATTCCAGCTGAAAAAGGGGCAATTAGCACTAACTGCTGGACATCAGTGACAAAGTCAGCCACCTTAAGCCAGGAACACTGTAGCACTGAATTCAAATGCCAGAAGAAGTAGCACAGGCAGATGCAGCTGATGCATCATCATCAGTGGACTGCAGAATATGCTTCCCAGCATTCAGGCCATGGGCGACTGTCTACTGGACCTCCACTTTAGTGAGCCTATCAGGCAGCTTGTCAGTTGTGGCTGAGATAGACTTCCAAAGTTATTCTGATATTTAATCATGTAAGCCTCCTAGTTAGCTATACGGCATAGGGTCATAATGTTGCATGACATTATGCCTCAGCAACATACCGTGCTGCCAATACAGCACAATTTATTGCTAGCGGCATATGTCTGTGTTCTGTGGGGAACTCATCACCCTGCACCCCCCACATTTTGGGTTGCTGCTCCCCAAACACCACCCAACTAAAGTAGCCAACTCCGGGGGGGGATTGACACTTAAATTCTCACGAAGTGTGAAAAATAAAAAACTTCCATGCATGTAGGAACGGGAATCGAAACCCAGTCCCAAACACACTGCCTGCCTCCCTTGTTGTCTGTGACTAATCCCTGTCAAGCCTCGGCAGGTGCTTGCCAGCCCCACCTCCCAGTAGAGGTCTTATCCTCTACCTGGGAAGAGTGAGAGGGTGAACTACCGCGCATACACCCTTTCACGGTTTTGCACCCTCTCATTCTTCCCTACCACGCTGTTCCTGTTGTGCAGTTTTGATGTGCACTATCAAGCATGTGAAATAGTAACCCAGTAAGTAGCTATACATAGGCAAAGGGCTCTGAAGCTTATCATCTTGCCCATGGCATCCAACTTCCTGGGGTCCTTGTCAGGAAGAAGAAACTAATATGATGAGGTGCTTTAGACCTGTCAGGGGCTGCCATTGTGACCACTGAATCAGTCTTTGGCTGAAATGAATAAATAGCTTTAGTAGTAGGAGCAAGATACTGCTTCTCAGTACAAGGCACAGCAGGAAGGGCATGAGGCCTGTGCAGACAGCCATAAAGGCATCCTCCAGACAAAAAAAATCATATGCAAGCACTCAAAGAGTTCACAAACACAAATGGCAGCCTACAGATAATAGTGCAAAATCAGCAAGCATTTATTGTGAGCAGTACAAAACGCCAGCTGAGAACACAGAACAAAAGCCCTAGTGGCTTACTCCAAAGTAGAGTGTATGGGAGTAACTATCACTGTAGTCACTCTAGAAACCTCCAGGAACTCATACAACAGCTTAATTTGGTTCAAGGTCAGTTGGCATTCATCTGTAACCCCCTCCCCTGGGCCGTGCCTGAAAATAGGCAGGATTTGTCTAGTGCACTTACCTGGTCAACAAAAACTAAATGAAAAAAAAATATATATATCTTGTAGGTTATTTTAGGAGGAGTCCTCCTCCTCAGTTGTAAAGCCACAAGAGTCCTGTGTGAGCACCAGGACAGCCTAAAAAGGAGATGTCCTCAGGGGGAGAACATAAGGTATAAACCACAGTGTCCTTACTACAGCATGACAGCATAGAGCTGGAGCAACACCCTGAGGCAGGAGCAGGTTACCTTTCTCCTCATAATCTAGGATTCACACCTAATCCTGCCTCACCTGGTTAGCTCCCCCCAACCCCTTACTCCCAACAAACTTCACCCCTCCCCCACGCATCTGTCCACCTCCACCTTACTCCCACCACCTTCAGCCTGACTTGACAAGGGCACCTACAGCCTGCTTCATCCCCCTCTTCTCTATTCCCCCTCTTCTTTGTCCAGTATCCTCTCCTTACTTCCCCGCTTTGCTTTTCCCACCTCTCAGTGACCTGACTGATGAAGTCATAATCAACTGACTGCACTCCCCCGTACTCTCTCACCTTCTTATCCTACCTGTCTTGCAATTGTTCCTATAGGTTGAAATCCCCACTGTAATCGTACATGTACTTTGTTCACCGACTAGCATGCTCATCTCTGTAACTGTGTGTCTATGCACCAAGCCTGTATTGTTAATAATCTACCTTCCTGCCAGAAATGCAAAATTCTAATTTGGAATGCACAGCCTCTGTAGTTTGTATTTTGTATCTGATGCAGAACCTTTGTAAAAGAACCTTTAGTTCAAAGGTATTTAATCCTAGCAATAAATAAATAAATAATAAAAAAAATCCTCTTTCATATGCTGGAGGTCAGAATTGTATTCATCCTCCTTCTCATCATCATCAGGGAGGGGAGGCTGCAAAAGATCCCTACAGGAAGCAAGCATCATTGGTACAGATGTTAACTATGGAGACTAAGGCACAAGAGCCAATGCCAGCATCAACAGTATTGACAGACCGGCAGGAAGCGTCAATGCATAGGCATCAATGGCAGGGTCTATATTTCTGTTTCTTAGGCAGAAATTATATAAACAGAGCTGACAAGGTCTGCAGCATAACCTGCATCTTGAAAACACCCATAGCAGGGACTGATGACCATCCCATAGATGCGCAGAAGCCCACTGAAGGAATTGGCCGAGATCTGCTACCAGTGGCAGAACCAGTGCAAGACCCTGACTTTCATGTCTCAGAGACTGTCAGGGGGCAGCAGAACCACAGCTGAAAGCCACAACCTGCGTCTCAGAAGTGAACTTAACTTTATCTCCTTTTAAGGGAGACCTGGAATGGGCAGGACAAGCCTCTGACAAGGAATCCTTATGCTTCCCTTGGTGTTAGTTCTTCTCTGAGTCCTTAGAAGGTCTGTTTTTTGATTTCTCTGAAGTCTTTGATATCCACAGTGGAGTTTTCTACACTGTCACTGACCCCTTAGGTGACTGGCAAGACATTGAATATGCAGAGCTGGTGGAGCACACATGAGAAACCAACATTGAAGGCAGTGCTGAATGTTCTGCACTCTTTATACCTTTTAGAAAGTCTTCTAAAACCTTTCAGTGATGTCTTCTTGTGACCTGGTTAAAACCCAGGCAAACACTGCAGTTCTTGACATCATGTGGGAGGCCTAGGCAGTGGACACCCTGTGTATGGCATATGGGCATCATCCTTGTAGATCTTTACTTTGTTGCAGTGTCAAAGGTGGAATAATGTTTTTTTATCCTTTGACAGCAGTATAAAATAGCACATGGAAAGAAAATGAAATTTTGAAAAACAGCAGAGACCGCAAGTTTTGGCGTTAATTGTCAGACTCTCTGATGAGCAGTTGATTGCAGAAGAAAGAATTGAGTAATGATGGGGCCACCCACATTACATAAGCAGCACTGATGTGCTTCCATGTGGGCAGCCTGAGCTGGCAAAAGTTTCTAGGTGGTTCTGAAGGAGATGCCATTGAAGATCTCTTAACGTGAATATACTGTAGTTCATTGTCCTCCAAAGTAATGATAGATATTTTCAAACTTGTTTAATTACACTGACATACTTCAAGCACTTCAGCAGCAACACATGTGATTTTTAAACATGTTGAAGTATGTCGCAGTAGAATTGTTTTAAATACAATGCATGTAAAACACTTTTGTGATACTTATGCAATGTTAATGGACAATATATCCTCACCCTTAATGGCTGAAAGTTAAAACTAGAAACCTCTGGCAAGGAAAACATCTTAAAAAATCCACAGCTGTATAGCTTGAGTTACTAGCACTTTTTGTTCAATAAATATTGTCCTTGCAATACTGCATAGGGGATGACAAAGTGTTTTAAAAGAGGACTGCATTTATTCTGCATGCCAGTCTTTTCTGTAGACACGGTTTTCCAATTGTTGTTTACATTCTGTTATTGTTCTGTCTTTACTGGCCTTTTTGCAAATTCAGTGGGTGTTAAACATTAGAGGAAAGCTCCACTTTAGAATTCTATATGGATGAGCAGTCCTTCTGATATACATTTTTTCACATAGACTTCATCATGAAGTGGGAAGAGCTGAGACTGTGCATATTCCCACCTAGGCAAACTTCACCAGTGAGGTAATGAAGTTTGTTATACTTCATGAAATCTATAGCAGATCACATGACTGATTTCATGTGCAATAGAATGGTCACATGGTACACTACAGTAAGAAGGTCATGATGAGATCCCCATGCACTATATACAATTCTACAGTGTTGGAAGAAAAAGCAGGAGCAGTTCTTCATATACTGAAGAAAATCAGTAGTATCAGAAAAATCATGAACAGAAATATTTGGTCAGTTTGAGGGTCAAGACATTGTAGAATGCATTTGAAAAGCTTTTGTTTACAGAAAAAAAGCATATGCTGTATTTCTCCTTATTCACGTAGTGTATCAAGCAATGCATCTCAGCTGAATCTGTTGGGAAGGGGGGGAGAGGCAGCTCACAGTTTTAGTGTTGCTTTACTAAATGCTTTTAAGGTTTATGTTTTTACAAGTGAATTATTATTTCCCTTAATTGTTTCTATGCTGACAACTGCTTCTGCGTGTATATACATTAAGACCCCGATTAACCAGAACCTCTCAATACAAAAAATTCCCATCTACCAAACTCAGGCTGTGTCATCCAACTTTCACCACATACTTTGTATGGCACTATCGCACTGTTTGTTATCATGAATGCAGATCAACTGTCACTCAGCTTATTGACACTGCCGTCACCAAAAGCTTTTAAAAGGGGCAAACGAACTGATGTAGTTTAGATGCAAACATGTCAGTTAAGAGGAAACAGATTGTTCTGACTAAGATGTAGAAATTGAGGACTCTTGAACACCGTGAGAAAAGCAAATGCTCTGTAGCCCTGGCTGCCAAATATAGTATTGGTAAAGCCACCATTATTGACATCAAAGATGAAAAAACAAACTGCATTCTTTTGCTATGACCATGGAAAGTACACTTGACATTGAGCAAAAATAACATGAAGGTCTGTGTAAGGTTAGCCACAATACTGCACTTTATCTATGGTTTAGACAGGAGTGGGAGAAAGGGATGCTAGTCTTGGAGCCGATTCTGAAGGAGGAGATGATTTTTCATCAAAAGCTTGGCTGCAAGTTTTTGTTTGTTGCTATCAGTGAATGACTAGACAGGTTTAAATCATGACATGGCATCAGGTAGCTATAGCTTTTTTGAAGAGAAGCTAGGTGCAGCTGATAACAGCGTAGCACCTCTCACACAACAGCTTTTAGCTATTGCTGCTTGAGAATCCTTTTTTCTTGATCAGCTCTATAATGCTGATAAGATGAGATTACTCTGGTTTGGTCTTCCTGACAAGACATTAGTTGGTGATACCGAAAAGGCTTTAGAAAAGTAGAATGTGTCAAAATTCTGAGCTGTATCAATGCTTCCAGGAGTCATCAGCTGTACCAGCTATGGTCAGCAAGTTGAGGGAGCCCCAGTGCTTCCATCATGTCAACATGAAAAACCTACCCCTTCAAAATGAAGTGCAGAAAATTGCATGGATGGATGGAGGCTGGCGTTTTCTTAAGTTGGTGTGTTGGTACAAGGGCGAGTTTGTCCCAAATGTGAAGTAGTTCCTGCACTCAAATAATCTGCCTATAAAAGCTCTGCTGCTGTTGGACAATTCCCTGACTCATGTTTCAATGCCATCAAATGAAACCTAAGATGGCACCATTAGCTGTTTATTCCTCCTGCCCAACACCACCTCCAAACTCCAGCCCTGTGATCAGGGTATACTAGAAATTTTCAACAGAAATTACAGGAAGAAACTTTTTCAAAAGGTGCTGGATGACAAAAAAACACAACCTTCAGTTTCAAGACATCATCAACGCACCCACCCTAAAAGATGTTGAGCTAGATTTTCAAACCCTTGAAAATTCTGCAGCTACAGGACAAAACCGACGCAAGGAGGTTTCCACTTGTGAAGCCACAGTTTTTACTGCAGCTGCATTATTTTCAAAAGTGGAGCCACTTTGTGACTGGCTCTATGATTTATGGCAGCTTGCAGCCATTTTTTTGGTGTAGCTGCAGGGAAAAGTTATGCCTGGTAGGACCAGGGGTAACATCCTCCACAGTTGTGTCAGCTGAAACTATGAAACTTCACAGATGTGAAGATTTCATCATACAAATGGGGCTGCAGTGTGGGACTTAGTTCCCATGTCATTTGAAAATCTAACTCCTTGCCTATATGGTTCTGAGGCATGGAATGCTGTCCATTGAGAAACAATTATGAAAATGGGGTCAAAGTCTGGCGTACTCAAGAGAAAAGAACCAGTCAAAAATACAGCACAAGCTGCCAGCCAGTTCATTCCCACAGTAAACCCTGTTACCCCAGTTACCCAAGTTACCACAGTAGCACCAGACACTGAAGCAGTGGTGGAGGCATGCTCCAAAATGGACACTCTTACTGAGATAGCGAGTAAACTTACTCTGAACATCTCAGAAGTAGAAATAAATTAATGGTTGACCTGTGATCTGGATGTGAACAACCATGAACATTTTGACAATGATGTTATCATCACTGTGGTCACATGAGGAATCAAAGCAGAACAATTAAATGAGGCAGATGAAGATGGCATGACTGGCAATGACCCTCTGACCAAAGTTCCCAGCTACAGTGAAGCTGAAGAATACTTTGGTAAGTGCTTACTGTAACTTCAAAAACAAGAGAAGTGCAATCCTATGCACCAGTTGTTCAGTAATCTACAAGCATAAGCCACCAGACTGAGAGTGGGAATGCAAAATCAAAAGACCATCACAGACTTAATTAACATGATATAGCAGAACTGTATAAAATGTCATTTCTTCTATACATGTTCACATGTACTGCATGGCATTATGAATTGTCCCTTAAAGCCTCAATATAGGTAAGTTTTTCAAAAATGTACAGTACTACTGCATGAGAAAGTGAAAAGCTCCTGAATCACAAAATTGCTCCATAGTCATCCCCTACTAGGGTTGCCACCTGTCAGGTTTTTTACCTGATGATCAGGTTTTCAGGGTCTCTATCAGGTAATCTGGTTTTGCTCTGTGCTGGTCATGTTTTTAAGCCATTTTGAGTGCTCACATACTTTTGAAACAGATTTTGTCATCTCATTCATTATTTCAGCTACATGTCCAGGTTACAGACAAGTTCTGTTGTCAGTATAGCCTTTTGTTTGTGAATGCAGTCATTCTGGGAGGTGTAAAGAATGGCCATTAACACCATTAGCACTTACTTAACCTAATCTTTTCCACTGTATTTTAAAGTGGCATAGCAACACTGCTGCCCCCACCTTTTGTAACAACACAGCCAGTTGTGTTCCACTTTCATACATTTTCATCTCTGACAGAATTTAGGCATTTTAAATGTTTTAAACTATTTTTTTCCTGAAGAAAAAAGTATGGTCACTTCTGTGACTTTGAAATAGCACTGTGGACAGGAAAAGGAAATACAGCCAGAAAAATATATAAAGTACAAATTATAGGAAACAATTTCTTTACTACGTATTATTATAGATCATGTATCTGTTGAATGCTATTTACAGTATTTCCTTTGTCTCTCCCCAGATCATATATGTAAATGGGATTTCTTTAATCTCTGTATTTTGATCTGGTAAATCAATGTCAATAAATAAATACATAAGTAAATAAATAACTAGGAATAACTTGGGAAAGTAATGTTAACAGGTACACTACAGTATCTTAACATTTTTGTTGAACTGCTGCTTTAAGCGTCATCTTTTATTGATACAACAAATAGCTTTCTAGGAGGAGCAATGCATGATGAGTCATAAAAATGGATGGGGCTAGGGGTGGAGCTTATGATCCATTTTTTGCCTCCTCCAAAGGTGGCAACCCTATTCCCTACACACCTAAAAACAGTGGCACAAGCAGCAGATAAAAAAGGGACAGAGCATCTATTCATAACACAGACTTCTCTATTATGAACCCCCAATTATCCAAACTAAATGGACGTCTCCCCAGTAGTTCACATGGTCGAAGTCCGACTCTATCTGCAGTTGTGGAAGTGAGCTGATTTCTTTTCAAATAGAAATCAAAAACATTATAGAAAAAATATTAATGAATGTGTGAGATTATCATTTTTTTGTGTGTAGGGCTGTGAAGTAACAGTTCTGTTGCACAGCTGAGTAATTAGGCATTTCCAATTTTTTCGAAAGTAAGAATTCAAAATATTACAGACAAATATTTTGGGGGGGTGAGAAAACAGTCAGTTATTTGTGTAGGGATGTAAAATTACAGTTTTGTTTGCAATTCAGTACATAGGTGATACACATGTTTCCTAAGATGGAAATCAGACATATTACAGAGAAAAGCTTTTTGTCTGTGTGAGGCCACTCTGTGAAACAACAGTCTTGTTGTGCAGTTAAGTACATAAGCAGTGCACATTTTTTTTTCTTAACTGAGAAATCAGAACTGTCACAGAAAAAAATGTTTTGGCTGGTTGAGACAACAGTCAATTGTTTGTATAGGACTGTGAAGCAACAGTCATGTTTGGCAGCTCAGTGCTTAGGCAGTGTACATTTTTTGTATAATCTGTGAAGCAACAGTCCTGTTATGCACTTCAAAGCTCACATCATTGATTTAGTGTGCATGGTGGTGTATGATCTGGGGAACTCAAGGAATGGGCAGTAGTGAGAATGGCCAGGGCAGGAGGCTGGTCATCAAGATAAGGAAAAGCAGAGATCATAACCACCAGATGTAGTTCAGTAAAATGCAGCACTGACCATTCAGAATCACATGGCAGAGGCAAGATGATAGCAGTTACTTGGCCGCTATGATTCTAGATGAATGGCTGGAACAGTGATCCCCAGCCAACACCCACAATAATTCCAGCACCTAAAGAAGTGGAGGCTGTTTCGAGTACTTGATTAGTTTCAAAGGCTGATGCTGAAGCCGACATTGAGTTAATAACCATTGGGAATTCTGGCACAGGGGATAGTAGCAGGGGAATATGCAGGGATTTAAAGTTATTTTTTGCTGCAGAAGTCAGGTGTGAGCAGATGTATCAACATCAGAGACTGATTTTATTTCAAGATCTTTTTCATTGTTTTAGTTCCTAATCTTTTCCTTCCTTTTGAATTACTGTCAGCGTCCGACCGTTCAGATAGTTTAGCAGCTCATCAGACCAATTTGAACATTGTACGTAGACCCGCTGTTACTTCTATCTTATTGGAATCGGTAATTGAAGCAGGGGTACTAGAGCCAATGGAATCTACTACAAGCAAAGAGGCAGCCACAGAAATTGAGCTGGAGGAACAATCCTACACTACAGCCGATGAAGAAGAGGACAGGTCTTCAGAGTCAGAGAAGTACTCTGAAAAAATTAACAATATGGGAATGGAGGCAAGTGAAAATTTAGGTATAATAGAGGAAATGTATATAATTCAAATGCATCATGTAATAGTGGGGGAAAAGTAGGGTTGCCACCTATCCATTTTTTGACTGGATAATCTGGTTTTTAGGGTCCTTAACTGGTCATCCGGTTTTGGTGACATGCAGTCCGGTTTTTGGGCCATTTTGAGTGCTCATATACTCTTAAAACTGTTGTATCAAATCATTCACTGTTTTGGCTGCATTACATGTCCAGGTTACAAAGAAGTTCTGCTGTCACAATCATTCAGACCTGCCCTTGTTTGTAAAACCAGACTATCTGAGAGGTGTAAAGTATGGCCATTAAGATCATTAGCAGTAAATGAACCTATTCTTTTCCACTCTGAATTTTAAGTATGGTCTTCTACTGCTATGACAGGAAACAGTTTTTACACCTTTATGTGCTCTCATGTGTTTCTTTTTGTTTATTCTATATTATAGTAAGTTTTAAACCCATTTTTGTTATATTAATAATCAACTTTTATTGCTTTTATCACTACATTTGCTCTAATTTTTTGTATTACCTGAACATTCCATGAAATTAGCTACACTTTGACAGGTCATTCAGATAAACAGCATGGAATGGTGTCTTTGAAATTGTGGAATGTCTTAGAAATATGAAAAGAAACAGCAGTAGCTGCTGAGGTAAAGGGGGACACAGTGCAGCATTAAGGGTACCACAAGCATTGATAATTAAGTTACCAAAAAAATGGTCAAAGAATCAGAATACATGGCTGACATAGAAATGAAAATGGGAGAGTGTTTAACAGAGGGCTGAGCAATAAGCTGTGGCTGAGCTTGGCACATCCAGCAGACCTGAGTTTGATTCCCACAACCTCCACTTAAATACTGTGGGACCCTGAACAAGTCATTTAACCTTCCTGTGCTCATGGGTCACTCCTGTAAGATGGGCTATGTGGCCTATGGGAGGTAACCTGGTTTCCAAAGAATAAAAATAAATAACTGAATAAATAAATAAAATAAATAACAGTATAAAAATAATTTCCTATCACTAGTAATGTCTATTTCAACATTACAAGTGGCTTTGGAGGAGGAGGAGTGATATACTCGCCAGTCATAAAAAAGGGGTGGAGCCAGAGACGGAGTTTGGGGTATTGTTTCATATCCATTTTTTACCTCATCCAAAGGTGGTAACCCTAGGGAAAGGGAATCAAGCAGTGAAGCTCTTATGCAGAGCCAGGGGATAAGAGACCCAGGGATTGAACAAGAGCCATGCAGCTCTATGATTACAGAAACTAGCAGGCCCAATACTACTTCCCAGACCAAGATAAGTGAATCTTTTCACCATAACCCCAATATTGAAGCACTAAATCAAATGAAGGATGAAATTAAGAAGGACATACAGAGTGGGTTTGCATCAGTCACTATAGCACTAATTAACTTGTCTAACTCTATTTTAGAGTTAAATAATTAATTTGAGCAGCTTCAGATGACAACAAATGAGGTGAAAGAGAGAGTGTGAATAACTTAGAGGAAAAAGTAAACCCTACTACCATTAAAGTATCCCAACATAGCCACATTATTTCAGAACTGCAACAACAAATAAATGACCTTGAAGATTAATCTCATCGACAGAACATTAAACTATTTGGACTACAGTACCTGAGGGTGTGGAGGAAAAGACCGATCCTGTTCCCTTCTTTGAAAAACCTATCACTACAGCACTTAATAGAAAGTATCTGGAAGAAAAAATAATATTGGATCATATGCACCAAGAGGGGGGAGGGGGGAGGGGGGTCAAAAAGGGCTGAAGACCTTTCAACCAGATATTCACACCCAGTATATTTAAAACCTCATTATTTCACAGATAGAGAACTCATCCTCAGACATGCCAGAATAAACAAGGACCTTTCAGCAGATGGTACAAATTTCTCAGCATACCCAGACTTTAGTGCTACTGCCATTCAAACTTGGCACACTTTTGATTAATGTTAAAAACCTGTGGAGACAAAAAGGAATCTGATTTGCCCTCCTTCCACCAACAAGACTAAGATTTTTCTTTCATGGAAAAGTTCAGATCTTTTCAGATCCAAAGAAAGCTAATGCTTTCCTAATAAATCCAGAAAATAATTCAGGATAAGAAAAATGACTTTTGGGGCTATGATGAAAGGCAACAGGGATATTATATCCTCCCCCCATTACCTTAGGACTTTGGATATCATGAAGAACTCTCATTATTGCAGAATGTAATGAAGAAAGAAGATACATGCTACAGAAAACAGAAGTTCATGGAAAAAAGGAAGAAAGAAGAAATGAACAATTTGGGAATCCCCCTTTCCCTTTTTTTCTTTTCTTTCTTCTCTCTCTCTCTCTCTCTCTGTCTCCCCCCACCCAAGGTGATATATTTCATGATTAATGGACTGACTGCAAACTTGTCTAGTGATGAGAACAGGGGTTTAAGGGAAGAATGTACCACCTCATATGTATATGTATGGCTAAATATTATAGAGATTAGAATCAGGGTAATTGTAACAAGAGGGGGCAAAGCATGTGGCCAGTTCACTTTGACCCTCTTTCCCACTGCTATAATGGTCGACTGAAAAGGAGGGGATACTGGAATACCTGAACATATGACCCGACCGCAGGTAAATATAAATCAATAAATACAAAATGTTATGATAAGGGAGGGAGTCTTCAACAGGTGATGTGGGGTGGGTAGGGAGGGAGGAGGGGCCTCCACTAATTTGTTGATGGTATTCAGTGCATTACAGAGAAAAAGGTGCCTTATATAAAAAAACAAGAAGTGGAGGCTTCTTGAGGAAAAGGTAATTCATGATAATGACAGGAGGGAACATCAAGTGAAGAAAAAGCAGAGGAGATGAAGGGTGACAATGATGATGTAACACATGCTTCCTGGAAACCTCAACCCCAACCCCAAAATAAGGCAAAAGTCAAAAGTGTGACCCAATGACAAGAATCTGATACCGCTATTAAGTATAAAGATAAAAGTCCCACAAATATGAAAGGTGACATTAACACCAACCAATACAGTGGGAAAACCCAGCCAGTCCAAGGTGTTCAAACAAATAAAAAACAGCCACAAGCCACACAACCAGAGACAGCAGTTGAGGAGGCACAACTCATGAGTCTGCATTCTGGCCATAGTGAGTTGCTGTCACCCATCCATATCCTTTGAGTGGAATTATTTTATTGATTCATTAGATGAGGGTTGGTAATATGCCAACTATGCCAGGCACATGTCAGATGTGATAAAACAGGTTCAGATATCTTAAATACAAACATTTATCTGGACAAAACACCAATGCAGGGCTGATGAGGTACTACAAGCATGTTATTTATCACACAGTCACAGCAAGAAGAGAGGCATGAATTTGATAAGGGAGACACCACTAGTGCTATTGGCATGTCACAGAAACTGAGGGAAAAAAATCACCTCCTTCTTGTTATCACAACAGGACTCACCATTGGGTGGGGGGTTACCCTTGGTCATGTACCTCTGTGGGTAAGTGGTGAAAAAAGTGTTTGATCGGAAAAAGTTAATTCATCAGGCAACAACAGTGCAGTTATTGATAAATTTTACAATTTTGTCTCAGTTATCACACAGTGTTAAGGGAATGCAAGGCTGCTTCAGCAGAAAAGCTTGCAGGTGATCTCTTGTTATACTCTGTCATAGAGAATGAGGATTCAGGAATCTGATAGTCTCACAGGAGCTGTGCAGTAACATGGGTGTCTCATCAGTGGTAGCAAAAAAATAAGAAGCACAAAAGTACAGCATACTCCAATGAATAGGTAAAAGCTGGAACAATTGTTTTAAGCAGGAGCTGCGCACTCACATGGAGGTCCCACCAATGGTAGCAAAAAAATAAGAAAAACAAAGACAGCATACTCCAATAAATAGGTGAAAGCTGGAACAAATTTATTAAGCCATAAATGGAGGTACAGAAAAAACATTTGCCAACCCTGATACTAGAGGTCTTCTGTCTCTTTATCAGGGGGAGTAGCTAGTTGTTGCAAAAGCCCTCCTCTTAACCTCCTCCAGATACAATCATTGGTTCAGATCTGAAAAGCTGGATCTGCCCATCACAGCAATCACAGAGTAGCATTATTAGTTTTAGTGCAAACTTCCTTAGTGGTAAAGCTTTAATCTATAATGAGGCTGAGGGGTAGGTAAGTTTTTGGGAGGACATTTGAGAACAATATGTCATAGAAAAGTTATTTTACCAAATAGTATGCACAATAAAGAAACTGCAATTTAAAATGCATATAAAACATGAAGCAATTAGTTGAATCTCAAACGAAATACATTTCTCACAGTTTTAGAAAATGTATCAATTGGTTCAAAAAATTCTCATAAATAAAATACTAATCAGGCTAATAATCCAAGAATTCTGTAGGATAAAGTGAAGCCTAGCCAAAATCAAAACTAGGCGCAGTCGCGCCTGTATATTAGAGTTGCATAACCACTTCTATGTTAAATCCACATCTTTGCACCTTAATAACTTTGCCCCCATTCAACCGAGTAAAATAAAAATTGGAAAACACAGCAACTGTGCCAGGATCTCTTACTCCTGTAAATTTCATGTAGATCAGTTCAGGGGAGGCAAAGTTACAGAGTTGCAAAAATACACAAAATCTCCGTTTTTGAAAATATTAAGACATTTTTTTGCCACCGGATAACTAAAACAAGCATTTGTCAATGCCGAATGTTGCTTGCTTCTATGTGCTGTTTAGGTATTTGGAAGTCATTGGAGTGTAAATATAGAAAATTTCTGAACTTACGGCGTCGCGTGCAGGACTGCATAGCTTGGCTGTCCATCAAAACAGTCATTTTGGTTTTTTTCACCAAATTTTCAACATAGCCATTTTAAGACCTCTGGTCATGAACAGTGTCACTGTGATTTTGCTAATGTGTCCCATACGGTGGTTTGCACAGGCTGCGCCATTATGCGCTACATAGGCGGAAACTGCGTTTTGGGCAGGATGTGAAAAATGACAGCTGTACTGCTCATAAGGAGGTGTGGTAAAATGGCAATGTTAAGAAAGAAACAGGTGAAATATTGAAAATTCACCAAACCTACGGCGTCGTGGGAACTGTGCAACGCAGACTCGTAAAACAGTCATTTTTAGGAATTCTTTCACCAAATTTTCAAAATTGCCATTTTAAGATCTCTGCTCATGAACAGTGACACTGTGATTTTCTTAATGTGTCCCATACACTGAGTTCGCACAACGACTGCGCCATTGTGCGCTACATGGGTGGAAACATGTTTTGGGTGAGATGTGAAAAATGACAGCTGTACTGCTCATAAGAAGGTGTGGAAAAATGGCAATGTTGAAAATCTGGAGTGGAAATATTGAAAATTCGCAAACCTACGAGCATACGTAGGAACTGCGTAACGCACGCTCGTAAAACAGTCATTTTTAAGAATTTTTTCACCAAATTTTCAACATAGCCATTTTAAGACCTCTGCTCATGAACAGTGTCACTGTGATTTTCTTAATGTGTCCCGTACATTGATTTTGCACACCGACTGTGCCATTCTGCGCTACATGGGTGGAAACACATTTTGGGTGAGATGTGAAAAATGACAGCTGTACTACTCATAAGAAGGTGTGGTAAAATGGCAATGTTGAAAATCTGGAGTGAAAATATTGAAATTTCGTGAACTTACGAGCCTGCATAGGAACTGCGCAACGCATGCTCGTAAAACAGTTATTTTTTGGAATTTTGGCACCAAATTTTCAACATGGGGGTTTTGGGCCCCCTTCTCATGAAAGATGTCACTGTCATGGTGGTATTTGGGCCCAAAGTGTGATTTCACAGTCACTGCTCAGTCACTGCGCGAAATCACCCTTTGGGCCCGAATAACGCCATGAGAGTGACATCATTCATGAGAAGGGGTCCCAAAAACCCCATGTTGAAAATTTGGTGCAAAAATTCCAAAATGGCTAAGATACAATAAAGTTGAAACCCCTATCTAGTCCATTATACAGCTTACCGGCATTTCCTCAGTTGCGGTTGGCTTTGAAGAGTGCAAAGCGTGTTCCCGGTCCACGAAGATCGTCAGCGCTGGAGTCGGAGGTAAGTATGGGGTGGGGTGTGTGGGAGGCTGGGTGTGCAGTGGGTGGGTGCAGGTTGTGGGAGGGGTCGGGAGATGCACCACGGGACGCTTTTGTCTTACAGGTAAAAAAAAAGATCGTGGGACCGTTTGCCACGCTGGGTGGCTCCCAGCATGGCACAAGGACTTCTGGGTGGGTGTTCAGCCGACAGGGATTGGGCACCCCGTCGGCGGGGACTGATTGCCACGCTGGGTGGTCTCCAGCATGGCACCAACTACTGGGGGAGGAGCGACTCAGCTCAACCCGGCGGGGATTGGGCACCGGTCGGCCTACAGATGCGTGTGGGGCGCGCACATCTGCGGATGGGGGAGCTGCGCGTGAGCAGCTTCTTATCGCTGCTCACTCAGCGTAGCTCCCCCTTTCAACTGTATGCCACTGCATTTTGGAGCGTGTCATAGACAGCTCCAAAATGCATTGGCTTACAGGGGCCGCGCCTGCCAGGACACTGCCTGAATTGGAGGAGGAGGTGACACACCTCTGAAATCTCTGATGATGGCACTATGTTTCTTGCACATGCGTGCAAGCAACATAAAAATAGGAGGCTTTGAAACCTGAACTTTCAGATTTGAAAGAGGTTAGTCCAATGTGTCTGCTTTGGTGGTTTTTAGGTCCCATTGTTAATTAGTTTTTAAATTATTTAATACAAATTTTCCATTTCTGAGCATGCACAGTTCAAAAAATCAACGTTCTATTCATAACTGAATTTTTGTGACAGCAGCTGTTTGCACTATATGACACAGCTGTCTTTAATAAATGACAGCTGTGTCATATAGTGCAACCCCTGATGCTGTCACCACTTGTAGGTCAGGGATGGGGCTACTGTCATTGTAGCCCTGCCAGACTGATTGTGCCTTCAACTGTATCTGCACACCGGGAGCCCCAATCCCTGGTGGGAGTGTATGTATGTATTTCTTTTACTTATTTATTTATTAGTACAATCTGACAATGGGATGCTCACCCCCAGTGTCAGATGCCCCAACAGCCCATTGTTTCATGTAACCCCCTCAAACAGTTGAGTGGGACACTGGGGAGCCTACCCCAGTGTACCCAGAGAGATTAAATTTATATTAATATCTGCAAAAAAGAAAAACGTCCCCTGATGCCTTTTTGCCTTTTAAACCTGAATAAAAGAAAATGGTCACTTGTTGGCCCTGCCCTTACCCTCCCCGCATCCCCACCTTTCCACTCAGTGCCCACCACCCCACCCCACCCTTACCCTATATTTACCTGCCAGGGTCGTCAGCTATCATCTTCTGTGGACTGGGACATGTCTGCACTTTTCAAAGCCAAACCACAAACTAAGAAATAAAACTTAGTGCTGTATAATGTATTTGGTGGATAGGAGCCAGTTGCACTATACGACACAGCTATCTTTTATTAAAGGACAGCTGTGTCGTATAGTGCAACTCACTCATATCAGCCAAAAACATTATACGGCACTAAGTTAAGGTGCCAGACCACACCTGGGAAGCCCACCCCTAGTGTCCCAAGTAGCTTATAAAAGAAAAAATTCATATAATCTGACACCAGGATGCCGACTCCCGGTATTGGACCCCCTCCCCCCTGCAGCCCCCTGTTTAATTATTACCGACATCAGGACCCCAACCCCTATGTTGGATTTAAGTATATCTCCCCCCAGCTTTATGGGAAACTTGGAAGCCCACTCCCAGTGTCCCAATATGGATGTTTAAAGTATGTCAACCTATGAAAAAAGAAAACAGTCCCCCAACGTCTTTTTTTTGTAACCTGTAAAAAAAGAAAACTGTCCCTTGCCATCTCCGCCATCCCCTTCCCCCATCCCGACCCCCCCCACTGAGCACCCACCACCCCACACCTCTCTTACCCTATACTTACCTGCTGCGGTCATATGCTGTCATCTTCTGAGGACGGGGACATGTCTGCACTCTTCAATGCCGAACCACAAGCTGAGGAGTTATGAGTAAGTGCCGTATAATGCATTTCAGTTTCGTTTTCAATTTATGTTGATATCTTCACAATTTTTAGGTATTTTTTTCACCAAATTTTCAACATGGACTTTTTGGGACCCCACCTCATGAATACTGTCACTGTCATTTCATTTTTCAGTCCCAAAAGGTGATTTAGTGGTCGCTGCACAAAATCACCTTTGGGGACCAATTAATGAAGTGACATTGCCAGTGTTCATGAGGTGTGGTCCCAAAAAGCCCATGTTGACAATCTGGTGAAAACATTCCAAAAAATGGGCGTGTTACGAGCTTGCATTGTGAAGTTTCTACGCAGGTGCATAACTTTGTTAATTTACAATATATTGACTCCAGATTTTCAACATACCCATTTTTTTCACACCACCTCATGAACAGTACAGCTGTCATTTCTCATATCCTGCCTGAAACATGTTTTCGCACCTGTGACATGGAATGATGTGGTCACTGTGTGGAATCATCTTTCGGTGCCAGTTAACAAAATGACAGTGCCAGTGCTCATGAGGTGGGGTCCAAAAAAGCCCATGTTGAAAATTTGATGAAAAAGATCCTTAAAATGGCTGTGTTACGAGTGTGTGTTGTGCAGTTTCTACGCAGGCACCTAACTTTGGTAATTTACAATATTTTGACTCCAGATTTTCAGCATACCCATTTTTTCACACCACCTTATGAACAGTTCAGCTGTCATTTCTCACATCCTGTCCAAAACATGTTTTTGCACCTGTGGTACAGAATGGTGTTTCAGCACGGATTTGAAATTTTCACCTATGGGGTATATGAGGTGGGGTCATAAGAAGAATATATTGAAAGTTTGGAGTCAAAATATTAATAAACAAAGAATTTATTAAGTAACATTGATTTCAGGGATATCTGTTGCCCCTCTTGGGAACACATTGCCTTGCTATGCCAGTGAGCTTAGGTCAGGTGTGAATTCAGTGAGCCAGTTTACTGAGACAAGGCTGATAGGGAAGGTGCTGCATCATGCCGCAGCAGTCATGGCCTGGGTAGGGATGGAGCAGAGTTTTGGCACAGACACCACACCCTGTGATGGATCAGGGAACCTCACCCACAGGGTATCGAGATGTGTGCTGGGGTCTGCTGGGCCAATCCACTGCATCATGACTGCCTCCAATATTGCATTTAGCTCATCTTGCAGGTCAATTATCACAAAAAGAAGGGGACATTTTGCAAAAAACTATGTTAATGGAGACATTAGGGTTGTAAAAATGCAAAGCGTGCCAAGTTAGGAAATGAAAAAACATTAGAGATTTGGGTCTCCGGAGTACTGGCGAAGAAGTGGTGGGGTGTTACTTGGGGTTGTCATCCCTAATTAACACCCCTACCCTGGATCAGACAAGTTCAAATGTGATGTCTTCACGCAGGGCTTGTAGTGAAGAAAGCTCTGACAGATTACGTTGGCCATACTGCATCACTATGAGGCACTAGGTTGGAGCTGTACCTTTTGCTTCAGACAGGAGGCTATGGGCTGGGGGGTGGGCATTAGGTTTAACAACCACAAGTAAGACCCCACCACTGATTCACCAATATTAGGGTTGAGTAAGCGCTCCTGTGTTAAACTCAAATGTCTGCACACCTTACTAACTTTGCCCACTTTCAACTGATTTACAAAATGAATGCATGAATTAGTGAATTCTTGCATGAATGCACGGGCATAACTTTGGTAATTTTCAATATTTTGACTAAAAATGTTCATTATACCCATTCCCAGGCTGGCTTATTTGTTTATTACTCTTTTGTGTGGACTGAGTCAAATGCCTTATTAAAGTTTAGGTAGGCCATGTCCATAGCCCCTCCTTGGTCTACTACTTTGGTCACCCAGTCAAAGACATCTATTACATTCATCTGACATGATCTTCCCGCTGTGAATCTATGCTGCCTTGGGTCCTGTGCACCGTTGGCCTATAGGTACTCAATAATTCTTTCTTTCAGAAGTGATTCCATAATTTTCCCTACCACTGAGGTCAAGCTAGCAGGTCTGTAGTTTCCTACCTCTGCTTTGCTCCCACTGTTGTGAAGGGGAATCACATCCGCCCTCCTCCAGTAAGCTTGTAGTGCTAATGATCACTGGGCCGTGGGCCTAAAGGTTAAGTGAGGTCTAAAACTAGTTTACCTTTGATTAGTAGCCAATTCTGGTAAAATTGACACAGCAAGATAGCAAGATAGTCTCTCTGTGGAGTTTGATTTTCTTCATAAAGGCTAATTAGCACTTCCAGATCTTCATGATCTTGGCAATGTTACCTGCATTTTCCAAAAACCCTATATTGCTGTTAGTACTGTAAAACTGTTTAAATTTGAATTTTCTGAAGAATTTGTTGACGTCAACATAAATGTCAAAAATGCTCATTGGGCCGGCCTGGTGGTGCGGAGGGTTGAGGCGCTGGACGCCACACCTCGCTCCCCACCAGTGACTCAGGTTTGGGAATGGACTCGGATCACTCAGGGGCTGGCAGGGGGAGGAAAGGATCAAGTGTCCATAGACTGCTCTCCTTCCTCAGGGAGGGGGGACAATGCAGTGTGCTGTAGACTGACACCTAGTGGTGGCTGGGTGTCAGCACAGGTGCGTTGCCCAGAAGAGGGGAGAGCACACATCCAGGGCATATGGCTACTTTCACAGAGGCAGGGGTCACTGCCACTTCCATTGCACAGTTCAGATCCCCAGGGGACAAAAGTGGAAAAAGGCCAGGAGCTGACGGGATCCATGATGACCCGACACGTTTGAGTCAGAGAATGAGTCCCTCCTAGGGAGAGCCAGAGCTACCTGTTGGGTCTGTGGAGGAGCAATAAAGTATAAAAATAAAAAAAAATGTTCACTGCAGGGCTGGGGTCAAAAATTTAGTCCCTTACTCACTACACTATTGTGCTGTTTTTAATTTGATATTCAAAATATTCAGGACTTGGTGTTTCTGTGAAGTAAGTTGCAAGACTCTGGTTTGGATGTTCCTTCCTCTACCTCTTTTCCCTCTGCATGTGCACCTTCACTTCTTCCCCCAGTGGCTTTGTTGTCTTTTTATGTTTGATGTAATAACATAATAACTACACACTTGCCAATATACCACTTACTGGTACCATTGAAGAAAAAGATTTAGGTGTTATAATAGGCCCTGATTTTAAGTTTAGCACACACTGTAGATTTCAGATAAAAAAAGCCAATCAAAACTTAAATTGTATTTTACAATATATTGCTAGTAGGGAGGCCAAAGTGCTAATTCCACTCTATGTAGCCCCGGTCAGACCCCACTTAGAGTATGCTATACAGGTATGGTCTCCTCAAAATAGGGAGGACATTGTTAAAATGGAATCTGTCCAGAGAAGATTTACCAAATCTATTCAGGGGATGAAGGCATTATCATATCCAGCTAGATTCAAGTCTCTAAATTTATATTCATTATGTTATAGGAGGTTTAGAGGTCATATGTGCCTCTTATATAAGGTAATTGGTGATTCCAACTGTCATACTGAATTAGGAATTTTTCCAAGAATGGATGAATATGGTAGTAGAAGGCACAATAAACAATTAATACAATCCAAATGGAAACACGATATACGTAAGTACTGGTATAGCCAGAGGGTGGTGACTCCTTGAAATGCCTTAACTGGTGCAGTAATTGACAGTGGGAGTATGAACCAGTTTAAGAATAATTTAGATCTGCATTTTGGTGATATGAAAATTCAGTTTTGATGCTAGATATAAATGGGAAAGCTCTATGGATGCAAGTCTATTTGCTTATAAACATCTATGAAATCTATGTGCATGAACACCAAAGCCTAGATATATTCAAAAGGTTGCGAATGGCGCAACAGTGTTAGCCATGCAGAACCCACTGATACACACCCCCGCACGATATCTGTGCGGAAAAGCACGCACAAATCCCAATGTGCCAGAGGCATCAGAAGTATGCAGGCACAGGTAGGGGGCGTTCCCCATGCATAACCTGCACAGCCCGATATTCAGCCCGGGATCTGCAGAGCCATGCATGCGCAGCCCCTACTTGCGCCTGCACAAAGTTAAGCCAAACAAAAAGGAACAACTGATGGCCACTCACAGGTGAGCTGCCACATTGCAGGGTGCAACACAGTAGCTGCCACCTGTGGGTGGCCACCGAAGTTCCGGATGCACCTGGCGGCGCCCCCCCCATGCCCGATCGTGGGCATATGTTGAAAAATAAAGTCCCCGTCCAATATCCCTGGTGGTCCAGTGGACCACTATGTGCCCAATTGCGGGCATGTGTCATATTAAAAAAGACTGCCTCGTCCAATATCCCTGGTGGTCCAGTGGACGCTATGTGCCAGATCACCGGCATCATTATAATAACCCCCATCCAATATCCCTGGTGGTCCAGTGGGACCAATGCTGCCCGATCCGCGGGCATCCGTTTTAACAGAATTCGTCCTATTACCCTCGTGGTCTAGTGACCCCCTCCCACCCGCCCACTGAGGATCATTCACATATCTGGAGATGTGTGGTATGGTAGGGAGCTGCACCCACAGTGGCTCACGCTGTGAACCAATGGGCGTGCAGCCCTACCGAGGTGTCAGTCGGCGGGCGGCGGGGCGGCAGGAGGGTGGGGTGCTGCCGCCCACTGGCTGACCGGGGGGGAGCGGGACTGTGGGACTCAGTGGGCAGGTGGGGAGGGGGGGTACACTAGACCACCAGGGCAATAGGACCATGTGATTACAGCCTAATTTATATTAAACTGTGTAAGCAGGTTATTTCTTTTTTGGTTTTGTTTAAATGGTTATACATATCATTTATGCATCCAGTACACATGATGATACCAGACGCCCCTTGTGGCTTTGACCACTCTCTTGTATATTCAGATTAAACCTGTAAAAAAGAAAACCAACCATCAATGTCTGTTGCAGTCGCCACCATAACTGCCCTCCCCCAAGTCCAACCCATGTTATTATTATGGCACGGGGGTGCCCAATCCACCCTGCCAATTGCTGCCCCCACCCTGCCTGTTTTAGTTATGCAGCACTGATGCTGCCAAACATAACATTGAGACTGGGGTGCTCAATTCCCCAGTGTTGCCACCTGTAATAAAGAAACCCATTCCTCATCATTTTTACATTTTTTTAAACCTGTGAAAAAGAAAATCAACCGTCAATGTCAATTTGCATTGCTATTCCCCCCACCCAACCTTCCAGCTCAGCACCCACCACCCCACATGCCTCAAGCCCTTACTTACCCACTGGGGATCCTGGATCCAATGCAGTAATCCTGTCTGGACTGCAGACACATCTTCACCCTTCAAAGCCGGACTGCGAACTGAGGAAATCAGGTATGCGGTTCAATGTATTTCAATGGGGTTTTGAACTTAGTAGCATAACTTGGCCATTTTTGAATATTTTTCCCCCAAATTTTCAACATGCCTTTTGTGGAACCCCAACTCATGAACAATGACAGTGAAATTAGGCAAATCTGTCCCAAAAGGTGATTTCATGGTCACTGTGTGAAATCTCCTTTTGGGCAGGAGTTGAACATTTCCTCTACCCTTGTTCATGAGGTGGGGTCGTAAGCAGGATGTGTTGAAAATTTGCTGTAGAAATATTTAAAAACAACAAAGTTATGAGCCTATGTTGAGATTTGCAAACGCAAGCTCGTAATTTTGATAATTTTCAATATTTAGACCACAAATTTTCAACATAGCCATTTCTTCACAGCACCTCATGAATGTGACAGCTGCCATTTGTCAAATACTGGCCAAAGTGTGTTTTCATACCAGTGATGGGGAATGACATTTTGGTGGCATGTAATTACATTTTGGCAGGGATTTGAACATTTTTTAATTTACTGGGTTCATTAGGTGGGGTAATAAGAGGGCTATGCTGAAAATTTGGTGTACAAATATAGTAAAATGCCCAGGTTATGGCTAAAAGTTAACTATTTCAGCGTTCACTCATAACTTTGCTAATTTTCAATATTTTGACTCCAGCATAGTCATTTTTTCCCTCCACCTCATAGACGTGACATGTATAATTTTTAAAATCCTGGCCAAGATGTGTTTTTACACCTTTGGTGTGAAATGACAATTTGGCCAATATACTACAAATGGTACATGTCATATCTATAAGGCAAACCCTAAAACATGTATCTTTCAAAGTTGGGATCAAAATAAAAAAAAATTGTTTAACACGCATCAAATGTTTATTGTCCATTGACAAATGTTTGTTTCTTTTTGGTTTGTGCTGTGGCAATGAACAAAAAATAAACCTATTTGTTGGTATTCTTGGCAGCTGTTTGATGAAGTGATCCTTTTTCACGGGAGGCTGACCTGAACTGAATTGCTTCCCTTGGGATCTGGATCTTTGCTTCCTCCTACTTAGGGAGCATTGCAGTCTCTCCCAAGAAAATACCTGTTGTGATTCATAATCACTAAAGTCTCTCTTAAATTTATTTATCTAGTGTTCAAATGTTTGATTTTTGTGTTTGATCTATTTGTTTTGTGGATTAGTTTCAAAACTGGCAAAATCAGATTTTTCTTTGAGTTAACATTTTGGTTTGTCCTTGTACAACATCAGTACAGATTTTTATATTGTTCTTTACCCTGATCAGTTAGTATGCTAAGCAGCTCATTGCAGCATATCATAAGGGCCCTCTCCCATCTAGTTTTGTATACCTCTGAGATATATCCACCCGTATGAAATTTTATCAAGTCACAGTCCCCTGGGTGCCCATCTGTATTCTTTGTATTTTTCTGAAGATTCATTGCTATAAAATAGATTTATTTCTATGGTTTTCAGTTTTTCATACTATTAAAAAAGATGTTTTAAATCTGTAGATGTGTCAGTGTCAGTGTCTGTGTGCTCTTTAACAAAAATATTCCGGGTAACAAACAGCATTTTGAAGAGGCGTGACCACACTCTGTGCCATTCACTAAAGTGCTGGGTGGGGGAGACTACGTAGGCTGGGGCCCTACCATAGCCACTGCATGCCCCCCTCAAAGAGCACCCATCAGCCATGAGGGGACTGAACTCCCCCATCCCCACCATGCTGCACCACTTCTCCAGTCAGGCAGAGAGGGCTGGGGACAGCCACTGAGGCGCTTGCTCACTTCAAACACAATTCCGGGAACCACAGTGTCCTACAATACCCTGCTCTGCTTCAGGACCAGGATGGGCATCCAATTGGATGCCCGACTGTGTCCACTGTTCTGCCCCCACAAACCAGTGTGCCGGGGGACAGAGCCACAGATGAGTGGCAGGTTGTGGCTAGCAGTGGTGAATGTCATGTGTCACATGCCTGGCGACAAGTGCAGATGTGTGCATATGAAAATATGAAACTGCCAGCAGATACAGGCCAAATGGTCTATTACGTCTGCTCGATAGTGCCACACAGAGGTTAGACTCCTCCTGCTCCCCCTACCACTTTCCCCCTCTCTTCCACCCTCATTTTCCCACTGACTAGTATCTTGCCCTTAACCCTACCCCATCACCTTTTAAAGCTCTCCACTGTTTTAAAAGACAGCACTTCTTCAGGAAGCAAATTCCATCCCCTACCACCCTCTTCATGAAATAATGCTTCCTCGCCTCCCTCCTGACTCTACCCCCTACCAACTTCAGGCTCTGCCCCTTAGTAATCCCTTCTCCCTTTAATTGAAACATGCCCTCTGTACTAACTCTGTTGATGCCCTTTAAGTATTTAAAGGTTTCAATCATATTATCCCTTTCCCTTCTCTCCTCCAATGAGTACATGTTGTGGTCCCTCAATCTATCCTTACAAGGCTTCCCCTCCATACCTCTGATCATTTTAGTTGCCCTCCGCTGTACCCCCTCCAGTAACCTGATGTCCTTCTTTAAGAATGGGTTCCAGAACTGTACACAGTACTCCAAGTGCGGCCTCACCGGTGACCTGTACAGTGGCAGAATGACTTCCTCCCTACTAGAAGTGATTCCTCTAGCAATGCATCCCAGCATTCTATTGGCTTTTGCCATTGCTTTTCTACATTGAGATGAGAGGTTCATATTCTTTGTGATCATTACCCCCAAATCCTTTTCCTTCTCAGCGATGGACAGCTGAACTCCTCCCAGATGATAACTGTACCCAGGATTCCTCGCTCCGAAGTCCATGACCTTGCACCTCTTAGCATTGAAACCCAGCTTCCAAGTATCTGACCATTGCTCAAACCTTCCCAAATCTTCTTGGAGGCCTTTTCCTCCCTCTGCCCCTTCTACAACTGTACCTATATTGGTGTCATCAACAAATAGACTGATTCTGCTCTTAACGCTAACTGCTATATCAGCTGTGAAGATGTTAAACAGCACAGGCACCAGCACTGAATCCCATGGGAGCCCACTGGTGACTACCATATGAGTTGAGAGTTCCCCCACCACAACTACCCTCTGAAGTCTGTCCCCCAACCAGTTACCAACCCACTTAACCAGTTTCTCCCCTACTCTCAGGTTCCTCAATTTACTAGTTAATCTGCCATGCAGTACTGAGTCAAAGGCATTACTGAAATCCAGATACAGGACATCTGTGGCCCAACCAGTGTCGAATTCTTTTGTCACCAAGTCAAAAAAGTGAACCAGGTTTGTTTGACATAATCTCCCAGAGATACAACCATGCTTTTTGTTGTTAATAAGACCGTTCACATCCAAGAAGGTCACCAACCTTTCCTTTAGGATTGTTTCCATGAGCTGACCCACAAAGGATGTCAGACTGACTGGTCTGTAGTTACCAGGCTCATCCTTGGGACTGCTCTTGAGCAGGGGTACCGTGTGTGTCATCCTTCAGTCCTGAGACATGCACCCGTCTGGGCTGGGTATCTGCCTTTTGTGCATACCCAGCCTGAAATGGTGCATAGGCACCCATAGGACCATCAGCAGGTAGGAGGCAGAGGCACCTATAGGCTGGTGAGTCTCACACCAGTGGTGTGGAAATTAATGGAAACCCTGTTAAAGAAAAGCCTAATGGAGTATCTTGAATACAACAGGTTACAATACAAAAGGCAGGATGTTTTCATGGGGGTCATTCCAGATGAATCTGATTGATTTCTTTGACTGGGTTACCAGGGAAAAAGATCAATGAAGGGAAGTGAACATGGCTTACTTGGACTTCAGCGAGGTCTTCAGCCCTGTACCACAAAGGAGACTGATAAAGAAACTGGCAGTCCAAAAGGGTAAACTGGGTAAAAAAAATGGTTAAGGAATAGATGAGGGAAGATAGTGGTAAATGGTACTCACTCGGATGAGGGGAGAGTGACCAGTGGGGTGCCCACAGGGCTCAATAAGTGACACTGCAGAAAAAGTAAAATGGAAGGTATATATTGTTGCAAATGACACTAAAATTTGTAATAGGGTGGATACTAAGGAGGGGGTGGAGAGAATGAGTAGTGAGCTTAGAAACTTGGAGGACTGACTGAGGGCATGTGAGCTGCGATTCAATGCCAAAAAGTACAAAATCATGCACCTAGAAACCCAGAAGCTGAGTATGAAATTGAGAAGGGGGGTTACTGATGGTCTCTAAGCAGGGAAGAGACCTCAGCATTATCATATCTGGTGACCTCAAAGGGGCAGTGTGACAATGCAGTGGACAGGACCAATGAGATGCTGGGGTGCATAAGGAGAGGTATCACCAGCAGGAGGAGGGAAGTGGTGTTACCACTGTATCGGTTGCTGGTGAGACCCCAGATGAATGCCAACTTACCTTGAACTAGATTAAGCTGTTGGTGGTATTTTTAGTGAATGGGGGAAATTTGGCCAGGGCACTGGGGAAATTCCCCTACTCTTTTTCGAGAAGTGCCATGAGGTCTTTAACATCCACCTGAACTACAACCAGAACAGGCAGATGGGACCTCAGTTTAACATCTCATCTAAAAGATGGCACCTCAGGAGTGCAGCACCCTCCTCACACTGCACTGCAGTGTCAGTATTGGGATTTAACCCAAGTGCCTAGTGTGGGGATAGAACCCACAGCCTTCTGATCTCCCGGCCTCAGAGGCAAGTTTGTTACTTGCTGAGCCACTGACACAGACTAGACAGAGCTGTGGATGCCTGGAACAGTCTGCCTGCAAAGGTGATGGGAGCAAAAACAGTGGTGAGTTTCAAACATGCAGGGGATAGGCATAAGGGAATATTGCAAATAGGTGCAGAGGAGGGAAAGTTGATGGAGACCAGGTAGGGTCTGCAGAGACAGAAAAGGCAGGAAAAATCTGAGTAGACTGGTTAGGCCAAGTGGTCCTTTTCTGCTGACAATTCCTATATTTCTGGTTTGCTTTTGCTGTAGTTCTTCTACAATTTTCAGTATTATTCATTTTGACGACTACCACCACTCCTAGGTCCCTCTCACTCGATGTGGCTTGCAGTGACGCCTCCGCCCCAGGGTGTATACATGGCCCAGGTTTCTGACCCCCAGATGCAGCACCCTACACTTCTCTGCATTAAAACTCAATCCCCACCTCTTTGACCACCCCTCCAAGGTATGCAGATCCTTCTGGACTGTCTCTCACGCTTCGTCTCTGTCCGCCAGTGCTTCCAGTTTTGAGTCGTCTGCAAAGATACTCATCCTACTCCTAACCCCCTTCCCCAAAGTAGGAGAAATAAATTACAACTCTTTTCTCTAGGTTTGAACCCAGCAACCTTACTTTCACAGGCAAAAACACATCCTCTACATCACCAGACCATTTCTTTGTGTCTATCTTGCCCTGAATTCTTTCTATGTCACTGATGAACATATTAAAAAGTCCAGATGGACTGATGTTTGCAGGAAGACCTGCCCCTGCCTGCCATCAGGAGTATACTGCAAGCAACGTCACTGGTTGTTGATTCCAGTCCAAACTCATATCCTAAACCAGCTGCTGAGGAGATCCCCTCTGTGACAGCTGATGAACCAGAGTTGAACCAAACTGAGAATAACCAAATCAGCCCAACACTGCACCAGTGTGTAGATAGTTACATATTGTTGTAGGCACTGGAAGCCCAAGGCAGGGCTGTGCCTTGCAGACAGCCCAGACACAAAATTTATGTGCATGTCATCGGGCATATGACTAAAGATTGTTTGCTTGCTGGGCAATTAGTACACTCAAAGATAACGTGCAGTGCCCCGGAACTAAGAGGGCACCACAAAACACAAACAGGGACCCATCCTTCCAAGTCAAACAAAAAGTTACAAGTTTTGTTTTGGCTCCAATTTGTCCTGGAGCTCCCTGTCTTCCCTGCAGCCCCACAGACTCCTCCAAGTCCCTTTGTCCTTTTTCGCACTGTTTGGTGCTGAGAAGTGGGGCTGTGGGCAGGAAACCCTTCCTTTATTATGACAGCACTCCAATCCTTAGGGCTGTTGAGCAGGACCTCACCTTCCCTATAAATGGGCTGGGGAGTGGCTAACAGGGGAGTCTGTGGCCAAGTGTGGAGGGTGGAGGATGTCGGGAGCAGAGACGAAAAAAGTGTATCTGGAGTGTGTTTGTGGCTTCTCTGCATCACTCACTCCAAGAGGTGTCTGGCGGGCCCGTGGCAGCAGCAGTGGCTGTTGGGTAGGAGTGGCGGCTCCCTAACATAGTCCTCCAGTCCTCGGCCATGGTGGTGGGAACAGTGTTCTGTGAGGGACCAAGTGGTACTGCACAGTATTGGTCCCGGTGTAAAACATGCCCGGGTTCAATTAGTTCCACCCTTCCAGCAGCCCCAGCAGCACAGAGTAGCCAGGTGGGAGTGCAGCTCCCCTGCTACCTGTCTGAACTCCTGTAGTGCCATGGTTGTGAGTAGGCCATGTGCCAAAATATAAAATACTAAGTACCGCTTGCGCTTGATGGCCCCCATGAGGTGAAACCACAAAGGAAGGGGGGGAGGACCAGAAATCTGTGAGCTGAGTGCCTAGCAAGAGGGAGGAGTGGACCAGGGGCACGGATCAAGAGTCCCTTTGTATAAAATTGCACCATAAGTGTGGGGCAGGGCCAAGGAGCCAAGGCCCTGATAAATATTCCTTAGAAGGACAGACCCACACAGGCCTGGTGGCACAGAGTGCTTAGGCATTCTGCTTTACCTCACAACATGCCAGCAACCTGGGTTCGGATAATGACCTCAGGTCATTAGGGAACTGGCATGGGGGGGAGGGGAGGAGCAGGACTGAGCAGCCTAAAAGCAGCTCTCCTTTCTTGGGAAGGTTGTTGACCCCTGTAGTTCCACCACCACCTGGTGGAGGTCCAGTGGTGGCGTAGGTGGGAGGGGGTGTCACATAGGGAAGGCATCTTGAAGCGCAGCATGCCTGTGCCTCCACACACATGCTTGCATGCCTGAGACGGGGGGTAATGGGCAAAAATGAGAGTTAAATACCTATAAAATATAAATGAAAAAAAGGCCAGATGCACAGGAGACCCAGCATTAAAGACAAGGCTGGAGGCTCAATCAATATATATGAGAGAGGCTGGAGCAGGCTAGCGAGCCCCACGGACCCTGCAACGGGGTGGTTATTAATATTAATGATAAAGGGGTTTTGCTGCAGAGACAGACAGAGCAAAAACATCTTTAAAGGTACAGCACCCTCTTGGGGGGGGGGCTATGGCCTAAGTTGTCCATGGAGTTGTGTGGAGGTGTTCTGAGCCCCTGAACTAGACAGTGCTGTAGCCTGCCTGGCACTCCATAGTGACTAAATCCTACTGTGAAATAAACTGCCTAAATTTAAACTGTTTGCCAAAAACTGAACTGTTTGCTTGCAACCAGAACTGTGTTATTGGACTGCACCTTTGTGTACTGCAGGTCCAGTTTCTCCTTTGTTGCTCAGACCAGCTTCCTTAGAGCCTGACGCTAACCCAGGAAGGTCTCTGGCCCATCCTTCATCTGCAGCAGAACTGTCTCCAGTGACATCATCCTGCTTTGATGTTCTGCCATTGTGCTCCAGCATCAGTCCTGCCACAGTAAGTGTAGAGGGCCACTAGTGAGGTATCCGGTAACAAGTCAGCTTAGGGGCCACCCTGGCTCGAGAGTCAGGGACCACAGTTAACACTGTGTATGCCTTTTTCTTATTTTGCCGTCCATGTGCAAGTGTTATGCATACCAGTGTCACTGCATAGAGGCCTCCTGAGGGTTGCATCACTAGCAGTTTTCTTGTTGGCAGGTGACCTGGGTACTGGGGGACCTACCAGTGGTCATTGTTGCGGATCACCCAAAGAACCATCTGCCAACCAGGAGTCTTCAACTTTTTGCTGAGAGCTGCAGAGGATCTCCAAGCTCATCATTGTCCAAGTAGCAGTGTTCCCCTTTGTGTTCTTTTCATCCAGGGGATGTCCCATATGGCCTGTTTTTGAAAAGCGCTGATTGGGGTCAATGCCCACTTGTTGATCAGCAGACTCATTACAAAGTCCAAGCTTGGTTCATCTGCCATTTGTCATCTCGGCTGAGTGCATGCAGGACTTGGACTGAAAGGGGTTAACCCCTGTTATTTGGTTGACCAATTATTGATCCCATTTGTACTGTTTTGTTGCTTGTTCCATTATCCTGTAGTATTGTGGAAAACCAGTTATCTTGTTATTCCTCTTATTCCTTGTAAATAAACCTTTTGCATCTTGGTCCTTGAGTAAGCTTCCTGCTTCTCCTTCCAGTTTCATCTATCCTGTCCTGGAATTGTTAGAGAGTTATGAATCCTATTCCGCTGGAACCTTCAGCCCCTTACAAATGTACTACACCACAGTGATAGGTCACCAGAAATGCAACGTATGGGATCTGTAAAAGGATGATAGAAGAGTAGCACTATCCAACTTGTTTAATATCTGTGCACCTTCTAAACCACACATAAACTCTAAAGCCTCAGTCCTAGTACCAGGCATCGTGGGTATGCAAATATTTGTGCAGTGTAGGCTAACAAGGCTTCACCAGAACAGATATTGCCTTTTAATAGACATGCATATTTGATCCAGTGTAGGCTGTGAATGACAACCTACAGACAAGTGTTTTTGCCTGCTTGGATTTCTCAGTGCAGACACTGTCTCAGACAAGAGGGAATCCTGCAATTAATACACTCAGAGGTAACATATCCAACAGAGGCAGTTCATGAGAAGGAGTCTGCATAAGATATTTAAAGGATGCCAGGAGAGAACTATGCAACTGGTTTGGGTTCTCTGCATCTCTCTGTACCGTACACATATGATCTAAAGCCTCGAACCCAGGGCAAGGTATCATGACAAGGCATCATTAAACAAGTTGGGTGTTTCTTCTATCTCTTGGCATCCTACTATACCTGTAGATCTTGTGCAGTTCTGTAGTTGTAGACTGCCACTCAGGTATATTACCTTCAACTCTACAAATTGCCTGATTTCCGATGGCCAGATCTGGTACCTGGCTGTGACAGTGACTACTATACAGGGCACTGAGGAGTCAAAATAAGATGAAACACAAACATTCCTCAGATCTGTCATTCTGCAACATACTGGAAAGTTTTCCTAATGAAAGGTTTTCCTTAGTTGCTGCTGATGTATAGAGACTGTGGGAAAACACAATTTGAGAATAGTTTATTTATAAAATTACAGAATAAGAAAAATTGCAGTGTAATTCTAGTGCTTAAGTCAGTAGTTTGACAGAAAAATAAGGGACACAGTTATAATAGGTCATGCTGATGTGACTCACTGATCTCAGTTCTACCCTCAGTCAGAGATGTTGCATAACTCTGAAGTCAGTGACTCAAGTATACATGGTTTAAACAGGCAGCCTAGTAATACGATTCACGAGGTATAGCAAAATGAACAGTGTCTACCTAAAACAGGGATAAAGTTAATCAGCTAAGTAGTATAAAACAAGTGAAACCAAATTATTCTCAGATGTAAATTACCTAGATTCCTTTTGAAAGAAAACAATTTGGTAACAAAATAGTGGCTTAAAATTATTTTAATAATATTTGACATGTCTGTGTGCAGTTTTTGACTGTGGAAGAAGTAAGGATACCCAATTGCTAAGAGTGTAGCTGTGCAGCATGCATTGTGGCTGATTAGACATTTTTTAAAGAGGAAGGAAACACGACTGACGACACTTTGAACACTGTGGCTTTAATGTTTCTTTTAACAGAATTTTACTTGGGGTTAAAAGAATCAAGTATTTCTTGAAGGGTTTAAAATGGTCAAACAAATTTGAACTTTGAGCTTCAACCTGCTGTTGGCACCTGAAACTGTCTGCAAAATGTCACTGCAAATGACAGTGCCAAAGGCCATTAATATTATCATTACAAATAAACAAAAAAAAAAAGCATTGATCCCACTTTACTTTGGGTACACAGTATCTGCTTGCCCTTTGAAATGATGGTTAACAGGTTCTAAGGTTAAAAAAAAGTTGGCCATTGACAAATTCACTTCAGCCCTGATTCTACACCCATGAAATTGGCACGGCTACAATAATTCAGCTGAACATCTTTGGTTATCAATGAATAGTGCTCTGCAATATTTAATTTATGCTTTATTAAAAATATATACCTGTGGTTAAACCACCCTTCCACCTTATCCACACTCACTGAACTACTTTTTAACCCCTACCTATGCCTTCTGGCTGCTTTTCCCTCTTGCCCCCCTGTCCCCCCACTCCCTTCCCTTCCTTTACCATATTTTCCGAATCTACTTCCCCTTGATAGCCGACTAATGCACTATTACCCACCTTGGGTTGCTCATTCTCAAGCATTCTAGCACTTACTAGTCCTCTAGTCTCTCAAGGCACATAAATCCTAACGCCTTTTTTAGTTGTTTGCCAGTGATTTTTCTTTGTCAGTTTTGCTGTAATCGTTAGCACTATTGAATGTCATGTTATATTGTACCCTGTACTATCTTTGTTATGTATTATATCAACTCCCCTCCCCTTTACCCCCAGGGCGCACCATGAAATGAGCAACCTGCTGCTCAGTGTGCCTTTTCTGGTGAAACTTTTCAATAAATAAATTATATACATATACTGTAGATATCATTGCTCTGACAACATGGAATTGTACTTGTATTATAGGGAGTCCTCTCCATAGTGAATGTCTTTTTTAACTAAATGTGAGTGCGGGGGGGGGTTATTAACATAGATGGTATCAATTGTTATGTGGAATCTGGTGTGATGTGGTCTGTCTCCTTGTACGAACATACAAAATTTGCCAGCAGATAAAGGCCTAGAGGGCTATCAAGTCTGCTTGAATGTGCAGCTAGCACCCCTTATTCTGCAGTTGCCCCTGTCTTCCACCCTTCCCCTTCATTAACCATCCCCCTTGTCCTGTCCCATCCCCTTTTGAAGAAGTCTACTGTTCTACTGGATACCAATTTTGCAGGTAACGTATTCCACCCAGCTACCACCCTCTCTGTAAAAAAGTGTCTCCTCATCTCCCCCCTGAACCTTCCTCCCTCCAGTCTCATATCATGGCCCCTGGTGTCCCTCCCCTCCCTTACTTTGAACAGCCCTCTGTACCTGTCTTGTTCATTCCTTTCATGTATTTAAAAGGTTTTCAATCATGTCCCCCGTCCCTCCTCTCCTCCAGTGGTACATGTTCAACTCCCTCAGCCTCCTCTCATGTATGATAAGTCCCCAGCCCCTTGATCATCTTTGTCACCCTCGCTGCATCCCTCCAGTAACTTAATGTCCCTCTTCAGATATGGGTGCCAGTACTGCATGCAGTACTCCAGGTGCAGTCTAACTAATGACCTATACAGTGACAGAATCACCTCCTCCCTCCTCGAGGATACATCCCTTGCAATACAACCCAGCATTTTGTTGGCCTTTGCAGTTGCCTTCCTACACCGTGCCGTGTTGTTCATTGACCCTGTAATGAGCACCCCCAGATCCTTCTCCTCTTCCTCTGTCTGGGCTAGCTGCACTCCCCCCCAGCTGGTAACTCCTCCTTGGGTTCTTCATCACAAAATGCAGCACCTTGCACTTTTTGGCATTAAACCCCAGTTGCCAGGTGTCTGACCAGGTTTTAAGCTTTGCCAGATCATCTTGCAACCCCTGCCATCCCCCTAGGTCATCCACCACCGCTCCTACCTTGGTATCATCAGCAAACAGATTGATCTTGCTCTTGATGTCCCATGATATGTCTGCAGTGAATATACCAAACAGCACCGGTCCCAACACCGAGCCCTGTGGAACATCGGTCATCACTTCCCTTGGGTGTGAGAGCTCCCCACACACCACCACCCTCTGTTGCCTTCCCTGAAGCCAGTTTTCTACCCATCTCACCAGCTTTGCACCCACCCCTGTGCATACTAACTTACTTCCCAGCCTTCCATGTGGCACCGAGTCAAATGTAATGCAATACTGTGATGTCGTCTTGTCTATTTAAGTGCAATGGGTTTTAATTCAGGTTCATACCTTTGATAAAGGACCTCGCGTCCTAAACGCATCAGGGATTTACCTGTTTGTCCTTGTGGCAAATAAATTATGTTTTTTTAATGAAATATTATTTGGTGTTGGCTAATTTCAATGAGGTGGAGAGTGCCCAGTTCTTCATTTTATCTAGTGCTCTGCAATATTTAAATTCTGCTGACGAATTTTCCATGCAAGTCAGAATTTCATGAAAAATGAAGGAAATGTTCACCTCTCCACAATTCCTATGCCATTCCGGCAAAGTGTGGTTCCTCTATGGAGATACCTGCAGTGGAGACCAAGGAGGATGCTGGGACCCTCCACAAAGGAGACCCACAGGAGGGTGGTATGGGACCCCACTGGGGAAGGAAACAACTTCTGGTGGGGGACTCCATTGTTAGGAAGGTAGAACTGGGGGAGGAAGGGGAGAGGGAGGTAAGGTGCCTGCCTGGCGCCATGGCTTGGAGGGACAGGGAGTGAATCCTCAGGATTGCTGGAGCAGCTGCACAGGGGAGGGAGCCGGATGTCATTGTCCACCTAGGAATGAATGACCTGGCTAAGAAAGGGATTAGAGCAGTGCAGGAAGAGTTTGTGGAATTGGGGAGGGGCCTTAGACAGGTAGCACGCACAGTAACCTTCTCGGAGGTGCTGCCCAGCTATGGTGTAGGAGAGGCTAGGGTGTTCCGCACCATGGGATTCAATCAGTGGTTGAAAAACTGGTGCAGAGCACAGGGATTTGGCTTCATTGGGGACTGGGGGTCCACCTGGAGTGATGCAAGCTTATACTGGCATGATGGGCTGCTTCTGTCCAGGAGAGGAACCAGGATCCTAGGTGATAGGTTTAAATGCTTCATTGACAAGCATTTAAACTAGCCAAGGGGGGAGGCACTGGAAAGGAGCAGGGAAATCCTAGCCCCAAAAATCATGGTAGTAAGTGCGGTAAACACCAACATAGAGGTGGCGATAGGGAGAAGGGCAGGGTTAAATGGGGAAAGTGACAAAGGCAAGAAGGACAGGGATGGGGCAAAAAGGAGTTAGACCATCAGGAAATGGAGGGTAATGAGTACCAATGCCCATAGTATGGGCAACAAGCTCCCTGAGCTGGTGGCCTTGATGGAAGAGGGATGCCTGGATATTGTAGCAGTTACAGAAACATGGTACACAGAGAACCATGACTGGGATGTTAACATACCAGGGTACATAACCCACCAGAGAGGCAGGCAGGGGAGAAGAGGGGGAGGAGTAGCTCTCTATGTAAAAGAAGGGATAAAAGCAACTGAACAAAAAAGTAAACAGGGAGGAGAGGATGCACTGTGGGTCACATTGGAGACTGGAAAGGGCACCACAATCTGCACAGGGGTTGTGTACAGACCCCCATGTCAGGGGGAAGGAATGGACAAGGATATGATAAAAGGCATTCTTAGGATGGCAGAGAAAGGGGCCATACTGTTGATGGGAGACCTGAATATGCCAGATGTTAACTGGAGCACATTTGCTGCAGCCACATCCAAGAGCAGGGCCATTCTTGATGCCCTATAGGTGGCATGCCTCAGACAGCTAGTTTCGGAACCCACTCATGAGGGAGCAATCTTAGACCTCGTACTCTCAAATGGGGGCAGTGAGAGGATCTCGGATCTAGAAGTGGGTTGCCATCTGGGAACAAGTGACCATCAAACAGTGTGGTTCACGTTAAACTCAGCTACAGAGTCAAGAAATACAAAAGTGAGGGTACTGGACTTCAGGAGGGCTGACTTTGGCAAGATGGGAGAGTGCCTCAGAAAAACACTAGCAAACAGGCTAGAAGGAGGGGTGGAGCGACAATGGGGAATCATCAAAACTGCCATCACAGAGGCAACAAGACTTTGTGTGAAGCAAATAAACAAATCAAAATGAAAGAAAAAGCCACTATGGTTCTCAAAAGAGGTGGCTGGGAAAATCAGGGAGAAAGAGATAGCATTCAGGAAGTATAAGGAAACACAGAAGGAGCAGGACAGAGAGCTGTACCAGTTAAGGCAGAAAGAAGCAGGGAGGAAGTCAGAATAGCAAAGGCCCAAACTGAGGGAAAGATAGCCAACTCAGTTAAGAAGGGGGATAAAACCTTTTATAGGTACATCAGAGAGTGTAGAAAGACAAAGGGAGGGATAGTGAGGCTGACTAGAATGAATGGTGGGTGAGCAGAGGGGGACAGTGAAAAAGCAGGGATACTGAATGAATATTTCTGCTCAGTATTCACAAAAGAGGAGGGGGAAGTGCCTAATCCAATTAACAGAAGCACTCTTGACAGGGGGGTCGATCCCAGCCCTTTCACAGAAGAAAGGGTTCTGCAAGAACTCCTAAAACTGAAGGTGGACAAAGCAATGGGGCCTGATGGAATTCACCCCAGAATTCTAAAAGAATTAAGGGGGGAACTAGTGAAACCACTGATTACTCTTCTTAATAAATCATGGGAGGATGGTGTGGTTCCCGAGGACTGGAGGAAGGCGGATGTGATTCCCCTTCACAATAGTGGGACCAAGACAGAGGCAGGAAACTACAGACCTGTCAGTTTGACCTCTGTGGTAGTGAAAGTGATGGAGTCACTTCTGAAGGAAAGAATTGTTGAGTACCTAGAGGCCAGTGGGGCACAGGACCCAAGGCAGCATGGGTTCACAGCAGGAAGGTCATGTCAGATGAATCTAATAGATTTCTTTGACTGGGTGACCACAGTAGTAGACCAGGGAGGGGCTGTGGACATGGCCTACCTAGACTTTAGCAAGGCATTTGACACAGTCCCACACAAAAGATTAATAGTCAAATTAAACAGCCTGGGAGTGAGTCCCAGGGTGGTAGCCTGGGTTAAACATTGGCTGGACAACAGGACACAGAAGGTAATTGTAAATGGAGTCCACTCTGAAGAAAGAGGAGTTACTAGTGGAGTACCGCAGGGTTCAGTACTGGGTCCAGTCCTTTTTAATGTCTTTATAAGTGACATTGCAGAGGGACTGGAAGGAAAAGTATGCCTCTTTGCAGATGACACAAAGATCTGCAACAGGGTTGATACACAAGGAGGCATGTAAAGGATGAGAAGGGACTTGTCAAGGTTGGAGGAATGGTCAGAAGTATGGCAGTTAGGATTAATGCAAAGAAGTGCAAAATAATGCACCTGGGAAACAAGAACCCAGGGGAAGATTACACGGGGGGGGGTAGTAACAACAACAAAAAAGGAAAGGGACCTGGGCGTAATCATATCAGATGACCTTAAGGTTAGCAAGCAATGTGAGAAGGCAGTAGGGAGGGCTGGGGATACTGGGATTCATAGGGAGAGGCATCACCAGCAGAAACAGGAAGTTGTTATCCTCTGTACAGACACATTGGTGAGACCCCATCTGGAGTACTGCATCCAGTTCTGAAGACCCCATCTCCGCAAGGACATAGACAGAATAGAGGCAGTCCAGAGGAGGGCAACTAAAATGGTGCAGGGTCTGCAAGAGAAGCTGTACGAGGAGAGACTAAAGGAGCTTAATATGTATACCTTTGAGGAAAGATGGGAGAAGAGGGACATGATAGAAACTTTTAAGTACTTCAGTGGAATCAACAAAGTCCAAGAGGGTAGCATCTTTCAGAAAAAGAGACGTGCAAGAACAAGGGGACACAATTTAAAGATGGGGGATGCCTGGGCAATGTGAAGAAGTATTTTTCACAGAGAGGGTAGTGGATGCATGGAACAGCCTTCCTGAGGAGGTTGTGGGGTCTAAAACTGTGGGAGAATTCAAGAATGCATGCGACAGACATAAGGCAATTCTTGTGGGGGGTAGAAAGAAATAGGCTGTTGGTTAACTTGGATCTGCGGCCTATCCTGTAGGTAGGGAAATGGGCAGACTAGGTGGGCCAAGCGGTCCTTATCTGCCGTCAAAGTCTATGTTTCTAAATTGCAGGATTATGGCATGTATGGTGTTTTTCTTTTGAGAACTTTGGAGGAGGAGGAGGAGGAGGAGGAGTGTTTATTTATGGCACCCTTCCTCAGAGGCTCAGGGCCCCATTACATAAAAACAGAGTGTATTTCTGTGAGAGTAACTGCTCTCTTCTGTTATTAGGTAAGTAGATCACTGGTGTAACTGGGACTGGGACTGGGAGTAGATACTGCTGTAACTGGGAGTAGATACTGTTCTAACTGGCAAGATATACTATCATAGCTGGTGTGGTGGGACATTAGTGTATCAAAGATGAGAGTGGGGGCCACTAACACAACTGGTAGGAGACACTATTACAACTGGGAGGAGACACAGTTCTTAGTGGGGAGGCACTTCCTTAACTTAGAGGAGACACTTCCACAATTGTGGAGAAACTGGTGAAAGTGGGAGGAGAGACTATTGTAACATGGAAGTGAGACACTGATGTAACTGGAAGGAGCATAATTCTGGTACAACTGGGAGAAGACAGTGATATTACTTGGGGAGGAGAATGGTATACCTGGGAGAAGACAATGCTGTAACTATGGAGGGGAGACTCTGCTGCAGCTGAGACACTAGTGTAACTTGGAAGAGACATGCGCGGGATCTCGGCTCCACTTTTCAAATGTATTTAGCAGCACAAGATACTCTACTGGATTACATACCTCTTAACATAGGCGTTGCAAAACATTTAACTTTGGGACAGCATTCTGTGTCACCCGTGTCTTTGTGGTGGGGATATGCTCCCGGTGGGGCAGTTGAACCTACGTGGCCCGCTTGGTCCAAAAATAATTACAAAACTTGCAAAACAGGTAATAAAGATAATTTTTTTATATGCTGGGGCATTCCAGGGACATAGTTTGTGAAGTGTGTGCCTAAATAAGTAAAGTTTTATTTAGATGGCGCCCAATCCTGGAGGCTCTGGGTGTCTTATAGGTAATAAAACAGGGTGAGCAGACAATACACAAATAAATAATTTACATAATAAATTAATAAATAAAGTCATATTAAAATCAGCTAACATCTGCTGAAAAAGTTTTTTTTAAAAAGGTAGGTCTTCAGGCCCCCTTTAGGTGACTCCACCGAAGGTGCCTCCCTCAAAGATCTCAGAAAACAGTTCCAGAGGGTTGGACTTGACACCTTGAATGCATGATCAACTGAGGTTTTCAGCCTGACTCTCAGAACCGCTAGGAGGCCCTCAGTGGAGGAACAGAGGGGAGCATACTGGGATGGTGTAATGAGGTCAGACAGGTAGTCAGGGCCTGAGCCGTATAAGGCCTAGAGGCAGACAAGTCAACAGTGGCCAGAAACTGCAGGGCACAGCTGAGAGTGTCTCTTTAATTCCCTGGCTCTAGTGGGTTAGCAGTGGCACAGGAACAAGAGAGTCCAGGACTCAAGACTTGCTTCAGTTGAAGTGAAAAGCTCCCCCCCCCGAAATACTAAAAGCAAGTGAGATTTTATTATGTTCTTGAGAAGACTTGTATAATGAATATTAATAAATAAAAACATGCAGGACTGGGGCCATGTTGTAAAATGGAGAAATAAGCAGTCTAGGAAGAGTTATCAAGTTTAACTATTTACAAGACAGCATTTGAAGTCAGAACAAGTACAGTTTTCTCCTTGTTTCTTCTTACTGTAAGTACCCCAAAATGGGCTTACCTGCTGGGACAAAGAGAAAAAGCAGCTCTACCCCTCCGCCCCTCCAAAAAGCAAGAAAGGAGGAAGACTGCCTGCTGGGAGAGAGGGTCTCTGGCTACTCTTCCCCCGGCTGCAAGAGGAGAAAAGGAGAGAAGAAAGGCAGAGCTGGTCGGAGAGGGAGAGCAAGAGGCTTCCCTGAGGGGACTGGGGCTAACAGACTGGACTGGAAGGGACAGTTAAAGTGAGCGTCTGGCTTTGGGGACTGCTCTATGCAGGGGCCCTTGAATTCCAGCAATGGAAGAGCCCTGGAAACTGAGTGGCCACTCTCACAACCCCACTCAGCAGGTCAGACCCTCCATTCCCACAGTGCCAACCTCCGAGTGCAGTATTGTGAACAGGGTAACAGAACATGGTAACCCTCCTGTCTGTTTTGTGGGTCTGAATCACCTTTGGTCTCATGTTCTGGAGGGATTCAAACTGTAAACCTTCTGCTAGCGTACCCAAATGTACAGGCTCAGATAATTCTGCTCTTCGGGGAAATACCAGATATCTTTCGCCAAGGGCACCTAACCAGGTATACAAAATAAACCCTTAAAAACTCTATGAAAGATCTTAGATAAATTCTTACCTTTTCCCAGTTTGCTATACCATTAAGCTTATGAACAGTGTTGTCAAAATCTTAATCATCCATGCATCACTGGCAAATGAATTTTCAAAGACATAGGCAGTCTCTTTAAAATAAGAGGTTTACTTACAAAATGGATAAAAATACTGTAGGTAAAATGTAAACACAGAACTATATATCACAACGCATACAATCACTTAAAAGAACAAGGTAAAAAAAAAAGTGTAAACAAATTCCTACCATCATTCAATTAGACTTGTCTATCTAATGTATATCTTCTAACAGTGCTTCAAGTAGATGTTGTTACTTCAGAGTCCAACAGGAATGTCTCAATCAGTGGAAATACAGCATAAAGTTTAAATCCTGTGTCTTCACCCCTTCTATGATGCCACCTAGCTCCTCCTAGCATATTAAAAATTATACAACCAGGATGTCTTATCACACAGGAGGTATATTAAATAAGGTGACATCAGCAAAAACTCATTTCCAATATGACTCTTTGATCTGGAGTGGTTTCCTGCTCCTCTTTGATCTAGTGTGTTTTCCTGCTTTTCAAAGACATCAAATAACTTTTACCACTCTGCAGTTTCTCACTTAGCTGTCATATAGCTTCTTTTAGCATCGGTTGAAATTAACTGTTCTTTCTTTGAAGACATCATAAAATGGATATTTTAGTTCCTGGCTTCAAAGAAGCACAGCTCAACAACAAGACCATAAAATGCGAGTCTTAGGAAATTAATCACATTACAGAGATCTGCTGTTTAACATATCCTGTCCTTTGAACTGAAACCTGGGGGGGGGGGGCATCCCAGAAGCACAGGATGTATCATGAGAGATACTCAATAACACATTTTTATATTACCAAAAATCATAGAGCGATCAGAACCAGCTGTCCAAGTGTCACAGCCACTAGCCCAGGTCTGGCTGAGGGGAAGCTGATCCACCCTATGTCTTCAGCGTGAATCCACTGCTGCAGTAGAAACTAGAAAGATAGAAGGACGGACAGGCCTGCCTGGTGAACACTGTATACTAAGGCCCTTGGGCAAAGCTGGAAAGGCTAGTGCCTCCTCCACCCTCCATGTATATCCTTGAATCAGAGAGACCATCATCCTCCTGGGGAAGCCGTGAGTACCCCGAGCTGCAGCTCTGGGGATTCTTTGTTTGCGTCAGCCAGGAGGGTTGGGGAATAGCCCCACACCAAATGACAGTCTGATTTTCCTTAAACCTGTGTTGCTCTGCAAGGGCCCCAATGAGAGACTGCAGGCCTGCAACTGAGAACGGTGAGGTACCCACTGTCTGAGATTGTTCTGGGTGCACCCAGGGGAGGGGGGAGAGCTCATACTGGGTTGTGTGCCTGATGTTGTGGAGGCTCAAGGGAGTAGCCCTCCCCTCTTCTGTCTTAGATAATTTGAAATAAAGAGGGATTATTGATTGCCATCTTACATAAGTGTTTGTGCTCTGTGCTTTGTTATCGTTGTTGCAGAGTGGGAGTATTAAACTAACTGTACCAGAGGGGTCAGCCACTAAGGGGACATATCATTGTTCCTGGGGGTGGTAACCTGTCTTGCCCACAGGAGGCCTTACCATTGCCCCAGATGGAGGCACCAAGTCACCATTGGTGATCCGGCCAGGACTCAGGCCCTGCCCCCCTTGGGGAAGTATGTTGAGGACCCCGAGGGCTCTGGGGCAGCCCAGGTGAGTGAGATAACAGGTGCTGTTACATTGCTCTTACCCTTTAGGCAGCAAGCTAACTGTTGTTTCCTGTAGGCCTGGCTGCACCTAGAATTAATGACTTTATAGAACATAGAATCAGAGAGTAGTGACAGTTAAGGGGGAAGTTCCTAGAAATTAAGGGCAGTATGCTACACACTCTTTTGTAAAGTGAAGGTGAATCGTGTGTTTAGTGAATATGTATAGTACAGTGTTTTCTGCTATGATGAGTGTTTATTCTTATTTCTTTTGTGATTTTGGTACACTGAATGTTAATAATGTAAAATTTGAATTTGACAGACAGTTCATGCATTTCTCTGCGCTATAAAAAGGCTTCCTCAGCAGCTTTTAGTCCGTCAGCTACAGAATTGCAAGAGAGACTGTCTGAGATACGAGAAAGAGAGAGAGAGAGAGAGAGGGGAGAGGAGACGAGAGAGAGAGGGGTGAGAGGGGAGAGAGAGAGAGAGCGAGAGAGAAAAACCTATGCTAAGCTAACAGTGGGATTGGTTGGTGCTGAACAGCTGGCTGAGCTGTGAAATTGTGGTGCTGCCTTGGTAGAGGGATATGGATGACTGGAATAGAGAGGTGCAAGTGAGGTTTTGTTTAAACCTGTCAAAAAACACTAAGGGAGTGCTAACCATGAGGGAGCTGAGGGCAGACTCTGATGGACTGGAGCTGTTTGCTTCTGGTTGGACTGGATTCATAGGAAAGTGCAAAGACTGGAGAGACCACTACTTAACAAAGGTCCTCCCTAGCATAACCTTGGTAAGCAGGAGCCAACACTCAGTAGCTAAGCTTTACTGGTAAAGACAAAAAGTAAGTCTCTGAAGTAGCCAGACCTGAAAAAATCTTTCATTATTTTGAATCTCTTAAAGTACCTAAGGACAGCCTAAAGCAAATAACATGTGCCATGCTATGGGACTTTATACCTAAATTCTTGCCTGGCCTGCTGTGTTCTTCATCAACACTCACACTTTCACAGAGACACTGCCACATCTGGAATGGGGTGCTGTTGTAACTGGGAGAAGACTGTGCTACTGCAGACATCACAGTACTGCTCAGGCACTTGTTTCATGGAAAGTATTGTTTGTCTGACTGTGGATTTTATAGTTGGGAACAGCTTTCTGTTGTTCACCCCCCCCCCCCAATTAAAAAGGACAACAGATCCATGGCCAGCAACTGTACAAAAGCAGCATTCAGCTCTCTGATCACATGGGGCCCGATTCTCAAAGGCTGCTTAGAACGATGTAAGCTGCACCGGACAGCAGCTTGCGCTGAAGCCCCATGTGCCATGGACCCTGCACCCAATTCAGGTGTGGGAGGGGTTCTGGAGCCTAAGTCCCCACACATGCAGCATTCCTTCCCATGCGGCGAACACATGGAGCATGGGAGGTGTCCTTCACAAGCCTGGTGCAGCACTGGAAATGGCGTGTACTGTACATATGTGCATAATGACTGCCACCAGTCTCAGACACTGAGCACATATGTACAGTACCGTGCTGATGCAGACCACAGTCGGTGGCTGGACAGGCACCAAGGGGTGGGTTCTACTAGACCACCAGGTATTGGGCACTGCAGTGATTGGGGGCACATGCCCGTGCCACATACAGGTGGGCTAGGCAGCATCAGGATGGGGTGGTGGCATAGGGGATGGGTGACAGTACCTGGCATGACGGGGCACCATCAGCGAACCGGGGGGGCAACCAAAGCATACAGTGGCACATAGGATGACTGTCCCAGATGACATATCCTAAGTCCCACTACGCCAGCCCTGGCTGGTCTAAGGGCACTTAGAATATCTCCCACCTGGTGCTGTCTGAGAATAGCAAGCTGCAGCTTGCGTTGACGTGGTCCACCTAGCATTGTGTCACAGTGTTGTGCAGGGCGCAGGGCTGGTGCAGAACCTGTTTGGGGGCATGCAGCCTGCGGTCGATGCAGGCCACCTTCGTGAATTGTGTGGAGGAAGCCCTGGATGCAAAAACGCACCTTGCACCATATGTGTTTAGTGCAAGCACCTTGCGACAGATGCAGGGCTTTGAGAATCAGGCCCATGGTATTTCTGTGGTATTTTTAGAACTTGCTTAGGGACTTTTTGATTCTGTATTGCATAAATGTTTGCTACCTCATGTTAGTAGCAGGGACTTTTATGGTGGTATATGTTATGACCTGGCTTTATCCTTGTTACTCAAACACCTTAGCAATGGCAGACAAGGAGGATGCAGCTAAGGATAAACTATTAATTGTTTCTTCTAGCTTGGGTGTAGAACTGAGAAAAGGAATAAGACTACCTTCCCCTGTTCTGCATTATCCCTTCCCAGAATCCAACCCTGGGAAACCATGCTTGCTTGCTACTTATGCTACTGTCAATTACATATGTGTTTGCTTTGTTAACAGCTGCATATCCCTGTTCTCCTGAACTGTGAATCTGACTTGCCTCTGCTTACCTTTGGCTTGCATAGCCGGCAAATTGTAATACCAATGTCAGCAATCTCATCTGCCTCCTTGACTACAAAAAAAGCCCCACACAGTGGACTTCCCAATTTGGTTTGTTTTCTTGGAAGGGTGAGACATGAGAGTGAGGCAGCCTGGCTCTTTATGCTGCTGCTTCTTACCCCGGCCACTACTTCCAGCATGTCCCCTTTTATCTGCAGGTTCCATTTCTTACTCCTTTAGTTTCTTTGCTAGGAGTGGTGGGAGATTTGGAACACTGTGAGGGATAGTTTTCACTTGAATCTGAGGAGGATACCAATTAGTATCACTATCAGAATCCTCATTAGCTTCCTCCTCCTCCTCAGTCTCACTGACAATGATGTCCATCTTGTCTGACTCCACAGCCTTTCTATTATGTTGCTGTCTGTGACGGAGTGATCCCATACCCCTACTACCAGTTGTGACAAAAACTGCCCCTTAGGTCCTTCGCTTACAGGGCAGCCATCTGTTGGGGACTTCTAATTCTTTGCCAACACCTGATTTTTACCTGGAACCAGGAAACCACCTTTTACCTCCTGCACAAGGTCAGGATGGTCAGTGCAATAACTGGCAGTAGAATGCCCTTCAGAGACGGACTGCAAACATAGTCCAGCAGAAATCGTAAAATTCTTTACTAGAGAACTATGAGTATTTACAAAAAGGATATATTTACAGTCAGACAAAACATTTACAGGTTTACCAGAAATTAAAATAAAGCAAGTTAAACAGACAGTTGACAGACAGAAAAAAATCTGAGCTTCCCTCACCAAACTCTACCTGCCCACTAGCTATATAGACACTTTCCCTAGTCTAATCTTAACTCACCATTCGGCTAGCTTCCTATGGCAGGGCTCTGGTCTTTAGGTGTTGCAGATCCAAGAGAGCGAGCTGATCCCACGGTCCCTAATTTATTCACTTTGACTGTGGGGATGGGTTTCACCCCTTTCAGTGACAGTTGCTCCCTTGGCCTGTGTGTGTGTGTGTGTGTATGTGGATGGAGAACATCACCCAGGAAAATTGGCTTCCATAACACCTAGAACATCCCTTTTCCAACTTTATGACTGTTTTTCAGGATGTCTGAGGTGTTCAAAGTTGCACCTTCACATCTGCATGGATGTGCAGTTTAGAGTAGCTTGTGGGAAGGTTGCACAGAGCAGTTCTCAGTATTTTCCATAAGACTTGTCTGGACATGTGACTTGGAAGTCATGTTTTCATCCACTTTCAAATAACAGAAGTTATAAAAGGAAAATATCTACACTAACACAAGAAATGAACAGATCAGTCTGGTCATATGTCCATCACATCTCCATCTCCCCAGAAATGAACACGGCTCTTTTTTTTCCAGTTATTTATTTTTACTCCTGGGCGTGCTGGGGGCAGGAACTCTGTCCCACTCCACCAATCCGCCAGCCCGACCACCACAACCATCCTCAAGACCCCCCACAGATTACCCCCCCATGGCAGGGCTGGGAAGGAAGCTACCTCATTCCCCAGAGCACAATCCAAATCTGGGGAGGCCATGACAGCAAACCGGTGGAACGAGGGTGGGACCTCATAGAGCCCCCAGCTGCCATTTTCCATTTTTCTGTGCCCCTCCTGGCACAAGGCATAGCACACATGTGTGGGGGCACACACACGCCACGCAATCTGGCTGCTGGTTTCCCTGCCTGCATCATCCCCCAGCCCCCAGTAGAGGGTGATCGATGGGTGGGATGACGATCCCTCCCTCCCTGAGAGAGGACAGCAGTCCTCTGGATGCTCAATCCTGTCTCATCCCTTCTGACCCCTAATGTCCCTGGCTCATTCCTGAACCCAGGTCATTGGCATGGCATGAACTGTGGCATCCAGCGCCTCAACCCTCAGTGCTACCAGGCCAGCAAGGCATGTCTCTTTTGGGATTCCCCCAAGAGACACTGCTATTCATGCAAGGATTGGGGAGTCCCTAAAAGAACATACCATGCATTTGACCCTGCCTCAACAATCCATCGGCATGGGCATTCTGTGCACCACTTTGATGGTGAATGGTCATATTATTAGACTGTAGTATCAAACTTCAGCACAATAATTTTGTGTTTTGCCCACTAGTCCTATAGAGCCAAGTCAAGGGATTATGATATGTGACCACAGTGAACTCCATCCCATACAAATACGGCTGCAGCTTCTGAAGGGCCCACACTATTCCCAGACACTCCCTCTCAGTTGTGGCATATGCCTCCTCCCTGTGCAGAAGTTTTTGGCTCAGATACACTGTAGAGTGTTCCTCCACCTTCAGTGTAACCTGGCTCAGGGCAGCACCCAGTCCATGGTCTGAGGCATCCACATGCACTAGGAATCTTAGGTCATAATTGGGGCTAGCAAGCATAGACACAAACTTATGAAAATGCCATCAGAAATAGGCCTCATGATCTGTTGACTCTGCTGGATTGTGCAGCTAGCCCCTAATCTTGCAGCTGCCCCTCCCACTCCTCCCTACTTAGATTTACCCTCACCCTCACCCTGTCCCATCCCCATTTGAAGCTGCCCACCATCTTACAGGCCACTGCCTCCTGTGGTAGAGTGTTCCACTTGCTCACCACATGAAGAACTGTCTCCTTACCTGCCTCCTGAATCTTCCCTCCTCCAGTCTGAGACTGTGCCCTCCCTTGTTCCTTGCTCTTCTTAATTGGAAGATCCCCCTCTGTTCATATCTTGTTTATCCCTTTCAAGTACTTAAAGGTCTGAATCATGTTCTCCCATCCCTCCTCTTCTCCAAGGAATACATATTTAGCTTGTTCATCCTTTCCTTGTATGGCTTGCCCTCCAATCCCTGGATCATCTTTGTCACTCTACACTGCACCCCTTGAACAGTCTGACATCCTTACTCAGGTACGGGCACCAGAACTGCACACAGTACTCCAGGTGCGGCCTGACCAGTGACCTGTACGTGGGAGGACAACCTCCCTTCTTTTGAGCCTGAGGAGATTTCCCTTGCTATGCACCCCCGCATCTTATTGGTCTTCACTGTCGCCTTCCTGCACTGAGCAGAGTTGTTCATGCTCTCCATTATAAGCATCCCTAGGTCCTTTTTCTCCATGGTCTTACCCAAGTGTACCCCTCCCAGCTGATAGTCCCTCCTCTGGTTCTTTGCTCCAAAGTGCATTACCTTCTTGGCATTGAAACCTAGCTATCATGTTTCTGACCATTCCTGCAGTTTAGATAGGTCATCCTGTCACCCCTTCCATCCCTCAATGTCATCAACCACCGCCCCCATTTGGTGTGGTCTGCAAACAGACCGATCTTACTTCAGATCCCATGTGAGATATCAGCTATGAATAACTCTAACAATGCCGGCCCCAGCACCGATCCCTATGGCAGCCAGCTCATCACTGCCGTCAGTGCTGAGAGTTCCCCTTCCACTACCGCCCTCTGCTGCCTACCTCTTAGTCAATTCATTATCCATTTCACCATCTTTGCTCCTGACCCCACAGCTTCCAGCTTTCCCCCCAGCCTCACGTGTGGCACTGAGTCAAAGGCCTTGTTGAAATTCAAATGCAGGATATCCACAGCATGGACCTTGTCTACTTCCCTTGTCACCCAATCGTAGTACTCAATGAATCTGGTCTGGCAGGATCTGCCCGAGACAAACCCATGCTGATACCCATCTTGGCGTTCAATGTCCTCCAAAAACGTCACCAGCCTCTCTTTCAGTATTGTCTCCATGAGCTTCCCCACGATTGATGTGAGGCTCACTGGCCTGTAGTTTCCTGGTTCATCCTTTGGGCCACCTTTGTGGATGGACACCACATAGGCATCCTCCAGTCCTGTGGTATGCATCCTGTGTCCAGGGAGGTATTGAACAGGTCAGCCTATGGCCCTGCCACTATCTCAACTGGCTCCTTGAGTACCCTAGGGTGAACGCCATCTGGCCCAGGTGTCTTGTCCACCCTCAGTGCCCTCAGTCCTTCCACTACCCTGTCCTCAGTAATCCTTGCATCTGTCACCCCCCGCCTACCCCACCCCTCCCATGTGGTACCTGCCCCGCTTCCTCTTGCATGAATACAGAGCAGAAATATTCATTTAACGCCTCTGTCTGATCCTCCCCTCTCCCCGCCCGCTCCCCATCTTTTTTAATCCTCACTATTTGGTCCTTGTTGTTCCTTCTTTCTCTTATGTATCTGAAGAAATCCTTTTCTCTGTTTTTAATACCCTGTGCCAGCCTCAGCTCCCTGGAAGCCTTGGCTGCTCTGACTAATTTGGTGGCCTCTCTGGATTTCTTAGTGTACTGTACATCTCCATGTCTTCTCCCCTCCATGATTTTTTTGAACCTCTGGAATGCCTCTGTCTTTGCCATCATCCTCTCCCTGACCTCCTGAGTCATCCAACTGGACTTCTTTGCCCTCCCTTTCTTGCTCTGTGTTCTAGTACATGCCCCTGTAGCCTCCACTAGCCCCTTTTTAATGACATTCCACTTCTGACTTGTGTCCCAGCCTGGTTGAATCCCCTCCAGGTGCCCCACCAGAATTTCCCCCATATTTTTAAAGTCCACCTGCCTAAAGTCAATCACCTTGGCACCTGTACCCCCAGCTTCCCTCCCCATGTTGAGTGTAAACCACACCGAGTAGTGATCACTTCTTACCAGTGGGTCCTCCACCCCCAGATCCCTTGCCATCTCCCCAATGGACAGTACAAGGTCCAGAGTATTTCCTATCCAAGTTGGCCCATGGACTAACTGCATCAAGAAACTGTCCTGAAATGCCTCTAACAGGACTTGCTCCCTTGCACTTGTGGTGGTTGGGTTACTCCAATCCAACCCAGATAGATTTCAGTCCCCCCACAACATACCTCTCAACTGTCACACATTATGAGGTACGTCACTCATTTTACCTCTCCGAAACTCATTGTCCATCATTGGGAGGGTGATATTCCACATTCCCCACTGAGACTTTAAAGCAGAAATTCATAATAATCTATTATGCTTAGTTATCAAAAAACATTATGAACATTAGTGCACTGATAGCTATAGTGTTCTGAGCTTGCAGTGCCATGTTACATGATATGTCACACATTTTGCTCATTTGTCACACATCTTGGTGAAGAAAGGTTGAGCGGTATGCCCCACAACCATGTTACCCTTCCTGCAGATCCTTCGGATTTGCTCAGTTAACTCCCTGTTCAGATCCTCCAGTTGAGTTGGTGGTCTATAAATACCCCCATCCTCAGTGTCCTGCCTTTTGAGTTCTGAAAATGCATCCAAAGGGCCATTGTCCTGCCCTCTTCCCCCCGATCCCCTGCACACCTTATCCCCTCCCTTACATAGATCGCCACCTCTCCCCTTGATCTTATCCTTTTTGAATATCCTATACCCCGGGACCACAACTCCCAGTCTTGGTACTGGGTGGCCCATGTTTCTGTGATGGCCGCAATGACCACCCACCCCTCTGCCAATAGGCCTGAAATTCAGCTGACTTGTTTCTGAGGCTCATCAAGTTCAGTGAGACCACTCTCCAACCCACTCCCTTCCCCTCCCTAAGCCTTCTCCCTCGTTTCCTCCCTGTGTCCCATCCCCTTTGCCTTTCCCATTAACTGGGGGTAATCTTGTTCAGCCCCCGTCTCTGGGACCCCTGTCTACCAGCTGACCACTTGCCACCCCCTTCTAGTTTAAATTCATCTTTGTTTCTGCATACTCCTCTATCTTCTTCTTTTTTTTAATTTACTATACTTTATTAAATTCCAGTGAGTCAGAAGATACAAAGTAACAGTGAGATTCGAATCATACAAACTGCAAATTAGAGATTACATTAATGCATCAGCTGACACCAACAAAAACATTACAGTTTGCATATTTTACTATTACCATCATCCACCCCCTCCACCCTCAACTAACCCTTGCCAAGTGTTATTTCCTGTAAAGGAGAGACCAGAACTATCAAACTCCCCGAGGAGTCTGTAGGAAAGGTTAGGGTTTCCATATGGACAATAAAGCTTCAAGAGGACCCCATATGCCCAGAAAGGATATAGCCCTATTTCGCATCGATGCAATATGTTTCTCCACCTGTAGAGCCAACAACACTTCTATGTGCCATTCTAACACTGGGAGTAAAACTTTTGCTTTCCAGTGTCTTATGATTATCAACGTAGCCATTGAGGCAATCAGACACAGATGGACCTTCCTAATTCTAGGGGTATCATAGGAAAAAAGATTAAGTAAACATGCTTCTGGGGTAAATAGAGTATTCAACTCTAATAACAGATCCAGTGTTCTTTGGATAGAGCACCAGAAGACCTGTACCTTCGAACATGTCCATAACATATGGTACAGGGTACGTGAGGCTTCTCCACACCTGGGACAGCTTGGGGTGTGGATCCTGCAAAATTTGTAAAGTTTGATCTTAGTAAGGTATAAATTATGCATGATGTTAAACGGCATTAGCCAGAGCCTATCTTGCTTAATAAACCTATAGTTATTCTGCCAGAGTTTCCTCCAAGTCTCTGTAATTACCGGCAGTGCCAGCTCTTGAGTCCATTAACAGCAAACACCTGAGGGCAGTGAAGGGTCAAACCCTTGCAAATATTTATATACCATAGATACTGAATGTGGTGGATCCGTAATCTGTAAAACTGTGGATAATTCAGGGTTGGAGGGAGTATGAATAGAAGTTTCTCTAATAAAACAGGAGATAGCCTCCCTTGTCTGGATAAAGTAAAATTTGCAATCATCTGGAAAGTTGTAACATGCCTGGAAAAGTGAGAAGGAAACCAACTTCGTGTCTTCTTAGAAATCAGAAAGCTTACAAGTATGCAATTTGACCCAGAAGGAGGGCAGTATAGGTTTATTTGCAATTTTAAAATTAGGATTACCAATAATTGGCTGATTTAAAGATTGTTGCCAATTCCATGAAAAGTGCTTTTGAACCTAGTGTAGTGCTTTGAGGGACCACCTAATCGGGGTTCTTCTTAATGGTTTGGGAATGTGTGAAGGGGATACATACAAGAGAGCTGGCAGCAAACATGAATATTTTGAAGCCAGATGCTTCTCTATTTCCAATCATAGTGGAAGATAGCCCAACAATCTGGTTGTATGAAGGTCTTTGACCTAGAAAGCAAGCTTGCTTATGTGATGGGCTCCATAATATGTAAAGAAGGAAGGGGCTGCCAGGCCTCCCTGGGACTTAGGAGCTGTCAATTTAGTATAACCCCTTTCCCCTCCATAGAAAAGCATTAAGCACTGCCTGAAACTTAGAGAACCAAACCCGGGGAAGGAAACATCCTAACATATCCATAGGGTACATAATTCGGGGAAGCACATTCATTTTAACAGTACTAATCCTCCCCAAAAGGGAAGAGGAAGGGTACCCCATCTAACCATGTCCGCTTCCAAAGTCCTCAATAAGTTTGTTAAATTCTCCCTAACTATGTTTGCCAAGTTCCTAGACACCTAAATACCTACATATGTAATGGATTTGCTCTCCCAGGATAAATTATATGCCATCAGGTCAGCCTTGGTAATTTTACTATTTAACGGAAAAATATTGGGTTTTAGAAAGGTTCAGTTTATAATATGACAGTTTAGAGAAGGTGTCAATTTTCTTCAAGAGGGCCAGTATAGAAGTTTGGGGATTCTCAATAATAAATCATCCGCATACACCAAAAGGGTGTATCTATTGTTCCCTATTCTGATACCTTTAATTTCATGGGAAATCAGCAACCTACAGATTAGGGGTTCCAGATAAAAATTAATTAAACAGAAGAGGGAATAGTGGGCATCCCTGTCTGGTGCCCCATTGAAGGGAGAAAGTATTAGAGAGCATCCCATTGCACCATACTCGAGCTGTGGGGGCAGAGTATAATAAACGTATCCATTTAAGAAAACAATCAGGTAAACCGAAATGTACCAGAGTCAAGAAAAGAAAATCCCAGGAGACCCGGTCAAATGCCTTCTTGGCATCCAGGGAGATAAGTACGGCTGGGTCATCTGAGTCCCTGGATGCTGAGATAAGGTGTAACAATTTCCACATGTGGTCTCCCGAGGATCTTCCAACCATAAATCCAACCTGCTCATTACTAATAAGGCCACCCATTATAGGGGCAAGCCTATTAGCTAAGATCTTTACTAGGATTTTAACATTTGAATTAAGCAAAGAGATGGGTCGGTAATTCTCCAGGCACAGAGGGTCTTTCCCCGGTTTTGGGATAAGGGTGATAAGTGTTTGTTGGAAGGTGGAATCAGTAAAACCATTTTTGTACCAAAAATTATACACCTCTTTCAAGACTAGGGCTAGAATAGTACAGCAGGATTTATATAGATTGTTAGACAGACCATCAGGGCTGGGCAATTTATCCAAAGATAGCTGCTTTATAGCTAACTGTATCTCTCTAATATTAATGCGGGCTTCAAGGGGGGCAGTTTCCATAGGGGACACTTGAGGGAGCTCCACTGAATTGAGATACTGAGAAATCTCTACCTCTGATTTCTGTGTATGGGAATCTATTGAATAGAGCTTCTGAAAAAAAGCTCCAAAAGCCTCTGCTACATCTTTGGAGTCAGTAATTACAGGCCCATCACAGAGACCTGGTATAAACCGTGAGACTTCTGCTTGTCTAAGCCTAATTGCAAGTAACTTGCCCAATCTTTCTCCTGCTTCAAGATAGTTGAACCTAGCATGATGAAGGGAAAGCTCTGCCTTCTGGACCATCAGGTCTGCATATTGGGCTTGGAGTTTGTGTAGTTTGGCCCACTCATCTCCAGTGGAGGTCTGGGTTAGGGTCCTGTCAAGGGCACAAATGGAGCTGAGTAAGGACTCCACCTGTGCTTTATGTTGATGCAATCTAATAGCTGTCAGACAAATACATTTGCCCCTTAGGGAGCACTTCAGTGCTGCCCAGACCAGACCGATATTATCTACTGACCCTTTATTAACCCCTAGAAATGAGGAGACAAACTCTTTAATATGCTCTAGGGTTGCTGGCCTTTGGAGCAGTTGGGTGTTTAGCCGCCAGAAGGACTGCCGTTTAAGACCAGGCTCCAACAAGTAGGTTAAACTTATAGTCCCTTGCATGGATGTTTGAATCAATCACTCCTGGGAGGGCAGAGGAACTGGTTAAGAAGTAGTCTATTCTGGATTATGAATGATGTGGATGGGAAAAAAGGTGTATTGCCATTCTTTCGGGTTCAAGATTCTCCAGATATCTAAAAGACCTGCCCCCTGCATGAGATCTTTCAGTGCTCTTTGCACTGGGGAAAGGCCACTCCTCTATCTTCTGCTTCAGTGCCACTTTCCCCTCCTTGCTCAGGTGTAGTCTGTCCCTGGCATACAGCTCATTCCTGCCCCAGGTTCTACTCCAGCCACCTACCAAGCCATACTCCCTTGAGCGACTCCATTCCCCTAGTCAAGTATTAAAATCATCTTTCCTTCCTTTCCTTGCTATACTCACGCAGGGTACTGGAAGTACCTCTGTGAAGGCCACTGATCCCCCCATCTCCTCACACAGACTTCCCAGTTCCTTGAACCTCTCCTGTACCACTTCCACCATCCCCCCACCAGGTTGTTCGTACCCCTGTGCACCACGACATGAGGTCTCCTTCTTTCCTTCCCTGCACATTTAAGAAAAGACTACCCCATCCTGTCAGCAGTCAGCCCGGGTATGATTCGACCCAGATTTGGCTATGCCCTTCCCTCATACTTCCCCATCTGATCCCTTCAATGTGGAATCCCTCTGCACTAGAATCCCCCCTTAATGCCTCATGCCTCCCCCAACCTCTTCTCTATGTACTCATTAGTAGACTCCCCCTTACCCTGCCTTTAGTAACTCCATCCAGTCCCCCGCACTCCCCTAACCTCCTCCCTGGCCTGCACCCCTCCCCTGATGCTCCTTCACTATCTTCCCCTTCTCTACCCTCTACCCTGGGCTGCCATCCCTCTCCTGCTGTGTCTTTGGCATCTATCTCAGCAGCATTACCCTTCCCCCCATTACCCCTGTCCCCTCCATCCACCAGTCCTGCTGGGTCCCTCTCCCCCTTCCCTCCTTCCTCTGTCTGACTGCTGTCACCTGGGCTGTCCCTGCCCCTATTCCCTCCTGCTCCATCTTAGAGATCCAGCCCCCCCCACCATTTCTACCAACACTGTCCCCATCCTCCCCTATTTCTGCAGTGCCACCATCTGGCATGTCTTCCCTCATCTCTCTCCATTTTCATACCTCTGTGCTGCTCTTACATCCCTTGCACATTAAACTCCTTAAGTGGTGCCTGTAACCCCTCTTCAGCTTATAGTTCCTTCCTATGCAGCAGTATCTCCTTAAGACTCTAGTTTCTGACTATTTTCACACACTCAACATATCAGTACAGCTTTTTCAACTGCATTAATCCTGCAGCCTTTACTCCTGTGTGTTTCCACTCCAGCTATGTGTTTCCACACCCTCTGGCTTTCATATTTCTGGCCAGGGAATGAAATGGGCTGCACCTTGCAGTCCTGTCTACCAATTGCAGAGTAGCTCTTCCTATAAATGTGCAATACTCTGGGGTTGGAGGGATGGGAGGGAAGGATTAGGGCCTTACTCTGACTCTCGTGAGAGTCAATCAGCTCTGACCATTTCCCCACCAGACCTCTCAATCCTCACACAAAGGTACACGGCCAAACTCAACTTCCTGCATGAGGTCCAAACCTGAGAGGAACTCACTAAGCCAGAACTCCAAACATTCCACAGTACATATTAAATATCACAACCCATTATCAAAATTGAAATAGAAAAAGAAAAAGCCAGTACTTCCCTGAAACAGCTCCTTCCCTGCTGCTGAATACCAATGACCCACATAATGCCTCCTTCAACTGTTGGAATGCAGAATCACAGTCCACTGTCCAGCTAACTTTCTCTGGCATTTTCTTTTTGGTCAGGTCTATCAGGTGCTTAGCCACATCACTATAGTAAGGGACAACCTCCTGTAGTACCCGGCTGTCCTGAGAAATGCTCTTACCTGTTTCTTTGTGGCAGGGGTGAGCCAAGCTTGGATGGCTTCAACCTTCACTGGCTCTGGATGAATGCATCCACTGCCCAAGGTAGGACACTTTGGCTATGCCTACTTGACTTTTTTCCATCTTAACTGTCAGCCCTGCAGCCTTCAGTCTACGGAACACCTCCCTCACATGCCTGACGTGATGCTGCCATGTCTGGCTGTAAACAAATATGTCATCCATGTACACCAGTCCATATTCACCTGCTCCAGCTAGGATGTGATCCACAAGCCTTTGTAAGGTTGCGGGTGCATTCTTCATCCCAAATGGCATTACTCAGCATTCAAAAAGGCCAAATGGGGTGACTAAAGCAGACCTCTCCCTGGCTGCATGGGTTATCGGTACCTGCCAGTAGCCCATTGTCAGGTCTATTGTATTTTTGAACTGGGCTCCCCCAACTGTTCCAAGGTCACATCCGTTCTGGGCTTAGGCATCTGACTCCATGCAGCTGCTGAGTCACTGGTATTCAACACAGAACCATGTAGTACTATCCTTTTTGAGGATCAGGATCACGGGTCAGGTCCTGAGGCTACTGGACTCCTGGATCACTCCAAGGGACAGCATTTACCTGAGTTTCTTCTGCATGGTCTGCTTAACCCCCTCTGGTATCCTGTAGGGGGACTGCCTCAGCAGAACTTGGGTCCAGGTATCCACGTGGCGTTCAACCATCATGGTGTACCCTGGTTTCCCCCGTGAACTTATCCCCAGATTCTGGCAATACCCCCCTCTTCTCTGCCTGGGTTGATATCAGCTGCCCTGAGAGAGTGAAGTTTTCCACTGAGGATCCCGCCCAGGCTTCCCCAAGGAGGTCTACAAGGGATCAGCCTCATTTACCTCTTTTGGCATGCTGCACACAGCAAGGACCATTTTCTCCCTATCATAGTAGGGCTTCATCATGTTCATATGATGTATCCTCTGTCTATGCCTTCTGTCAGGCAGCCCTACTACATAGTTAACATCACTCACCTTCCTGATTATGGAGAATGGATGCTCCCATGCTGTCTGCAGTTTACTGTGTCAGACTGGGACAAGTACCATCATTGGCTGTCCAACTTTGTACGCCTGGGTTCCGGTCCCATGGTCATACTAGATTTTCTGCTGCTGTTATGCAGAGGCTAGGTGCTCTTGGCTAAGCCCCATGAGCTTCTTAAGCCTGGCCCTGAAATTCAGGACATACTCCTCAACAGACTTCCCTTGGGAGGCAAGATTACCTTCCCATTCATCCCTGACTAAATCTAGTGGCCTCCTTACCCTATAACCAAACATGAGCTAGAAGGGTAAGAACCCTGTGGACTCCTATGGGACTGCCCTGTATGCTAACTGGAGGTGGGGCAAATATTTGTCTCAGTCCCTTTTGTGCTGGCCAGCAAATGCCCTGAGCATAATTTTGAGGGCCTAATTGAACCGCTCAACCAGGCCATTTGTCTCAGGGTGATAGGGTGAAGCATTGAGCTGTTTCACCCTGCATTCCTCCACAAACTGGTCAATAAGAACAACATGAAATTCATCCCCTGCTCTGGCAAAATCTCCTGTAGAAATCCCACTCAGCTGAAGATTCCCAGGAGCTCATCAGCCACTTTTTCTGCCTCAATGGAGGACATGGCCATTGCCTCATGGTATCTGGTTGCATAGTCAATGACAACCAGTATGTATCTCTTGCCCATGCAACTTGGGGGTACTCAGGGATCCCACTACATCCATGGCTACCCACTTAAAGGGTTCATTGATAATAGGCAGGGGCACCAAAGCTGCCTTAGGACAGTAATCTGACATATCTGTGTACATACTTGGCCAAAAGAAGTTGTTGGTGAGCTGCCTTTTTGTGTGGTTAATACCCAGGCAGCCTGAAAAAGGGATGTCATAGGCCAGGGTCAAAAGCTGCTTGCATAAGTCCCGGGGGGACTACAAACTGCTAGAGTACCTTTCCCTCTAGCCTCGTCTGTGGTGTATACTCCCTGTACAAAAGCCCATTCTCTCAGTAAACTGACTTTTTCCTCCCCTGAGAGTCCTCAGTACTATCTGCTAACTCTCTCAGTTTTTGGAGGGTAGGCTCAACCAGCTGTGTTATACCCAGCTCCTCCCATTTGACCCTCCCAAACTCCCCTTCAGAAGGAAATCTGCCACCGGCTGATGCCTCCTCAGTTTGCAGCTGGGGCTCGGGGCTGCCACTCCTAGCTAGCCCCTTACACACATTAACTGCTTCTTCAGCTGCTGAGGTAGGGGGTCTGCACTGGCTGTGTTGCCGCTCCTTGCCCTCAGAAGTTTTCTCTTTTTTATTTTTTTTATTAATTTTTATTTAGTTTTTGTTGACCGGGTAAGTGCACTAGACAAATCCTGCCTATTTTCAGGCACGACCCGGTGGGGAGGGGGACATAGATGAATGCCAACTGACCTTGAACCAGATCAAGCTGTTGATGGTATTTTTAGTGAATGAGGGAAATTTGGCCAGGACACCGGGGAAATTCCCCTACACTTTCAATAAGTGCCATGGGATCTTTAACATCCACCTGAACTACCACCAATCCAGGCAGATGGGACCTCGGTTTAATGTCTCATCCGAAAGACGGCACCTCAGAAGTGCAGCACCCCTCTCATGCTGCACTACAGTGTCAGTACTGGGATATTAACCCAAGTGCCAGATGCAGGAACTGAACCCACAGCCCTCTGATCTCCCGGCCTCAGAGGCAAGTGTGCTACCTACTGAGCCACTGACTTTTGCCTGGCTATGGGTAGTAACACATACTATGTTTTCCCCTGTGGTCAAAATAATTCTCCATGATCACATTCACAGGGAGATCAGGTACGACTCCCACCTCCCATACCCCATGGCCACCTTTCCATCTCAGAAAACCTGAGCTATTGGCATTTGGACTACTGGACCTGTGACCCTCTGAATCTTTGAAAACCAACCTGGCAGAATCTGGTCTGCCTGGATCATATCCTGCCTCTGCCAGTGTCCCTCAATCCCTGTGCAACTGTTCCATCGACTAGAGTAGTGTGGATGTGCATGGTGGAGTTTGGTGATACTACAGTGTTTGTGCAGGCTACCAACTGCTGAGTACTATCTTGGTCACTCCCTTTCCCAGGCTTTTGCCCTTTTCTTCTGCTTTTAGGGTAGTCATAGGATAGATGCCCCACTTTCTGTCAGATCCAGCATTCTTTTGTCCCAGTTCCTTGTTCCCCTTGGGACTGGTGGGTTCTGTTTTAGGTTTGGGTGCAGGCTTGTTTCCTTTAGGCTGCCCCTGGGTCCCCTTAACTCTATGTGCTGCCACACCACCATTGTTCTTAAGCTGCACAAATGGTCTATTGGCCACATACAAATCAACACCTTCTGCTGCCTCCTTTACATAGTTGCATACCTAGTCCAGCAGCCATATGCGTAGTTCATCAGGAACAATTTTAAGAAATTGTTCCCTTACAATTAAATCTTTAATTTGCTCTACAATCCTCACTTTTGGAAGTTAATTAAGTATCCTTATTAACTTACACATACTGTATGATTTATTTCAGAATGTAAATGTACCAATAAGAACTGGCTTACAGTTTGATTATGTCATAACTGTGACTGACGCTGACTACGCACTCGTATAACTGCTACTGAAATTGCAAGTTAGTGCTCTTGGCGACATGGTCTGATCAACAGGCACACAAACTTGAATATACCTGCTTAACGTTTCATCTTCTGGCTATTTGGAAAATACCTTTACCGTAAAGGTATTATCTGAAAGTATATTACAAACAAATTTTTAAATTGATAAGTTCAGCATGAAAAGAAATGCCTTTGGTCTATGGAAATTAATGCTGCCAGAGTTGTAGCAGGAAAGTTGATTGTTTAAACCTAAGCCACAGTGGAGGTTCATTTCTAATTATACAATGGGCATAGAAATCACTCATAAATCCTCTCTTCTCATTGGCTACCTGGCACACCTCTCCCATTGTAAAATCTACAATCAACCCATGGAAAAAGGTGCCAGGCAGCTTCTCATGCTATCACACACCCAAAAATCACTGCGAGCCCCATCTCGCTCTACACCCACTGCCATCTTCACTGCTTTGCTAACAAACATGCCTCGCAACACAAAAACGCCACTCCAACCAAAAAAAACAAAACAAATTAAAATGAATACCACATTCGCCTTAATAGATGAAACGGAGCTAGAAGAAATTCTCACCAGCCTAGAAAATCAAGCTCTGGAAGCTTCACCACAACAAACTTCTGCCTGCAATTTACTGTCCAGCTCCTTCTCAACATCTCAACAAGCTCCTCGCTCAGAATTCAACGCCTCAGTACCACATCAAAGGAAAAGCACAGAAAACACCCCCTCCTCGGCGTTCTTTCAAGCGACTCTCCCGCGCATGTCACAGCAACCAGGCCGCCTACATTTAAAACCACACAGAAGAAAAAACATTTAAATGTCAATGAAACCATCCTAACAACTCTAGAAATTAATCACAATGAAGAAACAACTTTAAAACAAACAAAGTGGGCAATAAATGTATTACAAGACTGGCTCTCCAAAAATAACATGCAAATTAATTTTCAAACTATATCACTGCCAGAATTAAACACTATACTCAGAATGTTTTACAGCTCTGTAAGAAATTCATATGAACAACAATATGTTCTTAGCAGCTATGTAGGTCTCAGGGCAGGTATCAACAGATTTCTGAAGGCCCCCCCCATAAGCAGCAATATAAACATTATCACATATACAGATTTTACAACATCTAATAATGTATTTAAAGGAGCTGTAAAAACATATCGGAAGGAAGGAAAAGATCAACAATCTCACCCCCCCCACTCAGCCACAATGAACTCATTTTTCTCAGAAATTCTGAAGCTTTGTCTCCGAACACTGCTAAAGAACCACTGAATAAAGTCTGGCTAGATCTCCAGCTATACCTAGCAAGGAGAAGAAATGAAGGAGTACAACACTTCACCCCATCATCATTAGAAATAAAAACAGACACCCAAGGGAAAAAATATGTAACAAAGACATACAACAAAGAAACAAAAAATCATAAGGCCTATAATGACCCAACCAGACAATCACTCTGAGGCTTCATGCATGAACAACCCAACAACCCCCTCTGTCCTGTCCAAAGCTTCATGAAATACATATCAAAACTTCCAGAAAATGCTCCAGCACTGTTCTGCCACCCAAAGAAACAGCCACAACATATCCTAGATAACTCATCAACATGGCACACACGAGAGCCACTAGTAGTAAACACACTAGGAAAAGTGTTGCCAAAAATATGCAATGAAGAAGGCCTCCAACAACTTTATGCTAACCATTCCCTACGAGCTATGGCAGTAACATTATTATCAGAAGCAGGACTAGAAGCCCACCAAATAATGTCTATTACAGGACATAAAAATGAATCATCATTGAGAAGCTATTGGAGACCTAACCCACAAGACCATCAGACATGGGGAGCCATTATTGCAGGCTGCAAGCCCACCACATCAGCAGCTCTCACACAACAGAAGACTCCGGCTACAGCCACTCAAGAAAAACAAAACTATTTTGAAAACTACCAAGAAGCATCAACAAGTACAAACTTCAACCCAACAAAGCAAAACCAACAAATACTTACAGAAAACAAAGTATTCCAAAGCTCCAGCCCACCTCCCAAAAAAAGACCTGCCAGACTGAAACACGCAACCTACATCTGCCAGCAAACAACTCCATGTACGCAATCAGAAACTACATCCAGACATATATGAGCTATCATCAAGCCAAATCCAATTCCTTCAGCAAGAAATCTGACTAGAAGTTGTCAACACTCCAACAACAGTATCCCAGTTACACAGCTCTCCACACATACTAGGAATGCCACAACTAACGAACAAAACTCAACCCACTGAAGCACCATCTATGGAAACTGCAAAAATGACTACAAAACATAACACAGATCTTGAATATCCTGCACCAAGCATGAGTCATTTTATAAATTATGGCTTCATTAACTTCTACATGTCTAGTGCATGGAAATGATCTGCAACATACCCAACTACCTACAGCAACAGGTAAACCCAAATTAATTCAAAACTACCTCCCCCTCCCTTCCCCCAATAAACCTTACTTAAAACCATTCTCTTCTTTCTCTACAGGAAACAAACAATCTTCCTAAAAAGAAAAACTGGCACTAATCCACCAGATGACAACCACCAAAGCCTCTACAGCATAATAAAAAAATTAACTAATGGGCTAAAATACAGTTATTTCTTCAACTAATACTTTAATTAAAACACGTGTGTTCCTCATTAAAGAAATAACCACAAAGTTACATTAAACAATCAACAGTTACTAACTTCATATATTTCTACATATTTATGCACTGTTATTCACTTTTACCAATGTTATTGTTCAATAAACTCCAATGACAAAATGGACTACTTTCTCTTGTGTAGTAACACTTTCACTATTTCTGCTATATAAAATGAAAAATAAATTACTAAAAATAAACAAATTAGTAAACATAAAATATAAACATTGTATAATAGCAATATTCCACTTGAGGGTGCTGGCGATGCCAGGATTTACCCATGCCCTGGGGTGTTGTTGATCACTCGGCTGCGCCTCATGACTGAACAACACCCCAGGGTGTGGGTGAATCCTGGCATCACCAACACCCTCTCATGGTATATTGCTTAAGCAAGACCTATGACTAAGTAGTGAATAAATATATATAATAACTGGGGAGCATTTTCTCCCATTAGGAAACCCAGTTATAATTTGTCATTATAGCTAGCTGGTTATAATGGCAAACACACATTGGATTTCCCTTGCTCTTCGCATCTGCCTGTTGCATTCTTGCTTGTCTCATAACACACTTCATCAGTGCCTTCAAAATGACTGGCACAGAGATTGATTTCTATTTATATAATTGCTGTGGTGAAAAAATGCTCCACAGTAAGTATATAAAAAACACATGGGGCAGTGTGTAAAAAAACAGGTTACTCACCTGTAACAGTAGTTGGAAGAGTGGTATATGTTGTTCGTCCACACTTATGGCCGTGTCCTTTCCCTTTAAGAGTTTGCCAGAAAGTCTTCAAGCTGGCTTCTCCCACCCACCCAGGTGATAACTTCCTTGGCTGTGCCCCATGACACCAGATCTTGCCCACTGGAAGCTGTTGTGTGCGCCAAAGCCTGGGGAGGTCGGGTGGATCCATGTGAATGAACAACATATACCACTCCTAGAACTACTGTTACAGTTGAGTAACCTGTTTTTCTAGGGATGTGGATTTGTTGTTCTCTCCACATTTCTGGCAGACTCCTAGCAGTTCTCTGGGAGGAGGGAGGCAAGGCACACAACCTCTACTTAGGAAACAGAGACTGGAGAACTGAGGCCCCAAAACCAGCATCCCGGCATGACTCTAGGTTGATGTGGTAAAGGGAAAGGAAGGTGTGTGCTGACCTACAGGTAGTAGCCCTGCAGATTTCCTGGATAGGGACATCCCTGGAAGCAGCCACCGATGCAGCAGTACGATGGGTGGAATGATCCCTTAGCCCTCCAGGAGGCTCCCTACCCACCAACCTATAACAGAGATCAATGTGGATACTATCCAACTGCCAATCATCCACCTAGCTGCAGGTCTGCCAGGTGCAACTTCAGCATAGGTGACAAACAGCTGGTGAACCTCTCCCCAGACTCCAGCCATGTGCTCCTTATAACAGGCTAGCACTCACCACAGGTCCAAAGTATGGTGCCTGTGCTTGGCCTCTGAGGTGTGGTTGGTGAAGTACACTGGGAGATTAATCACCTGGTTAAGGTGAAAATCCAACACAACCTTCGGGAGGAACTTCGGGTTGGGGCACAGGACAACCTTGTCCTTGTAGAAGACCAAGTAAGGAAACTCCACCGAAAGAGCCAGGAGGTCATTGATCCTTCTGGCTGACATTATAGCTATCAACAAGGAGGTCTTCCATGACAGGTGTGACATCTCACACCTGTGAATCGGTTCAAATGGCTTGTCCATGAGCTTTGCCAAAACCAGCAACAAATCCCACGGTGGTGGCGGTTCACACACCGGAGGGGAAATGTGGTCAGGGCCCTTGAAAAAGCCCTGGACCACTTTCTCCTGCACCACCGACTGCTGACTGGCCCACGCCCAATAAGCAGAGATGGCTGCCAAGTGCACCTTAAAGGTCACCGACCAAAGGCCTGACAGAGAGGGACCAAAGGTAGTAAAGGATGCTAGCCACTGGACAGGACAAAGGATCCAACCCCTCGCCCTGGCACCAAATGGCGAATCTCATCCATTTGAAGGCATAGCAATTTCTAGTTGACTCCTTCTGAGATGCCTGCACAACAGTGAAGACATCTTTGGAGAGTCCCAAAGCCTGGAACTCTAGCCGCTCAGGAATCAGGCTGTCAGGTGCAGGGATTGAAGGTCTGGATGGAAGAACGTCCCCTAATGGAGCCCCCTACCCTGGAATGAGGCTGAAAATAGACAGAATTGCCTAGTCCTCCTTTCCCTGTCAACAAAAACTACTCAAATAAAAATATAATTAAGCCCTAGACTCTCTTTAGGGGGCATTTCTGAGGCAACTAGTCAAGGAACCCACTTGTGATGTGGCAATACTGGACCTGGTGCTTGTGAACAGGGACAGTTTTGTGGACATCAGGGTGGAATGCCACCTGGAGCCCAGTGATCACCGCACAGTGTGGTGCAACATCAGGACAGCAACAAAGGCAAACTGGACAAGGAGAAGGGTCCTGGACTTCTGAAGGGCAGATTAAAAAAAATGAGTGAATGCCTGAGAGATGATCTGGCAGGGGTGATTACCTGCAGCTGGTCACTTCACCAGTGGGCAGAGCTCTGACTGTTCAAAAGTCCATGCCAACTGCAAGTCAGGAATTACACCTGCAGCCCAAGTGTCAATGTCAGCCAGAGTGCCAGAAGCCCGAAGGAGAGCTGGAGACTGCTGTTTGTACAAATGCCTACCATCTGCTGCCTCCAGCCACAGCATCAGTTCCAGCAGCTGACTCTTGGACAGTCCCAGTGTGTGGGGGCTTGTGGGAGCTGGTAGCCGGGTCACACCACCTTGGGGTGGGGCTCTGATTGTTCAAAAGCCCGCATCACCCGCAAGTCAGGAATTACACCTGTAGTCTGTCGGTGTCAGCCTGAGTGCCATAAGCCTGAAGGAGAGCAGGAAGCTGCAGTTTGTGTTAACTTCTACCATCTGCTGCCTCCAGCCACAGAATCAGTTCAAGCAGCTGACCCATGGACAATCCCAGTATGAGGGGGCTCAGGAGAGCTGGCAGCCAGGTCACATCACCAGGGGGCAGGGCTCTGACTGTTCAAAAGTCCGCACCGCCCATAAGTGTGAGCGTGAGTGGCATGAAAGCCATTCAGAGTGGAAAATTTCAATAAAAATCAGTATTGGTTTTAGTTTTAAACGTGTCATTTAGCTCTGTTGGCTACCAGTGATGTACTTAACAGTTTTTTCATTGATAATTTGTTCTTCAGGCAAACCGAACCTGTGCTCCCACGAGGGTAACTTTTAATGTGTTCATATGCTATAGTTGAAAATTCAGTACAGGTCTTACAGAGCTGTTTCCTTTTTCATAATACACTGATTTCTTTATGACAACCTGTACTAAATAAACGTTTACTGTGTTTAATAGAAGCTCAAAGGTAGACATTTATAGATAATTGTAAGTGTAAATCCTGTTTGTTTTTTTACCTCTCATGACTGCAGTTGTTTTCATGCTTAATCCTGTTTCCCAACTAGTGGCAGTAAGTCGGGTTGCAGGATAAACCCATTTATACATTTCCTGGGTGAGAACCAGGGTGACTAATTTTTATTCTTTATTTTACTTATGCTTACTTCTGCTTCACACTTAGTGGCAGTAAGTCGGGTAGCTGGAAAAGCCTACTCTACATATTTCCTGGGTGAGCACCATGGTGTCTACAATTTAACCTCTATTTTGTGACTTCTAGTGGCTACAAAGTTCATGTAATGATTGCTATTCTTATAATTCATTTATTATTTTATAAATGTTAGTGGCTACAAAGTTCACTTTGTGGCTACCACTTGTTTTTCAGTTACAAACCTGGTCACCTACTTGGTGGCAGCTAGTAGGTTACCAGTTTAAATTGTTTTGGACCCCCTCCCTAGGTGAGAGTCGATGAGGATTACTCCTTCCTCTTTTTCTTAACGTTTTTCTACTAAAGACAGTTACATACTTGTGTTCTGTTATTAGGGGTTTAAATCACTAACTTACATCTGCATACTATTGACATCATTTATTTTGGTTGTAAATGTTAAATGTTATATCGCTATGCTCTGATTTTTTTGTATTTATGAGGTATTTACTATTTTAAGTCACAATTTTTAATTTCTCTCAATAGTCCAGCACTTACTTTGGCAGTTACTTTGAGATGAAATGCCAGTCCCCATGCCCCTCTGTTTTACATATGTGGTTCTTGTATTATTGCATTATTTCTTTTGGTTTCACCGCAGTATCCTTCACACCTGTTACTAAGTCCCCGCAGAGAGGGTTTCATAATGCTTTTACCTGTCCCACTCTTTGGTCAGATATTCCCTCTGTGGCCTACCTGAATCATTCTGCTATGAGGGCATTCAATTCTGCTCACTTAGTTTTTTCTCACTTCATCCTAGATGGCTACATAGAACAAGAAGAAGAAGAAGAAGAAGAAAAATCAGCATTTATATAGCGCTTTTCATACATCCAAAGCGCTTTACAAGCAATGCTAGACTGGTAGTGAAGTGACTGAATGTGTGGTGGCGGCCATATCGCACATCATCACCCACACACAGCCTGGATAATTGCATGAACCGGTTTATGGGAAGGGGAATGTTGGCCAGGACACCGGGAATGTTCCCTACTCTTTGCGAAGAGTGCCCTGGGTTCTTTTACTTCCACCTGGACACCCACCAGGACAACACCAGGATGGGCAGAAGGGACCTCGGTTTAATGTCTCATCCAAAGGACGGCACACCCCAGCAGTACAGCACCCCCCAATACTGCACTCAGATGCCAGCGATTTTAGGTGCAAGTCCAATCCCGGTGTGGGACGAGAACCCACGACCTTCTGGTCCAGAGGCGGATGTGCTACCAACTGAGCCACGCTGACACCATAGTCCAAAAAGAAACTCCAAGTACCCTTTTTCTCTCAACTTATTTTTAGTTACTTTTTCCTTATTATTAGTTGCAGGTGACATAGAAATGAACCCTGGTCCTTCCTTCCATAACCTAAATCTCTTTCATTCCAATGTTCAAAGTCTCCTCCCTAAAAGAGATTTGTTACTAAGCTGGTCTGTCTCCGCATGTCCTTCCATACTTGCTGCAACTGAGACTTGGTTGGATTCCTCCGGCCCTGACTCTGAAATTAATCTCCCAAATGATACAGTTTTTAGATCCGATAGGAATAGACATGGGGATGGTTCTGCTTTTATTATTCACTCCTCTATTCCATTTTCTCTTGTTAAAACTGACACTATGGGCAGTTTGATTAATGCTGTGTTCGTTTCTTTAAAATTATCAGGAAAGGAGATTTTAGTTGGCAGCATCTATTCCCCCTAAACTTTAAACAACCAAATTTCCACATTTGTACTTATTAGTTTATTCCCTTGGTGAGTTTCAACACACTATTTTATTGGGAGACTTTAATGCAGACTGGCCTTCCAGCAGGGGACTCAGATTAAAGTCTCCCCTTGCTCCTCTTGGCCTGAACCAATTTATTAAAGACCCCATATGTTATGATTTAGCTAGAAAGGTTTTCACAACTCTGGATTTGATCTTTGTTTGCCCTGATCTCCCAGTCAGCTCTTCTGGCTGCCAGGGGAATTTATTTAGTGATCATGCTCTTATTTATTGCACAATAAAATTTTCTCCCCCAAATTTACTCCTAACACTATCAAGTTTTGCTGTTTAAGCATTTTAATCTGGAAGCTTTCCATATTGGCCTGCTTGAAATTAACTGGGGGGGGGACTGTTTTCTATTTATAATGTGGATGCTGCCTGGGATTATTTCTCTTTTCAGTTTAATCTGTTTTCTAATCAGCATGCCCCTTTTCTAGAAAAGAGGGTTGAATCCAAACATGTCCCATGGGTGACTCCTTTCATCATGTCCCAGTTGAAGTTCCAAGATAAACTCTATCAAAAGGCAAAGAAAGTAGATACTCCAGAGGCAAAGCTGACTTTTGGTAAATTCCATAATTATTGTGTTACTATTATAAGAAAATCCAAATCTTCTTATTATAAGACCAGCTTGGCTGATGCTAGCAATATTCCCACAAAATGTTGGCATAGGGTTGATTCTGTTTGGAGGGTTCCTTCTGTATCATGTGCTACAAATGTATTCTATGCTGTCTCCACTGTGTACTCTAAAAAAGATATTCATAGTATGTTTAACACATTCTTTTCTGAGGCTCCTGCTTTGCTACTGAAAAAAAGCTGGTTTATCTATTGCTGGATTTTCTTTTGATCCCCTGGCTACATCTCCCCTCTCAAGACCTACATTTTATTTAGGTACATTAATTCTGAAGAAGCATTTAATTTGTTGTCTTCATTGAGAGAGGATATGGCCAAGGGAGATTATAATCTAGTCAACTTTCTACTTAAATCTTATGCTGACAGTTTAGCTCCTCTCTTTACTCATATATTTAACTTATCCCTCACTACCAAAACTTTTCCCTCAGCATGGAAACATTCTGTAGTTGTCCCCTTGCATAAAAGTGGGGACAAAGCTTTGGCAGAGAATTATCATCCAATTTTCTTGCTTCCTGTTATTCCAAATTTATGGAAAAAATAGTTCTTTGTCAGATTTCTGACTATTTGGCCACTTATCAGGTTCTGTCTAATTTTCAGTCAGGTTTCAGACCCAATCGCTCTACCCAAACAGCATTGATTGATTTTCATGATTCTGTTTCCAGGGCTTTGGACAAAAAAATATCTAATTTGTACTGTCTTTATTGACTTATCTGAAGCTTTTGATGTGATTAATCATCAACTGCTTTTGGCTCGTCTATATTGTTACGGTTTCTCTACCAATGCAGTCACTTGGTTTTCTTCTTACTTGCACGGGATAACTTTGGAATTTCTATCTTTCTTCTCCTCTCCCTACTTCCACTGGGGTGCATTAGGGGTCTATATTTGGTCCTATTCTTTTTCATCTTTTATTGACCCTTACCGTCTGTAGTTGATTGTTGTTCAGTTTGACTTTACACCAATGACACGGTTCTTTCTATGTTCACAAGAATCCTTCTTTTCTTTCTTCAATTCTAAAGTGTGATCTAGACAAAATCGTGCACTGTTTTTTTTATTTATCTTCTACTTTAAAATAGTAAAAAGACTCAAGTCATGGTGTTTGGGCTTCAGTTGGCTGTGCCCCTGACAAACTCTTCCTTTGCTATTACTCTAAACAATAGCCCCCTTGAACTTGTTAGCGAATTCAGATACCTTGGTCTCACTTTCGATTCATCCTTTACTTTCAAATCCCACATCGACAAAACTACTGTAAATGTTCATCAATGCCTGGGTTATTTAAAATGGGCCAGGCATTGCCTGTCAATTCTGGACTGTAAACATATTGTTACTCAAGCCATCCTTCCCATACTAGATTATGGCAACACTGTCTGCCATCATGCCAGTGCTTCAAATCTCCTTCTATTGAATATTGTTTATAATTAGCTTTTACAATTCATTCTGAAGTCTAAGTGGAACGAACACGACTGTACCTTATTACCTCAGATAAACTGGTTGTCCCCTGCTTTCAGATGCACTTTTCATTCATTATTCCTAATTTATAAAGCTGTGAATAAACAAACTTCAACTTATTTATCCAATAGACTCATAGTTCCCACCTACAAATATAGCATTAGGGATGTGTCTTGACATGGCTTTTCTCTGCCAAAGTTTCAAACCCATTTTGGGAAAGAATGTTTCTCATATGATGCTTCACTTTCATGGAACAAACTTACCCCTCAGCTAAGAAGTTCACCATCTCTCCATATTTTCAAACACAACCTAAAAAAGTTGTTGTTACAGGAACAACTTATGTGTGCTTGTTATAATTGATATTGTTTATGTCAGTTTATGTATTCACTGTTTTAACTGACTTGTGATTTAGTAATTATTGTTGCAGCAATATTTTACTTGTACTTGTTATAATTAGTGTTGTTTAAGTCAGTTGATGTATTCATTGTTTTAAATGACTTGGGATGTTCTGTAAAAAACTTGTTTCTCATAGAACCTATCCTGTATCCAGCGCAGCCTGCCATACCCTTGTGATTTAGGCAAATTCAGTAAAAATGGTGCAGGGCATTGGAGATATACATGTACTTTTATTTCTGTACATAAGGGCAGTATTATGGTAGGAGCAGTGCAGTGTCATCATCTTGTGGTATTACCAGCGAGTGCCATTATTAAAATGCTGGCTGCACTGATGCTTCACTGGAATTTTACAAGTGATGAAGTTCATAAACCCATAATTTCTTATGGTGCTTGCAGGGGGGATCAGAGAGGTGAAGCCCTGATCTGTGCAGTGATCAGGGCTTCACATCTCTTGGTAATCCTCCTTTAATGCAGTTTTTTTTGCAAACAATATAACCTATATATTCATGCAATAGATGTGGACTGTGATGACCACTGATATACATGGTTATCAGAGAAACTATATGAATAAATTGGTGATGATATAAGTATCACACAGATAAACTCGTGGACCACAAATTTATCTGTATACTACTATCATCATCAATGATTTATTCATACAGCACTGTTGTCATCACACAGGCCATGTCCTTGCTGCTCCACAGCTGCTCATTCTTACTGTTTGCGAACTCCTGAAACGATCCTTAAAAAGGATTTCAAAGGACAGCTGCCACCTATTGCATAAGTCAAATATGTGATGAGAGCAGCTGTTAGATAATGGATTTATTTTTAATCGTTCACTGTGAACTTGGGGCCATCACTCGTGGCTACACTTTGCTCCACCACTAGTGAGGTTACCCAAGTTCACTGTGAACTTGTATGTATCATGCGACAACACTGTTCCTTCTCAAATTCACAGTGGATGGGACAACAGAAGCATAGTGCAGAAAATGTTTATTTCTTTCATAAAGGTGCAATAAAAAAGTTCATCACTTACATCAGTGTTGGTTCCATGGAAAAGTCCATATTCAAATCCACAAATTACAGAAGAAGGAAATTAGGTATACAGAGCAAGAACACTTCTCAGCATTCAAGGTTCAAACCCCGGTCCCCCACTTGCTATGTCACCTGATGCATTTTACAATTGTTTCGCTTTCTCAAAGGCTGAAAGTGAGCCAATCCAGTTCACTGTGAATTTTAGAAGGAACAGTGTTGTCTCATGATGCCTTTTGGCAGGTGCCAGCTTTTCTTCTAGTTGACATTGTTTAATGAATCTAATTTTTCTTTTTCTTTCTCTTTTTCATTTTCTTCTTTTTTTGAGCTCCTGGGATTCTGGCTTACAACTTGCAGGTCACATGATGACAGTCTGGACATCTTCCTTGCTTATGCAAGGGGGGAGGGAGACAACTTGGCTATGCCAAACATAGAAACGTAGAATGTGTTGTCAGATGGGGACCACATGATCCATCTAGTCTGCCCGTGGCTTCAACCCCCCCATGTTGTTGCGGGGAGGTTGAAGCTACAGGCAGACTAGATGGATGCCAAGTCATGAGGACGTAGATTAGTGGACAGCTGGCTAGTCTTGAGGAATATATTAATGGAGTGCCTTACTCTGTTGCTCTGAACAGCAATGGGGATTTAATGCAGGGAATGCACTGAGATAAAAATAAGGAACAAAAGGAAATGTATAGTTTTGTTTACTGTAATATAATGTACCACAGTGTGATGAATTTCCTTTCAAAAATATCAAACCTATATAAGAATCCAGGGGGAAGGCATGATTGACTGTGGACACTGCTTGAAAAATTCCTTTATAAGATCATGGTCAAACTAAAAACTGGAACATGGACTGTTAAGGAGCTACAAACATAGAACACAAATTAACACATTTATTAACTATGTGAATGAGAAAGCACTAACTGCATTATGCTTCAAGAGACTAATTTTAAAAGGGGACTAAAACATATTTGTTTCAGCAGGTCTTTGAGGATTACTGATCTTTTTAGTCTCCTAGTGTTTCAGCTGATTTTAATTGAAAATATATCTGTGATTTTGTCTACTTTACATTGTTGTTTATTTGTAATTTGTTGTACTGTTTCAATTTACCCTTGTTATATACAGAGCCCTAGGACTTTGGGGAAGGATGCCTTATAAGTAAAGCTACTGTACTACTACTGCTACTACTGAGTTTGAATTCAGTTGGTTTAAAAAAACGGGGCCCAGGTGTACAATCACTATATAAATCAAATCTTGTGGTGTAACTATATTGTTTATGAAGGAGCCATTGCCTCTAAAAATTTGGTCAAATCGTCACTGACGCACAAGGTCAGAATGTAACTGTTGAGTGTCATTATGGAAATATCAATTGTACAATAGCTATGGTCCTTATGAAAATAATAATTTTTTTTTTACAAACTTCTTTCTACAACAAGCCTGTTTTAATACACCCTACAGTAAAGGAGGCAATTTTAATTTGGTTCAAAATATTAAAAAAGACAGAACTTCAAACCTGGTAAATACATGAAGTAGTGCAGCATCAAGAATGAGACAATTTAAACAGAATCTCAGATCAAATGGAACGGAGTCATTATGTCACAAGATATAATGCCGCATAGCACTATTGCACTGTGTGATTAATACCATGAGGCATCATGTCTTTGTTCGGTGAGGAGACCCCACACCCCCGCTATGGGGGAAGCTCCCCCGGACCCCCCCACTAAAGATTCTCAACTCTGGGGGGTCCAACTTGGGGAGCGCACAGGTCCGGATTTCACCATAATGCCGTATGCTATTAAGCGTGCAACATTATGACCCGGGACAAGATCAAATGACCCATGGAGAACACAGAATCCACATGTGCGGCAATACTCTTTCTTTTCTGCACCACATCAAGCTTATTTGAGAACTGATATCTGCGTGACATCAGAGCCAATACATTATTAAACTGAAGAGGTGAAATACCTAGGCATACTTATTTTGGAGAACTCACCATGCCTACTCACATTCAATATCTCATTTCAAACAAACATAAATAATAAGTGGTGAATGAACCAAACTGTTTAAAGATCAGTTAACAATGCGCCATATACATACACAAATTCCAATATTTTTAAATACCATTACTACTCAAAAAATATATCCTCCTATTGTCTGTGATGCTTTTAAGGCTTGGGCCAGAGTCATCTTTATGTCAGCCAACAATTACAATAAACGCTTAATAATAATCTAGTTGAATGACATGGAGATCTATCTTAAACAGTTAGAAATAGTTCACAGCACCACATTCAGTTCAAATATATTTAATACATTAAACCAAAAACTTGAACCCTATAATACATTATCAACCAGAATTGCAGGATGCCAGACTTTGAACATTGCAGCTAAATATTATCATCTGGTTGATACATCTAACAAATTATTTGTGTGGCAACTAAAAAAATATTTATTTATTTTATTTATTTGAAAAATCAGCAATACACCTTTGAGCTAAAAGCTCATTTACAAAGGTTCCTCATCAAAAAATGGTTCTTACATAGCATTGGACAGGTAGAGTACATTCAGCAGTACCAATGGAGCCTAGTTATGGAGAGTTACATCACATTATACTGGTAGAGTACGTTCAGCAGCACCAATGGAGCCTAGTCATGGAGAGTTACATCACATTATACTGGTAGAGTACGATCAGCAGCACCAATGGAGCCTAGTCATGGAGAGTTACATCACATTATACTGGTAGAGTATGATCAGCAGCACCAATGGAGCCTAGTCATGGAGAGTTACATCGCATTATACTGGTAGAGTACGTTCAGCAGCACCAATGGAGCCTAGTCATGGAGAGTTACATCGCATTATACTGGTAGAGTACATTCAGCAGCACCAATGGAGCCTAGTCATGGAGAGTTACATCACATTATACTGGTAGAGTACAATCAGCAGCACCAATGGAGCCTAGTCATGGAGAGTTACATCACATTATACTGGTAGAGTACAATCAGCAGCACCAGTGGAGCCTAGTCACACACAGGGTGTTACAGGAAGTACAGTGCAACAATGGACAAAACTAAAACAACAGGATGCCATGACATAACTATTCCAAAATGCACCTGTTGTCTGTATGGCATAGCATTGAGTGGTACTCCACTTAGGTCACATAGCAGTCACAGCTGCTGTTTGATGAGAATGTTTAATTAGCCCTGATTTGAACTGAGCTAAGGTTGGTAGGCTCATCAGTGATTCATTCAGCTCATTCAACTGGAGTGATGCTTTGTATGCAAAGGAGTGCTGTGCCTGGCTGTTTTTTTCAGAAAGGTACAGCTTGCATGCTTCTAGTCATACTCCTTGTAGAGTAGTGGTTGCTGTTGGGTTGCATGAGGTTTTGGAGACTGGGGTGGGTAAGATCCTTGAGTGCTTCTATACCTAACAGGCAAACCTGGTATTTAACCCTTCTTGTGGCTGGAGCCAGTCAGACTGGGAGTACAGGGCACAAGTATGTGTGAGCCTGTCAGCTCCCAGCACAAACTGACAGGCTTTATTTAGGACCAATCTGACCCACTGGAGGACTGCATCCATGGCTGCACCATACACAGTCAGGCCGTAGCCCACCAATGGAAGTACAGAGCTGGACACTAGAGTTTGTTTAGCTGTGGGTGTGAGGCAGTGCCTGTGTCTGTTAAGTGCTCCTAGTTTTATGTGTGCTTGTTTTACAGTGCGGTCTACATGAGGGGCAAAAGAGAGAGATTCATCCAGGGTCCCACAGAGGTATTCAAAAGTGGTGACAGACACCGCCAGGTACTTAAAAGTGGTGACTTGCTCTAGGATTTCACCTTGTACATTTGTGATGGTGAGGAGAGGTGCTTTTTTTCTGACATGGGGACCAGCAAATAACATAGTCTTGTTTTTTTTATAGTTCACTAGAAGCTTGTTATGTTTGAACCACCATTCCAGAGCCTCAAAGCTGTGTTGGAGTTCTAGAGTAAGTGGCTCTTGGTTTGGGCTGCTGGCAGAGATTAATGTTTGTTTTTTGAAATGATAGGAATAAATACCTTTTGTGGGCACCCAAAATCCATGGTGCTCAGCTTAGTGAGAGGAGCGCTTCCCCCACGTTCTCTGTAGGAGAACAGCAGGAATCTCTTGACATCTGCAGCCACAGCTGAACACATGCTACCGGTTTCAGTGTGAACTGTGAGTCTCCTTGGTGACCCCAACCCTCTGTTCCCTGTTCATGTACACAGTAAAGCAAAGCCCCTCCCACTCCCTTCAACTGTGTGCTGTCCCACCCCCACTCTCCATTCCCTGTGCTGGTACATAGTAAAACAAAACCCCTCCCGCTCCCTCCCTCTATGTACTGTCCCACCCCCACCCTCCATTCCCAGTCCCTGTACACAGATTAAAACAAAAAACTCTCCTGCTCCCTCCCTCCCTCCTTCCCTCTGTGTGCCCTCCATTCCCTGTTTCAGTACACAGATTAAAACAAAACACCTCCTTCTCTCCTTCTGTGTGCTGTCCCACCCCCACCCTCCATTCTCTGTCCTGGTACACAGATTAAAACAAAAATCCTCCTGCTCCCTGCCTCTGTATGCTGTCCCACCTCCACCCTCCATTCTGTGTCACCAGCTGTTTAAAAACAATCTCAGAAGCATTGTTAGCAATGACACAGTGCTCGACCAGGACGTAACTTGCCATATCCAGAGGTCTACCATGACTAATAAAGCATGCCAATTTTCATGCAAATCCGTTGAACGGTTGCAAACTTATTAAAGTGCACGTTTGTGAGTTTAACATTGAAGTGCCTACTCAACCCTAACTATAGGTGTGTGATCGTGCTAATATATATCTATATATATCTATATCGATATCAATATAGATATCTAGATATAGAAATAGATATCTAGATATCTAGCTATATATATATATATATATGTATATATATTATATTCATTGCAAAAAAACTCAGTTACTGCATCAGTTAGGGTTAATGCCACACCAAAAAAGTCTGGAAATTCAATGTTTGGGTTACCAACCCCACTCCCCCACCATTCACAGCCCAAAAAGCACCAGGGTATGCCTTGTGGTCATTGGCCCTAACTCTCAGCCCATTCCATGTGTAAACAAGCTGAGATGGTACAGTATAGGAAGATGGGGTGAGAGTTATGCCTGACGACCCCTAGGCACACTCCAGCACCTGTTGGTCTGCGGATGGTGGTGTGTGTGTGTGTGGGAGTAGTAGGGTTGGTAACTCTAACATCGAATTTCCAGACTTTTATTGATGTGGAATCAACCTTAACTGATGTATTAGTGGAGTTTTTTTTTTGCAATGAATTTCCCTTCTTTTTGAGAAAGTGATATTTTACTCATTTGGTATCCATAGGTGGCCCTGTGCTCCCACCCATCCATCAGTGTAGAGGCATAGTGCAGGGGGGCCCTGTGCTCCCAGTTTTTCATAATAAGATGCATATTTGGGAGCATGGGCTCTCTGGACCCTGTGCTGCCACCCACCCATGAGTGTAGAGGCATAATGTAGGAGGGCTTAGTGCTCCCAGTTTAGTATAAACAGTATGCATAGATGGTAGTGTGGGCTCTATGGATCATGCACTCCCACCTACTCACAAGTACAGACACAGTAGAGGTCTAGAGGCATTCCAAGTAACCCTAGTAATGCTTATTTGGCAATATCTCAGTAACCTTAGAAAGTGCTGAAAATTTTTTTTTGCAGTTGTATTCATGACCTAGCCACCTCCACATGTGCTTCATACACATAAAGTTGTGCTTAGCAAAAAATTTGTATCTTGAACCATTTTCGAGATATAGGCACTAAAAGGCACCACGGCCACCACAATGTTATCCTATGGGAACATTTGCAACTTCGGAGTGCTGTAACTCTGGGACCAGTGTACATTATTGTATCAAACCAGAAAAAGGAACATCTGTGGTCCAAGGGCTTACCACCCTGCAAATTTCAGCCCAAATGTCCAAACCATGTAGTGGCAGTGAGGTGGCAAAGAGACTGTGGTCTTGGCAGACACCACAGTGTTATCCTATGGGAAAAATTCACAACTTAGGAGTATTGTAACTATGGAACCAAGGTAAAGTTTTTCAAACCAGCAACAGGCACGTCTGAGGTGCAAGGGCTTGCCACCCAGCAAATTGTAGCCCAAAAGTCTAAACTATGTAGTGGCAGTGAGGTGGCAAAGAAACTATGATTTTGGGGATTGTACTGTCGCAAATTGCAAAAGTACAGTGCAACACTTTTGCAAATTTGCAAATGTGTCATGCTTGTACTGTCTCAAATTACGACAGTACAAATGGCCAGATCAAAATAAACATATTTCTGGGTGTTTTTTTTTTTAAATTGTGAGGCATGGATGCTGTTCCTAGGACCCCTAGTACATAAACACAACAGTTGGTGTTTACCTAGGGGAAGTAGTTTTTAAATTATAATATTTTTTCTCCAAGCCTAATTGAAAACAAGATGGTGGTGGCACAACAGTACAGAGGGCATATGTTACAGTAAAATGTGCTGTCGTGGACAAATCTGTCACTGTCGCATGGAACATATTTTTCCTCCCATAGGATATAATGGGAACATTTAAAGTGTAATAACTTTTGAATGGATTAATATTTTTTCACCAAACCTTCAAAAGGCACTTACCTGAACCAGTCACCATATACCCTGAAAAAGTCAGACCAGATGGACAAACTGTTTGAGCAGTGAAGAAAAGCAAAGAATTCACAAAAGTTGAGGATTTTCCACACTTTTCACGCTCAGCAGCTCTGCAACTGTAAATCTGACCACAGCAAAAATTTACAGAACCAGGGACCTATGGTATGACACGGAGCATGCCAAATTTTAGGTGAATTGGACAAACAGCTGCAAAGCTATTAAAGTGCAAAATTTGGGATTTAACACAGAAGTGGCTGTGCAACCCTAACTATACCTGCCCTAAAGGGCAGGTATCATATATATATATATGTATATATATTCATTGCACAAAAACTCCATTAATGCATCAATTAGGGTTGATAGCACTGTGACAAAAGCATGGTAATGTGATGTTAAGGTTACACCCCTACCACCCCACCCCCACCCTCCACTCATCAACAGGCGTCTTGGTGTGCCATGGTGTTATCAGGCCAAACTCTCACCCCATTCCATGTGTAAACAAGCTGGCATGCTGCAGCATAGGAGAATGGGGTGAGAGTTAATCCTGATGACCCCATGGCACACTCAACATCTGTTGGTGAGTGAAGGGTGGGGGGGAGGTAGGGATGTAAACCTAACATCCAATTTCCATACTTTTGTTGCTGTGCTATCAATCCTAACTGAAACCAGAGTTTTTTGCAATGAATTTCCCTTCTCTTTCAGAAAGTGTAATGTAACTGGTAACTGGTATGTGTTAGTGGGAGCACTCCCTTCACATTGTCCATTTTTTGCATAATGGTATTTGTGTGTGTAGCAGCGCGGGCCCTCTGGGCCCTGCAGTCCCACTTATGCATAAGAACGGAGCCATACAGCAGTGCCATAGTACTCCAAAGGAACCCTTGTAACATGTTTTTGGCAATATCTCCATAACCATAGCAAGTAGGAAAAATATTCCACTGCAGGTTTAATCTATGACTTTGAAACTTCCTCATGGATTTAGTCCACAATTAGAGGGCAGTCAGTGGGTGGGATGACTAGTCTCCATCCCCGGATAGAGGAGAGCAGTCCTACAGATGCTCAATCCTCTCTTCCCCCCCGCTGACCCCCAGCAGCCCGAACCCTGGTCGCTGTCATGGCGTGAGGTGTGGCATGCAGTGCCTCAACCAAACAGCACCATCTGGCCAGTGGGAAACTTGTTTTTTGAATAACTTTTGAATGATTTAATATTTTTTCACCAAATCTTCGAAAGGCACATCAGTGACCCAGACTGCTGTTTGGGCTGTAGCCACGAGCAAAGAAATGCACAACCCCCAATTTTTTTTCATTGTGGGCTGCTCTGCAGTTCCACAACTGCTTATCTGACCATAATGCCACTTGTCAAATCCAGAGATATATGGTACCAGACTGTGCATGCAAAATTTCAGGCAAATCCGTCATACAGTGGGAAAGTTATTAAAATGCAAAGTATGGAGTTTAACACAGAAGTGGCTGTGCAACCATAACTATACTGGCAATACCATGCCAGTATAATACATATATATATATATATATATATATATATATAGTGGCGCGGTCTTTGGTGGTATTTAGGGTTGAGATGTCACTACTATGTTAAAGTCAAAACTTTGCACATTAATAACTTTGTACCCATTCAACGGATTTGCTTGAAGTGTGGTATGCACGGTGGGGTGTGGTAAATCTCTTGATTTGCCAAATTTCATTTTGGTCAGACTTACAGTCTTTGCACACCAAAATGCTGAAAGATGCAAAATTATCCATTTTTGGAGGCAGCTTTTGGGATTTTGTAAGTGGCCCTGCATGGCTGATGTGTGGTGTGCCACTCTGTGAAATGGCTTGTTTGAAAGAGCTTTGGTGGCAGAACATGCCGCTTTTTGTTTGGTGAAAAAATATTAAGGCATTCAAATGTTATGCCATTTTTAAGTTCCCACTATAAGTCAAAGGGAAAATTTATATGTATGTTTTGTGAACAAAGAATGGAGTTCTGGCCATCTGGTCCCACCTGGTGGTCAAAGAATTTGCAGCCTTATGGTTCAAGAATATTTGTCCCCAAGAATTCTTTGATCGCAAAGTCTGCCATCTTGTTTTTTGATTTCTGATCATAAAAACACAAATATCTCGGCTCAGGGATCACTCCTGAAGTAAAACTTGGATGGGTTTTACTCAGGGGGCTCCGCTCTATTGAGCCATGCCTTTGGTTTCCTCCAAAATGGTAAAATAATAGAGTTGTAAGCTTTTAAATTCTTTTATTGTGGCTCGTTACCGATCTTTGTTCGCCAGTCTCCAAATTCTTTGATTGTGAGATTCTTTGATCGCGATCTTGCATTGCAACCTATAAATACAATTTTCTCAGCTCAGGGGTGACCTAGGAACACAAATGAGGGTGGGTTTTGATCAGGGGTCTCTGTTCCATCGAGGCATGATGGTGGTTTCATCTAAATTATCCAAAAACTCGTGTTTCACCATTTTCTGTTCTTGATCATGAGTGTGCAATTTCTTTGATTGTGAGCCTGCAAATTCTTTGATCATGAGATTCTTTTATCGCGATCTTGCATCCTGAGCAAGGGATGAGATGACCCTTTGAAAAATGCAATTTTCTCAGCTCAGAGGTGGCCTAGGAAGACAAATGAGGGTGGGTTCTGCTCAGGGGGCATCATTCTGTCAAACCAAAGTGGTGGTCTGCCACATTTGTGTCAAAATTTTGTTTGTCAGCATTTTTTATTCTTTGATCTCAAGCCTGCAAATTCCTTGATCGTGAGATTCTTTGATCGTGATTTTGCATCACGAGCAAGGGACGAGATGACCATTTGAAAAATGCAATTTTCTCAGCCCTGGGGTGGCCTAGAAAGACAAATAAGGGTGAGTTCTGCTCAGGGGGTCTTTGTACTGTTGAACCATGGTGGTGATTTGCAGCATTTGTCTTAAAATTTTGAATTTCAACTCTTTTTATTCTTTGATCATGAGCCTGCAAATTCTTTGATCGTGAGCCTGCAAATTCTTTGATCATGAGATTCTTTGATAGTGAGATAGGGACAAGATGGCCAGATTTTGTAATGTATTAGATAGGCCAATTTTACTAATCTTTAACATTATATATCTCAGAAACGGTTTGGTCTTTTTATTTGAAATTTGGAGGGTGTTTATGGCATTCCCTGTAGATGTCAATTACCATGTTTATGTGTTGAATAATTTATTTTCTATGGAGATATTGCATGGCACACTTTATGCTTTTTGGACTGTGTTTTGCATTGTCACAGTGGCTTGAAATTGATAGGGTACCTAGCCTTAGTGTTATGGATGCAATTTGCAATTGTTGTGTCTGTAAAATGTCAACAGGTGCAGAATTGTGCAACTCTGACAAATGAAAATCTCAAATTTTAACATGTTATATCTTGGAAACGGTTTGGTCTTTTTACTTGAAATTTGGAGGGTGTTCTTGGCATGTCATGTAGATGTGAACTATGGTGTGTAGGTGTCAGAGAAAACTTTTTTGTGGAGATATTGCGTGACACAATTTACGTGTTGCAGACAGTGTTTTGCATTGTGCTGGTGGTTAGAAATTGATAGGGTACCTAGCCTTAGTGCCATGGATGTAGTTTTCAGTCGTTGTGCCTGTTAAATGTTAAGAGGTGCAGAATTCTGCATCCCTGACTAATGAAAATCTCAAACTTTTACATGTTATATCTCAGACACGGTTTGGTGTTTTACATTGAAATTTGAAGGGTGTTGATGGTACACACATGTTTACAAGCTGGTTGGAGTGCAGAGCCCGAAGGGCCCATGCTCCCACCAACTTGCGCAAGTACTTAGTTTTGTATTCTTTCTCAAAAAGTAAGAAAATTCTATGCAAAAAACAGCATTAATTCATCATTTAGGGATAAAACAAAAAAAGTCGGAAATGAAAATTTTTAGGTTGTCACCTTCATTATTTCCGTTAATCATCTCAGATTGACAGATGATGGGTAAGTCATTGGGGTTGTGATGCCTAAATGTCACCCCATTCTTTTTCAATGTTCCTTCTAAACATGATTACACATGGAATGGGGTGACTTTTAGGTCTCACAACCCCAATCACACACCCCATCATCTGTCGATCTGGGGATGATTGGAACGTGGGGGGGAGGGGCAACCCTTACGATTTTTCATTTCCCCGACTTTCTTTGTTTTAACCCTAAATGATGCATTAACACAGTTTTTTGCAAAGTATATATAAATATATATGTGTCTGTGTGTGTGTGTATATATATATATATATATATATATATATATATATATATACATATATAAAATACATATATGTTGCATAGGCACTTCAATGTTAAACTCAAAAGTTTGCAGTTTAATAACTTTGCAACTGTTGAATGGATTTGCCTAAAATTTGATAAGCACCTTCCTGCAGTGTAAGTCGCTTGATCTGGCAAGTTTTGTTCTGGTCAGATGTGTGGTCTCTGAGTTATGGAGTGGTGAAACAACATGTTTTTACCTAATGACTTTACTGGGATTTTTCTTTGAACTTGCCTGCAGCATTGAGGGTTTGTTTGTTTGGTATGACATTTTCAGGACAGAAAGGAGCTACATCACAGATATGCTTTTTGCTAGTCTGGTGAAAAAATAATAAGCCATTTTTAAATTATTGCAATTTAAAAATTTGAAAAAATAATTTCTGAGCATGCTCGGTAGGCACTTCAATATAGCTCGTCGATATGAAAGAGGAATCCTGCATTGTTTGAAAAAATTCCTCTTTTGTATGGCTCCCATCTTGTTTCCAGTTTGCCTGAAATTCAAATTTGGAAACCTCCCAAAATGATATTCTGGGGAGGAACCAACACACGTAGCTTGCTTATTGTGAAACCCTGGTTGCATTCTGCACAATACTGTTCAGAAAATGCCCTTAAAATGTGTGTTATTTAACATTTAAATTCTTTGTTTGTATCGGCAGCATACTATGTAGGATCTTAGTTTGTATGACGATACGAACTAGGATCCTATGTCATATGACTCTGATACAATCAAAGAACTTAAATGTGGATAGCTCAGCCATTTTGGGGTACTCTGTCACCAAAATTTTAACATAGGCATTTTGGGACCCCTCCTCATGAACACTGGCACTGTCATCTTGTTACTCCGTCCCAAAAGATGATTTTACAGTAACTGCTTGGAATCACCATTTGCAATGGGAAATCACCTTTTGGGACTGACTAATGAAATGACAGTCCCAGTGTTCATGAGAGGAGGTCCCAGAAAGCCCATGCTGAAAAGTTGGTGCAATAAAATGAAAAAATGGCCATGTTACAAGCGTGAGTTGCGCAGTTTCTACTCACACTTGTAACTTCACCAATTTTTAATATTTTCACTCCAGATTTTCAACATTGCCATTTTTCACACCTCCTCACAGCTGTCATTTCTCATGTCCTGCCTGAAATGTGTTTTTGCACATCTGCCACTGAATGGCGCATCGTTGTGCGAAATCAACTTTCCGGATGGATTAAGAAAATCACAGTGTCAATGTTCATGAGGGGATTTCCCAAAAAGGTCATGATGAAAATTTGGTTTAACAATTGAAAAAAAGGGCCATGTTATGAGTGTGCATGTGCAGTTTCTATGCACGCTGGTAACTTTACCAATTTTTCATATCTTCCCTCCTGGTTTTCAACATTACCCTTTTCCAGACATCCCCATGAACAATATAACGCTGTCATTTTTCACATCCTGCCCAAAACATGATTTTGAACCTCTGACACAGAATGGTGCATTTGCTGTGTGAATTTAACTTTCAGGACAGATTAACGAAAAAAAAATGACATTGTTCATGAGGTGACATCCCTAAAATGCCATGTTGAAAATTGGGTGGAAAAAATCCTACAAAATGGCCAAATTACATGCATCAGTTGAACTGTGGCATCCTGTAGCATGTCAACCTGTTTACACATGGAATGGAGTGAGAGTTGGGCCTGATGACCCCATGGCACACCCCGATGTCTGTCGGTCTGTGGAGGATGGGGATGTGGGGGGTAGGAGCTCAACCCTAACATCTCATTTCCCCACTTTTATTGCTTTAACCCTAACTGATGCATTAACAAAGTTTTTGCAATGAATATATATATAAATATATAGCAGTTTATCAATGTTAATGAGCAGTCCACTGATATTCCAATCTAGCTCATTAATATTCTTGAGCAGCTTTTTTTAATGTTTATATTCAGTAACAGAGCAGTCTTTGGTGTTCTTTAAACAAATAGATTTGCGGCTTCAGCTCCACTGCTCATATCCCAACTAAGTGATTTTGGGGCTCTGGAGAACTGGGATAGCTCCACAGCCACACCTACCATGGCAAGTAAATGGATGCACACCAACACGCATGAACAGACTGTCATCTCACACATTCTTGGTTTGGCTGCAAGCAGTTCTGCATCTCTCCTCCGGGCCCTCTTTAAAATGAGAAATGGTATGTGTGGCCAGACAGAGACTGAAACACCTTCAGGGATTTGAGCTAATGCAGCAATGAGTAAACAGTGCAAACTGGCTTGCAGCCACACTGAGAATGTGCAAGATGGTGGTCTGCACATGTGTGTTGGTTTGCATCCTTTTTCCTGCATCAGGAGCTCCCCTGTAGCTCCCAGACTCCAAGATTACTAAGATAGGGTCCATAAACCCGAGGGCAGTGGTGCAGAAGTGGCAAAAGGATATCTTTAAAGAGCACCAAAGACCGCTGTGAGACTGTGAAACTCAATAAATATGTATATATATATATATATATATATATATATATAGCATAGGCACAGTTGCGCTCCTATAGTTAGGGTCGAGAAGGCACTTCAATGTTAAACTCAAAGGTTTGCACTTTAATAACTTTGCAACTATTGAACTGATGTGCCCAAAATTTGGTATGTACCTTCCTGTCATGTAAATCTCTTGATCTGACAAGTTTTGTTCCAGTCGGATGTGCGGTCTTTAAGTTACGGAGAGGTGAGAAAAACATGTTTTTACCAATTGACTTTACTGGAATTTTTCTTTGAACTTGCCTACAGCCCTGAGGGTTTGTTTGTTTGGTATGAAATTTTCAGGACAGAAAGGGACTACCCCACAGATGTGTCTTTTGCTAGTCTGGAATAAAAACAATTAGCCATTTTTAAGTTATTGAGGTTTAAAAATTTGAAAAAATCATTTATGGGCATGCTCAGTAGGCATTTCAATATAGCTGGCCAATATGAAAGAAGAATCCTGCATTGTATGAAAAAATTCCTCTTTTGTATGGCCACTATCTTGTTTCCAGTTTGCCTGAAATTCAAATTTGGAAACCTCCCAAAATGATATTCCGGGAGAGGAACCAACACATGTAGCTTGTTTATTGTGACCTCCTTGGTGCATTCTGCACTTTACTGTCCAGAAAATGCCATTAAAATGTATGTTATATGTTATTTCAATCTTTTTTCGTATCGGTGTCATACGACGTAGGATCTTAGTTCATATGCTGATACGAACTAGGATCCTAGGTCATATGACTCTGATACAAACAAAGTATTTAAATGTGGATATCTCAGCCAGTTGTGGGTATTTTCGCACCAAGTTTTCAACATAGACCTTTTGGGACCCCTCCTCGTGGACACTGACATAGTCATGTCATCACTCTGTCCCAAAAGGTGATTTCCCATCCCAAAAGGTGATTCCATGCAGTGACCATGAAATCACCTTTTGGGACTGAATAAATAAATGACAGTCCCAGTGTTCATGAGGGTGAGGTCCCAAAAAGCCCATGTTGAAAATTTGGTGCAAAACATGCAAAACAATTGGAGTGTTACATGCACGCATTGCACAGTTTCTATGGACATTCGTAACTTCACCAATTTTTAATATTTTCAGTGCAGACTTTTGAACATTGCCATTTTTTCACACCTTCTCATGAACAGTACAGCTGTCATTTCTCACATCCTAGCTGAAACGTGTTTTTGCTCCTCTGCTGCAGAATTTCACGTTGCTGTGCAAAATTAAATTCAGAATGGATTAAGAAAATCACAGTGCCAGTGTTCATGAGAGGATTTCCCAAAAAGCTCATGTTGAAAATTTGGTTAAAAAATTCCAAAAAATGGCCACGTTACGAGTGTGCATTGTGCAGTTTCTACACATGCTCGTAACTTCACCAATGTTTCATATTTTCCCATCTGGTTTTCAACATTACCATTTTCCACACCTCATAATGAACAGTATACAGCTGTCATTTTTCACATCCTGCCCAAAACATGATTTTGCATCTGTAGCACAGAATGGAGCATTTGCTGTGCCTACTCGACTTTCTGGACAGATTAACGAAATGAAAGTGACATTGTTCATGAGGTGGAGTCCTCAAAATGCCATGTTGAAAACTGGGTTGAAAAATTATAAAAATGCCCAAGTTACATGCGTCCATTGAATTGTGTTGCCCTTGGCTCCTTTCGGCACCCATATCTCGAAAACAATGTGAGATATAAATTTCATTGTTCCATACTACCCATATTCAAATGCAAATAACTTTCAAATGAAAAAAGATAGCATGGTACTGTGAGCATGAAAGTTGCTCAGCACAAAATTATCTACAAAATGAGTGGCATTTCATTCATAGATACCTTATAGATTTTTTTATAATTAGCAAGAAAGAGCAGAAAATGCAATTTTTTGTTCACTTTTTTGACAAACATACAAAAACAGATAAGCAATCAAAAACAAATGTCCCTGCACTGACAGAAAGCATCCCTATTGCATAAATGAAATATGCAACAGTGAGCTGTCAGATAAATGATTTATCTACACTTGTGATGTTTGACCTCAGGCACCCCGCTCATGGCATACGCCACTCGTGAGGTTACCCGAGGTCAAACAGTACTTGTGTAGATAAATCATTTATCTGACAGCTCTCCATTGTAGATCCCTTATATATATATGAGCTGCTCATTAATAGGGAGGTAATTAATCTGGTATATGGACAAATCGTTGATGTCTTTTTTGCTGCAGACAACATGTTAGTGTCCACTGCTAAATTGCTTTTGTCACCATAACACCCGGTTGTGGTCATAATGTTGCCAATGCTGCTGGCGACATTTCAGCCATTGCCTCTGTAATACCGTTGCATTTATAGTAAATGATTTAACCACTGTTTTTGCCTCTGATTTGAACTATCTCCTTGAGTTACTGCTTATTTTACTAAATAGAATTGATTCTTGACTTATGTTTTTTTCCCCATGCTTGGGGCTTCAAGATTTGAAAGGTTGACTACATTTTACTAGGTTTCAGATTTTGTTTGCTTTAAAGTAATATATCAAATTACTGATGCGAAAAAAATGCAAATACCACAGATTCCTCTTTCAAGCTTGCAGTGCTTAAAGAAAAAAGTAGAAGAATAATTTAATGTCAGTTTTTAAACAAATGTACAATATATCTGATCCTGCACTGCAGACATTCTATACCTATAAAATAAATAAAATACTCATAAGCTGAGTACCACAGGAAGACCCATTAAACCATTTGTAAGAGATGATTTTTTAATAATTGCCTGCCTCAAGGTTATGGGAAGCATAAAACATACAAATTTAGATAATAGTTCCTCTGATACTGGTCATCCTTAGCTGATCTCTGACTCTCCGAGTTTTACACTGACTGTAAGCGACTTTCTGTCTGGCGACTAACGTTCAAAGCGACAAGTTGTACCGTTACCTTTTGTCCACTCAGTATTCTGACCGTGACTAAATGACCGCAACGTTTAGTCCGGGGTCTTTTAGTCCATACATGCATTAATCTTAATGAGCAGTTCATCAATATTAATGAGCAGTTCATTGATATTCGTAAGTAGCTCATTAATGTTTTTGAGCAGCTTTTTTTGATGTATGTATTCAGTCCCAGAGAAGTCTTTGGTGTTCTTTAAACAAATAGTTTTGCGGCTTCAGCTCCACTGCTCATATCTCAACTAAGTGATTTTTGGGCCCAGGAAAACTGGGATAGTTCCAGAGGCACACCTATCATTGCAAGTAAATGGATGCGTCCTGACACACATGCACAGACCGTCATTTCGCACATTCTTGGTTTGACTGCAAGTGGTTCTGCATCTCTCCTCTGGCCCCTCTTTACAAGGAGAAATTATATCTGTGGCCAGACAGAAACTGAAACACCTTAAGGGATTCAAGCCAATGTGGCAATGCATAAACAGTGCAAAGTGTCTTGCAGCCACACTGAGAATGCGCAAGCTGGTGGTCTGCACATGTGTGTTGGTTTTCATTCTTTTTCAAGCTGGAATAGAGGTGCATCAGGAGCTCCCCTGTAGCTCCCCTGTAGCTCCCAGATTCCAAGATTACTAAGATAGCATCCATAGACACAAGGGCAGTGGTGCAGAAGCGGCAAAAGGATTTCTTTAAAGAGCTCCAATGACTGCTCTGAGACTGAATATATATATATATATATATATATATATATATATATAATGGTGGCACGGTACTACTGCCATAGTTAGGGTTGAGTATCCCTTTTAAGGTTAAAGGGTGAAATTTTGCACCTTAATAACGTTGCCACCATTCTACAGATTTGCCTGAAATTTGGCAGGCACGGGGCGCAACCATAGAACTTGGGATCTGCCAACTTTTGTATCAGTGGGATATACGGCTGTGGAGTTAATAAGCAACATCTGTGTGCATATTTATGATTATTTGCGCATTCTTTGCTCATGCCTACAGGTCGCACAGTTTGCATGACCAGTCCGAAAACTTCAGGAAACATGCGGCCGGGGTCTTTGATGTGCCTTTTGAAGATTTCATGAAAAAATATTAAACGGTTCAAAAGTTATTCAAAAAACAAGTTACCATTATAAGTCAATGGGAAATGTTAACAAAAAGTTCGACACTTTCACAAATGCACTTTTTAGTGTCGCAGATGGCCCTAGTAGTGTCGTAAGCCAGCCATTTTTTTTTCAGTTACTGATCACAGAAATGCTTGGCATTTAAAATTGGGACCATTTGGGACATAATTCTTTTTTGTGTTTACCTATTCGAGCCCTGAGGATGCAAGCCATGTCTTTATTTGGGTGTTAAACACCCCAGAAATGTGCCTTTCAAATTTCTGAAAAAAGTAATGTCACAAAGTAGTGTCACACTAATGACACTTTCGCAAATTTTGCGAAAGCTTTCACAAATCATGACACTACTTTTCCAGGCTATGGGCAAAATGACAATTCTTTGCCACCCTGCTGCAAAAGAATGGTTTGGTCTTTTGAGCTGAAATTTGGAGGGAAGGCAGCCAATATCTCACAGATGTGCCTTTTGGTGAAAAAATATTGCACAGATGCAAAGTTACGGTACTCTGAAGTTGATGTTTTTTCCCATAGACTAACATAGTGGCATACGCCGCGCCTTTCGGGGCTCGTATCTTGGAAACAGTGTGAGATATGGAATTTTTTATCATGCCCATGCATAGCCTGTGGTGAAAACCTAGCCAGGATACTTATGAATCATGTGAAATTTTAATTATTTTTCTACATCATACTGTTATTGAGATATTAGCATTTTAGTATTACAACTGCTCGTTTTCTGCTCCGAGGCACATTATTATGCATACATTCCTTGTTTTCACTGTCTCTCTCAATGGAGCTTTTGGGGAAAAATAGGGTGTGCACTCCACTTACTGTAACATGTAGGCTTTATACTTGTGTTTCTGTGCCAGTTTGCCATAGCATTCCCGTGTATGCCACAGTGTGTGTTACCCTTTGCGTTTATGTTTGTGTTTGTGTTACTGTTTTCTTTGGCGTTATTGTTGCTGTTACTGTTAACATTTGTGTTTACAATTGCGGTAACGTCAACGTGCACGTTATGGTTTGCGTTTCTGTATGTGCTTGCGTTTGAGTTTCTGTTTCTGTTTCCTTTCCTGTTACTGTTGCTGTTACAGTTATGATTTGCATTTACAATAGCGGTACCGTGACCATGTGCATTACATTTTGTGTTTGCGTACGCCGTTGCTTTTGCCTTTCTGTTTCTGTTTCCTTTGGCATTCTTTTTGCTGTTACCATTACCATTTGTATTTGCAATTGTGGTACCGTGACCATGCGCATTACGCTTTGCGTTTCTATACGTGCTTGCATTTGCGTTTCCGTTTCTGTTCCCTTTGGCGTTATTGTTGCTGTAACAGTTAACATTTGCGTTTACAGTAGCAGCACCGTGACCTTGCGTGTTACCAGTTGTGTTTCCATACATGCTTCTGTCTACGTTTGCATCACTGTTCACTTTGGCGTCACTTTGCATTTGTATTTCTTTTAACATTTTCTTTACCATTTACATTTGCATCAACATTGCGTAACCGTTAGCGCTTGTGTTTGCATTGCAGTTACCGTTACTATGTCACAAGACATCATGTGGTGAAAACCTAGCCAGGAAACTCATGAATCATGTGAAATTTTTTTTTTTTTTTAATGTTGCACTGTTGCTGACATATAAGCAATTTAGTATTCCAACAGGTCATTTCCTGCTCTGAGGCTCATCATTATGCATACATTCTTTGTAGTCATCAGGATGTGTGTTTTCGTTCCTGTTACCCTTACAGTTTCTACTTGCGTTTCTGTACCCCTTTGCATTACTCTTCACGTGTATGACACCATGTGCATTATGCTTTGCATTTCCGTTAGCACTTCTGTTTACATTACTGTACCCATTTCCATTTCCACTTCTGTTTGACTTTGCATTACACTTACCATTACAATGTGACAAAATATTGTGTTGTGGGAGCACACAAGCCACCACATTCTATTCACTATTTATGCTACTTATTCTCAAAATGAAGGGAGTTGCATCTCATCAGTCAGGGAGTGACCCCTCTTGCACACACAGAACAGGTACTGCATCCTGAGTGGGAACTCACGGAACACACTGGTTGGGACAGTTAGGAGTTCTATGGTGTCAGCTATGCAATGCCTCCCTCCCACTCAGGCCAGGTAGTGCATCCTGGTGGAGAATCACAGGAAAACAAAGGCTATGGATATAAATGCCACAGCTCCATGATTGCAGTAACAGAGTAGTTGTGACAGTTAGGAGTTTTAGGGTGTCGGCTAGACAATGCCTCCCCCTTAGGCCAGATAGGAAAGTGGGTGGAGGCGGCATGGTCTTTGCCAAGTGGGGGACTTGTTAAAACAAGTTGCACATGTCTGGGAAATTGTGTAGAGGATGGAAGGGTGCATGCCGGGGGGGGGGGATTTGTTAAAACAAGTTGTGTTTGGGAAGGTGGGTGGAGGGTGGGAGGGTCCAAGCTAAGTTGAGAGCTTGTGTTAAAAAAGAATGGTGTCTCTCCAGGAGGGTATCATGGTCCATGCCAAACAGGGAGCTTGTGTAACCCCTCAAAAATGTTGTGCTTGACTGGGGAGGTGAGTAGAGGGCTGGATCAGTGAACTCTCATCTTCTACTGCTTGTTCGTGTCACTGCTGCCAAAGTGTTAAGCCTAAAGCCTGATATTGTCCATCCTCTTCAGTGGATTTGTTCAATTCTGCATTTGCTGGGGCCCAGGACCTTTCACTGTTGGGCTCCTGGTTTCCATCATCAGAACACAACAGTGTGCAGCAGGGTGACTTAGTGCTGGAGACCCTGATAGAGGCATTAGGGATTCCTGGTTGGTGATACAGTGTCTAAGGACAACAGACAGGCAGCAGAAACTGAATGAGAGGCTTGAGATTGAGGGCAGACAAGAGAAGTTATGTCAAACAGAATAAGAGAGAAAAAAAATAAGGACAGTTACATAGAACAGAAAGAGTGAATACTAACAAGGACAGTTGTATAGAATGAAAAGCAGGAACAGTAACAAAGACAGTTGTATATAATGAAAAGAGTAAACGATAACAAGGACACAGGTGCTGAAGCCAGTATTACAGGACCAGAATCTAACTGGTTTCACTCTGTTTAGAGCTCATCAGCTACCGATAATGGCATTAAGTCACAGCACACGGGGGCATGTGCCACTGTAGTAAAACACCACCTCTTGGAACTTAACCAGGAGGAGTTTTATCATCAAAGTACAGAAATGGGATACTGGAAATGTAATTTTGGAATTTTTATTTTGCTTAATCAAGCTGTTCTGTGGATCCCAGGTCATTTTTAGGTTTCCAATATCCTTTTCAAAGTGAACAGTTTATAATGCATAGTGAAATGTCTCTGATTAGCAACAAAATGTTTACGGCATAATATTAAGAGAATGACAGACATGAAAGTGAATATATCACACACCAAAATAGGTATGATACCTTCTGAAATGGTTATGACATATACCAAAATGGGTATGACACATACTAAACTGGATATGACATACACCAAGATAGAAATAATACTTATTAATAGAAGTATGAAATATACCAAATGGCTAGGACACATACTGAAACAAGTAAGATGCATACCAAGATAGATCTGACACACACCAAAATGGGTATGACACACACCAAAATGGGTATAACACAAGCTGAAATGGATATGCTATACCAAAATGGGTATGATGCATAAAGAAATAATTATTGACATATATTGAAATGGATATGGCCTATACTGAAGTGGTTATGACACATAACAAAATGGGTATGACACACACCAAAATGGGTTTGACACAAATTGAAATGAATGACACACTGAAAATGGTATGATACATGCTGAATTAATAATGTCACATACCAAAATGGATATGACCTATATTGAAAAAGATATGACACATGGCAAAATGGGTATGATATACTGAAATGGGTATGACATAAACTGAAATGGCTATGACACACGCTAAAATTGGTATAACACATACTAAAATAATTATGACACATAACTAAATGGATATGACCGATACTGAAAAGAATATGACACATGGTGAAATGGTGTGACAAAAACTGAAATGACTATGACATATATATATTTTTTTTATTTTAGTCTTTGATAACCGGGTAAGGCCCACTAGGCACACGTGCCTGTTTTCAGGGGCGACCTGGGAGCACTGGGCAGTTAAGTGACTTGTTCAGAGTCACACAGTATGCAAGTGGAGTCTGTGAGAATCAAACTCAAGTCTGGTTTGCTGGATGTATCAAGCTCATTCACACCTCATTCCTCTAAACTCTAGGCTATACTGCCACCCCGCCAGCCCTGCCAGTCAATTTATGTCATACCCATATACTGACATAATTATGACACAAACAAAAATGGGTATGACATATGCTGAAATGGAATGACAAATAACCAAAGTGGGTATGACGTATACCAAAATGGGTATGACATGCTCCAAAATGGATGTGACACACATTGAAATTGGCATGACACACATCAAAATGGATATGACATGCACCAAAATGTTTGACACACCAAAATGGGTATGACACATATCGAAATATTTATAATACATGCCAAAGTATGTATGACACATACCAAAATGGTTATGATTCACACTGAATGGGTATGGCACAAACTGAGATAATTGTGATATATACTAAAATGGCTATGACACAAACAGAAATGGTTATGACACATACTGAAATAATTTATTTATTGAAATGTTTCACCAAGAGGGCACACTGAACAAGAAGTTGCTCATCTACCGATGTAACCTGAGGTGGAGGGGTACAAGGATACTACATACAATAATACAAGCTAAAACAATAACAATGAACAGAGTAATGTGATAATACAAATTTGAAACTAACAGACAATACTGAAGTTACAACAATGCAGTGTTTCATAGAGGAGAAGCGAAAAGACAAATACAATGAAAAGTAGAGCGATAATACAAATTATGTAACTAACTTACAATACAGAAGTTGCAACAGTGCCATGATACACAGAGTGGAATTGCTAAAACTATAATTTGACTGCTAATAGGTGTGATCATTACAAGCAGTTATGTACTGCAGTTAATCTGGTAGGCCTTAACAGGAGTGGGGGGTGAGAGAGAGAGGTGTAGGGCAGCATTAGGAGTGTGGGAAACGTACAGTTTGAGGAGAGGAAATTCTGAAGGGCAGTGGAGAAGGAATGAAGGGATGATGAGTGCCGAATTTGTGGAGGGAGGGCATTCCAAATTGTGGGAAAGCGGTGCTTGAAGGCCAACTGACCTGCTGATGTGGAGCATTGAGGGACAACTAGGGTCTATGACTCTGAGGACCTTAGAGAATGAGCAGAAGTTGGATAGGTAGAGAGGGAGGATGCTAAGTGTGGAGGTAGAGACCCTAGACCGTAGTTACAGATGAGTTTGGTGCAGTGGGAGAGGTGCTGGTTAGTAAGCGAGGGGAAGGAGATAGAGTAATAGATGTCACAGTGGTGAGTATGCGCAGGGGAGTCAAGAGCAAACTGGCAGAAGGTGTTGAAAAGGGAGTCCAATCTGGATAAGGTGGATTTGGGAGCAGCACTGTAGACTATATCACATTAATCAAAAATCGAATCATCCTTTGGACAATCACACGCCTGCCCATAAGAGGGATACAATTATGGTTCCTGTAAAACGTACCAAGCTTGAGGCTCAGTTTTTTCAGGATAACGTTGGTATGACCAGAGAAGTTGAGGTGTTAGTCCAACCAAATCCCAAGATATCTGAATGAGGTGGAATCCTCAAGTTGAGTCCCATCCAGGGTATGGAAAGTGGGCAGAACAGGGAACTGAGCAAGTCTCTGCCTAGTGCCGAAGGTCATGAAGACTGTTTTCTTGGCATTTAGGAAAGTTGATGTGAGGTGAGCCAGTGCTGGATCTTGTTGAAGTCGAGCTGGAGTCTGGCTTCCACATCAGAGGGATATTGTCCGGTGGTGAACAAGATGGTATCGTCAGTGTACATGTGGCTGTGGGAGGAGCAAGTTGATGGTAAGTCATTTAGAAAAATAGAGAACAGGAGAGGGCCCAGCAATAAGCCCTGAGGTACTCCTATATATATTTGGCATGGATGGGAGTTGGAGTTGTTGATTTTAACTTTGTGTCCTTGCAGTGAGGTAGGTCCTGAACCAGTTAGTAACAGATGGAGAGAGGCCAGCTGCAGAGAGCGAGAGGAGAAGCAGGGTGTGGGAAACCATGTTGAAAGCCTTGGCAAGGTCTACAAAGATGGCGGAGGTGATCAAACCTTTTCCCATCCCAATAAGAATGGTATCAGTAAGCCTGAGCAGGGAGGAGGTGGTGGAAATAATAAATACATAATTATGACACATGCTGAAATTGACATGACCTATACTGAAATGAATATGATGCATAACAAAATGGATATGACACATACGAATATGAATATGGAACATACTGAAATAGATTATTGGTAGAACACCCTCCAAAATAATTCTAACATACCGTAATGAGCATATAGCAAACTGAATTGTGTATGTATGTAGCCAAACTTGCAAGACACAGTCTAAATAGATTGTAATGTGTGCCAAAATGTACTGTACATGTAACAAACTGAAATGATTGTAAGACACACCAAGAAGAGTATAATACACACAGAACTGAATGAATATAACACATACTGAACGGAGTGTAACACACAATGAAAAGAACATGACTTGAGTAACCAATCACAGTGCAGCATCACTTCCTCCCCTGCTGTAGGATTCCAGCAGTTCTTGCTCAGCTTCAGTGCAGGTAAGGTCTCCTTACATTCTATGACTCAGGAATATGTCCTATGCATATTAAACTAGTATTTTGCTACAGTCCCTGGTTTTTTTTTAAAGAGGACCTTTATTTTCAAAAGTTTTCTATGGCTCCCTACAAAAATACAATTATTTGGATTCCTGCCTGTGTAAGTTTATGTACTGTATAATAACAGATAAAGGCATCTTGTACTTCTGATGCTTTGTGAAGTTGTACGGCATTTTATTTTTCATTATATTTTATTTGTCCTGTACAAGAGGAACTTGACCAAAAAATCTGTTGCTCCACCTTTAGCTCATCCCAGTATGTTTTAACTGAATTTCACCAGCTTACTGGAGGTTAGAGTTTTTCTTTGCTGCCTTTGTAAAACTAATGTTAATATTTTACTGCTGTTAATTTGAGAAGCAAACCAAATTCTTTGCCATTTACTCTGTAACTGTATGGGCTAGAAACACATATTGTATACCATCAGAAGGCTGTGAATCTCCTCTTTTCAACAATATAAACTCTTTGTTTCTAGCACATGCTGTTTTGGAAGAAATGGACCCATTATCAATGTTCTATATTTTTCTCAAAAATTACAATTAGTGAAGCCAGTTATTTAGCAGTTGAGTTATTAATTTCCTTGCAATATTTCCCACCAGATAGCCTGAGCTCGATAGTTAAAGGTTAGCACACCCACTAACAGGGTTATTGGGTGGGCTAACATGGGTTTGCGTGAGCGCTTCCAGTCAGCCCATATTCAGAAGCCACGGGAGAACCCAGCAAACCTAGGGGTGCCAGTGAACTAACATACCACTAGACCTATGCAAATGAGGGTGTCCCCTCATGCATCTCAGTACAATGGTATTGTCAACGTTTTGTGGCAGAGGTAATCCCTTCCCAAGTGGTGCTGTTTAACGCTGCTGAAAACCACGTCTTAACTGGGTGCTAAGCCCGTGCTCCCACCCCCCACAGACAGGGTGCGTGTATTGCAGCCGCCCACCCCCGAGCACTCGTTTCTACATAATAAAGGTACTTTGGTGTCTAGTGGTACCCCCACCCCTGAGCACCCATTTCAATAGCGTATTCTTGCCATAGTGTCTATTGGTACTTCCCAATCACCTGTGTTATGCTTTATAACTATGCCCTGGTGGTCTACGTAGGCTCACCGACAGCTTATGCAGCAGCTGGTTAAGGAGGTGAGAGAAGTGCTGTGCCAGTCACTGTATCAAGCTTGGGTGGTCACCAGCCACCCGGGTAAAGCGCGTGTGTTGTGGCAGTATGTGGGCAGGTGAGTCAGGTGGGCTGACACTTGATCACCACTGCTTCATCAGAAATGTGTAAATATGTGATGAGGGGGTGGTGGGAACCAGTGGACACCAGGGCATCTTCACTTTTATGAAACAGGTGAAAAGCAGATGAGGGGGACACTAGACCACTGGGTCATAATTATAAAGCATAACGTGGGCGATCAGGGGGTACCTCTAAACACCATGACATGAATATTCTGTCGATAGGGGTGCTCAGGGTGTGTGAGAAGTATCACTAGACACCAGGGCAGCTTTACTACGCTGAAACGGTTGCTTGAGAGCAGGTGGCTGCAAAACAGCCACATTGCCTTTGGGAGGGTGGGGTGCAGGTTTAGCAATAATTTAAGAGTTGGTTTTCAGCAGCAGTGAAAAACACCATCTGGGGGGCTTTACATCACTGCCTCAAACTTTTGAAGATGCAGGTGTGCCACTATACATAAGGGGATCCCCTCATTTGAATAGGCACATGGTATGTTAGTGCTTTTGTACTGCCAGGTTTGAATGGTACTTCTGGGGCTTCTGAATATGGGCTGGTCAGGAGTGCTCACAAACCTGTGTTAGCACACCCACTAACCTTGTTATCAGGTGCACTAACTTTTGAAAATCAAGCCATGGTATCCGGGAAGAAATGAAAGGGTAATCAATAACTACTGGATGACTGACTTCACTAACTGCCATTTTTGAGAAGAAATAGAACATTGACAATGGGTCTGTTTCATCCATAAGGGTATGTGCTAGAAAAAAGTTGTTCATATTGCTAGAAAGGGGGAATTCAGCTTTCCAACGATACAGAGTATGTGTTTCTAGCCCTTACGGTTACAGAGTAAATGGCAAAAGAACATACTTTATCGCTCACTTTAAAAGCGGCAAAATACTGACATTAGTTTTAAAACTGCAACAAAGAAAAGAACTCAGGTAAGCTGGTGAAATTCGATTAAAACACACTGTGATGAGCTAAAGCTGGAGCAACAGATTTTTTGGTCATGCTCCTTTTGTCCAGGGCAAACAAAATCTAATCCAAAATAACTTACTGTATAATTTTGGAAAGCATCAGAAAGAGATGTATGGGATGCCTTTATCTGGTATACTGCGGGTCATACTACGGGCATTTCAAGAGCCAGGAGGCCAGAGGCCCATAATGCTCTTATGCTAAGCCACCAAATAATAGGACAATGAGTATCCTGTACTTATTAATTGGTCTAATCTGTACTTAAAGATACTTTTGGTCTCACTTATAACCACATGTAAGAGGCAACCCATTCCATGGGCCAATGACTTGAAGGGTGAAAAAAATATTTCCGCTTGACATGAATAAATGATTTTCTTTCTAATTGCTGAGGATGTCCCCTGAAATTATATACACGTTTTAAAGTCCAAACCCAATTCACACATAAGGTGTGGATCATGAACAATATTATACAGAAACAACAAATTGCCCCTAAGTCGGCGCGTGGAAAGGGGCATACGTTTTAAAGTGCTTAACCTGCCATCATAAGACACATTTTCGAGCCCAGCTATTTTCTTTGTAAATTTTCTCTGAACTTTTTCTAACTGGTGCCCTTCAATTTTTTTATAAGGACACCAGAGCTGCGAGGCATATTCCAGATGTGGTTGAGCGGATGCTCTGTATAATGGCATGAGCACCTCATGATTCCTAGACCCAGAGTTTCTCAAAATGGACCAAATTACTTTGTTGGTTTTGTTAATGGTGCTATTAACCTGCTGGCTATGTGACAAACCATCAGAAATTATGACACCCAAATCCCTTTCATTAGTTGTTGTTTCCAGTAAGGCTCCGGCCACTTCATATTCAAACTAAGTTTTTAGCTCCCAAATGCATTGCTTTGCATTTGGATGCATTAAGGATCATGCCCCATTCATTCACCCATGAGGAAATGTGGTCTAAGTCAAGCTGGATGGCTTTAGCTTGAGCTACTGACTCACGAGGTCCACCAATCTTGACATAATCAGCGTATTTAGAAGTAAAGGATAAGCAAACTGTTGTTAAATTGGCTATAAATGCTTTAAAAAAGCAAGGGCCCAGAACACAGCCCTGGGGCACCCCACTAGTCACATCACCTCTAACTGAATTAAATCCGTTGATGACGACCTGTTGTGATCGATCTTGCAACCAACTTTTTATCCATGTAATAAGAAAATGGTTAACACTAAATTTACTAACTTTACTGATTAAAGCCCAATGAGGCATAATATCAAAGGCCTTGCTGAAATCAATAAAAATGACATCACGTGGTATATGCCTATCTAGAAGTTGACTTATATGTTTGTAAAAACAAATCAGATTTGTTACACAACTTCTACCACTCCTAAAACCATGTTGTTCTGGGTCATGAAGATTAAACATTGGTGAGATCATATCTTTAATAAGACTTTCCAAGAGTTTGCAAAGTGAGGAGGACAGACTGATTGGTCAATAATTTTCCCAATTATTTTTTGGTCTCTTCTTATGAATTGGAATAACATTTGTTGCCTTCCAATCCTGAGGTACATAATTTTCAGCAATAAAACATTCAAACATTATTTTTAAGTGAACTATAATAGAATCAGTCAGTAAAAATAATAGATGTCCTGCTATGGTATCTGGACCTGGGCTATATTTGCCTTTAAAAGACAACAACTTTTCTTTAATACTATCCTCGGAAAAACACACCCGTTGATGATTACTACTAACTATAGTAGAGATGGGGGGTCTGAAACCTTCTGTGTAAAAATTTAACTAAAACCTTTATTAGACAAGTCGGCCATCTTTTGAGGATCACAAACGAGTTCATTATTATCCAACAATGGACCAATTTGACATGTAGGTTTCTTTAAAGAATTAATGTATGAGAAAAAATGTTTACAATTAGCTTTCTTTGCAGTAGTAGCCAGATTCTACTCCCATCTTGATTTAGACCTCTTGATCATCTTCTTACATTTCTTTTGGATTTGCAAATAAGAATCCCAATTAAGCGTAGTTTTATTACAAAGATAAATATTATACTTTTTCTCTTTAAGCCGAATCATTCTTTTAATAGAACTATTTAACCACTTGGGTGCCTTTTTAGAATTAACTAGTTTCTGCTTGCATGGACTATAGTGATCTCTTAAATTGCAAAGAATATTTCTGAATTTATCCCAACAATACTCAGGGGTTAAACCAACAATAACCGCTTCACAGTCAATTTCATTAATAATATGCTTCATGGTAGTCACATCTGCCTTGTCATATAAATACATAACTAAGGCATTAGGGTTATATACATAATTTATAATAATCTTGAAAAAGATGTTGTTGTGATCACTATTGCCTATAGGATCACCTACATGAATTTGATCAGTCGTTAGATCCTCATTGCAAAGGATCAAATCCAGAATTTTATCTCCTCTGGTGGGGTCAACCACACATTGTTTAAGATCCTGCTGAAAACACATATTCAATAATTTATTGCCCAAACTATTACTAGCACTAAGATTAGACCAATCTGTGTCTCCCAGGTTAAAATCGCCAGTTATAACGGTAGTCCCTAGGGTACTAGCCTGTTCCATTTCAATTAATAAAGGATCAAGCACGTCCACAGACGAGTTGGGTGGGTGATAACATGAGCCAATGACAAGAAAATCAGTGACAGAAAGATATATCTTAATCCATATTGACTCAGTATCTTTAGAGTCTGTTTTAATACTGTTTGTAATGTTTATAGAGTTAAATTTATTATTAACAAATAAAGCAACCCCACCACCCTTTTTATTAGTCCTATTTAATGTGAAGCACTTAAACCCTGGTATATTAGTATTCCATGAGGACTTAGCATCACTCCAGGTTTCACATATAGATATAACATCAATATTATCCAGACTAATTCTACACTTTAGTTCATCTAATTTTTGATTTAAGCATCTAGCATTAAAGCTTAAACAGTTCAGATGATGACTAATAAGTTTAGAGTCAATTGACGGTTTTAGAGATGTTGACTTAGCAGGCATCTCCCCCCAGAACTTAGTTTAAACAACTATCAATAACTAGGAGGAATTGTTTCCCTAAAAGTGCATTTCCACGTCTGCTTAAATGTAAGCCATCAGAGCAATACAACTCATTATGATCATTAAATTCTTCCCAATGAGTAATACATATTGGCCCAGATTTTCAAACTGCGCCATTCTGAGGCGCAAGCCCCTTCGCTGCTCAAAATAGTTGCGCAGGGGTGTGGCCGGGGTGATATTCAAAGGAGTTGCACTGTTGAGCAACTCCTTTCAATATCACCCCCCAGCCACAGCACTTGCGCATGGCGCAGTGGAACTTGCGCCACCGCAAGTTGCCAGAGTTGAGCATTAAACTTGTGGTGGCGCAAGTACCATTGCGCCATGCTCAAATTTCCGATATTCAAAAGGTGACATGCAAATGGGGCCATAATTTATGCAAGGCACAGGGGGGCCATTTGCATCTATTTATGGCCCCATTTGCATGCCATTTGCATGTAGGTGCACCGATCCCCGAGGACTTGCTCCTGGCCACCCTGCCAGGCAGCAGCCGTGGGGGACCGACGCACAATGCAGCCCGATCGCGGGCATCACAGTTACATGAAACCCCCCCCACACATATCCCACAGCCCGATCGCGGGCAGTACAGGTACATGAACCCCCCCACATATCCCACAGCCCGATCGCTGGCAGAACGTGTATGAACTCTCCAGTGCCCGATCACGGCAGAATGTAACCCTCCCCAACCCGAATATCTCCCTGGTGGTCCAGTGGACCGTAAAGCCCGATCGCGGGCAGAATGTCACATCACAACCCCCAAACATCTCCCTGGTGTCTAGTGTCCCCCACCCACCCACCGAAGCCCCTCCACCCGCTCCCCCGCAGCGGGTGACAGCATCCACCGCCTGCCGCCCGCTGCCTGCCGACTGACTGTCGGTAGGGCTGCACGCCCATTGGTGCAGAGCTACAGCCAATGGGCGTGCAGCTATACCGTACATGACGGTCTCCTATGCCCCCCACCAGCCACATGTACGTATGGGCTGCACGCCCATTGGCTGTAGCTCTGCACCAACGGGTGCAGCCCTACCGGACAGTCAGTCGGCGGGTGGCGGGGCGGCAGGCGGTGGATGCTGTCGCCCGCCGCTGCGGGGGGAGCGGGTGGAGGGGCTTTGTGGGTGGGTGGGGGGACACTAGACACCAGGGAGATGTTTGGGGGTTGTGATGTGACATTCTGCCCGCGATCGGGCTTTACGGTCCACTGGACCACCAGGGAGATATTCGCTGGGGGAGGGTTCATCTGCCCGCCGATCGGGCACTGGGGGTTCATATATGTTCTGCCCGCGATCGGCTGTGGGATATGTGTGGGGGTTCATAGAATGTAATGCCCGCGATCGGGCTTCGGATATGTGTGGGGGTTTCTGTAACTGTGATGCCCGCGATCGGGCTGTGGGAGATGTGTGGGCGGGGGTTCATACATTTCCATGCCCGCGATCGGGCTGGTGGGGGTTGATACAGGTTATGCCCGCGATCGGGCTTCGGGAGATGTGTGGGTGGGGGGTTGTTTTTACGTTCTGCCCGTGATCGGGCTGGTGGGGGGGCACAGGGACCGAGTTGGGGGCCAGCCAGGGGTGGCAGCTGCTGTGTTGCACCCTGCAATACAGCAGCTCACCTGTGGGTAGCCCTCAACTTGATCCTTTGCCTAGTTGTGCAGGCGCAGGTTGGGGTTGCGATGTGACACCCCTGCACAACCCGACTGAATATCGGGTTGCGCAGATTATGCATGGTTCCTCCCCCTCCTGTTCAGCATACATTCATTTGCATTGCTCTTTTGCGCAACCTGTTGTCAGTGGCATAACTGCCTCCTGCTGAATATCGCAGAATGGCGCATTTTTGGACTTGCGCATGTGCAACCCTGTTGCACATGGCGCAACCCTTTTGAATATCTGGGCCATTATGTTTGCTGAAGGCACCATTTACGGAACCATTCATTTATACTTTTAATTTTATTGTTCAGAAATAGTGAAAAACGGGTAAAAGGAAGAATTTCAGACAAGCAGATATGACACCCTTGATCAATCAGTTTGTTGGTCATAGCCATACATTGTTCTTTAATTTCTTGAATGGAATCTTGAAGAATGTTGTTAGCTCCCACATGTATAACTGTAATAGGATCTGAGCCACAGTACTTCAAGATATTAGTAGTCATGTTGGTAAGGTCTGATATCCTAGCACCACTATAACTAGATCTAGTCCTATTCATTTTATCAGGGTTACAAATCTGCCTGTCTAAATGTTTAGTGATAGAGCCCCCTAATACATAAATGTTTTGTTGACTAGGTACAGCAAATGGACAGGAATTAGACAATAACATTTTGTTGGTAACATCAGCACTAAAATCAATGAGTAGTAAATCATTGGTTGCTGAAGTGCTCTGAGGAGAAATGACAGGGGTTGGGCTAGAAGACACAACATGCTCCAAAACACCAGGAACAATTTCCATTGATGGAACATCTACCGCAGCATTGGTGGAATTAGATAGGACAGTATTAAGGGGGTCAAATCTGTTCTACAGCTGAGTGCAAAACTGCTGCACTTTTCTTCCCTTTTTACTGACTCGTGCCTTGAACTTTATACCATTTATCATCATTGTTACACTCATTATCAGAATCAGTGTCAGCTTCCCTAGCTGTTTTTTGAGTTTTTTTCTGAAACAGCACAAACTGGTTGTTGTAATAGGCTAGAAGTCACCTGAGAGGCATGATTAACATTTTGAAATATAGTGGGCATTGTGATCTTCTCTGGGACTATTACTTGACTATTTTGTGGTGTTGTACTAACAGCATTAAAATGTTTTTGCATTTCTACTTGATTGTTTTCTAATTCAGCTAAATGAGAATTAAAGCAGCTAATCAGATACTGTAAGTCTTTAACTTCCAAACATTTACTACATGAATAGGATTGGGCAGGTAACGCCTGCAGAGCAAGTGTGAACATTTTACAAATGGTGCATTGTATATCAATAACCCCTGTAGATGTAACAATAGTAATATGGGACTGGTTGCCATATTGAAATCGATCAATTGCATGTGGAATAGGTTAACAGCCTAGCATACACCGTGTATATCACAAGTGTATTTACTTACTGGATATCAAATGCAGATATGTAGTAGTGCTAATCAAGCATAGACACAGCCCCTTGGACCATCAGGACACTCTAGACATGCGCTGTATTACATATAACATTACATAGGGAACAAATAAAACAGTATTCTTTTGTTGGGAGCCAGAGAAATCTTGTCAAAACAAAGATCCTCTAAAAAAACAGGCAGTAGCAAAATACCAGTTTAATAACATGCATAGTACATATTCCTGGGTCACAAATGTCCACTGAGTTAAAATGCACTGTGGTCAAATATGTTTAATAACTTACAAGGCTGCAGTCTCACCATTTATCTGGTTGATCTTGCAACCCTCTGCACTCCATTACTGTCTTGCAGGCCCCTGTGGCCAGCCTTCTGATGACATGCCTGACAGGCTGAGCTGTGGGGGACTCCTATGTCCCACTATAGTGATTGACAAGAATAACACATATATAACACATGTTTGTGCTTCTAACACTGGTACGGATAGACTGAGAAAAGTGGTTTCCTCAGTCAAGCTATACTGGTGTTCAAAGCACAAACATGTGCTGTATATGTGTTATTCTTGTCAAGCACTGGAGTGGCACATAGAAGTCCCCCATTACATAGCCCTCCAGGCATGTCATTAAAGGGTTGGCCATGGGGGACCGTGGGACAGTAATGGGCAGAGTGTTGAAGGATTAACCAGATAAGTGGTAAGACTGCAGCCTTGTAAGTTATTAAAAATATTTCACCACAGTTCATTTTAACTCGGTGGGATCTACAGGTTCCAGTTGTCTTCTGGGGAAGCTGAGAGTTCCTCTTAAAATTCTGCGACCCAGGAATATGTACAATGTATATTATTAAATTGATATTTTGATACTGTCCCAGTTTTTATAATGAGCAGCTTTATTTTCAAAAGTTTTCTCTGGCTCCCCCCACAAAAAAAAATACTGTTTTATTTGTTACCTGTGTAAGGTTATACATAATAAAGGAATAATGCATGACAGGGTGTGTGTTGTGCTGGGATAACGCCACGGCTGGGGGGGTTGGGCACGAGGCTGCAGGCCGGGTGCATCCAATGCCCCAGGCGTGGCGTTATCCCAAATGACACACACCCTGGAGCGCATTATTCCTATTATACATTGGCTTGTTGTTATACAGAATAAAAAAAAATAATTTTAAAGATGTTTTTGTGTGGAAACATATTTTTTGTTTTTAAGAGAAGATGAAACAATCAATAAGATGGTCAGTAAGACAATCAATAAGATGGTCAGCAGCAGGTTCACAGTGCTGAGACTAGACCTGTGGTGACGTGCTGGGATAACGCCATGGGTCCAGCCCCAAACTGACCAATCACAGTCCAAGGTTCTTTTTTGCCATTGTATAATAACAGATAAAGTCATCCCATACTTCTGATATTTTGTGAAGTTGTACAGCATTTTATTCTACGTTTTTTTATTTATTCTGTACAAGAGAAGCATGACCAAGAAATCTGTTTCTCCCACTTTAGCTCACCCCTCTGTGTTTTAACTGAATTTCACCAGCTTGCTGAAGGTTAGAGCTTTTCTTTGCTGCCTTTTTAAAACTAATGTCAATATTTTGCCACTTTAAATGTGTGCAGTAAAGCACATTCTTTTGTGATTTACTCTGTAACCATAAGGGCTAGAAACACATACTGTATTCTATGCAGTTGGAACGCTGAATCTCCTCTTTCTAGCAATATGAACTATTGTTTTCTAGCACATGCCATTAAGAAACAAACCCATTAACAATGTTCTATATTTTTTTTCTCAAAAATCGCAGTAAATGAAGCCAGTTATCAAGCAGTTATTGATTTCCCTGCCATTTTCCCCCAGATACACTGGACCCGATATTCAAAGTTTAGTGCACCTGATAACAGGGTTAGCAGGTGTGCTAATATGGGTGTGTGAGCACTTCTGACCAGCTGGGAGCACCCCTCAAACTCGGCAGTGCCAAAGCACTAACATATCCCTGTGCCTATGCAAATGAGGGGTTCCCCTCATGTATACAGGTGCATCTACATCTTCAAAAGTTTGTGGCAGTGGTAAACAGCCTGCCAAGTTTTGTACTTTACTGCTGCTGCAAACCACCTCTTAACTGGGTGCTGAACCCTCACCCCACCCCTCACAAAGGCTGTCCCACCCCCAAGCACCTATTTCAACACAGAAAAGTTGCCATGGTGTCCAGTGATACCATCCACCACCTGAGAACCAATGTCAACAGGGTATTTTTTATTTATTTATTTTTTTATTTTAGTTTTTGTTGACCGGGTTAGTGCACTAGACACATTCTGCCTATTTTCAAGCATGACCTGGGGGAAGGGGATACAGATGAATGCCAACTAACTTTGAACCAGATTAAGCTGTTGGTGGTATTTTTAGTGAATGGGGAGACATTTGGCCAGGACACACGGGAAAATTCCCTAACTCACCACTGGGGGACGTGCTGACCTTCTCCCAAGATGGCCACTTTGATGGAAGCTGGAGAAGATGGAGGTGTTGCTAAGGCAGAGGGGCATATCTCCCCCCTGTCTTTGGATTGCAAGAGGCTACTGTGGAGTTAAATGAATCATGGAGCACTGCTGAAGCTATGGAGATAGGAGAACAGGATACCCTTAATGACATGGAAAATGGAAAAATAAATCAGATATCTTCAGAAGCTGAGCATGTTGAATCGCTGGATTCAGAGGTTTCAAACAATGAATCAGATTTACAGGAGGAGATGGAGGACTCACAGCCTCCTACTGGTGAGGACATGGAAGAATATAAAAAATTGCAGCAAATCCTTGGTGCAGAGAAGCATAAATTTCTTTGCCACAAAATGACATTGCAACAGAGAATTCGGCAGCTTCATTCTGACAGTGCAGCTGGGGCTGTCATCAATCCCCAGCTGAGCACCAACATCAGAGCATCCCAGCTGCTGTCTGAGGCTTCTAAACAACAGAATGCGAACAACGATACCTTGATGAAAGGAGCTGCTCAAGATGTGCATAATACTGTGCGTACATTGAAGCAGGGGCCAAAACAAGGCAAAGCACACTTACAACTTCACATCCAAATGCACCTGAATGGTCTGTAGAGTAGGCCCTGCAAGGTGCAGGATGGGAAAGAAATTAAACAAATGGTCTATGGACCTCGGGTGCCTCCCCGTTATGAATGCCAGTAGAAACAGACTTTGCACAGCTAAATTCTGCACAGAAGGAAAATGGGGAACAAACTGAAGATAGAAACCTTCCTGTACAAGACCCACAAGAGATACTGGAAGATTTAGCTTTAACACAGAATCCAGTACTGTACCTTCCTGAGGTTTAGAAGCAGGAACAAAACAGTGAACCCACAATACCTGCAGGCTCACCTGTAGCACCTCTAAACTTAAGGAATGAAGCCCCAAGGTGGCCTTTCACTTCCCTCTTTAAAACCCCAATATCCCAATATAGTGTATGGTAGAATGTATTCCCTCAAAATCCATCATTTACCAATCTTGTTGTACCATCGATGTGATGTCATGCTGTTGTTGTACCATTGTGAGTATGTCACATCAGTGGTACAACAGGAGGTAATGTCTTTGCGCCTGCGCGGTTAGCTGAGAATCATCCACGGCGGTAATCACTCGCATCAAATTTGACATTGCAGGACAGGGTTAGAAAAGTAAGACCTTTTTTTTTTTTAAATAAAATCGCCTTCTACAGCGTTGTACTGTATCCGAGATCAGTTCCTCTCCCGGGGGGTTGGTAGGCGAAGTCTGGCTTGAACTACACAAGATAGCATCTGAAAGAGCGGCAGCTCGGCTTTTAAATTACTGTTGCCCATACACTATAAAAGACAGTGGATGGGCAACAGTGAACAACAACACTGTTTTTAGCTTCTCGAGGTTTCATGACAATCAAAAACCTCTCAAGCTTCGCTCTTGAGGTTTTCTTGGTTGTCATGACAACCTCTCAAAGTGAACAACAGTGTTGTTGTTCACTGTTGCCCATCCACTATCCTCTATATTACCTGCTAAATGCCACAATGCAGTGAGACTATCATATGTTGGAGGCATGTCTGATCCACCAAACCGATTATTTGTAGCAAGAACATTACTGAAGAACTCTAAAAATTTTTTCACATGAAATCTATGCCCTGATCCATGTGTCAGGAGAAACATTGATATTAGTTTTAAAACTACTCGGGTGGGGGGGGGCTGGAAAGATTCTGGACAAAATATAATACTCTAAAAAGAACAGCTTTATGTACACCATTCCTGGCTATCCCTCTAACCAAACATGCACACAAAACAGTAACAATACTATTTTGGAATGAAGGGGTGCAGAAAGCTGATATGGAATATTGGCTAAATTATGCCGCACTGTGCTGGAAGGTCCAGAAGCAATCCTGGATTCTGGGAACATATAGACTGGGGGTTGGAGGGTAAAAGTATTGTTAAAAACAAATGATACAGGGATTGTACATCTACCAAATTCCTTTATTTAGGATGAGATAGAGGGATTTTATTTTACTCTGGGCAACCAAAGGCCTGCTATAGATGTGGGGATACAACACATCTTAGCAGTGTATGTGACAAGGTAAAATGTACAGTGTGTGGGGAATTAGGACATGCTGTGCCTTCATATTTAAATGAATGCAAATGCAGCCTTTGTGAAGAACAAGGTCACATTTTTCAAAATTGTGTTTGGGCGGCACACAATAAGGCTGACAATACTGGAGCAGATCAACTTCTGATAATTACTCAGGCACAAAAGGCTAAAGTAAGAAACAGGCCTCCCTCAGAGCCCCCCCTCCCCAAATGCTGACCCAACTCCCCCCACACACGCAGGATCATACAACAAGTGGTTGATCACCCCATAATTCCACAAGCTACACCCTCTACCTCATCTCATACTCCCTCAGAGTCCATTACACCACAGTTTAGAGACATGCCCCCACCCACAAGACCTACACGCAGTACCCTGAGACGGCCTGCTAGAATTAGACAAACATTTGAACCTTTCTCATCTAAAAGGACTAAGATTACAGACATTGCAGCAACAAATAAATACAAGATTCTTATAGATCACCCAGAGGAATCAGAGGAGGACACAGATTCTTCTTCTATAGCCTCCTCCCATAAGAAGGCACAACAGACTCTGAACTGAAGCAGGGGGGAACAGAGCAGCAGAAATGGAAAGCCTGAGTAAAAATGAAAGGAAAGACTAATTCAGGGAAAAAGAAATAATAAGAAAACCTGTTGGTGATGAAGTGTTATGTTTTCTACTGTCTTATAATGTGTGAAGTACTTTCCAGCTACACTTTGAATATCAATAGCATTAAGAGAACTGAAAGAAGGCATACTGTATTTTCATTCTTGAAGGACTGTGAATGTGGTATTTTTTTTCTGCAGGATGTTAGGCTGCATACAACCTATGAAATATGACAGGCCCAAAGAGACTGGTTCTTTGGCCCATCATTTTGGTCTATTGGACAAGAGGCTTGTACAGGGGTGGGGATATTGATACGATTACCAGAATTTTGCTTGCTCAAACTGTAAGATTTAGCCCCAGGCATAGCATTAATTCTATATGTGGTGATTCAACAAAAACCCTATAGATTAATTAATCAATATGCCCCACAGACAAAAACGGCTGAAATAGAATTGTTAAAATTAATACAGCCTTATCTGCTTACATCCAGACATGTCATTTTTTCTGGGGATTTCAACGGTGGCCTGAGTCTTCAAGATAAAAGTTCACGATGTAAAACCCCCAAATTATTTTGTGATTCCCAAGCACTTTGTCAAATCGTGCGTACAGCATGGCTGAAGGATGGGTATTTTGAGAGAACACAACAGCACTCCCCCACTTTTCAAAAAGGAAATATAGCCACAAGAATTGATTTTATCTTTATTTCCCAGAATATTCCAATTCAAGATGCTAAGGCATGTCCTGTAGAATTTTTAGACCACAAAATGGTTTCAATTAAGATAGGGACTGCCTCCCCATTTTCAAAAGGACCAGGACTATGGAAATTCAATACCTCCTTACTACAAGAAGATCTTTTCATGACCTCCTTACAACCATATCTCCTAGTCAGAAAATCAGTAGTGATTTCTTATGCAGAAATAGTGCAGTGGTGGGAAGATACAAAACGGGAGCGACAGCATTTTTTAAAACAATATAGCATACAGGGAAATTGTCAAACATATTTAAAATATTTACAACAGAGACAACTACAAAATTTAATGACTCTAGCAAATACTACAAATCAAGACCAGGGTTTTAAATAATTGATTAGCAGTTTTTTTCTTGGGACAATACTAACTGTACAGAAAGTATTTATATAGGTTTTCTAGCAGTGTTATTTTTGTTAAACACAGTGAGGCAAGTGCTATGCATTTTCACAATGTTTTAACACTTTTATGAGCAAATCACTAATCAATTTTGGGAGTTAAATAAAACCCTGAAGACCTTAGACAACAAATTCTGCAATACAACACAATATGAGACAGTTCCATGAACAAAAATCTAAACAACTATACCACCAACATAAATTTGGCATGCAAGGTGGGGCAGATGCAGTCTGCCCCATTGAGCAAAACTATTATAGAGTGGGACAAAAGGAAATGACAAGAATATTAGGACCGATGGGTCCTGTATGTATTACAAAGGGAGACATATTACAAGTAGTCAGTGACTACTCTCGACAATTATTTTCAGAAATCCAGACAGATAAATCCAAATTTTCTTAATATTTTTCAAATATTAGTCTCCCAGAGATTCCTTCAAATATTAAGGGTGTGATACTCAACATGAGTTGCACTGGCGCAAGTGCGGAAATGCACCAAAGAGTGATATTCAACCGGAGCCATTGTGCTGCACAAATCCCAGTGTGCCAATGCGCAACCCTAATGAATGTATGCGCAAGTGCAGGGGGCGTAGCCATGAATAAGTGGTGCAGTGTGATATTCAACAGCAAGCAAACGGCTTAAGTGCAGAGCAACAGGGACATGCGCAGAGCAAACTTGAGCCCATAAAAAGAGGGAGCAAGCAAGGGATGGAGGCTTGCGCCACAGGGGAGCAATAGAGAGGGAGAGCGAGTGGGTGGGCAGGCAGGACATCAGGAGGGGTGCAAGACAGAGACAGAGAGGGGCAGGAAGTGCAACAGAGTGTGGGAGTGGGCATGTAACACTGATTGTGGCTGCATGTCTAGCTGACTATGTGTGTCTTGATGTGAGACAGGTGCGGAGGCAACATCAGCAGCGTGTGCCTGCGATACCTGGTATAGGACGGGCAGCAAAAGTGCCCAGACAGGTGGGAGGCAGAGGCTACAGCCAACAGGCCACCAGCTAGGAACCCCAAACACAGGTGTACACCCACCGCAGGGGCACACGCAGCAGCACACAGCTGGGGGTGCCTGAGGAGACAGCCACCCGGGGGGGGGCAGGACAGCCCAAGCCATGGCCAGTGCCGTCTTCGAGATGGAGGCAGTAATGAAGGGTGTGAGTAGGCAGGAGGCAGAGTGGCACAGCTGTGGAAGGACCCATCAGCGGTATGCCCAGAACAGGTGGTACTGTGCCCGCACCACTTTTGAACAGTACAGTGATACAGAAATTGTGGGCAGGTACTGCCCGAACCAGGCAATTCTAAGGCAGCTCTGTGAGCTGTGTAGTGATGAGATGCAGGCACCCACAAGACGGAGCCACACTCTGTTGGTGGAGACCAAGGTCATGGCTGTCATGTGTCTGCACACCACGAGTACCTTCCAGAGACCAACAAGGGACACCACAGGTATGACCCAGTTGGCTGCATCACAGCTCCTCACACAATTCCTCAACACACTGCTGCCACATGCTGCAGAATACATCCATTCCCCCAGCACACAGGCAGAGCATAGAGTGAACATGCAGGAGTTCCACAGGGTGGCACGTATGCCTGGCATGCTAGGGGCCATCGACTGCACCCATGTAGGCATCCGCACACCACCTGGCCTGGAGGGGGTAGCCTACATCAACAGAAAGGGCTACTCCAGTGTCAACTACCAGGTGGTGTGGGATGCCAGATAGCGCATAATCAATGTCTGTGCCACACACCCTGGTAGAGCACACAATGCCTTCATCTGGCACCAATCAGCACTGTGCTACAGGTTCGAGAGTGGGGACATCCCCACTGACCACCTAGTAGGTGAGTATGCTGTTTAAACAGGCAGCCTGGCACAACAGGGCAGGGTGTGGAGGATGCTAGGCCAGGGGCACCAGAGGGTGAGGCCGGGAAGGCGGGGGTGCAGCTACACAGATCACCATGCTAACCACACATCTCAACACACAGGTGACAGCAGACACTCACTCCAGCCCTGGTTTCTCACCCCATACTGGCGATCATCGACCCCAGCACAGGAGCGATACAATGAGGCACACGCCAGCACACCGAACAATGCTGATCGTATGTTTGGGCTGCTGAAGGCACGGTTCTGTTGCCTGGACAGGTCTGGCTGTGCCCTACAGTACAGCCCCTCAAAGACCTGTGGCCTATTCCTGGCCTGCTGTATACTACACAACATGGCCACCGACTGTGGGATAGCTGTCGAGGTTGAAGAGGGGAACAGCAGTGGGGATGATGTGGCAGCCGGGCCACATGGTGGTGAGCACCCCCCCCCCGGAGAAGGGAACCCCAGCTGAACAGGATGGCCCAGCAGCACTGGGGCACAATTGCAGAGGAGCACTATGGTGCACACAGGTAGGTGAACATGACCACACGCAAGTCCCAGGGACCATGGCACAGCATTCAGGCACGCAAGGGCAGGCCCCATGACAGTAACGGCTGGAAGGGAGCATGGACAGGTGCAGAACTGGACTCCATGGAAGCACCCCGCACAGCACTGCACACCCCAGCCACACACCCCCACACACACACACGCACATGGGTACCTACATGCGCACACCCAGAAGCCGCGGCCGGGTGTGTGTCAGACACTGAACAACGGTGCACAGTAGCAGTCAGCACTGTGATGGCATCATCATGCACATGCCACAGTGGCCAGCAGCTGGATGTGTGTGCACAAGGCCTGTGTGCAGCATCGACCATGGATGCCACATCCCTGGAATGCACACACTCATGCCACACCAATGTGCACACAGAACAGCGGCAGACAGCAGATGAGGAGGGTGACAGTTCAGGACCGCAGCACAGTCCCACAGCCACTGCAGACACGTGGATGGCCCCACTGAGACTTCCAAGCAGACACGGTCCGTGCAGCAGCCACAGGGGTGTCTGTGATGGTCCCCCAGGTGTGTCACTGAGGGAACACGACCGGTTCCTCGCAGGTGTCTGCAGGCTCCCAAACATGCCCGCTCTAGGCGTATCTGGAATGCCCACAGTGGATCCCGGTGTTGACACAGAGGAAGTTGCATGACGCCGTGGCTGAGGGGTGGAGAATGCACTCTACAGGGTCTGCGGTGGACGGCCACACACCAGGGTGGCCAGTGATGCTAGGCCAGCCGTGACTGCAGCGGTAAGCCGATCCAGGGTTGTGGTCGTGTCCTCTTGCATATGTGTGGTCTCAGCCAGGAGCTGTTCAAAGTCCCTGTCGCACCTCCCTGCAGCCTGGTGCAGCTCTGCATGGAGTGTATGCACCCCTGCCATGACCAGCACCTGTTGCTCCACGGAGGCCCCTAGCAGACAGGTGTGCTTGGTCAAGGGGTAGGCACCCTTGGGGGGCATGGGCATTGCACCGACCCAAGGGTGGTGCTCTATCCTGCAGCCCAGCCCCCCACGCTGGTGGGGGCTGCACAGCAGGGCCCTCTTGGGGCTGCTTATTCTGTGGTGCACCATCGGCAGGCACTGCACCCGGCCCTCCTTCGACACTGTCCTGCTGCCACTGCTACCCCTCCAGCCCCTGTGTGCCATGCAGCGACAGTGCAGTTGCACTACCACTGCCACCCCCATCAGCTGGCGCTGAACCGATGGCACCCACAGCAACGCCAGGGGTGGGGGCCAGTGGGTGGACAACCGCCACCAGGCACTGTCTGCTCTGCCGTGGCAGGTGCATGGTATGGGTGCCTCCCCCTGAATGGCAACACCACTATCCAGGATGATGGCCAAGTCATCATCAGTCCCGGACTCCACCCCAGTCTGTGTCTCAGCATACTGGATGCCATGGCTGGCGTCATGCTGAAACACAGCCAGGGCCTCATCTACAACCACGCCACAGGCATCCCGATGGACAGTGGTGTTCGGCTGCCTGCGGTCTGGCCCCTGGACACTGGTGGAGGTGGAAGGATGGTCTTCCAGGTCCAGGACCACCCCCATGGTGGACACCCCCACTCCTGCCACTGCATGCAGGCACTACGGAGCTGAAAGGGAACACAGTCGCATTAGTGCCGCTGGAACACAACCCTGCCCCCGGTACTGCCATACCTACCATGCAGTGATGGATGCCTCCTGTCTGGAACCCACCACCAGGCACCCCCTTGATGGCGCTGTGCCACATGGATGCCACTCCAACTCCTCCTGCAGTGATAGCTGTGGCACATCAGGTTGTCCGCCACCCATGGCAGCACATGCAGTCTGGATGGCAGCCACGTTGTCCTTTATCTGCCTCCAGTCTGTGCCGACCTTCTTCTTGCACTCCTGTGCAGTCCTTTGATGTGTGCCCTGCTGGTTCACGGCTCTGGCCACACCCTGCCATGCTGTTGACCGGGCCTGTGGGGTGTCCATCAAGCCACTCAGAGGAGGCTCCTGGTCCAAGCAGGCCTCGAATAGGGCATCGGTCTCTGTCCTCATGAAGTTGGGCCTACGCTTCCGTGCAGGCCCACACTCCGCAACCTCCTTATGATCCGTTATGCCTAGTCCTGTGGGAATTAAGATGTGGTCATTGATGGCTACAACCCACACCACCCTCCCATTCCACTGTCCCAACAGCCCCACAGCCTGGTGGCTTACCTCTGAAGGATGCAATACCGGTCTAGGGCTTGTGAGTCCCATGGCGCCTTTGTAGCGCATTGCATGCAAAATGAGGGAAAGCTCAACTGTAATGAGATGCAAATGCCTCCAATGTGCTGCAGATATGCTGATTAGCTAATCTGCATATGCTGGCTGAATATCACAAAATTGCACATGGTGCATTGGTGTTGTGCATGCCCAAGTCGTGGCGCAACATTGTGATGTGTGCAATAGACCAGGCAGTTGACATATGCACAGTGCCGTCGTGTACATCACTGGCACAGCCTACACACACTGCATTATATGAGTTACAGTGCTCTGTCGCTATTAGGCATGTGGCACTCATGTGCTGTATGCCCTATGGTGCCTGGGTGCTATTGGTCTGTGGACCATGGTGCCCATATGCCCTTAGTGCACCCCATGCATGGTGAGCCCAATCGACTGTCATGCACAATGCGTGTGCTGACCCTTGACCCCACCATTGCCCTTTGACTCTCCAGGTACCCTGCAGCATGTGCCAGTGCTGTGCAGGCCGTGTTGCGCATCCCCGTGGCTGCGCGATTAGTAATGTCAGCACATCTCCATGCAAGGCGCGCATCCACAGCATGTGTTGCCCGTGTGCTACTGGGTGCCATTTTGGTTGTGCTACTGCGATACAGCCATGCCACACTGCAGCAGTACCAAGGCACCTAACTGGTCGCAAGTGGAGCTGATCAACCCTGAGGCCCTTGTGGAGCCACATGCAGGCAGTCTGCTCAGCCAGGTGCCCCTGAATCAGCCACGGACAGAGGTGTGGCAGGAGGTGGCTGAGGGGGCTGAAGGAGGCCACAGGGACACAGCACAGCAGTGAGCAATGTCGCCACCGCTATGGAGACCTGCAGCAGAGGGACCCTGAGAGGCTACGGGCACTACTGGCATATGTCCGGAGGGGCGCCGTGCCACATCCAAGTAAGTGCGCTACGCCCATGTCTGTGCTCATCCAGTGTTCTGTGGGGCCAGCAGGGTGGCACACCATGCTGGAGGGGGGCTGGGGCTGCACATTTAGGTGGCCGTGGTGGTGCACCTTGGGTGTGCTGTGCCACCATGCTGAGGCTGCACTGGGCAAGGGAGCACGTTGTGCTGGGGGGGGCATGTGGTGTTGTCAGGTACTGATGTGTTTTTCCCCATGGTTCCCTACTAGGCCATGAGGACAGAAGGAGGGCATGGCTGGCTGGTGCTGTGAGTGGGCCAGGGCAGGCCACCGCAGGGGCTCAGGTGCAGGATGCAGGCCACATGGGCGGTGCTGCTGGACAGGCACAAGGTGCGCCGCAGCATTCAGGTAGGCACTGTTCCAAGGTATGATGTTGTGCAGGGTGGGCAGTGGGGGTGGGCCACAGCTCCCTGTGCACATGGCCATTCCAGCTGTGCACCACCTGCAGTGTCCATTGCACTGTGCCGTGGCTATTGCACATGTGTGTTGCTGCCGCAGGTGGGCTGTGGGTGCACCCGGATTCCAGCTATGCCACTGCTATCCCAATGCTTAGCCCTGTCACCTGGCTACCATGGTTGTGGTGTGCAGCACATGGTTGGTGTTTGTGTGCAGTGTTCTGCATGTCCGTGGATTGTTGGGTTGGAAGCTCATGTGGGTACACATGCTGCAGGTGGCTGTGTGCCATCTCAGTGTTGCATGTCACCACTGTCCACTGTGCACGGTGGGTGGGCTACAGTCATATGGACATGTACTCCATGTTCCCTCCTTTGTCCTAGGTGTCCGTCACCCTGACGTCAACACCAGGCTCCAGAGGTGGATCTTTCAGGTCACCACTGTCATGATCCAGGTGGCATGGCTGCTGCAACTGACACTGCGCAGGCCGCAGTGCAGACATCGGCGTCAGGCACCAGTGGGGCGTGAACGGCCATAGGACCCATTGGCCTGCTACTGTTACCCTTCCCTGTCCCCACTCCCTTGCCCTCCCTTGTCCCCTTGTCTAGCCATGTCCCCTGTCCCCCTGCCTCCCTTCCTCGGCCTTCCAGTTTGTATGTGGCCTCCCCATTCCTTGCTCCCTGTACCCAGTTACCTGTTAATATGTATATAGTTGTTTTATGCCTGTTTCAATACACATTTATATGGTTAGCTATCTGTGTCCATGTCTGCTTTGTGGCTGGTGTGTGGAGCCATGCTGCAGTGGTGTGCATGGTGGTTGTGTAGTATGACTGGGGTGGACTGGGGGTTGTGCCTGGTGCTCTCCACCCATTGGATGGTGGCTGTGCTCTGGGGTGGCTGTGGGCTCTCTGTTTGTGTTGTGTGGCATATGCGTTGTGTGCTGTTGGACTGTGTGTTGCCAGCTGTGGTCCAGGTGGCATGTCACGTGCCTTCCTGTGGGGGTTGCCAGTGGCTGTTTGCCTGTGGCCAGTGGTGCCACCCTGCCTCCAAGCACCACTGTGGTGCACATGGTCAGGGGCCTGCTGCTGTGTGTCTGCCATGCCTCCCTCCTGGCACCCTCTGCACCCTGGTGGTGGTCCATCCCTCCCGGTGGCATGCTCCTTGCTGTGCCTGTTGTCCTGTGTTCTGGCGTATGCACCTATGCCCCTTGCACATCGCTGGTTGCACTATGGCACATGTTGGCTTGCTCCCTGGTGCAGCCCTCATTGCGCTATGGTGCATCCCTGTGATATTCAGCCGTGTTGCACTAGTGCTTGCCGTCATGCGCAACCTTTGAATATGATGTTCTGTGTGCTGTGGCGCAGTGGACTTGTGCTGCGCCGCTCTTGTGCCTGCCTCTGGCGCATGTCTGAATATCCCACCCTAGGTCTAAAATGAGTGGAGAAATCACCCCACAAGATGTAACAGAAGTAATTAAAACTCTGAAATCAAACACAATGCCAGGACTGCATGGTCTTCCAAGTGAATTTTATAAAATATTAGGTGAGCAATTCTCTACAGAATTAGCACAAACATATAACTCCCTTCTTTCAACTGGTGAAATCACCCTCAAATTTAATAAAGGAATATTAATTTATTTACATAAAAAAGGAGACAAAGCAGTGTTACAGAATTGGAGGCCTATTTGTGTGCTAAATACCGATTTTAAAATACTCACCAAAATTCTAACTAAAAGGTTATTACTGCTAGCAAAACTGATAATATCAGGAGCTCAATCCTGCTCAGTTCCAAACTGGAGATTGGCAGACCATTTAATTCTGCTATGAGAAATAATGGAACAGGGTATAAAGGGGTCCACCACAGGTTATGTGATTTCTTTAGACCAACAGAAGGCCTTCGACTGTATTAACCATGACTTCCTATAGGCAGTATTGCACCACTATAGAGTTCCAGATATTATGACACAATGGATACAATCACTTTATAAAACTGCTACAGTAGTTCCAATTATAAATGGCTGGAAAAGTCTTATGATATCCATTAAACGAGAGGTTAGGCAAGGCTGCCCCCTCAGCCCTTACTCTATGTATTTTTTATTGCCCCCCTTTTGCGTAGAACAAATGATTCACAAATCATTCATCCAATTGCAGATGGGAAAAATAATGCACCTTACTAAGTAATTGCTTACGCAGATGACATGAGCCTCTTGGTGGCTGATGAAGAATCTGTAAGATGCTCCTTGAGTTTAAATTCAGAATTTGGGTCACAGTCAGGTGCACATCTCAGCTACAGTAAATGCAAAGGTTACCCAACTGGAGATGCAAAACGAGGAGCTGAACTGATAGGACAAATCAAGATACAAGATAAACCTGCTACAATATTAGGTATTAAATATGGAACCCCAGAAATTGATATTTTAAACTGGGAAGAAAAAACTTACAATTGGACGTCAGAAGGTAACACTGTGCAACAAACAGAAATCAGAGGGAAAAAAAGAGAGTTTTTTTTTATTAAAACTTTCCTGATTCCAGTGTTTTTATTGTTTATTAGATTCTAGGATTACAAATACCTTTGAGCCGAAGCTCTTTTACAAAGGTTCCATGTCAGTAAGTACAGGCATACAGGTCATACAGGTTACATACATTATAAAACAATCAGTAACATAATCGTCATAACATGTTATTATAAGGACTTTACAGGAAACACAATGGGAAGATGTAGATAACAAAGAAAACGTTAGTGTGAGGAGGAGCTAGGAAAGGGGGGGGGGGGGGCAAAGAAAGGCAGCCAAAGGGCTTTTGTCATGACAGAGCAGGGGTAAGAGCAAATGCTGGACATGGTAGGAATGAAGTGCTATGTAGGTTGTCCACAGCAGACAGTAGAGACTATGGGCAGAAGCATGGTGAGTATTGCATTAAACAGGGCATTCACAGGTGCTTGAGCCTGTTAATGAGAGGCAGAGCTTAGTCTTGAAAGTACCCAATGTTGGAGAGTTAGAGATGTCAGTAGCAAGACTGTTTAGCCAGCTAGGGGCCCTTTAAGCAAAGGACCTTTGGCCTTGGGTTGTGCGACAGTAAGGGATTTGCAGGGTTAGGGGTTTTGAACTCCTGGTGTTATAATTGTTCACTCTGGGTTTGAGGAGGGAGTGGACCCCTTGGGGAGCAATGCCCATCATTATTTTCTTTACTGCGGTGCAGGTTTGATACTTTATTTGGTTGTTGAGTTGCAGCCATCCAGCTTGGGAGTAGAGGTTGCAGGTATGGGTTAAACAGTGGGCTCCAGTGGCAAGTCGACAGGCATTATTCAGGAAGGTAGAAACACATTTGAGCGAGGTGGCAGTGGCAGAGCCATAGATAATAAGTCCGTAGTCTATAATACTAACAATAGAGCTCTGGATGGCAACAGACAGGGCTTCAGTGGTTAGATGCTTCCTGTGGCGGAAGAGTAGGCACAGTCTGGTGTTAGCCACTTTTGCCACATTATTAATGTGGTCAGCATAGGAGAGTTTGGAGTCAAGGGTGAGGCCAAGGTATTTAAAGGTATGGACTTGTTCTAGGGTGACTCCTACCTTGGTTTTTATGGTGAGGTGATACTGGTTATTCTTTTATATATTAGCTCAGTGTTTCCCATACCTAGGAAATTAGAAACTTCAATATTTAGTATTTTTTTTCAGACACAATGGGGGAGCCAACTGAACCCCCTGGAAATAAATATAACTTATCTCCCAATAAAAGATGGTGGCTTACAGATTATTAATCTAATATTGTTTTTTAATAGTATTTTTGTTTTTATGAACCTGAGTTCTCTATTGATCAATAAACAAATTGGGTGGGAACCCTGGTTCTACAATACTTGTAGACATTGGTTCAACCTCTGAGAATTACAGTCTCCAGTTAACCTAAGAGCCACTATGGGAGCTCCAATATATATTAAAGATACATTCTGGAGATTAAAACACTGGAAAATTACCCCACAAATGGTGCTCACTTTATACCACAAAACCTTATACCAGAAGTTACTGATTGAAGTTTGTGAGGTACAAAGACCTTTTGAAAAATGCCCAGATCTCTACTTGCAATATTTATAGAGTTTATTACAGAATAAACTAATTCCGGCCCACATGTGGGATATTCATTGGCTTTCATGTCATGAATGACTTAATGTCAAAGCAAATCAAAAACACAAACAACTGCAAGAAAGGATATGTAGTCGCCCTAACTGTATTAACATGATTGAAACTATAACTCACCTTTACTTTTATTGTTCTTTTATTAAAGATTTTTGGTCATACTTGATGCAGATCTGGAATGAACCCCTATTCCACATACCATAATTTAATATATGTTCATTTTTCACAACAATAGGATAAATGGACTCTTAATACCCTATGCCTTCTGTTCACAGTTATAAAATGGAATATATGAATGGCTAGATGTCTATTCACTCTGCAACAAAAAGAAAGTAGCCACATATAACTTGCTAATACTGTAAAATAATGAAAGATATGGGAAAAATCTATCAAATGGAAAGTAAAACTTTACCTAGAAATGAACTGCTTTAACTATGGAAAAGTTTACCATGGATCACAAATTCAGACACAGCAGTAACTTGAAATGTGACGTGGATATTGTATTTTTTCTTTTTCTTTTTTTTTTGTATAAAGATGTCTATGGATTGCTAATTTTTTCTGAGATTTGAAATGTAAACCAATTTTTGTTTTGAATAAAACTTTCCCCTACTCTTTTTGAGAAGTGCCATGGGATCTTTAACATCCACCTGAACTACCACTAGAATAGGCAGATGGGACCTCGGTTTAACGTCTCATCTAAAAGATGGCACCTCAGGAGTGCAGCACCCCTCTCATGCTGCACTACACTGTTAGTATTGGGATATTTATGCTCTGGTGTCTAGAAGTACTCCCTGACCACCAGTGTAATGCTTTATAGCTATGGCCCAGTTTCGTAGTGTGTCCCCCCAACCCCTGAGCACCCATTCCATAAATGTGAAGATACCCTGGTGTCCAGTGACCCCCCCCATGATCACATGGTTACACATTTCTGATGAAGCAGTGGCGGCCCAGTATCATCCCAACTGACTCAACTGCTAACATACCACCTCCCCACACACACACACCCAATACCCAGGTGGCTGGTGATCATCCGAGTTTGATACAGTGACTAGCAAAGCCCTCCTCTCACCTCCTCAGCCAATCACCATATAAGCTGTTAGTGAGGATGCATAGACCACCAGGACATAGTCATAAAGCATAACACAGATGATGAGGAGGTACCATTAGACATTAGGTCAGGAATACTCTATTGAAATGGGTGCTCAGGAGGTGAGGATACCACTAGACACCATGGCACCTTTTCTGTACAGAAACAGGTGCACAGGGGTGGACAACTGCAAAACACTCACTCTGCCTTCTGGAGGGGTAGGAGCTCTGGCTTAGCACCCAGTTAATAAGTGGTTTGCAGCAGCAGTAAAAAGCACCACATTGGGGGGGTTACCTCTGAATCAAAACTTTGACAATACCTCTGTACCAGTATGCATGAGGGGGGGCCCCCTCATTTGCATAGGCCTAGAGGTATGTTAGTGTATTGGCACTCCTGGATTTGCTGGGATCTCCTGTGACTTCTGAATATGGGCTGACTGGGAGTGCTCACACAAATCCATGTTAGCCCATCTGCTAATCCTGTTAGAGACTATTGGGATCAGGCTATCTGGGGCAAAACATTGCAAGGAAATAAATAACTGCTGGATAACTGGCATCATCTTTGCCATTTTTGAGAAAAAAATGGAACATTGATAAGGGGTCTGTTTCATCCATAAAGGAATACGCTACAAACAAAAGGTTTTTACTGTTGAAAAGAGGAGACTCTCAGCCTTCCAATGGTATACAAGATGCCTTTATCTGTTATTATGTATAAACTTACACAGGCAGGGATCAAATAAAACTGTATTTTTGTTGGGAGCCATAGAAAACTTTTGAAAACAAAGGTCCTCTGAAAAAAAAAAACACAAAAAAAAACCAGGGACAGTAGCAAAATACCAGTTTAGTAATATACACAGGACCAGATTTTCAAAGCCCTATGTCCGACGCAAGGTGCTTGCGGCAAACAGTTGTGCTGCAACTGGCACCTTGCGTCAAAAGATGCAGCCAGGAGCTATTTAGGAAAGTAGCCTGTGGCAAACATAGGCTGCTTGTGGCAAAGAGGGTTTGCACCAGTCTTGTGCCACAAAAATGGCTGAGGCATGGCGTTAGAGGCTTGCAGCAGACACAGGCTGCCATATCCCTTAATCAGTATTCAGAGAACCCTTCCTGAGGAGAATGGTCTAAGTAACATCAGACCAGCAAAAAGCAGGTGTAACGGTACTTAGACACTGTCTGGGTGGGTTGGCAACTGTGCACCACTGTATGCCCCCCAGTGTACTATATGTACCCCAAAAACATCCCTGGTGATCCAGTAGTTCCCCTAAGTCACGATCCCCAAGCTAATTACATATGTCAGCCCCAGCCCTGATCCCCGACATATGAATAATACAGCCCTTATGGGCTAGGGACCCCCCGGCCCCAATCCCTGAAAATTGTTACATCAGAGCTCTTCTATGAGCATGTATTGTAAATAGTACATGCCCAGTGAATGATAGCAGCACTGATATTATTGTGCTTACAGATGTGACTGAGTGGTATAGTGTCTTACAATCTTGCATGTGTTTGGCATGTGTGTGTGGGGGGTGGAGGTGGGGGAATGCGAGGTTGGGGTTTGAGGATGGGGACGTAGGGGTGGGGTGGTAACCCTAACATTGCATTTCCACACTTTTGTCGCTGTGGAAACAACCCTAACTTACGCATTAATGGAGTTTTTTGCCATGAATTTCCCTTCTTTTTGAGAAAGTGTAACATAAATAGTAAAGGTATGTGTTGGTGGGAGCCCCACCAAGCTGCCCATTTCTGCATAATGATGTATTTGTGGGTGTGCAGGTGCTCTGGGCTCTGTGCTCCCACTTGCACATAAGCACGGAGTCATACAGTAGCCCTATAGGCTAAGGAAGCCTTGAAACATTAAGTTGCCCATATCTGGGGAACCGTAGCAGCTAGTAAAAAAATTAAAGAGTGGATGTAATCATGAGAGTGAGTAGTTCTCGCAACATAACGTTGACCAAATCTATATCGCACATTGTGTCCAAGATAGGGGCAGCAAAAAGCACTGTGAATACGAAGTCTGTGGGTGTAATAGTGGTCCTCGGACTGAAAATGAGCAATTGGAACAGTAAATCACAAATATCTCAGGAACCGTATAAAGTAGAAAAAAAAAATCAAATTTCATGGGTTTTAGGAACTTCCAGCCTAGTTCTGGGCTACAGGGGGACTAAGCATTTTTGCAATGAAAAGTTCGTATTTTGAACCGTTTTCGAGATATGGGCCCCAAAAAGCGCCACGGATGCCGTAATGTTATCCTATGGGAAAATTGCTGAACTTCAGAATGCTGTAATTTTGGGCCCCTGTAATGTTTTGGAACCAAACCACTAAAAGGCACATCTGTGGGACCAGGGCTTGCCACCCTGCAAATTTCAGCCCAAAAAGACCAAACTGTTTTGTTGCAGCAGGCTGGCAAAGATTTTCAGTTATTTTGAGCATACTTTCGCAAATCACAAATGTTTTGCAAAATAAATCACGAAACTTTCACATTTACGAAAATATTTTGTGAAAGTATTTCAGAAAACGTTTAAAAACATATTTATGGGGGGTTTAACCCCCTTAAAAAGATATGGCTAGCACCTTCAGGCTAGGTAAACACAACAATCAGTGTTTACCTAGAGGATCCCAATTTTAAACGCCATGCATTTTTCTGTGTCACTAACTGTAAACAAGATGGCCGACTCATGAAAGTAAAATGGCCATTTGTGACAGTAAAAACAGCCTCTCACAAGTTTCGTGATTTTTTTAAACTTTTCTCATTGGCTATAATGGGAAATTTGTTTTTTGAATAACTTTTGAATGGTTTAATATTTTTATCACCAAATCTTTGAAAGGCACATTAGTGACCAAGGCTGCATCTTCTCTAACGTTTTCGGACCGAACAGACAAACCGTGCTTGCTGTGGGCACAAGTAAAGAAACGTGCAAAAAGTCAGGTTTTTTGCATTTTTTTGCATTCAGTAGCTCCACAACCGTACATCTGACTATAACGCAACTTGCCAGATCCAGAGATCTGTGGTGCCAGATGATGCATGCAAAATTTCAGGCAAATCAGTCATACATTGACAAAGTTATTAAGGTGCAAAATTTGAAGTTTTGCGTTAAAGTGGATACACAACCCTAACTATAGTGGTGCTACCGCGTCACTATTATATATATATGTACACACACACACACACAGTATATATACATTTCAGTTTGCTATATGCTCATTATAATCATTTCAGTATGTGTCATACTCATCTAGTGTGGGTTATATCCATTTTGGTATGTGTTATACATACTTTGGCATGTATCATATTTATTTGGGTATGTGCCATACCTATTTTAGTGTGTGTCATAAACATTTTGGTATATGTCATACCCATTTCGGTGTGTGTCATGCCAATTTCTATGTGTATCACATCCATTTTGTAGCATGTAATACCCATTTTGGTATATGTCATACCTATTTTGGCATTTGCCATATCCATTTCAGTATGTGTCATACCTATTTTGGTTTGTGTCATAATTATTTCAGTATGTGTCATATTCATTTCAGTTTTTGTCACACCATTTCACAATGTGTCATGTCCATTTCAGTATGGATCATACCTATTTAGTTATGTGTCATAATTGTTTTAGTATGTGTCATACCAATTTAAGTGAGTGTCATAGCCATTTGAGTTTATGTCATACCCATTTCAGTATATCATACCCATTTTGTTATGTGTCATATCTATTTCAGTATAGGTCATATCCATTTTGGTATGTGACATTATTAATTCAGTATGTGTCATACAATTTTCGGTGTGTGTCATATTCATTTCAGCTTGTGTCAAACCATTTTGGTGTGTGTTATACCCATTTCAATATGGCATACCCATTTTGTTATATGTCATAACCAGATCCGTATAGGTCATATCCATTTCAATATGTGTCATAATTATTTCTTTATGTATCATACCCATTTTGGTACAGCGTATCCATTTCAGTTTGTGCCATACCCATTTTGGTATGTGTCATATCTGTTTTGGTATGCGTCTTACCTGTTTCAGTATGTGTCTTAGCCATTTTGGTATATGTCATACTTATTTTAATAAGAGTTACTTCTATCTTGGTGTATGTCATGTCCAGTTTGGTATGTGTCATACTCATTTTGGCATATGTCATACCCATTTCAGAAGATATCATACCTATTTTGGTGTGCGATATACTCATTTTCATGTTTGTCATTCTATTAATATTATGCTGTAAACATTTTGTTGCTAGTCATAGACATTTCACTATGCATTACATTCTGAAAACTGTAATTTTGAATTGAATGGCTTCCCATACTACTGGACATCAAGAAGATGACTAAAAAAATATTGCTTAGAAACACAGAAACATAGAAGTTGTCGGCAGATAAGGACCTCTTGGCCCACCTAGTCTGCCCTATTTACTGTGCCACCACAGACCCTACTTGATCTTTAGTCTTTCTACCCCTTGCCTTATTTCTAAGGTCCCCTTGTGTCTATCCCATGCATGCTTGAATCCTGTTACCATTTTAGTTCCCACCACCTCCGCTGGGAGGGGTTCGAGGTGTCTACTATCCTTTCCATGAAGAAATATTTCCCCACATCTCCTCTGAGTCCCCCCCCATCCAGCTTCATAGCATGACCCCTTGTCCTCAAGCATCTTTTTCTATGTAAAATGCTATCATTATGTACCTTTTCAATACCTATGAGGTATGTGAATGTTTCTATCATGTCCTGTCTTTCCCTCCTTTACTCAAGAAAGTACATATTTAAGTCCTTGAGTCTTTCCTCATAGGGCTTTTGATGCAGTCTCTGCACCAATTTGGTTGCCCTCTGCTGTACTGCCTCCACCCTATCTATGTCCTTCCAGAGATGGGGCCCCCAGGACTAGATGCAGTATTGGAGGTGAGGCCTCACCATAGATCTAGACAGGAGCAACACTACCTCCTTCTTTCTGCTGGAGATACCCCTTCCTATGCACCCGAGCATTCTGCTAGATTTCCCCACTGCCTTTTCACACTATTTCGCTACCTTCAGATCATCAGAAATGATTACCGCTAGGTCCCTTTCCTGTTTTGTGGTTGCCAATGCCTCCCCGACCAAATTGGTATGTTGTCCCTGGATTTATGTGCCCCAAGTGCAAGATTTTTGCACTTTTTGGGTTAAAACCCAGTTACCAAACCCTTAACCAGTCTTCTAGCTTTTTCAGATTGTCCCTCATTCCACCCCCTGATGTGTCTACTCTGTTGCACATTTTTGTGTCTTCTGCAAATAGGCATACTTTCCCTTCCAGCCATCCTACAATGTCACTGATAAAGACACTGAAGAGGACTGGGCTTAGTATTGACCCTTGTGGCACCCCTCTAGTCACCTTGCCTTCTTCAGAGTGAACACCATTTACCACCACCCTCTGAGTCCTATTGTTTAGCCAACTTTTTACCATTTTACTACTTTTGGACTCACTCCTAGGCTGCAAAGCTTACTCACCAATCTTCTGTGTGGAATGATGTCAAAGGCCTTACTGAAATACAAGTAGGCCATGTCCACTGCGTCCTGATCCACTTCCCTGGTCACCCACTCAAAGAACTTGATCAGGTTTGTCTGGAAAGATCTGCCCCCTGTGAAGCCATTCTACCTTGGATCCTGTAATCCATTGGTCAAAAGGTATTCCCCAATCATTTCATTCAGTACTGATTCCATTACTTAACCCACCACCGAAGTGAGGCTGACAGGTCTGTAATTTCCTGCCTCCTCCTTATTACCACTTTTGTGAAGTGGGACATCTGCCCTCTCCACTCCCCTGAAACTTTCCTTGTATCTAGTGATAGGTTGAACAGGGCCTTCAGAGGTGCAGCCAGCCTCTCCTTGAACTCCCTCAGTATCCTAGAGAGTACCGAATCTCTCTTCATTTAAATGAAACACTTCTACTATTTCCATTTTGTGCCCCTGTATAGTTTAATTGGATTAACTGTGTTAGTAACTTGTGTTTTTAATCACATTTTGTGCTGTTTAAGGTATTTTGTAGTTTATTTTGTATCAGGTGACTAAGAATACAGTGGTAGTCATATAAAAGTTTTGCAGTACTGAGGTATACCTATGTATACTGAGGCAGAATGAGGCAGGATCACATTACAGTCAATGCAAATTGCCTCAGTGGTACCACGAGGTACCTCATGGGGAACTGTCACTTTAAAATTTTCCTTATTTAAATGTAGCAGCAGCTGTGGGTAGACACACCCCCTTCTGAGGAAGTGCTGTTGTGCTGCTGCTTTATCTACTTGGACTTGTGAATTATATTTCAATAAAGAATATTTTTATTACATCTGTCACCTGGTGCCAGGCCTCCTTGCTTCCTACTGTACCATGTCAGGCTGCACTGCCTTGTCCACTTTTAGTTGTGCTAGTTCCTTGAGGACTCTCTCCTCAGTAAAAGGACTACTGTCCACCTCCATTTCTTTAATGCCCTTGTCCCCTATCTGTGGCCCGTCACCTACCCCTTCCTCTGTAAATATTGAACAAAAGTATTTGTTCAACATAGTATGTCTGTTTTTTTTTTTTGTCCTCTTCCACACAAACCCTTCTTTCTGCTTTTAGCCTTACTATCCCTCCTTTGGCCTGCCTCTTTTCACTTATATACCTAAAGAATGTTTTAGTACCCTTTTTCACTGACTTGGCAATATTCTCCTCTATTTGCACCTTTGTGCTCCTAACTGCTTTCCCTGCCTCACTTTATTTCTATCCTCCTCCTTCTGTGTCATCTTTTACTTTCTAAATGCTAGCTGTTTTGCCCTTACTTTCTCCGCTACTTCTTTAGAGAACCATAGTGGTCTCTTTTTTCTCTTGCCCTTGTTAACCTGCTTGACACAGAGGTTTGTTGCCTTCTCAATGCTCTCCTTTAATTTTGCCCATTGTTCCTCGACTCCACCCAGTTTCCCTATTCCTGCCAGGGTGTACCTGAGGCATTCTCCCATGTTCTTAAAATTGCCCCTCCTGAAGTCTCTGACCCTTGTTTTAGTGTGGTTTGATTCTGACCCAGTTCTTGTATTGAACCACACCGTATGAGGATCACTGGTCCTCAGGTGGCTACCCACTGTTATGTTAGCAACACTGTCCCCATTTGTCAGTACTAGGTCCAGTATTGCACCCCCACAAGTGGGTTCCTTAACTAGTTGCCTGATAAACGCCCCCTGCAGGGAGTCTAGGATGTCCCTACTTCTCACTGTTGCCACTGCTGGGAGGCTCCAATCCACATCCAATAGACTGAAGTCCCCCACCAGCAATAACTCCCCCTTGACCCCTTGCTTGCCATCCTTTGGACTGCTTCCAACATATCCTTACCCACCTCTCCCCCATGCTAGAGGTCTATAGCTTACTCCTGTGCAAATAGCGGTCCTCTTACATGTCTCCAGGGTGACCCACAGTACCTCTGTTCCTCCTTGCTCTACCTGTATTTCTGTAGCTTTTATGTTTTCCCTCACATAAACAGCCACTCCTCCCCCCTTTTTACCTACAAGTCCCTTCTGAATAGAGCATAACCTGGTATGACTACAGTACATCCCAGTCCTTGTTTTCATTGCACCAGGACTCAATAATTGTGACTATGTCCAGGTCCTCTTCTGCCATGGTGGCCTCTAGGTCTGTAATCTTATTGCCCAGACTTCGAGCATTTGTACACATGGCTCTCCAGATTGAACTGACATCCCCCCCCCATTTTCACCATTTATCCTTCCTTATTTCCTCATCTATTCTTCTTACTATCTCCCTTCCTTCTACCCCAGTTCTTATATTAGTTGGTGCCTTTTTGATTTCTGTCCTCGGATTCCCACTTCTGATCTTGTAAGCCTATTGAGGGGGACAGTTTATGTCTCTTTACCTCATTCCACCTTCCCCCCTTGGCTAGTCTAAATGCTTGCTAATGTAGCATTTAAACCATTCACTGAGGATCATGGTTCCCCACCTGGATGAATGCAGGCTGTTGCCCCTGTACAGGCCTTTATCCCTCCAGGTAGGGCCCCAGTCCTCAATGAATCCAAATCCCTCCTCTCTGCACCATTCCTTCAACCATGCTTTGAAGTTCCTAGTGTGGAGAATACTTTAATCCCACCCATCCACCGTCATAGACAGGTAACACCTCCAAGAAGGTTACAGATCATGCTAATTGCCTAAGACCCCTCCCCAATTCCCTGAACTCCTTTTGAACTATTCCTGGCTCATCACTAGCCAGGTTATTAGTCCCCAGATGGACAATGACATCCAGCTCTCCCTTCCTGCTGCCCCAGTGATCCCTTGGATCCTTGTTCCAACCCTTCGAGCCATGGCACTGGGAAGGTACCTTACCTCCCTCTCCTCATCCCTACCTGCACCCAACTGTATCCCCCTCACTACGGAGTCCCTCACAAGGATTCACTTCCTCCTCCAGTCACTACTTTAGGTGCCTTTGTGGGACATTACTGCCTGGCCTGTGTGGTGTAGGAGTTTCAGTGAGGTACCGGATGGGGGATGTGCCTGGACTCCACCACACTTACCCTCCCGGAGCCCACTGTTGTCCAGCTGCTCCCCCCACTTGGCATCCTTAGAGATAGTAGTGGCAGACTAAGTGGTCCCTGTGTGGGGAAGTAGGTCCTCTGAACCTAAGCCAACTCGGACTTGAGTCTGGCAACCTCTGCCCTCAGTCCAGAGAGGTGCATGCAGATGGGACAGCAATGTAGCCTCCAGAAGGTCTCCCTGAAGACTGCCACCCCACAGTCACTGCATTGCACCACTTCCATTATCCTATACTTCCTGCTCTCTCTGTAATTTTAGCCCTTTGAATTCCTTTTATTCCCTTATCCTACATAGGGAGTTTCACCTATCCCTAGGTTCCTGTGTCCTCTCACTCCAACCTACACTGAACAGTTGCCAGCAGGTCATCCACCTGTTAACTAAAATGAATATCTAGCAAATCCCCACATTCCCCCTTCCTCAGCAACTCTTCAAGCAAGCCCCCTTGCCCTGCTCACTGCTGGCCAAATAAAATTTCTACCTTGTTTCCTCATCCTGTTACACAGCAACAAATTTCCAGCATATACCCACTTCTACTGCTTCCCATAATTACTTACCAGCCAGTCTGCACCCTCACACTTATACATTTTCTAGCAAGTCCCCTTACCTCCCTCACACTGTTTTTATCTTGTCCCTGTGCTTAAAGTTTCACAACAGAAATTCCAGCATGTCCCTCTCCCCAAGCCTTCAGACTGTCAGTTACACAACAAAACTATCCAGCAGGCCCCTAGTCCCATGAAACTAATATTACCCAGACTCAGGTATCTTGCAAGTTCCTTCCCCAACCTCTTTATCTCCCCACAGCAATATAGTCCTTACCTGAGGTCTGATGGACAGGGTCCCTGGCTGTCAGCTGTCTCCTGGGCTGACTCCACTTGCCACTGTCCTTGGCTCGGGTCCTTAGCATGAGAGCCGAGGGTCGCTTAGTAGCCTCTTCCTTTTGAAGCAGCAGGGAATGGGCTAGGCACCCTGGACTGGCTGCTGAGGAGGCAGGGGGCATGGATTTGTTTCTGACTGGCTCCATTTGGAGCCATGTTTCAGCCACTCAAGCTCTGCTCCACTGGTGTCTTTGGTTTCTCCACGGTGCAGCGGGGATGGCTCCCTGTGCTGAAAATGGGAGACCCCTCACTGCCGTGAACTCTGCTCCTTGATTGCTACTCTCTGCATGATGCAGGGTTTTAAATCCCTGGCTCACTCATAGCTCAGCTCCAGGAAATGGGTAAGGTGCCCTGGATTGGCTGATGAGGGTGCAGGGGGTGTGGCTTCATTTCTGATTGGATCTGGCTGGAGCTCTTTTTCAGCTGCTGAAGCTCTGCTCTGCTGGTGTCTTCAGTTTCTCCTTGGTGCAGGGCAGAGGGATCCCTGTGCTGAAAATGGGAAACCCTCGCTGCCCTGAACTCTGTTCCTCGATTGTTGCTCCATTCATGATGTGGGTTTTTAAATCCCCAGCTCACTCATAGCTCAGCTTCAGCAAATGGGCTAGGCACCCTGGATTGGCTTCTGAGGGGGCAAGGGGAACGGTTTCATTTCTGATTTGCTCTAGTTGGAGCCCTGTTTCAGCCGCTGAAGCTCCACTCTGTTGGTGTCTTCAGTTTCTCCTTGGTGCAGGAGGGAAGGCTTCCTGTGCTGAAAACAGGAGACCCTCACTGCCTTGAACTCCGCTCCTTGATCTCCTCTCCCTGCATGATGCAGGGTTTTAAATCCCCAGCTCACTCATAGCTCAGCTTCAGGAATTAGACTAGGCACTCTAGATTAGCTGCTGAGGGAGCAGGGAGCACAGCTTTGTTTCTGTTTGGTTCTGGCTAGAGCCCTGTTTCAGCCACTGAAAGCTCTGCTCTGCTGGTGTCTCCTTGGTGCAGGGGTATGGCTCCCTGTGCAGAAAACAGGAGACCCTCACTGCCCTGAACGCAGTTCTTGATTCTGCCTGGTAAGTGAAATTTAATGAAGTAAACATCTTGGTGTGGTTCTGTGCTGTTTACAATCAGAATGTTTGGTAGCACTATCCTAGTAGATAGAAAGAGAGAAAAAAAGAATGCTTATGTTTGGTTCCAGATATTAACTGATGACGAAGAGCTTCTAGTAGCACTTTCAAGTGTCTTCCTGGAAGGTTAATAAGAAACAAAGCAGTTCATCTAGCCAGTTAATTGCACAGATAGAGGCATGAAAAATGTCCTAAAGATCTTTAAGGGAGTCCTGATAATATGCAACAGAGCGATAGTATAGATTTTCTTAACAGCCTTGTAAATTCATAAAGATTTTTTTTTTACTTGGATCTAGTAACTGCACATTTTTGCACATCATTACTAGGTCATGAATTCAAGGAAAATTGATTTCTAAGAAAAAGGACCCATCACCACACAAGGATGTGATTCCTTGGCTGTTGTTTTTTTTCTAAGAAGTTTTCTTTTCATTTTAAAAGTAGTGATCCCTGGAATCCAGCCTTACCATCTCATCCATACATTGGTCTTAAACTATCACTTTCATAGGGAACAATGAAGATGGAATATCAACACTTGAGTGGTGCCCAAAAGAGGAAGTGCAAGTTGTTGGAGGAACAGAAGAGTACAAGTTTGCTGAAAAAAACCCAGAACATTGGATGCATACTTAATGCTGCTTCAGTCTTCACCTTGCTCCAACAACACCGTACTCATCGATCAGAATCCAGAACAAGCATCTTCCCCTTTGATCAGGGCTGAAAGCTCCTTTGTACAGTGAATACAGAAAGTGTGCATCTAATATCCTGTGTGCCAGTGGACAAAGAAAACACAAAGACATCTGGAGACTTACCAAATGAGCAAATCTACGTGGAATTGGAAAACTTACCAGATTATCATGGTTTGGGACTACAAAATGTTGATAATTCTGACCATGGAACATGGCCCAAGAACCTAGGAGATGATCCACATGCTTTGATAGTGGAAGAGGGCCCTATCCAAATCACTCTAGACAGCATGGGAAAGGACTTTTCCAAGATGAATGGAAGAAAATTCACTGTGGGCTATTATCAGCAGAAGCTTACAAATGTGGAGAGTATTAACATGAGGTATTTGATCTGCTCACCCACAAAAGATGCATTGTAGTGCTTTTGCTGTGCACTGTTTGGGAATGAATATAAAACCAAATTTGCAACTGGGTTTTCAGACTGGTAAAGTCTTTTGAAGAAGTTGAAAACCTTAAAGCCTCTCCACATCATAAAAAGAATCTTCTAACATGGGTGGGCTTAGAACAAAGACTAAAGGAAGGAAAAACAACTGACAACAAGCTCCAGCAAGAACTTATAAAAGAATCAATACGATGGTCCCTACAAGACTTCTGGATTGTGTTCTTTTTCTTGCTGAAAGAAATCTGGCATTTGATAGGTCTACTACTTCCCTAGGGTCTCAGGAGAATGGCAGTTTCTTGTGACTTATGGAGTTACTTGCAAAAGCGGAACCACTACTTGAAGATCACTTATCCAGAGGAGACAATGGAACAGATGTTCATTGTCTCAGCAACAAAATCCAGAATTAATTCATCTACTTTCCGATGAAGTAGTAAAACAAATCACTGGTGAATGTAAGTCTGCCAAATACTGTATAGTAGGTTATATTCGTGTTCTGTTTAATTTCGCTATAATAGTGATCGTCATAAATTAGCAAATTTAAACGGAACATAAATATTCATACATAGTGAACATAAACTGACACCAAGTCGCAGCTAATTGTGATATGTAATGCCTTTATTAATCAAAGTGTACTCCAACAGGTTAAAAGCAAAAAATGTCAGCTACACTCCTGAACATGGCAAGGCATCAAGGCAGCATTAACAAAAAATAAACAAAAAAAAAAACCTGTTTCATTCCACATCTATCTTCATGTCTTGCTTCTCTAACTGGCAATGTGTACTGGAGATCTATACTGCTTCAGTCCTCCTCAATCTGTGACACACTGAAAGGAATGAACATAGTATGCTTTACTATACTTGCCAACAAACTACTGAGAATATATGAGTACAGTACAGAAGTTTACTTTAGCTTTGTACTTACATCAGTCAGGCACATTTGATGTGCACTGTAGATCCCGGCTTCAGTAAATCCACGAATTATGTCATCCTGGCGAGTTGTCAGTGACAGGTAGCTCGAAATCAGATACTGAGCATGGTGTTCATTTAGCATTTGTAGGCGTAGGTCTACACTGATGTTTTCAGTACCACCAGTACCGCCAGTTATCAGAGTCTCTGTAACTAACCTTGCATACCATGTGATAAACTGGGTTTGGAGATAATCCTTGAAAGGTTTGTTCACTGACACATCAAGAGGTTGAAGAGCATCAGTACATGATGCAGGGACATAGATTGGGATGTTGCTGCTCTCCTCTAAATGTTTTAGAACAGCATCAGTACTGTGTGCTCGGTATAAGTCCAGGGTGAGCAACGCCTTTTGTTCTTTCAGTAATCAGAGTTTAATTTTTTCGACATTGAAATATGGCAGTATTTATTTAATTATTAGCTTTTGGTTACTGGGTAAGTGCATTCGGCAATAGCCCAGCCCATTTTCAGGCATAACCCGGGAGAGAACAAAATACAATGATACAGTTAGGACGAGATAACAGGACAATCACAGATCCAGAATAGGATACAACATTTATCTACATGGGAATAAACAGGGATTACACAAGATAGGCATAATCCATCCACACAAGGATGTAGAAAACCAAGCAAAAACAAGGCAAATAGTACACATACATTGCATAACTACTAATTAGTAAGGCAGGCGAAAAACACTGAAAGTCAGAAAAGTATTAAAAGCAGTCACAAGTACCAAGTGAGTAAAAGTGAGAGAACAGTAAAGGTAAAGTGAGACAGGGAATTCTTGATATGGAGAGGAAGGGAGTTCCAGAATTTGGGAGCAAAATGGGAGAATGCTTGCTCACCCATTTTAGTTGAGCAGTGCGGGACTGAGAGTAGTGCAGAGGTAGAAGACTGTACAGAGCGAGAGAGGAAGACAGGAGTTAGCATAGCACCTAATGAGTCAGGGTGGGGATATCTGAACAATAAGCCAATGAAACACCCCAGGGTATAGGAGTGAAGGGCATTGGGGGGTAGCCAGTGCAAGGTACAGTAAAGCAAGCAGTGGTGAGTAAGGTGAGGAGCTCACAAGGCAAATCTACAGATGTTGTAAGTGGTGTCGCATTTACACAGTACACTGGCGTTGGCTTGGGAAAGTACAGGGAGGGCATGTAATAGTCTAGTGAGCAGGACACCCCTGGCAACTGAGATCCTGGCAGCAGGTGTGACATGATAAATGAACTGGATAGTTGTTTCCACATATGCCCAGTGATTATCCATTTGGGTGACATGAAAATCGGTTGGGAATTTATGGATTGGCTGACACCTTAAGCCCCTGCCTTTGTATAGTAACTGGGGTGGGAGCATGTCCCCAGCGAGCATGCAGGCTAGAATGACTGATATTTGTCCTTTATCACTGAGGCCCATTATTGATGCCTACTTGGAATCATGACTCCTGTGGTCCATTCTGAGACAGGAACCATGTTCACCCCTGTCTCATCCATGTTTATAACTAGTTTGGGTTGGATCAATTCCTGTGCACATGCTTTGGCAATATGGGCTAAAAAGGAATTTTTTCAAAATGCCAAAATTACTGGGGGTCTTACACCCCACTTTTGTCCCTTTCCTTTTCCTATACCCCATATGGTTGAGAAGCCCCCAAGCCCACTTACTAGTTAGGTTAAGATGGCTACCATTCTCAGCAAGTGATTGGGGCGAGTTTGCCTTGACAATTCACAATGCCACTGCCTGTATCATACCTGCACTTAATATAGCTCCTTCAGCCCTCAGCGACTGGACAATCCTGTGAAGCGTCTCCTCCAGATTTTCCTCTAGGTGTGTTTTTTTGGGTAACAGTGGGGACATTGCAGTCAGGTCTGCTGTTTTCAGTGATTGGGGTATGTAATTGAACCTAAATTTAAGGACTGTGCTTTCATTTATAGTTTGACCATTTGTTGCTTGGTGGACTCTAACAGCAGCCATCATGCCGTGTTCCACGGCATATTTGCCTTGCTGAAAACGGGTTTCAGCAGTGTAGTTGACATAGGTAGCTGGATACCGTCTTTTTGGATTGTGGCGGTGTAACAGCCGAAAGCTCCTTAGTTATCAATGCAGTAACATGGATATCAACACTAGAGTTCTCACTTAAGTCAGCACTTGACAGATTGCTGGGCTCTACAGGATACTTGAGCATCACCTGAGATGAGTGAATCCATTTGAGGACCGACATTCTCCTTCAGTAACTCTATCTGTAAATATTCAGGTAAGAGTAGGTGTGCTACTGAAACTTACTTAAGTGCCTCATAAGTAGGTGGGGGGGGTGTCTGTAATCTGTAAGCTGCTAGCAATTACTGTTACTGGATGCAGGCGATCAGCACTTGCAGCTGTTACAGTATTTGCAGGCAAGATGGAAGTGCTAATTCTATTGGACACGAACATGTATAGTAGGTTGCGATCCGTGAAAACTATCAGACATGAATTCAGCCTACTATACAGTTTTGCAGTGTTATTCTTGACTGCTCTCCTGACAATTCTCCCAATGAACAGTTAGCATTCCTTTTGAGGTACAGTATGTAAGGACGGATCAAAATGGAGTCTCTATTAAAGAACATTTCATTGGCTATTCACATGTACTCAGTGCAAAAGGTGAGGCCCTTACTGAGCAACTACTGTGAATCTAGCAATTTAATGGACTAAAATTGGAAGATTGTCAAGGCAAAAGATATGACAATGGGTCTAACATGGCAGGGTGACATCAAAGGGTGCTGGCACATATGAAACTTCTAAACCCAAAGGTCATGTATGTACTTTGTTGCAACCATAATCTGAACTTGATTGTTGCAGATGCTGCCAAATGCAACACGGATATAAAGAATTTACAATATTTGGACTTCTCCAGAGGCTCTATACTCTGTTTGCTGCCAGCACCAGACAATGGAATTTGCTTTGCCAGCGTGTAAAGGAATTCACTTTAAAGCCTTTGAATGACACAAGAGCGGAGGCTCAGATAAATGCTGTCAAGGCCATATAGTGTAGTCTTGGTGATATAATGTCTGCACTTATTGAACTGTAGGAGTGGCCAGACTTGGACTCTGTCACATGCAATGAGTGCAAGTCATTACTGGATAATGTGAACTTTCAGCTTATTTTTGTTTATCTTACAGTTTTTACAGAAGGCCCTAAGATGGATTTGTCAAATGCAATTGTACTTCTGGAAGCACTGAATGTTCACACCAGTGATCTGTGTGTCAGTGGTTTTGAAAAGAAGATGCAGGAAGCTAATGATTTGACTCAGTTAGTGGGCATTGAAATATGATTTCCAGAAGTGTGAGTGCATCAGAGAAAGAAAATGCCAGGAAAGGATGCAAGAGATGAGCCTCTGATGGATGCAGTAGAACAAATCAGATTTGTTTAATGTAGTTTTCAGTGTTTCAGTTCCAGTTTATTAATTATACTGGAAAGGCACGTCTGCAAAAGCTACCCATATTCATAAGCATCCAGATGTTGTGGCAACCAGAATAAACAAATGCTTCACTAAACTAAGAAAAGTGCAAGAAATGTATGGCTTTTTGCTAGACATTAGGCAGGCAAGTCCGAGCTCAGCACTTCACTGTAAACGTTTTGCCAGCTTTATGGTTGATGTTGATGTGTATGACTTGAAAACTGATACAGAAGAAGCTGCTTAATTGAGATTCCTCGGTGGCAGGCATTTCGTCTGGCTTAAGTGGCCGCCTTGTATATCAGAAACCCATTGCAATACGCTTTGTTGAACACCAGCTGTTTTGTATAATTCCTCTGCTTTTACATTACATAAAACTCACAACTCCGGTAGATTTTAATGAAGTCTTTTATCTTTTAATATAGCGTACTGTATAAACTTGCATGTTCCTCCCACCTCATAAAGTCACAGAGTCGGTATCTTTCTTCATACGAACATATGAAAACACCAGCAGAAACAGGCCTCATGGCCTATCAAGTCTGCTCCATCATGCAGCTAGCCACTCAACTTGCAACTGCCCCGCTCACTCCTCCCCTCCTCATAATTACCCCCTCCCTCACTCTGACCCACCCCCTCTTAAAACCGCCTACCATACTACAGGCTACTACTGCCTCTGGCAGAGTATTCCACCTATCCATCACCCTCTCAGTGAAATAATGTCTCCTGGGGAGTCACGTGATGCTGTTTCCTTGCTAGCTGCACTCTCTAAAAGCTCTGCCTAACCCCTGCCTAATTCCATCTTATCCTGCTTATTTTATCAAAAAAAGCGCACCTGGGCTGGTATTCTGAGGATCTGGATACTTGGAAGCAGCTTCTGCTTTTGCCGATGGAGGAAGAAATGCCAAAGGCATTACCGAAGCACACACCACCTGCAACTCCCGAGAAGGCCCCGTAAAAGTCACGGGCCTTGCCACGACAACTCTCCCAGCCCTGTAGCCCAGGTACCGGAGGGGAAGAGCCGCTGACGGTATCAAGATTCCTGGAGGAATTCCGTCCTTTTAAAGCGGAGATGGCTGAGATGGCCTCAGAGATTAAAAATATTACTACTGCTCTGAATGACCTGTCTATGAAAACCTCTGACAATGAGGTCCGGGTGAAATCACTGGAAAACAGAGCTGATAAGGTGGACGTGGCGCTCGCACACATAAATCATCGTATTGCAAGAAACTGGACATGAAGACCGAAGATTTAGAAGCAGAAGCCGTTAATAATATTGTCTTAATTGGCTTACCTGAAAGAGAGGAAGGAGGGATCCAGTTAAGTTTTTCAGCGGTTCGTGGAAAAGATAGCAGGCCCTCGCCTTCGCTCCTGCTACAGCATTGAGAGAGTACACCGCTCCAGACCTACTCCTCCTGGTGCACTTCGTATTTTCTTGCCAAGTTCCTGAACTACCAAGAAAGGCAGCTGTTCTTGCAAAAAGTTAAAGAAATTAAAACGCTGCAATGGGAGGGAGCGAACCTCAGGGTGGCACAGGATCTGCCTTTGTCTGTCCGGCAACGGAGGGCTACTTTTCACCCGCTGGTCTCTAAATTAATCGCGGCGGGTATCAAGTTTAGAATGTCCTACCCAGCTAAGTTGCATGTTCTCACAGCTGACACATGGAAGGCCTATGAAGACGTGGAATCAGCACTTGCTGCGCTCCAAAATGTGCTTCCTAGTTTGCTCAAACCCAAATGAGTGCTATTTGGTCCCCCCTCAAGAAACGTACTATTTGGCTATGAAGTGATTGGAGAACCGTCATGATATCTCTGCTTGATGGTGTGAGGACCTCCTCTTCTTATCTGGCTCATTTTGCAAGGGATTATTAAGGGGATCACCAGTATGTTTGCCTAGATACTTGGTTTGTTTATGTTGTATCCCAGGGGACTTTATCTTTGAGGACATAATTTGCGCTTGAGAGGCCAGAAAATGGGAAACAGATCGCCTAGTGAACTGCATTGTGGAACAAACCCCTGCCTGGAGGCACGATAGAAATTAGAGATATGGGGGAGAAGCTCACTGATGATGCCTGACACCCTTGAGAATGGACTTAAATGATGGGACTCGTTAGCGTGGCATACTTGCGTTAGTACAGTTTTGGCAACTAGAGGGAGCCAGAGTTTTATTTAATGTTAAAATTATATTACAGATCTCGTTTGAGATTTCCCGGGTGGTATACCCACGGGATGTAAAGTGTCATTCTTTTTTTTTTTTTTTGTTATGTTATTTCAAGATTCTCCCAGTTGGAGGGAAATTTGAGTTTTACATGTGCTCGGGCAACTTAATAGCGTTCTGGTGAATGTGGGCGACCATCAGGAGGGCGGATCTGGCCCTACGAGAATTTTCCAGGCCTCTCTCATTTCTAGATTTATTATGCACTAGAATAGTTGTTTTGGGGCTAGTGTTTTAGGAATGGGGTTAGGCTAATATAGAGCGGGGAGTGGCTCAAGAGGGATTAGGTCCGGGAAGAATAAAGTAGTTGTAGGAGGGGCTTCCCCAGGTTTTTGGATTTGAAGTTTAGCAGGTGAGTGGGTTTTATTATGGTTCAGTTTGATAATGGGTTAGGGGGGTGGCGGAGCAGTGGATGAGGCAGCGGAGCGAGCTGTCATCATGGACCGTGATATTGTGGGAGGGTTAAATGGGTGGGAATTGCTAGGGTATGGGTTGTTAGGTTTATTGTCCTGGGGTTCTTGGTGGGCAGAGCGAGGGGGGGGAGGCTAACACAAGGCTCTAATGTATTAGGTGGGGGAAGGTGGCTGAAGCATAACAAGGCTAAATTTTGGTTTATCACCTGGTGCTATGGCATCTTATAGAGTTTTTAAATTCCTAAGTTGGAATGTTAAAGGGGCACGACAGAAATCCAAGCAATATAGAATTCTGAAACACCTAAATGTCTTAGGAGCAGATATAGTGTTTTTACAAGAGACACACTTGTTAAATGCCGAGTGTAGCAATATGAGGTGCCTACAGGTTGGACAAGTTTTCGCTTCACAAGGAAACTCACAAAGTAGAGGGGTTATGGTATTAGTTCACAGGTCCATTCCCTTTACCCCCCTCCAGATAATACAGGACAATGCAGGCAGATATATATTTGTTTTAGGGAAATTACAGACTATAGAGATTCTGGTTGGGTTGGTTTATGGTCCCAATTCAGATACTCAGACTTTCTTTGTACAGTTAATGGAAGTCTTAGCACCCTTTGTTAATGTCCCTATAATTATTGGCGGGGATTTCAATCTAGTGGTGGATCCTTTAATGGATAGGTCCAAGCCCACAAACTTAGGACTTTCACCGGCTCAAAGAGCCATGAGGGAATTGGTGGATCAACTTGGTCTATCGGATGTGTGGAGGGTTCTCCACCCAAAAGATCGAGAGTACACTTTTATCTCTTCAGTTCATGGCACAGCTTCCCGTATCGATTACATACTACTTTCTCGTACTCTCCTTTCCGGGGTTTTAGGTTCTGTAATACAAGCAGGAGCCCCCTCGGACCATGCAGTAGTATCGACTAACTGTAACCTTCGCTTCATTACCTAAGAGTAGTAATAGATGGAAATTAAACAATCAAATATTGAGAAACCATAACATAGTTAAATATATCTCCTCTCAAATAGATGAGTTCGTTAAACAATGTGAAAGATAATACTGTCCAGACATGGTTTGGGGGCTTAAAGCCTTCATGAGGGGTGTCCTGATAGGGCAGACAGTTCAAAGGAAATGAGAAAAGAGCACTCATGTCTGATTTATTGGCTCGGATACGACTCAGGGAGATCAACCTACCCCAGTATCCCTTGGAGAAAGATAAACAAGAATTAATTAAACTGAAGGATCTTACCTAACCTTACTAGGGGAACAAGCTGAATTAGCCTTAATTAAAACTAAAGCTAGCTACTTAGACCAGGGGAAAAGGTGGGTAGGCTCTGGCAAGACGCATTAAACAGCTTGAGTCCTCCCGTATAATCCAGGCGGTCCAGTCCGAAAAAGATGGTCGGATTAAGACTTCCCCGAAAGAGATAGTAGAGGAATTTAGAAGTTATTTTGAATCCCTTTACAGTGCAATGGTGAATCCCCCCACAGAAAGGGAAATACTGTCTTCTCTTGAGGACTTAAATCTTCCCTCTCTTACAGAATACCAACAGGTGGATCTTACCACCGCCATTTCCCAGGACGAAGTTGAGAGGGTCATCAAAGGTCTCCCTCTGGATAAAACACTGGCGCCGGACGGTTTTTCGTCCAACTTTTATAAGGTATTTTCTAAACAACTGTCCCCACTCCTGGTGTCCTTATTTCAGTATATTCTTAGTGGCCAGGCTACAGATCAATCCCTATCCGAGGCACTTATTGTTCTAATTCCAAAACCAGATAAACCTCTCGAGCAACTTGCTAGCTATAGGCCAATTTCTCTGCTTAACTATGATATAAAAATCCTGGCGAATGTATTGGCAGACCGTATAAATAAGGTTTTACCTGATCTGATTGGAGTAGAGCAGGTTGATTTATGCAGGGTTGATCAATCAATGATCATTTGAGAACAGTGGCGCATGTCTTATCGGCGTCTGAGGAGAGCAGCTCCGCTATGGTCCTGGTCTCGTTGGACACGGAAAAGGCTTTTGATAGGGTCCACTGGCAGTATTTAATAACTACAATGAAAAAATTTGGTTTTCCTGATTTATTTTTGCAATGGATTGGCTCTCTCTATCTTAATCCCTCAGCAAGGATCTCATGTAATGGGGTTACGTCAGACCCTTTCAGACTATATGTGGGCACCCGACAAGGATGCCCGCTGTCCCCCCTTCTCTTTAATTTATATCTCGAACCCCTTATAAGAAGTATACTGTGCAACCACGAGATAAATGGCGTTAAAATTCAGGAAAGTGTTGTTAAGATAACCGCCTATGCCAATGATCTCCTGGTATATATCTCGCACCCAAATGCCTCTATACCTGCCCTATTGAAAACGATACAAGAATATAGTCAATTGGCCAATTACAAGCTAAATTTGGAAAAGACTGTGGTGTACCTTCAGTAAGAAAGTATTTAAACAGGAAATTACAGACCTGGGACTGACGTGGAAGCAGAATCCATCAAATACCTGGGTCTTATTCTGACTAGGAACACGATGCAACACGGCAGTTAAATTTGACCCTTGGTGCATACAATCGATTTAGATTTGAAAAGATGGGCAAACTTCCAATTTCTTTATGGGGAGGATAAATTTAGTTAAAATGAACGTGTTTCCTAGGCTGTTCTATCCCTCAGTGTTTTAAACATTTGGCCCCGCCTCATGGTTCAAAATTCATGGGCTTATCGCCAACTTTGTGTGGGGGTATAAAAAGGCAAGAATGGCCTATCATAAGTTAGCAGCCCCTAAACCATTGGGCGGACTTAGATTACCGCATCTGGGACTCTATTTTTGGGCGGGACATGCTAACAAATATCTGAGGTGGGTGCAGGGAGTGGAAGCTCCGTATACTCCCTTATGGCTACAAATTGAGTTATCTCTCATTAAAGGATTAGGTCTTGCTCCTGAGGCTTTGTTGTATCTCAGCCCCAAACTCTTACCAGTGGCTCTCAGGAAATCCCCGATTGGGGTTTCGGTGAGGGCCCATTCACAGCTCTGCAGTTTCCTGAATTACTCCCACCTTAAAGATCCGTTACAGCCCATAAGGGGCAACCCATGTTTTCTCATCGAAGGTAGACTCATTAAGGCTACATGGCTAGCACAGGGGGGAGAGTGCCGTCTAAGGGATTTAATTTCAGTAGATGGACATGTGCTTCCTGCATCTGAGATTCTGAACAAATTCAAGTTACCAACCTCGGCGATATTTCAGGTTTACCAGCTCCATCACCTTTTAATTAGTAAAATGGGCAACAGGCCAATACAGACTCCGAAAATAGAATTTTCCGAGATATTAAGGCCTTTGGCAGGTCTACCACATGCTGTCTCTAACCTCTATAATACTTTATTCAACTGGGCCTATTCCCAGAACTTAGCCCCATCCTCTTATTGGGCATCTGTTTTCCTAATAAGGAACTCGACTGGACAGCACTGTGGCATAGTTGTCATAAACTTATCTCCCAGGATCGGCTGAGACTGATTCAGTTTAAAATACTCCATAATATTTATTATTCCCTCAGAAGTTGGCGAGCTTAAAGATAATCTCAGCCTCATCCTGTATGAGGTGTCAGCAAGGGTCGGAGATCTGTTACATATTTTTTGAACTGTCCAAAGATAGTGCCACTCTGAACAATTATTAAGAATGGGTAGACCCTTTACTAGGGTTGGGAGATCTTTTCACGCTCGAAATATGCTTATTGGGAGACGTAGTTTCCATTCCAATTAAAAACAGGAGGTTTCATATATCTCTAATCTTGGCATCCCTCAATAAAGTTGTCCTCAGACATTGGAAGGACTCTGTTGTGATCAGTTATACAGAATGGTTAGAGGAACTCCTTGCCAATCTCAGAATTGAAAGAATGATTGCCATTCTCCAAAATAAACTTCCTAGGTTTAATAAGATCTGGGGCCCCCTCTACACTTGTTATACAGTATAGTCTAGGAATTTTCCTCCTATGGATTTAGGTAGGTACTTCAGAGCCTTGTGGGGGTAGGGAGGGAGGATTTTAGGGGTGGCAGAAGATGTTCCGTATGTTACCTGTGTTGTGCATGCATGTACACTCCACTTGGAGGTTTATGTGTTTTTCGGATACATTCTCTGTACTAAAACTGTTAATAAAGTTTTAATTGAAAAAAAAAAGAAATAATGTCTCCTGACCTCCCTCCTGACTCTTCTCCCCTCCAGTCTCATCTGTTGCTCTCTTGTGACCCTCCCCTTCTAATCTGGAAAATCCCTTCTATACTAGTCTTTTTAACCCACTTTAAGTATTTAAAGTTTCGATCATGTCCCCCAACCCTCCTCTCCTCCAGGGAATACATGTTTAGCTCACCCAGCCTCTCCTCATAGGAGTATCCTTCTAATCCCTGGATCATCTTTGTCACCCTCCGCTGTACACCCTCCAACAATCTGATGTCCTTCTTCAGGAAAGGGCACCAATACTGCATATAGTATTCCAGATGCAGCTTGGCCAGTGACCTATAGAGGGGCAGGATCACTTCCCTAATCCTGGAGGAGATTCCCCTCCCTATGCACCTCAACATCCTGTTGGCTTTTGCTGCAACCTTCCTGCACTGAGCTGAGTTGTTAATACTCCCCACAATAAGCACCCCTAGATCCTTTTCCTCCTCAGTGCATTCCAGCTGTACTCCTCCATATGATAGCTCCTCCCCTGGTTGACAGTCCCTCCCCTGGTTATTAGTCCCGAAGTGCAAGACCTTGCACTTTTTGGTGTTAAATCCCAACTGCCATCCATCTGACCACTCCTGTAGTTTGGTCAGGTCCTCCTGCAGCCCCCTCCACCCTTCAATGTCATCTACCACAGCTCCCATCTTTGTGTAGTCCGTGAAGAGACTGATTCACGCCGACCCCATGGGAGATATCAGCTATGGAATATCCCAAACAACACTGGTCCCAATACTGATCGCTGTGGCACCCGCCGTCACACCCTTCATTGATGAGAGTTCCCCACCCACCACCACCTTTGCTGCTTTCCTTTCAGCCTGTTGGAGAGCTGCTTACCATCTTGTTCCCACCCCTATATGTTCCAGCACCCCCAGCATCCCGTAGCAGCATGGAATCAAAGGCCTTGCTGAAATTCAAATGCAGGACATCACCGCATGGCCTTTGTCCACTTCCTTGTCACCCAGTCGCAATACTCAATCAGGTTTGTCTGCAGGATCTTCCTGAGATAAACCCATGTTGCTGACCATTCTGGAGACCACTGATCTCCAGAAATGTCACCAGCCTTTCTTTTAGGATCATCTCCATAAGTTTTCCACAATTGATGTGAGACTCACTGATCTAGAAGCGCTTTGGTTCAACCTTAGTCCACTTTTGTGAATGAGTGCCACATTGGCCAACCTCCAATCCTGTGGCACACATCCAGTGTCCAAGGAGGTGTTGGGTAGGTCAGACAGTCGTCCTGCCAGAATCTCTGACAATTCCTTAAGTACCCTCGGGTGAATGCCGTCTGGACCCGGTGCCTTATTCCCCTTCAGAGCCCTTAATACTTTCAGCACCCTATCCTTTGTAATCCCTATATCAGTCACCCCCCCCATCCACTCCTCCCCTCCCAGGTAGTGTCTACCCCCTTTCTCCTTCATGAACACAGAGCAGAAGTAATCATTCAGTGTCTCTGTCCTGGTCCTCCCTCTTCTCCACTGAGCCCCCATCCTTCCTAATCCTCACAATCTGATCCTTGTTTCTCCGTCTTTCACTGATGTATCTGAAGAAATCCTTTTCTCCATTCTAAATGTCCTGCGCTAGTCTCAGTTCCCTGGAAGCCTTGGCTGCTCCGACCAGCCTGGTAACCTCTCTGGACTTCTTCATATACACCTCCCTGTTATCCCCCCTACCATTTTCTTGAGTCTCCGAAATGCCTTTTTTTGGCCCTCACCCCTTCCATGACCTCCTGCATCAGCCAGTTGGTTTATTTTGCTCTTCCCTTCTTACTCCTTGTTCTTGTACATGTCCCAGTAGCCTCCACCAGCACTTTCCTAATAATATCCCATTTTTGGCTAGCATCCATGTGCGGCTGAATTTCTGACAGATGCCTGCCCAAAATTCCCCCATCCTTTTAAAGTCTGCTCCCTTAAAGTCAATCACTCTGGTACCCATACCCCCTGCTTCCCTGCCCATGTTGAGCGTGAACCATACTGTGTGGTGGTCACTCCCAACCAGAGGGCCCTTCACCTCAATCAATCAATCAATCAATCAAAATCTTTATTTATCCAGGCGAACATCATTGAGCAGAGCTCTTTTCCAAAATGGATCTGGTTAGAACAGGGTTGGGTAACATCCATCATAAAAACATATAAATACATGTAAATAAGTATATAAACACAAACACAATGGTGCAGTAATAGGGGAGTCAATTGATAAAAGGAAGACAAGGCAAGCCATAACAGAGGAGGATTCAAATACAAGGGGTCAGGTCCACCATTGAACCATGCAACTGTATATAAACCATGTACTCTGTATAGAAGTACCAGTTAGTTCATTTACCAGGGCAGTCAGTAGTACTAACCATGAAAATGGCTTGCAGAACCACCAACTAATGGCAGATGGGGTACCAGGAGGGGTATGTAATATGTAAGCGAAGGATAAACATTGTGAGAAGTGAAGTCCCAAGGATAGGTCAGTAGAACTGATGCAGTGGTGGGGGCCTACGGGGAGAAGGAAAGGGGAGTTAGGACTTTTATAGTATGATTGCATGTAGATTGTGGATGAGTGCAGTATAGAGCTGTGAAAAGAAGGCTGGAGAAAGCGGGAAGATAGACCAGTATCAAAGGGAGGACAGAGGCATCAAGGTGTTACATGAAAGCATGATGACAGACCCTCCAGGTGCTGCCTGTCAAAAGCATGGGGGAGTCGAGGGCAATTGGCACCATGCAGTTTAATGAATGGTTGAAAAAATTGTGTGGAGCACAGGGGTTTGGCTTCATTGGGGACTGGGGTTCCACCTGAGGGACACCAGCCTATACTGGCAGGATGGTCTGCATCTGTCCAGGAAGGAACAAGTCTTTTGAGCAATCGGTTTAAATGCTTCATTGGCAAGCTTTTAAACTAGTCAAGGGGAGGCACTGACAAGCAGCAGGAAAATCCCAGCCTCCCTACAAAACAGGGTACTAAAATGGAGAAAAGACTGAGGTAGAAACTCGGTCAGTGGGGGATGCTGCAACAGAAGGTAAAGCCATCAAAAAATGGAGAGCAATGAGTACTAATGCCCGTAGTCTGGGTAACAAGCTTCCTGAATTAGTGGCCTTGATGGAGGAGGAACATCTGGATATCGTGGCAGTCACAGAAACATGGTACACACAAAACCATGACTGGGACATAAACATACCAGGATACACTGTCTACAGGAGGGACAGAGAGGGTAAAAGAGGAGGAGGAGTAGTTCTTTACATAAGGGAAGGAATAAAAGCAACAGAACAAAAGGGTAAACAGGGAGGAGAAGAAGCACTGTGGGTAAATTTGGAGACAGGCAATGGCACCACAATACGCATAGGGGTTGTATACAGACCCCCTTCTCAGGGGGAGGAAATGGACAGGGAAATGATAGAAAGTATACTTAGAATGGCAGAAAAAGGGGAGATATTGCTGATGGGTGATCTGAATATGCCAGATGTCAACTGGAGTGCACTTACAGCTGCCACTCAAGAGTGCAGTTATTCTAGATGCCCTACAGGGGGCATGCCTTAGACAACTAGTACTGGAGCCCACCGAGAGGAGCAATATTAGACTTGATTCTCTCAAATGGAGATGGAGAAAGGATTACAGATGTAGAGTGGATAGCCATCTGGGAACTAGCGACCATCGAACAGTATGGTTCCAATAAACACAGCAATAGAGTCAAGCCATACAAAGACAAAAGTACTGGACTTTAGGAGGGCTGACTTTGCCAAAATGGGTGAGTGCCTAAGGAATGCACTAGCAAATGGGCAGGAAGGAGGGTGGAAGAACAATGGGGAATAATAAAACTGCCATCACAGAGGTAACGAGCCTTTGTGTGAAGCAAATAAACAAAACAAGACGATGTAAGAAACCACTATGGTTCTCAAAGGAAGTGGCAGTGAAGGTTCAAGAGAAAAGAAAGATTCAGGAAGTACAAGGAATCGTAGAAGGAGCAGGACAGAGAACTGTATCAGTTAAAGCAAAAGGAGGCTGGGAAGGCAGTCAGAACAGCAAAGGCCCAAACCGAGGAAAAGATACCCAACTCAGTTAAGAAGGGATAAAACCTTTATAGGTACATCAGGGAGCAAGGAAGACCAAGTGAGGGATAGTGAGGCTTAATAAAGGGGAGGGAGGGTGGGCAGAGGAGACTGTGAAAAGGCAGAGATACTAAACAAATATTTTGCTCAGTATTTACAAAGGAAGAGGGGAGGTACATAAAACAAACAGTAGTAACACGCTGGATACAGAAGTTGATACCGGCCCATTTACAGAAGAAAGGTTCTGAAAGAACTCTTAAAACTGAAGGTGGACAAAGCAATGGGGCCTGATGGGATTCATCCCAGAATTTAAAAGAACTAAGGGTAGAACTAGTGACACCACTGACTACCCTTTTAACAAATCATGGGAGGATGGGGTGGTACCCGAGGACTGGAGGAGGGCAGATGTGATTCCCTTCACAAAAGTGGGAGCAAGGCAGAAGCAGGAAACTATAGACCTGTTAGTTTAACCTCAGTGATAGGGAAAATGATGGAATCACTTCAAAGGAAAGAATTGTCGAGTATCTAGAGGCCAGAGGGCACAGGACCCTAGGCAGCATGGATTCACAGCGGGAAGGTCATGCCAGACGTAATCTGATAGATTTCTTTGACTGGGTGACCAAAGTAGTAGATCAGGAGGGCTGTGACATGGCCTACCTAGACTTTAGCAAGGCATTTGACACAGTCCCACACAAAGATTACTATACAGTTAGCCAGCCTGGGAGTGGGTCCCAAGATGACAGCCTGGGTAAAGAATTGGCTGGAGAATAGGACACAGAGAGTAATAGTAAATGGAGTCCACTCAGAAGAAAGGAGGGTTACTAGTGGGGTACTGCAGGGTTCAGTATTAGGATCCGTCCTCTCTCAATGTCTATATAAGTGACATTGCAGAAGGACTGGAAGGAAAAGCATGTCTCTTTGCAGATGACACTAAGATCTGCAACAGAGTTGATGCACAGGGTGGGTGGAAAGGATGAGAAGGGACTTGGCAAGGTTAGAGGAATGGTCAAATGTATGGCAGCTTAGATTCAATGCTAAGAAGTGCAAGGTAATGCACCTGGGAAACAAAACCCAGGGAAGAGTACACAATGGGGTGAGATACTAACAACAACAAAATGGAGAGGGACCTGGGGTAGTCATATCAGATGACCTAAAGATGGGCAAGCAATGTGAGAGGGCAGCAAGGAGGGCTGGGGGATACTGGGATACATAGGGAGAGGCATCACCAGTAGAAAACAGGAAGTTATTATCCCTCTGTACAGATAGCTGGTGAGACCCCATCTGGAGTACTGTGTGCAGTTCTGGAGACCCAATCTCCGAAAGACATAGACAGGATGGAAACTGTCCTGGAGGCAACCTAAAATGGTGCAGGGTCTGCACCAGAAGACATATGAAGAGAGACTTAAGGAGCTTAATATGTATAGCCTCGAGGAAAGGAGGGAGAGGGGGACATGATAGAAACTTTCAAGTACCTCAAGGGAATCAACAAAGTCCAAGAGGGTAGCATCTTTCAAAAAAAGAGGTGTGCAAGAACAAGAGGACACAATTTGAAGATAGAGGGGGCGGCTCAGAGGTAATTTAAGGAAGTATTTTTTCACAGAGAGGGTTGTGGATGCATGGAACGGCCTTACGGAGGAGGTTGTGGAGTCAAAATCAGTGGTGGAATTCAAGCATGCTTGGGATAGTCATAAGGCAGTTCTGGGGGGTGGGGGTAGGAAGAAGTAGGCTGCTGGTTAACTAGGATCTGCAGCTTATCCAGTAGGTAGGGAAATGGGCAGACTGGGTGGGCCAAGCAGTCCTTATCTGCCGTCAAATTCTATGTTTCTATGTTTCTCCAGAACCCTTACAGCCTCCCCATTTGATAGAACCAGGTCCAGAGTTCTACCCAGTCTAGTTGGCTTGCTGACCAACTGTACCAGGAAGCTGTTCTGAAATGCCTCTAATAGGACCTGTTCACTTGCACGCTTGGTGACTGGGGTGCTCCACACCACCCCCAGTAGATTGAAGTCCCCCACCACAACTGTGTTCCCTTTCCTACAGATCCTCCTGATTTGCTCAGCTAACTCTCTATCCAGATCATCTCCTTGGTCTGGTAGCCTGTACACCACCTCCATCCAACTTCAATGTCCTACTTTTGAGTCTTGAAGCTACATCCATAGGGCCTTTGTTCTGCCTTCTTCTCCCTCTCCCTTATGCACCATATCCTTCCCGTATATATATTGACACTATCCCCTTTTCCTTAACCCTATCCTTCCTGAATATCCTATACCCTGGGATCATCGAACCCCATTCCTGGTATGGGTGGCTCACATTTCCTGATGGCTGCAATGTCCACCCTCCTTATTGCCAGAGAGCCTGTAATTCCACTGATTTGTTATGAAGGCTTATCGATTCAGTGAAACTACCCTCCAACCATTTCCTGCCCCCCCTGAACTGCTCCTCCTAACCCCCCCCCCCCCGTGTCCCTACTCTAAGTTCCTCCCTGCTAGCCTGGGGATAAGCTTGTCTGGTTCTCCACTCTGGGATCCCTGCCTACCATCTGTCCACTTGCCACCCACCTACCTAGTTTAAATCTATCTTCTTAGCAATGTATTCCCCCTACCCTCTGCTTTAATGCTCCTTCTCTCTACGCTCAAATGTAGCCTATCCCCTGCATAAAGTTCATTGTTGTCCCAGATTCTGTCCCAGCCCCCACCAACCCATATCCTCTGGATTGACCCCATTCCCTCAGCCATGTGTTGAACTCCCCTGTCCTTACTTTCCTCGCTGTACTAGCACAGGGTACTGGGAGCACCTCTGATAAGGCCACCAATTTCCCTAGCTCCCACACAGCCTGCTCTATTCTCCTATACCTCTCCCTTACTACTTTCACTGTCTCCCCACCAGGTCATTCGCACCAAGTACACCATGATATGTGGTTCCTCCTACCCCTCCTAACACACTTTAGAATGGACTGCCTCGCCCTGCCTGCAGTTAAGCCAGGTATGGACTCACCCAGATGAAACTATGCTGTTCCCCCTGTTGCTCCATCTAACCCTTTAAGAATAGATTCCCTGCACTAATACTCTCCTCTCCAATCCTCATCTCCCCCACCCTTTTATCTTCTTAACTACTGTAGAGTCCACCCCAGCTGCAACCCTGCCCTTCCTCTTATGGTCCCCCACCCGGACCTATCCCCACTCCCCCTTCTGTTCTCTCACCTCCTCCCCATCCTTTCCCTCCCCTAGTTCCCCTCCCTCTGCTAAGTCCCTCTGTTCTTCACTGTAGCATTGCTCCTCTCATAGTTACCCTGCTCCCTTCATCCATTCTTCCAGCTGGGCTCCTCTCCCTTGCCCCTACCACAGTCCTCTGCCCAACTACTGACCCTTTGTGCCATCCTCCCTCCCCTTACCTATCCTCTACTGGACATCCTGCACCCTCCTCCTTCAATGTCACCAGCACCGCATACCTATTACCTGCCCTCTCCGCTGTGCTGGGTGTGGGTTCCTTCTTCCTGCCCTTACCCCCCTCCCATGCTAGGCCACCTATTTGTATTGCTTTTGCCCCCCTTCCCATCCCCGCAAACCACTATTTCACCCACATGGTGTCTTCCTAGTGCCCTCTTCCCCAGCTCCCTTCCCCCCTCCCCCAACTTCCCCAACTCTCTACCAAGCCACAGCACTTCTTCCTCGAGTTTCCTCAGCCTGTGACAGATTGGACACCCTCCTAGCTTCCACAATATGTTCATCCAGACTGCTGCCCCACAACCATTGCAACCCACTATTCTACCCCCGATGGCCCATCTAGCATCTTGCTTCCCCCTGTGCCCCCTCCTTTGCTGCCCCATCCTCCCCCACTAGTGCCACTCCACCCCAATGTGTCCTTCCCCAGCTCCATTCATTTGCTCGCCTCAGCGTCACTTTACTCCCTGAAGACCCCCTAGTAGCTAGACCTTATCTAATGTGTCCTTAACAAACCCCCACACGGCTTCCTACAGACCCTAGCCCTTCCCCATGTAGTGTCAGTAATTTGAAGCTTCCCATACGACCCCGGCAGTGCTTCCTGTGAAGACAGTAGAAGACTGAGTACCCCTCAAATGCAGTACATAAAACTGAATTTCCCCCAGACCAACAGTTACAGACTTCACCAATTGTCATATACCAATCACCTCAAGTTTGCCTTATAACACAGAGCCCAAACAGTTTCAAACACCCCCAAGTGTCAGTTAACAGTCACAGTGCCCCTGCTCTGTGAGATCCTCGAAATGGAACAGTATCCTGCTTCTAACACAGCCACAGCACCCCGACCCTGTAATAAAGCCCTCCTAAATTGAAGTAACTAAGACCAGCAACAGTGCCCTTGCCTCCTGATGTATCCCTGCCCTCCAGTTCACCCAGGGGCCACTCCTTCCAATGAGCTCCTCCTCCTGTCTCTTTCTGGTTCTGTTCCCCCAGCCGAAAACTCCCCTGATGCACAGCTCCTCAGGTGTCCATCTCCTCCTCACTCTCCGCCTCCAGCCACTCTTGATTTGTTCCAAACCATTGCTGGGAGTGGTACCAGGACTATTTAATAAAGGAAGTGGTGCAGGGTGGGTGGGTGGGAGAAAAAAAACACTTCAAAACCCCACCAACACTGATGCGGCTGGGCCTGCCTTTAAATAGCCCAGTCATGATTTAAATATCGCACCTTTAAGCGCAGCTGTCTGATTGGTGGCTCTGGCTTGCGAGCCACACGACCTCGAGCAGCCTTCCTTTGCCGCTGATGCGGCCCTCTATGAACTCAGGTGGGAGCCCCGGTGCTGCCTCCATGCCTCCTACCGCCAATGAGGCTTCAGGCTTGTTGCTGCCTCCTCGCCCCAGTACCAACCACCAATGCAGTCGCTTCCTTTCCTCTGACTGCCGATGTGGTCGCCTCCTTCATGCTGAAAAAATACCACCTGGTGCATGGCTGGGTCTGCCTTTAAATAGCTCAGCTGCAATTTAAATCTTGCTCCCTTTAGCACAAGATTTAAATAGCTTCAACTACAGAACTGTCACTTGAATGGAGTTTGATCCCAGTAGGCAGTAGCCCTGGTACAGAAATGTATACACACTTTTAACTTTAATTTTTTTTTACAAACAGGCTCCACAAAAAGGGTCCCACATCCCATCTCCCTCCCTCATAGCTTCTTCTGCTCTCTCAACAAAATCATGCTTGAATAACACAATGATCATATCCCAGTTATCAAAGAATTGTGTCAGTTTTGTTTTTTTACTTTCAGTTCTGTCTCACAGGAGCAGAGACAGGCTGTGGAAGGACTTGGGGAGAGGTAAACTATGCTGTATTAAGCCATTGACAGATAACAGCACATAGCTGGGGACACGCCTTTGGTCCTGTACTTGAAATCTCCTTCGGTTCACCAGAAGACACAAGCACTGAAGAGATTGCCAGCTGATAAAAAAAAAAATCAAAGCAACTTGGGACAAGTTTGCAGTTGTATTTAATTTGCAGAAGCCAGGAAGAAGCAGCACTTGGGGGTGGGGGAGGCGCTGTACTGGGAGGGTGTACTTGGTGGAGGGATGGCTGTACTGTACTGTAGGTCTTATGGTTCAGTATACATCTGTATTTTATATTAGGAGGCAGCTCATTATCACCCAGTACTTGGGGCCATTCACACTTTAAACAGCAGCTGCAGCATATGAGATTGGGACTGAATCATCCCCATTAGCCAGTGCCCCCATCCCTGTAAAGTAACAAAGCTTATATAGCAATACACAGTCACATTATCGGTTGCTGGTGGGTTGTTCTAATAAAGCAGGCATCCCTATTAGCCGTGTTCCGATTACTTGGCTTGTACTGTATTGCTACTCTTTTTTTTTCCTATTCTGTTTATGCACCTCGACTCGGTGCAGGGATGCACCCTCTTCCAGCACCCACACCTCGTGCCTGGCATCCCCAAAGGGTGCCCAGTGGGAGAGCCTGCAGCTTGTCCCCACCAGCAGGGCTCCCTGAGAGGACCAAAAATCTACCAGGCCCCAGTTGAGTTCTAGACCTGGGGTGTCATTCGGCATAGGTCCGGGGCTTCATGGTGCTGCCAGCCCAAGGGTTTCCATTTTAAGTTTCCTGGAGGCACAGATATTGCAATAACATCAGCTGAGCCGGGTGCACTCCACACCTGACCTACAGAGATCATATTGTCTCCTCTTGACAGTGACCCTGGGATGCACACCCAGCCTCCACTGTGTGTTGCTGATTGATAGCAGCCAACACTCTCCCTCCAGGACTAGGAGAGCTGTCCATGGGATGTTCATCCTACCTCCCCTCCAATGCACTGTGTTTGTTCCTGAAGGTGGTGCGTCAGTGCTGCAGGCTGAAATGCTACCGCTGCGCTGGTGGGCCAACTTGCTGCTTCTGCCACAGCCCATCAGATGTGGAAAATTGTCCAACTAAACTAGTGCAATACTTGTGTCAATGGTCACTGACTTAAGCTTTCTCAAACATTGACCTTGCACTGAAACTACTGTACCTTTGACTCTACCAACAGGATCTGTGTTGCATCTGAAGAAAGAAGCTTTAGTAAGCTCAGACTTACTAAAACCTACCTGAGGTCAACAATGGGTCAGGAGGGACTGTCAGCCCTTGCAGTTTGTCAACTGAAAGTGATCTGGCATATACAGGTGGAATTTTTAGATGTTACTAAAAGGTTTGCCTCATTAAAAGCAAGACAATAATTCTTTGCAAATACAATTCTGGGTTTGTAAAGTTATTAGGCCTTATTCTCAAAGGGGGCTTAGATCAGCGCAAGCTACGTCAGACAGCAGCTTGCACCAAAGCCCCTTGTGCCAAGGATCCTGCACCAGATTCTGTTACAGGAGAGGTCCTGGCACCTAAGTCCTCACTTGTGCCTTCCCTTCCATGCGGCAAACACGGTACATGGGAAGGTTCTGACACCAGCTCCCTGCCGAAAAACACAAGCGGTCCACCCTAAATCCCAATCACCTGTGTTATTCATATATAACTCCCTGGTCGTCTAGTGCCTCCCCAAGCCCCGATTGCCAGTTTTATTAATAAATAACTACCTGATAGTCTAGTTCCCCCCAAGTTCTGATCACTCCATAATATAACATAATAACCCTGGTGGTCTAGTGGACCGCTCCAGCCCTGATCCCCCGTTTGTTGCCAACCCAACATACCTGGTGGTCTAATGGATCTCCCACCCTGCAGTGCCCATACTCTGCTCCCCCCATCCTGTAACTGATCCAGCGGCTGGCACAGCTCACCACTCAGCACCATGGCCAGCCACCGAATGAGCACTGAAGGAGCGCATACTGTATATACTACATGCTCAGTGAATGACCTCACTGAGCACATTCTATATACAGTATGCGCTCCTTTAGTGCTCACTTGGCAGCTGTCTGTGGTGGTGAGTGGTGGGCTGTGCTAGCCACCGAATCCGTTATGGGATGGGGGAGCGGGGCAGTAGGGCACTGCAGGGTCGGGGGTCCACTGCACCACCTGGGGGGGGCTGCTGGGGGGGTGGTGCTGCAAGATGGCCGCAACGCTGCTCTGCTCCCAGCAGTTCTGTGTTTGAAGTGGCATTTGTATGTTTTTTTTGTTAAAGAACTTCCTTATTTTGCTTTCATTTCAAATCCGCTAAACTAAACTTATGTTATTTTAGCACGCAATTTGCTGTATTGGCCTTTTTATTTCTATCGAGTGTCGACAGAGAGGAGCTGTTTGTCTGAGCTATATCCTGCTGGTAAAACTGCTGCTCTGCTCCTCATCTCACTACTGGAGTCCATTTAGACAGCTTTCTTATGTTTGCTTTACATGCACAAGAAACATCTTGTGACAGTACCACATTTAGAGGTATGTCAGTGTTTTGGCCTATGCAGCGGACGCTTTACTGGGCACGCGCTCAGCCACCAATCAAGGGGAACCTGCTGATGACAGCAGCTTCAAAGACAGCCAAGAGTTGAACCAAATCTGCCGCTGCAATCACGGACAGTTTCATCACTGCAGTGGCACCTCCTTCCTCCCTCGCAACCTTGTCAGCTCCTGTCGCCAAGCACTCTGTCCCTGACCCTTGCTTTGCCAACAACTTGTTTGTTATGTGTGCCTTTCCTGGTGAAACAAGTAATGGGTCTCAGCTCCTGCCGCCTGCCACACACTCCAAGGAAAGCCGACAGCGGGGTGCCCAATCCATGTGTTGGCATGCCCCCTCCACTATTGTGGCACACTGGGATCCCACCCCAGTCTGCTGAAAGGTTTGTTTTTTAAACCTGTACAAGAAAGAAAACCGTCTCCACAACATCTTTTTTTTTTTACCTGTAACAAAGAAAACGGTCCACCGTCATCTCTCCAGTCTCCCCCTTCCCCGCTCTCACTGAGCACCCACCTTCCCGCACTCCCTCTCACCCATATTTACCCTCCAGTGGTCAGCAGCAGCGATCTTCTCTGGACCGGGACATGTCTGCACTCTTCAAAGCCAAACTGCAAACTGAGGAATCGGGTAAGCATTGTATAATGGGAGTCAAGGGGGATTTCAACTTAGGTTGATAACTCAGCCATTTTTAGGAATTGTGGCCCCAAATTTTCAACATGGGGCTCTTGGGACCCCACCTCATGAACATGTCACTGTCATTTCGTTACTCGGTCCTGAAAGGTAATTTCATGGTCACCGCACAGAATCACCTTTTTGGACCGAGTAACAAAGCTTTTTATGAGGTGGGGACCCAAAAAAGCCCATATTACAAATTTGATGAAAAAAATTCCAAAAAATGACTGCAGCATGAGCGTGCGTTGCACAGTTTCTACGCCACTGTTCATGAGGTGGGGTCCCAAAAAGCCCATGCTGAAATCTGGAGTGAAAATGGCAACAAAAGCCCTGGGCATTAGGGTTTACAACCGTAATGCCCCACCTTGTAGAGACTGACAGGCGGGGGTGTGACTTGGGGTCATCGGCCGTAATGATCATGCCTTTCCACCCCCACCCTGCAGCCAGTGACAGGCATTAAGGTGTGCCATGGGGTCTTCAGCCCTAACGTTCACCCCATTCTTCTATGCTGCATACATCTCAGCTTATTTCCTTATGGAATGGGGTGAGCATAAGGGCTGAAGACCCTAAGGCACACCGCGACACCTGTTGGTGTCTGCAGGGTAGAGAGATGTGAAATAGCATGAGCATTATGGCCGATGACACAAAGGCACACCCCCAACGCCTGTCAGTCTCTGCAGGGTGGGGGTTGGTGTTAGTGCAATACTTCACTGCCATTCCTATTATGCATCTCTCCTGCACTGCCAATGTCAACAAGCAAACATTCGGCATTCGGCATTGACAAATGCTTGTTCTTTTAGGCAGATGTCAGACTGCTGTGTTTTTCATTGACCAGATGCTGACTTTGGCATTCTTTTGGTGGCTCTAAATGAAAATGTATACAACCAGAATGTGATCAGTGGTAAGTGAGAACTGGTGACAAAATGTGGAAATTAAGGAAGGAAAGAATAAATGGAGGGAGAAAGGAAAATAAGTCTGAAACTCATTCCGCTCCAGAAAGATGGAAGAAAATACCCTTTGGAAAAAGCAGTTTAAGTGCTGACATGCACTATATTCAGCTACTACAAGTATGCTGTTGTTGCCTGAGGAAAGGGTTATGACTTATTTTTAAACAGAAGAAATGCTATGCACAGAAGAGTGATATTTTGTTTTTATCTCCACAGAAACATGCCGATGAGTAAGGAATCTAAAGCTGTGGCCTATAGCTTCCTGCAGTGAGGTGGGTAATGCTTCAGTTCGGACCCGAGACGGAGGCTTAGTAGTTCATGGAAACCCTTACTTCCATTTGTTTTACAAGATGTGGATGGAAATTATGAGTTAGTGCCAATTTGCAGGTATACCTTTCTTTTTTTAACTTATTGCCTCACCGAAGAGACACATTCACAGAAGGTATACTATGGCTCAGAGACTTAATTTGCATTTTTAAATTTCTCTAAACTTTGGTGAGTCAAAATGTTCTCAGTACTGTGTGGGATAATTTGTAAATATAGAGATTTAGCTCTTGATGGCCTCTACTGAGTGCCCCTGAGTTTCATAATATGACCAAGGAACTGGCAATTTCAAACAATAAACAGTCGCAGGGCAAACAAATGTATTTTTTTTTTTTTAATCAGACTGCTGTGTAATTCTATGGACCTGACCTGTTGGGCTAACTTCCCTTCAAGAATTCTGAACTTCTCTTGTGGAACCTGTAATTTTGTGTACTTACTGTTGTACGCCCACATGAGTCCACTTCAGTTTACAGCGCATCCTTAGTGGAAATGATGTCAGACTATAAAATTTAAATGGAGTCTTCTAGTACTCTTTTATAAATTCATGGAACCTTTAAACTCTCATCAAAATGAAGGACTCTAGTAGTATGGAAGCCACCAAATTAGTGTCTAATTTAATTTTATTTTGACTTTATATTTTATATTAACAGCTTCATAACCTGTTCAAAAGTACATGTTTATGTTTTATATGTTATTGGTAGCCCTTTAAGTCCATCACATTCCATGGATGAGGTATAATTCATAGGTTCTATTTGGTATACAGAGCCTTTCTGTTAATTAGCAAAGGGACTTTTGCTGTAATTAATATGTTGAACTATTATTAACCAGAGGTCCACATGGAGATACATGGCAGAAGATCCAAGGTAGATTTGGGGAGGTCACCTGGAATGCCCATAGAAACTTATACTGAGATGGCTGTTCATTTCTTTAGTAAGTGGCTATCACTAGCCTAACAGCAAAGAGGCATAACTGAGTTGTGTTAAAGTGCCTATGACTTAATTCTGAATTTGTGCATAAAGCGAAATGACCCAGTATGTGATTGTGGGTTTAGTTCCAAGAGTACAGGCTGGCATACAGTGCCTGACCTGGGGACCCATAAAGAGGAATACGGGCATCCTGTGCTGTGGAATATCTCCACTGGGACCCAGGGATGGGGCTAGCTGGCAGTACAGGGTGGTTCAGCCGGATAATGAGGCAATAACCTGCTAACAGATATTTGGGATAGAGTAGGCCCTTGCACCAATCAATAGTTTTTAATGTAAAGCCAGACTTCCATGACTTGAATTTGTCTCCACCTGGTTTATTGATGGACCCCTGAAAGAGGAATATTCCAGTCAGAGAGGTGTGTAGTTCTTTGGGAAAGCTGGGGTAGGCTGCTTCCTATAAACTACTGTTATTAGCTGACTTGGGCCTTTGGGCCTTTGTTTAAACCAAATAAGGAAAAAATTTGAAGAAAGGGTCAAAGAAAGAAAGATCTATATAATCAATACGAGAAATGGAGATAAACATGTCTCTTATGACTTACTTACTTACTATGTGCTTATGGACTGATGAACGTTGACAGATGGTCTATACTTGTTACTGATGGACCTCAGGAATGCTTTGTACATTGATTGATGTGTGGATAATGTAATTTTAATGTATTATGTTGTAATGGTTTTATAATCAAGTAACAAGAAACCTTTTATTCATTCATTCATTCATTCACTACACCACCAGGTATGTCGGACTGGTACCAAGTGGGGGATCAGGGCTGGAGCGGTCCACTAGACCACCAGGGTTATTATGTTATATTATAGGCGATTAGGGTTTGGGGGGGGGACTAGACTACTCGGGAGTTATTTATTAATAAAACTGGTGATCACGGTTGGGTGGCAATAGACTACCAGGAAGTTATTTAATAATAACACTGGCAATCAGGACTTGGGGGGAAAGAGACTACCTGGGATGTATTTGAACAGGGGACAGTGGCACATTGCCACAAAAGTGCTCAATTCACCCAGAGGGCAAGTTTCTAAGTCCCCTTAGACCATCCCTGGTGGTCTAAGGGCTACTTAGCAATCAGCTCTGGGTGTGTTTGTAGAATTTGATGGCAGAGTTTTGGAGCCTGTGTCTGCCGTGACACCCTCAGTGCCTTCCACAGCCCATTTTGTGGTGCATGGGTGGTGCAAGGCTGGTTAGGGGCAGGCAGAGCTTGCAGGTGATGCAGGCTGCATTTGTGAATCACTCCCGCATCTTTTGGTGCATGGAGCACCTGTGTCATTCTCTGTGGTGCATGCCCTTGCCCCAGCCACGAGCTTTGAGAATCGGCCTATTATATTTAATACAGCTGTGTATTGCTTGCTTTGCTTTTATTGTATATTGTTTGCTTTGCATTTTATTCTAGATTATTTAAGGTAATATGAATAAAACCTGTTTAAAATATCAAGTATTGTGCGAATGTCTGTTTTACACTGACTTTTGGTCGTGAGGCAGGGCTCCACAAAATTTTTTCCAGGGGGCCCTTAAAGTCCTGGGCACAGCCCTGGGCATACATATGGGTTACACCACTGCAACATTTGTCACAGTCCTGCTTGAAGAGGTGAAAATCAGGAAGGGACAGTACAGAGTCAGGAGTGGTATCCCTTGAAGTAAGCGAGTATAAAAGAGAGAGTGAAAAATATTGAATGGCATTTTAGTGACCTGGTTTTCATAATGCATGGCTGTTTCAGCGATGTAGGCAGGGAGTTGTTGAATAATTTAGGCAGTGATGGGTGTGGTGGGATCCATGTTGGCAGCATAGAATAGAGGTTAGAGCCCCTGCCTAGGAGCTCCCTTGCTATAGTTGGCAGACATGGGTTTGAATCTTGCAATGCCTGGTTTGTATTTTTTTTGTATTAATGTTGGGCCCACTTTCGCCCTCCTAACTTTGTGCCCCTCCCTAAGTTGTATTCCCACTGAAGTGGGAACAGGTTATCTGCCCCTGGCTTACTCCACCTTCCCAAGTTGTGTCCCCCTATAGAATATCCCCCCCTTCCTGAGTTTCTCCCCCTTCCTGAGTTGTGTGTGACCTGGTGTCGATTATATATTTAGGAGGCACCCTCTGCAATGGGAATCCGGGGCACAAAGCCCTGCAGAAAATAATTTTGGCATTGTTTTAACTTTATGGAGGCCGCTGTTATGTACGCATGCTGTTTGTGCACTCGGTATTTTGAATTGCAGTTTTGTATGCGCTTGTTTTGACATGGAACCGTTAGGAGTCCGAGAGGAGCACTAAGATTCAGAAATGCAGAGTACAATATGTCAGGCAAGTATTGTGAAACAAAGGCATTAAGGATGTCAAGTTTGAAGAGAAGGCTCCTAGCATTGAGATGGAGATGCTTAGGCCTTTGTGTATTCAGGAGGTGGGAGGAGGGACTAGGATTAGATTCAACATTGCCAGATAGAAGAAGGAGCAGTATAAGGAGCATAAAAATGGAGTGGGACTTATGTCCCTTGGGGGAAGGAAAGCAAGGGGGCACTGGGGAAGGGACGGGGGGCTCAGTGGAAATACGTCAGGTTCAGGTAGGTGGAGGAGAGGAGACCAGGGTGACTAGAAAGAGGGAAGGGAGAGGAGGAAGGTGGGGACAGATGGGTGGAAGGGAAGTGAGAGGATTCTTAAAGGAAGGAAGGGAAAGAGGGGGTATGAGTAGACCAGAGGTGAAGGAGAAGAGAGGAAGGAAAGGCACATAGTGGCAAGAAGGTGAAATGCAATAACCAGCAAATTATAAGCAACAGCAATGGTAGTGACCATCTAAATAAAGCAAGCTAGCAAGGCTACTAGACCCATTACAATGGACCTAATGCAGTATTTAAACTAACTGTATATTAAAACACTGTAAAAAGGGTAGAATGATATCAGGGCAGTCCTTCCCATGGACCTGAGTTTGAGTAAAACTTAGCCAAGGCAAAGCATTCCAGGCCAAAACCAGCTAAACAAGCATTTGTCAATGCCAAATGTTGCTTGCTTCTATGTGCTGTTTAGGTATTTGGAAGTCATTGGAGTGCAAATATTGAAAATTTGCGAACTTACGAGCGTCATGAGGGAACTATAACGCACGCCCGAAAACAGCGTCATTTTTAGGAATTTTTTTCATCAAATCTCAACATATCCATTTTAAGACCTCTGCTCATGAACAGTGTCACTGTGATTTTGTTAATGTGTCCCATACATTGAGTTTGCACACCGACTCGCCATTATGCGCTACATGAGCGGAAACACATTTTGGGCAGGATGTGAAAATGACAGCTGCACTGCTCATAAGGAGGTGTGGTAAAATGGCAAATGTTGAAAATCTGGAGGAAAATATTGAAAATTTTATGAACTCACGAGCTCATGAGGAACTGCGCAACGCACGCCTCGTGAAAAAGAGTCATTTTAGGAATTTTTTCACCAAATTTTCAACATAGCCATTTTAAGATGTCTGCTCATGAACAGTGTCACTGTGATTTTCTTAATTTGTCCCGTACATTGATTTACTTTACGACTGCGTCATTCTAACGCTACATTAGCGGAAACACATTTTGGGTGAGATGTGAAAAATGACAGCTGTACTACTCATAAGAAAGTGTGGTAAAATGACAATGTTGAAAATCTGGAGTGAAAATATTGAAATTTCGCGAACTTACGAGCCTGTGTAGGAACTGCGTAATGCACGCCATAAAACAGTAATTTTTTGAATTTTGGCACCAAATTTTCAACATGGGGTTTTGGGACCCTTCTCATGAATGATGTCACTGTCATGGTGGTATTCAGGCCTAGGGTGGATTTCGCAGTCACTGTGCAGTCACTCGCGCCAAATCACCCCTTCGGCCCGAATAACACCACCATGACAGTGACATCATTCATGAGAAGGGTCCCAAAAACCCATGTTGAAAATTTGGTGCAAAATTCCAAAAAATGCCTGAGATATGCAACAAGTTGAAACCCCATCTAGCCCATTATACAGCTTACCGGCATTTCCTCAGTTCGCGGTCGGCTTTGAAGAGTGCAGACGGTTCCGGTCCACCAAGATCATCGCTGGAGTCTGGAGGTAAGTATGGGGTGAGGGGGGCGGGAGGCTGGGTGAGCAGTGGGTGGGTGCGGGTTGTGGAGGAGGCGTCCGAGACGCCACCTGGACCATTTTCGTTTTCAGGTATAAAAAAACGACGTGGACCATTTGCCACGCTGGGGTGGGCTCCCAGCGTGGCACAAGCGTTGAAGTGTTCAGCCCGGCGGAGATTAGGCACCCCGTCGGCCAAGGACTGATTGCCACGCTGGGAGTGGGCTCCCAGCTGGCACCTACAACTGGGGAGACGAGCTCAGCCGACGGGGATTGGGCACCCTGGCCGCTAGCATAGTAGCAGGTAAGGGTGCGATTCTGCTATGTGGGGAGCTACGCTTCTTATCGCTGCTCACTGAAGCGGAGTTCTTTCAATCAGAGGTTACTGCATTTTGAGCGCACATAGACAGCTCCAAAATGCATTGGCTTACAGGGGCCGCACCTGCCAGCTCACTGACTGATTGGAGGAGGAGGTGACACACCAAATCCCCATGATGGCATCTATGTTTTTGCACATGCGCGCAAGATCAAAAGGACCTTGAAAATCAACAAGCCAAAAATTCCAAGTTCAGCTATAAAACTGAAAGCAAGTAGTTTATGGAGTCACTTAGGGTCAGCTAAGGTCAGCTAACTGGAAAACTATAAAATATAAAAAAACAAAATGCAAAATAGCTGCTAGCATTTTTTCTAAGAGGCAACAAAATAGCATCTGCTCTAGCCACAGAACAGATTGATAACATGTTGTTGTTATGTCTGAGCAACAACCATGTGACCATTTCTGATATTTTTATTTAGCTTCCACATGGTTGTTGCTTCCTCAGGAAAGCCCTGCAATGCAAGAAGAATATAAAAATCTCAAACTTTTGACATTTGGGAGGACAGTATAAGCAGACAGGTGGGAAGACAGCTGCTGGTTGCTAGTCTTAGCGGGCATTAGCTGCAGGGTGCTGGCAAAGCCACTGAGGGGTAAGAATATTTGTTCAGCTCTTGCTTCTAGCATTGATGGTCTCTCATGCAACATTTTAGTAGTCAGGATTGGAGGTTCCTTAGACTACTGGGTTAGAGAGTAACTGCTTTGTAATAGGAGGGCTACTTTATAATGTGAATGCTGCTTTATAATATGAATGCACTTGCAGCTTAGTCAGGCTATTTTGCTTTTGTAATTTAAATCAGAAGTCAGGACTATAGGTCATAAAACTACTGGACATAGGAAGTAGTAATTTTTGGATACTGCTGAATTAAGAAATGATAACTTTACCATATATTTTTGGTAAAGCTTTCTCATATGACATTGTGAATATTCACTCTTATTTAGAAAGATCCTTAGTAATAAAAAATCTCTTGAACTATGCCAGTATACTCCAGGTGTCATATCTATACATCTATATATATATATATATATATATATATATATATATATATAAGAGAGAGAGAGAGATACATATCTTTAAATTAAGCAATAAGGCATGACAGGGTGTGTGTTATTGTGGGATAAGCATGCCTCAGGAAGTGAAGCCGAGGTAAAACTGAGGGCTTACACACCTGAGAAGTGTCGTATCCTCAATTATGCACATCCTGAGATCCCTATCGCAATTATAAAATGGCTTTCCTGATTTTTTTTTTATTTTAGGACCAAGTAATGAGGTTCAGAAAGTTCAGCATTTCGACGGTTGGGGATAACAGCACGGTCATGCAACCGATTCCACCAATCCCAGTACAGTATTTCTTACGATTTATAATATCAAATAGAATATCCATTACCAGCCCAGTAACATGGAGGGATGAGGTGCTGGTGCCTTACCTCCTGCAGCACCAGTGACCCTGGTTCGAGAATGGACGCGGGTCATTAGGGGGTTCGACTGAGGAGTGAGGAGGACTGAGCATCTGAAGAAGAGCACTTTCCTTCAGGGTAGGGAGGGTTGCCATGACCCACTGCAACACTGCCATCTGGAGATGTCCAGGTAGCAGTGCAGGTCTGGGTGTGTCAGGAGGCAGGGCCACGTCTTGATGTATCAGGACTCTCCACGGAGGTGGGCTCACCTGCCACATTCATTGCACAGTCCAGGTCTTAAGGGAAACCTACTAACTACGGTGGAAAAACACCCTTGACAGCAGGATGAAGTCTGGACCCCCACAGGATCTGCATTGGTGACAAGGTATATCACCACAGTTTAGAAGCCAGGACATTGGTGGGAAGGTAAGTCCCGGAAAAGCCGGGTGATGGAGCTGGGGGAACCAGATGGAAGGGGCATAAAATGTATATAAAAAAAAAATAGAACATTCATAGTGTGTTACTTGAACCCAGCAACAAGACCTGGGTTAAGATAACCTGATAAATCTGTAAGCCTAACTATACAAGTAAAATAATACTAACTGATAAGCAAACACTTGTAGAAAAACAACTAAGATACAGAGAACAGGTATGCTGTCACTACAGTGACAACTTTGCCATGAGCAACCCTACAGCGACAACAGTGCCAGGTCACTGTAGTGTCGGCGCGAGACCCCGGCACTGCTATCTGGGGGTATTGCACCCCTTCTCCAAAGCAACTCTGACTCGGAGTTGATTAATTTAGTGGTGGGGGCACACCCCTGCATGGGATGTTTGGGGGCAAAGTCCTCAAGAAAACATTAGTCTGACGACTTAGCTTAATCGCAATGCGGTCGACATAAAGGAGTTTCAGAGTAACGCCAGTCAACAATGAAATTGTTGACTGACTGTCATAGATCCCAGAGAACACACCAGTTAAATAAGTTGAATTGCAAAAATGGGTATATTCAGATAGGGTGTAGTTAGGATACCTAGAAATTAAGGCAATTTAACAAATCTAGTAGACTAATCAGGCAGATTAACACAGTAAATGCAGTTCAAGTGTACCAGAAACAGGTATGGGGCTCAGAAGTGATATCTAAAGCTCAGTAAGCAAGTGTAATAGAAAGAGAAACACACTTATACTTCTGGAATAAATCAAAGGAAGGCTTGTGGGTGGAAGTCCAAGGGAGCAGCATGGCTAGCCGAACAACAGACTCATGGCCAGGGCCACTGGAAAATTGCGCCTGCAATTTTTTTGTGGAATCCACAATTTTTACCATTCTCCACAAAAACTGACATGTTCTGCAATTTCTTGCAATTTTTGAGTTTTTATATTGAACTGTGTAAAAAGTATTAACATTTTTAATAAAATACTCTCAATATATTGACAATTTTGCATGCAGACTTGGGTTTGGCCGAAACAATGCAGTGCAAGGTACAGCAAGGGTTTTATGTGACTCTAATTAAAAATGCATCTTTTTAGCCTTGCATATAATGATTTTTAATGTTGCTGCCTGGATTAATTTTAATATTGTTTTAATTATTTATTGATTTTATTATAATATGTACAGGTGCCTTTGTTTTAAAGGCACCTTTTATAAATAAAGTTTGATTTGATTTGATTTGATAATTTCTTTTGAATCCTTGTCTTGTTTGGTTTCAAAATCCACTGGCCAAGCACAAGTACACTTAAAGGAGAAGTCCACCCAGAATGTGCAAAAACATATGTTATGTAGAGTGTTTTGATATGTATGTTAAGTCCTAGTGTGTCCTTCCCTCTGTCTGCTATTAGGAGTTTTTCCTAAATTAGCCTGCTAGCTGTATGGTAGTTTTACGACCCCTGGGGATCTCCATCACAAATAGGTTTATTGGCTTTCTTTCTTCTACGATGCACCCTGGCTCATGTGACAATGATGTAGCTATGCCCTTAGATTTAGCAGGGTCTGTCACAGCTCAGCCACAAAGATAATACTTCTTTCAGAGAAGTCACACTGCTAGATTTTGGGTGAGTGTAATCATTAGTATTTTTTGAAATTAGTACCCTGTCCTGCTATGTTACAACCTATAAGGTGATGTTCAATTTTTGCTACTTAGTACTGGTGCAAAAACTGAAAGTGACTGAGAGGAATAGAGTAAACAGTTATATGATTCACACACAACACACACACACACACACACACACACACACACACAGCAGAACACAGCAGGATAAGGTACTTATATAAAAAATAATGATTACACTCACCCAAAATCTAGTAGTTTGTCTTTCTGGAAGAAGTATTTTCTCTGTGGCTGAGCTGTGACAGACCCTGTAACAAGACACTGGCTTCAGCAGGGGCAATTAGACATCACACCAAAGGGCTCTCTGGGAAGACTACAGGCCATAAAAGAAACCAGAATTGCAACCTTCAAGGGCAATAAAACAGTTAGGAAAGTTAGAAAAACATCTCTCACAGCCAGAGGAAAAGAAAACACTGGGAACTGGTTAGAACACAGAAAAAATACTACTACATATATTTTTCTGATTTTAACATGGAGTTTTCCTTTAGACACTAACATTTGTTTTGTGTTGAAGCAGTCTATCAGAAAACTTTTTGTTGACACAGACTGAAACAAAAGATGGGAGAAAAGGTGCAAATTATCCCATTCACCTAAATGGGGTGCTAACTATGAAGCCTTTTTACGTTCGCTTGCGCCATGCACAAGGAACGTCTTGGGAGAATGGGACACTTTGGAGGTGTGCCCCTTCCCTGCAATCCCCTGCTCCATTGAGCAGGCGTGGCAGTCCTGCACCAATCGGACACGGTGCTGTGTATGACAGTGGTGGTCTTCTCTTCAAAGAAAACCACCGCTGTCATACACAGCACCGCGTCACGCCGCCCTCCCCCAAATCTTTGCTGCCACGCTAGGAGCCCACCCCAGCATGGCAAGCGTCCAGCGTCGTCTGCCGGCGGGGTGCCCAATCCCCGTCAGCTCCACGGCCCCCAGCCATCCTTCTGCCACGCTGGGAGCCCACCCAGCGTGGCAAACGCCGCGGCTCCACGGCCCCCAGCCATCCTTCTGCCACACTGGGAGCTCACCCCAGCATGGCAAACGCCCCAAGGCCATCAATCGTGAAAAATAAAACCCTGTAAATTAAAACCGCCCCACGCAGTCTCCCCGCCTCCCACAACCCGCACCCACCCACTGCGCACCTGTTTCCCCACACCCCACCCCATACTTACCTCCAGAGCTTGACGCGACGATCATCGGTGGACCGGGAACACATCTGCACTCTTCAAAGCCGACCGCGATCTGAGGAAATGCCAGTAAGCTGTATAATGGGCTAGATAGGGGGTTTTCAACTTTATTGCATATCTCAGGCATTTTTGGGAATTTTTGCACCAAATTTTCAACATGGGTTTTGGGACCCCTTCTCATGAATGATGTCACTGTCATGGCGTTATTCAGGCCCGAAGGGTGATTTTGCAGTCACTGCGCAGTCACTGCGTGAAATCACCCTTCAGGCCTGAATAACACTATGACAGTGACATCACTCATGAGAAGGGGTCCCAAAAACCCCATGTTGAAAATTTGGTGCCAAAATTCCCCAAAATGACTGTTTTACGAGCGTGCATTGCGCAGTTCCTATGCAGGCTCGTAAGTTCGCGAATTTTCAATATTTTCACTCCAGATTTTCATCATTGCCATTTTACCACACCTCCTTATGAGCAGTACAGCTGTCATTTTTCACATCCTGCCCAAAACGTGTTTCCGCCCATGTAGCGCACAATGGCACAGTCAGTGTGCGAAATCAATGTATGGGACACATTAAGAAAATCATGGTGACACTGTTCATTAGCAGAGGTCTTAAAATGGCTATGTTGAAAATTTGGTGAAAAAAATTCTAAAAATGTTTTACGAGGCGTGCGTTGCGCAGTTCTCACGACGTCAGAGGGCTTCCGTGAATTTTCAATATTTCCACTCCAGATTTTCAACATTGCCATTTTACCACCTTCTTATGAGTAGTACAGCTGTCATTTTTCATATCTCACCCAAAACGTGTTTCTGCCCATGAAGCATACAATGGTGCAGTCGTAAAGTAAATCAATGTATGGGACACATTAAGAGAATCACAGTGACACTGTTCATTAGCAGAGGTCTTAAAATGGCTATGTTGAAAATGTGGTGAAAAAATTCCTAAAAATGACTTTTACGAGCTTGCGTTGTGCAGTTCCTACGCACGGTCGTATGTTTGCGAATTTTCAATATTTTCACTACAGATTTTCAACATTGCCATTTTACCACACCTCCTTATGAGCAGTACAGCTGTCATTTTTCACATCCTGCCCAAAACGTGTTTAAGCCCATGTAGCGCACAATGGCGCAGTCGGTGTGCGAAATCAATGTATGGGACACATTAAGAAAATCACAGTGACACTGTTCATGAGCAGAGCTCTTAAAATGGCTATGTTGAAAATTTGGTGAAAAAATTCCTAAAAATGACTGTTTTACAAGCGTGCATTGCGCAGTTCCTACGCACACTCGTAAGTTTGCGATTTTTCAATATTTGCACTCCAATTACTTCCAAATACCTAAACAGCACATAGAAGCAAGCAGTTCGGCATTGAAAATGCTTGTACTTCTTTGTCACTGATTTTTAAGCCATGTCCAAGTGCCAAATACCACTGCAAATACCTGCAAGTGAACGTTCGGCATTGACAAATGCTTGTTGTAAGTGGCAGGGCAGTTATTCCTCAGAGCATACTGTCATTCAGACTAGTTTTGATTCAAACAGCTGAAGATTTTGGATGGCTCTGCCGATTTTAAACATGAATAAGCTAGTCAGTAACAGTGAGCCCACTCTTAGCAACTACCCCCTAGATGCTCACATGCAAAGACTATAATAAAAACCTGACTAAAGTCTAAAGACAAGCTTATAAAGCACAAAATGTATCTGAACATTTATCTTTAACTAAAGAAAATCATTACAGCCAGAGTAAAACAAAGGTAAATTACAGGGTACCATGACTACTGTAGGATGCAGTAAAAATATATTGGTATTTTTTTTTTTTTTTCACATTTTTGGTAACCACGTAAGGCCCACTAGGCACAAGTGCCTGTTTTCAGGTACAACCCAGGATCACTGAGGAGGTTAAATGACTAGCTCAGAATCACAGGTGTGCAAGTGGAGGTTGTGGGAATCAAACCCAGTCTGCTAGATGTCGTCAGCTCATTCACAGTTTGTTACTCTTACCTCTAGATTATGCTGCCAGCCCCAATAACCCCCAGATTTCATGTTTAAATATGTGATTTCAAAAATAATGTACAGTACCTACAGTACAAATTATGACCATTAAATACTTTAACATTTTACTAAAACTCAATTATTCATCACTCTGTCTGTTTATTTTTTCTTGTGCCAAAGTGGCTGAATGGCTGGCAGAGAGCACTGTAAACAGCTATTGATTAGGCTTCATTATTCTACAGCCAGAAAAACAATATATATTTCTTCTGGCTTTATTTAATATTTATTTGCTATGGATCACTTTATAGAATCTATTTAGCACTGTATGAGGCAGATGATTTTACATTTTGGAAGATAGGCAATGATTATGATAGCTTATCAGTTTAGTATTCTTGTTAGGAACATAAACTTTTCTTTATGTTTTAAACATATTCAGGTGTCAGTGTATTCATTTAGCAATTTATACTGACTAATATATGCTGCAGAAAACATTAAAAGATTTATTGTGAAGCACTCAGGGTCTATAGTAGAACCCCCACAATTTCCCTCAATTTTTGCAAAACGCTCCACAATTTGGGGTAACCTTTTTTGCAGTTTTCCAGTGGCCCTGCTCATGGCATAACAGAGAGAGTTGAACATGAGTAAAGAGAATAACACAGGATGAATATTACATTATTGAATGTACACCACTGTATGGGCCTGAAGAAGTGGTGACAACCACAAACTGTCACCCTCATATTCAGTGTAGATTTTACTTGTAAATAAAAGTTGTTTTCTTGCTGAAGAATACCAGTGTTTAGTGGAGTTCATCCTTATTCACATTAAGAATTGATTTCCACGCCTGACCATTTAAGGATGACCCAGACATAGATTGATTATAGTTCAATCTTAGAGCAGCCTAACCCAGCACACACAGTCTTATGGCTGACTCCATGCAGATTCCTCTTCTAAGATGCCCTTAAACTATAGCCCTTTAGCTCAGGGACCACAGTGAGTGACCAGAGACAACAATTTATATTGACTTTAATGAACTCTACCCCCACTCACTCAAAAATGCCCCCTGATTGGAAACTGGGGTACCACGGTGACAGGCAGAGAACACTGCAATCTCAGGCAGAGATGTGGAGAAAAATATTGTTCCGCCTGCTGTTGCAGGGGGATGTAGGTGCTGCCGAAATCCAACAGTCAGTCCAATGTAGGAGCCCGACTGACAACTTTCTCCCCCCAGCATAAGCCGGTAATTGTAATCAATTCAGCTCAGCTGTTTCCAGTAGGATGTGAGTGGCATTTCAAAAGCTGCTGCCACTCCGCCCAGCTGTTGTGCTCCGCCCCACCCACTCAAGGATGCCTTCTGACTGGAAGCTGGGGCACCACAATGACAGGCATAGATGTGAAGAAAAGTACTGTCCAGCCTGCTATTGCAGGGGAATGTAGGTATCGCCAAAGTGCAACAGTCAATGCTATGTAGGTGCCTGACGGGCTCAACTCCCTCCCACCAGCACTACCCGGCTACTGTAATTAACTCAGCTCATCTGTTTTCAGTAAAATGCGTGCAGCTTTCCAAAAGCAGCCGCTGTGCTGCTCAGCTGTTGAGCTGCACCTCCACTCACTCAGAGATGCCTCCCAGTTGGAAGCTGAGGCATCACAATGACAGGCAGAGAAGTGGAGAAAAATACTGTCCAGCCTGCTGCTGTAGGGGAAACAGATGCACTGCTAAAGCCCAACAGTCAGTGCTGTGTAGGAGCCTGACAGGTTTGATCCTCTGTCCCCAGCACAACCTGGCAACTACAATCCACTCAGCTCAGGTGTTTTCAGCAGCAACTTTTAGGGTTAGCATAAAATGTAGCATGTAAATGTAAGCCGCACACCAGCTCTTTTCTTTTTGTTAGAGGGAAGTGTTGACTGATACACTCACCCCTTGTGACTACTGTCAGCCAATCAGGTTACAGGATTTTCATTACCCATTTTCTAAGCAAGCAATAACACACAACAAGATGTGGGTTATGTGCTGATAAGAGCATGCCCAGGGGTGTACTAAGGCACGAGAAGCTTGGGCCGAGTGCCTTATGTCCCTGGGCATGCTCTTATCAGCACGTAACCCACACCTTGGAGTGTGTTATTGTGCTTATAAAATGGGCTCCCAAGTAACTAGTTCATAATAAAAAAAAAAGAACAAAAAACAAATTTAGCAAAAAGATGTAAACTGAGGTTTAAGACTGAACCAGTAGAAAAATACACCCCCATTGGCAATTCCTGATGGTCAGTACAGGGTTCCGTCTGCTCCCTGACAGAGAAACAGAGGTACTGGTCAAATTGTTTCTTTCGTGATTTTCATTTCATTGTCTCGCCATACTGCACTGCCAACTGAGACACCATGATGTGATTTAAATCTGTGGTTGCCGAGCAGTAGAGCGGGCATTTCTTTTAGAGCGAGTATGCTGTGCGCCAGTGTGTCGTTTCAGTGAGAGCGAGCGTGTTCGTTGTCAGGGGCTCTTATTCATTCTTTTGTTTGCTTTTAAAAGCTATGTATACTGTACATTGATACTGTTTCTTGTGAACTGAAGTATACTGAGGTTTCTGGGAGCGAGTAAGTGCCTGAGCGAGTGTGTCATATAGCAGCCGCCGTACTGCCCGTTTTTCATTTCCTGGTTGTTGTGAAGGAAAGTGAAACATTGTAAAATGAAGAAAAGTACATGTATGGGAAAAAAAAGTTGTCCTGTGTTGTGACCTGTCATAGAGGATGAGGGGTGAATGCGAAAATGGAGAGTGCAGTTGCGGTGCAGCTGAGGTCGAGTTTACCGTTAGCGGTCAATGATTTAAAATGCTGGGTGGGATCGAGAAATCTATCTGTACTGGCCAGGGACAAATGGAAAGGAAAAAACATGAACAGGTACCAAGTCTGTACACTTTCTTTTGGTGGAGAAAATGGGGGTGTCTGTTGTTTTTGTTGGCAGTTTGGGACAGGGGTAGCGCCTCGGTGCAGTGGTTGTCACACTATGAGCTCTGCCAGGCAACATTTCTGTTTATGATTGGCAGAGGTCACTGATTTATTGCTGTGATGGGGCATGTTGGTGGGTAGTAGTCCTTTGGCTACTATATCATCTGATAAGGACACGGCTCAGATGATGTAGTAGCCAACCAGAGAGTTGGATTTCTTTAGCCCATTTCATAAGCTTTAATAATTTATGCTGTAGCCCTGTTGCTATGACAGCAGTCAATTGTTTCTGAACTATTACCCTATAAAACAGTCAATAGTCTTCTAGGCATGAGCACTGCATTCCTTAATTCAGTTGCTGTTCTCTGAAGCGCCTGACTAAAAAGCTACTGCTGCCGCTAATTAAAAGTTGGTGCTATGCTGCTGCTTGTTGTACATTGCTGCTTGTTAAAAGCAGATGCAGTTCATTGGATGCAGCTGCTGATTAACAGAAAGCTACACTAGAGCTCCCCAAAATGCATATATCTGTTATTAAAAAAGGTGTAATAAATATGGACTGGAGTTTTTTGTCTGATATTAGAAAATTGTTGTCCTTCAGGGTGAAACAGTGACCTCCAGTGGCAATAATGCCCTTAGCCCGTGGCTTTGGGCACTGAAAAGCATTATAGTGTACAGTGGAGTGTTGTTCTGTATAGAATTCCATCCCTTTCAAAATGATGTTCTACCACAGTTCCGAGGTCATGGAATGCTGTTCTACCCTACTGTGGTACAGCAGCATTCTAGAACCTTTAGAGACTGCATGAGTCAGTTTCATTTTGAAAGCAACGGACTCACAACACACATTTTCACACAGTACTATACACTGTAAAAATACAGGATGAGCAACTCTATGCACAACCAGTGTGTTTTGCCACCTCATAGAAAAATAGAAACATTTAATTTGATGGCAGATATGACCACTGGCACACCTAGTCTGCCCAAAACTAAATAAATAAAATGTCCCTACCTAACGGATAAGCTGCAGATCCTAGTTAACCAACAGCCTACTTCCTCCTACCCCCTACTAGAATTGCCTTATGTCTGTCCCATGCATTCTTGAATTCTCCCACTGTTTTTGACTCTACAACCTCCTCAGAAAGGCCATTCCATGCATTTACAACCCCCTCTGTGAAAAAATACTTCCTAACATTACCTCTGAGCCGTCCCCCCTCTATCTTCAAATTGTGCCCCCTTTTTCTTGCACATCTCTTTTTTTGAAAGATGCTACCCTCTTGGACTTTGTTGATTCCCTTGAGGTATTTGAAAGTTTCTATCATGTTCCCCCTCTCCCTCCTTTCCTCGAGGCTATACAACTTGAGCTCCTTTAGTCTTTCTTCATACATCTACTGGTGCAGGCCCTACACCATTTTGGTTGTCCTCCTCTGGACAGCCTCCCCCCTGTCTATGTCTTTGCAGAGATGGAGTCTCCAGAACTGTACACAGTACTCCAGATGTGGTCTTACCAACCGTCTGTACAGAAGAAGAAGAAGAATCAGCATTTGTATAGCGCTTTTCATACACAGTATCCCAAAGCACTTTACATGCACTGCTAGACTGGTAGTGAAGTGACTGAATGTGTGGTGTCGGCCATATTGCACATCACCACCTGCACACAGTCTGGATAATTGCATGAACTGGTTTACGGGAAGGGGAATCTGGCACAGGGCACCAGGAATGTTCCCGGGTTTCACGTAAGAGTACCTGGTTCTTTACTTTCCACCTGGACACCCACCAGGACAACAACAGGATGGGCAGAAGGGACTTCGGTTTAACGTCTCATCTGAAGGACGGCACACACCAGCAGTACAGCACCCCCAATACTGCACTCAGATGCCTGCGATTTTTAGGTGCAAGTCCATCCCGTGTGACGAGAACCCACGACCTTCTGGTCCAGAGGCGGATGTGCTACCAATTGAGCCACGCTGACACAGAGGACCAACAACTTTCTGTTTTCTACTGGTGATGCCTCTCCCTATGCATCCCAGTGTAACTCCTAGGTGGTGCTATCCCAAGGGCTGCTACTCCTGCCTGCTTGGCAAGTAGCAGGTTAAGGGGCCTGGGTAATGAAATGGGTGCCTCCACCCGGAGGTCAGGGTTGTTAGTGGTCAAGGTAACCTGGGCACAGCCCTCCGGAACACTGTAAGCCCCCTCTTTCCCTTCTAGTGGCCTGAACAATATACAATAATTACTTTCACAATGACCCTTATTCACCAGGCAATTACCCACACTGTTTGCACTTACCACCAGGGCTGGTTCCTCTAGCTTGACCATGGGGACCCCCTGTACAACAAGGTTAAGCACAACAAATAGCAACAGTACAATACTTTTGGCACAAACTGGAACCACAGTCAGGTTAAATGCAAACAACGTTAAATCTGATTTATTCAGGGGACTTGAACAAGGGAGGGGTGTAATCAGGTTGATTTGCTTAAAAGCTATATTAATCAGACAGTAATGCATGCAGTTCAGAGTCCCTATACAATCACACACTCTGGGTACCCAGGTAGGAAAATGGTGGGCTAGCCAGGAATGCTGCAGCTGGTTGGGGGCCCTGTGATGGAAGAAAGCAACATGCACAACACACACTATTTGTAATCTGGAGCCAGAGGGCTCAGTTGTGAAAGAAAAGGCAACAAGACAATCAGATGACAACACTTTTAGATTTGGCAGTTGTTGCAAGGAGCTACCCTGATGTTTACTCACAATACCCAATACTGGACACAGGCAGGAAGAAATCAAGACTGCAGGCTGTTGAGCTGGAGTGCCCAGAGAAGCAGGGCCAACACGAATCACCGAGGCGTCATTCCTGTTCAAGGCATTGAGCAGGGGGGCTGATCCTCAGGCCGGTCTCTTGTTGATGATTTTTTCTGCCTAGCAAGTATTCTGGCTGGGCCAGTGTAGCAGGGCCCAGGCAAATGGAAATGGATATGGATTCAGTCCATGGAGCTGGATACAGCCTCCAGCAAGCAAAACACAGTTCAGACACACAGCGGGGAACCAAATCACGATCTACTATAAGCACACAGCACATTCACATGTAAAGAAATTCCACTGTACCAGGCAAATAGCTCTTTGGTTGCAATTACAGAGTCTCTGCACAATCCGGGAGTTCAGAGGTAGCTGGAAGTCCTGACAGGCCGATTGCATTCAGCAAATCTTTGGTCTTCTTCAGGTTAAAGCCTGGTTACAATTCAGTGGCTTAATTTGTGCTCCAAATTCGGATTCAGTCTGAAAAAAACACAAGCTCCCTCTCGGGTACAACAGGCAGGCAAGCAGACCAAACTCAGGCCTTTTCACAGTTTTCCCATGCAAATCCACTATGGATTGCTGCTCGAACTATCTCGAGCCCTTGCTTCTTCACTTCCCAACTCAGATCTAACTGAAACTGCAAGCAGTGTGGTACTTTCCCCAAGATCCAAAAGGTTCGGTTGGCTTATCTGTCTGTCAGTCACAACAAGAGTTCCCCCTACAGGTTATTTTAAGCGCCAAAAGCCCAAAACTACAATTCCTACAAGTTTTGGCCCCACCAAGCACCTGTAGGCAGGCTCCATTTTAGAGTCCCAAATGTACTGATTGGCCCATTCTGCAGTCCAGGACCAAGATGATGGAAGCAAACAGAACTGTCCATGCTGCAAAGAAGGCAGGTTAGAACAAACTGCAATATTATTACTACTCTAACAAATGATCAGCAAACAAGTACATCTTCTAACAGAGCTCCCTCTCAGATTAATTATGACTGCAATCCGGGCAGCTCTTAAAGAGACAGTACACAGAGGCTATACAAGCACTCTCTAGCAATACATTTAAACTGCTGAACGTGAGAACACCAGCCTGGCAGTGAGCACTTAGGCAAGCTCAAGGAAGACTTTTCGGGAACCCCCATTTGTAGGGGGGGGTTACACCAATATCCCCCCAAGCCCTCCTTACTGCCTTCTCACATTGCTGGCCCACCTTTAGGTCGTCCCATATGACTACCCCCAGGTCTCTTTCTATTTTTGTTGTTGTCAGTATCTCACCCCCCCATTGTGCACTCTTCCCCTGGGTTTTTGTTTCCCAGGTGCATTACTTTGCACTTCTTTGCATTGAATCTAAGCTGCCATACATTTGACCATTCCTCCAACCTTGCCAAGTCCTTTTTCATCTTTTCACCCCACCTTGTGTATCAACCCTGTTGCAGATCTTTGTGTCATCTGCAAAGAGACATATTTTCTCTTCCAGTCCCTCTGCAATGTCACTTATACAGACATTAAAAAGGACTGGCCCAAGTACTGAACCCTGCTGTACCACACTAGTAGCTCCCCTTTCTTCACTGTGGACTCCATTTACTATTACCCGCTGTGTCCTGTTGTCCAGCCAGTGTTTTACCCAGACTACCACCCTGAGACCACACTCCCACGCTGGCTAATTTGTTTATTAATCTTTTGTGCAGAACTGTGTCAAATGCCTTGCTAAAGTCTAGGTAGACTATGTCCACAGACCCTCTCTGGTCTACTTCTTTGGCCACCCAGTCAAAGCAATCAATTAGATTCATCTGATATAACCTTCCTGCTGTGAATCCATGCTGCCTTGGGTCCTGTGCCCCACTGGCTTCTAAGTACTCAACAGTTTTTTCCTTCAGAAGTGATTCCATCATTTTCCTTACCACTGAGGTCAAACTGACAGGTCTGTAGTTTCCTGCCTCTGTCTTGCTCCCACTTTTGTGAAGGGGAATCACATCCACCTTCCTCCAGTCCTCAGGTACCACACCATCCTCCCATGATTTATTAAAAAGGGTAGTCAGTGGTGTTACTAGTTCTTCCCTTAGTTCTTTTAGAATTCTGGGGTGAATCCCATCAGGCCCCATTGCTTTTTCCACCTTCAGTTTTAAGAATTATTTCAGAACCCTTTCTTCTGTGAAAGGGCTAATACCATTCAACCCCCCCTATCCAGAGTGCTTCTATTGACTGGATTAGGTATCTCCCCCTTTCCATTGTGAATACTGAACAGAAGTATTCATTCAGTATCCCTCGCTTTTCATTGTCGCCTCTGTCCAACCACCTTCCACTTTATTCAGCCTCAGTATCCCTACCTTGTCTTTTTGCTCCTTAATGTTTTTAGTTATTTAACCAGGTGAGACACACTAAGCTGAAAGCTTTTTACAGGCACAACCTGGGAGCACAGGAAGTTAAGTGACTTGCTCAGGGTCACACAGTATGCAAGTGGAAGCTGTGGGATTCAAACCCAGGTCTAGTCTGCTGGATGTCACCAGATTTGCAGCTCAGAGCCTTAAACCACTGCGCTATACTGCCTAACGTACCTATAAAAGGTTTTATCCCCCTTCTTAATCGAGCTGGCCATCTTTTCCTCGGTTTGGGCCTTTGCTATTCTGACTGCCTTCCCCGCTTCCTTCTGCTTTAACTGGTACAGTTCTTGGGATTCTGATTCCCATGGACCTCTCGAGCTTTGCTGTCGAGGTCAGAGGGAATCAGAATCCTCTGTGGCAGAACACACTGGTTCTGCATAGTTGCCCATCCAGTATTCTCTATATTAGTCGATTTTACACCCAGGAAATGATTATACACTATAAACCTCACTCCAGCTCATAATTGTGTAATACATTAAATATATACAGTACATATACATATATATATATGTGTGTGTGTGTGTGTGTATAAACACCAAGATAAAGGTTTGTTCACTGTTCCATTCTTAAGCCCCATTGCCACTGAGAAATCCTCACAATAGTTTTCTCTTTAAAGTCCAAAGAGCTTCCCTTGCATGTATGCAGTAAATATTTTTAGCATCTAGCATTGAGACCAAGTGCAACAAATTTGATTAATATCTCCTATGCAGTGGGTGCAGAACACAGAAAGACATTGTCATGCTCTACCTTTGCTTCATCAAATATTAGAAATAGTTATAAAAATGTCCCCAAACAGCTAACAAAAGATGAGAAAGTCAAGCTGCAACATAGATGTGCTAGATAGGGTACCCAACCCAAGTGACCTTGGCAAACTATTCTCTTGGTCGACGAGCAGCCAGAATTACAGTCGTTGTTATTGTACCCAGGCAGTGTTTGCTTACAGTAATGTGAACCAGCAGAAAGACGTGTTTTCCTTGTTTGACCTCCTTTTCTCATTTTGAATGCTGTACAGGATATCCAGCTCAAGCTGTTCCATTGTGCTGACTACGTACACAGTAAATGTTAAATTATAACTGCAGTTTAACAAAACAATAGCTAGCTGCTTACCAACTGGCCTCCTCTTTACAAGGGATCTCCAGCATAGAAGTTGGTCATGTGATTCCCTGGCACAAGTTGCATCTCTTTAAGCTGACCTTGGTGTGATGCAACCTTTCTTTTCCTTCTTCTATCTGCCTGCTTGATGCTTCTGTGGCCTTACATTTTGTAAAGCCCATGGAGTCATACAGCCAGGCACTTCAGCACAGTGGGCTTGCTGCTGATGAGAATGGAAATTAGCTTTTAGTCATCCAGAGGGAACAAAATAAGATACTGTGCTCCTAAAAAAATAGTCTCCTCTCCACAGTCTAACACTGATGTTTATGTTTATTTGTTTTATAATATAATTTCATCTTCCCTCAAAAAGTAAAAACAATGAAACATTGTTTGTTTAGTATTCATTTAGCTGTATGCACATATTAAATCTTCCCTTCATGTGTTGTCCTCCCATCTTCAAAGTCACTTCAGCTGCACTGACCCTCTGTCTGTTAGAATAAGTTAGACTACGGCAAAGTCACTCCTTTAGCGTACCCACGCTGACTTCCATGTCTGAGTGTAACCCCTAGGTGGCGCTATCCCAAGGGCTACTACCCCTGCCTGCTTGGCTAGTAGCAGGTTAAGGGGCCTGAGTTCTGAAACGGGTACCTCCACCCGGAAGTCAGGGTTGGTAGTGGTCATGCTAACCTGGGCACAGCCCTCTGGGACACTGTAACCCCCCTCTTTCCTTACTAGTGGCCGGAACTATACACAGTAATCACTTTCACAATACCCTGATACACCACACAAGTACCCACACTGTTTGCACTTACCACCAGGGCTTTCCTCTGGCCCGGCCCTGAGGACCCCCTGTAAAACAAGGTTATACACAGCAAATAACAGCAGTACAGTACTCTTGCACAAACTGGAACCACAGTCAGGGTAAATGCAAAACAGAGTTAGATCTGATTTATTTAAGGGAGTTGAACAAGGGAGGGGCATAATCAGGTTCATTTGCTTAAAGGCTGTATCAATCAAACAGTTATGCATGCACTTCAGGGTCCATAAAAAAAGTCACACGCTCTGGGTACCCAGAGGGAGAATGGTGGGCTAGCCAAGAACGTTGCAGCTGGTTGGGGCTCTGTGATGGAAGAAAACAACATGCACAACACACACTATTTGTAATCTGGAACTGGAGGGCTCAGTTTTCGTGCAAAGAAAACAACAAGACAATCAGATGACACACTTTTAGATTAGGCTGTTGTTGCAGGGAGCTGCTCTGATGATTACTCATGATAGCCAAGACTGGACACAGGCTGGACAAAAATCGAGACAGCAGGTGGTTAATCTGGAGTACCAGAAGAAGCAGGGCCCACACAAATCACCGAGGCATCGTTCCTGTTCAAGCATGGAGCAGGAGGCTGATCCCCAGGCAGGTCTCTTGTCGATGGCTTTCTCTGTGCAGCGGGTAGTTTCGCTGGGCCAGTGTGGCAAGGACCCAGCCAAATGGAGACAAATTCGGATACAGTCCATTTTGGGCTGGATACAGCTTCCAGCAAGCAGACACATTTCACACAGTGGGGAACCAAATCACAACCCACTAACAACACACAGCACATTTTCATGTAAGGAAATTCTACTGTACCAGCCAAACCGCTCTCTGGTCATGATCGCAAAGTCTCCGCACAAACCGGGGATTCAAAAGCAGCTGGAAATCCTGACAGGCTGATCACATTCAACAAAAGCTTTGGCCTTCTTCAGGTATGAGCCTGGTAAAAAATCAGTGGCTTACTTTGTTCTCACAGACTTGGATTTAGTCCGAAATATTTCTCTTCTCTCCCTTGCAGGGGCAGCAGGCAGACATGCAGGCCACAACTCAGGCCTTCCCACAGTCCTCCCACATGAAACTACTCAGATGGCTGCTTGATGGTCTCAAGCTGTTGCTTCTTCAGCTCCCAACTTAGATCTTACTCAACTGCCAGCAAGCCTGGGACTTTCCCCAGAATCCAAAAGGTTTGGTTGGCTGATCTGTCTGTCAAGTCACAACAAAGGCTCCCTCTTCAGGTGCAAAAAGGCACCAAAAGCCCAAAGCTACAATTACTACAGATTATGACTCCAGACAACTCCTGTAATCCGGCTCCATTTTAGGTCCCACCAGTACTGATTGGTCCAATTCGGCAGTCCAGGACCAAGATAGTGGAGATAAACAAAACAGCCCTTGGTGTAAAGAAGGCAGGTTAGACAAACTACATTATCATTATCACCCTAAATGATTTTCAGCAAATAGTTACATCTTTCAACAGAGCTCCCTCTCAGATTACTTATGACTGTAATCCAGGCAGCTCTTAAAGAGACAGTGCACAGAGGTTATACAGGCACTCTCTAGCAATCACATTTAAACTGCTAAAATGCAAGACACCAGCCTGGCAGTGAGCATTTAGGCAAGCTCAAGGAAAACTTTTTGGGAACCCCCATTTGTAGGGGGGTTACACTCTTCCCTGCCTGGAGAAAACTTGGTGTCCACGTCGTCTGTACCATCATGCATCAGTTAACATAAACCTTTTACTTTACTATACATATTCACTACACTTCATGATGCTATATCCATTCTGACAACACATTGTGCATATTTCACACAGGTAAATTGATCATTACTACACTGAATCAAGTAACTTCTTGTACCTTAAACAATGCAAGAGGAGGCCCTTCCCTATCAGCTAACTTGGGGCTAGAGGGGCGGGGGCACTATTGTGAGAGGGAAAGACAAGTAAACTGGAATTGGCTGTCAAGCTCAGTTTGGGCAGTGAGGTTGGTGAGACAAACACCTTTATGCATCACATTGAGAGGCAAATCCACTGGCCTCCTGGGAGAATCATAACTGAAGCGTACTACAAACTTGACAGCTCAGCCAGTCTTTCTGAGGGACAACTACAGTCTCTGTACTCTCAGCGGTGGTCTGGGGACTCTCATCACTTGTGAGGGGTGCCTCTGCCTGGATGGGGACGTTCAGGCTTGGGGCACTGTTGGCTCCTTGCTCTGCAGGCTCTGTTTCTACAACACTTGACTCATTTTGTGAAGGCTCAGGCACAATCAAACTTTGAGGCACTGAAGGGGGTTTGTCAGCACTCTCAGTGTGTTATTCAAATTCTGGTATGTCACCAGAAACACTCATTCCATCTGCCCCTCCCTCAGGCAAATCATACAGTTCCACAATACACAGAGATGCAGCATCTTCAGATGTGATACTTTGCACTTTACTTTCTTGCATTGGCTCCAAGGACAAAGCTGGGGGGTTAGGCAGTCCAGAAGGCCCAGCTTCATCTCCACAATTAATCATGGGGTTACCTCGAAACAGCCGACTCAGTTCATAAGAGGGGTAATAGGCATAGTCGCACTCACTTTTGTCAGAAGTAAACTGACAGTCACTGTCATCATGGGCCTGCTGAGGGAGGAAACCTTAAATTTGAGATCACAGGGGTAGGTTGACTCTGTCTCTTTCTTGCAGCAGCATGAGTCACCAACCCAGGGGGCTCAATTTCTGGGGGTTAAGCCTCAATCATGACGTGGTCGGTAGGTAGCAAGTGGTTACGGTGCATGATCTTGACAGCTTTGGAGTTGTTCTCTGGGTGCACCTTGTACACAGGTAAATCATCCAATTTTCCAACTACTATATGGGGAAGATGGTGCCACCAATCAGCAATTTTGTGTTTACCATGCAGTCCCAAATTGCATAACAACACACAGTCTCCAGGTTGAAGCTCTAGAGCCTTTACTTTTTTATCATGCCTCTCTTTGTTGGCCAGATTTATCTTGGTGACCATTGTCTGGGCCAGTTGATAGGCATGGTTCAATTGAGCTTTCAGTTTTTGTACATATTGCAAGTAGTTTTCGGCTCAGACCCCATTTGGAGAGACCCCAAAACAAACATCAACCGGCAGCCAGGCCTCTCTCCCGAATATGAGGCAGTAGGGGGAGAACCCAGTTGCATAATTTTTAATGCAATTGTATGCATGTACCAAGGTGCTAATCTGCTGGCTCCATCTATGCTTGTCATTTGGGTGGAGGGTGCCCAGCATGTCTAGAAGGGTGCGGTTAAAATGTACTGGTTGAGAGTCTCCCTGTGGGTGATAGGGGGTGGTTCTTGACTTTCACACCCCCATAGAGAGAGCATTTCTTTGATTAGTCGACTCTCAGAGTCTGCCCTGGTCAGAGTGGATCCGCTGGGGGGCACCATAGTGGACGAAGAAATTGTTCACTAGCACCTTGGCCACGGTAGATGCCTTTTGATCTTTGGTTGGACAAGCTTGTGCATATTGCGTGAAATGATCCGTAACCACTAACACATTGCCAATGTTCCGCTGATCAGGTTCTAAACACAAGAAGTCTAAGCAGACTAGTTCCATGGGGGTGCTGGTAGTAGTAATATTAACAAGGGGGTCAGCCCTCTGAGGCAGGGCTTTTCTTTGCAGGCAGCGACTACAAGTCTTTACATGGTGCTCAACATCGGCCCCCATTTTGGGCCAGTAGAAGCTAGATCATACCAGGTCAAGGGTTTTGTCAATACCGAGGTGCCCCATGTGATTGTGGAGGGACCTCAGTACCAAATCTTTAAAGGCCATAGGCAGGACCAATTGTTGCTTGTCTACTTTGCCACTACAATCTACTGTCTCTCTATACAACAAATGATTGAGCAACTTCAATCTGGGGCCTTCTTTAAACAATAAAGCAGTTTGGAAGTCAGTGGAACGTAACTTAGACACATCTTTCCCCGCACGCAGAGCATCAAGTGCTGTCTGAATCATAGGATCTTGGGATTGAGCCCACTGAATGCTGTCATTGTCAAATTGAGGTAGTGCACTTATATCTAGAGCAGAGAAGTGGCAATAAGCAGCTGGTATGCAGGTGTCAGAAGGGCCCAAACAATCTACTGAACAGTTCACTGTGTCCGCAGACATCTGTTCATCTCTATCAAACTTTTGGCACAATGCTCAAATGTCAGATTTAGACAGCCTGATCCAATCACTCTTGGAAGTGGGCTTTCGTGATAGGGCGTCAGCATCAATATGGTTCAGGCCCGGTCTATATTCGACAGCATAATCATAGGTTGATAATGCAGAAAGCCACTGGTGCCCAGTGGCGTCTAACTTAGCTGAAGTCTGTACATAGGTCAATGGGTTATTGTCAGTCTTCACCAATATATTTGCCCCATAGAGGTAATCATAAAACTGGTCATTGATGGCCCATTTTAGCGCAAGGAACTCCAACTTATGCACAGGGTAGTTTCGTTCGGATGGGGTCAAGCTCCTACTGACAAAAGCTACTGGTCTCAGACCATCCTTATGGTCTTGATACAGCACCACTCCTAGACTCTGCAGACTAGCATCTATATGCAGCACATAGGGTTTGGTGGGGTCAGCACAGGCGAGGATGGGGATGTGGGTGAACTGGTATATGATTTCATGGAAAGCTGCTTCACAGTCAGTCGTCCAGTGGGGCCTGAAGAGTTCACCTGGGTGGAAGTATACTTTTTCTGGTTCTTTAACAGCTCCTTTTTTGTATTTACGCTTGGTAGGAGGGTAACCCTGGGTAAAGTTCAAGAGTGGGTGAATCACCTTGGAATAGTCTTTTGTGAACCTGTGGTAGTAGCCACAGAACCCCAGAAAATGTTGTAGTTCTTTCAGATTATGGGACTGGGGCCAAGTAGTCATTGCTTCAACCTTACTGGGATCAGTCTCTATCCCTTTTGTCGATACTATGTGCCCCACATACTTCACGGAGGTTTGTAAAATCTGGCACTTGTCAATGGACAGCTTGAGGCTGAAGTCTTCCAGTCAGTCTAGGACTTTAAACAGTCAGTTCTCATGCTCCTCTAAGGTGCTCCCAAATACAATGACATCTTCCAAGTACACCAGGCATTACAGCAAATTCATATCTCCCACCGCACATTCCATCAGTCGCAGAAAGGTGGCCGGGGTGCCCGATATCCCCTGTGGCATCCTCAGAAATATGTAGAACCCCAATGGACAGATGAAGGCTGTTTTCTCATGGTCTTCCGGGGCCATCGGGATCTGGTAGTATCTGTTGCAAAGATCCAACACCACGAACCATTAGCTCCCATTCAAGCAGTCCAGGGCATCTTGTATACGAGGCATAGTGTATCGGTCTGGGATGGTCCGCTGGTTCAGGGTTCGATAATCCACACACATCCTCACAGACCCATTCTTCTTACGCACAACCACAATGGGAGAGGTGTATGGGCTCCTGGATTCTTGTACCAAGCCAGCAACGAGCATTTCCTGCAGGTGTCTTCTCATATCATCTATGTCTGCTGGGGCTAGGCATCAGGACCTCTCTTGAAATGGCCATTCATTGTGCTAGTGTATGTGATGCTCCACACCCTGGACACATCCCACATCCCATTCCTTCAATGAAAACACTTGGTCTCTCTGGGCAAGTCTCTTGTTAATTCTAGCCTTCCATTTAGCTGGCAATGGGGAGTCACCAAAGTCAAACAAGTCTGGGGTTACTCTCTCCTTCTCACCAGGGTAGTTGTTGTTAGGCAATACTGCAGTGTCTGCTCAGTGTACCATAGCTAGGGTGCGCCCTCTGTTCACCCGGATCTCCTGATCTGACACACTGTGAATCTGGACCATCACTCATCATGCATAGGCATGGGCACGAGCAGACAATGCTGGGCTTGACCAATAATCCTTCTAGCGATTTTCCATCGCCTGGTGCATCCAACATCAGTATTTTGTTCTTGACATCATTCTGGGGGTGGATCGCCCCTTGAATGGTACACTGGACGTTAGGGGCCAGTACCATTGAATCGGGATCCTTCTTCTACACGATCCCCACCAGTTCATCCTGGTCTACTTCCTCAGGTTTCTGTTGCAAATCATAGACCCTCTTGATAAGAACCAGAAATCTCATGACCCTCCCAGTTAGTTGCCCTTGTTTCTCGTGACAGAGTTGCACCAGTCTCCCAAACATATGGGCGTTTGTCCCAGTTAACAGGGGGACCCCATCATACAGTCCAGTGGGGGGACACACTATGGCCAATGTCTCTACTCGCTCCTCTACACCAGTTACAGTTGCGGAAAAAGAAAACCAGAGGCGGACAATGATTTGCTTTTCAGAGCTCCCCTTGGAGTCTGTTTATTACTCTTTCTAAGTCCTTCTGAGACCAGCATTCTCTTTTCATATGGCCATCCTTCCCACAGTTGTGACAAATGATAGACTCCTGAGTCATCCTGGGAGAGAACATCGTATGAGAAATGGAAGCAGTAGTAAAAGATTGGGGTATAGTATCTGCTTACAGTGGTGAGAGTGGTGCAACTTGTCTCGACAGTTCCTTTAGTGTGGCAGTCAATCCGGTGATCTCAGCCTTGGAGTCACCCTTGGTAGTGGATGCCTGAAGGTGCACCCCCATCCCCATGGTAGTCACATCCTGAAAGGGACCAGAATCTTGTTCCATGGGGGAATCCCTTGCAGAGGCACCAGTCTTCAACTCTCAGAATTCCTTTAGTAGCCTGTCTTTCCAATATTGGGCCCAGGGCGGGAAGTCCTTTGCATTCTCAGAGTGCTCATTAAATGCTGACTTTTGCCCCTGAGCCTCACTTGGCTGATCACTCTTTGTCACTTGTGCAGCAGCACGAGATATGGGTGCAATTCTCCCATGGGGTTGCCTTTGTTCATCCCCTCGAATTTCTTTCTTTAGCTCGTCATAGCAGGGGGCGATTCCTGTTGGGTGGCAAGGCGCAACTGAAGCAGTAACATTTCTGAAAATGGAGCAGACTTAAGGATCCGGTCCAGCCTAGTTCGATCTAATTGATTTGACGGCAAACTACCCTTTCTGAGGCACTCTTGTAGCAGCTTTTCAAGGCGGGGTACATACACAAACAATGGCTCCCCTTGGTACTGCTGAGCATTTCTTACTCTCCACCACAGATCCTCATCTGAATCTGGGCTCCCATACACATTCTCCAATGCATCAAGATAGTCCTGTGCAGTTGCTCCGGGGTTATTGGCCCACTTGGCATGGATAGTAGCTAGGGCTGGGCCTCAGAGACTCTCACTCAACCTCTTTCATTTCTCTGCTTCTGAGCATTGCCATTCAAGTACTAGAAGGGCAAAATAGTCTATTCAGGTCTCCCAGTCATCCTTCCCCTGGGGGGTTGGGAGGGTGCCCGAGAAGATTCTCAGCCTTTGGAAGGAGTCATGATTAATGGCAGGTACAGATATGGGGGCCAGCACTGACACAGGCACAGAAGGTAACAGGTGCTGGAGTGGGAGGGGTGTTTGGAAAGGAACACTCCCAGTTGGCAGGAATAGTTTCTTAAAGTCCTCTACGGTTTTCCCTTCCTCCAACAACAACTTAGCAAATTTCTCCTCAAAAGTCTTAGATAATGGTGGGAGCTCATCCATCCCCGGGGTCTTTACTGTCTTTTGTTATCACTCTCCAGGGAGCTGGAACCCCTTCCGGGGCAATAGTCTGTGGCACTTTAGAGCTGTCCACGAGGTCACTACAACCTACCAAGGTGATGAAAGTTTGGGCGATCAAATCAGCCTGTCGACCCACCACCACAGGGTTTTTTAAACATTCAACTTTGGAGAGTGCTCCCTCTACAGTGTCTTTACTGGGACCCAGGGGAATATCCAGTATAAGCGGAGCATTTTGGGTGTCGATCTCCTGCCCAGTACATCACCCCACCAACTAGTGTACAGCCATTTCTACTAGGGTAGCCATTAACCTTTAACAATAATTTGTAATTTTTGGCCATTAGAAGGCACAAAATCCCAGCAGTGAGCCTCCAAAGTGTAACCTCTAGGTGGCGCTATCCCAAGGGCTACTACCCCTGCCTGCTTGACTAGTAGCAGGTTAAGGGGCCTGAGTTCTGAAATGGGTGTCTCCACCCGGAAGTCAGGGTTGGTAGTGGTCAAGCTAACCTGGGCACAGCCCTCCAGGACACTGTAACCCCCCCCCTTCTTTACTAGTGGCCAGAACAATACACAATAATCACTTTCACAATACCTCTGATATACCACACAAGTACCCACACTGTTTGCACTTACCACCAGGGCTTTCCTCTGGCCTGGCCCTGGGGACCCCTTGTAAAACAAGGTTATACACAGTAAATAACAGCAGTACAGTACTCTTGCACAAACTGGAACCACAGTCAGGGTAAATGCAAAAAAGAGTTAGATCCAATTTATTTAAGGGTTAATTTGCTTAAAGGCTATATCAATCAAACAGTTATGCATGCACTTCAGGGTCCATAAACAGTCACACATTCTGGGTACCCAGATGGAGAATGGTGGGCTAGCCAGGAATGTTGTAGCTGGTTGGGGCCCTGTGATGGAAGAAAACAACATGCACAACACACACTATTTGTAATCCGGAGCTGGAGGGCTCAGTTCGTGAAAAGAAAACAACAAGACAATCAGATGACACACTTTTAGATTAGGCTGTTGTTGCAGGGAGCTACCCTGATGATTATTCATGATACCCAAGACTGGACACAGTATGGATGAAAATCGAGACAGCAGGTGATTAATCTGGAGTGCCAGGAGAAGCATGGCCCACACAAATCACCGAGGTGTCGTTCCTGTTCAAGCATGGAGCAGGGGGCTGATCCCCAGGCAGGTCTCTCACTGATGGCTTTCTCTGTGCAGCGGGTAGTTTGGCTAGGCCAGTGTGGCAAGGCCCCGGCCAAATGAAGAAAAATTCGGATACAGTCCATTTTGAGCTGGATACAGCTTTCAGCAAGCAGAACACAGTTCACACAGTGGGGAACTAAGTCACGACCCAATAACAACTCACAGCACATTTACATGTAAGGAAATTCTACTGTATCAGACAAACTGCTCTCCGGTCATGATCGCAAAGTCTCTGCACAAACCGGGGGTTCAAAAGCAGCTGGAAATCCCGACAGGCTGATCGCATTCAGCAAAATCTTCGGTCTTCTTCAGGTATGAGCCTGGTAAAAACTCACTGGTGTACTTCATTCTCACAAACTTGGATTTAGTCCGAAATAATTCTCTTCTCTCCTTCTCAGGGGCAGCAGGCAGACTTGCAGGCCACAACTCAGGCCTTTCCCTAGTTCTCCTGCACAAAACTACTCAGACAGTTGCTTGAAGGTCTCAAGCTGTTGCTTCTTCAGCTCCCAACTTAGATCTTACTCAACTGCCAGCAAGCCTGGGATATTCTCCAGAATCCAAAAGGTTTGGTTGGCTAATCTGTCTGTCAGTCACAACAAAGGCTCCCCCTTCAGGTGCAAAAAGGCTCCAAAAGCCCCAAACTACAATTCCTACAGATTTTGACTCAAGATATCTCCATTTTTGGTTCTACCATACTGATTGATCCAGTTCTGCAGTCCAGGACCAAAATAGTGAAGATAAACAAAACAGGCCTTGCGACAAAGAAGGCAGGTTAGACAAACTACATTATCATTATCATTCTAAATGATTTTCAGCAAATAGTTGCATCTTTCAACAGAGCTCCCTCTCAGATTACTTATGACTGCAATCCAGGCAGCTCTTAAAGAGACAGTGCACAGAGGTTATACAGGCACTCTCTAGCAATCACATTTTAACTGCTAAAACGCAAGACACCAGCCTGGCAGTGAGCTTTTCGGCAAGCTCAAGGAAGACTTTTCTGGAACCCCCATTTGTAGGGTGGTTACACCAGTCTGTCTGGTGGTAATGTGGAGCAGTTGGGGAGGGGGCACAGAGTCTGAATCATTGAGAGTAGAAAAGCAAATGTGACCAGGTGTTAGTCTGGGGCTAGTATGAATCAAAGAACTTCTGCACCTGGACGTACCAAGGGATTGAAACAAATATATAGACACTATTTTTATTACCAAATAGAGAAGTCAGAACCAGAACTAGAAGTACTAGAGGAGCCAACGATGTGGCAAAAAGGAACCAGGGGGTAAAGAGACTAGGAAAAGGCAGCATGGTTTCACCAGGGGGAGGTCATGTCAGACCAACCTCGTTGAATTTTTTGACTGGGTGACTAGGGAGGTGGATCAGGGGAGGGCAGTGGACATGGCCTATCTGGACTTCAGCAAGGCCTTTGACACCGTGCCACATAGAAGACTATTACACAAACTGGGGAATATGGGTGTGGGCAGGACAGTAGTGTGGTGGGTAGGTAACTGGCTGGGTGGCAGGACACAGAGGGTGGTGGTAAATGGCTGTCACCCACAGAGGGAAGAGTGACCAGTGGGGTACCACAGGGATCAGTGCTGGGACCGGTCCTATTCAACATCTTCATCAGTGACATTGCGCAGGACCTAGAAGGCAGAATTTCACTGTTCGCTGATGACACAAAGCTCTGTAACAGAGTAGACACACCAGAGGGTGTAGACAGAATGAGAAGCGACCTGCAGAAACTTGAAGAATGGTCAGGGGTGTGGCAGTTGAAATTCAATGCAAAGAAGTGCAAGATAATGCATATGGGGCACAAAAACCCTGGCACAATATATCAGTTGGGGGTGAGGATATAGCATGCACCAAGCAGGAAAGGGATCTTGGGGTTATCATCTCTGATGACCTCAAGGTAGGGAAACAGTGTGACAAGGCAGCAGGTAAAGCAAAAGGATGCTGGGATGTATAGGCAGGGCATCACCAGCAGGAAAAGGGAGGTCATAATACTGCTACACAAGACACTAGTGAGGCCCCACCTGAGTACAGTGTACAGTTCTGGAGACCATACCTACGTAAGGACATAGACAGGGTAGAGAAGGTTCAGAGGAGGGCAACAAAGATGGTACATGGATTGCATCACAAGTCCTATGAGGACAGGTTGAAGGAATTGAATATGTATTCCCTGGAGGAGAGGAGGGAGAGAGGGGATATGATAGAGACATACAAGTATCTTACAGGGAGGAACAGGGTGCAGGAATACATTATTTTTAAGTGAAAAAGATGTTCCAGGAATAGAGGGCATGGGATGGAGTTGGAGGGAGGACGATTCAGAGGAAACATGAGAAAGAATTTCTTCACAGAACGGGTGGTGGACAAGTGGAACACCCTGCCAGAGGACGTGGTGGGGCTGAAACAATCACGGGATTTAAGAATGCATGGGATAGACATAAAGGAATTCTGGAGGTCAGGGGTAAGGGGCAACAGACTTCTAGGAAAACAAACTGAACTTACAAGCTCAAATGGGCAGACTGGGTGGGCCATAGGCCCTTATCTGCCGACACTGTCTATGTATCTATGTATCTATGAATGGCTGATGCTGCAATGACGAGGCAGCCCCTGATTGCAGTGGCTATTTTTTCACAAGTTGGTGGCAAGGTTCCAAACTAGTGTCACCAGCTATGTCCCCCATTATTGGTGAACATCACACACACCCAAAAATGCTGTGCCGGTACTGGCCTCAACAGTGCCGCACCTTCAGAACCTGCTTCGGCACCAAGCTTCTGCAATATGTTTCTTGTGCTGCATGCAAGCAAACATAAAAATGTAAGGGGGGGCTGTGCAGAGGGGGGCCAGAAAACGCAGACATTCTGAACAAATACTTTTGTTCAGTGTTCACAGTAGAAGAAGGGGACAGGCCACAAAAAAGTAACAAAAGCTTTTGAAGGATGTTGGTGGACAGAAGTCCCTTTTTTTGAGGTGGGATTCATGAAGGGATTTGCTAATCTAAAGGTAGACAAAGCAATGGGGCCAGCTGGGGTGCATCCAAGGGTATTAAGGGAGCTTAGGGAAGTACTGGCTGCACCTCTGACAGTTCTATTTAGCAGCTAACTGGAAATAGGAGTGGTTCTGGAAGACTGGAGATGGATGGATGTAGTCCCAATACACAAAAGTGGTAGCAGGGAGGGGGCTGGCAATCATAGGCCAATTAGTCTGACATCGGTGGTTGGAAAGTTAATGGAATCGCTGTTGAAGAAATGGATTATGGAATATCTTGCATCCAGTGGTCTATAAGACCCAAGGCAGAATGGGTTCACAGAGGGAGGTCATGTCAAATGAATCTGATAGATTTCTTTGACTGGGTGACAGGATTTAGATCAGGGTGGAGCGGTGGATGTGGTCTACCTAGATTTCAGTAAGTCTTTCAACACCGTTCCACATAGGAGAATAATAATCAAGCTGGGTAGCTTTGGAGTGGGTCCAAAGGTGGTAAACTGGATAAGAAATTGGTTAGGGGATAGGCGACAGTGGGTGGTGGTAAATGGAGTTCACTCTGAGGAAGGGAGGGTGACCACAAGATGCCTCAGGGATCAGTGGTGGGATCCTCTTCAATGTCTTTATAAGGGACAATGTAGAGGAGCTGTAAGGGAAAGTCTGCCTCTTTGTGAATGACACCAAAATCTGCAGTAGGGTGCACACTTCAGTGGGGTGGAAAGGATGAAAAGAGACTGGGAAAAAATAGAGGTGTGGTCAAGGGTATGGCAGCTGGGTTTCAGTGCAAAAAAGAGCAAAATAATGCACTTGGCCCAGAAGGAAATGAAGTGTCCAAAAAGTCACTACATGATGATATTTCAGCATTGCTGTAGCAGTGTACAATTCCTGCACACTTCATTTCATTGTGTAATCCATGAGTGTTTAATTAGTGTATTTGTAGGTTTCTATCGGTGTGCATGCAGTGCTGGCACAGTGTGTGTGAATTATGCTAATCAGCACTGCAATCACACTGTGGATGTACTGCAGTTAGCAGTGTTGGGGCAGCAACATTGCCTGAAGCAGTATTGAGTTGCGTTTTCAATGAGTATGAATTATGTTAATTAGCATATTGACTCAACACCTCTAGTATACTTTGGTGTACAGTGTGGTTTTGATGGTTAGTAGCACTCCTGACAGCAGTGTCGCACTGCTGTTTCAGTGTCTCCCCATTATAGCTGCATATAGCCATCTTCTCATCTAGAGTACAGATGGGCACAGGAACAGTACAACGGACATGGGACCACGCGTTCCAGAGTTTCATCTGGCTGGCCACTTACATTTCCTACCTTTCTATCCAAGGAAAAATCAGCCAGGGCTCACAGGCACTTGAATACTGAAGCATGGGAGCAACCTTGCCATATAAGCTTGTTGTACCCTGTTAGTCATGGTGCCTGGTAGTCAGTAGGAAGCAGCTGTGGAGCAGTCAACTCTACCCTTCTCTCCGAAGGCTAGGAGCATATTACTACTGCATGCCATTAAACACTTCTATTAAATTTCCATTACAGTTTCCTATTAAACTTCCATTAATCAGTACCTAATTTATTTATTTATGACTTTGATAACTGGGTAAGTGCACTCATCCCAGGGACCGTTTTCATGGCGCAGGTTGACAGTGGAGTAAAAGGTAACAGTAATACTCATGAAACAGATTTAATTAATGGCCCAAATTACACTGTAAAGTCTGTCTAACCATTCAATTTAATGGGTTATTCGCATATATTCTGGCCATTAAATTGTAAATGGGCATTAAAATTTAATGGTAGTTTTAATGGTCGAATAGCCATTAATTGAGTGGACATTAATTTCTGTTAATGGCCATTACATTAATGGTCGAGCAGCCATTAATTTTAGTGGACATTAATATCCATTGATGGCCATCAAAATTACTCGATTAATGGCCATTAAAATGTGGCTCCATATTAATGGCTGCATTAATGGGCTCTAACCCATTAAAAAACACACCATTGCTTCCCGCTTAACTGGTACATAGATATAAGCACTATTAAATTATGATGACCCTTTTAATGCCCATTTTTCTTTTAATGGTATATTTAAGCAATAAGGCATGACAGGGTGTGGTATATCATGGGATATTGTCACGCCTCAGGTGGTTGGGCACGGGGCAGCAGGCTGAGTGCGTCCAACCGCCCGAGAAGTGATGATATCCTATGATATACCACACACTGGAGTGCCTTATTGCTATTATGAACTGGCTCAAAAGTTTTTTTTCTTAAAAAAATTTATTTTAGAAATATTCATAACCTTGTTAAAATGAGGTTTTTGGGGTGTTGGATGACTACCTTTCAAGAAAATAGTTCCTGGAAGGGTCTGGGCAGCCAGTGGCGCTGCTATAATTGTAACTGAAGTTTGTGGAGGAGGTGCAGCTGTGAAGTAAGACTCTACTGTGGTCAGGAGCCAGAAAAACTGCGTGCTATTATTTTTATTCTTACAAATACTGTACACAGGATTTTGTAACTGAAACCACAAGAAAGGGAAGGAAGACAGACTGAAATTGAGCAGACTGAGTAGCAGAGACACTTTCCGTCTTTTCAAAAGATCGGTAAGTTGCTCATTGTCAGTATTTAGCTTGACTTGGCAACTGACAGGGCACATACAGGAGTATATTTATTGAAGTAAAAAAAAAACAGAAAATGTTTTTCCAAGCGCTACTGTATGTGGAAAACGGGCAGTCAGTCGATCGAGCGAGCACCTCTGGGGAGAGAGAGAGAGAGACAGATGGCAAAGTCACACGAAAAACAATAGCGGGTTGCAGTGTGGCAGTACATTTCAGCTAACTGAGACTGATGCTGCTATATAATGTACCTGGAGGGATGCAGGCCTATATAGACACAATGGTCTGCATCTATCCTGGAGGGGAACCAGGATCCTAGGTGAGAGGTTTAAATGCTTCATTGGCAAACATTTAAACTAGCCAAGGGGGGGAGACACTGAAAAGAAGGGTAATCCTAGCCCCCCCCAAAAAAAAATCAGGGTAGTTAGTGAGGTAAACACCAAGATAGAGCAGTCAATAGGGATAAGAGCAGGGGTAAATGGAGAAAAAGACAAAGCAGTAAGGACAGGGATGGGGCAAAAAGAAATAAAGCCAGAAAAAAATGGAGGGTAATGAGTACCAATGCCCATAGTCTAAGTAAAACGCTCCCCGAAATGGTAGCCTTGATGGAAGAGGGATATCTGGATATCACGGCAGTCACAGAAACATTGTACACAGAGAACTATGACTGGGATGTCAATATACCAGGGTACACAATCTACATGAGGGACAGGGAGGGAAGAAGAGGAGGAGGAGTAGATCGCTCTGTAAGGGAAGGGATCAAAGCAACAGAACTAAAGGGTAAACAGGGAGGAAAGGAGGCACTGTGAGACACCCTGGAGACTGGAAATGGCTCCACAATCCACATAGGGGTTGTATACAGACCACCATCTCAGGTGGAAGAAATGGACAAGGAAATGATAGAAGGCATCTGTGTGATGGCAGAGAAAGGTGAGATATTGCTGATGGGGGACCTGAATATGCCAGATGTTAACTGGAGTACCTATGATGCAGCCACATCCAAGAGCAGGGCCATTCTCGATGCTCTACAGGGGGCATGCCTCAGACAGCTAGTTTTGGAACCTACTCAGGAGGGAGCAATCTTAGACCTGGTACTCTCAAATGGGGATGGAGGGCAGATCTCTGATCTTGAAGTGGGTAGCCATCTGGGAACAAGCTACCACCAAACAGTGTGGTTCACGATAAACGTAGCTGTAGAGTCAAGCCACACAAAAGTGAAGGTGCTGGACTTCAGGAGGGCTGATTTTGTCAAAATGGGAGAGTGCCTCAGAAAAGCACTAGCAAACAGGCAAGAAGGTGGGGTGGTGCAACAATGGGGAAACATCAAAACCGCCATCACAGAGGCAACAAGCCTATGTGTGAAGCAACTAAACAAATCAAAATGAAAGAAAAAAACATTATGGTTCTCAAAAGAAGTGGCGGGGAAGATAAGGGAGAAAAAGATAGCATTCAGGAAGTATAAGGAAACACAGAAGGAGCAGGACAGAGAACTGTACCAGTTAAAGCAGAAGGAAGCGGGGAAGGCAATCAGAATAGCAAAGGACAAACTGAGGAAAAGATAGTCAACTCGGTTAAGAAGGGGGATAAAACCTTTTATAGGTACATTAGGAAGCAAAGAAAGACGAAGACAGGGATACTGAGGCTGAATAAAGAGGAAGGTGGTTGGGCAGAGAGTGACAGTGAAAAAGTAGGGATACCGAATGAATATTTCTGCTCAGTATTCGCAATGGAAAAGCAGGGGGAGCGAACTAATCCAGTCAATAGAAGAACTCTGGATGGGGGGTTCATATCAGTCCTTTCACAGAAGAAAGGGTTCTAAAAGAACTCTTAAAACTGAAGGTGGATAAAGCAATGGGACCTGATGGGATTCACCCCATAATTCTAAAAGAACTAAGGGAAGAACTAGTAACACTGCTGACTACCCTTTTTAATAAATCATGGGAGGATGGTGTGGGACCTGAGGACTGGAGGAAGGTGGATGTGATTCCCTTTCACAAAAGTGGGAGCAAGACAGAGGCAGGAAACTACAGACCTGTCAGTTTGACATCTGTGGTAGGGAAAATGATGGAATCACTTCTGAAGGAAAGAATTGTTGAGTACCTAGAGGCCAGTGAGGCTCAAGACCCAAGGCAGCATGGATTCACAGCAGGGAGGTCATGTCAGACAAATCTAATTGATTTCTTTGACTGGGTGACCAAAGTAGTAGACCAGGGAGGGGCTGTGGACATGGCCTACGTAGACTTTAGCAAGGCATTTAACACAGTCCCGCACAAAAGATTAATAAACAAATTAGCCAGCCTGGGAGTGGGTCCCAGGGTGGTAGCCTGGCTGGACAACAGGACACAGTGGGTCATAGTAAATGAAGTCCACAGTGAAGAAAGGAGGGTTACTAGTATGGTACAGCAGGGTTCAGTACTGGGGCCAGTCCTTTTTAATGTCTTTATAAGTGACATTGCAGAGGGACTGGAGGGGAAGGTATGTCTCGTTGCAGATGATACAAAGATCTGCAACAGGGTTGACATGCAAGGTGGGGTGGAAAGGGTGAAAAGGGACTTGGCAAGGTTGGAGGAATGGTCAAATGTATGGCAGCTTAGATTCAACGCAAAGAAGTGCAAAGTAATGTACCTGGGAAACAAAAACCCAGGGCAAGAGTACACAATGGGGGGTGAGATACTGACAACAACAAAAATGGAAAGGGACCTGGGGGTAGTCATATGGGACGACCTAAAGGTGGGCCAGCAATTTGAGAAGGCAGTAAGGAGGGCTGGGGGGATATTGGGATGCATAGGGAGAGGCATCATCAGTAGAAAACATGATGTTGTTGGCCCTTTGTACAGACAGTTGGTAAGACCACATCTGTAGTAGAGTGTACAGTTCTGGAGATCCCATCTCCATAAAGACATAGACAGGGTGGAGGCTGTCCAGAGGAAGGCAACCAAAATGTTGCAGGATCTGCACCAGAAGACATATGAAGAAAGACTAAAGGAGCTTAAGATGTATAGCCTCGAGGAAAGGAGGGAGAGGGGTAACATGATAGAAACTTTCAAATACCTCAAGGGAATCAACAAAGTCCAAGAGGGTAGCATCTTTCCAAAAAAGAGATGTGCAAGAACAAGGGGGCACAATTTGAAAATAGAGTGGGGGACGGCTCAGAGGTAATGTTAGGAAGTATTTCTTCACAGAGAGGGTTGTAGATGTATGGAACAGACTTCCTGAGGAGGTCATAGAGTCAAAAACAGTGGGGAAATTCAAGAATGCATGGGACAGATATAAGGCAATTCTAGCGGGTGGTAGGAGGAAGTAGGCTGTTTTTTAACTAGGATCTGCAGCTTATCCATTAGGTAGGGAAATGGGCATTCTAGGTGGGTCAAGCAGTCCTTATCTGCAGTCAAATTCTATGTTTCTATGTTACATTCCGGGGTACATTCCTTGAATCCTTGGTAGTGGCAGGGTCACGGGGTGTTTGTGTGAGAACTGAAGGAACAGGTGTGGATGTGACTTGGGGAGAGTGAGGAAGCTGGTGGCCAGAGGTTTTCTGAAGCCGTGATGATATAGCTCGATATCATCATGGCTTCAAAAATGTCTCGGCCAATCAGCGTCGCACATTTACGATACCCAGTTCATAATTTATTTTAATGGCTTAATGGATTTCACAAAACGGCACAGGCTGTGCAGTTCCATTTCAAGACAAAGTGTGGCACCGCACTGATCAGCTTCAATACACTTGTATTGAAGCTGAGCAGCGGCACTGCGTTTACCTTGAAATGGAACAGCACAGCATGTGCCATTTTGTGGAATCCTGGAGTTTTTAAAAATAAAATAGAGCAAGTTACACTGGAAAAAAGATGTTTTCCTTGTGAAACCCCTAATCGGGGGGGGGGGGAAGGCTTTGGGGGGCTCGGATTCTACGATTAAGACAGCTTTCCTTTTATTACTGTTCCCCATAAACACAGATGTATGGCAGAACCCATCTTCATGCAATTTCCTCAAACAGATCAATTAACAAAGACACAACACCAAGAATTTGATTGTTCCAGTGGTGGTGCTAGCACGTCACATGCTCAGTGCTAGTCAGGCACCCCGCTTGCCTTGACTGTACTCCTGCTTGGCCGACTGCCATGATTGCACTCCAGCTTGACTGAAACAAAAACTCTTTTTTTTAATGAAACAGAGTTTCACAGTACTGTAATTTTCCCCTAGTTTCCATTCACAACTCTCCCTTGAAGTTTGTAATGTAAAAAAAGGTTCTTTTTTGCCCAAAACACGTGCCATCACATAAAAACATATGAATTTGCCAGCAGAAACAGGCCACATGGTCTATCAAGTCTGCTCTAGTGTGCAGCTAGCACCCTTACCTTGCAGCTGCCCCACCCTCTCCCACTTCACAATTACCCCCCGTCACCCTGTTCCTTTCCCTTTTTAAACTACCCCACTGTCATACAGGATACTGCCTCCTCTGGCAGTTTTCCATTCAGCCACAATCCTGTCTGAAAAAGTGTTTCCTCATTTCCCTCCAATATCTTCCCTCCCAATCCAAGACCATGCCCTCTCGTGTCCCTCCCCCTCCTTAGCTTAAATATCCCTTCAGTTCCTGTCTTGTTTATCCCTTTCAAGTATTTAAAGGTCTCAATCATATCCCCACTGATCCAGTCTCTCCTCCAGAGAGTACATATTCACCTCACTCAGCCTCTCCTCATATGGCCTGTCCTCCAATCTCTGATCATCTTTGTCATTCTGCATTGTACCCTTTCCAGTAATCTTACATCCTTCTTCAGATATGGGCCCCAGTACTGCACACAGTACTCCAGGTCTGGCCTGTAGAGAGGCAGGATCACCTCCCTGCTCCTGGAGGAGATTCCTCTCACAATACATCCCAGCATCCTGTTGGCCTTTGGCGCCTCCTTCCTACACTGCTCTTGCATTGTTTATTTTCCCCGTTACAACCACCCCAGATCCTTTTCCTCCTTGGTGGTACCTAGCTGCTCTCCTCCTAGCTTGTAACCCCTCCCTGGGTTCTTTGCTCTGAAGTGCAGTACTTTGTACTTTTTAGCATTGAATCCCAACTGCCACGCTTCTGACCACTCCTCCAGTTTGGTCTGGTTATCCTGCAGCCCCTGCCATCCTGCTATGTTGCCAACTGCCCACCCCCTGCCATGCTGCTATGTTGCCAACTGCCCACCCCCTGCCATGCTGCTATGTTGTCCACTGCCCACCCCAACTTGGTGTCATCAGCAAACTGACTGATCTTATTCCTGATGCCATGCGAGATGTCCACTATGAATATCCCAAACAGCAATAGCCCCAGTACCGATCCCTGTGGCACCCCGCTCTTCACAGCCCTCTGAGATGAGAGCTCCACCCCACCACCACCACCACTACCATCAGCTGTCTCCCCTGCAGCCAATTCTGAGTCCATTTAACCATCTTAGTCCCCACAACCACTTATGTCAACCTTCCCCTCAACCTCCCATGTGGCACGGAATCAAAGGCCTCGCTGAAGTCCAAATACTGTATAGGACATCCACAGCATGGCCCTTGTGCAATTCCCTCATTACCCAGTCAAAATACTCAACTAGATTAGTCTGATGAGATTTCCTGAGACAATTCCATAATGATCACATAGCGTACTCCACGGTCCTGTGGCAGTCACTCATTGTGTCGCCCTTCTTCCGCTTCCATCCTGCCCTCGGTCAACTGACTTACTGTATTCAAGTTGGCTGCACGTCTTCATCTGCAGGAGAGGAATTCAAGCCCCACTGGTGTCACTGAGCAGTCTATTCACATCTAGCACTTACATGAAAGCACTCCTATTATCTGACCTGACTGCAATCACTCTGCTCTGTTGAAGTGCCAATGAAAAAAATAAATAAAAAATGTAATCCAACCATGATTTAGGAACAGGGTATAGAGAGGGAAACACACTGGCTCCCATGCTACTATTCGGAGACAGAAGGTGGGGGAGGGTCAATAAAGATAACCTTGCTGAAAGTACTGAAAAGACAGTGGTCAGACAACCAACCAAGAAAAAACAACACAGATAGCTGAAAACAACTGTATACAAAAGAACATCACTCTCTACTGGTAGGTATGCCAGTTCAGGGACTATGTCACAAGAAAATGAAGTTGTGCTCCTTTTTACTAGTTACTAAGTACAGTAGAATCCCCATTACCTGAATTCCTGTTAACCGGAAATCCCTGTTATCCGAACCACAGTTTTGTCTCCTGACAATTGTTTTGAATTTGCCACTCAAGGACAAAACAGCGTGGCAGTTTGCAATTGGTCAGCATGTCACCTATTAATCAGCTGTTCCCCTCAAGTATGCAAGATGTACGCTAATACTTCCATTCCATTCCCATTTCATTCTGTGTGTTGTATATTGAGTCAGTCAGTTGCAGAAATGAGCACAAAGAGGAAACAAACTGCTCACTTTACAGCAGAATCTTCAGATCTTGGAGCGCATTGAAAATGGTGAGTGAGTGGTATCACAGCTTCAGAATATGGAGTCAGAAAATCCACTATTAGTGACATTAAGGATGCAAAAGATAAACTTAGGCAGTTTGCAATGTCTCTAGAGGGATCGAGTAGGCTTGAGAATAGAAAGACCATGAGAGCACGCAAAAATGATGAAAGGGATGATGCTGTCTACCTCTGGTTTTGTCAGGAGACAGAGACAGAGAGAGAGAAACTTCCAGTTCTGGTCCGCTTATAAAGGGGAAAGAAATCCAACTTCATACAAAGCTTGGTGGGGATCATAGGAGCTTTGCAGCAAGCGATGGCTGGCTGGACCGCTTTAAAAAATGGCATGGAATCAGACAATTACAGCTTTGTGGAGAGAATCTAAGTGCTGCTGTTGATGGTGTAGCATCTTTCGTGCATCAGCTTCAGGAGCTGATTAAAGCCGTACATCTGTCTGAACATCAAATCTATAATACTGATGAAACAGGGTTGTACTGGAGATGCCTTCCTGACAAACCCTTGCTCACGGCACTGAGAAGGATGCACTGGGTCACAAAAAACAGAAAGACAGGGTCATTGTACTGGCCTGTGTGAACGCCAATGGGTGACACAAACTTTCCCTATTTCTAATTGGGAAATCATGGCAGCCCAGGTGTTTTAGGCACTGTAACATGGCTGCACTGCCTACGATTTATGGCCATCAGAAAAATGCATGGAGGGATGGTCCACTTTTTGTTAAATGGTACAAAGAGAATTTTGTACCAAGTGTCAAGCACCACCTGCTGTCATTAAATCTACTACTAAGTGCCATTCTGCTCCTTGACAATTCCTCTGCTTATCATGAGATGCCTGTGATCCAGACAAGTGATGGGAGCATTAAATGCCTGTTCTTGCCCCCAAACACCACCTCTAAAATTCAACCCTGCGATCAGGGAATACTGAAGATTTTCAAACGGCTTTACCGAAAGCGGTTGCTTCAGGCAGTGCTCTCAGATAGAAATGATGAAATGAGCCTGCAAGAGATTATTCGATCAATCTCTCTGAAAGATGTGGTTTATATTGGGGGAGAGGCTTGGGACAAGGTAAAACCAGAAACTATCGCTAAGTCATGGCAAAAATCTAGAATTCTGGTGGCTGATGAGCTGGTGTGTGAAACGGAGATGCAGAGTGTGGATACAGAAGTGCTTGATCCAGATGAGAACCTGACAATAGCCATACTGGCTGAGGATATGATATCAAAACGTAATGTGCCAATGATCAATGAGGAAATGGAGAGTTGGATGCAGTGCAACAAATTCGAGGAAGGTCATACACGTCTTTCGGATGATGCTATCATAGATGCTATAAGACATCAACCAATCGACAGCATTGACCAAACAGAAGTGGATGATTTAGACTCCGATGATTCAAGCGAACTGACAACCATCCCAACAAATGCAGAAGCAGTTGAGAGCTTCGACCAGTGCTTACTATGGCTGGAAAACCAGCCTGACTGTGACCCTGTGCTGCTCATGCTGTTGTGAGGACTTCGCTCAAAAGCTGCAAACAGGAGGGTACAAAGCTTGCAGCAGTCCACCATGAAGCAGTACTTCAGCCAGCTGAAAAAGTAAAAATGCTAACAGCACAATGCCAGAAAACTTAAGCATTCCCTCACTCCCCACTTCTCACTTCTTCACTGAAGTACAGTACAGTGAATAAAAAGCACAGCCATACGAAGCACAAACAAACAAAAAAATCACTCCGTTACAGTAATTTACAACACAAACACAAAAAAAGTAAACTAAAAGCAAACAAAGTGAAACAAATTGTGTAACGTAGTAACACGTTCTGGGTTTAATATGGAATGGAAAACCTCAAAGTCTCTGTTGTGCGAACTCCCATTTATCCAAACCCAAAATGTGTCACCGGTCTGGTTTGGATAAGTGGGATTTTACTGTATTTAAAATTCCACAAATAACCCATTGTCTAAGTACAATAATACACTCCAGGGTGGGCGGTATGAGTAATACCGGAACTTCTGAAAGCTATAAGGCTCTCCACCTGCAGTGTCGTGCCTCATTATGCAACTGGGCGTTTGGTATTGCACAGTACTGCCCACCCTGTTGGGTATTATTGCTTATTTAACAACCCTCCAGTTATTTATGGATGCTTACATAAAATGTTGTAACTTTAGTTAAGAAACAATATGGTCTCTCACCTGTCCAATCCAAGTTGGGGATAGCTGTTCCTCAAAACTGATCCTGAGGAATGCCTAAAAAGGAAAACAATGAATTTAAACAGGACTCAAGTAACGAGTGTTTGATTTAAACCACAGTGCGATAGGTGCTCCAAGTGAAACTTGCAGTAAAGACTTTCCTGCAGAGTGCTTCAAGTCTAAAGGAACAACTGCAGCTTGTCCTGTCAGATCATACCTGGGGCATGACATCACACTTACTTATCACCAGCAGAAGAAAGGAGGTGGTTATGCCACTGTACAAATCACTGGTGAGACCTCATATGGAGTACTGTGTCCAGTTCTGGAGGCCACATATCTGAAAGGACATAGACATAGCAGAGGCAGTTTAAAGAAGGGCAACAAAAATGGTGCAGAGCCTGCACCAGAGGTCATACAAGGAGACTGCAGGAGCTCAGTATACATACCCTGGAGGAGAGGAGGGAGAGAGGAGACATGAAAGACACCTTCAAGTACTGAAAGGGAATAAATAAAGTACAGGAGGGTCACATCTTTCAGAAAAAAAGATGCTCTAGAACAAGAGGGCAGGATATGAGACTGGGGGTGGAGTAGAGTAAGGGTCAACATGAGAAAGTACTTCTTCACAGAAAGGGAGGTGGAAGCATGGAACAGCCTCCCTGCAGAGGTCGTGAGAGCAAAGTTGGTGATAGACTTCAAAATTGCATGGGATAGACATAGGGGGACCTACTGATTAAATAGAGGAGATAAAACCAGAGATAAAGTAGGATCTCTGACATTTTTGGTAGGTAGGGAAAAAGGGCAGATTGGATGGGCCTATCAGTCCTTATCTGCCATCAAATTCTATGTTTCTAATGTGCTTGACAGCAACCAAATTCCCTGTTAATAAAGGGGCTCCTCGGTTATTAGAATTTCTTTATACACAATGGCCCAGATATTCAAACTGCGCCCAAAAAGTGCGTAACAGCAGAAGCAAGAGCAAATCCACTGCGCCCATGTGCAAGAAGCGCGATATTCAAAAACTGCGCAGGCCAAGATGCGTCTATGGCCGACGACTGAATATTGCAGGGAGGTGAAGCTGAGCATATCTGATGTGCCATAGCACAACAAGGGATGTTCAGCTGAGCAGTCCAGATGCGCCATAGTGCAACCAGAGATGCCCCCAGCAGCAGGGCAGCAATGCAACAGCACAACCAGGGATCCAGGGGCCCACCAACCATGCCACAGATGAGCAGAGTAACACACAGCAGAATAGACATCGTCCCCCCCACCCCATGCACTGCACAACCGAGGGAGAGCTGGAATAACCACCGGCCCATGGATACCAGCAACCAACCCACAGCTGGGCCATGGTGCCCCAGCACATCCCCTGGCAAGCTGTGACCGGCACACAAGGATGGCCGACCACCCCATACCACACCATCCCACCAATGCAGAGCACACCTTGCACCATGATCCCCATACCTCCTGCCCAGGAGTAGCACCCAACAGTGCAAGACACCCCATGCATGCCACCACCCCCACTGTGACAATGCAACCCTGTGCACCATGGAGCCATGCAAGGCAGCCCCACCATGGGCACCCTGCAGCAGATGGCAGCAGACAGTGATGCAACAGATGCATACACAGTGCTGCCCTGCATGTCTGCCCCGAGGTACAGCTGAGAGACCGACCATGCATCAGCATACGAGGTACCCCACATGCGACAGAGCATGCCCTGGACTCCACCTCCAGTGGTACAGCACCCTGCACACCCTCCCAAGGACACATCCCATCCCAGCACTGGCCACAACAGCCAGCACAGACATGCACAGTGTAGCATGGAGGCATGCACCACACAGGATGCAACACAGTGCATGGACAAACACCCACCCATACCCAAGGGCACAGCAACACAGGGACACAGTAGCGGGTCAACCAAGCCAATGGCGTGTGGCCATGGCTGACGTGTACACATGGCCAGCACTCCTACATTGCACAGGTGTGTGAGCCACCCTGCGCAGGTACCATGAAGCTGCATGCCACCAGCATGCTGCTGGAGCACAAGTGACAGACACTGGAGCACATACCCTGCAACAGACACAAGCAACAGCATGGATGGTGGACAACAACAGCGGAGGCCACAGTGCCACTGGAGGCAGATGTGCACCATACTGGTGATGGCGGTCAACCTGGCATTGTGCCGGGTACAGTTGTTATCGAGCATGGACAGCCACCACTGACACGCCAGCAGACCGTGCATATCACAGACATGCAAGGGTGTCAGCTGCACTGGCCATGGACGGTCTGACAGGGGTGCCATGCACACAGTGCAGGCCCCGTGGACCACTGTAAGCAGGCATGCAGTTCACAGAGTACAACACACAAACCACAGACAGTGACTGATCCCCCTGTCCACACCATAGGTGGTTCACCTCTGCACACATACACACACATGCCCATGCGTGCACCACCCCTGACGCCATGCACACCACTGCAGCTGAGCACCTGTAGCCTGCTGCAAATCAGAGACCACCACAGTTGTTATAACAAAATGTATATATTGAAACTATGTACAGTAAAGCTATATACAAAAATATATATAAAAGTGGGGGAAGGGCCACATAACAGGTGGGGACGGGTAAGGGGCAGGGGTGAACATATGGGAGAGGGAAGAAGGGGTGTGAGGGTGGGTCAAAGTGGGGGAAGGTGGTAGTTGGAGCATGGGGATGTCACTGGCTGCCTCAGTCCTCTTCCTCCTGGCGCCAATGGGATCTCCACCTCCTCCTCCTCACCCTGTGGCGGTGGATGTGTCGCAAGAGCTCCAAGGTCTCCCTCCCGACCCGCAGCAGCTCCTGGATGTCCCGCTGGATCTGCAGGAGTGTCCGGCCACCTAGGATGAGGGAGCAGAGTCAATAGGTGTGACTGTCCATCCCCCTGCAGCCCGCCCATTGTGCATTGCATACAGCCATGTGACACGCCCCTGTGATGGTGTGCGACCACCCACAGTGACCGTGTCCACAAGACCTGCCTACCCAGGCAGCCACAGCCATGTGGACCACTGCACACACCCACCGCCCATGTCCTGCACAGCACCACCATGGCCGTACAGTGACTTGGCTATGCAGTGTGAAGGCAGTGCCACAGCCATATGCCCGGTGCATGCATGGACCACCATTGACGCACTCCCAGACATGCAGTGCCACTGGACAGTGCCGACTGTAACAAGTTGCGTGCATGGCAGTGATGTTACTGGATGATGGCCATGCCCAACTGCCCGCCCAGTTATACAGCATGCAATAGTAATCATGGATGTAAGGCACTCATCATCAGCAGGCTGGTCCACGTGCCACGGACCACCTTCATCCCTCCTGTTCCTCTCCTCCAACATGCGGCACCTCCCCTCTTGGTTGCGCCTCTGTTCTTCTGGCCCTAAGGTGCAAACATGGAGAGAGGAACATCAGCACAATCTGGTAGCAATGTCCCCCTGCCCCCATTTGTATGCAATCCCACACAGCCAGACCCACCCACCCCACACCCGATACCACCACCACGGCCAACACTGGATGGCTCCCCATGTGCCAGACACATGCAGCCGTGATACCCGATGGACGATCAAAGTGTATGGATGTTGCACTACCTGGCGTGGCACCGTGCCCCTCCTGGCACGTGCCCACAGGTGGGCAAGCAGGTCCGGGTCCCTGTGCCTCAGGTCCTCATAACGGTGGCAGCACTGCTCCACCATCCACCCCATACTGGTGGCCTCCTCCAGGGCGTCGGCCACCTCCTGCCATACCACACTCCTGGCCCTGTCCAGGGGTGCCTCCCCAAACAAAGCCCCAACATGGGGCTCAACAATGACCACAAGGTTTGCTAGATCGATCTGGCTCCACTGCACAGCACGCCTCCGCGCCATCTCTGCTGCTCAGTTCAGGCAAAATGGCACTCTGCAGCGCGGTCCTGCCATGTGCAGATGCTGCATGGTACAGCACTGCCAATACCTATCGCGCTGTCACTGAACAGCGCGATAGTGGTGCACCCATGCCTGATGCACGGTGCCTAGGGGCAAAGGTCGGGCACAGGGTCAAGGGTCTGTGGTGCACAGACAGCCACAGCGCGACTGGAACCCAATGCATGTAGCACAATTGGGCGCCTGTGTGCCACCTCCTGTAGTGGCCTACCGAGCTGTTGCCCCAGTGCACCTATGACACCCCAGTGCCACAGCGTCACATAGGTGAACAGCGCCATAGTGCCACTGGCACAATGGTGGCCATGCCCTGCATTGCCTCTCATGCACAGCACATCAGCAGCGCGGCAGGAGCCTGTGTCATCAACCCGGGCATGCACAGTTAAGTGTGTACTGTGCATGTCACAGAACTGCGCCCTTGGTTCAGCACGTTCAACACAATTGCACAAAGCACAAGAGCGTGATATTCAGCCGACATATGCAAATCATCTAATCAGCCATTCAATGGCACAGTCACTGCATTTGCATCCACTTAAAGATGCGCCTCGCCTCATTTACATGGGTTGCGCTATAAAAGTGCGACACTGGGCTGCATTGGCCATAGTCGGTTACTGCAGTCTATTGTGGTGAGTTGCATACTGTTTGGGAGTGTGGACTGTGGTGTTTGGGACATGCATGGGACTGCACAGTCACAGGTAACACCTGTCATTCTCACAGGATAAATCATGACCAAGCGTGTGGTGGAGGAAGAGAAACAGAGTCGTGGGAGGAAGAGGAGGTCAAATTTCACTAAGGCCTAGACAGATGCCCTGTTTGAGGCCTACCTAGACCAGGAGCTGCTTCTCAGCGGATGCCAGGGAACACTACAGGCCTGTGCTGCTGCATGGGAGGAGGTGGTGTGTGCTGTAAACCTGCATGGCAGCCACCAGGCAAAGGATTAAAGAGAAGGAGGCTGCCATCAGGGCAGCATGGTCTGCGACAGGTGGGGGACAGCCGGAGGTGGAGGTGCTACGCCTGACCCCACAGGAAGAGCGGGTTGCTGGCAGCATGCAGCGTTGCACCATTGAGGGTGTTCCGGGTGGTGGATTCCAGATGGGTGATAGCCTGTCACTGCATGGTAGGTCATGGTCTGTCTATTGGGGGGGTGGACAGGGTAGGTCACATGCAATAACGCTACTTTTGTTCCCTTACAGCTCCTGAGCGTCTTCATGGGTCAGTGGTGGTGGGCTTCTCCACTGAGGCCAGTCACAGGGAGATGGAGGAGGACCCATCCACCTCCACAGGAATACGGTGGTCAGGGTAACAGTGGGCCCAACTAGACGTCCGGACTGATGTTGGTGGAGCAGGTGCAGAGGAGGCCCTGCCCATGTCCCAGCATGCCAGCGTCCATGGATGCCAGCATGCTGAGACTCAGGCTGGTGCCAGATCTCTCACCGATGATGATGGAGCCAACATCATGGTCAGTGACACGTGTGTGCCACAGGATGGTTACACAGCAGGTGACATCGTGGCCATGGCTGTGGGTGGTGCTGCAGTGGAGGCCTGCGTGTCATCACAGTCCCAGCCTATGCCTTTCAGAAACAGTGGGACAGCACTGGTGTGTGTCCTGGACAGTGGGACTGTTGCGACCACTGTGGTGGCACCATTGATCCCTGGGGAGCGGCAGCTGGAGGGGCAGCATCAGCAGTCGGCCAATGGCCATGGGGTACAGTGTCAGGGGGCAGCGTCAGTGCACCACCTGTGGACATGCCCAGACCTGGCCCTGGTGTGCAGCGCCCACCCTCATGGGGTGATGAGCATCAGGGCCACGAACACTCTGAGGGACAGCATGCCAATCAGGCAGATGACCTCTTGGATGAGCACACCCGCATACTGCAAGCATCAGTCAATCAGCAGATGCAGCTTGTGATGGTGGTGGATGCACTGAGTGCGGCTCTGCGCCAGGGAGAGGAGCATCGCAGCAGAGACACCACTCTGCTCCTGGCAGGGATGGACCGGATGCGGGAGGATGTGACTGCTGCCATTGACAGGCAACACAGGTATTCACTGCTGTCATGGCCACAATGGGCACACCGTTATTGGCTCATGCGTCGCAGGCACCACGCAGTGCAATGCCCACCCCCCATTCCTGGCATCGTGCGACACCATCCTTGTCAACACCGGGCTCAGCTGTGGGCATCCCGAGCACGCCTGGCGCAGGCATGTTCGGTGTGCTGCAGACCCCTGCACGAGCATGGTTGTGTTCCCACAGTGGAACCCCTAGGGGACCGTCAGTGCCACCCCATGAGGCCAGTGGCCAGCCTGTCATTGCTGGTGGGTCTCAGTGGGGCCACCCACACATCTGTGGTGGCTGTGGCACTGTGGCACGTGACTGACCTGTCTCCCAGTGTGGCTACTGTCTGATGCTGCCCTGTGTGCATTGTGTCATTCAGCGGACAATGCACAGGTGGGTACCCGGCCCTGCATGCACACACACAGTCCATCTGCACACCCTCCCAGCTGCTGTCCACAGTTGCGTGTGCATGATGATGCCTGCGTTGCACTGTATGCCACTGTGCAATGGTGCCCAGCATCTGACACATGCACAATGACAGGCAGTGGGCATGGTGGTCTGTGGACATGTGTGTGGGTGGGGGGGCAGTCTGGGTTGGTGTACCTCCTACCCTTTGTGCATGTCTGATGAGGTGTGTGTGTGTGTGTATGTGTGTGTGTGTGTGGGTGTGTGTGTGTGTGTGTGTGATGACCGTGTGCCATGTTAGACCTTGCCCATCCCTGGCGATGTGTGCGGTTCCATGCCCTGCCGCTTCCCTTGATGGCATGCACCCCTGGTGTGTGTATATGCATGTTTGTGGGTTGTGCCTTTGCCACTGGTGGTTGCACATGGCCCCATGACTTACCTGGGTTGGCTGAAGTGCTTCTCCATGATGGTGTCCCGGTGTAGCTGTGCCAGCCGGAGCAGTCAGAGGTCCTGTCACCCAAGGGGGGGGCTGTCCATCACCATAGTCACCGGCATCCTCATCGTCCCCATTGCTGTCCCCCTCTTTGACCTGTACAACTAACCCACATTCATTGGCCATGTTGTGCAGGATGCAACAGGCCAGGAATAGCCCACAGGCCTTTGAGGGGCTGTATTGTAGGGCACTACCAGAGGTGTCCAGGCAACAGAAACGTGCCTTCAGCATCCCGAACACCCTCTTGATGACAATGCATATGGTGGCATGTGCCTCATTGTAGCATTGCTGCGATGTGGTCGTGGGCCGGCGGTATGGTGTGAGCAACCAGGGATGGAGCGGGTATCCACTGTCACCTGTGTGTAGAGGGTGGAGGTTAGTTTGGTGATCAGCATCACCCTGCCTTGGGTCATGTAGGCCACTACTCATGTCACCTCTGACTATGCCCCTCCCAAGCTCTATGTTTGTCCATGTAGTTTGCATACTCACCCACTAAGTGGCCAGTGGGGATGTCCCCACTCTCGAATCCGTGGCACAGTGCCGACTGGTGCCAGATGAAGGCATCATGTGCTCCCCCAGGGTGCGTGGCACAGACATTGATTATGCACCCCTGGCATCGCACACCACCTGGCAGTTGATGCTAGCATAGCCCTTCCGATTAATATATGTGGCCCCTCAGGGCCAGGTGGTGTGCGGATGGCCACATGGGTGCAGTCTGTTTACCCCTAGCACGCCAGGCATATGTGCTACCCTGTGGAACTCCTGTATGTTTGCTGTGCGCTCCGCCAGTGTGCTGGGGAAATGGATGCACTCCGCAGCATGTGGCAGCAGTGCACTGAGGAATTGGGTGAGGTGGCGTGATGCAGCCGACTGGACTATGCCTGTGGTGTCCCCTGTTGGTCTCTAAAAGGTACCCGTGGTGAGCAAGCACATGCAAGCTGTCACTTTAATCTCCACTGACAGAGCATGGCTCCATCGTGTGGGTGCCTGCATCACATCACTGCACAGCTCACAGAGCCACCTCAGAATTGCCCGATTCAGGCAGTACCGGCCCATGATCTCAGTATCGCTGTACAGCTCAAAGCTGGTGCGGCTCGATACTGCCTGTTGGGGCATACCGCCGACGGCCCTTCCACAGCCTCGCCCCTGCTGCCTGCCTTCTCACCCCCTCATTACTGCTTCCATCTGGATGATGGCACTGGCCATGTCCCTGGCTTGTGTTCACCCCCGCAGCTGTTTCTGTATTCCCCGCTGTCCTGGCTGCTACTTCCCTGCACCGGAACACCTTCCTGTGGTGGCCTCTGTGCTGTGTGGCACTTCCCCCTTCTGCATGGGCTGTGGCTCCCCACACCTTCCCTGTGCCTCTCTGTTCAGGGTGCCCTTTCCCTGGCCTGCCCTGTGTGTCCCTCCTGCCCAGTTTGTGTTGCTAGTGCTCAGCCTCATGTGCCATCCCTGTAGCGTTCTTGCACCTCTCCCTTGTTCCTTTTTATTTTGGCTCATTTCCGCTATTGCGTAACTTCCACTTGCTTCCCTATTGCGCATGGCACATGTTGTTGAATATTGCACTGTGCCATTAATGCATGGTTCCTCCCCCTTCAGTTGCACATACATTCATTATCATTGCGCTATTGCTCAGCGTGATTTGGGGGGTGCATCTGCCTCCCACTGAATATTGCAGAATGGTGCATTTTTGGACTTGCATTGGAGCAACCCTATTGCGCATGGTGCAACCCTTTTGAATATCTGGGCCAATGTGTGCCAAAATGCATTTGACATTTATTTGTGCAAAAATGCAAACCAACACCTAAAAGTGATTGTATCACAACATATCATGCTGGAATATAGAAAGTCAATACTGTACCAGGCAAGTTCCTTAATAGTTTCTGCTGGTGGCCTCCTTGCAGTTGTAGTTCCACCAGGAGAGCTGCTGCGAGCATGCAGAGGGCCAGTGTCCTGTGAAGGGTAGCTTAACCACAGACTGAACAATTTCCACACACAGAGCACTTGGAGGTAAATGTTTACTGCAAAATTCGTAAAGATTTATTTGGGCTGTCAGTCCCAAACCCCAGCACTTTTGCGAATGCCTTCATCAGGGCCTGACGAAGGCATTCACCGAGGCCTGGGGTTTGGGACTGAGAGACCAAATAAATCTTTAAGCGTTTGGCAGAAAACTTTTGCCTCCAGGTGCTCTGTGTGTGGAACTTGGCCTCCTCACTAAACTGTATCTTCAGATTAAGTCCGGTGGATGGTGAAATAGCAGTATATGCTACTGGTCCTGTAGGTCATTATGCTGTAGCATTCAAGTTGTTCCTAGCCATTTATATTCCTGGAAGTAAAGTTCTGTGCTGTAATGTTGCACTGCAAGCTCTGAATTTGACTCAATGTAGAGGTTGTTGCTGCCTAGCACATGAGGTACTTTACAAAGCCCCAGATCTGAGGGCAGTTTAGTGAGAAGACAACCAGCAGTAACCATGAAGGAAAGTGCCTGTTCACTGGTCCACATCTACTGCTTCTAAGAGGAGATCCGAATCATGGGCACTCCCTCCACCAGAGGACCACCTTCCCAATCCCCCAGTGGCATGGCTGGCCCTGAACTGCTGCCATCCGTGCTCCACTGGTCCGCATCTACTGCTTCTAAGAGGAGACCCGAATCATGGGCACTCCTTCCACCAGAGGACCGGCTTCCCAATCCCCCAGTGGCATGGCTGGCCCTGAACTGCTGCCACCCGTGCTCCACTGGTCCACATCTACTGCTTCTAAGAGGAGACCCGAATCATGGGCACTCCCTCCACCAGAGGACTGGCTTCCTGATCCCCGAGCAGCGTGGCTGGCCCTGAACTGCTGCCGCCCGCGCTCCACTGGTCCACATCTGCTGCTTCTAAGAGGAGACCTGAATCATGGGCGCTCCCTCCACCAGAGGAACGGCATCCCGAGCCCTGAGCGGCGCAGCTGACCCTGAACTGCCACCACCTGCGCTCCACTGGTCCGCATCTACTGCTTCTAAGGTACGGCACCACAACCACCAATCGGAATCCAGTGCCTTTTTGCAAACTTCTCCTGATTGGTTGCTCCCCTCTGTACTCTCTCTATTGTTACAAACGGCGCCTTTTGCCCAAAAACGTTGTACTGTCTTAAACTGATCTAGTGCTTGAATTCTACTATTAAGTCTGCCATTACTGCTTAGAGTTTAAACTGTGTTAAAGTAAAGTGTTTTAAGGTTATTCCTCATCTCCTGCTCTGACTCTTTCCCACAGCCCTCTCCTTTGTCTTGCAAATTCTAATCTGTCTCTCCCACACTTCCTGCTGTGGCACTGTCTCCTCTGTCTGCCCCATGCCCACTGCTTTCTAACTCTATTTTAACCACAGCTCTTTCTTGCCTCCTTAGAGGAGACCAGAATCGAGGGCGCTCCCTCCAGTAGAGGACTGGCTTCCCAATCCCTGAGTGGCACGGCTGGTCCTGAAATGCTGCCGCCCATGCTCCACTGGTCTGTATCTACTGTTTCCCGCCCTCCCCCATCTCACCCACCTTGGGTGGACTCTGCAATTTATAGACTGTTTCAGACTAAGTGTCCTAGCTTCCATTGGATGGTTATAAGAACTAACCACCAAGTGGTCCTGGTGCTCCTGCTAGACTCAGTATCAGTCCTATTTCCTTCTGTTCCACTATTAGCCTTTTAGTCAGCAGGTCTGCTCATCTACCACTTGTTTCTGCTCCAAAATGAGTGAACATACGCTGCTGTTTCTGCTCATGGTAGCATTATCGCTCTTTCACCTATCAGTTATGTCTGTACCCCAGACGAAACCAGCTTACTTGAATATCATACCATCCACTCAGGTTTTTGCTTTTTGAGCCTACTGATGTTGCCTACACTTCGATGCAACTCTACTGCTTTACTGCTAAACAGGGCCTGCATCTATATGACTGCTTATGACCTCAGAAGATGTCCCCTGTGTCTAATGATCCTGTCCCCTTTCTTACACCGCAAATTATGGTATCTCCTTCTGTTGGCTATGCTACTATCCAGTGTTATTCAGGTAAACCCGAGTCCTGTGAACATCATACATACTCCTAAAGGTCTCCTAGTTGCCCACCATAACATCAAGAGCCTGGAACATAATTTTGCTGAACTGGAAACCTGGACTGCCCTCTACAAGCCAGATATTCTCTGTTTAACTGAAACCTGGCTCAAATCCTCTATCCCTGATTCTTGATGTTCCCTGCCTTCCTATAATCTACTTAGGCATGACAGAATGGCTACTAAAAGAGGAGGTGGGACGGCTATTTATTTGAAAAATCATCTCAACCTCACTGCCATCTGTTCTTCTCCACTAAACCACTGTGAATCACTGCATGTACGCCTTACCCTTGGTTAAAAAAAACTACACATTGTCTGTGCCTACAACAGTCCTAAAAATTGCATGAAAGGTCTAGAAAAGTTGCTCAATCAAACAGCACTTCTGTCAGGGAGAAATGAAGCGCTCATACTGGGAAACCTAAATATAAACTGATTGGGTAATTCTCAGGCCGCGTTATCGTCCATGATTCAGTTTTAACCTACACCAGCTGATCTTTGAACCCACTAGAACATCTCCACACTCAAACACGAGCACCCTACTGGATTGGATAATGACAAATCATCCTGAACACATATTTTCCACAGGTACTTTAGCAGATGCCATCACCGACCACTCCGCCATGTTCTGCATCTGGGGCAAAGCTGGTCCTCCTACTGCTAAGCCCCGTTTCATTACCTTCCGTAACTATGCCAGATTTGATCCCCACAACTTTCTACCAGATGCCTCTAGAATCAACTGGACCCCCTTGTACAGGACTACTGATGTGATGCCCAATCTGCCCTCAATATCTTCCTGATCAATTTTATAGCCCTACAGGACAATCACTGTCATCTAGTGACATGCCGTGTCAAACAGAGGCAACCCCGCTGGCTAAAATCTGATCTACTCACCAATTTAAGTGAGTGAGAGATAAAAGCTGGCTCCGTTTCAAAGAATCTGGACTAGCAGGGGGCTGCAATACCTATAGGTCTCGGTGTAATGCCTGCTGAAAGGAAATCAGGCTGGCAAAAAGTTCATACTGCAAGGACCTGTTAAACTCGTATGGTGACTCCAGAAAATTTTGGTCCCATGTAAAGACCTTCATGTGAACAAACAAGTCCTCTACCCCAGATGACATGGTGCTTAATGGCATCAACTGGAACAATCCTTGCATCATTGCTAACATTTTCAATGAACAATTTTCTGACTTAACAAAACTTTCTTCCTCCTTCCCTGCAGCGCAAATCTCAAGCACTCCTCCTGATACCACAGTCCCTGTCTTCTACTTCAATCTATAATGACTGAAAAAGTCCTTAGGCTACTGCATACTATCTCTGAGACCACAGCTTCAGGCTCTGACACTCTTGAACCCAGGCTTTTAAAACTTGCTGCCACTTTCATAGCTGCTCCCCTGGCAAAGATCTTTACTCTCTCTCTGTGCCATAGTCAAGTTCCAGACATCTGGAAGATAGCGAGGATCACCCCTGTTTTTAAAAATGGTTACCCTAAAGACCCATTGGGCCGGCCCAGTGGTGCTGAGGGTTGAGGTACTGGATGCCACACTGCGCGCTGCACCGGCAACCCGTGTTCGGGAACGGACTCAGGTTGGTGAGGGTCTGTTGAGAGAGGGAGGATTGAGTGTCCAAATGGATGCTCTCCTCCCTCTGGGAAGGGATACCAGGGGTACCTAGGTGTACCTGACATCCCGAGAGAGCTGGTGGAAGCATGGGCTCTCAAAGGGCTCTGGTGGCTCCATTCATAGGACTAGGGGAAGGGAGATGCTGTTAGGCACTTGGGAGGTAGACATGTGTCAGCACGTCACTCTCTGGATGTACGTCCTTGCACCGGCGTCTCAGGGGGCTGGGTTGAGGGGAAAAGAAAACCGGAAAAACAACCCTCTGGATCCTAGATGAAGACCGATCAGTGCTTCCCAGGAAAATCACTGACTCATGTGCAGACCTCACTGTGCCAGGCTCTCCTCAAGTAAGGTCAAGGAAGGGACTTCCTCACCCCACCCTGGGGGGAAAGCTGGGAATCAAGGTAATACAGGGGAGAGACCGGGCAATCTAGAGGCAGACTCCGTGTCGGTGATATGTGGGGGTTGATCAATGGTCCGAAGGAGTGGAAAGGGAGGGTAGCTCAGGTGGATAAAGTGGTGCACAAGCACCACAAGTAAAAAAAAAAAAAAAAACCCCAAAAAACTATAGACCCATTGCAATCCTGTCAGTCCTCAATAAGATCCTTGAGAAACTAGTAGCTATACAAACTGAAAATGAGAAACAGAGCACGAGACTAGGCTGAGGTGCTCTTAAATAAAATGAAACATTTTAAACTGTAAAAATTTGAACACTGTCCACCACATTAAAATGCAGACACCGTTATTGTAAAAAAGACATTAATAATTTATTTGATGTTAAAAAAAGCTCCACCCACCTTCCGCTTTTCAAGTCAACTTACTGGAGCCTTTCTCAAAGGCTACACAAACTACTGCACATTTTCAGCAGAATGACCTCCTAAATGCTGCTCAGCATGGTTTCTGTAAGGACCACAGCACTACTCAAACATACATCTGATATCTTATCAGTAGGGTTACCGCTTGTCCTGATCTTCACAGGACAGTCCTGATTTGGGCAGCTGTGTCTTGCAAAAAACATGAAAAACTACATGTCCTGACTTTATAATAATATAATAATAATAATAATAATAATAATAATAATAATAGTTTTATTTATATAGCGCTTTCATTTTTCAAAGCACTGTACAGCCTAAAACACTACAAAATCAAATATTAAAATCAGGTATCAAACATAGATAAAACCATCAAGTTCAAAAAACATTAAATTTTCTATAAAGGCCATTTGCCAAAGATGGGTTTTCATACTCCTCTTAAATTCTTCCATGGAAGTGCACTCCCGTAACCAGCAAGGTAGAGAATTCCAATGGGTGGGCGCAGCATAAGAAAATGCCCTACAGCCAGATGATTTAAGATTCACTCTTGGAATCTCCAGCAACCCCTCGACGGCCGAGCGGAGCAATTGACCAGGGTAGTAGGGAACCAGAAGTTCTTTCAGATAGGCCGGACCCTGACCGTGAAGGCTTTGAAAGTCAGTAAACCGACTTTAAAGGTGATCCACCACCATATAGGCAGCCAGTCCAGCTCACGCAGTACCGGGGTAATATGACAGGACCTACTAGATCCAGTCAAAACCCGGGCTGCTGCATTCTACACTAGCTGCAGGCAGCAGATTTCAACCCCTGAAAGCCCAAAGTAAAGGGAGTTGCAATAGTCCAGACGCGAGGACACAAATGCGTGGACGAAGGTTGCCAGATGGAACCAGGTGCCTAATGCTGGTGATATTCCTAAGATGGTAGAAGGAAGTCCAGATGATCGCCGACATCTGTGACTGCAGTGTCAGCCTGTCATCCAAGACAACCCCCAGGTTACGCACCTGTTTAGAGGTCGAAAGTGAAACGCCACTTAGAAAAATTCCTGAGGGCGTACCAACAGACAACCCCTCTATCTGGCGACCCGGGTCCACAACCAAAACCTCTGTCTTTTCTGAGTTCAACTTCAGCCAACTAGAATCCATCCACTCCTGGATTTCTTTCAGACAGTTGTTAAACTCCTAGAGAGCTCCATCCTGGTAGGGTGCAAAAGACAGGTATAGCTGGGTATCATCTGCATAGTAGTGAAACCTCAGCCCATACCGTCTTACAGTGTCTCTGAGGGGCAGCATATACACCGTGAATAGCATGGGAGACAGCACTGAACCTTGAGGCACCCCACACAACAAAGACGTTGGACCCGAGGAAAAAACCCTGGACACAACTCTTTGTGATCTCCCAGTGAGGAATGAAGTGAACCATCGAAGGACAGTTCCTGATATTCCACAAATATGCCTCAGGCGTGCTATCAACACCATGTGATCCACGGTGTCAAAGGCTGAAGAGAGATAGAGGAGAACCAAGATGGAACGTCTCTTCTGATCTCTCGCCCTCAGAAGATCACTGAGCACCCGAACCAGTGCTGTCTCGGTGTTATGTCTTTGATGGAAACCGGGACTGAAAGGAGTAGAAAACATATTTTCTAACTTTCCGCTAAACATTGCAGAAAACTGTAATACCTTAACTAAAATACTTTAAAATGATAAGAAACGATATAAGCCACAAGAACCTACAATACTTAGCCTTAATTCTGATTATATGGAGAAAAAAAGTCTGTTGCATTGGTCGAGGTTACGTACTGTCCTACGAAAAATCATTTTTCAGTAAGAAAAGTTCCACTTTAAGCTCCTTAAAAGGTGGTAACCCTACTTATCAGCCATGGACTTTGGCCTTCTCATGGGGGCTATCTTCATTGACATGACTAAGGCATTTGATTTAGTAGATCACCCCATCCTCCTTTCAACCCTTCACTCTCTGGGTTTTGCACCTAAAGTTGTCAACTGGTTTGGAAGCTACCTATCAAAAAGGACACAAACAGTTAAGTACAACTGTACCCTCTTGGACAAGACTACGCTGAATGTTGGTGTGCCCCAAGGGTCCATTCTTGGCCCACTCCTGTTCTCTATTTTTGTAAATAGCATCACTTCTAGCTTCTCTCAAACAGCCACGCTTCTGTATGCAGTTGATATAGTTCTATACACCAGTGTAAAATGAACTAAGGACATAAATCTGCAGCTGTCTGCTGACTTCCAACTTACCCAACTGTGGTTGGCTAGCCACAAACTTGTCATAAATGAGTCCAAGGCCCAAGCTATGCTGCTTGGAACAAACCACAAACTCAAACACTCCATGAACAATTTTAAAGTCTCTGCTTTGGATGGCTCCTCAGCTGGAGTAGTGAACTCTAAAATATCTGGGTGTCACCCTGGACCCCTTGCTAAACTTTGATCTACATATACAAAAGGCCTGCAAGTCTGTAAACTCCAAGCTGGAAATTGCCTACCATACTAGCTATGTGCTTACCCCCTCTGTTAGGCTTGCCGTAGCTCTTGGCTTACTCCTGCCCTCACTTATCTATGCTATTGCTGCATATGCTACTGCATCTAAGTCAAGTCTTCATAAATGGGATGTCACCTACAACAACATCTGTCGCTATGCATCCTCCTCCCATCAATTGAAACACCACTGCCTCCCCTACTCAGACCTAGGATGACTACCACCTAATGCGTCTAAGCTCTATTCACTTGGCTCTATCATTGATAGTATTAGAAGATCACAAACCCCCAAACCCCTAGTGGATCTTTTTCACCAGCTGCCCTCTCAACATAGCTTACGCTCAGTGGATAAGTCCCTTGTACACATCCTCAGGTGCAATTCCTCCAAAGGTGCCAGAGCCTTCATTTGTCAAGCCCCCAATACTGAAACACCCCTCTCCTTAGCTGTTCACCAATCTCCCTCTCAAAACACCTTTAAAAAGGAAATATGCAACTATCTCATCTCTCTCACAATTGCTCCTGTTTCAAACCCCCTTAGCCCCTCCCTTCTCCACTCACCTCTCTTTCCCCTTGCCACTACAGGCTCTTCTCTATGATTAGCACTCTCCTGGCACTTTAATTGTTTATTTACTACATTTACCCATTGTTATGTACCTCAGTTGTTATTTTAAATCTACCCTGTCTACATTACTATTGTTTCATCGTGTCAAAACCAATATTATGGATCAACTTAGTTGTACCATTTGTAGCTGTACTTATTGTTTTTGCTTATTGGCCTGCCACTGGCACTGTAGCATATGCCTATTACTAAATGTTTTCATGTATACTACACCCACTATCACCTTATTTTGTAATGTTATAGTGTTTTTGTTGTATTGTTATGCATCCTCCCGGGTCATGCCTGAAAATAGTCATTGCTATGGCTAGTGCACTTACCCGGTTAATGAAAACTAAATGAATAAATAGTGACTTTCTATAACCCATCTTCATATGCACTATGACCAAGTGACATTTGCCTTTTTGCACAAATACATGTCAAATACATTGTTCCACATGTTAATCAGTCTTATGATACTGTGCATACTGTTTTTGGTGCTGAACTGACTCATGACTGCTGCCATGCAGTTTTTTGGGGTTACTTTAATATTTCTTCCTGGGTATACGTGCACCTAGGTGGTGACTGAGCTACTGTTCTGTAGGGCTGTGCAAACCTCTAAAGTTCTACCTCACACACTTTATGGGTAGAACCTGAAAAAGTTCTACCAAGTTCTGCTAGGTTCTGCCTGATTCATGCCAAACAGTACAAGATTTACGAACGTTCCAAATTTCTACTTTGTTCTACCCAGTTCAACCAGATAGAGCCAGGCTGTACCTGGTCCAAGCCACACAGCACATCATAAATCCTTACCCTACACAAATGCCCCCCTTCCCTTACCAGAATTAAGTCTTTCTAGACACAACACAGCAGAATTGTATACCGCCACCCTCTGCCTCTTCTCTTATGTCCCATGGGGGGGGCTCAACTTTCATCCAGGGTCCTCCCATCACTTCCTTTTGGTTCCCAAAGGGGCTACTGGACTATCAAAATAAAAAGCCATTGTCCCAATCTTTAGGGGGCACTGCTGTGTGCCTCATCCTGCGTTCCTCCTGCCCTAAATGTCCAGACTAAGCTAGTCCGATGCTGTCTATCATGTGGGTGGGGAGTAGAAGCGCATTATTAGCATGAGATTGTGGTTTCTTTATGCCATGCTGAACAACAGTGCAGGCTGGGGCAGGATTTGCGTAATGGTGTCCCATTGCAAAGGACACCCTGACACAAGTCCTGCCCCAAACTGCCTTGTTATTACTTGACTTAACAGGGATGATACACAGACACTGTCCTGCACTGGACAATGCTCTTCTCCTCCCCCACTCCCATAATTGGGCAGATAGGGATTCCAGCTAGCCTTCTGGTATGCACAGGTAGAGAGAAGGGAAAAAAGCAGTGATGATGTGTTGCCAATTTTTTAAAAAGGCCCCTGGCCCTTGTCCAACCTCCTAGCCCTTGCCCCCCTCCCTTAGCCCTCATGTCCTCCTCATGGACTTGGGGCATCTCATAACAGTCCCCACCCTCATGACCGTGGCTCTTGCCACCCCTAGCCAGCAGATACCTGTGTCACTGCCACAGCATGAGAAGAAAGCAACATTTTTAGACACAAAATACAAAGTTATTTGTAATAAAAAACTGGATTGAATATAAACTTAGAATATTTATTTGGGGTCAAAAAAGTGCACATTGCTGAGCATCCCCCCACCTTAGCAAGCCAGGTATAACTTAGTTATGACATGGACTGATTCCAGTCAGGTGTGTATGTGGGGGGGGGGGCATGAGTCACAAACATCCCCAGCCCCCATTACAGCCCATCACTAGCTACTGGAGCAGCTACAGAAAAAAATACAGATCTCCACCTAGCCTCAGGTCTCACTTACCAGGGCTTGCACGAACAGCTGGAAGATGATGCTGTATGCTGCCTCCATTAGTAATCCCTTCTTACTGCTGCTCAGAGTCCTCTCTGTCACATCCAAGATGGCCTGAAGAACTATGACAAAGACGCTTCCCTTCCACCACTTCAACTGATTGTTCGAGCTGCAACCCGCTGCCACACTTACAGTCGCACTGCTGACACAGCTCAGACTGACAGGAAAATGGCACATTAGGTGCCAGACTGCTAGAGCCATCTTCCATGCTGCATTGGTGACTGTGACTGTTGGGGAATGGGTTGGTTGGGGGCTGTGGTCCTGGTCACCAAAGAGTACTATAGCACAGAGCAGGAAGCAAGAGGTTGTGTTGTAACCACGCTAGCAAGCATAAGCACCTCATCCATCTGCTTCGCAGCACCAACTGCAGTCACCAAGTGGAAGGAAAATGGAAAGGACCTTTAAAAAATGATAGCTATTTTTTTTATATAACACAGAGTGAACCAAAGTTCAGTAAAACTGTAGAATGTTTGTGGTGTTCTCATCCATATGAACAGCTGGGGTTCGACCTTTTTGGAGTTAAGGTCGAACCGAACTACTGTTGCGAGACAAAGATTTCTTACCTGGCTCCTGGTGACTGTGGGATGGGGTTTGGATAGTTTGAAGACACATCCAGTTGTACCTGTAAAATAAGAAAAGCAAGGGTCACAAAGGATCTGCAGCTCTTTAGTAACTAACTGGGACAAACAAGGTACTCTCAACATAAAACGATACTTATCTGATACATGTGGTCAGTGTCCTCCAATGCCTGGGCTGGTGTCTTTATCATTCCACTGGACCTGTAAACAAAGTGGAAAATGAGTCAGTATAAATAATAAAAATACCAATCAGTTGTGTCAAGTAGAAAGTGATTGTCTATTGGGGGGGTTCAAGTGTATTGGTCAGGAGGGTACATACTGATACCACACCACTGACCTGAGTTTAGAATGGACTCAGTCACTCAGGGGCTATAATGGGGTGGATTCAGTGTTCCTAGGACTGATTTCTCTTAGGGGTGGGGGTGCCATGTTGCTGCACCCATCAACCAACACATGGCATGATGAGGACACCAGGAGCATGATATTCTAAACTTTGCCCAGGCGCAAAACTGAGTTTGTCCACGCAAACCAGGTTTAGCACAGGTAGGCAATACTGAAAAGACTGGTTGGCATGGGCAAACTGTTCACTGAGTTACATCCCCACTGTGGGTTAGCCATCAATGGACTGGTGTTCTGGCACAAATCATCAACACTTGCATGAGGAAATTTAAATTTAGGAAACTTGGGACCTCAGCTGCCAAACCCAGTTCAAGCAAACAACTGGTAGCCTAGTGGTGCCTCCTTTCCTATCTCAACCCCAGCAACTGGACCACTCACCACCACTGGGCCAGGCTCCACCCCTCCCTGCACATAAAAACCATCCTCCCTACTGATGGACTACCCCCAACAACCTTCCAGACAACCTACATGTGGGCTACTGCCAGGGGTGTGCAAATCCTATTGTCCCCTGTCTTTGAAGGGCAAGTACAAAAAGAATGCTATTTTTATTATGATGAATAGGAGAAAGTGAAAATTCAGCTAGTCACAGCTGGGCAACTACTAAAAGTTTTGATTTGAACACTACTGGCTAATGCCCCAGATCAGCCTGATCCAGCCAATGACACTCCATCACTGGACTACCTTTCCAGCACTGCTATTAAGACTGCAGTGCCATATGCACTGCTGAATCCACATTGTGCCACATACAGCAACTGAACCACCATTTCTGACTCCTGAACCAGCCTCCCCTAAGTTTTTCTAACCCTTCTTGATCACACCACAGCCCTCAAACCTGTATCCCCCCAGCCAACCACCCTCTCTGCATCTGAACCTCTTTCAGATCACTCACTGCCAAGCCACCCACCCCATGATCACTCTTACTGCAGCTAGAACACTCCCCCACTGACCACCCTCCCTCCAAGGTAAGCACCATCCTCCACCAAACTGAGTATCAGCCTTGTACCTCTACAGCAGGTCGGAGGGTTAGTCCGCTCCCCCAGCCCTGTCCTAAACTTGCAGATCATCATAGAACACACAGCTATTGAGCTGTTCCTGAAAATAGGCAGTTGATTGCCTAGTGCACCCACCTGGTTAATAAAAACTAAATAAATAGTCTTCAGCTGTGGAGTCCAGCCCTAGAAAGGAGTGGGGAGTCCAGGTGCAGGTGGAAGATGGGGGGGGGGGCTGGTCCCAAACCTCTCAACTGTCCCTTAGGGACTTCCCTAATTTTACCTCTCAGCATTGTAGTGTCCAATAATGAACAAACAGGATCTAAGGAAATTTTAATTTCTCCAAAAGTATATAAGGAGATATTTTCATAAACAACACTCAGCAGTTTTAGGAACATAAAACAAACACATGGATCTTATAATTACTATTCAATATAATGGATTAACACATGCAAATGTTTTAATCAAATACCATATGAAATGCAAGAAATCAGCTCCCCACACACATTTTATAGTATTTCACTTTCATTGCTTCTTACCAGATTGCTGGTTTCAAGAATGACTGGACACAGCAAGTAACTTCCGACAGCTCTGAGGTTTATTCAACAAACATACAGCAGATTCATCTGCAGGCCCCAGCAGAACTTCTAACAGTACGTGCATTTTCTAAAACCCATCTCCATCAGACATACCATTAGCCCAAAACTGCATGGGGAACGTGGACTAAACCATTCTACACTGTTACTGGGTAAGTTACCATATACTACACATTTAAACACTCAAATATCTGCAGTAAATAAATCTTTCTTTCTTTATCAATCTGAAGGTTACTCCATCTTAGATAAAAAAAAAACTGTAAAGTCTTTTATCTGCAAATATTTGAAAGGCGCTCTATAAATAAACTTATTATTATCATTATTAATATAGATAGTGAATGGACATGCACACAGAAAATGCATTCTGAATTTGCTCACTCAGTCTTCCTGCAACTCCCCAGCTCCCAAAGAAACTACAACTTTAAAAGCCACTGGAAATGGTGTTGCCTCACAGAAAAGGTGCTGTAAGCAAAAATGTAGTCTTCAGTTTTGGGGGTCCAGCTGCAGGAAGGAGATCCAGCTTCAAGGTGGGGGTCCAGCTATAGGGACCCAGATCTGGAGAGACTGATCCCATACCTCTTAACTGTCCCTTATTACAATACAGCATCATGGCACCAACCATCTGAACTCCTACTGTAATGGATGCAGATTCAATTATGGCTCAAACTCCCCATCCCCAATCAAGTAACTAATTCACGGGTACTTTATGGTCAATGTGAGGGAACCTCTTTGGAGATACTGATTCTGGAGAGTGGATGTGGAGTACCTGTAAAACAAAAGGTTGCACAGGAGTCAAAGGGGACCCATAGTTCTTAGGCAAAAGTAATACAATAGATAGTAAATAAAACTATGCCTAATGGCCATTAATGTATTGCCACAACGTGACCGTAATTCCATGGCAAAGAAAAGCTAATTCAAACAGTTTTACATATGAACATACAAATGTGCCAGCAGAAACAGACCACCTGGTCTATCTTAGTCTGCTCGAGTGTGCAGCTAGCACCACTAGTTTGCAGCTGCCCCACCCCTCCCTTTTGTCATCCCACTGCCACCCCTCACCTACCCCATCCTCACTTTTTTCTGTTCCCTGTCCCATGCCCTTTTAAAGCTGTTCACAGATTTACATGATACCACCCATTCTGGTAGTGCATTCAATTTGCTACCACCATCTCTGTTAAATAGTGTCTCCTCATTTCCCTCCTAAATCTTCCCCCCTGTATTCTTAGCCCGTGCCCCCTGTGTCCCTTCCTCTCCTTAGCTTAAAGACCCCATCTGCCCCATCCTTGTTAATTCCCCTCAGATACTTGAATGTCTCTATCATGTCCCCCTGTCCCTTCTGTCCTCCAAAGTGTACATATTCAGGTCTCCCAGCCTGCTCTCATAGTCTGTCCCCTCCATTCCATATATCATCTTCATTGTCCTCCTCTGCACCTCCTCCAGTAGCCTGATATCACGCTTCAGGTATGGCCTTCAAAACTGCACACAATACTCCAAGTGCGGCCTTACCAATGACCTGTAGAGGGGCAATATTTATTTATTTATTTATTTTTTATTTAGTTTTTGTTGACCGGGTAAGTGCACTAGACAAACCCTGCCTATTTTCAGGCATGACCCAGAGGAGGGGGATACAGATGAATGTCAACTGACCTTGAACCAGATTAAGCTGTTCGTGGTATTTTGAGTGAATGAGGGAAATTTGGCCAGGACACCGGGGAACTTCCCCTACTCTGAGTAGGTGGAGCCTTTGCTGCTGGCTGCAAGATGGCCAGTTCGCATGATCCCTGGAGGAGATGGGCGCTGTTAGCTCAGAAGTCGGCCTCCTCCTCTGTGCTACCTTCTCAAGAGGCCCCAGATGCATGTATTGCTGTAGCTGATGTTAGTAATACGACTATTTTTGAATTTGACTCCGTTCTTAACGCGACCCTAAAGAAGTTGTTTCCAGTCTACCTGATGTGCAAAGTGGCTCCGCGTTCAGTTCCAGTCTTCAGGGTAGCGCGAGGCGTTAGTCCTGCATTGCAGCTTTAGATTTGGCATTGCGAGTTTCTGCAGAGCATCGCCTGAAGCCACTTCCTTGTTCTCCTTCTCGTGACGTCGGCATTGGAAAGCCCCAGTCGATGGCCTACCCGATGGATTCGGCTTCTGTTCCTGCTGTAGAAATTCTCTTCAACCCCTGCTACTGCTGTTTCTCGGACTACTTCAAATGACCTACGCCCGACTACCGACATCGGAAAAGCCAGATTCTGAAATCCTGCAGCTATTCCCTGCTCTGTAAGTGACTTTAGCACTACAACTGCTTCCGTTTCGTTTTCGGAGAAACCCACAGTATTTTTTTTCTCAGCTACACAGGAACCTGGCTGGTCCAAACGAGGGGGTTCCTTATTCCCCAAGAAAATTAAATCTGGCCAAAATACTGATTTAGACTGGTCACCAGAGTCAGCTTTATTACATGCTGGCTGGGAAAGAGATATTGAAGGGACTTGGACTCCTGATTCTCAGGACCCTGTCTACATTAATATGCTTCAAAACTCTGCTAAGAATAATGACCTGAGCTCCAACGAACCCGGGTGTGACTCTTTTTCTTCTACTGTTACTAGTGACACTATTGTTGTTTCTAAGTCTATTTCTACTGTACCTGAACCCACTACTGTTTTCTCAGGACCTACTTTGTTTACCTACTGTTGCTGCACTAAAGTTCAACATTTAAACTTGCTGATTTATTTTCCTCCAAAGGTGAACCTGCACCTAGGAGGAATGCAATACGTTGCTTTATAAGGGTGATTAGAACTCCCACCAGATCGTTTGTATATAGCTAAACCCTCCTTAAGGGTTCCATGAGTTTTTCTTCTGAGATTTTTGCCCTGATTAATATAGGTAATTCCAATTTTGATGTTAGTTTTAAACAAATGTCTGGGCTTGATAGATTCTGGGCCCAATATGACAAACTTCAGACTACACCATTTGGTCCCCCTTCCAGGCATCCCTCTCACCAAACCTGCCATTCGTAACATTACTGTTGTTTTTAAAAATGAGGAGTTCACATTGAAGACATTTTATTTTGGTTAAACAAAGCTGTGAAGTCTTGAATAGGCCTACCTAATCTAGACTCTGAACAGATTTGGGATGGCAGTTGGAAGGTCCGTGTTAAGCTTTTTCCACTAACACTGGCCCACGACATTTACTAATTTTTCTTTCTAGGTAAAGACAAGGGGCTTCATTATTTACTTGGGACAACCCAAGTCCTGTTTTAAATGTGGGTCATGTACCCATTTAAGTTCGACTTGTGATACCCTTAAATATAGCCACTGCTTTGGAATACGGTCATATTGCAGCTAAATGTACTAAACATTTAGTGTAACTTATGTGATGGGACTGGCCACTGCGTATGGCAGGTGCCCCTGGGCCTCCATAACAGAGAAGATTGTCCCTCTCATGATGGCATTATTACTATTGCTCAACAGTCACTTGCCCATAGTCTAGCTTCCTCTAATTCAGAGGTTACCCTCCTCCGGTAGTTGGAGATGTCTCTTCTGTTCCAGTTTTCCAACCCTCTTTTCCTGTTATACCTACTCCTACTGCCATTGTGGTTTCCCCTGATACTAACCCGTTATTCCAGATGTGGATATGCCTCCCCCCTCGGGTCAGGGGAGATAATTTAGTTTACCACTGTTACCCATAAACGGACTAGGAAGGGTTTAGCTGTTGCTACTCGTAGTAAGGAACCCCCTACGCGGAACTGGCAAACCTCTAACAAATTTGCGGTTTAGCCACAGATTTTTCAGACAAAGACTCGGGGTGAGGATACTGATTCCTCCTCTCTTCTTTCTTTCCCGGATGGGGTGATGGGGCTGATCTGGGATCCCATTGCAACGTACTAGGCAGGCGAAGGGTAAGTCACCACCTATTACTTAAATCCTGTCTTCCTTAAAGATCTGCTCTTTAAATGTGAACAGCATTAAAGGAAGAGAAAATTAGGGGATTTTTTAACCCTTTCTGATTTACAGAGTGACATTATCTGCCTTGTTGACACTAGATTAAAGACCCATGAGGAATTATTCAGGCCTCTAAGGCATGGACTGCAGAGCCTTCTTTTTGGTCTGTTGGACCTGATACTTGTGATGGAGTCAGGATATTGTTCTCCAGCTCTAATTTTACAGTCTCTAGACTTGTAGATATTTCCCTGGTAGAGCTTTGTTATTAGATTTCTCATATAAATCTGAGAGATTGTCATAGATTGGGACCTCGCGCCTCAAACCAAGGCTCAGAGGGCTTCCCTTTTCCCAAATTAAGCCCTACCTTTTTCATCAGATTACTCCTATGGGTGAGATTTCAATTCTGACTACATCAAACAGATCGAGGCCTAAAGACTTCCAAGTTATTTTGTGACTCTGTGGCTTTAAATAGTGTGGTCTCTATGGCCCAAGCTTGTGGATGTTTATAGACATTTCCATAAAACAGGTGGGTCCACTTTTTTAAAGGGTCCTTACATACTAGGATAGATTTTCTTTTTTATCTAAGATTTTGATTTACTTTCCTGTACAACTGTTGCTGCGAATTTTGGATCACGTTGCCCTATGTAAGCCACTTTTTCCTGGGACTCTGCTCCTAGATGTAAGAAAGCCAGTTAGGCGTCTTAATGATTCTCTACTTAATGAACCTCTTTTTCTGAAACTTTGGCACAAAGAGTTTACAGCTCGGTTGTCAGTAGTTGATTTTATGATACTGGGATGGATTGTGGGAGGAATCTAAGCTAAGCTGGAAACAGTTTTTCAGAAGGTAGCGGCAAAAACAGAATACTAAATATTTGTCTTATCTGTCACTACGGCATCAGCTACAGCACCTATTCTCTTTAGCTAGCTCTACTACTCATGATTTTAGCTCTCAGATTAGTGAGGTCAGCGCTAAAATGAGGTTATCCAGTATAATCGTATGACTCTTTGGGTCAGAGGCGTTTTGGCACTCATCTTACTAAAGGTTGTTTAGACCTGTTTAAGGCCTGTAAAGATAGAGTTGAAGCTAAATTAATTACCTCTCTATTGTCTCCATCGAGTTACTTAGAAACCTGAGGATTGCTTCACTGTGTTGAAAATTATGTTTTCAACATGTTTGGTATAAAGCTGACCTTGACAATGCGGATCATTTTCTTCGCTCACTGTCCTTACCTCAGCTTGGACTCTGATCAAACAAGCTTTCTTGGTCATTACTGAACCAGAGGTATTAGCGGCCATTACTAGTTTAAAATTGCATTCTGTTCCGGGGTCTGATGGCCTAACCCCACATTTTTTCAAGACTTTCTCTGCTGATCTTGTTCCGGTTCTAACTATTCTCTATAATGAGATGTTACATTCTGATGCCTTGGCTACTTCTATGAAAGACGCTTTACTGATTTTACTGTTTAAGAAAAAGAGGATCCTTGACATTACAAATTGGAGACCAATCAGTCTGCTTAATGTGGATTATAAGATCCTTGCCAAAATTCTTTTATCTAGAATGATTACTTTGGCATCACATGATTAGCCCAACTCAAACCTGTGGTATCCCAGGTAGGCATCTTTCTGACAATTTGATTTTATTGAGAGAATTGTTTACTCTGGAACAAAAAATGCTGTAACAGGATGGATTATAAGTTTAGACCAGGAAAAAGCATTTGATACAGTCTCTCATGAGTTCTTATTTCTAGCCCTGAAGGCTTTTGGGTTCCGGTATGCTTCCTTTCCTGGCTTCGTTTATTATATAGGAATGTTGTAATCGTTCTAATGTGAGCAGCTGGATGAGGCCGTCCTACTATTCTGGCCCGTGGGTACGCCAGGGGTGCCTGTAAGTCCCTTATTATATACCTTTTATTGATACTCTTTGAGAGCCTTTTTTCTTTGCCCACAGATTATTGGGTTGCTCTGTACTCCCTCCTCTTTACCACTTAAAATATTAGCTTATGCGGATGATTTAATTTTGGCTGTGGATTCTTCCACGAAACAAGAGGATATTGTTCAGGTTTACAGGCATTCTCTTCTGTTTCAGGTTCTAAGATAAATTTACAAAAGTATTTGTGTACCACTAGGGCATACTTCCCTCCCTAGTACGGGCCTTTATGCTGGTGTTTCTGTATCCACTAATGTTTTTTAGTTTAGGTATATTTTTTTGGTTGTGATGATCCATATCTATAATTGGAATCTTGCCCTACAAAAGGCAGATAATGTGATTAATGGGTGGAAAAAGCATTTAATTGGGAAGAAGAAACGGGTTGTGCTCCTTAAAACTCTGGTTATACCGATTTTCCTGCATCTTTGTTATGTGTTCCCCCGCCATTTCCTATTTTCCAGATTAACGGGATTTTTTTCAAAGGATTGTGGGATCCAGGCTAAACCCATTAAAAGACATATTATTTACAGACCGCTTCAAGGAAGGTGGACTTGGTATGATCCACCCGCTGTTTTTTTTACAGCCTTTTTCTTCATTATAATTATGGGAAAGTGCTGAAACCAGGGACTGTTTTTGGAAGCCCTATTTTTAGCATGGTTCTCCCTCTGCCTTGATAACTGGCAAGCCTTATAAAGGGGTTATTTCCAAATCCCAACTGATCCCTCTTATGGGAAAGAGAGTTTTAAGATGGCCTTGACCTGGTGTCTTCATCCTCAGGACTTTTGTATCTTATCTAGACCCCAACTATATGAGCGACTTTGGAGGTTGGAGGCTCAGGAGGAGATTGTTTTCCGTTCTGCCCTCTGGACGTCTCCCTGGGTACTCCACCAACTGCTGAATCAACGGCTGCCATCGTATTTATGGGATATGGTATGGTTATGCAACTATGATAGACTAGGAGTTAACAACAATCACAAGCATAAAGCCTTGTCTTTGAGATATTGTCCTAGATCCTCTTGCCTCAATGTTTGTGAAACTCAGCAACATTTATTTTGTGAATGCCCCTTCTCTTTGGAAGTCTGGTCTACCCTATCTGCTAACTGGGCAGAACCCTTGCTGGCCTCTCTTTCTTATGAACATGTTATGTTTTGCATGAATGACCTGCTTAATAGAAAGTATCATGTTGACAGTTTATATATAATTTTTGCTATTATTCGTTATTATTTATGGCAAGCCAGATGTTTGCTAGTGTTACACCAAAAAACTATTTCCATTCATGAAGTATTTTGTAATATTCGGGCTGCTTTGTGGTCTGTAAAAAAGTCTGACTTCTTACTTTTTCTACTCTCATAGCTGTATTGTTTGGAAACATTGTGATACTTTCTTCTGTTAACTGATTTTTGCCTTGTTTGGATTGTTTCTGTTTATTGAGTTGTTTTGTTTTTTTGTAATGAAGCTCACTTTATTACCAATAAAATTCCCCTACTCTTTTCGATAAGTGTCATGAGATCTTTAACATCCACCTGAACTACCACCAATCCAGGCAGATGGGACCTCGGTTTAACGTCTCATCCGAAAGACGGCACCTCAGAAGTGCAGCACCCCTCTCATGCTGCACTACAGTGTCAGTACTGGGATAGTAACCCAAGTGCCAGATGTGGGAACTGAACCCACAGCCCTCTGATCTCCCGGCCTCAGAGGCGAGTGTGCTACCTACTGAGCCACTGACACTGCTATAAGATCACCTCTCTTCACCTGGACAAAAAAAACCTCGCTATGTACCACAGCATTTTGTTCACTTTTGCAGCTGCTCTCCTGCACTGGGTATTATTGTTCATGGTCTCTGTTACTATTACCCCTAGGTCCTTCTCCTCTTCAGTGATTCCCAGCTTAACCCCCCCAGCCAGTATTCTCTCCCTTGGTTCTTCGCCTTGAAGTGCATAACCTTACTCTTCTTTGCACTGAACCCCAGCTGCCATCTCTCTGACCACTCCTCTAGCTTGATTAGGTCCCCCTTCAGCTGCTTCCATCCCTCCTCTTCATCCACCACTGCTCCCATTTTGGTGTCATCTACGAACAGACTTACCTTGCTCACCACCCCGTGCGCAACGTCTAATATGAAAAGCCCAAATAATACTGGTCCCAGCACAGAGTCCTGTGGCACTCTGCTCATCACCGGCTTTAGAGTTGAGAGATCCCCTCCCACCACCACCCGTTGCAGTCTCTCACTCAGCTAGCTTGTAATCCAGTTTGTAATTTTTGCCCCTACCCCTACACCAGCTAGCTTTCCCCTAAGCCACCCATGAGGCACCGAATCGAAGGCCTTGCTGAAGTCCAAGTAAAGAACATCTACCACATGACCCTTATCTAGCTCACCTGTCACCCAGTCATAATATTGTATCAGGTTAGTTTGACAGGACTTCCCTGAAATGAACCCATGCTGCCTCATATCCTGGAGGCCGTTGTCCTTCAGGTATGACACAAGTCTTTCCTTTAGTATCATTTCCATGAGTTTGCACACTATGGAGGTGAGACTTACCGGACAATAATTACCCGGTTCATCCCTTGGTCCGCTCTTGTGTAATGGCACTACATGTGCCATCCCAGTCCGGTGGCACACATCCTGACTCCAGTGAGATGCTGTACAGATCCGCCAGCGGCTCCGCCAACACCTCCACCATCTCCCTCAGCACCCTGGGGTGAATACCATCTGGCCCTGGTGCTTTGTCTACCTTAAGTCCCTCTAGGACTCTACCTCCCTTAATCCTTCCATCTGTTACCTCCTCTCTCCCCATCCCCACCCTTCCAGCCCATGGTGGTAGCAGTCGCCCCTTTTCTTCCGTGAACACTGAGTTTTAATGGCCATTAGCACAACATGAACATAATATTCATGGCAATGAAAAGCTCATTGATAGTTTTAATGGCCATTAATGTATTGGCGCAACATGACAATACCTTTCATGGCAATGAAAAGCTCATTTCGACAGTTTTCATGGCCATTAATATATTGGCATAACATGAACATAATTTTCATGGCCCCTGAAAAGCTCATTTCGACAGTTTTCATGGCCATTAATGTATTGGCTGTATGTGACCAGAATTTTCATGGCAATAAAAAGCTCATTGCTCAATTTTAATGGTTGCTAAACATGCCATTAAAATAGCCTGATGCAAAATTTAAGGGGCATACCACACCCATTAAATATTTAATGGATACCTGTCATGGTTAACTGATGGCATACATTAGTAAATTAATGGTTTGTACCCATGAAACATCAGCAATTAATGGACATTTAATGGGAATAAAAACTGGCTATTAGAAAAGGTAATACAAAATTTAATGGTGAAAATTAATGGGTTCACATGAAAATAATGGGACTTTAATGGAATTTTAATGGATTTCAATGCAGTAGTGTCCTCAGCCTCGATCACCGTTATAAATCAAACAAAACCCCAGTCCCTTTTTTCATTGTGTAGTGGCCTTGCACACTCCCCAGCCCCAATCACCGTTACAAAAAAATACACCCCAATCCCATTATTTATAGTGTAGCACCCCCCAGCCCTGATCACTGGTTGAAGGCTCCCAACCACAATCCCCATTCCCTGGTGGCTAGTGTCCCCCCCCCAACACCAGTAGGCAGTAACCCACCATCTTGTTCCCTCCTTCCCAACCTGTGCTGGTGACTGGCACAGCCCTCCACACCCAGTCATGGCCAGCCACTGACTGATGGTTACAGGAGTGCATACAGTACATAGGACCCACTCATTTGCTGAATTACTGCAGGGATGGTGTTAAATACGTAAATCAGCTAGAGGCCTAACAAAAATGCATTTGAACTGAAAAAGGAAATCGATTTTAAAGCCATGTTTAGTCTTACTTTTCGAAACAAGTAAAGAAGCATTTTTAAATCCTAAATCATCCATGGATGAGGGAAAAAATCCTTTTCAGAAAAGAAGACAATCGTAATCCACGAAGTATAAAAAACAACAACATTAAGACAGAAGTAAGCTGAAAACAATCCAAAAAATTGATCTTTCTTATAAGGGCTTATTTTAAAAAAGGGGATGGAGCAGTGGGTGGTGGGGTTGGATTTTAGATTTTTAGCAGCATTTTCTAGTGGCCTTTTTAGTTCTGTGTATTTTAAGTAGTTGCACAAATGCACACTAGCCTGGGGGATACCTAAGTTCAAATCCCACCAGTCATTACTCATTGTATGATACACAAGTCCATCTCAATGTTTCAGGCCTCAACCCCAACAGTATAAGTTAAAAATAAAGACCTCACTGTAAACAATGTGTTACAGGCCTGATCGTCTGTGCGCCAGTGACCCTGTTCCTGATTCACTATCCGGTACGGTCTTGGCAGCAAAGTCTCGCAGCTTGTATAGAAACTGTGGCCCTCTGCCAAACAGACAGTGCCTCTGGAAGGTGTACTGCAAGCCATGGGCCAGCCTGTGACAACAGAACCATGGACAGCAGTCACTGGTGACTAGTGGCCACTCCAGCTCTGACCCCTAATAAAAAAATCACATTCCTGGTGGCTTGTGCTGCCCCCACCTGATCCCCATCTTAATAAAAAATTCACATTCCTGGTGGCCAGCAGTCTCCCCAGCCCCAATCGTCTTGGTATTATATAAAACCACAACCCTGGTAGCTAGCACCCGATCCCCTTCTAATTACTGTAATCACATCCCTGGTGGTCTAGTGGATCAACCTCCCTATTCCCAATCAGCCTATTATAAATTAAATATATCTTTCCCTGGTGATCTAGTGGACCCCCACCCTGGCAGGCAGTGCCCTATCACCCTTCTCCCCCATCCCATCCTCAAGGTGGTGACCAGCACAGCCCTCCGCTCACCACCACGACTGGATACTGACTGAGCTGTATAGTACTGTTACGGCTACAAGTCCTTTATGAATGGATGTTGCCTTACTGTTGACCATTATAGCTTTCACTAATCTGATACTTTAATGGCACATATTATTCATTAATAGCCATTAACGTAGAAGCATCAAACTTAACAAATAAATGAATGGTATAAAAGAGCATTAATTTCTACATGTGGCAATAGTTACAGTATTTAATGGGTGAACATTTCTTTTTAATGGCCATTAATGTATTGACAAAACATGATCATAATTTTCATGACACTGAAAAGCTCATTTGATAATATTAATGGTCATTAAACACATCAAAAGAGTCTGTTACAAGATTTAAGTGGGTGTACTACACCCATTAAATATTTAATGGGTACATGTCATGGTTAATTAATGGCATATATGAATAAATTAATGGTTTGCACCCATGAACTATCAATAATTAATGGCAATTTAATGAGAAGATGCATTGACCATTAAAAATGGTGATACAACATTTAATGATGAAATTTAATGGGACTGCATGATAATAATGGAAAATTAATAGAATTCTATTTTTTTTTATGCATTAGTGCATGTTTCTGGTGACCCTGTTCCTTGTGGTAGCTGCATAACTGAAATGAGGACACTCAACTACAAATGTGGGAAAATGTGGTAGTGGCTTCATAAAGTGGGACATATACAGTACACATCATCAAACATGGAACAACAAACTCAGAACACTGTTGAAACTACTAGTGCCGTTATTTGTGTGGTTATAAAAAATCAGTATAAATTGAAATAAACGTGCAGGGGATAACTGTAAAGGTCTGTTAGTGAAATATACGATAAAAGCAATTTAAATATTAATTATAATGTGGAAGTATAATAAATGTTTGAGCAACAATTTAAAAGTGTGTACTGTAATTTCTAAGAGTGCAGTGGTAAAGAAATGTAAAATAAAAATTGTAAGTGTATGAGTGTGTGCATCTAAAATTAATGAAGGAAATGCAGTGATTAAGAAGTGTGCAAGAACATTTGTCAATTATTCACAGTGCTATTACGGTGTGCATCTAAAAATAAGAAAGATAATGAAGTGGTAAAGGAGTGTAATGCAAAATCAGTGGAGTACATTTACAGTGCAGTGAATAAAAGCAGCGGTACATAAGTCTGGACTGTAATAACAACGAAATGAGACTCAAGAATGTAGTGTGCATGCCACTTCCTCTGGGGGCACAGAAACCCAGGGTGGAGTACAAAATGGGTGGAGCAATATTGATGACCATGAAGCAGGAAAGAAATCTGGGGGTAATCATATCAGATGATCTAAAGGTGGCCAGGCAGCACGAGAGGCCAGTAAGGAGGGCTAGTGGGATGTTGGGTGCATAGGGAGGAGTCTCTCCAGCAGAAAGGGGGAGGTGATGTTGCCTCTGTATAGATCATTGGTAAGATCCCACCAACAGTACTGTCCAGTTGTGGGAACCACATCTCTAGAAGGACATAAAAAGAGTGGAGGCAGTCCTGAGAAGGCCTACTAAAATGGTACAAGGTCTACATCAAAAGCCCTATAAGGAGAGACTAAAGAACCTAAATACGTACGCCCTAGAACAGAAGAGGAAGATGTGAGATATGAAAGAGGACCTTTAAATACCTCATCAGGGTAACTCAGGTACAGGAGAGAAGTATTTTTCAGAAGAAAAGGTGCTCAAGAACAAGGGGACAGGCTATGAAGCTGGAGGGGGATAGATTCAGGAGAGATGTGAGGAAGTACATCACAGAAACAGTGGCGGATTCCTGGAACAGCCTTCCAGCGTTGATGGTGGGGGTGAAAACAGTGATGGGGTTCAAGAATGCATGGGATATTGACAAGGAAGTCATAGTGAAAAAGAAGGGGGGGGGAGAAAGATCTGTACATCGGGCATGGTCTGCAGTAATAGTGTAGTTAGGGAGAAATGGGCAGACTGGATGGATCAAGTGGTCCTTATCTGCCATATGTTTCTCTATGCTTCTATGATAGTGCCTTGCATATACAGTATATATATATAGCATACTGGCATATTCGTAAGTTTGGAGAGGCAGTAGGTACCTGTCAGTACTGCGCTAATTGCCACCTCTGTAAACCAAGTCTTATGACCTGTGCCCCCCTAATCACAGCCGCCCTGCCAAAAACCCAAACTGTCTGTAATTATTAATCCCTGGTCCCTCCTGCCCCCTGAACACCCTCGATGGTATTTATTTAGCCTTACCTGATGTCCAGCGGTCCCTTCCGCCTCTGGGGTTTGAATCCTCCCACCCAACACTGGCACCCCTGGTCTGACTCCGTCCCCCAGGCAACTGGCACAGGCCCTCAGGTCACCTCTATGGCTGGCTGTGGACAGACAGTTCTTGATCACTTTCCTACTGGAATCAGCTCTGATTACAGTAGGAACATGATTGGGAACTGTCAATCAGCGGCCAGCTGTGGAGGTGAGCAGTGAGTCTGTGTCAGTCGCCAATGGGGGAGTTGGACATGAGGGGTTGCAGGGGTCTGGTGGAGAATTTGGAGGAGCAAGAGGGACCACTAGACATCAGGGAGAATTAACTAAATACCATTGGGGATCTTCAAGGGTGGGAAGGACAACCAGACACCTGGGAATATTTATTACAGACTGACAGGGCTTTTTGGGTGGGCGAGGGTGGCACTAGGCCAACAGTAGGCAGCCCTGACAGATGCTGTTGGGGGCGGGTCGCAAACACTGTTTGCTAATGACCTGTAATGAAGTCCTTATGAGATGCAAATTACCCCATAGCACCTTAATAGTGCTATGGGGTCATTTGCCTCTTAAAGGGATGAATACAATAGTTTTCTCCAGAAGAGCAATTTCAATTAGTGGGCCCTAACAGCCAATTTTGATCACAGTCCCCATAGCACCTGAGTAGCCACATACCTCCTGTGACCAGTAGGGGGCCGCGGTTTGCGGTAGCAATCTGTTTAGTGCCTGACTGGTGTATTGAAACATACCTTTAGTGCTCATAAAGTGCCATAGCATGTTCCAAGATGCCACTGGTTTGCTCCAGGCACTAATTTGCTGCTGGAGCATAGAAATGTAGAAACATAGAATTTGAAGGCAGATTGGTCCACCTAGTCTGCCCATTGGGTGGTGGCAAATATTTAGTGGGTCCTAATCTGAACCTATAAATATCATGGCCAATGATCTCATTACAAAGGCATTGTAGATATTCAGATGAGAGGGATGGAATTTTCAGGTATACAAAGAAAGGGGGAAAGGTACTTCTGATATGTTAATGAGCCACTCATCCAACATTCCCCTCATAAACACATCAGTAGCTCACAGCACAAAAGGTAAGTACAGTGCAAGCCACACATACAATTTAAATCCCTTATCAGGTTACTAAATTAGCAGCCATTTGTAACTTATCTAACATTCCCTTGTGAACACATCAGTAGCTCACAGCACAAAAAAAAAAAAAAGGGAAAAAAGGCAGGTACAATCCAAGTCACACGTTCATTTTAAATCCCTTATCAAGTTACTGAATTGGCAGCCATTTTGGCTCTGGCCAAAACTTCTTTTACTTTCTTCTCCTTGATTCTTTTACACCAGCACGTACATATACTTTTTCACCCTGTCTCCCAGATGTCTCCACAGCTGACCTTGTTTTTTGTCACTGCATCCCCGATTGTAATGAACATAACACTTAGGAAATTGAAACAAGCATTGGCAGGTGTTAAATGTTCTCTTGTTTGTATCTGCTCTTTAGCTATTGGACATAGATAGCACATGAGTTAAAATAAATGAATAACATAATTGTCATGACTGGGAAATGAACAGACTCACACGTAATAATAACTGCATTTATCAAGCGTAATTCAAATATCAAAGCACTGTACAAATATAAAATCATAAAACTTTAAAACAAGAATTAAAATCCAATGTACTTAAACCAATTACTTCTTCTCAGTAGTTCACAAATTCAAGATTAAATAAATGGGTTTTTCGTGCAATTTTGAAACTCTCCACAGTTTGGCACTCTCGAACCCGACGAGGTAGAGAATTCCACAGGGTAGGCATTACAAAAGCAAATGAATGAGCACCAGATGTTTTCAACTGCACCCCGGGAACCTCTAGCAATCCCTCACGGTGGAACAAAGGGGGCAGAGGGGTGGTAGGGGCAAAGAAGCTTGTGCAGGTAACTTGGACCCTGTCTGTGTAGGGCTCTGTAGGTCAGCAAGCCGACCTTAAAGGTGATCCGCCATTGCATTGGCAGCCAGTGCAACGCATGCTGCACAGGAGTAATGTAGCTAGATCAAGAAAGCCCAGTCAGTAACCTGGCTGCCACATTCTGCACTAGCTGCAAATGGCGAATATCAACCCCTGGTAGCCCTAGGTAGAGGGCATTACAGTAAACCAGGCGAGAGGTCACAAAGGCATGGACCAAAGTTGGAAGGTTGCCAGGCAGAACCAGGTGCCTAATCCGAGCAGTATTCCTCAGATGGTAAAATGAGGTCTTGACCATAGATAACACCTGAAACTTCAAGGTCAATCCCTTGTTGAGGATAACGCCCAAACTACGCACCCATTCAGAGGTCCTCCACTGACAGTCACCCAGTACCAGACCAGATGCTCAACCCACTGAAAATCCCTCTACCTGGTGACCCAGGTCCACCACCAAAACCTCAGTTTTGTCGAAATTCAGCTTCAGCCAGTCTGCACTCATCCAGTCTTGGATCTTGGATAGGCAGGAGTTAAATACCGAGAGCGCAACATGCTGGTTGGGTGCAAGGACATGTACAGCTCAGTGTCATCTGCATAGCAGTAAAAACACAGTCCGTACCACCTTACAATGTCCCCAATGGCAACATATACACCGTAAACAACATTGGGGAAAGCACCAAACACTGCGGAACCCAACACAGCAGGGAGAAAGTATTGGAGGACAAAATCCCTGACACAACTCTCTGAAACCTGCCAGTGAGAAAAGAATGAAACCATCTGAGGACTGTACCAGACAGTCCACAAATCAGCTGCAGGCACTCCAGCAATACCCCATGGTTCATGGTGTCAAATGCTGCAAAGAGATCAAGGAAGACCAAGATAGTATGGCTCCTCCGATCTCTCGCAATGAGGAGGTCATTGAGCACCCGAACAAGGGCAGTCTCAGTACTGTGCCTTTTCCTGAAACTGACTGGAAGGGATCATAGATGTCACCCCCACCTCCGGTCCTGTTTAAATACACTTAAAACCTGCCCCGGCTTACTAGCTCACTCCTACAGGCTACTGCCAGCCAGCTGCTCAAACTGAAAGTGACAGCAACACTGTCTCTTACAAAGCATGTTCCCTATCTAGTGTAACTCCTCCTTCTAGCTCTCTCATCTCTCCACACTCTTTCTCTGCCTCTCTGCTTCTCTAAGTCAAAGTGACAGCTACCCTTATCACCTGCCAAGTGCATTCCCATCTTGTACTGCTCCCCTGACTTGATCTGCCCACCTATTTCTCACTGCCTGTCTGCTGCCCAAACTCAAAGTTTCCAGCTCCTCTGTTTCCTGACAAGCGTATTCTCCCAGCTAGGATTCCTCCTCCTCCCTCTAGCTCTGTTCTCTCTCCTCCATTTTCTCCCTGACTAGTGTCAAGCAGGTGCCTAATTTCTGAAATACCATTAATATACCTGCATATTAGGCTTCCTCGGCTTTCTGCTTGCCAGCTTTCATGGCTTTTCATGGACATCTGTATTTTTCGACCTGCCCACCCCGACCCCGGCCTCTATTAAATACACAATAGGCCATGCCCTTGTGTTCCTTTTGTTTTTTTACTGGCTTCCTACAACCTATCCTGTAGGCAAGCAGCTACTAAACATCAACTTCCTTATGGTGCTGTATCAGTCAGGATGCACCTGTCTTTCTCTCCTGCTTGGGTCTGAGTTGCCCCTACTCTATACAGCCAGTTGTGCTGTGCTTTTGCTGACCTTTTTTTCTAGATCTGCTTCCCTGCCTTGCTCTCCGTGGTGCTTTCTGTCTCATGGCTTTTTTCTTGGGAACCAGGGCCTGCTATTTAAATTTTTTAGCTAAACAGAATTTTGTCCCACACCGCACACCCCGACCCTGGCCTCTATTAAATACACAGTATCCACGGCCACGCTTGCTAATTCCACCCACTTCAGCTACAAACTACCAACGGCCTCTTAAAGCTGTACTGCCTGTTCGTTACCTAGCAAGTATAGTGGTTAACTGTACAGCCTCACTTTGGCACCAGGGTGTCATGCTTGATGACTGAATCAAGCTGCCATGTCCCATATCAAGGGGTGCTATCTCCTTCTGCTCCTTGCTACCTGGCTTGGTACAGATGGCACCAGATGCCTACCTGGGCTGCTGCTACACCCCTCTGAACCACTACTGGGTAGTTCATGGCTGTCAAATGCACCTCCGGAAACTGCATCACTTAGCTGTGGGCAGTGACTCACTCGGCCTTACCCTACAAACATGGGTGGTCATATGCCCTCTCCTAGCATAAGGTTAGTAATGGTTAGCTATACCCTAATAATTAAACTGGTGTCCAACCACCTGAATCACCTGAAGTCTCGGTGGTGGAAGGTACGAGCTGAATTTAGCATAAACCTTTCTGCCAGAAAGGTCATCTTTATGCTCCTACCCCTCTCTGGCAACATTCACTCGAATCCAGGCCCACTCACTTCAACGGGCCCTGGTGTTCATAAGGTTTAATGCCTAAAAATAGCCTCATTGAACATCTGCTGTTTAACCGCAAAATTTGACCAACTACAGGCATGGATGGCTCTCCATATCCCCGACATCCTCTGCCTAAAGGAGACCTGGTTGACCAGTAGGATTAAAGATAACGAAGTTGCCCTCAAAGGCTTCCAAGCATACAGGATTGATAGAATAGACAAGAGAGGAGGGGGATGCCTCATCTATGCCAGGGAATCTCTGCAGTGCTCTGTCCTCCCTGGAACCAGGGTGGCTGAGGACCATGAGATAATAGTGATAAAGGCACAGGTCGGTCAGAATGGCAAAACTTTCATCATTGACACAATCTACCTACCCCCCAAGAAAGCCACAGCAGGCCTTCCCACAATTATGGACGTTATCAGCACCCTTCCAAAGGGGATGAAGCTCGTCATTACCGGGGACTTTAACATAAACTGGGATGGGGATCAGGCAGAACATGGCAGCATAGTTCAGAATCTCTGCAGGAATGACTGCAATCTAACCTCATCCAGCCTTCACCAGACCTTTCTTTGGTACCAACTCCTGTGACCATCCTGTTATCTTACTGCCTGACACAGTTTGTAAGTCATTTTTGATCCATCATCTACTTATATTTAATTATTCTACACTGTACTGCAGCATACTAGACCTCATCCTTCAGCATTATGGCAGATCTTCAAGTACAGCAAAGCTCACTTGCTAGAGTGGAAGTAATGTTTTCTAAACTGATGACTGAGATTAATGATCTAAAAACCTCCACCCAACAGAATGCGACCACTCTTAAAACTTTTAGCCAGAAAATTGCATTTAATGAGAAAGCAACGGCCTGTAACACCACTACTATTCATGATCTCCAGGCTACTGTCCGCAATCAAGATCGAACGATTAAATCCCTATAAGCCAAAATTGACGATATTGAAAATTGTAATCGTCACAACAATTTACGATTTTTTGGCTTCCCTGAAGGTGTAGAATTAGGAGACACTACTGTGCTTTTATTACATGTGCTGCCTGCAATGCTTAAACTGTCTCCTCACCTAACGTTAATCATTGAGCGGTCTCACTGCACTCTGGGTCCCAGGCCAACATCAGACCAGCGACCAAGGCCTATCATTGCTTGCTTCTTGAACTATTCCCACACAGAATTAATACTGAAATGAGCCAGAGAAATGGGGCAACTTCAGTGGCAAGAATTTAATATTTCCACCTACAGAAACTTTTCAAAAGATTTAACCAATCAGAAGGAAGGCCCACAATCCACTTAAACAACTCCTCCACCAAAGAAGCATTAAATTTGCTCTACGTTACCCCGCGACACTACACCTTTTCTCAGGCTCTTCCTTCAAGGATTTTGAAACTCCTGATGCCTTAGCCAACTATCTGGAGGTCTCTCTCTGTAATCTTACCCTGGGAGGTTCAGTAGCAATTGGCAACCCGAACACAGCTTTGGTATCCGCACGGACGGTGGACGACGAGGTACAGGAACGTGGGAAAAGTGTTGCAGAACTCGCAGCCCCAAGGAGCAACGCCGCAACTGATTTGACCCCAAGGCAATCAACATGGCTGCAAGAGAAGCTTCTGTCGGGGCATTATTCTTCAAGACTTTCATGCTGTTCTAGTGAGGTTTCACTCCAAACACCCCAAGCTGCAGCCTCTCACCTTCAAATCAACTCCTCTATTCCCTTGAGCAATAAGTCTGCTCTCTTGGAGGATGACATGTACTCCTCACAGGAGGATCTTTCCCAGCAAATTTCAGACGAACATCCCATTAATTTGGGCCCTGTGCCTCAAGGATGTATTTCTGCTGATACTTCATGGGAAGAAGTTGTTACAAGTTCCCCCCTCGAATCTTTAGAGCCACTCAGGCAAAGACCAAAAGCAAGAACATCAAGAGTCACAATCCTGCTAATAAATCTGAAGTGTCATGAGCTTATATGGTCAGTAACATGGTCACAGTTGCTATATCTTGGTAGGTTTTGCTTCCAGGATACTTAAAGGGAGTGCCAGTACACTTTTTCTGCCTAGTCGCCCGCTTTACAGTCTATGCTACCTGGTTGCTTTTGCTCCCAGTGGGTGCAGAAAGCAAAGGCTGTACATTGTGGCGCAATCAATTTACTTTTTGTTGCAGTGTTTTAATGAGCAGCTTAAAGGTCTTCAAGGGAACTTTGGTATATCAGCAATGCTTTTCTAACCCATTATTTTAGTGTTAGATCTTATACATTACCTCACTAAACAGGCTCTCTGTATCTAGCCTTTTACTCTCCGGTTTAGCAGTGCATCAGGTTTATAGTCTTTTGGCTGTTCAGTTGCATATCTTCAATCGGTATGCATCCTGATTATTGCCTTTTCTTTTTTCATATGTGAATTATTATATATTACAAGGCAACTTACCCCTTCCCTCTCCTAATGACAGGTTCTTAAGCATTATTGGCAACTACATTTAATCTATCTCCTTCCCTACACTCCATTATTCTTACTTTCTCCTGTTTACAATATGGAACTATCATTAGCACTCAAAGAGGTGGGCTGTGTTTGGTGTACTGTTGCAAAGGATTGTCAATCTACATCTTCCTTATGCTCCTTCTTTTACTCGAAGCCTACATATATTATAGAAATCCACTGCTGTGTGGTCCCTCCTGTTTTGGGTCTCACTGGGCCTAGTCTTCCAGACCTAGTCACCCCATATAACACCTATTTAGGTGATTTTCGAGTAATCGGAGCTGATCTTTACTATGACTATCTCTTCTGTCTACAGTTATCACCAATGCCTATACCTCTCCACATAATCCTGATTTGCATTGGGCTCAGGGCGTAATGGCTTAAATTGACCTCCCCTTTCTTCTTTCCCCCTCAATATTGTATTTATGTACTTATCCTGTTGTACTGCAAAGAATACTCAGAATCACTCTAATGTGGTAATGATATACTTTTCCTTTTATATTTGTTCATTTGCATTCCACCTGGCTCCCTGAATTCCTTGCTCTATGTCTAGGCTGTACTGGCATCTCGTATATGGTTCTTTAATTTACTGTTATTTTGAGTTTTTATATCTTGTACTATTACTACTAATGTTTATAAATAAGTTCTGGTGTTTAGCTTTATCCTTATACCTTGTCCTGTTAGCTTAGAATTAAGCTGAGGTTATTACAGTCCCCTGTCTTTCTTGATATTATTCGCTTTCAGTTTAGCTTATCAGGAATACTTACTTTATTATATTACTGGGATCAGACTTAGGTTTGGGCTGATATTTATAACCAGTCCTCCCTAGTCTTCTCCCTACATCGACGCCCCAGAGTGTGGTGAGAGAGTCTCTTAGCTTGTTGGCTGACTCATATCTCCTCACACCCATAAAACGTTTTCTTTGTTATTTAGCTTACTAGTATTGTTATTGTTGTTAATGACTTTTCTCCTTCCCCACCTCTATTCTAACTTTAATAAGATATCTGTGCTACTCATGTATCATACATCTCACTTTTTTGGCTTGAGTGTTCCTGCCACTCTCTGCATATACATAAGCTCTCTCTATATTGTATTCTAATCATCCTCTGCCTCATTTATTTGCCCCTTCACACTCCAGCGACTATTCACTTTCTTTAACACTAACAATATGAGTGACATACTTTTATACACATGGAATGTGAAGGGACTTAATTCTCGTTGTAAGTGGAAGCAAATTATTTCACATCTCAAAAAACATAAAACACAAATTGCTTTCCTTCAAGAAACAAAATTATTAGCAGAGGATGTTCATAGACTTTAAAAAGATTGGGTCGGTCAGATCTACGCATCATCCTATACCTCAAAAAAAAGAGGAGTTGCTATTTTTATTCATAAGAGTCTCAAATGATCCCTTGTAAACTCAGTTTCCGATACTGACGGCAGATGGGTGATGGTCAAACTGAATATTAACTCTGGTCCTCTTTTGCTTGTTAATGTCTATGCACCCAACTCCGATTCCCCGGAGTTTTTTCATATTTTAGCTCAACAGATTCTATCCTTTAACACGGATTATACACCAGTTGTTCTTGGAGGGGATCTTAACTTAGCTTTAGAAGCCAACATTGACAGAAGTAGCCCCACTACAGAGGCCCACCCTAGCAGTATTAAAGCTCTCTCATTACTAATGCAAGATGTTGGATTAGCTGATGTATGGCGCCTCCTTCATCCCTGTGATCGAGAATTTACTTTTTACTCCGATCTACATAAGACATACAGTAGAATTGACTACTGGTTAGCCTCTCCTGTTATAATGGAAAAAACTATTGATTCCTCCATCTCTCCCATCATAATCTCAGACCATTCCCCTGTCAGATTGCAACTTTTGTGGGGCCCATTAGCAACTAAATCTTCTTACTGGCAGCTTGACCCTCTCCTTCTCAAAGATCCCAATTTCTTACCCATGATCAAAGCACAAATTCAGGACTTCCTCTTTCACAATACCCCAACAGAATCTTCTATGTCCTCTATATGGGAAGCTCTTAAAGCTACAATTCGAGGGAAAATTATCAGTTATGCTGCACATAGGAAAAGAGTAAGCGAAAAACAGCTGATTGACTTGGAAAAATCTCTTAAGCCTAAAGAGAATTTATACTTTTCTTCTGATAAGTACTGTCCTGATTCTCAACTTCATCTTGAAATTCTTCAACTTAAAGTTAAAATTAACAAATTAATTTCTCGTAAAACTGAACTGGCCTTGTTTAAACTTAAATATAAGTTTTGGGAAAATGGCAATAAAAATTGGAAACTCCTCTCTTACCAGCTCAAAGCACGACAAATGGAATGACACATCCTAAGCCTAAAAGATGAACAGGGTACGATTCAGTCCGACAACACCTCTATAAACCGTATCATGAAAACCTTTTATCAAAAACTATACTCTAACACAAATCCTCCATCTACTTTACAAATTCAACAGCTCCTTAAATTGTTACATCTTCCTCATCTTTCTACTCTTGAAACAAATTCTTTAGATGAACCCCTTCTCGCTTCAGGAAAGCTTTGCCTTCCTTGAAATCAGTCAAATCCCCTTGGGGTGACGGATTTCCTGTCGATTTCTATAAAAATGTTTTCCGACACCTTTATATCCCCTTCTTCTTAATGTTTATCAAGATGCTTCCAATACTGGCAAGCTTCCCCCATCTTGCACCAAAGCAATCATAATTCTAATCCCTAGGAAAGAAAAAGACCCTACTCACCCTGCAAGTTACAGGCCCATCTCTTTATTAAACATGGATGGGAAGATATTTGCTAAACTACTAACTTCTCGACTTGAATCCTTGATTCCCAAGCTAACTCATTGTTCGCAAGCTGGTTTTATTAAACATAGATCTGGTTCTGATCACCTACGTTCCTTATTTAATTCACAAAGCCAAATCCCTCAAGACAACAGCTGCAGCCATAGCTATTGATTTTGAGAAGGCCTTTGATTCCTTAAACTTGGACTTCCTTCATCAAGTTTTATCTTATTTGGTCTTTCTCATACCTTTTGCTCCTGGATCAAGCTATTATATAACTCCCCTGTTGCTAAAGTACTTACTAATTCCACCCTTTCCTCTTACTTTCATTTAGCAAGGGGACCTAGACAAGGCTGTCCCCTGTCACCTTCCCTGTTTATTTTAGCCATGGAACCCCTGACTGCTTGTTTACATCAATCTTCTGGCATTATGGCCATACCTGTGAGCAATTCAAGATATGTTTCTCTCTCCTACGTGGAAGACGTCTTACTCTTACTCGAAAACCTGAATGAGGCTGGGCCCCTGTTGTTTGATTTGTTTAATAATTTTACTAACATTTCTGGCCTTGCTTCGAATTATGGCAAATCACAAACTATGCCCCTTAACGACCACTGTAAAGCCTTTATGAACATACCTCTTGGATTCCGCTGGTCACCACAGGGTATAACATATCTAGGAATCAAAATTACTAGTAACTTAGGGAAGATATGGGACATTAACTTTTAACCCTTATTTGATAACATCAGAACAATTCTGGACAGATGGAAGGTTCTTAATCTCTCTCATGTGGAAAATTGCAGCCATTAAGATGTACATTTCTCCCAAGATTCTTTACCACTTTGCCAATATTCCTTTAGTCTTACCATCCTCCTTTTTTGCTAAAATTGATAAATTAATAGGTAACTTTATCTGGGATGGGAAACCACCGAGATTTAACCGCAACAAACTTCGATCACATAGGAAAAAAGGGGGATTCGGACTCCCCTTGTTCAAAGGCTACCTCTGGGCTTTTTGAATGACCCAAACCATTAAATGGTTTCAGAAACTCTCCCTCACTCACCACTATGGGTTGCAATGGAATCCGCACTGTGCCCGGGAGGAGTTCCCACTTCCTTCATTTTTAATCCCATTTCCTCTAAACTAAAATCTCACCCGACTATATCATCCTCTGTTCTTTATTGGAAACTAACCCACAAATTCCTGAAATCCAGTCCAACACCCTGGTTTTATGCCCCTTTATGGGGTAATCCACTGCTGACTGTAGAAGATCACCCAATTTTTTAGCGTACATGGAGGAACAAAGGCATTTTCTTTCTCTGAGATATATTGTACCAGAATTCACTCACTCTTAGATCATTCTCAGACTTGCAGGTCACATGGAAACTTCCTAAACAGGACTTCTGAAAATTTTACAAATTCAGGCAGCTTATAACTCTCTCTCTAGTTTAGTGTATAGGCATACTCTTCTAAACCCATACGTCTCGCACTGGGCTAATTTATCAGTAAAATTAAATAGCTCCATTTACAAAGACATTATTGATAATCTACCTGATCAGTATATACAGGCCAAAAATAAATGGAGTACTCTTCTTAACTACAATATTTCAGACGCACAATGGAGTAATTGTTGGCATATTGCACACAATACCTTTAAAGATGCCTGTAGTTCTTTAATACAAACTAAAATCCTACATCTTTGGTATAGAACCCCCTCTGTGCTTCAACGGATGGGCCTATTAAATAATAATAATTGCTGGTGCTGCAATTTGGCCAATGGGGATCTACTTCATATCTTGTGGTCTTGCGATCCCATTAATAAGCTCTGGCATAAAGTCTGTTTACTTGCCTCCAGAGTAAGAGGACAAAAATTACCTTTTGACCCCAAGCTAGTCCTTCTAGGCACCCTTATCCCCAATAGCTCTCTCCTCTCACATGCACATTTTAGATGGCTAAACATACTTTCTCTTCTGGTCAAACATCTGATTCTTATGAAATGGAAATCAACTCTGGTGCCTTCTCTTTCAGATGTTCTTCAAAGCCTCTCTCAGTATGCCTCTCTAGACTGATTATCTCATGTTACTCATAACCGACTCACTGTATATGACAGATGTTGGCAGGATTACTTCAAGTACATGAACCTAGTTCTTCTAGACCCTAATTCTTAGGGGTATTTAGCCCTCCTTCTTATTTTGCTCTCAGATTAGGTTTTCTTGAAACTTTTGTGCACAGATTTTCCCTCTTTTTTCCCTTCTTCCCTGTTTTCTCCCTCTCTCCTTCCCTTCTTCCTTGCCTTTTTCTCTCTTCTTTCTTTCCTTGAACACTTTTCTCTTATCTTCACCTCTCCATTACTGAACATTGTTCATATTACCACATTTATCACTTTTTGCAATTTACTTAATACCTTGCCATAGCCTGCATTTTGTACATGGTTGCTATTTCTGATCCTACAATAACCTATTGATTGTAACCCTTCTGCTTTCCACTTATATCCTGTCTAGGTTTGTGTTTTATTATCAATAAATGTATATAAGGCATCTCCAATATGTTTACCATAAATACTGTGTTTTGTTAAGTGATATTTTATACCTTACATGGAGGATAGTCTTCTATTGTATAAGATGTGTGCTTTCTTATATACTCGAATTACAATAAAAAGATAAAGTGAAAAGAAAAAATAAACTGGGATGGAAAGGTTGCTGCCCCTTTCAGGGATCTGATAGCCATCTCCAGCTGACACAACTTGTCGCCTGCCCACCAGGCAGAACTATAAGACAGGAAACAGTACCCTCCTAGACTGGGTCCTAGTAAGCTAACGATCCTGTATGTCTGAGATCAAGTTTCTCCTGGACACGCTAAGTGACTACTCCCCAATCACCTTTCTGTAGTCTAATAAAGTTACCAAAAGCCCACTCATTCTCATTGAAAGCAGGGTCTTGAGGACAGGTAAACTTTAAGCCCTCAAATCAGCCCTTGCCCTACATGACTGGACTTCTATCAACCTGGCACCTACCCTTGATCAGGTCCTCAGTTACTTCATTGAGGGCTTTAGCTCCATCTGTGACATCTATACCCCGATCATGAAAAGAAAAATTTGGGGACAGGCAAATGGCTGGATTGATGGGCAGATCCTCTCCTACCTGAAAGAAAGGGACATACTCTGGGAGAACGCCAGAAGCACAGGTAACAAGCATGACTACCAGTGTTACAGAATGGCCAGGAACCGCTGCACCTAGCTAATCCAGCTCGCCAAAGCCAAGTATCATAAGGCCCAACTTAGCAATTTTTGGGGTGATGGGAAAAGATTCTGGGATAACATCAAAAGCATCCTTGGAAAGGAGGACAAGAAGCACCCTCAGTTGCTCAGTATCAGTAACACCCCCACTACAGACCCTCTAGCTATTGCAGAAGCCTTCAATAAGACCATCACTGATACTACCCCAGTGCTACCACCTGTTTATTTTCAACCTGGTTTGAATTATTCCAACAACATATCTACTGAGTGTTCTCACCCGACCTTCTACTTTAAAAGGGTGATGGTAAAGGAGGCACTAACTATGGTCAAGAAAGTACTAGGTAAGACCAGACTGGGCAGTAACGGGATAGACATGAAAGTTCTATCCATCATCCTGGATGTTTTTATTGTGCCCATTACCACGCTGTACAATAAGTCCCTGGCCTTTTCCCAATTCCTGGCATTTTGGAAGCAGGTCCCTAGTTATACCAGTGCATAAAGGAGGTGACAAGCCTCTGGTAGCCAACTACAGACTCGTCTCGATCCTCTTCCCCCCCAGTATAAGGCACTGGAAAAGATTGTGGTGGGTCAACTCATTGACTACCTCAATAAGTATAATCTACTATGCCCCAGCCAGCATGGCTTCAGACAAAATCACAGTACCACCACTGCCCTGCTGGACTACATGAACTATGCATATAAGGCCCTGGATGAAGGCAAACTGGTGGGGTCTGTCTTTATTGACCTCACCAAAGCCTTCAATACAGTTAACCACCCCCTGTTACTGACCCAACTGCAAAACATGGGTGGTGTGGCACCCAATGCCCTTTGCTGGTCCCAAGACTACCTGATACAGAGAAATCAATGTGTCAAAATTGGGCAAACAGTATCCAGCACAAGAGAGGCATCATTAGGGGTACCTCAGGGATCAATACTGGGGCCACTACTCTTCAGCCTCTTCTTAAATGACCTTCCCATAGTCTGCGACACCAAACTCATACTATATGCAGATGATGCTGTGCTCCTGAGCAGCAGCACGTCTCAGGCTGCTCTACAATCTGAGCTGCAGAACTCCTTCTCCAAACTTGAGGACTGGTTCTGTAGTCACAAGTTGCTACTAAACTACAAGAAGACCAAGGCCATGCTTATATCCAGCCCCCTCATCATCTCCAACTCATGCAGTGAGCAGCTGGAATAAGTCCACTTGTTCAAATATCTGGGGGTCATAATAGATGATGCCCTCTCGTTTGTGCACCATATTGACTCTTTGGTCAAGACAGTCAATACCAAGATTGGTGTCCTGTACAGGCACAGGCAATACCTCTCTCCGGGGGCCCTCCACCTCTCAGTCCACAGCTCCATCATATCTACCATTGACTATGGACTAGTGGTCTAGAGGGCGGCAACAGGTACAGCACTCCAGAGGGTTTAGACTATGCTCAACAAAGCCTGCAGACTCACCCTGGATGCTGAGCATGGCACGCACACCTGTACTCTGTACGAATGCACAAATTGGCTGTCATTAGGAAACATGGTCAGATTCCAGACTTGCATCCTAGGGAAGAAGGCTGTATTGGGTAAAACACCACCCTGTGTAGGCAATTTGATCAAGGCGGCCAACTCATTACAGGTCACCAGGGGAGAACTACAGGAGCCTTGGCTATTCCCTTCCATCGCACCTCACTAGGGCAATGTGCATTTGCCTACCGGGTCCCCCTGTGGATGAATGAACTCCCTGGGCACCTCTTGGCCACCAGTTGTCTAGCCCAATTCACAACTGACCTCAAACAGCACATAATAACACTCTTTAAGTGCACTTTCCCCTAAGTCCAGCCACACCCACTCTTTCTGCCCCCCAGCAAGCACTAGGCAGGCCTCTGATACCCACTCCCTCTGTCTCTTCTGATGACTTGCCTCAGCAATCAGTTCATGTCATGCTCCTTTGGCACCTGCCACCCCACCTTCCTCCCCCAACTCCCAGTCCCATGAGTTTCCCTAACAGTCACTACTAATGCAAGCTGCCTGACCATGCCTCCTTGCAACCCACCATTTACTCTAGCATGTCTTCTCCTCTCAGCCTCCCCTCACCCCATTTCTCTCTATACCTTATCGCCCTTCTTCCCCCACCCTTCACCTCCACAGCTGTACCTCTCTCTCTCTCTCTCTCTCATACCTCCTTTCTTCACCCCACTGCCAGTTATCCCCATCCCTATGAACTACTCACAAGGCACTTTGTGGCTGCTTATTCCCTCCCACCCTCATAAAGTGTTTTTCCTGTTATTTTAGCTTGTACCCATGTTTTGAGTTATTTTGTAAGTTCTGAATCCAAGCTGTATCGTTCATTGTGCTGTACTTTTGCTTTCTCCTATTGTACTTTGTTTTGCAATCTATGATGTGGAACCTTTGTAAAAGAGTTTGTGCTCAAAGGTCTTTCCCGAATCACTAAATAAATAAATAAATAAAATGTCATGGATGGCAAGAGGATCCTCCAGCTGCAGCGCAACCACCTTCTCAATAACCTTACCCACAAAGGGAAGGTTAGCGATATGCCTGTAGTTGGCAAGACAGTCCCGGTCGGGAGAAGATTCCTTAAGAAGGAGAATCACCACTGCCTCTTTCAAAGAATCAGGGAATTCTCCAGTCTCTAACGAGCTCTGGACCATCTCCTCCAGGACTGGGCTGATGACATCCACCCACCCCACAAGGAGGCGAGTTGGGCCTGGATCCAAACAACAGAAGGTTGGCTGTGTTATCTGGATGATCATCATGACATCTGAGATCACGACCTGGTTAAACACCGAACAACCAGACTGAGGTTCTTCAACCTCCCAACGGTCACTGCAACCCCTCTTAGAGCTTGCCGAACTGATCTCAGACCTGATGCCAGCAACCTTATCTGCAAAGAATCAAGCAAACTCGTCACACTTTTCCTGTGACAATGCTCTTTGCAACTGTAAACAGGCTAGATTGTACAATCTGTCCACAGTGCAAAAGAGCTGAGTCGGTCGGTTCCGTGCACCAGTGATCTCCCCAGACAGGAACTCTGCCTTCTTATGGGAGATCTCCGATTGATAGTCCGCATATTGTGCCATCAATCCAAGCTTGTCAGCATCTAGGCCTGATTTCCACCAGCATTGCTCTAGCCTGTGCTCCACTCTCCTCATCTCCCTCAAAGTCCTGTCAGACCATTGGGATTGAGGTCAAAGGGAGAGGGGGCAAACCTGGACAGGAGCAATGGAATCCAGAGTTGCCACCATGGCCTTATTATTTGTCTGTAGTAGAACCTCTGGATCCATGCTTGAACTCATACATCCTAACAGGTCCAGCATCACCACTAGGTCATCTGGGACCACATCCCTCAATGGGCGATACTGGACCTTCTCCAAAGGGGCAGACCTGTAGGGGGGTGCCTGGAAACTGAACCTGATAGTGTAATGGTCAAACCATCCGACTGGTTCCACCACCAGATTGGCACTTTCCATGCCCAGTAGGAAGACCAGATCCAAAGAGTGACCCAAAATATGGGTCGCAGAGGAAACAACCTGTGTAAAGCCCAACGTATACATAAGTTGTCAATGGCAATGGCATACATTGTTGTTTTCTTAGTCTGTGACCCTGAATTGTCATGGTAATATTTTTAACCCAGCATATGAATATGACAGGTGTCATTTATGAAATGCCACTCAAAATATGGTTTACGTAATGACCTCAAAGATTTTGGAAGGGGATTTGAAAATCAATCAATCAATTCTTTATTTTGCCAGGCGGAGCACCGTTGAGGAAAACTCATTTACAAGGTGGACCTGGGATCAGACACACAACACATAGTTCATAATACATAGCAGCATACAGTGTTCCCCATTCATTGTTTTAACATGGTGGGCCACCACCCTATATTTTTTTACCACCATTCTGTATTTTTTACCACCACCCTATATTTTTTGCTATCACCCTATATTTTTATCCATTACTGATTGTTTTTTTTACAAAATCCTCCCAAATTATCTTTTATTGACAACCTTTACTTCACTACTACCCCTATTTTGATACCAGCAAACTGTATTTTACTGAAAATCCACTTATGCACATGTACAGTGCATATAGGAGGTTCAGAAAAATAACACACCTTTTTTATCCAATCACCACTGTCACTGCTCTATATTTTCACAGTGGGGAACCCTGCATAACTAACAGATAGTACATAATACATAGCAGAACATTCTACCAGATGTCCAAGTCTGAGAAGAACCCCAATTGAACCATGGGGTTCTTCTCAAATGCCTGAGGTTCATCTCTGGTCTGTCTCATACAGTCCTCAGGTGGTTTAAATCTTTCCTCACTGGCAGAACTCAGAGGGTGGTGTTGGGGATTTATTCCTCTGACCCAGTCTCTCAGTCATGTGGGGTACCTCAGGGATCATTGTTGTCCCCCATGTTGTTTGCAGTGTACATGCTACCCCTTGGAGACATTGTAAAAGGTATGGGCTGAGGTTTCACTGCTACGCTGATGATGCCCAGCTCTACCTGTCTTTTGTACCCGACCAGGATAGAGCTCACGTGGTATTTAATAATTGCCTCGCTGAAATCCAGGGTTGGATGAATTCGAGCTAGCTGAGGTTGAATTCGGAAAAGACTGAGGTGATGGTTGTAGACCCGGGTCACCAGATAGAGGTGTTGGGAGCGGGTTTGGTTTCGGGACTTTTCCTTGGAGGCTCCCAGCTCCTCACCTCTGAATGGGTGCGAAACCTGGAAGTGATTTTTGATGATGGGCTGACACTGCAATCGTAGGTGTCAGCAGTCATCAAATCCTCTTTTTATCATCTGAGGAACATCTCCGGGGTTAAACATCTAGTTCTGTCCAGTGATCTTCCTACGTTGGTCCACGCCTTTGTGACCTTGCACCTTGACTACTGCAACTCTCTTTATCTAGGGCTACCTGGGGTTGATATCTGCCGCTTGCAGCTGGTGCAGAACATTGCAGCCCGGTTACTAACGGGAACTCCCTGGACTTGTCACATCTCTCTGGTGCTGTGCAAACTGCACTGGCTGCTGGTGCAGTGGTGGATCACCTTTATAGTTGGACTTCTGACTTTTAAAGTCCTGCACGGACAGGGCCCCGGACTACCTGAAAGAGCTTCTGGTCCCTTACTGCCCCGAGCAATCACTCTGCTCGGCTGACAAGGGGTTGCTAGAGATTTCAAGGGTTTCTTTAAAATCTTCAGGGGCCCATGCATTTATGTACATGGCCCCAGCCCTGTAGAATTCTCTACCCCATCAGCTCCAGGAGTGCACGCCCATGGAGGGATTTAAACAGGCCCTAAAAAACCCACTTGTGGCATGGAGCCTACCCTGTTTTATCTTATTTGATATCTGAATTTTATGTGAGTCTGTATTTAACTGTTTTATTGCATTCTGTCTTATCTTATTGTCAAGGCGCCTTGGTTTTTTGAAAGGTGCATTATAAATAAAGTATTATTATTATTAATTTATTATTAAAAATAGTGCCATCGCATAGTCACAACTATTCATGGTCATAAGATCATATAACACAGATAAAATTAACAGCATAGTGCCATATTACATGTGTATAAATGAATTGTTACTTAACCAGCAGATATACAGCAGCCTATATGCAATTATTTTTGGGTTTACAGACAAGGTATACATGAATAATGCAATAGTACATATATTGATGATCCATAAACCATAGGCAAAGTATACATGATATTTAGCTGAAAGGATCAAGGGAAGAGTGATGGAACAGGGTATTCAGAATGCCTGAACGGTTGTGAATCACAAAATATGGAGGGGAAGGAGACATGGAAAACAGGGTGGTAGGTAAGCGAGGGAAAAGGGAGAGAGGAAGGCCTAGTGAAGTAGAGGTTGAGTAGCTGGGGGCAGTTTCAGGGAAGAAGAAGGGGCAGCGAAGCTTATTAGTGCTAAGGTTAGGGTGGTGGCAGGCCAGAGGTGAGCCCTAGGCCCCAAAAGGAGAGGGTGACCAGAGGCCTATCTATACTAAGGTTGGATAGGGCAGCCAAAAATGGGTTTAAAGGGGAGGCATGGAGGAAAGCAATGACAGCAATGATAACAATTATGATGGTAAGTGAGAGTATGAATCCTTAGCTAAAGCAATTACAGGACTCTGAAAAGGACCGCTGGAGCATGGTTTTGAAGAAGGAAAATTTCACAGGGGCAATGAGCCTTAAGGTTTTCAGAACATTGTTCCAAATAACCGGAAGGGCATGACTTATTGCTGCCCTTCCAAAGCGTGTTCTGAATCTAGGAATTGCAAGGGCTAAGTAGGTAAGACTTCTTAGTGGTAACTACCAGGGATGCAGACTGGCAGAGATGTGCTGCAGGAGCTTATGGATGATGGCTCTATAGGTGCATAGTACTGCGTTTTTTTGCCTCCTGAGGCCAAGTGAGTTCCAACCTATAATTGATTATAGAGTACAATGTTGTGTAGAGTAGGGTGCACCGGGTATGAATCTGAATGCCCAATGATAAAGGGTATCAAGCTCAGAAAGGGCCACACAAGTGCTTTGCCCGTACAGAAAATCAGCGTAATCCAAAAGCGTCATGAAGGTGGATTGGACCAACCATTTTTTAGCCTCTAAAGTAAGAAGGTGTCTGATATGGAAGAAGAGGCCAAGTCTTTGTTTCAATTTTTTTGATAGTTCCTCTATGTGATCTAGAAAGGACAGCCTGGCATCTGTCCAAACACCCAGGTATTTAAATGTAGCCACCTAATCCAGGCATTCGCCCAAAAGTGTGATTACCTGATGGACCTTCCCAGGGGTGTCATGTTTGGGTGTGGTGACTGAAAGGGCGAAAATCATAGCTTTTGTTTTTTTCACGTTTAGGAGCAGCTTTAGATGCAGTAAATTTTCCTGTAGGAGAACAAAATCACTTTGAAGGTCCTTATAGGCAGACTCAAGGTTAGGCCTATCTATGTAAAGCACCGTATCATCGGCGAAAAGGTGTATGTTTGCTGATTTGATCCCAGCATTTATATTATTTATATAGATAACAAATAATAGTGGTCTAAGAATGAAACATTGGGGCATGCCTCTTAGCAGAGTTTTCATCGGAGAGAGGGCACCATCTGCCTTAACCTGTTGTTGACTATCAGTTTGAGAATGATATTAGTGCCAGGTTGTCAACCCCTATGTTCCTTAGTGTGCCCAGCAGTAGGTCATGGTCCACTGTATTGTACGATTTGCTAAGGTCGAGAAACAGTGCACATACATGCTTTTTGGCATCCAAGACATTCAGCCAGTCGTTTGTGACCTTAGCAAGCGCTGTGACAGTGCTATGGCAGGACCAAAATCCAGATGGAATTGGATTTAGTATGTTATAATTCTCAAGGTATGTTCTCAACTGGACATTAACCACCTTCTACAATAGTTTGGATAAAATGGGAAGACAGGATATTGAGTGATAGTTATTTAGATCACAAGTATCTCCAGATTTACAAAGCGGGATAACATGCACAATCTTCCACATGTTGGGGAGAGTGCCCTGGGATAGGGACATGTTAAAAATATGGGTGATTGGAGGGGCCAAGATAAAATTACCTAGCTTAAGGAAATAGTTCTCTACAAGATCGGCACCAGCACTTTTCCTATGGTCTAAATGCAAGAGTAAGTCCTCAGCTTGTTTAATGGTGACAGGACAAGATGAGAAAGCAGTGAAAGGGGTGGATGTTGGCAAGTGCGGATTATCAGAACAAGAACTACACAACAGAGTATTTGCTGGAGAGGTGTCAAAAGCCAGCCCTGCAGTGGCAAAGTGATTATTAAGGAGCTCGAGTACTGTATGCTTGCCAGCAGTAGTAGTGCTGCCAACAGTGAGTTTTTGTGGCATTGAGCTAGCTGAGCTGTAGCCTTCTATGTCCTTTTAAGTTTTCCAGAACTTATTTGCAGAGATGCTGGAAGATTCAAGTTCTGAGTGAAAGTAGTTCGCTTTTTCGGATCTTACTAGTTTGGTGCATTGACTTCTAATGGTTCTAAAGACTCCCAGTCCACATGCAGCTTGGTTTTTCTTGCCTTCTTCCAGAGTGCATCCCTTTGCAACAATGCACTTTTTAGACTAGTCGTGAACCATGGGCATGTTCGCTTGACAGTTCGCATTTTAACAAGAGGAGCATGTTTATTAATAGTCCCGACTAGTATAGCTTCAAGAGCCTCGTATGCTTCAACCACTGATGGTGCTAGATAGGACTCCTGCCAGTCTGCATATTGCAGGTCATGGAGGAATGCATTGGGGTCAAAATTCCACCTGCTTCTCTTGGATAAATACCTAGAGGATGAGGCTGCTTTGTGTACTGATCTTGTGCAAGCAAGCAATCACACAATGGTCACTAAGATCATTGAAAAATACACCAGAGTGTGTGAATAGGTGTGGTTTACTCACTAAGATAATGTCCAACAGAGTGCTACGTTCAGGGTTCCTTGTGTTAGGATGAGTGACTTCATTAATAATTTGAGTAAGACCAAAATTGTTGCAAAAGTCTTTTAGGGATTTGGATGCTGCCGTTAGCCAGTCCAAGTTAAGATCTCCTAAGATGATTGTCTCGGAGGATACCGAGTCCAAGATAGCTTGTAAATGGCTCAAAAGTTTTGTGGAAGGGGTCCTATAGCACCCAATGATACAAATAGTGACCGCCTGAGACAGTTGAACCTTTAATGTTAAGCACTCGAATTCCTTGAAGGTTGACATTGAATCAGCTGCGGTAGCCGAGAACTTATCCCAAATATAAATGGCTACCCCCACCTCTCATTATCCTGTCTGTTCTAAAAACTTTATATGAGGGAATATTAATCTTGTGGCCTGGGGTGGAGGGTCTCAACCATGTTTCTGTAATTACTAATATGTCCAGTATAGCATGGTTGGCCCAGGTGTGTATAGCATCCATCTTCCTTAATAAACTGCAAGCATTTATGTGCATTAGAGCTAGCCCCTTCAATTGGGGTAGCTCGAACAGCGCAGAGATGGGAAAAAATGGGCTCAGATTTAGTTCAACATTACCGGCACAGATAAGTAACAGCATGAGAAGCTTTTTTAAGGCACTTAACAATAGGCGAAACAGATGAGTTCTACCCCTTTTATGGCGGCAGTAAGAAGTGTTAGGTGATGTAATTACAAGTGTGACTAGAGGGCCTATGGAAGCATACAAGAGGGTCCTAACAGATAGGAGAAGTGTATATGAAGGCAGGTGATTGGGCAAGGAATGGTTATGGTATCAGAAGTCAGTAGTGAACCTGAAGCAAGCAGGTACCAGAGTTAGGGAAACCTTGTCCAGCTTGAGCAATAATAAGGTACCATGGTGTAATGAACAGTATGGGTGAATCCATAAACAATGGGTAGGTAATGACGTGGGGGGTACCAAGAGCTTGTCAAGGGCACATGACAGCAGGCCTGCAATGCAACCCAGCAGTAGAATTAATGACAGCATTTTTGAAGAGAGTTCTGAGAGCCCAGATACTAGAGCAGCTGTTACCAGAGAGCATTGCCCCAAGTACAAGAGCTGGCAGAAATGTTGGCCCACCACTCAGGACAGCCAGCAACTGTTCCTAGGCAGGGCAGGTACACTACAGGAGGATTTGGCCGTAGTGCGACCAATGAATGAGCAGCTTTTACCAAAGGGGAGGGTATCAAGTGTATTTAAACAGTTCTGGGGTGGGGGGGAGGAGGGAGAAATTTCATCCAGAGGATAAAAAGAAAGTCTCTCTAGGGTCTCCTAAGGCAGAGCTATGCAGCTAGGAGTTGGCTACTGAGCACAGTAAATGAGAAGCAGAGCTGTAACTGCAGCAGCCAACAGTGTGCTGAGTTAAGTAGCATCAGCCAATTAGAGCTCCAAAGTTCTTCCCCGGGCTCGTCCAGGTTGCTCACCTGTAAATTTGCTTAGGGTAGTGGACGGAGGAGTCGGGGTGGCTGGGTAGGCAGAGGAGCCATGGGCATGGGAGCGAGGGTGAGCCTAGCCAAAGGGCTACCTGCAGAGAGAAAGAGAGGGCAGCACTCAAGTAAAGGCATACACAAAAGCCGACAATCCTGCATAAAAGACTTGTTGAATCACTAAATGGTTGGCGGGGGTTGGATAACGGGAGGTGATTAAGGAAAAATAGGTGCTAAATCGGAGGGAGTGGGCAAACAGCAGAAAGTCAGGGAAGGAACATTTGGATAGCACCAACAATTCTGCTTCCATACAGACTACACCAGGGATGTGGGAAAAAGGTCCAGGAATTAATTTAAATTCGCTGCCAAGCACCACAGTAACAGCGCCGTCAGCCAGGACTATCCTGTAGCACCAAGGATGAAGGAGGAGGACATAGAATAAACAATAAGCAAGCCACTGAGTGTGGAGGCAATGGGAGCAGAGTTTAAAAAAGTTTAAATATGCAGCCAAGTGCACTGAAACAACACCGCTAGCCAGGCAGTGATAGCTACTAGAGAACCTTGGGCAACAGCAGAACAATTAAACATTACCCTACTACAGTTACACCAAAATAACAGTTTCCCCACAAATAGCCCACGTTGCATTGAATCCCCACAGAGTGTAAATCACAAAATTTCAGCCAGAGGATAACAAGAAAGTCTCTCCAGTGTCTTCTAAGGCGGAGCTATGCTGTTAGGAGTCAGCTACTGAGTGCAGCCAATGAGAGACAGAGTCGTAACTGCACCAGCCAATAGCATGCTGAGTTAAGCAGCATCAGCCAATTGGAGCTCCAAAGTTCTTCCCTTGGCCAGGTTGCTCACCTGTAAGTTTGCTTCGGGCAGCGGATGGAGGGGTTGAGGCAGCCAAGCAGGCTGAGGAGCCACAGCCATGGGAGCAAGAGTGAGCCCAGTGAAAGGACTGCCTGTAAATTTGCTTCGGGAAGCAGATGAAGGAGTTGGGGTGGCTGGGAAGGCTGAGAAGCCATGACCATGGGAAGGAAGGTAAGCCCAGCCAAAGGGCTACCTGAAAATTTGCTTCGGGCAGTATAATGGAGGAGTCAGGATGGCCGGGCAGGCTGAGGAGCCAAGGCCATGGGAGCAAGGGTGAGCCCAGCCAAAGGGCTACCTGTACATTTGCTTAGGGCAGCAGATGGAGGAGTCAAGGTGGCTGGGCAGGCTGAGGAGCCACAGAAGTGAGGTTGAGCTCAGCCAAAGGGCTACCTATAAATTTGCTTCAGGCAGTGGATGGAGGAGTTGGGGTGGCTGGGCAGGCTAAGGAGCTGTGGCCATGGAAGTGAGGGTGAGCCCAGCCAAAGGGCTACATATAAATTTGTTTTGGGCAGCAGACGGAGGAGTTGGGGCAGCCGGGCAGGCTGAGGAGCCATGGCCACGGGAGCAAGGGTGAGCCCAGCCAAAGGGCTGTCTGTAAATTTGCTTCAGGCAGTGGACAGAGGAGTTGGGGTGGCCAAGCAGGCTGAGAAGCCGAGGCCACGGGAGTGAGGGTGAGCCCAGCTAATGGGCTACCTGTAAATTTGCTTTGGGCAGTGGATGGAGGAGTCAGGGCAGCTAGGCAGGCTAAGGAACCATAGCCACGTGAGTGAGGGTGAGCTTGGTCAAAGGGCTACCTGTGAATTTGCTTCGGGCACCAGATGGAGGAGTTGGAGTGGCCAGGCAGGCTGAGAAGCTGTGGCCATGGGAGAGAAGGTGAGCCCAGCCAAAGGGCTACCTGCAGAGAGAAAAAAAAATTACTCCTGCCATGCTCATGAGATGGGGTAAAAAAATAAGTGTGTTGACAATGTGGGTTGAAAAAGTAGAACAAGGAGTGATGTTCACTGTGGCAGCGCAAGTAAAAGCAACTGCTCTTAACAGACTGCTTGCATTGACCAGTCTTTTTCCCAGCAAAATTTGTTCTGATCACTGGGATGCTTTCTGAGGGCTGTTCATATACAATATAGAATATACAATGGATCTGGTGCTGTATTTATTTAGTAGACCTAGATTAAAACACTTTTTGTCAGTTTCTTTACACCAATATCTGGTCCTCATAAGACACTGAGTTCTTGAGAGCAGGGGTGTTAACAGTTGTAGTCACACTGTGACCAAGAAGCAGCACTAGCAGTTTAAGACAACAGTGTATTGGTTTAATTGAGTATAATATTGTACATGAACACCTCCACAAAGCATCACAGTGCTCAGGACACTAAATTTTGCCAGAAAGAAGACTGGTCAGCACAAGCAATCTGCTGAAAACAGTTGATCTCACTTGTGCTTCCAACTGAACTTCATTCCTTGTTTGGTGTCAGAGGCAGACTCAAATGGAGAATATAGCTGAAAATGAAAATGTGGAAATTGGTACAGATAGAGTCAGAGGATGCTAATATAGCTAATATAAGTGCAGTGCTGCAGAATTCTGCAGTAGAGTTACTGCAGTAAACAATGGAATTTCAATGGGAGTTAATCCCTTTTGTCATGCAGTAAACCTATCACACTGTGCTTCATCTTGGAGAGCTTGACTGTATCTATGTAAAGAGTAAAAAGATGATAGTAGCCTTATAAATTTGAAAACATGAAAATGTTAATATGAATATATAATGAATGAAAACTGTGAATAGTCAAAACTATTGACATTGATGTAATGTCATATTTTTTGCAGAATAGCAGTGTATAGTTTTGGTCATATGTATTTCTTATATTTAAATGTAGGGACAATACCAGTATGTTGGGGAGAGAAGAAATTGGAGGGGGAGGGATAGAAAGCAAATAAGGGTGAGCAGGTAATGTGAATGATGATGAATGGCTGGGTTTTGCAAGAGCAGGGATCAGGGAGTGGGAGAGAAAGCAAGTGGTGCAGGGCTGAACAGATATGTCAAGAAAGGGGACTGTTGTGGAGGAAAGAGATGGGATAGACAAGAACTGGAAAGCAAGTGCTGAGAGTGGTTCATGTACAATGATAATAGCATCATATTAGGGCTGGAAAAGGGATTAAAAAATGCATGAAATTAATTGCAAAAAACTGTGTTAGTGCATGAGTTAGGGTTCAACTTAACTCCAGAAAAGTAAGGAAATGTGGTGTTAGGGTTTCCAACCCTAACCCCCCAACCCCCAAAGCAGCAAAATAACAAGACCACACAAGCAACCACAGAGACATCATCAGCTAAGGAAAACAACATACAGCTGTTTCCAGATGACACAAATGTCATAGCACTGCTGTAGTACCTTCATGGCTTTGTATCTGTGGTAGAAGTAGGTAGAAATGGAGGACAGAAGAGACAGAGAGGAAGTGGAACACAGAGGGTAATGTGAAAGATTGTTGAAAGAGGTAGGATAGGGTTTAGAGATGGAAAGGGGGAGAGCATTGAGACCTTAGGAGCTGAGAAAAATTCAGGTATGTCTGATGGGCAGGGCTATCCTGACACTGTAGATGGTGCCCATTTTTATGTTTGCTTGCATGCATGTGCAAGAAACATGTAACAAGTTGCTGGAGTAGCAGGTTGTGGAGGTGTGGCAGTGTTGGGGCCAGTGCTGCCACTGCTTTTTGGGGCTTGTCTCTGTGGAACCAATGAATGAGCATGCTGTCTATGACAGCAGCTCAGAAGCGTGCCACCAAATTGAAAGAATTTCCCCGCTGCAATAAGGGAGCACCCCCTCATTGCAGGGTATGCCTTGCCTGGTGTGACATTTCAATAAACATGGTGGCTGTCACCATCTGTCTCTCACAGCCCCATAAAAGCCAACGCTGAGGGTGACCAATCCCCCTGTCAGCATGCCCTCTCCCCAGTTCATTTGCCAACTGGGGGAGCTCAATCTCCATTGGCATTATGTCCCTGTAGTTGAATTTGTCTGCCAAGGAGGTGCCCAATCCACCTTGGCATCATGCCCCCCAAACACAGACCCATTTTCTTTGCTGATGGGGTGCCCAGTCCCTGTCAGCTCCAGTCCCCCCAAAACACCCAGGTGGCACACTGTGAGCCCACCCCAGTGTGCCAAATATACCTGAAAAAAAGAAAACCTTCCCGCAAAGTTTTTTTTTACCTGTAAACAAGAAAATGGTCCCTCACTGTCTGTTGCATTGCAGCCCCTCCCCCAAACTGAATCCACCCTCTGAGCACCCACCTCCCTGCACCCCTCTCATCCCATACTTACCTCTAGAGGTCTGGTGCCAGGATCTTCGGTGGAGCGGGAACACATCTGCACTCTTCAAAACTGACCGTGAACTGAAGAAATGCCAGTAAGCTCTATAATGGCATAAATGGGGGAAGGGGTCAACTTAGGTGGCTATCTTAGCTATTTTTGTGACTTTTGACACCAAATTTTCAACATGGGGTTCTTGGGACCCCACTTCATGAACTCAGTCACTGTCATGTCGTTATTCGGTCCCGAAAGGTGATTTCGCCATCACTGCGCAGAATCACCTTCTGGAACCAATTAACATAATGACAGTGTCACTGATCATGGTGGGCTCCCAAAAAGCCTATGTTGTAATTTAATTGAAAAATTCAAAAAATGACGTGATACAGTGTGCGTTGTGCAGTTCCACATACGCTCGTGGCACCGAAATTGTAATATTTTCACTCCAGATTTTTAACATTGCCATTTTCCACCTCCTTATGAACAGTACAGCTGTCATTTTTCACATTCTGCCCAAAATGTGTTTGCGCACATCTGGCGCACAATGGTGCAGTTGCTGTGTGAAATCAACGTTCAGGACAGATTAAGAAAATCACAGTGACAGTGTTCATAAGGAGAGGTTCCAAAAAGCTCATGTGGCAAATTTGGTGAACAAAGCCCAAAAAATGACTGCGTTACCAGCGTGCATTGTGCAGTTTATACACACGCTCGTAACTTCACCAATTTTTTATATTTTTACTCCAGATTTTCAACATCGTCATCTTTGCACACCGCGTTATGACAGCTGTTATTTTTTCACATCCTGCCCGAAACATGTTTTCGCACCTGTGGCACACAATGGGTGCAGTCACTGTGTAAAATCTACGTTTGGGACAGATAAAGAAAATCATAGTGCCACAGTTCATGAGCGGAGCTCCCAAAATGCCTATGTTGAAAATCTGATGTAAAAAGTTCCCCAAATAATTGCATTATGGGTGTGCATTGTGCAGTTTCTACGTACTCTTGTGACTTCAACAATTTTTTTATATTTTCACTCTTCAACATTACCATTTTTTTACACCTCCTCATGAACAGTACAGCGGTCATTTTTCACAACCTGCCCTAAATGTGTTTTCGCACCTGTGGCACCAAATGGCACAGTCACCGTGCAAAATCACCTTTTGACAAACGAACTGATAGTGTCACTGTTCATGCGGTGGGGTCACAAAAAGCCCATGCTGAAAACTTGGAGTGAAAATGCCAAGAAGCGTCCAGGGCATTAGGGTTTCCGACCATAGCGCCCTACCCTATAGGGACTGACAGGCGTCAGGGATGTGACTTTGGATTGTCAACAGTAATACTCACGGCATTCCATCCTCACCCCCCACCCTGCAGTGAGTGAAAGGCATCGAGGTGTGCCTTTGGACTCTTTGGCTCCAAAGTTCATACCATTCTCCTATACTGCACCCATTTCAGTGTATTTCCTCATGGAATGGGGTGAGTGTAAAGCCTGAACACCCCAAGGCACACCTTGACACTTGTCAGTGTCTGCAGGGTAGGGTGAAGTGAAATGGCATGAGCATTATGGGCGATGATCCAAAGGCACACTCCAATGCCTGTCCATCTCTGCAGGGTAGGGGTAGGGCTGGCATCAGTTCAATATTTCTCTGCCATTCCTATTCTGCATCTGTCTAACTCCTGCACTTCCAGTGCTAATGCCAGCAAGCAAACATTCGGCATTGACAAATGCTTGTTATTTAAACGCTGTTCATTCAGTGGTGGTGGGACTTCATGTCAGTGTGTAGCCCTGCCCCCACTGAACGGAGCTGTGCATGTTTTTTTTTTGTAAAAGGCCCTTTGACTGCCATTAGCCACATCCAGCTAAAGATTAAATACATGTTTCTGATACCAGGGTGCCCACCTGACTGCTGGTTCAGGCCCCCACTCCATTTTTGTCATTTACTGCCCCCAACACAAGGGTGCCCATTCTGTGGTGCAGATTAAGTCCCCCTACCTGCCCAGTTAAAATTCTGACACCAAGTTGCCCAATCCCCCATGCTGGTTAAGTTCCCCCACCCACCCACCAACCCAATTAATGCTTTACTTATGTTTAATCTGTTGTTCTGTATTTTGTATTGTTTTTTATTGTACTTGGATGCAATTGTAAATGAGAGTATTTCTCACAATTTGCTATCGAATAAACTGATGATGATGATGAAGATTATGAATTGAGATGTCAGCACTGGGGTGCCCAATACCCAGTGCTAACTTCATAACTCCCAAGCCCTGCCCACTGCAAGTGTGCAACACTGGTGTGCCCACACCCGGTGTCATCAAACAAAAAAACTGACATTGGGTGCCCAGTCCCCAGTGTTGGGTACCTATCAACAAAAAAACTGTCGCTCATAGTCTTTTTTCCCACTAAAATAAAGAAAACTATGCATCAATTTTCTTTTGGGGCTCTCTTTTCCTCACCCACCCCACCCCATCCACCCACTCAATACCCCCACCTCCTACCCCCACACCCCTCACTCACCTAAAATCAGTCCATCATCATAGATCAAGTTCCAAGCTGAAAGACATTCTCCTCCTGGAACTGTGACTGAACTGAAGAAATCAGGTAAGTGCAGTTAATTTATTTCCATGTTATGAACTCTTCATAACTTAGTTATTTATTAATATTTTTCCCCGAAACTTTCAGTGTGACCTTTTAGGGACCCCACCTAATGAACAAGGTAGATGAAATTTTTAAAATCTGGACCAAAAGATGATGTTTTATTTGTTCTGCAATATTACCATTTGGGTGGGATTTGAAAATTTTCACCTACCGGGTTCATGAGGTGGAGTCACTAGAAGGCCATGTTGAAATTTTGGGGTCAAATATTAAAAAACAACGTGGTTAAGACACACTTAATTTTTTCAATGCTTTTGCATAACTGGTAATTAAAAAAAAAAGTTCTAAAGAAATGTCATGTGCAGAGCTGACCATTGGCTGTAGCATGTTACTATTCTGTACCAGTGACCTAAGTTTGGGGGTTAGTTCAGTGAGCTAGTTGGATGGTCCTAGGCTGGGGAGAAGTCATTGCCATGAGGCAGCACTCCCAACCTGGGGAACGACAGTGCAGTGTTGGCTGCATGGGCAACAATTAACCATTCCATTACCTTCAAGAGTGCAGAAGAGAAATTAGTAAAACAGACAAGTAATGAATTGTTTGAAGACTCCTAAGCTCCTTGTGAGAAACAAGTTAAGCAATGAGAAAACTGATGATTTGTTTGTGGACTTCTACGCTGTTTTAGAGATACAGAAGATTGGAAGGGAAAAGATTTAAAAGGAAGACTATTAAAAAGACAGCACCACATTTTTGATGAATTTAAAAAATTGAACCAAGCTCCCTGATGAAGGGGTTTCCCGAAACGTAGGACAAGTGTGTCTGGATGTTACATGAAATGTATTTAAAATTATGTAATAGTTGGGTGAGTGGGCTGTTTATGTCAATCTCCTTATGTAAGTAACCACATAATGAAGAGAACTCTTCTCCAGCATACTGCCCAGACGGCCCTGCACTTCCATCGCCAGATGGGTTCCTGGCAATCCTTGTTTGTATCTGTTTCTCTCTGGACCCTGTACTTCTACAGCCCCCCAGACTGCCCCATGGATCCTTTGCATCCATAGTTACATGGAAGTATAGTGTCTGGAGGGCCTGCACTTCCACAAGCAGACTCTTCCCTTGGTGCAGGGCCCAGAGGGTCCTGTGCATCCACACCTGCACGAATGAGAATATGATTCCACTATAACAAAAAGAAAGGAAATTCATTGCTAAAAATTATATTAATGCAGACATTAGGGTAGAAGACTGCAAAGTGGATAAAGTAAGGAAATGAAAAACCTTAAGGTTTTGAGTCTTGGGAGTCTTGGTGAATCGGTGGTGTGATGTTCCATGGGGTTATCAACCCTAATGCCTAACCCCTCCCCTAAACAAACAAACATGATTTCTTGCTTTCTGCAGGGCCTAGAAGACTATGATGGATTCTGTTGGCTACATGTGATGAGACCTATTTATCTGCCTTCAAATAGTATATGCCTGTGAGTCACTGGTTTGGAGCTGTACCTTGTTCTTAGGACAGGAGGCTGTGGGTTGGGAGGAGGGTGTGGGCATTGGGGTTGATAACCCCAAGGAACATCAGCTGTTTCTGTTTGTTTTTAGCTACATAAGAGCAGTTTCCCAGTCTTGCTTTAGGATGCCTCAGTCCTAAAAAGAGAACATCACATGGTCTATGCTGAGCCTGAAATAATGCTTACATTTGTGGTCCAGCTTTCTGTAAGAACTTGGTTGAAGAATTTGGTGGTGTTGGGATTGTCACTTGTTGTGGAGTATTGTGGACCACTGGGTGAGAGAGAGGATAAGATGCACTGAGACATTTATTGATTCTATTAAAAAAATGTACAACCTGCAACTTTTGTTGTTGGGGTTGTAGAGAAAAAGGAAATATACGCTAACAACGTACCTGTTTTGTACTCTCCAGGGTCGTGACAGAAAATAGGCATTAACTATGTCTAGCACACTTACCCAGTTATTAAAAACAAATAAATAAATTTGTTATTTTGGTGTGGGGCTCAGAAACAAACAGAATCTGAAAATAAGTCATCTTATGTTGTTAAAACAAGGATTTAGAGTTGACAAAGAAGTGTTTTGAAATTTGAAATTCTGGTGCATGTATGGTGACACATGAATGATCTTGGGAACAGTTTCAATTTTTAAACCAGTTCTATTTAAAATCTTCTTTTTAGCCTAGGAAGAAGAAACTGTGTCTTATATTACAGTAGTAAGCCTGCTATTTTTTGAAATATTTTAATTGTTTTTCAGTGTACATACTTTTGGCCACTAGGACATTGACTGACTGTAACAAGAAGATGAAGAGAACATTGATTGCATATGCATATACATGGCCAGGAACATTATTTGTAGTAGGAATGGAAATGATTGTAAGCAATATTTTATTGAACTACTGCACATTGTTAGGGACTATTGCCCATTGTTAGGGATGTGGAGTGCCATAGCATGCAAATATTGACCAGAGTTGTTTCAGAATGTAATGGGAAAATATTGACTCCTCAGAATGAACTGCTAACTAGCAGTAGCAATGAAGACTATGCATCAGTGTGGGGCTGGGTCCATGTAATTCGCATGTACCTGGCCTGTGAAGCTCCGCACCTGCAGACAGGTACATGGTGCACAGTATGCACTACCGTGCAGCTCCACAGGATGCCTGCCCATGGCCTCACCCTGTAGCGTGCTGCTGCATGGGAGGCACACAAGTGGGCATCCAGTTGGATGCCCGGCCTGGGTCACTGAGTAGATCATCTGCTCCATGCAAGCAGGGGATTGTGGGAAGGCACAGGAGGGACATAATGAATGTTTACAGGAGAGTGCCTAAAAGGTTGCCCCGGCCCTCCTTGTCTTCCCAGATGGCTGCGGCATCATGGTGGGGGGTCTGCTGCAGCTGGTGGTCAAAATCTGAGTGGAGGAGCACAATGTATATGGCAGGGTCCCTGCCTGTGTATCCTGTGTCCCCCTCTCCAAGAACTCCATGCCTTTGTGAATGGTGTGGAGGGAGGGTATGCCCTCAGACACACTCCCAGACTCGCTGCACATGTAGCTGTGCAACCGGTCAGGGGATCCAGTGTGGAAGGACATGTGACCCTTCTATGTATGTGCACAGCAGTCCACAGGACTCCCAATGTGCAGCAGTGTCTCTTAAGATTGCCTATGCATTATGGATCTGCGGCACATAGGCAAGCCTCACGATGGTGCATAGACCCCAATGTGACTATTGGAAGTCAATAGTTCATCCTGAGAGTTCAAGAATTTCCCACTATATCCTGAAACAACTCTTGTCAATCTCTGTTTTATTAAACCATGTCCAAGTTATGTCCCCTCCACCACTGTACTGCAGGTTACTTAGAATATATGCTCCCTGGTATTCTAATGGCCCCCTCTTTCCACTCCCTAATAGTCTAATAGCCTGTTCCTCCACTCTATCATGATTTCATAAAATATATTTTTTCCTGGTAGACTAGAGCCCCCATACGTACACTCATGATTTAAAAAAAACTATTTTACCAGGTAGTCTAGGGCCTCCTCATGACTTAAAATAAATATTTTCTCTGTTGGTTCAGTGGCCCAATCCCTCCCTCCCAGTTCAGTGATTGCTTTCCTGCTCTCCAACCAATCCAGCACTGAGACTATGTCCAGTACTTACCCTCTGCTCAACTCTGCTGTTTCATGCAAGATACTGACTTGCGTTATTGAAATAACTTGAGGACTTTACATTCAAAGGTTACTTGAAGCCGCACAGGAAAGGTGCCACCTGCAGAAGGTAAAGCCAATCCATCAGTGCTGCCGACTAATCTGTGACTTTCCTGATCAAGGCCAGATTTCCTGTGGAACAACCACAAGGGCTACTGGACTTGCAATGGACTTATTAAATTCCAATGCTTTTGCAGCACTCAATCATCTGTCAAGTGACAGACCTCCAGGCCTACTTAATGTTGATTGACATCTCAACTGACCAGTCAGGAACTGCCATTCCCCAGTGAACAGTAGGGGCTCTTCCAGAACCAGTTCATGCTGCAGGTGTCTGGGGTGAAAAGCAGATGGCGTGGGTGACAGAACTGGGGGAAAAGTGTGTATGTGTGTGTGTGGGGGGGGGGGAGCTGAAGTTTAAAAGGACACAGTGTAAGAGAAAGTTTTTTCAAATCACTTTTTTTTTTACACAGAAATACTGTATTAGCACTTTTTAAAATACAGAGCACACGAGAAATACTGTATCACACTTATTCAGAAAGACAAATTAAAAAATCATTCTGAGAGTCTTTGGTCTCATGACTTCAAAAGGAAACAAATGGAATCTTAGCATCATGTCAAGTCTACTCCGGCAGTTGCCTTGATATAGCAGTGAGCTTGACCATTTATACTGACTCCATATGACCAAAGACTCCAGAAGTGACTTGCAGCTTTGCATGTTTTTAATAAAAGACGCATAACAGCTACAATTCAGTTATACATTTGTACTTCTGGATAAGAGTCTATTTATTAGTACATCAACAATGGACAGAAAAGCAATCCTGGAAATCTTTAATGCCAAGAAAACAGTCTCTATGACTTTTGGCACAAGGCAGAGACTCACCAGGCTAAACCACCTACCCACCTTCCACACCCTCGATGGGACTGTACTAGAGGACACATCCTCTTTCAGGTACCTAAGTGTCTGGTACCTCAACCTCTCAGTGCATATTGATGCCATTCTGAAAAAACTTCGGCCCAAACTTGGTGCTCTTTTCAGAAACTGCAGCTGCATCCTGCTTATGGCCAGGCGTGAGCTAGTACTGAAGATGATCTTACCTATAATTGACTACTGTGACATAGTCTACAGTGTCACCCCTCAGTCCTCCCTAGCCAGACTGGATACTCTCTTCAACTCCTTCTGCCGCTTTGCTCTTGATGCCCCTCCCCTCACCCACCACTGCGATCTCTACCACTCTCTCAACTTTTTTATTCTCAATAACCGTCATGCACTCCATGGCACCAAGTTTATCTCTAAATTCTGTCTCAGTTCTCTCCCTCCATATATCTCCTCCTCCCTATCCACCCCTCCACTCTCTAAGATCCAACGACTCCTGTACCGTGGCAATCCCAAGCCACTCACTACTTCTGGCCAAAATGCCTTCTCTTACCGCCTGCCTAAACTATGGAATGCTCTTCCCCTCAAATCCGGCACTCCTCCATCCTAGGCTCACTCACATTGGCCTTACTTAACTACTTAATCTCCAGCTGTATATGCACATGACCCCCTCCTGGCTTCATGGCACTCTGCTCCTTTCTGCACTTCTTGCCCCCTAGCACTTTAGTCGCTAAATTACCACCTTAGCTCTAATCCTTCCGCTTACACATTCCCATCCCCAAGTAACCCCTAGTAACTTACTTGTACTCCTGTTAGTTGTATTGACTCTAAATCCTGTCAGGCACTAGTCTCAACTTCTGCCCGCCCTCTCCAGACCGGTGCTAGTACTCAACTCTTTGCAAACCTATGTACATATTTCACTCCTCTCATGCTACATTGTGGCTCTGATATGGTATAGATATTGTTCTTTATGTATGATGCCCTATCCTTCCCCTCTCTTACAATTAAACGGCTCTCCCACTGTGTTAAATTCACCTCCAAGCACTGGTTGGGTGAGCTCCCTTCCTACCTCACCTCTTTCTTTACAACACCCCCCCACCCTCTCATTCCCTTAGATCAACCAACTCTCGCACCCTAGTAGTCCCCCGGAGATCCACCCAAATCGGCCAATCTGGATACTCTCACCGCCTCCCAAAAATCTGGAATTCCCTTCCTCCTCAAATCTGGCACTTATCTTCTGCCTACTCCATCAGCTCTGCCCTCAATAATTACCTTGCTCCTAGCTGCTCCTGCCATGTCCCTCCCTAACTTCCTCCTGTAAACCCTGGACAAACCCTACCCCTCTACTGTCACCTTCATTTTACCCTGTGCAAACCCACCCAAATTCATAGCTCTCCTCCTCTTCCCCCAAACTGCTCCCCCTTACTGGCCTCCCTTAATCTCTCACAGAATGTAAGGGCCACTGAATGGTCTCCATGGGTCCCTTTCCTATCCCCCAAAGGGGTTGTATCTCTCATCTACTCCCTTCCCCCACCATCTTGAAGGGGTTTCTCTGGGACACTTCCTTATCCCCTTCACTCTGGTCCCACCAGCCCCCTTGCAGGTTCCTCACATCCTGAAGTGGTCTTTAGGGACATGACTCTTCCCCCTCCTCACCCACCTCACCACTGCCTCTCTTTTCCCCCTTTTCTTTCATGTAAGCACTTGTTACTTATTAACCCAGCACTTATTATTGTACACTCTTTTTACCTGTCATGTGCAATACTGTTGTAACACTGTTTGTAACATCTGCCTTACAACTGTATGTTAATGTTGAACTTATAACGCAAATGTTTAATGTCTCATTCCTAATGTACCCCTTCCCTCCAAGTTGCACCAGGAGACGAGTGACTTGTCAGTCAATGTGCCTTCCTGGTGAAACATTTCAATAAATAAATAAATAAATATGTAATCAAATATAGAACTTAATTCTCTGTATGCCCCTCTAAGTAGTATAACTGCCTATTATTTATTGTCTGGCTCTGCAATTGCCCTGGATGTGTACGATCTGTTCTCTGGCTATGTAACTGCTGTGTGACATTGAATGTACTGAAGCTGTTTACTTTCTGTATTTATCCCTCTACCCTGTCCCCCAGGACATGCCATGAGGTTAGCAAATTATTGCTCAGTGCACCTTTCCTGGTGAAACATTTCAGTAAATAAATAAATAAATGTAAGCTTAATTACAAAAATGATACAAGGGGAATCTAAAAATGAGGCATCAAATGTCCAGACTCTGCAAGGCAGTCAGTGTTATTCAGATCAAAAGGAATAGGTACAGGTATCCAACAGACAAGTGAATATATTACATTACCTCCTGATAAACAGTGGAAGCAGATTTGAACTAATGTTCATCATTCCACAAACTGGGGAGTATAGTGTTTTTTTTTTCCTTTTTAATTTTCAGTATACTGTACTAAGAGAGTATGATGCAATATATTCTAGGACATGCTCAAGAGATTCTAATGTGAAGAAAACTGACCACACACTCAAAACTGGGTATGTAGTAGCAAGCTGAGAAAATATTGGGAATCCTCAGTGAGAGGAGAGTATGGGGAAGACTTTAAGAATAAAGAATTATTTGAGGATATGGCCAACATTTTAGTAACGTTTACCAATTTAAAAATAGAAATAAAACAATTTATAAGATAATCGTTTGCCAGGTGCCTGTCAACAAGAGTAACTGAAAAAAATACAGAGAAACAACAATTTTCTATTCTAGTTGTTGCAGAACATTTTTTTTGTCACTAGTTGGTCACAAATTCAATCTAAACTGGAGGAGTGGTGGTGCATGTTTAATGTATCACACAGAGAAGCTGACATGCACTATGAGAGTGCAGAAAGAAGGTTTTGACAATAAATGGGCTCTACGGGTTGTATTTATCACCTCAAGAATGAGTACTGTGCTGACCTGCTGGCGCAGCGGTGAGCTCAAGATACACGCCGCGCACCGGTTCGGAACGGACCTGGACTGCTCGGGAGGGTCGCTGGGGAGAAGGATGAGCGCCCCACGGACTGCCTCCTTCCTCCAGGGGAGTGGTGGGTCAGTGATCGGAGCACTAGCGACTCCCGGGCGGAGGCCTGGAGCCACCAGCCACCGACATTAAGGACTTGTAGGCAGGCCAGGCGTCATTACATCATTGCACGTTCCCGCCTCCCCGGAAAAACCAGAAAATGGACGGCTGTCGGCCGCCCTACATGAAGCGCGCCGCGGCTTCAATTAGCCTCTCCAGGCCGGCCCTCCGGTTCAAAAATTAGTGTCTGCGGGGTGTTTCCCCCGGCTCCTCGCTGGGGTAAGCCGCTGGGTACCGCAGGGTTCGGAGGTCAGTTCTGGAGAAGGTGGTAGCACGGGCTGATAGTCCCGGGCGGTTGGCGGCTAGGCGAAGGAGGAATAAAGCATAAAAAAAAAAAGAATGGGTACTGTAAACTGCCATGGCTCTCTTTGTAGCCTACTCCCTTTACACCCTAATATGGAGTCAAGGGCCAAGGGGGAGGTAATAGCTGTGCAGACCAGCCAATTCAACACTGACTGCTTGGGGATGCACAGCCACTATGGCAGTTTTCTCAGTGGCTGAGGCTATGGACCCCTGGATCTGCAAAATGGGTGCCTTGGAATCTTTTAGGATTTTGTGCAGTGTGCATTCAGTCTACTTCCCAACCCTCACAGACAGACCAATGAGTAGCTATGGATGCGTGTACTGGACTAGGTGCAAAAGGAGCAGAGCACTGATTCATGACAGCTGAAGAGGCCCTTTCTTGGGCACAGGGGGTCTCAATGGTATGTGTGAGCTCAACACACCTATATGGAGTGCATATAGGGCTTCATGGATTGGATCCACAGAGTAATTTTACCTTTATGTAACTGTTTAGACCTGCCTGCTGAATGTGGAATTTTCTTGCCAGTTGCTGAAACTAAGACTCTTTAGGACTGAAACTCCTAATTTCTCTGCATTATCAAACTGAAGCAAGGAGACAGCCCACTGGCACAGCGGCAAGGCATCCTCTTGCAGTGCTGATATCCTGGTTTGGGGGATGGACTTGGGAATCGGATTGCGGGCGACGAGGAGAAGGACTGAGAGTCCTGGAGACAGCTCTCCTTCTCCAGGGTAGAGTGTCCGGTGCTCCATGAACCTCTGGTGGAGGCTAGAGGTTCCTCCACGGTCAGCGCCATCAATCATGAGGGGACAGGGCAGATGTACCATGTCATTGCTCGGCTCACCTCTGGGGAGCAGCATATTAAAAATGGCTGGAGATCCTACCATGATGCCCGCCCCCAGTCCTGCTATCCCTACCATACCTCCCGGTCCGGGCCAAGACAGTGTTCCACCAGTCAGCTCACCCCGTGGCCCCACGGGGGGGCAAGCCCAGGGAGCCATGTCGGCAGTGGTGATGCTGCTGGTAATCTGGATGAGTTTCGAGGGGGGGGGGCTGTATCAGTGGCCCCACCTTGTGGGGGCAAGCCAGGATGATTAGCGGCCATAGAGGTGGTGGTAAGAGGCGAGATCTGGGTGGATTGTTGCAGAGGTTAAGGGGGTAGCCAGCTAAAAAAAAAAAACTGAAGCAAGGGGAAAAGTGAGTTGAGAATAGTAAAGATAGAAACAGAAACATAGAAAATGTCAGCAGAAGGGGACCTGTGGTCCATCGAGTCTGCCCAAGCATGGTATCCTGGGACCTATTGTATACCGGTGCCCTGTCCCCCAAGATGTACAATCTAGCATTAAGCCATAGCCTTGTCACACATGTGTTTAAAACTAGATACTATCTTAGCTGCCACCACCTTGGGTGGCAGTCTGTTCCAAGGTTCCACAACTCTCTCAGAGAAGTAATACTTTCTGATGTCCCTCCTGAACCTTCCCCCTTTCAATTCCACTCATGGCCCCTTGTTGTAGAATTGGCATTCCTGTTAAAAAGCACACATTGTGGTACTTTGTTAATACCTCTAAGGAACTTGAATGTTTCAATCATATCCTCCCTTTCCCTCCTAGTCTCCAGTGAGTACATGTTCAAAGCCCTAGCCTATCTTCATAGGTGATTCCATGGAGGCCCTGAATCATTTTTGTTACCCTCCTCTGGATCACCTCTAATCTGTCAATGTTCTTTCTAAGGTGAGGCCTCCAGAACTGGACACAGTACTCTAGGTGTGGCCTCACCAATGACCAGTAGAGTGGCAGTATCGCTTCCCTGTCCTACTAGCTATCTCTCTACTAATACATCCCAGTACCCTGCTGGCCCTGCTGTAAGCCTTACTGCACTGACTCTGCTGCTTGAGGTCATCTCTAATAATGACCCCAGATCCTGTTTTTCAGCAGAGGCACTAAATTTGACCCTGTTTACCCAGTATTCAGTCTTAGGGTTAGCCCTACCCTGGTGCATCACTTTGCACCTCTTAGCACTGAATTTTAACTACCATATGTGTGCCCATCTTTCCAATTTCTTAAGGTCCTCCTGTAGCTCTCTGATTCCCTCCATTATGTTCACTCTTCCGCTGAGTTTCATGTCATTGGCAAACAAGGCAATGTTGCCATTTATAGTCTCACTGGTGTCACTAATGCATATGTTGAAAAGGACCAGGACCGATCCCTGAGGCACCCTGTTAGTGACATATTGTTTGGTAGATCTTACCACATTTACTGCCACCTTTTGTTTCATGCCCTTCAGCCAATTTTGTACCCACCTGACTATTTGCTCTGCTACCTCGAGGTCTTTTAACTTTTTTAAGAGGCACCTGTGTGGGACAGTGTCAAAAGCTTTACTGAAGTCAAAGTAAAGCAGATCCACCGTATAGCCCTTATCCAAATCCCCGGTCACGTGATCGAAGAAAGTAATGAGGTTTGTCTGACATGACCTTCCTGTCACAAACCCGTATTGTTTATTGTTCTGGAGGTGATTTATTTTGAGGTATTCCACCAGATATTGCTTAATAAGGGACTCCATCAGTTTACTGACTATTGATGTGAGACTGACTGGCTTATAGTTACCTGTCTCCTCCCTATCACCACTCTTATGGAGTGGCACCACATCTGCCACCCTCCAGTTACCCAGCACTACCCTGGATTCAATCGACCTATTGAGTAGGTGTGTGAGCAGGGTCACTAGCTCTTCTGCGAGCTCTCCCAGCACCCTGGGGTGCAAACCATCTGGGCCCAGTGCCTTGTCGGGTCTGATGTCTGAAAGGCCCTTCCTGACCCTTTCCGTGGTGAACTCCTGGCTGCACATTATCTAAACCCCTCTGGCCATAGCTCTGATACCACTGTCTGGAAGTGGGCCTTGTTCCTCCCTAGTGAATACTGAGCAAAAGTATTCATTTAGGGCATCTACCTTCTGCCTGTTATCCTCCAGTACCTCATTCCTAACCTTTAACTGAACTATTACCCCCCTTCCTTTTTTCGCTAATGTATCGGAAAAAGGTCTTCTCCCCTGTCTTCACTCCCTGTACAATCTGCAACTCTCTGGCTGCTTTGGCATCCCTCACCTTTTTCCTGGCCTCCCTGCTTTCCTGAATGTAATCCTCCTATTCCCTGTCCCCTTCTTGTTGCTTGAACACATTACATGCATTCCGGTTGGCCTTGTTTGCCTCTCTTACTGGAGGGGAGAACCACATGGGTCTTTTAAACCTACTCTTCTTTGTTATAGTCTTGATGCAGAGCCTGGTTGCCTCAAGAACTGCTCCCCAGATACCCTCCCATATTTTCTCTACCTCTGACTTGTCCCTAATGTTTGCTAATCTATCCCTCACTATCTGCTTTAGTCTACCAAAATCTGCCTTCTTAAAGCATAACACCTCCGTCTTTGAGGAGGTTTTTGTTTTGCCCACTGATATTTCAAACCATACTAAATTGTGGTTACTATTTGCCAAGGGCACTTCTACCCTCATGGATCTAATATCTTCTTTGTGAGGATCAGATCCAGGGTGGCCTATCCCCTGGTTGGATCCTTCACCAGTTGAAACAGTAGGCAGTTCTGGAATGCATCCAGCAAAGCCTCATTTCTGGCACTCTTGGCTACTGGAATCCTCCAGTCCACATCTGGCAGGTTAAGGTCCCTGCCCACCACTATGTCCCCTTTGCCTGCCATACTTTGTAACTCTTCTGCTAACTGTTCATCTTTCCCTTCTCTGTGCCCCGAGGGTCTGCATATCACCCCATGTGCAGTTTCCTTCCTACAGGGGTGGTTAGTTGAGCTCAGAGTGACTCAATGCCCACCCCACTAGTTTTGGTACTCACATCTTCAGTTGCTTTGATGCCCACCTTCACATAGAGGGAAACTCCCACTCCCCTCCCTTCCTGTCTGTCCCTTCTGAACAATGTGTAGCCTGGGGTGGCAAGGTTCCATTCATTGTTGCCTGTGGCCCAGGTTTCATTAATAGCCACTAGGTCAATCATTGCATCCACTATTACAGCCTGGAGGTCACCGATCTTGTTGCCTAGGCTCTTATTATTGAGTCAGACTCCTCGCCACAAGTTTGATGTGTGCCCCCTGTTGGCTGATTTTAGTTCCACTTTTTCCACAGATGCTCCCCTGTGCCACTTCGTGGATGCCAGTCCTTTGTTGTATGCTGCCTTTGTCTTAATGTGAATGGTGCTATTGTACCTACTCTCCGATTTCCTTTTTTGGAGAGGATTTGTCATGGCATGTTACTTGTTTCCATGGCTTAGCGCCTCCCCCCATCTATTTAGTTTAAATGGTCCAGGTACACTTCCACCTTCTGGGCCAGCACTCTTGCTCCCTCTACTGTGAGGTGAAGTCCATCCCATCTGAAGAGTGATCTATCCCAGAAGTTCCCCCATGATCCGATGAAATGGAAGCCTCTTGTCTGGCACCAGTCCTTTAGCCAGCTGTTGAATTCATCTATCTTTGTTGGACTAATTTTTTCCATACTGCTTTCCTTTCCCCACACTGGTAAGATTTCTGAGAATGCTACAGAAGTTGCAGCTGCTAAAAGCCTTTCTCCCAGCCTTTCGATAGTCTGTTTAGCTCAACCTTCTGGTCAGCCAGATAGTTGGTTCCTACAGTATGTGTACCATTACTCCTATGTCCCCTTTCTCTGTGTCCACAATTCCCCCAATGCGCTTGCAGTCTCTTGTCACTGAGGCACCGAGTAGGCATCTGAGTGTCACCATCTTCTGTTAGTACTTATGCAGTCTAGTTTCCATTCCTCTGACCATGGAGTTGACCAACCACGAGGATTTCCTTGATTTCATGCATGGCCTTCTCAGATCTGCTACTGGTTGCCTTCACTCTTTGTCCCCTTGATGGAACTAGCATCCCACTTAGGCTGGGATAACTTCTTCTTCTCTGCTAGGTGCTCAGAGTGGTTTGACATCCTAATTGGGGTGTTCCGAGCTGTGTTGTTCATGTCAATCTTCATTGGTTTTCCATGTCCTCCTCTCACCACTTTCCAGCCTCCTGGTCTTGAGGATCTCTAAGGTGTACTGCAGCTCAGATGACGACAAAGTCTTGCAATTTATTCCAGGCTGCTTCCAGCTGGGTCTGTAGGACATGTAACTTCTTGCAGGCTGGGCAATGACCTGATCTCCATAGGTGCTGCTTGGAGTTGAGTACGTGGCAGACTGTGCAGTGAAGTAGCCCCAAGCTGAACATTCCTGCAAGGTATAGTAGGTATGCTGAAGAGTTATTTCATTGTTGTTTTTTCTTTCCACTTAATAGCAGATCCTTATAACTACTTGTTTGCCCTTTGTTGTTGTTTTTTTATTTCTTTTTTTTTATTATTTGCTTTGCCCTTATGTTATAAATGTCTTGTTTTATATTGTGTCCTACATATTTGCTTTTACCCTTTTTATTTGCTTTATTTATTTATTTTATATTTATTTAGTACTCTTCCCCTGTTTCTTCCCCTTTGCACGATACTTATGACATTAATAATTTCCTGTATGCAGACAGGAAGTTGTAACCTACTAAGGCTGAAATGGATGAGGCAGAAATAGAAACATAGAAACATAGACTTTGATGACAGATAAGGACCGCTTGGCCCATCTAGTCTGCCCATGTCCCTACCTACAGGTTAGGCCACAGATCCTAGTTAACCAACAGCCTATTTCTTCCTACCCCCACAAGAATTGCCTTTTGTCTGTCCCATGCATTCTTGAATTATCCCACAGTTTTAGACCCCACAACCTCCTCAGGCTGTTCCATGCATCCACTACCCTCTCTGTGAAAAAATACTTCCTCACATTGCCCCTGAACTGGTCCCCCCCCATCTTTAAATTGTGTCCCCTTGTTTTGCACATCTCTTTTTCTGAAAGATGCTACCTTCTTGGACTTTGCTAATTCCACTGAGGTACTTAAACATTTCTATCATGTCCCCCCTCTCCCTTCTTTCCTCAAGGGTATACATATTAAGCTCCTTAAGTCTTTCCTCGTACGGCTTCTCTTGCAGACCCTGCACCATTTTAGTTGCCCTCCTCTGGACTGCCTCTATCCTGTCTATGTCCTTGCGGAGATGGGGTCTCCAGAACTGGACACAGTACTCCAGATGGGCTCTCACCAACTGTCTGTACAGCGGGATAACAACTTCCTGTTTTCTGCTGCTGATGCCTCTCCCTGTGCATCATAGTATAACCCCAGCCCTCCCTACTGCCTTCTCACATTGCTTGCTAACTTTAAGATCATCTGATATGATTACCCCCAGGTCCCTTTGCTTTTCTGTTGTTGTTACTACCCCCCACTGTGTATTCTTCCCCTGGGTTCTTGTTTCCCAGGTGCATTATTTTGCACTTCTTTGCATTGAATCCTAGCTGCCATACTTCTGACCATTCCTCCAACCTTGCAGTCCCTTCTCATCCTTTCCACACCTCCTTGTGTATCAACCCTGTTGCAGATCTTTGTGTCATCTGCAAAGAGACATACTTTTCCTTCCAGTCCCTCTGCCATGTCACTTATAAAGACATTAAAAAGGACTGGACCCAGCACTGAACCCTGCAGTACCCCACTAGTAACCCCTCTTTCTTCAGAGTGGATTCCATTTACAATTACCTTCTGTGTCCTGTTGTCCAGCCAATGTTTTACCCAGGCTACCACCATGGGACCCACTCCCAGGCTGGTTAATTTGACTATTAACCTTTTGTGTGGGACTGTGTCAAATGCCATGCTAAAGTCTAGGTAGGCCATGTCCACAGACCCTCCCTGGTCTACTACTTTGGTCACCCAGTCAAAGAAATCTATTAGATTCGTCTGACATGACCTTCCAGCTGTGAACCCATGCTGCCTTGGGTCCTGTGCCCCACTGGCCTCTAGGTACTCAACAATTCTTTCCTTCAGAAGTGACTCCATCACTTTCCCTACCACAGACGTCAAACTGACAGGTCTGTAGTTTCCAGCCTCTGTCTTGGTCCCACTTTGTGAAGAGGAATCACATTCGCCTTCCTCCAGCCCTCGGGTACCACACCATCTTCCCATGATTTATTAAAAAGAGTAGCCAGTGATTTCACTAGTTCCCCCCTTAATTCTTTTAGAATTCTGGGGTGAATTCCATCTGGCCCCATTGCTTTGTCCACCTTCAGTTTTAGGAGTTCTTACAGAATCCTTTCTTCTGCAAAAGGAGTGGGATCAACCTCCTATCAAGAGTGCTTCTGTTAATTGGATTAGGCACTTCCCCCTCCTCTTTTGTGAATACTGAGCAGAAATATTCATTCAGTATCCCTGCTTTTTCACTGTTCCCCTCTGCCCACCCACCGTTCATTCTATTCAGCCTCACTATCCCTCCCTTTGTCTTTCTACGCTCGCTGATGTACCTATAAAAGGTTATATCCCCCTTCTTAACCGAGTTGGCTATCTTTTCCTCAGTTTGGGTCTTTGCTATTCTGACTTCCCTCCCTCCGTCCTTCTGCCTTAACTGGTATAGCTCTCTGTTCTGCTCCTTCTGTGTTTCCTTATACTTCCTAAATGCTATCTTTTTTCCTGACTTTCCCAGCCACCTCTTTTGAGAACCATAGTGGCTTTTTCTTTCATTTTTATTTGTTTATTTACTTCACACAAAGGCTTGTTGCCTCTGTGATGGCAGTTTTGATGATTCCCCATTGTTGCTCCACCCCTCCTTCTAGCCTGTTTGCTAGTGCTTTTCTGAGGCACTCTCCCATCTTGCCAAAGTCAGCCCTTCTGAAGTCCAGTACCCTCACTTTTGTATGGCTTGACTCTGTAGCTGAGTTTAACATGAACCACACTGTTTGATGGTCAGTTGTTCCCAGATGGCAACCCACTGCTAGATCTGAGATCCTCTCACTGCCCCCATTTGACAGTACGAGGTCTAAGATTGCTCCCTCATGAGTGGGTTCTGAAACTAGATGTCTGAGGCCTGCCACCTGTAGGGCATCAAGAATGGCCCTGCTCTTGGATGTGGCTGCAGCAAATGTGCTTCAATTAACCTCTGGCATATTCAGGTCTCCCATCAACAGTATCTCCCCTTTCTCTACTAGCCTATGAATGCCTTCTATCATATCCTTGTCCATTCCCTCCCCCTGACATGGGGGTCTGCACACAACCCCTGTGCGGATTGTGGTGCCCTTTCCAGTCTCTAAGGTGACCCGCAGTGCCTCATCTCCTCCCTGTTTACTCTTTTGTTCAGTTGCTTTTATCCCTTCCTTTACATAGAGAGCTACTCCTCCCCCTCTTCTCCCCTGCCTGTCTCTCCTGTAGGTTATGTACCCTGGTATGTTAACATCCCAGTCATGGTTCTCTGTGTACCATGTTTCTGTGACTGCTACAATATCCAGGCATCCCTCTTCCATCAAGGCCACCAGCTCAGGGAGCTTGTTGCCCAGACTATGGGCATTAGTACTCATTACCCTCCATTTCCTGATGGCCTTACTCCTTTTTGCCCCATCCCTGTCCTTCTTGCCTTTGTCACTTTCCCCATTTACCCCTGCCCTTCTTCCTATCAACACCTCTATGTTGGTGTTTACCGCACTTACTACCGTGATTTTTTGGGGGGGGCTAGGATTTCCCTGCTCCTTTCCAGTGCCTCCCCCCTTGGCTAGTTTAAATGCTTGCCAATGAAGCATTTAAACCTATCACCTAGGATCCTGGTTCCCCTCCTGGACAGATGCAGCCCATCATGCCAGTATAGGCTTGCATCACTCCTGGTGGGCCCCAGTCCCCAATGAAGCCAAATCCCTGAGCTCCGCACCAGTTTTTCAACCACTGATTGAATCCCATGGTGCGGAACACCCTAGCCTCTCCTACACCATAGATGGCAGCACCTCCGAGAAGGTTACCGTGCGTGCTACTTTTCTTTTTTTTGAAATTTAAGAGATTTTTATTATATCATTAAATACACCAAACCAAGGGGGTAACCAGCCAGACATGAGGAATCGAATACATAAATGAAACAAAAAGTACATCCACCTTCAAAAACATAAGCCAATTAAGCCCCTTCCCCCACCCCACCCCACAATCACCCAAACCCACCCCATCCCCCAGGAGTGTGCAAAACAATAAGTAACAGAGGAGAGAGGGACAGTCTGAGTTAACGCGCTTCTTGAATACCCTATTTATACCAATTAACCACCCCGTTAGAATAAATATAATGCATATCGCTAACCCCATTTCCTATTAAAACCGGACATATTGTTACAGAGTCCTGCAATTAGGTGCTCCATTCTGAAAAAGACTGAAATATCATTTAACCATTCACTATAGGAAATGGTTAATTGGTCCATCCAATGTTTAACGACTAACTTTTTGACAATAATCGATATCAGTGCCATATGGAATCTGCGCTCTTTGACCGGAATACCAGAGTAAACACCCATCAGACAGACTTCAACTGTGAACAGGTCATCCAATCCCAACAGGGGATCCAATTTAGAATGAATTTGTTGCCAAACCGGGAAAACTTTTTCACAATACCAGAATATTGCACGTATTACCTTCCATTTACACAAGCCAGTACATTTAGAGTCCAGCTGTCTGCCAATTTAGCCTAATCTAATCGGAGTATAAATACATATTACTCAAAATTTGGTATTGAGTGAGCCTAAATCTGTCCTGGGAATGGTATATATACAGGTCCTTCCAGATCTGAGCCCAGTCACGGTATAAGTCAGGGAGTAAACCATTCCAGGTAGTGGAACCAGTAAGGGGACTGGAACCAGCCATAGAAATCAGGAGGGAGTATATGGTAGATACGCTATGTGGTTTCAGAGCATAATCCGATATTTGAGCTAGAAAAGAATTAGTCCCTGTTGTTTTAGGCTTGAAGCCAAAAAGAGCCCCTATAAGGTGCCTTAACTGAAAGACTTTAAATATCTGATTCCGTGGAATATCAAATTTATCAAGAATTTTGGGGGAAGAAAGAAGGTTATCCTGAGAAAATAAGTCCATCACTCTCACCCCAATCAAGTGGGGGTGCCAACTGTTCGAGAGCCATGAGCTGCCTATTCTAATGTTAAGATTTGTCAATATCAGTTGCTCCATATTGCATTTAGGCAATATCTTGAAATATGCGCAACATTGAGAAAAAACCTTGAGTGAACTGGCAATAACCGAGTCACGCAATGCCTCCGGCAGAGAATTTTTACCCAGGTAAAAAAACCATGGAAGGATTAATGAGATTAGCACTTAAAAGATTGTTGTCTAGTTGGAGCCAGATGCGGGTATAGTCCAAGTCTTAATGCTGAAACCATTTCCCCACCTTAGCTAAATGGCTCACCCAATAATAAAATAGAAAGTTAGGCAGGCGAAGGCCTCCTGTATTTTTGTGTAAGCTAAGTTTACTGTAAGTGCGGTGAGGATGTTTACCGCCCCATATGAACCCAGAAACCAACGCATGCAGACGCTTAAAAAAAGATATCGGAAGCCACAAATTCAGCAGGTTTATAGGATAAAAGAGACGAGGCAAAATGTTCATCTTAATCACACTAATCCGCGCCCATAATGATAAGGGTAACTTTTGCCATCTTTGAAGGTCCTGTTGGATGGCCCCCATTAAATCATCCAGATTGAGTTTCCTAGTAGAGACAGAATCCCTAGTTAAATAGACACCAAGATACTTAATTGCTCCGGGATACCATTTGATACCCAAATGATCGAAATCTATTTTCCTCGTGTGACTATTGAGTGGAAAAATCTCTGTTTTGGATATATTCAATTTGTAGTTAGATAACGTACCAAATTGGCTAATAATCCTTAACACATGCTCCAAAGATTGTGCCGATTGGTCCAGATGAAGAAGGATATCCGCATATGCCGATAACTTTAGGGACTGGTTATCGAATGGAATACCCTTAATCTGAGGACAATGCTTCAACTGATGAAGGAGAGGTTCGAGATACAAATTAAACAAAAAAGGTGAAAGAGGACACCCCTGGCATGTACCAGTAAATAATGGAAATCTAGCTGAGAAGACCCCATTACAATAAATCCTAGCCAAGGGAGAAGAATACAGTGCCTGGATCATTGCAATGAAAGAAGGAGGGAAACCTAACTTCCTCAAAGTAACCCATAGGAATTCCCAATGCACCCTATCAAAGGCCTTCTCAGCATCAAGAGAAATTAGGGCCATTGGAGACTGAGATAAACGAGCCTTATGAAAAACGTGCGTGAGAGTTCTCAAATGATCAACAGAAGTAAACACCCATCAGACAGACTTCAACTGTGAACAGGTCACCAGACACAAATCCTACCTGCTCCTGACTTAAAACTGGTGTCCACAATGCCTTAATTCGAGAAGAGAGTACCTTAGCTAATATCTTAATATCGCAATTTAAAAGAGAAATTGGCCTATAGCTAGCTGGATCAAGATAAGGCTTATTTGGCTTGAGCAAAAGAACAATTGTTGCCTCCAAAAGGGATGGGTCCAGCTCATCAGCCAAGAACATATAATTGTATAGTCTATTCAACATAGGGACTAACTCCTTAGTAAATACTTTGTAAAAATTCGAAGGGAACCCTTCCGGTCCGGGTGACTTGTCTGGTGCAAGATTATTAACAGCCCTTACTATTTCTTCAATGGTTATGGGAGAGAGCAAGGAAGCCTGGGATGTCCATGCATGCTACTTGTCTAAGGCCCCTTCCCAATTCCACAAACTCTTCCTGCACTTCTTTAATCCCTTTCTTAGCCAGGTCATTTGTCCCTAGGTGGACAATGACATCCATCTCCCTCCCCTGTGCAGCTGCTCCGGCAATCCTGAGGATTCGCTCTCTGTCCCTCCAAGCCATGGTGCCAGGCAGGCACCTTATCTCCCTCTCCCTTCCTCCCCCAGTTCTACTTTCCTAACAATGGAGTCCCCCACCAGAAGTTGTTTCCTTCCCCTGTGGGGTCTCCTGTCACCCTCCTGTGGGTCTCCTTTGTGGAGGTTCACAGCATCCTCCTTGGTCTCCACTGCAGGTGCCTCTATAGAGGAACCACACTTTGGCAGAATGGCATAGAAATTGTGGAGAGGTACAACTGGAGGGATGCACCTCTGTTCCACCACCCTCACCCTCCCTAAGCCCACTGTGGTCCAACTGCACCTCTTTCTTGGCAACCTCTGAGGCAACGGCAGTAGCACTGGTGGTCCCTCGATGGAAGAGGAGGTCCCACAAATCCTGGCCAATTCAGTCTGGAGATGAGCAACCTCCTCCCTCAGCCCGGAGAGGTGCCTGCAGATGGGACAACACCACATCCTCCAGAATGTCTCCCAGAAGACTGCTGCTCCACAGCCACTGCACTGCACCACTCCCATCATGTCTTATTTCTGGCCCCTTAACTGTTTGCAATCCTTACTCTTTCCTCTGTTTTTTTTTGTCTTCTCTCTCTACTTACTTTCTGCCTGTGTGCCCTTTAAGCTCCTGATTGTCCTGTTCTGAGACAAGAATATCCTGTATTTCTCAGTAGACCCCTTACTTGCTCAGAGGCAGACCTCCAGCAGCTAGAGGGGTCTGGACAGCTACTCTTGCCCTTCTAGGATGGTGGGTCTTTGATGGCTCTGCAATCACTCACTTCCTGCTCCCAAACTGGAAGATCCTGTTGTCAGTCAAATCCTGTGCCTATAAAAGTAGAACTAGCTTTGGGTGGTAGGGTGGAGGGGAGGGAAGGAGGGCAATATAGTCCCAGTAGAGAAGTCCAGTCACACAGCAGTCCTTCCTTCTGGTGTCTTCTGCTAAGCTACTAGCACAAATATTTGTGCTCAGTCTTTACAAAGGAGAACAAGGGGCCATTATCGCAGAAGCTGGTAGACAACGGAAGGGAGGAAGGGCCAATAATATGTTCACAACCCATCACCCATCGCCACAGAAAGGGTCCTTAAATGGCTACTAGTATTAAAAGTAGATGAATCTCCGAGGTCAGATGGTGTATACTTTGGATACTGAGAGAGCAGGCACAGGAATTGGTGGCACCCTTAGCTGACTGGTACTAAAACTTCCTTGAGCCCAGAGTTGTGCCAAGGGAATGGAGAATAGCAGATTTGGTACCCCTACATATAAGTAGGATCTGAAATAAGCTGGGGACCTGCAGGCCAGTCAGTTTGACTTCAATACTGTAGTTGGCAAACTGATGGAAACAATACTGAAGGAATGGCTCATAGAATTCCTTGAGGCCAACAGGGTTGCTAGACAACAGGCAGCATGATTTTATATCAGGGAGGTCTTGTAAAACCAGCTTTATAGGCTTCTTTGACAGGGTCATGAGGGCTGTAGGTGGAGGACAGGCTGTAAACATAATGTACATGGATTTTAGCAAGGCCTTTAACTGTCCCCCACATAAGAGTAATGAAGCTCAGGGTCCTTGGGGTGAGAAATAAAGAGACAAGGTGGGTGGGAATTTGGTTGGGGAAGAACACAGAGTGGTGGTCAATGGGGAACATTTGGGCATGAGATAAGTCATGAGTGGGGGTCTGCAGGCCAATGCTGTTTAACATAGTCATCAGGGACACTAAAGAGGGCATCTGGGGCACAATCTATCTCTTTGAAGACAACACTAAGCTCTACAGCAGGGTTGGAAGTGAGGAGAGAGTTATGGACAGGAGGGAAAGACTAGCAATGTCTGCAATCTGGAAGCTGGACTTCAATGCCAAGAAATGTAAAGTCATGCACGTTGGGAGAAAGAACCTGAGGGCTGAGTACAGTTAGGGGGGTGGCCATCATGTTGTCAAGGAAAGCTCAAGTCATCTGCACAATGCAGTAAGGAAGTGGGAAAAGCTAACAGAATGCTGGGTTATAGAAGCAGAGGGATCAGCAGCAGGAGGAAGGAAGTTATACTGTTCCTGTACAGAACCCTGGAGTGAGCCACACCTGGACTACTGTGTCCAGTTCTGGATACCCTAGTTGAGGAAAGATGTGAGCAAACTGGAGATTGTGCAGAGAAGTGCCAAAGAGATGATTTTGGAGAAGTAAGGGAATTTGTATGAACAGAGGGTGGAGAGACAAAATATGTATTCACTGGAGACCAAGGGAGTGATGTGGAAAAGGCCTTTAAATATATAAAAAAATTTTGACCAAGTAATCAAACAGGTATGATCTCCTGACTGGGAGATAGCATAGGTTTAGATCTAAATATAAAACTGAAAAGGCCTTGGTGGAAGGCTATGTCCATGGGGCTCTGGATTAGGGGCTGCATGTGGCATAGATCTTTGTGGACCTCACCAAGGCCTTTGACCTGGTGGATCACAAACATCTTCTGAACAATATGGTGAAACAAGGTTTCTCAGTGGATTCAGTTTCCTGTTTTATAGGGTACTCTCAAGGGAGATCCCATTGTGCTATTATTGAAGGGGTGCAATCAGACTTTGAAGAGATTTAACGTGGAGTCCCCCGGGGTTCTATTTTGGGCCCCTTGTTGTTTTCATTATTTTTGAATTCAGTGCCCGTAATATGTATTATTTCCAAGTTAATTTTATATGCAGATGATGCAGTCATCTTCAGTTCAGATAAGGACTTCAACACTTCAAAGGGACTTTAACAATATTAACTATTGGCTTTTGTCCAATAAGTTATTAAATTAAAAACTTAAAAACTCATCCCAGTAATCCTTTCTCTTATGACTCTCAAGTTTTTGACCTTATGTGAAATTTAATTGAATGTGTTGATAGTTTCTGTTACTTAGGAATTTATTCAGATAACTATTTCATGTTTTAGACCTACATTGTTCAGTTAATTAAAACAATTCACAATAGATTAGGTATGTTGTATAGCATAAATTTGTTTCTGGTCCCAGAGTCCTGTACATTATTGGATAAGAGTCTATTACTTTCAAATTTTGACTATGGCAGTATTTTTTATCTTTTTTTGACTGGTAAGTTGATTAATAGATTAAATACACTTTATAATACCATCTGTAGATTTGCAACAAGTTTGAGAGGGTCTACTCATCATTGCCTCCTATATACGTCAATGGGATGTCTTCCACTTAAACAATGCATTGAATATAAAGTATCAGTCTTTCTCCACATAATAGTGTTAGGTTTGATGACTAGTTCAGTGATTGAGAAATTTCTAAGAAGTACTAATATGTTCTCCACTAGGTCCCAAGTCAGATATGTTTTTTTCTATTCCCCGGTTTATCTCATCTTTTGGTCAAAGATGTTTTAAATATAAGGCAATTACATGTTATAATAACCTGCCCCAGTCTGTTTTGAGTGGTGGTAACCTGAATATATTTAAATCCAGACTGTACAATGTATTACTGCATGATTCCAGTTGTTCATGTTTTATGTAATGTTTTAATTGTACTTGCCTATGTTTTGTGTACACTGGTCGCTGTGAAAAAATGGCAGTTTTGCCAACCTGCTTACCAGTTTAAATGAAATGAAATGAAATATTATATAGCAGTTTATACTCACGCCATTTATATTTAGCACTCCAAGCACACACCCACATATTCACTTCCTCTTATTTTCACTGGCGGAATACTAGTGCTGATCTATATAGTGTTCTACCTAATATTCACTGTCTTTTTTATTTTCACTCTAATGTGGAACCAGTGAATATTTCCTGGTATACAGTATATGAGGTGTATCAGCAAGGTGGACTCTGGCTAGTTTTGGCTCATTGAAATTAAGAGCACCAGAAGTAAGGGCTGCAAGCTGCCAGAAATGGTGGTTAATGGTAAAACCACAGAGAGCTTCAAGATGGGGTGGGACAAGAACAGAGGTTAGATTAGTGGGGACATGGGGGGGACTGACATGAGCCTATGGGGGGGGGCTTGGATCTCCACATTGAACTTACTCGATAGTCCACAGGACCTTCTTCTGCTGGCAAAATTCTATGCTTTTAAGGTCCTATGTTCATTCTTGCCTGCAAACTGTAGCTGGCTCAAATGAAGTATAAAATTAAGAAAACACATTCTGATTTGTGTTCTTTCTTCAAATGAAAGAATAGTATACAAGACCATCATACAACTTTCGTCTGAAATTTGGCCCTTACTGATCTGAGGTCCCAGTGTCACTTACAGTAGGTGACTCCTAATGCCAAGCATACCCTGAGTAGATTGTGGCCCAGATATTCAAACTGCACCACAAAAGTGCACAACAGCAGGAGCTGGCGCAAGTCCAGTGTGCCCATGCGCAACACGTGCGATATTCAAACACTGCGCAGGTCAAGATGCACCTGTGCCACACAACTGAATATCATGCCAACTGCACCATGGCACAACCAGGGATGCGCAGTGGCACAGGTCTGATGTGCAATAGCACAACCAGGGATGCGCAGTGGAGCAGGGTAGCAGCACATCAGCACAATCAGAGACGTGCAGGGACAGGATGCAGGGGTCCACCACCCATGGTAGATATGGGCAGAGGAGCACACAGTAGAACAGACATCGCCCCCCACACCCCATGCACCGTACAACCTGAGGAGAGCTGGAAGAACTACCGGCCCACGGACACCAGCAACAATCCCACAGCTGGGGCATGGTGCTCCAGCACACCCCCTGGCAAGCTGTGTCCAGCACACAAGGATGTCCAGCCACCACATGCTACACCATCCCACCAATGCAGAGCACACCCTGCACCATGATCCCCAGACACCCTGCCTAGGAGTAGCATCCAACAGTGCAGGACACCCCATGCATGACACCACCCCTACTGGGACAATGCAACCCTGTGCACCACGTAGCCATGCAAGGCAGCCCCACCATGAGCACCCTGCAGTGGGAAGCAGCAGACAGCGATGCAACAACTGCATACACAGTGCCACCCTGCACGTCCCCCCCAAGGTACAGCTGAGAGACCGACCATGCGTCGGCACATGAGGTAACCCACATGTGACAGGGCATGCCCCAGAGCCCACCACCAGTGGTACAGCACCCTGTACACCCTCCCAAGGACACTCCCCATCCCAGCACTGGCCACAATAGTCAGCACAGATACCCACAGTGTTGCATTTAAGCATGCACCACACAAGATGCAACACAGTGCATGGACAAACACCGACCCATACCCAAGGGCACACCAACACAGGGACACAGTAGTGGGTCAAAAAAGCCACTGGCGTGTGGCCACAGCCACCGTGTACACACGGCCAGCACCTCTTCATGGCACAGGTATGCCAGCCACCCTGCACAGGCACCATGAAGCCGTATGCCACCAGCATGCGGCTGGAGCACTAGTGACAGACAGTGGAGCACATCTCCTGCAACAGACACAAGCGACAGCATGGAGGGGGGACAACAACAGCGGAGGCCACAGTGCCACCCAAGGCAGATGTGCACCATACTGGTGACAGGAGGCAACCCAGCATTGTGCCAGGAACAGTGGTTGTCCAGCATGGACAGCCACCACTGACATGCCAGCAGACCATGCAGATCTCAGACATGCAAGGGTGTCAGCTGCACAGGCCATGGACGGACTGACAGGGGCACCATGGACACAGTGCATGCACCGTGGACCACTGCACACAGTCATCCATGCCCAGGGAACAACACACAAACCACAGACAGTTACTGATACCTACGCCCACACCATAGGTGGTTCCCCTCCAGACACACACACACACGCCCATGCCTGCACCACCCTGACGCCATGCACACCACTGCAGCTGAGCACCTGTAGCCTGCTGCAAATCAGACACCACAACAGTAGGCATAACAAAACAAATGTATTATATAAAGGTCCAAACAGCTATATTCAAATATTTACATGGGGGGGTGAGGACCACATACCAGGTGGAGGTGGGTAAGGGGCAGGGGTGAACAAATGGGAGAGGGAAGAAGGGGTGTGAGGGTGGGTCCAGGGGGTAGGGTGAATCCAGGGGCATGGAGGGCTTAACGTCTTCCCTGTTCCCCACTCCTGTGGCACCCCCTTGTCCTCCGCCTCCGGACACCATGCTGCTCCAATCGCTGGAGTAACTCCAAGGACGCCCTCGCTATCTGCAGGAGCTCCTGCATGGCCCTCTCTAGCTTCATCAGCCACCGTCCACCTAGGACAAGGAAGCAGAGTTAATATGTGTGAATGTCCATCCCCCTGCAGCCCGCCCATTGTGCATGACATACAGCCGTGGGCCATGCCCCTGTGATGGTGTGCGACCACCCACAGTGATCATGTCCACAAGACCTGCCAGCCTATGTGCACACAGCCATGTGGACCGCTGCACACACCCATCACCCAAGTCCCACACAGCACCACCGTGGCTGTACAGTGACATGGCCATGTGGTGCGAAGGCAGTGGCACAGCCATGTACTTGGTGCACGCATGGACCACCAGCGATGCACACCCACACATGCAGTGCCACAGGACAGTGCTGAGTGTACCGTGTGGCATGCATGTCAGTGGTGTCAATGGATGGTGGCCATGCCCTGCCGCCTACTCCACAACACAGCATGCACAGAATATCCTGGAAGAAAGGCACTCACCTACATTGGCTGGATTTGGGCACTGTTGCTGGATGGGCCCGGCAGCCCGTGGCTGTTGCCCTGCATCCCCTGCCTCCCAGAGTTGCCGTGCCTCCCTGGCTCTTTGCTGCTCCTCAGGGCTTAGGGTGCAAACATGGAGAGGGGAACATCAGTACAAACCAGTAGCAAAGGGCCCCCCCAGGTGTGTGTGATCCCACACAGCCCAGCCATGCCGCAACCCCACCACCACTATCACTACCACCACCACCACCACCGCCCACACTAGACTGCCCCCCCGTGTGGTGGACACATGCCCACCATGATACCCATACGGACGCAACCAGAGTATGGATGGAGCACCTACCTGGACATGGCACTGTGCCTCGCCTGGCGCATGCCCGTAGATGGGCAAGCCTGTCTAGGTCCCTCCGCTGGAGGTCCCCGTAGCGGTGGCGACACTGCTCTGCTGTTCAGCCGATCCCTGTGGCCTCTTCTAGTGCCAGTGCCACCTCCTCCCAAACTTCACTCCTAGTCCTGTCCAGGGGGTCATCCCCAAACAGGGCCCCAGCATGGGGCTCCACAATGGCCACCAAATTGGCCAGCTCCAGTGGGCTCCAGACAGCAGCTCTCCTCCTTGCCATCGCTGCTTCAGGTAGGATCACAAAATGGTGCACTGTAGTGCACGTCTGCCACATGCAGATGCTGCGCGGTACAGCGCTGCCATTCCCCATCACGCTGTCACCAAACAGCGTGATAGGGGTGCACCCATGAGGAAGCATGATGCATAGGGGGCAAAGGTCAGGTACAGGGTCAAGGGTCTCTCATTCATGGACCGCCACAGCATGATTGGTACTCCCTGTGTGTAGCACAGTTGGGTGCCTGTGTGAGACACCCTGTAGTGACCTACTGCACTGTGGCTCCACGGTGGCTACGGTGCCCCAGTGCAAGAGTGCATACATGTGAACTGCGCACTAGCACCACTGGCACAGTGGTGGACGTGCCCTGCACTGCCTTCCAGGCACAGCACATCAGCATCATGGCAGGCGTCGGTGTCAGCACCCCAGGCATGCACCGTTCAGTGTCTACTGTGCACATCACAGAGCTGCGCCCTTGCCTGAGCATGTTCAACACAATTGCGCAAGGTGCAACAGCATGATATTCAGCCAGCATATGCAAATCAGCTCATCAGCGATTCAATGGCACAGCTACTGCATTAGCATCCACTTAAAATTGAGCCTCGCCTCATTTGCATGCATTGCGCTATATAAATGCGACATAGGGCTGCAGAGGTCATAGTCTGGTATTGCAGTCTGTTGTGGTGATTTGCATGCTGTCTGGGAGCGTGGACTGTGGTGTGTGGGAGATGCATGGGACTGCACAGTCAGAGGTAACACCTGTCATTCCCACAGGATCAATGATGACCGAACATGAGGTGGAGGATGAGGAACAGAGACGTGGGGAGACGGAGGAGGCCCAACTTTACCAAGGCAGAATCAGATGCCCTGTTTGAGGCCTACCTTGACCAGGAACAACTGTTCAGCGGACAGTGGGGAACACCACAGGCCTGTGCTGCGGCATGGGGTGAGGTGGCACGTGCCATCAACCAGCATGGCAGCCACCAGCGATCCATGCAGGGGTGCAAGAAGAAGGTGGGCACGGACAGGAGGAGGATTAAAGATAAGGTGGCTGCCATCAGGGCAGCATGGGCTGTGACTCATGGGGGACAGCCGGCTGTGCAACGCCTGACACCACAGGAAGAGTGGGTTGCTTGCAGCATGTGGTGTTGTGCCATCGAGGGTGTTTCAGGTGGTGGCTTCCAGATGGATACTAGTCCTTCACTGCATGGTAGGTCCTGATCTGTCACTGTGGGGGGGGGGTGCCACAGGGTAGGGCAGATACATTAATGCTACTGTGTTCCCTTACAGCTCCTGAGCATCTACATGGGTCAGCGGTGGGCTCGTCCACTGAGGGCGATACCCTGGACACAGAGGAGGGCCCATCCACCTCCACAGGTGTCCGAGGGTCAGGACGACAGTGGGCCCACCTGGCTGTCCAGACTGATGTTGGTGGAGCAGGTGCAGAGGAGGCCCTACCCGTGTCCCAGTGTGACAATGTCCATGGATGCCAGCATGCTGAGACTCGGACTGGTGATGGATCCATCACTGATGATGATGGAGCTCACATCATGGGCAGTAGTACGTGTGGGCCGCAGGATGGCCGCATAGCAGGTTACAGCATGGGCATAGACGTGGGTGGTGCCGCCGTTGAGGCCTGCATGACATCACAGTCCCAGCCTGTGCCTGTCTGCACCAGTGGAGCAGCACTGGTGTGTGTCCAGGACAGTGGGCTTGTTGCGGCCACTGCAGTGGCACCGTTGAGCCCTGGAGAGCAGTGGCTGGAGGGGCAGTGTCAGCAGTTGGCCAATGGTGATGGGGGGACAGTGTCGGGGGGCAGCATCAGTGCACCACCTGTGGACATGCCCAGGCATGGCCCTGGTGTGCAGCGCTCAACCTCAAGGGGTACTGCCCAGCATGGCTGAGAACACCATGAGGGACAGCATGCTGATCAGGCGGATGACCTCTTAGATGAGCACACCTGCATACTCCATGAATCAGTGGATCAGCAGTTGCGGCTTGTGACGGCGGTGGATGCACTCAGTGCGGTCCTGCACCAGGCAGAGGAGCAACGCAGCAGGGACACCAGTCTGCTCCTGGCAGGGATGGACCAGCTGCGGGAGGATGTGATCGCTGCCATTGACAGGCAGACACAGGCATTCACAGCTGTCATGGCCACAATGGGCACACAGTTATTTGCCCATGCGCCGCAGACACCGCACAGTGCTATGTCCACCCCCCATTCCTGGCATCGTGCTACACTCTCCTTGTCAACACCTGGTTCAGCTGTGAGCATCCCAAGCATGCCTGGTGCAGGCAAGTTCTGTGAGCTGCAGACCCCTGCTCGAGAACAGTCACATTCCCACAGCAGCACCCCTGGGGGGACTGTTGGTGCCACCCCATGAGGCCATTGGTCAGCCTGTCACTGCTGGTGGGTCTTGGTGGGGCTGCCCACACATTCATGGTGGCTGTGGCACTGTGCCACGTGTCTGACCTGTCTCCCACCATGGCTACTGTCTGACACTGCCCTGTGTGCAGTGTGTTGTTCAACGTGTAATGCACGAGTGGGGTACCTGGCCCTGCACACACACACACACGTTCCATGTGCACACCCTCCCGGCTGCTGGCCACTATGGAAAGTGCAAGATGATGTCTGCGTTGCACTGTCCACCACTGTGCAATGGTGCCCAGCGTCTGAGACATGTACAATGACAGGCACTGGGCGTGGTGGTCTGTGGACATGTGTGTGGCTAGGGGGTGGCAGTTGGGGTCGGTATGCCTCCTACCCTTTGTGCATGTCTTGTTATGTGTGTGTGTGTGTGTGTGTGTGTATGACCGCGTGCCGCGTTAGGCCTTGCCCATTCCTGATGGCGTGTGCGGTTCCATGCTCAGCCAATTCCCTTTATGACATGCATTCCTGGGGTTTGTCCATGCGGGTTTGTGGGTTGTTCACTTGCCATTGGTGGTTGCACATGGCCCCATGACTTACCTGGGTTGGTTGAAGTGCTCCTTTGTGATGGTGTCCCAGTGCAGCTGTGACATCCGGATCAGTTGGGGGTCCCTTCAACCAAGGGGGAGCTGCCCATCACCATCTGTACCAGTGTCCTTATTGTCCCCATCGCTGTCCCACTCTTCGACTTCTTCAGCTATCCCACAGTCATTGGCCATGTTGTGCAGGATGCAATAGGTCAGGAATAGCCTGCAGGCCTTCAAGGGGCTGTACTGTAGGGCACTGCCAGACATGTCCAGGCAACAGAAACATGCCTTCAGCATCCTGAACACCCGCTCTATGACATTGTGTGTGGTGGCATGTGCCTCATTGTACCGTTGCTGCGATGGGGTCGCAGGCCACAGGTATGGTGTGAGCAGCCAGGGATGGAGTGGATATCCACTGTCACCTGTGTATAGAGGGTGGACATTAGTTTGGTGATCAGCATCGCCCTGCCATGGGCCATCTAGGCCAGTACCCATGTCACCTCTGACTATGCCCCTCCCAAGATCCATGTCTTTCTGCATGATTTGCTTACTCACCCACTAGGTGGCCAGTGGGGATGTCCCCACTCTGGAACCTGTGGCACAGTGCAGGCTGGTGCCAGATGAAGGCATCATGTGCTTCCCAGGGTGCATGGCACAGACATTGGTTATGCGCCCGCTAGCATTGCACACCACCTGGCAGTTGATGCTGGCATAGCCCTTCTGATTAATGTATGCAGCACCTTCCAGGCCAGGTGGCATGCAGATGGCCACATGGGTGCAGTCAATGGCCCTGAGCATGCCAGGCATACATGCTACCCTGTGGAACTCTTGTATGTGTGTTGTGTGCTCCACCTGTGTGCTGGGGAAGTGGAAGTACTATGCAGCATGTGGCAGCAGTGCACTGAGGAACTGTGTGAGTAGGCATGATGCGGCCGACTGGGTTATGCCTAGTGTGTCCCCGTTGGTCTCTGGAAGGTGCCCGTGGTGAGCAGGCACATGACAGCTGTCACCTTTGTCTCCACTGACAGACCATGGCTCCGTCATGTGGGTACCTGCATCTCATCACTGCACAGCTCACAGAGCCACCTCAGGATCGCCTGGTTCAGGCGTTACCAGCCCACTATCTGGGTGCCACTGTAGTGCTCAAAGCTGGTGCAGGCTCGGTACCACCTGTTGGGGGCATACTGCCACAGGCCCTTCCACGGCTGCGCCCCCCTGCTGCCTGCCTTCTCACACCCCTCATTACTGCCTCCATCTGAATGGTGGCACTGGCCATGTCCCTGGCTTGTGTTCCCCCCCAGCAGCTGTATTCCCATTCCCCCCACTGTCCTTTGTGCTACTCCCCCTGCACTGGAAACACCTCCAAGATTTGGCTGTCCTGCCCACTGTCACTGCCCTCAGTCCACTGTGGCACTTCCCTTTCACTCTTGCACAGTGGCACAGGCTCTCCACTCCTGTCCTGTTCCTGGTTGTTTCCAGGTGTGCTCTGTCCTGCCCAGTCCTGCTCACTGCTACCCTCTGCCTTGTTGCTGTCACCTCGCTCCCACCTCTGGCTTCTCTGTAGCGTTCTTGCACCTCTCTCTTGTTCCTTTTTATTTTGGATCATTTCCACTATTGCGCAACTTCCGCTTGCTCCCCTATTGCACATGGTGCATGCTGTTGAATATCGCACTGCACCATTTATTCATGGTTCCTCCCCCTTCAGTTTCACATGCATTCATTACCATTGCGCTCTTGCGCATTGCGATTTGGGAGGCGCAGCTGTCTCCCGCTGAATATCGCACAATGGCGCATTTTTGGACTTGCACTGGCACATCTCTGTTGTGCATGGCGCAACTCTTTTGAATATCTGGGCCTGTGTGTTTTTCTCAGCTCCCAATGTGACTTTAAAGGGGGATTTCTGAGGCAACACTGTCTGATGAACTTTATACTGTTTTAAAACTGGGAAGGACAGTTTTAAAATCATATAAAGACTGTGTTCATATGCCAAGTATTTCTTTAGAGATTTGCCTTCAACTTGAAAAGTTGCTTAGTATATTTTCCACCTAGGTCAGGAAACGGGTACATTCCTCCTCCTCCCTCCTTCCCTCCCCCCCTCAAAAAATAGTATAAAACACACTTTTTCTGAGTTAGCTGATGATGACTTCTATACCAATGAAAACACTATTTAGTAGTTGAGCAGAATGTAGATATTGACATTATATAATCCTGCAGCGTACAGAAGCTGTAAGTCAGAGGATACACCACATACGTTATTCTGCTAACTGTTTTTATAGAAGATGGGTGTGTGGCTGAGGGGGAAGATGTACATTTTTTAACTCATTGGGTCTAGTAGCCGCCATATGGTGATGGAACCATCCATTGCAGAACCTGACCCAAAATGGCCACTCGGACCCAATGTTAATTGGGGATGGTGTTAAGAACATTTTGGTGTCAGCCTGCTGGGAGCTTCTATTTTAATTTAAACTGGGCTTCACAGAAACAGTTACCTTGCATACATTAAAGGGGCATTTCGAATGGCCATGCCCTAGGGCAAAAGGGTGGGGGGAGGCTTCTCCCCCTGCTCCCATTGATTCCAGCACCTATGCAGACTTTTGCTTATGTTCTGCTGAGAGAGACAGCTTGTGCTTCTGTATTGTAGAGACAGACTATGTGTCTTCCATAGACAGAGTGAGACTGAAAGTAAGAGTGAGAAGCAAAACTCACTCCTGTTGTATAGAAACAGGACATTACTGCGAGCTAAGCATCATGCAAAAGTGAAGCTGAATGCTATAGCAAACTGAATCAAGACTTTCACTGTGCTGTTGCCAGAGACTATGACTGAGTCCCCCACTCATCTGGGAAGCTGCCTAGCCAGTAGTACCGCAGCTCAGTACTGGTTATCACCAAACACTAGGACTGGATGTCAGGAATGTGGTGTGTGGAATGGCTAGGATTGGGTTTTCACAGGTGAAACTGCTTTGTGCACTGGAGAATTGTTTACCAAATGCAGAGGTAAGGAGAGGCATGACCGAGACTGGAGAAACAGCCAGTGTAGTAGTGGTAGTAGTAAATATTTTTTTGTTCATGTTAATCAATACAGGAAAACATGAACATGGTCAATTCCCAATTGAGCTGCTTGGATCATTTCAATGTGCACCTTTAGTACAAAGCTTTATAGTTACATAGACAAATACTGCTTATACATGACAAAAAAGATAAAATGCAATACTTTTAAGTACTGTAGACAAACAAATATAATACATTCATTCATCATTAAATATATCACTAATGCATTAATAGACATTTTAGTACTGAGACTGTTCTGCCTTACAGAATAAAAAGACACCCATTTAGCCTATCCCAAAATCAGGGCAACAAAACATCAGTGCCAGAAGACACCAGAAGTCTTCAGAGAGAGAGGAGAGAAAGTGAAACTAGCCAGAGAAGGACTTGCTAAGAGCTACACCCTTGCACCTTTGCAAAAAAAGGAAATCCCCTGGTCTGGGAATTGGGAGTAAACTCATGGCTTGCCATTAACCTGCATATCTGTATCATTGTTTGGAAAAGTATGGACTAGACCATCCAGACTGGGACTTATAAATACTCCTAGAGGGTTGGAAGAGCATTTGGATTTGGGGGTTAATTTGCAAAATATTGTGAATAATTTTAAGTGTACCACCACTGACCAACCATGTGCAATGTCATCAGGCCTGCACTGTTTCCACGTCTACAGTAGGTACCCAGTGAAGCAGAGACCTCTCTTCTTGAGAAAAAGTTTAAACCTTGGCACCAGTGGGTGAGAGTGTAGCACTCCCAGGACAGGTTGGCAGACAGCACAACTGCACTGCGCATGTGTAGTGCGAGGGTGGGCACTGGAATTTGTGATGAGCCTGCAAGGGAATTGGAACCATAGCTCAGGTTACTAACATTTGACTGTACCTAGATGGACAAGGGAAGAGCAGCTGGTGTAATAGATGATGGGCCTGGATGGGCACAGAAGAACCAGTTGGAACTATACTGTATACCTTACTGTGTAACCCTTTTTGGGGCTGGTCTGTATAGCAGACTCAGGACATGATTTTGTATGGCTATCACTGAGTAACTGCTGTGCCTTGCTATTGCTCCTTGCAACTGTGTGTAATGCTTTGCTAACTTTCTACTGGTTGCAAGAAGAAAGGTGCATATGAGCCTGATGAGCAAGTGGGTAATCACATGTGAACATGCAGTTGACCTAGGTGACATGCTGAAGAAGTCCGTGGGTTGTTTAGCTAAGCTACCCACCTCACCATGATGACAAGATTACAAATGAATAAGCACGGAGAGGAAGTACTTATAAACTCTCAGTCTGCACAACTTTGTAAATGGAAAGCTAACCTTTATTTTTCAGAAAAAAATAAATTGCCTATTTAAAACAGAGTTTTAGGACAACTAAATTATTGAAATGCAAAAGGACAATGAATAGCAGAGCTGTAGCACCATTTGATGCATGTAGTGGCTAGGAAGTATCTCCCTCAGCTTCTCAGTATAATGCAAAAACAGCAGCATTGACAGTCACATCTGAGTAGCGTGCCCAGAGATTTGAAAAACGAATGGGGGGGGGGGCGATCAGTTGCTAGAGTAAGAGGGAGCCAGGGAGAGGCAATTTGCAAAACACGGCTTAGCCAACCTAACACATTTCAATATATCCTGCAATTTGAGACAGAGGCAAAGCATGCTGGACTCAGTGGAACAAAAAGTCAGTGATACTGGTCTAGCAAGGCTGAGCTAATTTTTGTGACTGTGGGCGGAGCCTACAGACATCTTGCTATCTGTAGCTGGAAAATGGAGCGTTGAGGAACACATGTTTTGGACTTTTCAATGTATCCTTCCATGTCAACAAAAATAAAATGGTAACCCATGAAGTGGGCACATGAGGAAGGGCACCGTCCGTTACAGCGACACTTTCTTCGCGCAATCCACTCATGGCGACTGACGGGTAGGGTGACCAGATGAGGGAGTGGGCAAACTAGGTGACAGGATGTCACTATACTTACGCATGCGGGGGTGGGAGCGAGCACATGGGCTCGGGGGTGGAGAGGCTGTAGGGAGTAGCGCTGCAGTCGTCGGTTGAGTTGCGGCGTGGCATTGGGGATTGGACAATGGGTGGGGTGGCTGAGGTACTGGGTTCGGGTCCGGGCGCTAGTGCAATTTTTATTGCACCTGGCCTGAACCTTTTTATTTTTACTACTTTCACCCCCCTGACATGCACCCCCCCGGAGTTGAGAATCCGTAAGTAGGGGGGTGGGGGTGCAGCCCCCCCACAGAAAGTAGTAAAAATATGTTCTGGTGCCATTGTGCTGGTGCGCCAGGGTTGTCAGAGTGCCAAAAATGTGTTCGGCACTCTGACTGAGCGATAACGGCGATTGCCTTTAGGTGTTCGCTGTTTTCACATAGACCCAAATAAAATACTACCTTCTTTCTGTTAAGAATGTTGGAGACATAACTCCAAACTGCTTATCAGATGCCATTAGGAAACTGAAACAGCTTGTTAAATATTTGTTAAATATTGGTTGCCTATTAAACTGGAGATTTGTTTCCCCCTTTGGAATGCAACAACTTGCACATTTAAATACTTAGCATTTAAACAGCTTCTTCCTATTAGTTTCACTTCAGAATGTACTGTCTTTCAAGAAAGATTCATGCCTCATAAATGTCATCTCTTTCCCAGTAAATCTATAATTGACACTGTTTTTTTAACCTCTAAAGACACAATCATCTGATAAGAACTGCCTTAGACATATGCCAGATCTTCAGTGAACTACCCATACTAAATATGTAGCAATCAGTAGGCATTTTCTACTAGCTTTTTGAGAAACAAATATATTGAGCTACAGCAGACACACACACACACACACACACTGTGTACACACCATCCTTATGGCCACAACATTCAAAATAAATACTGCATTCTAATATGTTATAAAACAATAAAGAAACTGTTTGTTTATGTCAGTGAACACAATGAAGTTCAGTTCAGAATAGATTTCCTTTAAATATTTCTTATCCTATATTTTGTATCCTGGATAGTGCAGGAGAGCTGCTACATCTCGTTATCATAGGGATCTTCATTTACATATTTTTGCACTATATTTACTCAGGCTGTCCCAAATTAGATGCAATGTCTTGTTTTCAGTGGGGTCATGCTTTTACCATTTTGATAATGTATTTCTTCAGGGTAGCCTAGTCCAGGGATCCCATATTCAAAGGAGATGTGCAGCGCATCCCAGCGGAAAAGAGAGATGTGGCGCACAACTCCAACAGTGCGTAGCAGTGTGATATTCAAACGTGCGGGATGTGCTGGCTGCAGGGGAATGGGCCAGGGTGCACTCATATAGTAGGCCATGCAAGTCAAGGGTGCATTTCCATGCACATGCCATGCTGCAGCATACTCAGTGGGAATGTGCCCCTGCAGTCCAGAGCAGCACGGCCCTCAGTTAGACCATGAATAGCTGGCCTAACCTGTCTAGCCACCCACAGGTGGGGCTGCAGAAGTGCACCCAGGTGCACAGCAGCCTGGCAGCCCTGGTGGACTATAGGTACCCCCTTCCATCCCTGATTGATCCAACTCCATCCCCAAAGAGCTCCATAGTGTAGGGCGCCCCTGGACCCAATCGCACCAGAGGAAACCATGGTCCATATCCATAGCATAGAGGACCCCCACCCACTGCCCTGGTGCATAGGCACCCCCACTCCCCCATACCTGACATGTCTTGGAGATTGGCACTGCCCTCCACACCCTGCCATGGTCAGCCACCGACTGCACTGGACCCAGGCCTGGGATCTACACTCCAGAATGACTCAGGTGGCTGTACTGTGCATTGAGGCACTACACAAGCTGTGGACCCAGCAGTGTTTGCAGCTGTGTGTATGTCCCTGGCAAACCATAAGAGGGAATTGACATACCTCCCATGCATGCCTTATCGGTGCTGTATCTTCCTGGCATCATACACTGCTGTAGAACCATACTCTCCCCTGTTCCCCTGTGTTACATGCCACCCTTCAGACTGCTGCGGTATCTTGGGTGCCATGGGGTGCGTTATCCTGCAATGCCATTTGCAGTGTATGCTCCAGGCTATGGATAGTGCATCCGCAGTTTCCTGATTGTACAAACGAATGGGAGGTCAACTGTAACATGCCTGTTGCAGGACCTGTGTGAGTGGATACCGCATCAGCTGTCACCCGCACTGAGCAGTTCAAGGGCACCGGGATGATGAATCTGCATGTGTGTGCCTGAGGTGTATGGCCACTGGGTATTATCGCCCACACACAGCTCATGCCTACATATGACACATTCCAGCATCCTCCTGCCAGTGCTCCAGCACCCAAAAATAAGATGCCATTGCTTCTGTGAACTACCCAGGCTAAATATATAGCAATCAGCAGGCATATTCTAGGAAAATACATTGTAAAAATGTGTAAAAGGGAGAACACATTGGAACTGCCTCTCAGCAAATCTGCATTGTGCACTTTCATTAGAAATAATGGGTAAAAGCATCCCAAACCCTTTCCACAGCCATATCGGCTCTGACCAGAGTTTGTTATAACTGGTCAGGAAACTTAGTGAGGTGGGTGGTTTGTTAATAGAGCTGGAACTTGGGCTGTTCCCAGCTTAGTTCAAACAGATGGTAAAAGCCCATTTTTGGAACTAAGTAACATTTTTCTAACCCTATACAGCATGACGACATACCTAATTCTAAGACCTTAGGACAGTGGCAGAACATGACCATGACAGTTTTCAAATAGATGGGGGCTATAGAACCAGAAATTGAAAGACATATACTATTTCTGATTAAAAATAAACTTGAAATTAGCAAAATTACAGAGCATGAAGATTTTAGTAGAATTTGAGCTCATTACACAGATACACATATACACAAAAATGTGACAGCAGAGAAAGGCACCACGACCCATCTAGTCTGCCCAACATCCCTAACTCCCCCCTTCTGTTATGCTTCCAACCTCTTTTCCCAACCCCTTAAATCTATCCCAAGCCCTCCTGATCCCCTCCTCCGTTTTTGCTGCCACCACCTCCTCCGGCAGCTTGTTCCAGGCCTCCACCACCCTCTCCGTGAAAAACTGCCCCCTGACATTACCTCTGTATTGCCCACCTTCCAGTTTGAGGCTATGTCCCCTCGTGTTCACTCCCTTCTTCAATTTGAACAAGCTGTTACCCTCTACCTTATTTATTCCCATCAGATACTTAAAGGTCTCAATCATGTCCCCCCTCTCCCTCCTAGTCTCGAGGATACAAATTCAGCCCTCTCAATCTTCTCTCATAGGGTACATCCTGCATCCCTCGTACCATTTTGGTTGCCCTTCTCTGCACCCTCTCCATCAGCGCAACATCTCTTCATAGGTGAGGCCTCCAGAACAGCACCCCATACTCCAGATGCGGCCTAACCATGGTTCTGTATAATGGCATTAGCACCTCCATCTTCCTGCTATTAAAACCCCTCGCAATGCAGGCCAACATTCCATTTGCCTTTCCCACCGCCCTGCTACACTGGCTGCCCACCTTGAGGTCACGCGATACCATAATCCACAGGTCCCTTTCTGTTTCCTTCTCTTTAATCACCAACCCCCCAAGGGAGTAAGTTTTCCTCCTAGTCTTCCTCCCCGGTTCATCAGTGAGCACTTTTTTGTATTAAACTTCAATTTCCAGGTGTCAGACCACCTCTCCAGCCTCTCCAGGTCCTGCCTCATGGCTTGCACCCCACTAGGTGAATCCACCCTATTGCAGACCATTTATCATCTGTGAACAGGCACACCCATCCCTCCAGACCCTCTGCTAGGTCACTAACATAGATGTTAATGAGTATTGGTCCTAGCACTGACCCCTGTGATACCCCACTGGCCACCGCCCGTTCCCTGGAATGTGTCCCATTTACCACCACTGTCTGACTCCTTCCCTTCAACCAGTTTTCCACCCACCTAGTGATCCTGTTGTCCACCCCTAGTCTGTCCAGCTTATGTACCATTCCACCATGCGGAACAGTGTTGAAGGCCTTATTGAAATCCAGAAAGGCCACATCCACTGCTCCTCCCTGGTCCACTATCTGTGTCACACCATCAAAAAACTTTATCAGGTTAGTCTGACAGGACCTTCCCTTGGTGAAGCCATGCTGCCTGTCATCCTGCATGCCATTCATCTCCAAGTATTCTATCAACCTGATCTTAAGTAATGTTTCCATTACCTTCCCCACCACTGAGGTAAGACTAATAGGATGGTAGTTTTTGACCTTGTCCTTCCACCCCCTTCCCCTTGTGCGACCACCTCTGCCCTCTTCCAGTCCATTGGCACCACCCCTGTGACCAAGGACAAGTTAAACAGCCTCGCTAGATGCGGCACCAGTTCATCCTTCACCTCCTTGAGAATCCTTGGGTGTATTCCATCAGGCCCCATTGCCTTGTCTACCCTAAGTCAACCCAGCTCTTCCCTTACTCCTTCAGCAGTGAATTCTGCCACAGCCACCTGCCTGTGGCTTTCACCCTCCCCAACCCATCCTGGTCCCCTACCCTCCCTTTCCTCTGTGAAGACTGAGGCGAAATAGCTGTTTAATGCCTCTGCTTTTTCGAGTCCCCTTCCAGTATTGTTCCACTTCCCCCCTTATTCTTCCAATCACACGCTGTGCCCTCCTCCTTTCTCCAATGTACCTAAAGAAGGTTTTATCCCCCCCCTTGCCTGCTTCACTATCCTCTCCTCAGTGGCCTCCTTCGCCCTCCTTATCTTTTGCCCAACCTCCTTTCTTTTTCCCCTGTAGGTTTCCCTGTCCTCATCCTTTTGTGTCCTCCTGTACTTCTTGAATGCTCTAGTCTTCTCCTTGACCCCTAACGCCACCTCTCTAGTGAACCATAGAGGTCTTTTCTGTCTTCTATTCTTTCTTTCTTACCCTTCTTATACATGAGTCCATGGCTTTAAATACCCCTCTCTTGATGGCTGCCCATAATTCATCCACCCCCTACACATCCCCTATCCTCATCATTTCTTCCCCAACTACCTTCCTCATTCCATGAAAGTCAGCCTTTCTAAAGTCCGTTATCTTGGTTCTTGTCCTAACCCTCTCCCTGCCTGCTCTCAACATGAACCTGACAGTTCTGTGGTCACTGGTGCCAAGCTGTTCCCCCATCTCCACCTCCTCCACACTGTCCCCATTTGTGAGGACCACATCCAACAGGTTTACACCCCTAGTGGGCTCACTGACCCTTTGTTGCAGGAATATGCCCTGAAGAGGCTCTAAATGGTACTGCTCCTTGCAGAGATTGCTGTCTGGGCCTCCCAGTTGATGACCAGAAGGTTTAAGTCCCCAACTAGCACAAGTTCCCCTTTCCATGCCATCTTCGCTACTGATTCTACAAAGTGTCTATCCCCTTCCTCCCCCTTCGTAGGAGGCCTATAGACTACCCCAACATGCAGGTTTTCATTGCGATATTCAATTCTAAATAAGGCTCCTCTTTAGTATTCTAAATGTATAAAGAAATTTTTTTTTTTTTTGCCTCATGCTACATATCTTTATTGCTTACGCACAGGCCGAAAAAGTCTGTCATTTTATGTCATGCAACATAACGTACAGTAGAAATACTTTATCCCCTCTTTCTTTCATTATTGAAAAATTGGCAATAGACCTAAGACATCATACAAAATCACACATGCCCCCACAATGCAAAGCATCATGGGCTGCATATGCAAATCACCACAGAATGTTATGCTGGTCCAACTTTAAGCAGAATTGCATGGTGCCGAAAGGCCTCTCACACAGTTTGCAAAGGGTGCTCCCCCTCAATAACCAGATGAATCCCAAGCCCAACCCAGCCTGTTAGGGAATAAAACATCAGTCTCCATCCCCAAGCTGTGTGTTGGTCTGCTGCTGACCTTGGCCCATCAGAGAATAAAAAAAATTCTGGCCATCTTCCCCAACTACCTGCAGGTCTTGTGCCCAACTCAGACCATCAGAGAATTAAAAAAATACTATTTTGGGGGGCTATAAGTGATTTTGGTGCTGTGGGATGAAGCCAATTGCTTAGTATTGAGTGTACTTAAACCTCTGTGTATAGTGTATCGAGCACTTCTGGAAAGCAGTGCTGCTGCTGCATCAAAGTTTTCCCTGTGGGCATTGTATGTAATAAAAATATGTAAAACTGGCATTGGATGTAGTCCTAATATAACTATTATTATAACAATGAGACTGTGAGACAGTAAGGCCTGCAACAAAAATTAACAAAGAATACTACATTAAAAAGCAGATAAAGATAACAACATAAAAAAGCAAGACCGCCCTTGTTGGCACCAGATGAATCCCAAGCCCAACCCAGCCTGTTAGGGAATAAAACATCAGTCTCCATCCCCAAGCTTCGTGTTGGTCTGATGCTGACCTTGGCAGAACAACTTGCCATTCTGCATTAGTATGAACATCATAATGCAAGCTACCCCATCGACACTGTTGATAGGGCTAACGTTGGTTGAAGTGTCGCATGCACGGGCTGGTTGGTGGGTGGATGGCTGAGAGGTGTGGGTTGGGGTAGCAGAGACTGACTGCTGGAACCAGGCAAAGTAAACAATTGTGTTTGTTTTTTTTATTTTGGGACCATGCACCATATTCACCCTCCATTTACCTCCACTGGCAGCCCTCATCTTGCACAAGTCTAATGACTTACGTTATTGAAATAATGTATACATTGTACAACATATAGGATACTGTATGGCAGCCCAAATACACATCACTTTTCTCACACCTCATGGTTACTATGACATCAAAGGGACCGCTCAAGCTTTGCTGTTGAGGTCCTGGATGTCATAATAACCACTCGGTGTAAGAACAGCATTGTGTATGGGCTGCCATACACTATCCTATATGTTAGACTATCATATACTATTCAATAATGTAGTCATTATAACAATAAGATGAGGGCTGCACAGTGGATAAAATGGAGGTGAATACCGGCTGTCATCTTGGGGTTGGATGGGGGAACAGGAAGGTAATCTTGGAGAGAGGAAAGGTGGGACATTGGACTATGAGGGAGAATGTATTTTAAAGAAAAAAGAATCGGAAGCTGAAAAGTGAGGGGGACAGCACAAGGGAGCACCTGGCATCAGGGCTGGCACCATTTCATTTGAAAACATGCATTTGTCAATGTCAAAAGTGTGCTGTTGGTATTTATGTCTGTACCACACAATAACGTGGTTTGATTTAGGCCCTGTGCTCCCACCCTCCATAATTGTCCTTATGTCACAGTGGGAGAGCAGGGCCAAAAACCGTTGGAGTGCAGGGTCCTTTCGACCCTGTGCACTTGTCCCTCCATAGATGCATAACCAAATTATCAGCAAAGCCATCTTATTACCCCAGCATATGTACCAGTATAGAAAATTTTTAAATCCCCACCAAAACATGATTCTACTCAACTGCAATGCCATTCCGTGCCACCGGTGTGAAAACACAGTTTGGTCAAGGTTTGAAAAGTGACAGCTGTAACATACATGAGGTTGGGTAGTAAGAAGGTTCTGTTGAAAATCTGAGGTCAAAATATTTAAAATTTCCAAAGTTACGAGTGGGCATACCGAAATTGCAATTAATGGTCATAACTTGGCCTTTGTTTTTGTAGTTTGACTCCAGTTATTGAACATAGTCTTCTTATAACCCCACCTCAGAAACCCTGTAGGTGCAAATGTTCAAATCTGTGTCCAAACGCCATTCCTCACCACAGATGCAAAAACACATTTTGGGCAGGATGTAAAAAATGTCAGCTATACTGTTTATGAGGTGGTGTGAAAAAATGTCTATGTTGAAAATTTGGAGTCAAAATATTAAAAATTACCAAAGTTACGCATGTACGTAGAAACATTTCAACAAGCGCACTTAACGCTGCCATTTTTAGGATTTTTGTTCACCAAATTTTCAACATAGGCTTTTTGGGACCCCACATCATGAACACTGGCACAGTGATTTTGTTAATCAGTCCCCAAAGGTGATTTCACGCAGGGACTGTGCCATTCTGTGTCAGAGGTGTGAAAACACATTTTGGGCTGGATGTGAAAAATGAGGTACAAGTTATGAGCTTGCAAAGAAAAACTTCAACAAGCATGCGTAACTCAGCCATTTTTTGGAATTTTTCCATCAGATTTTAAATATAGGCTTTTTGGGACCCCACCTCATGAACACTTGCACTGTCATTTTGTTAATCAGTCCTGAAAGGTGATTTTGTGCAGCAACCGCAAAATCACCTTCTGGGCCTGAATAACAAAACGGGAATCAGTGTTCATGGGGTGGGGTCCCAAAAAGCCCATACTGAAAATTTAATGAAAAAATTCCAAGAAATGGCTTAGATAACAACATTAGTTGAAAACACCATTGAAATACATTATACAGCACTTACTTTCATTTCTTAGTTTACGGTTTGGCTTTAAAGAGTTCACACGTGTCCTGGTGCGCAGAAGAAGGCAGCTTATGGCCTCCAGTGGTGAGTATAGGGCAAGTGAGGGGTGTGTGGGGTGGTGGGTTGCTCAGTGGGAGGGTCGGGATGGGGGAAGGGACCGGGTGGGATGACGAGAGACGATTTTCTTTTTTCCAGAGACAAAACAAAAAAAAGACATCGGTGGATGTTTTCTTTTTCACAGGTACATTGAATCAATATTTTGGGACACTGGGAGTGGGCTAACCACTGTCCCACAGTACTGAGGGGGTTGTTGGACATAACTGGGGACATTGGGAGTGGGATCCCCAGTGTTCCACACTACTGGCGGTGGGGGGGGGTCTACAGCCAACATGGGGATTGGGCATCCTGATGTCAGCAAAAACTGTTGTTAATGGGGGAGGGGGCCACAAGACACCAGGGAAAATAGGAGGCTGGAAGACACTGCAGCTGGCAGCACGAGTTCCAGCTGTGGCTGCAGAAGTCAAGAAAACCCCATTGTTCTCATACAGAGAACGGGGATGAGCAGAAAGTATGAAAGTAAAAGCAGGACTCCATGCATGCGCACAAGCAGTGGTGCTAGTGCACATGTGCGGATCAACTATATTCCACACATATTTCAGCTCTTTCTTTTGAAGTTTTCACACAAGCCACTCATTACAAGAAGATCTCTGCTGCGCATGCGCTGTGCGGCGAACTTAAAAAGAGATTGTGTACACATATGAACATATGAAGGTGCCAGCAGAATAGGGCCTTGCGGTCTATCGAGTCTGCTCATATTGCAGAGTCCCCACATCAGCTAAGGACTGCGCCCCCCTTTGTCAACCAATGCCCCCTCAATTCTGGCTATACCCCTTTGGCACTGATTTTCCCCTTTACCCTGTTCAATCCTTTTTTGATGGCATCTACTGTTTCAAGTTACACTGCTTCCTCAGAGAGCCTATTCCACCTCACCACCACCCTCTCTATGAAGAAATGCTTCTTGGTCTCCCACATGGCCCCCCCAGCATAAGACAATACTCATTTATATTTTTGTTTTCACCCAATATGAAGAAGACCTCCTTGACCACCCTGTTTATGCCTTTCAAATACTAAAAGGTTTCAGTCATGTTCCCTCTCTTCCTCTCTCTGCAGGGGGTTTATGTTTAGGGCCTCCAGCCTCTCCTTGTGTGTCCTGCCCTGCTGACCTATAACTGTCTTTGTTGCCCTCCTTTGGACTGCCTCCTTTGGACATGCTCTTCTTGAGATAAGCATGCCTTTACTGCACACTGTACTTCAGGTGCTGCCACACATGTGACCTGTACAATGACAGAATTGCCTTCTCACCCCTGCTGCTGTTCCCTCATGCAATGCAGTTTGACATTCTGTTAGCCTTTGCTGCTGCTTTCCTGCATTGCTTTCCTGATAGAGTGCATCAGGTTACAAGTGATTAACACCCCTAGGTCTTTTTCTTCCTTGGATTTGGTTACCAGGTTATCCAGACTGTACTCCATCTTTGGGTTCTTGGCTTAAATGTGCATAACCTTACACTTTTTCACACTAAAACCAAGTTGCTACATTCTGGACCGCCTCTCATGCTCTACCAGATCATCTTTTAGGTCCTGTATCCATCCCACTGTATCCACCCTCCCACAGAGCTTGGTGTAGTCCTAGATTTGCTAGAGAACTAGCAAATCTTGCCCTTTATGCCTTCACCAGTGTCATTGATGAAGACTTTAAATAGCACTGGACCAAGCGCCGAGCCCTGTGGGACCCCACTGGTGAGATCTCTAGCACCTGCCACTCCCACCCCCCACCACCACCATGCTGTGAGTTCTGCCTTTAAGCCAGCTAGCTACCCATCCAGTCAGTTTCTCCCCTACCCCCAGATCCTGCAGTTTTCTGATCAGTCTCTTATGGGGCACAGAATCAAAGGCCTTGCTGAAGTTCAAGTACAGGATATCCACTGCTTGGCCCTTGTCCACTGTTTTAGTGACCCAGTTAAAGAAGTCGATCAGGTTTATCTGTCATGTCTCCCAGCCATAAATCCATGTTGCTGCTCATCCTGGAGGCCATTTTCTTCCAGGTTTCCTATCAGTCTCTCCTTAAGTATTGCCTAGAAACATAGAAACATAGACTTTGACAGCAGATAAGGCCGGCTAGGCCCATCTAGTCTGCCCATTTCCCTACCTACAGGATAGGCCGCAGATCCTAGTTAACCAACACCCACAAGAATTGCCTTATGTCTGTCCCATGCATTCTTGAATTCTCCCACAGTTTTAGACCCCACAACCTCCTCAGGAAGGCTGTTCCATGCATCCACTACCCTCTCTGTGAAATAAAACTTCCTCACATTGCCCCTGAACCGCCCTCCTTCTATCTTTAAATTGTGTCCCCTTGTTCTTGCAAGTCTCTTTTTCTGAAAGATGCTACCCTCTTGGACTTTGTTGATTCCACTGAGGTACTTAAAATTTTCTATCATGTTCCCAATCTCTCTTCTTTCCTCAATGGTATACATATTAAGCTCCTTTAGTCTCTCCTCATATGGCTTCTCTTGCAGACCCTGCACCATTTTAGTTGCCCTCCTCTGGACTACCTCTATCCTGTCTATGTCCTTGCGGAGATGGGGTCTCCAGAACTGGACACAATACTCCAGATGGGGTCTCACCAACTGTCCGTACAGAGGATAACAACTTCCTGTTTTCTGCTGCTGATGCCTCTCCCTACACATCCCAGTATACTGACCTCCCTACTGCCTTCTCACATTGCTTGCTAACCTTAAGGTCATCTGATATGATTACCCCAGGTCCCTTTCCTTTTTGTTGTTGTTACTACCCCCCATTGTGTAATTTTCCCTGGGTTTTGTTTCCCAGGTGCATTACTTGCACTTCTTTGCATTGAATCCTAGCTGCCATACTTCTGACCATTCCTCCAACCTTGCCAAGTCCCTTCTCATCCTTTCCGCCTCTCCTTGTGTATCAACCCTGTTGCAGATCTTGTGTCATCTGCAAAAAGCATACTTTTCCTTCCAGTCCCTCTGCAATGTCACTGATGAAGACATTAAAAGGACTGGACCCAATGCAGAACCCTGCGGTGCCCCACTAGTAACCCCTCTTTCTTCAGAGTGGACTCCATTTACAATTACCTTCTGTGTCCTGTTGTGCAGCCAATGTTTTACCCAGGCTACCACCCTGGGACCCACTCCCAGGCTGGTTAATTTGACTATTAATCTTTTGCGTGGGACTGTGTCAAATGCTTTGCTAAAGTCTAGGTAGGCCATGTCCACAGCCCCTCCCTGGAATACTACTTTGGTCACCCAGTCAAAGAAATCTATTAGATTCATCTGACATGACCTTCCCGCTGTGCACCCATGCTGCCTTGGGTCCTGTGCTCCACTGGCCTCTAGGTACTCAACTATTCTTTCCTTCAAGTGACTCCATCACTTTCCTACACAGGTCAGACTGACAGGTCTGTAGTTTCCTGCCTCCTGTCTTGGTCCCACTTTGTTGAAGGGAATCACATCTGCCTTCCTCCAGTCCGGGTACCACTATATCCTCCCATGATTTATTAAAAAGAGTAGCCAGTGGTTTCACTAGTTCCTCCCTTAATTCTTTTAGAATTCTGGGGTGAATTCCATCAGGACCCATTGCTTTGTCCACCTTCAGTTTTAGGAGTTCTTGCAGAACCCTTTCTTCTGTGAAAGGACTGGGATCGGCCCCCCTATCAAGAGTGCTTCTGTTAATTGAATTAGGCACTTCCCCCTCCTCTTTTGTGAATACTGAGCAGAAATATTCATTCAGTATCCCTGCTTTTTCACTGTCCCCCTCTGCCCACCCACCGTTCAGTCTGTTCAGCCTCACTATCCCTCCCTTTGTCTTTCTACGGTCACTGATGTACCTATAAAAGGTTTTATCCCCCTTCTTAACTGAGTTGGCTATCTTTTCCTCAGTTTGGGCCTTTGCTATTCTGACTTCCCTCCCTGCTTCCTTCTGCCTTAACTGGTACAGCTTTTTGTCCTGCTCCTTCTGTGTTTCCTTATACTTCCGAATACTATCTTTTCTTCCTGACTTTCACAGCCACCTCTTTTGAGAACCATAGTGGCTTTTTCTTTTGTTTTGATTTTTTTATTTGCTTCACACAAAGGCTTGTTGCCTCTGTGATGGCAGTTTTGATGATTCCCCATTGTTGCTCCACATCTCCTTCTATCCTGTTTGCTAGTGCTTTTCTGAGGCACTCTCCCATCTTGCCAAAGTCAGCCCTCCTAAAGTCCAGTACCCTCACTTTTGTATGGCTTGACTATGTAGCTGAGTTTAACGTGAACCACACTGTTTGATGTTCACTTGTCCCCAGATGGCAACCCACTTCTAGATCTGAGATCTGAGATCCTCTCGCTGCCCCCGTTTGAGAGTATGAGGTCTAAGATTGCTCCCTCACGAGTGGGTTCTGAAACTAGCTGTCTAATGCCTGCCACCTGTAGGACATCAAGAATGGCCCTGCTCTTGGATGTGGCTGCAGCAAATGTGCTCCAGTTAACATCTGGCATATTCAGGTCTCCCATCAACAGTATCTCCCCGTTCTCTACCATTCTAAGAATGCCTTCTATCATATTCTTGTCCATTCCCTCACCCTGACATGGAGGTCTGTACGCAACCCCTGTGCAGATTGTAGTGCCCTTTCCAGTCTCCAAGGTGACCCACAGTGCCTCCTCTCCTCCCTGTTTACTCTTTTGTTCAGTTGCTTTTATCCCTTCCTTTACATAGAGAGCTACTCCTCCCCCTCTTCTCCCCTGCCTGCCTTTCCTGTAGGTTATGTACCCTGGTATGTTAACATCCCAGTCATGGTTCTCTGTGTACCATGTTTCTGTGACTGCTATGATATCCAGGCATCCCTCTTCCATCAAGGCCACCAATTCAGGGAGTTTGTTGCCCAGACTATGGGCATTGGTACTCATTACCCTCCATTTCCTGATGGCCTTACTCCTTTTTGCCCCATGCCTGTCCTTCTTGCCTTTGTCACTTTCTCCATTTACCCCTGCTCTTCTCCCTATCGACACTTCTATGTTGGTGTTTGCGCACTTACTACCATGATTATTTGGGGGCTAGGATTTCCTGCTCCTTTCCAGTGCCTCCCCCCTTGGCTAGTTTAAAAGCTTGCCAATGAAGCATTTAAACCTATCACCTAGGATCCTGGTTCCCCTCCCGGACAGATGCAGCCCATCATGCCAGTATAGGCTTGCATCACTCCAGGTGAATCCCCAGTCCCCAATGAAGCCAAATCCCTGAGCTCCACACCAGTTTTTCAACCACTAATTGAATCTCATGGTGCAGAACACCCTAGCCTCTCTTATGCCATAGATGGGCAGCACCTCCAAGAAGGTTAACATGCGTGCTACTTGACTAAGGCCCCTTCCCAATTCCACAAACTCTTCCTGCACTTCTCTAATCCCTTTCTTAGCCAGGTCATTTGTCTCTAGGTGGACAATGACATCCAGCTCCCTCCCCTGTGCAGCTGCTCCAGCAATCCTGAGGATTCGCTCCCTGTCCCTCCAATCCATGGCACCAGGCAGGCACCTTACCTCCCTCTCCCTTCCTCCCCAAGTTCTACCTTCCTAACAATGGAGTCCCCACAGGGTTCTTCCCCTGCAGGGTCCCTCTGCCACCCTCCTGTGGGTCTCCTTTGTGGAGGTTCACAACATCCTCCTTGGTCTCCACTCGGGTGCCTCCATGAGGAACCACATTTTCCAGAATGGCATAGGAATTGTGGAGAGGTACAACTGGAGGGATTCACCTCTGTTCCACCACCCTCACCCTTCCTGTGCCCACATTGAATTCAACCACTCCTCTTTCTTGGCAACCTCTGAGGCAGCAGCGTTGGTGGCACTGGTGGTCTCTGGATGGAAGGCAGGGTCCCACAAATCCTGGCCAACTCAGCCTGGAGATGAGCAACCTCCTCACTCAGCCCAGAGAGGTGCCTGCAGATGGGACAACACCGTATCCTCCCAGAACATCTCCCGGAAGACTGCTGCTCCACAGTCATTGCACTGCACTACTCCAATCATGTCTTATTTCTGGCCCCTTAACTGTTTGCAATCCTTACTCTTTCCTCTGTTTTTTTTCTCTCTCTCTCCTTACTTTCTGCCTGTGTGCCCTTTAAGATCCTGATTGTCCTGTTCTGAGACAAGAATATCCTATATTTCTCAGTAAACCACTTACTTGCTCAGAGGCAGACCTCCAGCAGCTAGAGGGGGCCAGGGAGCTACTCTTGCCCCTTCTAGGATGGTGGGTCTTTGGTGGTTCTGTGATCACTGACTTCCTGCTCCCAAACAGGAAGTTCCTGTTGTCAGTCAAATCCTGTGCCTATAAAAATAGAACTAGCTTTGGGTGGAGGGGAAGGAAGGAGGGCAATATAGTCCCAGCAGAGTAGTTCAGTCACACAGCAGTCCTTTCTCCTGGTGTCTTCTGCCAAGCTATTAGCAGAATCTTTCTAAGGCAGTCTTTAAATGTAGCTTCCTTCTAGCTAAGCCACTCCCCCTACTTACTAGATCTTTCTACAAGTAATTTAAACCTCACATCAGTTAAGTCCTTTCAATCACCTGAGATTTACACCTAGATAACTGTTCAGATACCCATTCAGTTCAGTTAACCCAAACAAACACACACTTTTTTTTTGTTTTGTATGTTAGTTTTTTTTACTCTAAATTAAAGGTCCAAGTACAAAAGTTCTTCTACTTTAGTCCCAGCAGAGAAGTCCAGTCACACAGCAGTCCTTTCTCCTGGTGACTTCTGCCAAGCTATTAGCAGAATCTTTCTAAGGCAGTCTTTAAATGTAGCTTCCTTCTAGCTAAAGCCACTCCCCCTACTTACTAGATATTTCTACAAGTAATTTAAACCTCACAGCAGTTAAGTCCTTTCAATCACCTGAGATTTACACCTAGATAACTGTTCAGATACCCATTCAGTTCAGTTAACCCAGACAAACACACACTTTTTTTTTGTTTTGTATGTTAGTTTTTTTACCCTAAATTAAAGGTCCAAGTACAAAAGTTCTTCTACTTTAGTCCCAGCAGAGAAGTTCAGTCACACAGCAGTCCTTTCTCCTGGTGTCTTCTGTCAAGCTATTAGCATAATCTTTCTAAGGCAGTCTTTAAATGTAGCTTCCTTCTAGCTAAGCCACTCCCCCTACTTACTAGATCTTTCTACAAGTAATTTAAACCTCACAGCAGTTAAGTCCTTTCAATCACCTGAGATTTACACCTAGATAACTGTTCAGATACCCATTCAGTTCAGTTCACCCAGACAAACACACACTTTTTTTTTGTTTTGTATGTTATTTTTTTTACCCTAAATTAAAGGTCCAAGTACAAAAGTTCTTCTACTTTAGTCCCAGCAGAGAAGTCCAGTCACACAGCAGTCATTTCTCCTGGTGTCTTCTGCCAGGCTATTAGCAGAATCTTTCTAAGGCAGTCTTTAAATGTAGCTTCCTTCTAGCTAAGCCACTCCCCCTACTTACTAGATCTTTCTACAAGTAATTTAAACCTCACAGCAGTTAAGTCCTTTCAATCCATGAGCTTGCACATGATTGAGGTCAGGTTGACTAGTCTGTAGTTGCCTAGGTCATCCTGGGTCTGCTCTTATGGAGTGGAACCACATGTACTGTTCCCCAGTCCAGAGTTACCACCTCTGACTCAAGAAAACTATTGAACAGATCAACCAGGGGGGCCTGCAAGTTCCTCTGTTAGTATGATCAGCAATCTCAGATGGGATTCCATCAGGATCAGGGGATTTGTCCACCCTTAGGGCTAATAATCCTTTCTTCACCCTATCCACCTCTATTATTCCATACATGCCCCTCCTCAACCCCCTCGTCCCCCCTCCCCCTTACGGTACTGGGTCATCTACTTCCTTTGTGAAGACTGAACAGACATATTAATTCAGTACCTCTGCCTTGTCCCCATTCACTTCTACTCACCCCTCCCTCTTCCTGAGCTGTACATTACTATCCTTTTTATCTCTTTTCTTGATAGTGTACTTAAAAAAATGATTTTTCTGCTTGTTTAATCCTTTCAGCTAGCTGCACTTTTTTCTGAGCTTTAGCCTGCTGGACCACTTTTTCTGCCACACTAGTCTTTCTCTGGTAGTCTTCCCTATCCTTCTCCCTCTGGGTCCTCCTGAACTTCCTATAGGTGACCCTCTTTTCTCTGACTGCCTAGGCTATCACCATTTGGCCAGATTGGTTCTGTACTGTCCTGGAGAGATCCTTCACTGCCTCCTCTACCAGAGGCTGGGATGTATCTTTCTGGCTGACAGAAGGAGGCTCCACAATGGTGGCTGTGTGAACCTCCTGATGTTTGACCTCAAGAACTTTGGCTGTTGAACTGTGTAAAGCTCACTTTAGTTCTTTTTACAGGGAACTAGTTCATGCTGCTTTGTCTCTTGAAAAGCATTAGAAAATGGAATAATGAGTAACATAATGCACTGTGCTGACAAAGCACCCATAATAACAGTAGGATGATACAGTGGACCACATTGAAGGCTACTAGTTCCAAAAACTGACTTCTGGCTTTGCCATGGCTAAGTGTTGTACACACTGGTTTAATGGTTCTCACAAATGGTGCCAGAATAATGGATCAGTGGGCAGTCATCTAGGGTCCAGTGATCACCATACAATGTGGTTTAAGGTGAAGACAGCAGTAGAGTCAAGCCACTCAAAAGTAAAGGTCCTAGACTTTAAGAGGGCAGACTTTGCAAAAATGGGGAAACACCTACTGAGAATCCTGGTGAAGGAGGACTGGGGGTGGGGGAGTGGAGGAACAGTGGGAGAAACTTAAAGAAGCCATAGCAGAGACAACAAGCCTCTGTGAAAAGCTGGTAAACAAAGCAAAAAGAAAGAAAAGAACACTATGGTTTTCAAAAGAAGTGGTAGGGAAGATTGGGGGAAAAACAGGCATTCAGAAAGTACAAGGAAACACAGAGGGAGGGAAGGAGGGAGACAGGGAAATGTACCAGGCAAAGCAGAAGGAGGTGGGGAAGGCAGTCAGGTGCACAAAGGCACAAACTAAAGGAAGGATAGCAAAATCAGTAAAAGAAGGTGACAAATCCTTCTTCAGGTGTATCAGAGAAAGGAAAAAACGCACTGGAGGGATTGTGAAGTTGAATGGGGGGTATGCAGAGGGGGACCTAGAAAAAGCAGAAATTCTAAATGAATACTTCTGCTCCGTATTTACAAAGGAAGGGGAGGGACCACAATTAGGGGGTTGAAACACACATGGTGGGGAGTGGCCACCAGTCCATTCATGGAGGAGAAAGTCCTAAAGGAACTCTAGAAACTGAAAGTGGACAAGACAATGGGACCGGATGGGATGCATCCCAGAATATTGAAGGAACTTGGGGAAGTACTATGGGTACCAGTGACAGCCCTATTTAACAAATCACTAGAGGAGGGAGTGGTACCAAAGGACTGAAGGGAGGGTGAATGTGGTACCACTACACAAAAGTGTTAGCAATTTGGAGGCTGGAAATTACAGACCAGTCAATTTGACCTCAGTGATGGGGAAAATCATGGAATCCATGTTAAAGGAAAGGATTGTGGCATTTCTGGATGCTAGTGGGGCACAATACCCGAGGCAACATGGATTCACAGCAGTGAGATCTTGTCAAACAAATCTGATAGATTTCTTTGACTGGGTAACCAGGGTGGTGGATAACGGAGGGGCAGTGGAAATGGCCTGCCTAGATTTTAGCAAGGAATTTGACCCCGTCCCACACAGGATGCTAGTAAACAAGTTGTGCAGTCTGGGAGAAGGTCCCGGGGTGGTAAACCTGGCCAAAAATTGGCTGAGCAACAGGATACAGAGGGTGGTGGTAAATGGAGTTCACTCCCAGGAGAGGAGAGTGACAAGTGGGGTGCCACAGGGCTTGGTTCTGGGGTTGGTCCTACTCAATGTGTTTATTAGTGACATTGCAGAGGGGTTGGAAAGTAAGGTAAGCCTCTTTGTGGATGACACCAAGATGTACAATAGGGTAGACACTCCAGATGAGGTGGAAAAAAAGAGAAGAGACCTAGGCAAATTGGAAAAGTGGTCAAGAGTGTGGCAGCTTAAATTCAATACAAAAAAGTGCTAAATCATGCACTTGGGCCACAGAAATCCTGGAGGGGAATACAAAATGGGGGGTCAGGTGGGGGGATACTATTAACAACAAAACTGGAAAAGGATCTTGGGGTAAACATAACGGACTACTTGAAGGTGGCCAAGCAATGCAAAAAGGTGGTGGGGAAGGTCAGAGGGATGCTGGGGTGCATAGGGAGGGGCATCACCAGTAGAAAACAGGCAGTGGTGATGCCACTGTACAGACAATTGGTCAGGCCACATCTGGAATACTGTGTTCCATTCTGGAGACCGCATCTCGGGAAGGACATTAACAAAATGGAGGCAGTCCAAAGAAGGGCAACAAAAACGGTGAAAGGAATGCACCAGAAAACATATGAGGAAAGACTGAAAGACCTCAGTATGCAGACCCTGGAGGAAAGGAGGGAGGGGGAATATGATAGAGACATTCAAGTACCTCAGGGGAATCAACAAGGTCCAGGAGGGCAGCATCTTTCAAAAAAGGAGATGTGCAAGAACAAGGGGTCACAATATGAGGCTGGGGGGGAGACTCAGGGGTAACATGAAGAAGTATTTTTTTCACAGAAAGGCGAGTGGATGCATGAAACTGCCTCCCAGCGGTGGTTGTAGAGGCTAAAATGATTAAGTTCAAGAATGCATGGGATAGACAGAAGACAACCCTAGTGATAGGAAAAAGAGGGTAAGCTGCTGATCATTTAGGATCTGGAGTTTAAGTAGTTAGGGAAATAAGCAAATTAGGTGGGCCAGGTGGTCCTTATCTGCTGTCAAAATCTATGTTTATAATGGGCAATATTGCCCCAAAATTATTAATTTGGCCTTTGCAGGCCTGGCAGAAATTTAACAAACAATAATCTGAAGAAGACTGAGTGAAGACAGCAGTGCAGCATTGCACAGTGTGAGCCACTGGTTCCAAAAATTGTGTGCCCATTGAGGTGTAGCCACACATGGACAAGGCTTCCGGTTATGCCGTGGGTAAGTGTTGTACACTCTGGTTTCATGGGTAACGTTGCTCCAAAAATTATTAGTTTGGGTTGTGCAGACATGCTAAAAATTGAGCAAACATTAATCCGAAGAAGAAATGAGTGAAGACAACACTGCAGCATCCCACAGTGTGGGCTACTGGGTTCAAAAATTGAGTGCCCATTGGGACACTGCCACACATGGACAAGTTTTTCAGTTATGCCGTGGCTTAAGAGTTGCACACACAAGTTTCATGAGTATAGATGCAGCAAAATTTTAATCCACCAGCGAAGCATGGGCAAAGTGGCTGACTCCGCATCCATGTGGGACTACGTGATGTCCCCACTGAAATACACTACTTCACCTTTGTGACTTCACGCTCCTTCATGTTGTGATTAGACAAGGTGAAGCCATTAAGAAACAAACAGCCCAGAGCCCACTGATCAGTGATCACATGGCTGACTGTCTCTGCAGGTCTGCAGGTCACATGCTTCAGGAAGGCAGTTCAATAGGCACTGGCAGGAAGTCAGTGTTTTACTTATACAGTAACAACTGAGCTGGCGGTCATTACCTGAGGATTAACAACCATGTGGGGGGGGGGACTGGTTTGCCCAAAACGACCACCAAAGAGGTCATTATTGTAATTATAAGGCTAATCCAGCTGCGCCGATTTTAAATATAAAAAAAAAATGATTAACTTTGGTTGTGCTATTTATCTTTGTGGTGCAGTCGTGTGACTTATCAGTAGCTGTGATTTGGTTATGTATAGTGACACTACATGCGCCCACTGAGCTGACATTAATTAGTATGACCCCATGGATTTGACAAGGTCCCCATTAATTTTACCTTATTTTCTGTTAGAGAAGCAAATAGAGCCACAAAGATAGCAATCAAGTGTAAAATAAAGTTTAAATGTCAGCTTAACAGGTAAAGGTAGCAGTGACCTAAAAAGCAGTTCTTGTATTTCTATCGGGTTTCCAACTGCTGACAGGAACAACAGTTGGAAACCCGACAGAAATACAAGAACTGTGCTTTTTATGTCACTGCTGGCTTTAACAGTTAAGCTGACATTTAAAATTTATTTTACACTCAGTCGCTATATTTGGCTCTATTTGCTTCTCTGTCACTGCATATGTGGAGAATTATCACGGCTCAATTACTTTTACTGTGTAAGTGGGGAATCATGCTCTTCGGCTATTCCCAGCTTCGCGGTTCACTCTGCCTTCATGTGAAGTGGCTCCTTAAGCTACTGAAACATCTGGATTGGTCAATACCTGGCCATTAATGACCAATCCAGTAACCAATCACAGAGTGAAGGAGCCTCATTAATATTCTATTTGCCTTTTTTCACTTTCTCTAGAGAAAAGAGTTTGCAGTCCAGGTAGTTCTGCAGTGTGCAGTCTGACTATGTTCTGTGTGTTTCAGAGCTCACAAAAAAGCTATAGTTCTTTTTTTTGTGTAAAATTTTTGTGTATTTAGTTGTTGTAGTCCTTCAGGAAAGTTTTATTTAATTAGAAATGCTTTTTTTGTTTGTTAACAAATTATTTTTTTGTGCACTTATTTTTAGGTACTGTACTTTATTTTACTAGTACTTGTAATAGTGTTTTTTTTTGTTTGTTTACTTACTTTCTTGATGGAGCTTGGATGTGGTGGGTCAGTTGGTGGCCATCATGGGCCATGAATGCGGGACAGCTGCCCGGTTATATTAAACTGGCAGGCTTTGGGGACTCCACCTGTAGCCACAGTGAGCCCGGCAGCTGTGGTTGTCATCCAGGAGCAGCAGCAACAGCAGGTGGAGCAGCGGCCCCTGCAGGATCAGTAGGAGGAGCTGCAGCAAGAGCAGCAGGAACCGCAGCAGTTTGTCGGCCCTCAACCACTGGCAGCACAGCAGTGGGTGTGTCCTGGTGACCCCACCACCTGTACAGGGCCCTGCCCATGGCTCCCCTGTGTGGGCCTTTTTTTTTCCTTCCCTAGTGACTCCAGCAAGGTGCGTTGCAATCTTTGTAATATGATGGTCTGCCAGCGGCCCAAGGGCAGCCACCTGGGCATGGGTGGTCAGCACACCCATCTTCTATCTGTTCACCACCATGCCCAGTAGGAAGCAAAGCTGCAGGAGGTAGCAGCAATGTGGTATTGTCAAATTCAAATGTTCTTTTTTTTTTGGGTGGGGGATATTATTTAAAAAAAAGTAGAAAAAGGTTCATTAATGTTTTGGTCATCTTTACAGGTCTGCAGCGTGTCATCAGAACTGAAAAAAGATTTAACTGCTGTGATTCATGAAGAACGTGATTTGTCTCATGATGAGTGAGTGGTGTGACATGACTAATGAACTGTATGCAGATACCTACAGCTGTACTTCCCTGACCTGTACCACCCCAAACACCCTGACTTGAAAACACATACCAATGAGTACAATGGTCAAGAGGAGATACTACTAAACAGGGTTGCATACAACTTACAACCCAAAAACTTAGTTGTGTAATTCATGAATTGTGATCGTGAAGATGAAGAATGTGATTTGTATCATGAGTGACTCGTGAATATCACCCTGACTTAAAAACACGCATAAATGAATACACTATTCACACTGAAATATGCACCGCACCACAGTACTCTGAAGGGAAGCCAAATAAACAACTGTGACTTAAATTGCAGATAGAGATTGGGCCCTAAAAAGATGCAGATGCACAGACAGATGGAGATTGCACTTAAGAGATACAGCCGCATTGGCACAAGCACGACACCACCTTAACCAGTGGTCAAAATCAGAAATCCCAAACTGGAAAAATAATACCTTTTGCGGGGGAGGGGGGCAGCTGCAGTAACAGTCCACTACCAACCAAGATAGAACGAAGCAGTAAAAAGTACCGCAGACAGATAAGAGATTCAAATCAGAGTCCTGTGATTATGGTGTGGCACAATAAAATGTGTGGGAATTGATGGCACGCACACATTACAGGTAATGTGCAGAAAATTTCAAAGTTCAGTGCAGTACAACCAAATCTTCTAAAACAACTGAAAAATTGCACAGCACCACAACAAACACCCCCAAATTATCAAAACTCACTAAAAGTATTACTGTGTGTACATGAACACAGAAATACTAATATACTACCTACCCAAAAACAGAAAGACTGCCTTTCTCACTGAGTCACTATGAATCTCCCTTCATCATGCCCCTCCCCTGAAGCACACTTCTACAGTGTCTGCCAGTACACAGACTTAATTTTAAAAATTAACATTCAAAATGCACACAAAACCAAGAAACACTTGATTATGTAAAAACAGAAGGGTTTCCTACAATTGATGTACTAAATTTTCTGACTCAAAAAATTGGCTCAAAAGAGTCAAAAGTGCTTTTTAAATGGTTTGATTCTCAGAGCTCTGAGAGCAAACTGTCTCCAGCTTTCCACTACACACACTATGCAGAACTGAGGCTGTGCAAGACAATCTAGAGCCCATGTGACCTGCCAGCCCCCATGATTCAATGCAAACTTCGCCTTTCTGTCCCAAAATAAGGCAAAGTCAATACAAAGTCAATTCAGACCAATGGCACTTCGCATTGCTTATTATGGTGAATTACTTCGCTTCGCGTTGTGGAGTACTTCATGTAGTCACCCATATAAGTGAAGTGCTCCACGGAGCGAAGTGCATGGACTTCACCCACCTCTATTCACAGGCAACGTTTCCCCAAAAATAATATTTTGGCCTGTGCAGGCCTCGCAAAAATTGAGCAAACATTAACTGAGTGAAGGCAACAGTGCAACATCCCACTGTGTGTCTAGGCTACTAGTTCTAAAAAAAAATGAATGGACTCCCCATTGACTTCATTATCGTTCTCTTTCTTTAGCCCAGCTGGAAGTGAAGGAGATTCATCATCCATAAACTGTAGCAAAAAGAGGCTTGGAAAAAGAGGCCAGTTCATTTTTAAAAAGGTGAGCATCTGTACATTTTGGGTTGAAAGGCATGCTCACTTGTTGGTGACAATATTGCCTGCAGCTCTAAAAATCCTCTCTGAGTACATACTAGCAGGTGGGCAACTGAGGTATGCAACAGATACCTATGTCAAAGAGGGCTAAATGGTATTTTTTTTGTACCTGTATAACAGAGGCTCGTCTCCTTCTGCTGGTGGTACATTCTCATCCTTACAATCCTGCACCATTTTGTTTGCTGGCATTTCAGGCATCACTATGTCAGAAATTGACTTGCCAGAATGGCTAAAATGGCCACATATTTTTTTGGCCAGACCTACACATGTCTCCACAGTGGTGCCTTCCTCATCTAGGAATCCTTGCATAAAGTAAGTAAAAAATGGAACATGTGTATAATCCTCATCCTCAACAACCTTTACAATGCTCTTTGCATTATCTGATACTATAAAACCTGGTGTTAGAGTGTGGTGTCAGCCACTCATCAAACTTCCGCTGAAGGAAGTAAAACAACTTTTCTGCACAGTGGTCATTGTCAAAGCCAGCTATACATAAAGCTGCCTGCTTGCAGAGGATGGTGGGCACCAGTTACTTGCGGCTACTGCTGCTGGTATGTAACCTACAGGTGGAGGAGGAGGAGGAAAAAGAGGAGGGGAATGAAAAGTGGAAACTGACCCAATGGGCAGTCACTGCTGTGTAATCAATAGTCTGACCACTAGTCCATATGTCAGTGGTGATGTGAATGGCTGGAACAAATGATGCTTTTAGAGCATGTGACACAGTCTTGTAGACGTTATGATATAAATCAGGAAGAACCACGTGGAAATGTAGGTACAGTTGGGCACTTGCTACCTTGACACAGCAGCTTGCATTAGCAATAGAAAACCAGTGTTGCTCACAAAGGAGAATGGCAGCAAGTTGGTGCCTAGCATTTCCACAATTGCTGTTGGTAACTTTTTTACTTTGGGTCTGTTTGCTTTATATTTCTGGCTTATTTCCTGTGACAGAACCAGTGAAACTTGAGTGCCTTTTCTCCCTGGAAGATACAGTTGGCTACTATTTTTGCCACCTCCTGAGGGTGAAAGTGGTTTGGGGTTTATGGCCCCAAAGATGTGTGGGAGTTAATGGGGTAAACATCTGATGAATGGAAGATGTTGGAGTTGTGCATCGGCTAGCACTTGGAAGACTTTCTTCCTCTTCCTCTCTAGCAGACCTAATGTTCTCCTCCCTTGGACGACATCATCATCATCATCAGCTTCAATGTCTGGTGGTGGTGCTGCTGAAGCTGTGCATTGGCATGCCTCTCATAGTGACATCTGGGGGACTTCAGTAGATACCTTTTCATGGTAAATGTTCCCAGCCTTGTTCCCTCCTTACTCAGACTCAGCCTGCCTTTACATAAAAGACACAATATGTGTCCATGATCCTTTATCCACTCTAAAGAAATCCCACACCACTGACATCACCAGTTTGGTCTTTCCTACTAGCACTCTTAGCTGTTGCCTAATGGGTGGGCTATTGTGGGCTGCTTCCACATCGCCCTCCTCTTCATTCTCTGCTAGTTCTCCAGGGTCAGGGATGGTCCTGCTTCCTCTACCAAGTGCCCCGGACCACCAATTTTCTCTGTCTTTTTTATCTGCTGTCATTTCAGATGCATGTCGTTGTGTTTTTCCTTATTGTTTTGTGGCCTTTTTATGTTGGTCGCATGCATGCGTATAGCAAACATTTGGTTACGAGAGTGCCTTTTGAGAAGTGTGACACTGTCCATCCAATGCAGAGTAGTCTTCTATGGGCACATCAGCGCCACACCAATCATCAGGCAGGCTGATCATAACACAGTTTTGGCTTGCTGGGCAGAGATGTCCTTTACTTGAAAAGAAAAAGCTGACCCCTTCATGGGTTGGCTCTTTCCTTTGGTCCATGTCACACAGCAAGCAGAGCTGATCTTTCATAATCAGCCTGCTGAGGAATTTCAAACATCCAGGAAGAACCCCACACTATTGCAGATGCCAGCTGTAACACAGAAGACTGTCCATTGATATCTGTTGCTGGTGTCCTTGTCACTGTCCCCCCACCAACCTGACCTTCACTCTCAGCAACCACCACTCCACCCCCCAATGCATAACAATGACATAGGGGTGATCAATACCCCAGTGTCACCACCTCATAAGCAAAACCCCTGCGGTACGCGTGGGTCTATCACGCCACTCCCAATGAACGGTCACATCTCTAAATGGTGCTGAAGCACCAAAAGGTTCGTTCATGGCTTAATACACCTGAATTCAGCTAAACAGATTTTTTTTTGCAGTTAATCTTTTTATTGTAATTATTGTGATTATACATACAAATACACTACATTCTCCAATATACAGTTACATAAATTCTTAATGAGAGAAGGAAAAAACATGTCTGAAGTATTATACAATAATATTAAAGGGGGAAAACAAATGTTGAGAAAACAATATGTAGCAGTACAAACTGTATGACAGAGAGAAAATATGGCAATTTATGGTTCAAGGGGTAAAAGGAGTAGATACAAACAAGAATTATGAGCAGTCGTGATTGTACATCTATTATGCTGTAATTTAATACAAGCATGAGTAAGATTGTATAAAGGAAGAACATAAAAAAGAGAAAAATATCTAAGAAAGTAAACAAGAATGAAGAGGGAAAGGGAAGTAGGAAAGGAGATAAAAAGATAGAAAGAGAGGAGATGAAAAAGGAATGGAAGAGCTAGAAGCAAGATTGCAATGTGAACATATAACAACCCATGGATTAAGTGACGATATGTATAGACGTGTTTAAATATTTAAAATAATCCTGCCAGCATTTATTATATACATTAAGTCGGTCAGAGGCTAAGTGTGACAAACAATCAAGGATGGCGTATTGAGATAGTTGTTTGAGAATATCCGGGAAGGTGGGAATGATGTTGGATCTCCAATGCATTAGTATAAGGTGTTTAACTTGAAGGAATAGTAGGGATAACCACTTATTCTGAGAATGGGATATTTTGCATGAATGAGCATTGAAAATACAAAGTATGCAATGTTTTGGATCTAATGCAAAGAATAGACCAATCACTTTTATTGCAAAGAAATAAATATGACGCCAAAGATTGTGTATGGGAGGACAATGCCATAAAATACTGTATGTAGCAAATTGCCATTGGGGGAGTTACAGCACCAACATTTATTGTTGTTCATTAAGCCCATTTTTTTTTGCAAAATCTCTGGAGTTCTGTACCATAGATGTAGAATTTTGGCTTGTATGAGTGAACTGCAATTATCCTTGAAAGATTTATGGCAGGATAGCCAGCAGTTATGTCATTGTGAATTGGTTATGTTATAATTTAAAAGGGTACCCATTTATTTTTTGCAATGATAGATTGATCTGGAATTGTATTTCTGATATGTTTGTAAATGATGCTATTTAATTTAGAGTTTGTTTTGATCCATTTTGAAATAAAAGTATCATATATAGTTTGATGAGGAATAGTAGGAAGATAAAGGTTCCATGCCATGCGTAACTGTAAATATTTCCATAAATCGTCCTGGGGAAGATTCCATTGTTTGCGCAGGTCAGAAAAGGATTTTAATTTGAGAGTTGAGGTATAAGTATATCCTCCAAGAAAAAAATGCCCCTGTTTTTCCAATTACAACAAAATATTGGGTGATTATCAAGAGCAAGGTTGCTGTTCCCCCAAATGGGGGCATATATGAGAGGGGTTGGGTTGTATTTAAGGTGTTTATGAATTATTTTCCAGTAGTATATGGATGATGCTATAGTAGGGTGAGATTTTAAATTGGGGGAGAGAGTTATAAATGAAGGAAGTGGTGACATTGCCTGGACATAGAGATGTTTCCATATTGATCTATAATGGTGATTTATTGCTGGGTTTATTAAACCATTTGACAGTTTGGGCAGTGTGGAAGGCCCAAAAATATCCTTGGAACCAGGGGAGCCCGAAGCCCCCTTTGGACCAGTGGGAATGCAATTAGTTACGACTAAATCTGGGAATTTTGCCTTCCCATAAAAATTTGCCAATTATATCATCAATTTTGACAAAAAAAAGTAGGGAGGGTTAAAGAGGTATTAGAAAAATAGATACAGTATTTTGGGATCTATTGACATCTTGATTGCGAAGATTTTCCCATTAAAAGAGAGGTTAAGCAGTTTCCATCTGTTGAGAGTGTTTTTAATATTTGCTAATAACGGGGAAAGATTGGCATCCCATATCTTGTCTAATTTAGAAGTGATCTGTATTCCAAGGTAAGAGATACCTTGAGGGGCCCAACGAAAACCTAATATTGTATTCATAGAAGGGTTACAAAAATTGTTCAATGGCATTGTTTCTGATTTGTTTAGATTCAGAGCGAGCCCAGAAAGTGAAGTAAAGTTGCTAAGTAACTTAATTAAGGGTGGTCCTGAAATTTCAAGATTTTCGAGTAGAATGAGGAGGTCATCAGCGTAGGATAGTGAAGTATAGCGGGAATTACTGATAAGAATATCTTGGATCATGGAGAATTGATGAAGAGCAGCTGATAGGGGTTGCATAGCTAGAGTGAAAAGAGTGGGGGATAATGGGCACCCTTGCCTGGTACCTCTTGCCAGATGAAAGGATGAGGACAGAGTAGAGTTAGTAAGACCCCGGGAAGAGGGGAAGGTGTATAGTAATTAAATCCATGTACAAAATGTATTAGTGAAACCAAAGTGGGATAGAACATGATACAAATAAGTCCAGTTGAGAGAATCGAATACCTTTTCAAAGTCGATGGCTATAGCTGCGGCAGGTGATTTAAGAGATTTAGCTTTGTAGATTAAATTAAATAATGAGCGGAGATGATCAGAACCGGTTCTGTTTTTGATAAATCCAGCTTGGGAAGTGTGGACAAGTTTTGAAATGATTGATTCTAAATGAGTATTTAATCTTTTGGCAAAGATTTTCCCGTCTGTATTAAGTAATGATATCGGTCTGTAACTGGATGGGAGAGAAGGATCTTTATCTTTTTTTGGTAGGATGGTTATAACGGCTTCTGTCATAGAACAGGGAAGTTTACCTTGTGAAGATGCCTCTTTGAAGACCTTAAACAGTAAGGGGAATAAGATGTCAGCTAGGGGTTTATAAAAGTCTACAGAAAAAACGTCACTCCCAGGAACTTTACCAGATATAAGGGAATTTAGCGCTGCTTATATCTCTTTTAGGGAAAAGGGTTAATCTAGCAAAGCCATATCTTGTTGGGAGAGATGTCGTAACTGTAAATTGTCCAGAAATTGTTGTATATATTCAGGTTGTGGGGGAGTGGGGTGAGAGTATAATTGTTGGTAGAAGGATTGCACAATATGGTTAATTGAGGGATTATCTGTATGGATTTTGCCTGAAGGATCATTCAAACCAGCAATATGTCTCTCCATCTGTCGATTCTTGAGTTGATAAGGAAGTAGCTTCCTGCATTTATCCCTTTGTTCCCAATAATGGTGTTTAAGTCTAAGGAGGGCAAGTTCAACTTTCCTGGATATTAATTTGTTGATTTTAATTCCAAGCTGAAGAATTTCAAGGTGAAGTTGTGAGTTATTATCTGGATTTTTTGTTTTATAATATTGGGTTTCTTTTTCTTTAAGAGATTTCTCTAAATTGGCCAATTGCTGTTCCCTTAGTTTTTTCTTGTGTTCTGCATAGCTTATAATTTTCTCTGTAACTGTTGCTTAAAGTGCTTCCTAGATGGTACCTTGAGATACATCAGGAGAGTTGTTAAAGGAAAGAAATTCTTGGATTTGGGATCTAATCCAAGGTAAGAAATCGGGGTCTTTTAATAAGAGTGAGTCTATCTGTCAGGAGGGGGATTTAGATGGGGGGCGGGCCCCAGATAAGATGTAATTTTATTGGAGAATGGTCTGATATAGTAATTCGGGAGGATAGTTGTGTCTATAATTTTTTCAATGATGAATGGGGAAGAAAAACAGTAGTCAATTCTGCTATAAGATTTATGAAGCGGTGAGTAAAAAGTATAGTCGCGCTGTCTAGGGTGGTGTAGTCTCTGAATGTCAGTGAGACTGAAGTCTTTCATTAGCATTGAGAGTGCAGAAATACTTCTCAGGTGGGAATCACATGAAGAGTTACTTCTGTCTTTATGCTTCCAAAGCTAAATTGAAATCCCCACCTACAAGTATAGGAGAATTGTTAAAGTTACTGTTCATAATTTGTTGGGCCATATTATGAAAGAATTCAGGTGAATCAGAGTTAGGGGCATTAACGTTGACTAACATAAGGGGGCCTGCAGAAGTATTTAAGTGGGCTATAATCCATCTGCCATCTGAATAGGAGATGGATTTGATAAGGGTCCAGTTAAGGGATTTATGTAATAGAATAGCAACCCCCCAATTTTTAGAAGTAGAGGAGGACACGTATACTTGACCGACCCAATCCCTTCTGAGTCTGTCGACATCCTCTATTAAAAGTTTTGTTTCTTGTAAGAAAGCAATATGAGTTTTATGCTTTTTGAGGTAAGAAAGTATTTGTCTTCATTTACAAGGTGAGTTGAGTCCCTTAACATTCCATGAATGCAGAATTAGATCACTCATGTTAATGGGGAGGTGAGTATGAAATCACAAATAGGAAGTAAGGGACTCATATTGAAAGGGCTAGAGCATGTTACAGACTCAGAAGGGAGAGGGGTAGCACAGTCAAATGCATGCAGGATATTTAGTTTGTGGAAATACTTACATCCTGGGTGAATGTTTCCATTGGGTCTCATAAGGAAGAGAGGTACTAAAAATATAGAAGACATATATAGTTACTAAACAAAACCTATGCATGTTATACTAACACACTATGAAGCCTTTAGGTAATGTAGCAAGATATGAGTCGGTGAAATCGCCAAGACTCTCTCGCTATACTACAGAGCATGTAAATAGTAAGTAAATCTTGGGAGAAAATTATCTTAAACCCAAGATACAAATTATGAACAATTATTTCTATCAAGTTATAACTCTGACTAGAACTAAAGTGAACATAATAATCCCCTGGGGGGAACCATGAACATCCTACCATATATGAAAAGGGGATTACAGAAAGTATATGCAATCCCAGACATAGTAATACATCTTGAACCTAAGTTAGACTGGAAAAAAGAACTGAGCTGAAGCACTATTACGGCAATACAAACAGTATGCCATCATGGTTGGCTAAGTCCTAAAGTTATAAGAACAGCTGTACTTGTGCCATCTACTATGTACTTACTCACATAATCATAATGCTTAGACACAGAAGTGTTTATGTAGGAGGAGTGTTCAGGTAAAATGGAGCGAGTAGGGTCCAAATAGTATAAGGATTTATGGGGTGTCGAGGCAGTACAAGATCCAAATTGTATTGGGGGGGTTATCTGGTGAAAGTCTTGTACTGAACAGGAATACGTAGTCATTCTGGAAATATGACATTTATAAAAGTTGAGTTTGTTCAGGCTTCGAGGTACTGCATATATTATTGAAAAGTACTAGGTATTTAATAGTAGACAGACCCAAAAATCGACCCTAGGGAAGGAGTTGCCTTAACATAGTGAGATTTCAAGACCTGGAGAGGGTCAAGCGAGCTCAGCTATAAGATTACAACACAGGCTTAAAAAGCCATATCATAAGGCCTTCGAGTCAGACTGTGATATTTATTATTGACTGCAGCACATTGAGTAAAATAATAACGATGAGACACCTTGAAAATAGCCTGCAAGCCTAATTGTAGGGTAAAACTGAAGACTAAGTGATAGATAAATAAAACAGTACAAGAAGTTGGTATACCATGGTTAAAAAAAGGGAATTTAAGTTAGATAAAGGCGGGTTGGAGTGGGAAGGAGACTAGAGAAAAATATTAAAGTGTTAAATGTTAGTCTGGGATATAGTAGTGGACGAAGGGAATAACTAGTTGAGGACCTCATTAATATAACCCCAAGATACTGTAAATGTATAATGTTTATATATGGTAACAAATGTGTGGGGTGATGTTGGATCACAAATTAATTAAGCAGGCAACCTCCCTTAATGGTTATGTGAGAAGGACATACTGATAAAAAAAAGTTGGCAGACACCTCTAAATGAATATAGAAAATCATTGAGCACATATGAATTAGTCTAACATTATAAAAGAATTGTCCCTTTAAAAGAAAAATATAGCCCAACATTAGGGATACTCAAAAACTGACATTATGAGTAATCTATGCAGAAATAACTGGACGTATAACGTAGCAGACATTACATTGAGATAGAAAACTCCAAGACTGTCACAATGAGATGCCTAAATAATATGACATGCTATTAAACCAGAAGCCTGTAACCGCAATGTACAGCTTATCGCTTTCCAAACCAGCTGGGTGCGATAGTATGCACACATAAGGAATGCAATCGCGGTTGCAGGGCAGACAAATTCTGATAGTGATCAGAGAGTCGAGGTTAATTAGGCACGAACCTCAAGAGGTACTAATATATACTGTACACATGCCCAGGCATCATTTATAGGTTCGATTTCTTTTTGAGCTTCCCCTTCCGTTTCTTTTTAGGAGGCTCTGCCGATTTGAAAGGGGAGCTGGTCACCAATTCAGCCCAAGAGGAATCGGAAGACCTGCCACCCTGTAAAGCACCTCCAAGGTCATTGCTGCCAGGATCCACAGCTGAGGTCTTTCTGAGATGAGTTTAAGTCCTCTTGTAGTAAAGAATACTTATTGTAGAGGGTTAGTGTTATAGTGAAGCCAACATGTCACTTGTGTTGAGAGGTAGGCCTAGAAAGAGTAGCATCTGCACAACAGGTATGTTTAGAAGAACGTAGATTCAGGTTCTTTTTGTCTAGCAAGCGGGCTGAGATTCGGACAGAAGGCGCTGCATCAGCCTGGAGAGATACGGGTTTCTCAGTGAGTTCATGATTTGAAGCCATAATGTGGGTGTGCCAGTCTGATTGGGAAGTTGCAGAGACAGTGGAAGAAGGGGTCACATCAGTATTTCCAAATGGGGCAGTTGGAGGCTGGGGCTCACCACGAAATGCAGCCAAGGCTTCAGGAGTGTTGAAATCTTTGGTTGAGTCACCCAGAAACAGACGCAAGACAGCAGTATAGCACAGAACAAATTTGATCCCTCATTGGTGTAGGGTAGTTTTAATAGGATTGAAAGCTCTGCGTTTATTAGAGAGTTCCTTAAAGAAGTCTCTAAAAATAGAAATTCTATGATCTTGCCAAGTAAGCTTTCCCACTTGTTTTGCTCTATTGACAATCAGTTCAGTGTGGGCATAGTTTAAGAATCTTGCAATGATAGGCCTAGGTTTCTGATCTGGACCAAGGCTCCGGCTTAAAGTACGGTGTAATCTCTCATTAGTAAGGTCTTGACCAGGTGGGAATTTGAGCAGGGCTGGCAGCACATGTAATAGAAATGCACTAGTGTCTCCGAGTTCTGCACCTTCAGGAAAACCCAAAAATCTCAGGTTATTGCATCTGTTTCTGTTTTCAATGTCATCGATTTTATCTTGTAGGCTTCTGATAACTCTTGTCTTGCTCTCTGATCGTAGCTTGCAGGATGTTAATAAAACTTTCATTTTGAGCAACTTTAACTCCTGCATCATTGATTTTTTGATCTAACACTTGCATGTTAGTGATGTTTTGTTGAGATGTTATTTTTAAGTTGTTAATTTCACAGATGAGCTGTTGAAACATAGTTTCCACTCTGCTAAGGGAGCTGTTTTGCAGGAGCTGCTCAGCCATTGTAGTAGGCCTTCATAGAGAAGCAGTATAAATGCAGAAAAATTATAGCTATAGAGTTATGATATAGAGAAAATAATTTACCAGAGTTGAGCTATGATGTTATTAAAATTACATTTCACTTGCTGGTAAACGCTGACAATCTGGGATCAGGAGGATGGACGATGATAGATGGTAGTCCCAAGGAGAAGCAGAATTAAGCAGCCATCTTCAGCACAGCCAGGCCACGCCCCCCCAAACAGATTTTTTAAAAGTATGAAGAAAGCTGAACTTGGGGAAAGTGCAAGACGACATGAAATGAGGGCTTAAAGTGATAGAAATCGGGGTATTAACTCAAACCATGATAGCGGGCACGCGTAAATGCATATGCATATTCCAAGAATACGCATATGCATTCACGCAAGCCCGGTATTATAACAAGATTAAAAAAATAATTTCTATCACTTTAAGCCCTCCTTTCATTAACCGTCCATCGATGTCTGTTGGTACCACTCCTGTAACTGTCCTGCCCACCCGACCTTCCCTCTCAGCACCCACCCACCCCCACAAACATAACACTGACACTGGGGGTGCCCAATCTCCCAATGTCACTGTCACCATGTGAAATAAAAAAAGCTCCCTCATCGTTTTCTTTTCCTTTTTTGAATCCTGTAAAAAAGAAAACCGTCCATCGATGTCTGTTGAGCCGTTAGTCCCCCTAACTGACCCTTCCACTCATCACCCTCTACCCAACCCCCAAGCCCTTACTTAACCACTGGAGGTCCAATGCCGTAATCCTCTGTGGACCGCAGACACTCTTCAAAGCCGGACCGTGAACTGAGGAAACCAGGTATGCATTTCAATGTACAGTATTTCAATAGGGTTTTGAACTTAGTGGTATAAGTTGGCCATTTTTGGCCCAAATTTTCAACATGCCTTTTTTGGGATCACACCTCATGAACAATTGCAGTGAAAGCAGGCAAATCTGTCCTGAAAGGTGATTTTGCAGTTACTACACAAAATGACCTTTCGGGCAGGAGTTGAACATTTTCTCTGTCCTTGTTCATCAGGTGGGGTCATAAGAATGCTATGTTGAAAATTTGGTATATACAGTAAATATTAAAAAACAACAAAATTATGAGCCTACATTGAAGTTTGCAAATGCAGGCTTGTAACTTAGGTAATTTTCAATATTTTTACCCCAAATTTTCAACATAGCCATTTCTTTACATCTTTTCATGAATGTGAGAGCTGTCATTTTTCAAATCCTGGCCAAAATCTGTTTTTGCATCCCGAAATGTGATTTTGCAGTCCCTGCACAAAATCATCTTTCAGGTGAGAGTTGAAAATTTCCTCTGTCTTGTTCATGACGTGGGGTCATAAAAATGCTATGTTGACAATTTGGGCCAAAAATATTAAAAAACAACAGTTATTAGCCTGCATTGAAATTACAAATGTAGGCTTCTAACTGTGGTAATACATAACCCACAAAGTGCATAACAATGCATCTAATACCCCAGGGCTTCTATACCAGTGACGAAAATCCGGCATTGACAAATACTTATTATTTGTTCAATAGGGCTATGCAACCAGAATAGTATTATGCTTGTGCAACTGATAACTGTTGGGCCATTTGCACTTTCTTCCTCAGTGAATTATCACCTTGTAGGGGTACAAAGGGCAAGAAACCCTCAGAGAGGGTTTCATGCCTAGAGGTGCCATGGGAGGATTTCCTTGACTAAAGGTACCTTAGGAAGGAGCCCCCTGAGGGGAGAAGAGGGCCACTGGAGGTGGAGGGGAGGATGGTGAGGCAAAGAAAAAATGCTTCAGAGGGAGGCTGAGAGGAACTGCTTATATAGGTCAGGAAGAGGGCATGGCTGGTTGCTTACCCCCACTGAACTACAGGCATAGCTTATCAATTCAATGGGACTTACAGAACCAGAGTAGTGTCATTCTTGTGCAACTGTGATAACTGTTTGGCCATTCTCACTCTTTATTCCTCAGGGAATTACCACTCTGTAGGGGTACCAAAGGCAAGGAACTCTCAGAGAGGGTTCCACCCCTAGAGGTGCCATGGGAGGATTCCCTTGGCTAAAGGTATCTTGGGTAGGAGCCCCAAAAAAGGACATTAGGTAGTAAACATTGACTATGAGGTAGAAAAGCAATTGACAGCAATGAGACAGCTAGAGGAAACACAAATGAGGAGCAAGGTTGTCTGGATCGCACTAAAAAATGGATTGCACTGATGACAGCAGGAGGCTTCCTGAGGAGAGAGGGAATGGCTAGTAGGGCCACTATCCATCTCCATCCAACAGCAGAACATAGCTAGGAGACCAGGGAATATGCTATAAACAACTAATCACGTATTATGACCTCTGGCACGGAGGAGAGGAGAGGAAACCCCCCTTTTTAAGAGGAGGAAACCTCTGGGGATACAAGGCCTAGGTTGCCTCCCTCCAGGCTGTGGGTAGTTTATTTTGGTGATGGCTCTGCTGCTGCAATTTAGAAAGCCCAACCAAGGGGAGAAAGGTCAAATTTGGTGGAAAGGTAATGGTCATGGTGGGCATGCCTCCGATTTATGAATGAGAGCATTTCTTTGAATGCGAGCATGGATCACTTTTGAGTACCAGATGAGAGAAGGCCGGCGACCCAGCGGCCATAGATTAGGTAGCAGTTTGGTGATAAGAAGGCCATGTAAGCCAGCACTGTAGATATTGATGAGAAGGCTGGGCAAGTCGGCGGCTTGTAGATACTGATGAGGAGGCAAGCCAAACAGTGTTTTAGGAGAGGTTGAGCACAGTGTGGTTCAAAGGGATGAGCGAAGATCCAGGAAGTGATAGGAGAATGAATACAGGCACGACATAGTACTGCAGAATGCATGGAGAAAACTAGCATGATGTTGTGTCTTTTTGGTATGAAGGTTCAGGGAGGTCAGTATACAACATGAGACAAAATAAGGAACCCTCCAGCTCCTGTTTGGAGCACAAGCGGCAACACCATGCTGAGGAGCCTGATACAGTAGCACTCTTAGGCTCCCCAGACCCCTCCAGCTCCTGTTTGGAGCACAAGAAGCAACACCATGCCAAGGAGCCTGCTGCAGCAGCACTCTCAGGTTCCTCAGACCCTCCAGCTCCCGTTTGGAGCACAAGAAGCAACACTGCACTGAGTAGCCTGCTGCAGCAGTGCTCTCAGGCTCCTCAGATCCCTTCAGCTCATGTTTGGAGCACAAGAAGCAACACTGCACCAAGTAGCCTGCTGCAGCAGCACTCTCAGGCTCCTCAGACCCCTCCAGCTCCTGTTTGGAGCACAAGAAGCAACACTGCACTAAATAGCCTACTGCAGTAGCACTCCCAGGCTACTCAGACCCCTCCAGCTCCTGTTTGGAGTACAAGAAGCAACTCCGCGCCCAGTAGCCTGCTGCAGCAGCACTCTCAGGTAGCTGCAGAACCAACTACTGTTACCCTGTTAATTTACTTGTATTTTGTGCAATATTAATTAACTGTTGTACTCTCTTCCTAGCTGGATGTAGTCTAGGTGCTTAAATTAATATTTGCCGGCAGACAGTGCCTGATTGATTTTGCTAGCTGCTATCTGCTGAACTTTTGACTGTTTCTGTTGATTTTTCACTAGCTGCTAACTGCTGAACTTTGGACTGTTTTTGTGTGTTTCTAACTGCTGAACTTTTGGACTGTTTCTGTGCCTACCTTAATTTGGATTAGTGTGTTGTCCTACTGAAAGTCTGTGTCTTGCCTCTTACTCTGAATCTCACTATCTGTCTGCGTACGAGCAGTATACCTCTCCCCCCTCTCTTTCTGTGCTGCTTGAATTTTCCTGCTCTGACTAAAGGAGCTATTGATCTGTAATCATACCCTGAAACTCTAAGATTTATTCCCCTTCTCTGTCTACAGGCTCCTCAGACCCCTCCAGCTCCCATTTGGAGCACATGAAGCGACACCACGCCGAGAAGCCTGCTGCCGCAGCACTCTCTGGTAGCTGAAGAACCAACTGCAGTGTTTACCCTGTTAGCCTGTCGCTGCTATGCAGCGACTGCCCTGCCCACCCTGGTCCATCTCTTAATTTATAGGTGGTGGATGTCACATGATCGATCACATGACTACTGCCCTGCTGGATGTAATCTTCCCACTTTCCCTAATGTTTGCTATAGTCTGTGGTCACTAGGAGTCACTGCTGAGCCTGCCTGTGCTTCCTCCTTAACAGTATTTCCATGAACTACGCCCCACTTTCTACCCCTGTTTCTCCTGACTACAACTCCTGCAATCCTGCTCACCTTGGTGAATTTCTATGTCTCCTCCCTGGGTTTTAACCCCTGACCATCTACTCTGGAGGTGGACACCCTATCCGCTATGCCACCAAGGCAACCATTTTGAGCTGTGTGCTTACTCTCCCTTAACTTCTCCCAGCACCACTTATCTTTGCCAGTTCCCCCTTGAAACTGTGACCCCCAAGTTACCTGCATTTACTCAACTGTTCCACCCCAAATGAGGCGGACACTGCTAACTTTGCTTTCAGTCTTGCGGCTGGGCACCCTTTTCCTAGTACGTTTTGGTACTTCCTTACTTGTCATTGACCAGGAGCTCCTATCCTGTCTCACTCCCTCCTTCCACCCTGATGTCCCCCCTCGTCCTACTGTCACATGGGTGAGCACTCCGATGGGTATCGCATTCTTTGCATTTCACTCCAAACAGGACAGTCACTGGCTTGGCTTCCTCCTCTTCTCTACCTCTATCTCCTTCCATCCTTGCCAAAATGTACAATCTGTCCTCCTCTCTACTGCTACTAGCAGGAGATATTGAGAGCAATTCCGGTCCCCCAAGTGCCACCATCGATCACTCAAATCCTGCATGGAACTCCTTCACTGGCTTGATGTTTTCTCACATCAACTTCTGTAGCCTCCTCTCTAAATTTACAGACCTTAAACCCTGGGTTGCCCTATACAAGCCACATGTGCTTGGCATTCCTGAAATGTGGATGAAATCCCATCTCTCCAGTGCTGCCTATTGCCTACCAGGGTACTCCCTGCTGAGGCATGACAGACCTGGTAAGAAAAAGGGTGGAGGGGTGGTTCTCTATATCCATGAGTCTCTCTCTGCAGCCCAAGTCCTCCACTCTGACCCCATTTCATTCACTCAGTGACTGGCTCCTAGTGGAGCTGACCATTGGTGCAGCTAAAAAGATGTATGTGGGATGCTGCTATATACCCCTCTAGGACGCTCTGCAGGTCTTTCCACTCACCTAGCTTACCACCCACCTAGAGGGGGTGGGTAGCCTCTCCCCCACTAGGGACACCATCCTCCTTGGGGATTTCAACCTGGATTGGCTCAGTGCTCATGAACCTGACTATTCCAACCTACTCAAGCTCCATAACCTAGTCCAAATAATTACCATCACTACCAGGCACAACTCGTGTACCCAAAACCATACACTTCTCGACTGGGTGATTACCAATAGAGAGGAAGAGGTGTTCCTATCAGGGACGCTATCGGATGCCATTAGCGATCATTCCCCCACCTACATGGTCTGGGCCATGAAGACCAAGCACCCCCCCAAACTACTCTCTTTCCACAACTTCAGCCACCCAGATATTCCCTCCCTCCTTGAGGATGTCCATGCTTTAAACTGGTCAACCTTGTATACCCTATCTGACGTGTCTGAGGCTGAGAGAATTTTCACCACCACACTCCTTCATCTCCAAGATCAGCATTTCCCCCTGACTACTCATACATTTAGGGGAGTCTGCACTCACTGGGTCACTAAAAATCTCCTGGCCATGATGAAGGAGAGAGATAAATTATTGTCAGCCTATAAAAAGGCCCCTTCCCTGCCCTCTGGAATGAATACAGGCACCTACGGAACCTATGTAAACAATTTGCCCTAGCCAAAAAGTGTGCCTTCTTTCAGGGCAAACAAAGGGACAGCCTCGGTGATCCTCACCATTTCTGGAGTGAGATCAGCTCCTTGCTCAACCCACATACTCATAACCCTACCATTTACCTTGATACTCTCTATGCTCAGTTGATTGACCCAGTTAAAGTTGCAGAGGTTTTCAATAATAAGTTCACGGACCTATCTGCCCTCCTTAGCAAATTGCCGCCTCTGCTGACCTCCTTCCCTGGGCCAAATCCTACTGAACATCCCCCTGCCCTAACTCCTGAAAATCCACCCCTTCCTCCTTTCTATTTCTAGATCATCACCCCTAAGGACACTGCCAAGCTACTAAAGAACCTGCCTAGCCTGGGCAGCCCAGGCAGTGATGGTCTTTTCCCTGCGATGCTCAAACTTATATCCCCTGCCATCCTAAAACCACTTACTTACCTCTTTAACCTGGCACTGACCACCTTCTCAGTGTCTAGTACTTGGAAGCATGCCAAGGTGGTCCCGATTTTTAAAGCTGGTGACCCGCTATCCAAGGATAACTATCGGCCTATATCATTGTTCCCCTACCTTAGTAAGCTTGAAAGGATCATACACCAACAACTGTCCAACCACATTGACTCTCATAATCTAATGTCCAGATGGCAACATGGCTTCCATAAACATCACTCCACCACAACTGCCCTGTCCCTGTTTACTAATCACATTCACAGGAACATGGACCTTAGGAGAGCCACAGGTGCTGTCTTTGTCAGCCGGTCAAAAGCTTTCGACCTGGTTGATCACACCCTGTTGCTCTCCTCCCTCTGTGACCTTGACTGCTCCCCTGAGATCACTCAGTGGTTCCAAAGCTACCTCTCAAATAGATCTCAGTCAGTGTAAGTTGGTTCTGCCACCTCCCCACCCTCCCAGTCACTACCGGTGTACCACAGGGCTCCATCCTTGCCTCGCTATTATTCTCCCTGTTTATTAATTCCCTCCCCTCTGACTGTCTTACTTGTGACGCCCTGCTTTACGCCAATGACCTTGTCCGTTTCTCCAGTGACAAGGCTCTTGAAATTATATATCCACAGTTTTATCCAAGAACTACACTTCCTCTCACACCTAGTTCCAGTCACCACTTGCTTGTAGATGTCAAAAACACTAAATCCATGCTGTCTGGATCCAAACCCTTCCTATATAAGATTGCCAAGGCAGGCTCCACCCTCTCAGTAACTACACCAGATGTTACTGTACTTGAGAATGTATCAACTTTCAAATATCTGGGCATAATCCTGGACCCCTCTCTCTCCTACACTGATCATGTCACCTCCGTCATCTGTCTTGTTAACTAGAAACTTGGTGCGGCTTATCAGATTAAGCCATTCTTGATCAAGGAAGCCCGCATAGCCATTGCACAAGGCAACTTATTGCCCATTATGGACTATTGCTCTCCCATCTATGCATGTATGTCCTCGGCCATGTGTGCACACCTCTGCTTGACATATGACAACTTTTGTCATTTCACTCTCCTGGCTCCTTACTCCATCCACCACTGCCTATTCTACCAGACTCTAGGTTTGTTCCCATTCCACCACAGATCTGACTATGTGATTGGCTGCATTCTGGACCACGCCATCAGGCATGGTTATGCTTCCCCTTATGCATCCCTCCTTAACACCAAAGCTCCCAAGAGATGTTTACTTGCATTGTCAGTCCTCCCCCCTCGAAAATCCCAAAAATCTCCTCGGCCATGGGTGAAAAAGCATTATCTGTAGCTGCTCCCACTCTGTAGAATAGTCTCCCTGTGCCCATCCTTTCCTTGGACACCCACGCCATTTTCAAGGTACGTCTCAAATCCTGGCTGCTTGACGAGGACAAGTACCGTTGCTCATCTGGCTAATCCCCCACCCTGACTGCACCAGCAGTCCTTCCTATGTTGCTTAGCCTCCACCAAGCACTCTCCCACTACCAGTGTGTCCTGTCCAATCTTCCTCAATACTTTTTGTGTACTTACTCTCAGCAGTGTCTAGTGAGTTCCTATGTATTGCACTTGTTTACACTCTTCGCTTATCCTGCTGTAAATAATTGTGCAGTTAATGTTTTTGATTATCCTACCAAACTGATTTGTTTAGTTATAAGTTGTACAGCCTCTCCTTATTTGCTTCTGTCCTGTGTAACTTGCTTTGTCCAATCAGTGATGTCAGTTTATTGCACTAACTTTTACTCATTGTATAATACTTTTGTCTTTCTGTACTGCCACCTGCTGTGGCCTGGGTCGTGCCTGAAAATGGTCCCTTGGATCAGCGCACTTACCTGGTTACCAAAGTCTTAAATAAAAATAAATAAGGAAAATGGTACATTATGAGCAGGGCCAGGATTCACTAAAAAAATGCAAAGTGCCACACAAAAGTTTACATGGTACCTTGTGATTGTCCAAGTCATAAAACCCGCTTTTCACAGATGGATAGCGAATGGCACTATCCAACTGTGAATAGGACTGGATAGAGGCTGTGGTAACACCAATAGTGCTACCGTAAACTCCACCAGTGTAGCCCCAACTACCAGCTGAGTGATACTCCCACAAGCATAGCGCTGGTGCGCTAAGTTGGTATTCACTAAAGCAGCCATGCAAATGAGCCCATTGGGCATGCATGGTGCTAACTGGCCATTTGCATACCCATTTTCATTGTCTGTGGTGAATGTTGCATGCCTCCCCAGCGGTGGTGTAGTGTCCCTCCCTTCCTCAGTCCCCACCCGGACTGTTTAAATTCTTTTTCCACAGTGTAGTGATCCTTCCCCCCTTCCCGATCCCTGATTGCCCACTCGATTTGTTTAAGTATTTTTTCCATAGTATAGTGGTCTCTCTCCCCTCCCCAGTCCCCGATTGTCCACCTGATCTGTTTCAATTCTTTTTTCCATAGTGTAGTGGTCCTTCCCCCCCTCCCCTGTCCCCGACTGCCCACCTGATCTGTTGGAATATATTTTTCCATAGTGTAGTGGTCCCTTCCTGGTCCCCGATCACCCACCCGATCTGTTTAAATATTTTTTCCATAGTATAGTGATCCCTTCCTGGTCCCCAATTACCCACATTATCAGTTTAAATAATTTTTCCATGGTGTAGTGATCCCTTCCTGGTCCCCAGTCACCACATTATCAGTTTAAATAGTTTTTCCATAGTGTAGTGATCCCTTCCTGGTCCCCAATCACCACATTATCAGTTTAAATAGTTTTTCCATGGTGTAGTGATCCCTTCCTGGTCCCCAATCACCACATTATCAGTTTAAATAGTTTTTCCATAGTGTAGTGATCACTTTCTGGTCCCCAATCACCACATTATCAGTTTAAATAGTTTTTCCATAGTATAGTGATCCCTTCCTGGTCCCCAATCACCACATTATCAGTTTAAATAGTTTTCCATAGTATAGTGATCCTTCCTGGTCCCAATCCCACATTATCAGTTTAAATAGTTTTCCATGGTGTAGTGATCCTTCCTGGTCCCCAATCACCACATTATCAGTTTAAATAGTTTTTCCATGGTGTAGTGATCCCTTCCTGGTCCCCAATCACCACATTATCAGTTTAAATAGTTTTTCCATAGTGTAGTGATCCCTTCCTGGTCCCCAATCACCACATTATCAGTTTAAATAGTTTTTCCATGGTGTAGTGATCCCTTCCTGGTCCCCAATCACCACATTATCAGTTTAAATAGTTTTTCCATGGTGTAGTGATCCCTTCCTGGTCCCCAATCACCACATTATCAGTTTAAATAGTTTTTCCATGGTGTAGTGATCCCTTCCTGGTCCCCAATCACCACATTATCAGTTTAAATAGTTTTTCCATAGTGTAGTGATCCCTTCCTGGTCCCCAATCACCACATTATCAGTTTAAATAGTTTTTCCATAGTATAGTGATCCCTTCCTGGTCCCCAATTACCCACATTATCAGTTTAAATAGTTTTTCCATGGTGTAGTGATCCCTTCCTGGTCCCCAATTACCCACATTATCAGTTTAAATAGTTTTTCCATGGTGTAGTGATCCCTTCCTGGTCCCAATCACCACATTATCAGTTTAAATAGTTTTTCCATGGTGTAGTGATCCTTCCTGGTCCCCAATCACCCACATTATCAGTTTAAATAGTTTTTCCATAGTGTAGTGATCCCTTCCTGGTCCCCAATCACCACATTATCAGTTTAAATAGTTTTTCCATAGTATAGTGATCCCTTCCTGGTCCCCAATTACCCACATTATCAGTTTAAATAGTTTTTCCATGGTGTAGTGATCCCTTCCTGGTCCCCAATCACCACATTATCAGTTTAAATAGTTTTTCCATGGTGTAGTGATCCCTTCCTGGTCCCCAATCACCACATTATCAGTTTAAATAGTTTTTCCATGGTGTAGTGATCCCTTCCTGGTCCCCAGTTACCCACATTATCAGTTTAAATAGTTTCCCCATGGTGTAGTGATCCCTTCCTGGTCCCCGATCACCACATTATCAGTTTAAATAGTTTTTCCATAGTGTAGTGATCCCTTCCTGGTCCCCAGTTACCCACATTATCAGTTTAAATAGTTTCCCCATGGTGTAGTGATCCCTTCCTGGTCCCCGATCACCACATTATCAGTTTAAATAGTTTTTCCATGGTGTAGTGATCCCTTCCTGGTCCCCAATCACCACATTATCAGTTTAAATAGTTTTTCCATGGTGTGAGTGATCCTTCCTGGTCCAATCACCACATTATCAGTTTAAATAGTTTTTCCATGGTGTAGTGATCCCTTCCTGGTCCCCAATCACCACATTATCAGTTTAAATAGTTTTTCCATGGTGTAGTGATCCCTTCCTGGTCCCCAATCACCACATTATCAGTTTAAATAATTTTTCCATAGTGTAGTGATCCCTTCCTGGTCCCCAATCACCACATTATCAGTTTAAATAGTTTTTCCATGGTGTAGTGGTGCCTTCCCCCCTTCCTGATCACCCACCCAATCTGTTGAAATTATTTTTTCCATAGTGTAGTGGTCCCTCCCCAATCTCTGATTGCCCACCTGATCTGTTTAAATTATTTTTCCTTAGTGTAGTGGTCCTCTCCCCTCCGCGGTCCCCGATCGCCCACCAGATCTGTTTAAATTATTTTTTCCATAGTGTAGCGGTCCCTCCCCACTCTTCAGTTGCCCACCTGACCTGTTGAAATATATTTTATTATAATGTAGTGGTCCCTACCCAGCCCCCAATTGCCCACCAGATCTGTTAAATTATTTTTCCACAGTGTACTGGTCCCTCCCCCCTCCCTGATTCCTGATTGTCCACCCGATCTGTTGAAATATATTTTTCCATAGTGTAGTAGTCCCTCCCCAGCCCCCAATCACCCACCCGATCTGTTTAAATTATTTTTCCATAGTGTAGTGATCCCTCCCCCTTCCCCAATCCCTGATCGCCCACCCGTTCTGTTGAAATATATTTTTCCATTGTGGTCCCTCCCTGGTCCCCAATCGCCCACCCAATCAGTTGAAATATATTTTTCCATAAAGTGGTGGTCCCTCCCTGGCCCCCAATTGCCCACCTGATCTGTTTAAATAATTTTTTCCATAGTGTAGTGGTACCTCCCCCCTCCCCAGTCCCTAATTGCTCACCCAATCTTTTTAAATTCTTTTTTCCACAGTGTAGTGGTCCGTCTCCTCTCCCTAATCACCAACCCATAGTAGACACATATACTCCCTGGTAGTCTAGTGGTCCTTCCTCATTCCTGAACTCCGTCCCATGCAATATGCAACACATAACGGTGGTGGTCTAGTGGACCCCCCTACCCTGACCGGTAGTGTCCCTCCACCCTGCTCCACCTTAACCCAATCCCCAGTCAGTGATCAGCACAGCCCGCCTCTCACCACTGTGGCTGGCTGCCAACTGTGTTCTCAGTGAGCTCATACTGAATACAGTGCAGCTCATTGACAGTGATTGACAGCTTACTGTCAGTGAGCTGTACTGCATACAGTACAAGCTCACTAAGGGCTCAGTCAGTGGCCAGCCACAGTGGTGAGAGGCAGGCTGTGCTGGTTGCTGGCTGGGGATTGGGTTTGGTGAGAGTGAGGTGGAGGGACACTACTGATCAGTGTGCGGGGAGCCACTAGACCACCGCTGTTATGTGTTGCATATTGCATGGGATGGGGTTCATGGATGGGGGGGACCACTAAACTACCAGGGAGTATATAGAAACATAGACTTTGATGGCAGATAAGGACCGCTTGGCCCACCTAGTCTGCCCATTTCCCTACCTACAGGATAAGCTGCAGATCCTAGTTAACTAACAGCCTATTTCTTCCTACCCCCAACAAGAATTGCCTTATGTCTGTCCCATGCATTCTTGAATTCTCCCACAGTTTTAGACCCCACAACCTCCTCCGGAAGGCTGTCCCATGTTTCCACCACCCTCTCTGTGAAAAAATACTTCCTCTCATTGCCCCGAGTCGTCCCCCCTCTATCTTCAGATTGTGTCTCCTTGTTCTTAAACATCTCTTTTTCTGAAAGATGCTACCCTCTTGGACTTTGTTGATTCCATTGAGGTACTTAAAAGTTTCTATCACGTCCCCCCTCTTCCTCCTTTCCTCAAGGGTATACATATTAAGCTCCTTTAGTGTCTCCTCGTATAGCTTCTCTTGCAGACACTGCACCATTTTAGTTGCCCTCCTCTGGACTGCCTCCATCTTCTCTATGTCCTTGCAGAGAGGGGCTCTCCAGAACTGGACACAGTACTCCAGATGGGGTCTCACCAACTGTCTGTACAGAAGGATAACAACTTCTTGTTTTCTGCGGGTGATGCCTTTCCCTATACATCCCAGTATCCCAGCAACCCTCCCTACTGCCTTCTCACATTGCTTGCCAACCTTAAGGTCATCTGATATGATTACCCCCAGGTCCCTTTCCATTTTTGTTGTTGTTACTACCTCCCCCCCCCATTGTGTAATCTTCCCCTGGGTTTTTGTTTCCCAGGTGCATTATTTTGCCCTTCTTTGCATTGAATCCAAGCTGCCATACTTCTCACCATTCCTCCAACCTTGCCAAGTCCCTTCTTGTCCTTTCCACGCCTTCTTGTGTATCAACCATGTTGCAGATCTTTGTGTCATCTGCAAAGAGGCATACTTCTCCTTCCAGTCCCTCTGCAATGTCACTTATAAAGACATTAAAAAGGACTGAACCCAGTACTGAACCCTGCGGTACCCCACTAGTAACCCCCCTTTATTCAGCGTGGACTCCATTTACAATTTCCTTCTGTGTCCTGTTGTTCAGCCAATGTTTTACCCAGGCTACCACCCGGGTCCCACTCCCAGGCTGGTTAATTTGATTATTAATCTTTTGTGGGACTGTGTCAAATGCCTTGCTAAAGTCTAGGTAGGCCATGTCCACAGCCCCTCCCTGGTCTACTACTTTGGTCACCCAGTCAAAGAAATCAATTAGATTCATCTGACATGACCTTCCCGCTGTGAACTCATGCTACCTTGGGTCCTGTGGCCCACTGGCCTCTAGGTACTCAGCAATTCTTTCTTTCAGAAGTGATTCCATCACTTTCCCTACCACAGAGGTCAAACTGACAGGTCTGCAGTTTCCTGCCTCTGTCTTGCTCCCATTTTTGTGACGGGGAACAAATCCACCTTCCTCCAGTCCTCAGGTACCACACCATCCTCCCATGATTTATTAAAAAGGGTAGTCAGTGGTTTCGCTAGATCTCCCCTTAATTCTTTTCGAATATACAGTATGTCTACTACTGGGCAGCAATTGGTAAACAGGGAGGGATCACTACACTATGGAAAAAAGTATTTCAACAGATAGGGTGGGAAATCGTGGATTGGTGAGGGGGAAGGGACCACTACACTATGGAAAAAAGTATTTAAACAGATCAGGTGTGCGAGCAGGTACTGGGGAAGGGGAGGGACCACTAGACTACCAAGGAGTCTATTCATTTATTTGGGGATGGTGATCAGAGGACGGGGGAGGCACAGTATCTCTGCCAAACACTAGGGTTGTGTGGATTACTGCCAGGTATTTGTTGGCAGTAATCCTTTGTCAAGAGGGCCTTTCCCTCTGTAAAGGCCCTTGCGTGGAGGAAAACCTTAGTGAATGGGATTCCAGAGACATGCAGGTCCCCTCCCCCTCATTTGCATTCAACCCCCTCACTACTTTGCCTGGGCACAAACCTAGTTTGCAAGGGCAAACTGGGCTTTGTGAATACCAATTCCGGGCAAAACCCAGTTTGTCCCAGGCAAACCGAGTTTGTGTCTGGGCAAAGTTTTGTGAATCTGGCCCCAGATGCATCAAGTCCAATAAACAGAAGTGCAATTGAATTCCTGAATCTCAACTGATGAGGGGGATAATAAAACAGAAGAGGCAGCTAGGATGGCAATTTCATAGTCATGAGGTAACGAAATTTCCTGGAGTTGAGATGAGCATTTGTGAAGGCAAGATCTCCAAGTAGGTACGAAAATGAGATGAAACATAAAGAAGTAATGGAATGCAGCTGGTATGGATATTGAGATCTCCACTTAGATGAGCATGTAGTTAGTGCTGGATTGTTCATCTGGAAGCTGCAGGCAGTGAAGGCTAGAGGAGAATGAGACTCCTTTGTACTGAAGAAGTTGGAGTCTAACATAAACACTCATGTCCCTGGAGAACAAAGAAGGACAGTGCCCACAGTCGAGACTGCCAGAATGATAGGATAGGGAAAACGTAGGTTGTAGCAATTGCTTAGGTTGTACAACATTGCTGAAGGAGAATAATAGCAGTAATGATAGGTGGAAACATTTGCTCGGGTGTATCAGATTGCGGGGTGTCCACTTCAAGCAGATATCATGGAAGTAATTCGTGAAGCAGACATCCAAGAAGCTCAAGTAGGCAATGAATAGAATGGACTGAGCAGAGCAGAGTAGAGATGTGCGAAGGGCTTCCCTGAAGACCATGTTCAAATAGGCAGTATATGGACTGGGGCAGAGATTTCCTTTCCAGTAGAGATGAGTAGAAGATGTTCAAGGGGCTTCCGTGAAGACTGCCTTCAAGCAGCCAGGTATGTGACATGAGGTAGAGACTATTGCTTCAAGTAGATGCGAAAGGAAGATGTCTGAGAGGCTTCCCTGAAGACCATCTTCGAGTAGGCAGGTATATAAAATGAGGTAGAGACCTCTGAAGATGTCCAAGGGGCTTCACCTGCCCCTGAAGACCATCTTTGAGTAGACAAGTAAACAAAGTGAGGTGGAGAATTCCTGGACAAGTAGGGCAAGTATATGAGATAAGGGCTCACTCCCTGGCCTAACAGCTTCCTTACAAACACCAGTGACCTGTTCTAGTCTCCCTAGGATTGTATTTGAGGATACAGTTCCAGAGGCATTTAGTTCCATCAGGTAGTGTATAGTATCTGCACTATAGCTGACTCTTTATGTAATAAGTATTTCAAGATGGCTTTTATACATCTGAAGAGTCCTCTGTCAAGGTACAATTACCAGAATGTACAGCCTCCCTGGATACTCATGTTATTGATTTGGGTAGCATGAAGAAAGTACCTGACTAGGCTCATCAAGGGTGAAGGATACGTTTTTTTGTCATGCATGTACTTTGGGAGTGAGTTAATGATGCCCCATAACTCCATTTAAAACTTATTCAAGACTCACTGCAGCTCTTGTTTCAGTCACACCCATTCTGATGGATAGAAGACATCAGTCAATGCCTGACTGCATAAGAGTAAGCAGTCAGGTACTGGTGATACGATGACCTCAAGAAAACAGTTTGCAGAAGGCCGTCTGGATATAGATCATGCCAAAGGCGAGGTCAGGTTGGAATTCCATTAAGCTAGAACCAGATTCAGGAGACAGGAGTAATAATCAAGGTAATCAAGGTATAGAGCATGATTATACATTGCAAATGAATTCCGGACCAGAAACAATAAAGTATACACAAAGTGGTCCCCTGGTGCTGACAGTATTCCTTTAAGAACCACGTACATGGAAGGAGTAGGGCTCGTAGAGATAATCCACACAGTCAGTTATATGAAATAAGTAGATTTTGTGTGAAAATGTCATTTAATCGAGTTGGAGCCATTTGAGTTCCGGAGCCAAAGGTAAGCAGTTAGGTCTGCTGGCTGAATAGAGGCTGAGGCACATAGTAGTACAATGAACAAGTGAGTGATGCTGCTAATTATATAGAAAAGTCCCAGAATCCTGAGCGGCGTGATGCTCGTGAAGTAAGACAAAACTGGTCAAGCTCTGCAGAGAGCAGGTCAGGAGATGGTGCAGCATCAGGATTAATGTCATCAGCTGAAAGAGTCATCCTCTCAATTTGAGAGCCATACTAATACGAAGATTGTTGGTGAAATCACTAATTAGCAGACTGAGTTGCTAAACAGGCAAGGTCCATGAACTGCTGCTAAAAAAAATCCTAGGACAGCTTCAATACTGACCTAGACTCTGCTGATGAGACTGTAGAATGATAAACAGGTAAAATTGTGGTAGCTGCACTAGCTGCTAGACCTGGGCTAGGTAGGAGGTTTCGGTGTGAGCAAACACTCAGAGGTTTGATAATAATAGCAGCCAGAGGAAAGCAGCCAACCAAGTCCATTACAGAAGCCAAATAATGGTGACAGAGAAGGTAGGTGGTTAATCAGTGGGAGGCTGGAATGCCAGTGACAGAATCAATAAGATTTACTGTAACATAATTGAAATGATGAGGGTTAGCAGATGATTGCTGTGGTTGCAGCATAAATAGGGAAGAGAAATGACTGGCATGATACCTGAAATGCCATTAATGCAGTTAGATTATTATAAAGGCAGTAAGTATTTGCAAGAATAATGGCATGAACATCTTAAATGCCATCAAGCTAGGTTTTGCAATGCAGTAATGAAATGCACGAAGTTCTTGAAAACCATGTAGGCTGTAAGGTAAATCTATACATATAATGGATAACTGAAAGCCATGTAGGTAAGGAGCAGCAAGGAACAAATTATTCATTTAACTTACTTGAAGCATGCTCCTGCTACCCATGGCCATGATGCACCCTCAAGGCACCACAGTCTTCTGCTGCAGTAATAATAGGGAGCCAGGAGCAAAGCACCATGAGACCAGGCAGCCATGTAATAGCAGAAAGTGTCAGTATAGCAATGCAGCATTTGTCCTAGTGGAGCTAGCACTGAGTAAATCATGAGCAGAGCTGTAAAACAAGGAGTAGCACTACAGTAGCTGAACAACAGAGCCAGGAACAGGTGCAATCAATTAATGTGGAAGCACGGGAAGCAGCAAACTGTAGTGTGAGCTGAAACATGCAATAACAGCTGCAGGAAAACTGAGGTTTGGTAGGAGCTTGGAGCACAGGCACAGGATAAACATAGTGCAAACAAAGGGCAATAAGATACTAGAAAAACTAGAAAACCCCAAAAAGGAAACACAAACTAAAAATACAAACTCAGGAGAACAGAAAAACAATCACACAAGGAAGCACACTACAACCGGAAGCAAACCTAATACTAAACAATGCAGGAGAAATACACAAACAGAATCCAGCAGAAACCAAGCATAGCCCAGAGCACAAGCAACGCTGGAGACTTGGGGATGGGGGGGCAAGGCCCCAGCAGGCCCCAGGGGAGAATATAGACCAAAAGAGCCTGCAGCCAGCAAAGAAAAAATGCTTCAGAGGGAGGCTGAGAGAAACTGCTTATGTAGATCAGGAAAGTGGCATGGCTGGTTTCTTACCCCACTGAAATACAGGCATAGCCTATCAATTGTTGTACCACCAGTTTAGGTATTTTTTTATCTCTTATGTGAGCCTGCTCCAAGTCGAATTCCCACCTGTTCCACCTCCTCTTCCCCAGAACTGCTGCTGTTATCACGTTTATCAGGTGTATAATCACAATTTGTATCTCTATCCCCAAGTTTCGCCTAATCACTTTGCTCCTCCACCTAGGCCTGTGTTACTGCCTGATGCACTCCTATTTTATTCAATTTTTCTGATTGCTCATGTTTCAATACTTGCAGTGCTATTGTGAGCAGTTCCTACAATGTGAGATACTTTATGCACTGTTTGACCACTAATGTCATCTTCCTCTAGACTTGTATTCCCACTGAGGCAGAGGGTCTATTACCAAGCTCACTATGCTTTTGTTTTTCTTTGTAGTTAATCTTTTTATTATTATTATTATTGGAATATACATACACATAAACATCATCCTCCAGTATACAATTGCATGAAGTCATAATGGAAGAAGAGGAACATCATATTATCTGAAGTATTGTACAATGTTAATACAGAAGAAAACATGTGTCTGAGATCAATGCAAGACAATACAATGTATGTAATTAAAGAAACTAAGACGGTTTGTGGTTCAAGGGGTAAGAGGAGTAGATTGAAACAGGTAGTATGAACAGTCGTGATTGTACAATAGTGTATTGTAAATTTATAGCAATATAATAAGAGTGTATAAAGGAGGAGCATGGAGAATTGAAGAGGTTATCTAGGAAAGTTATCAAGAGCAAAGAGTGGAAATGGAAGGAGAGAGAGAAGAGAGAAGATGAGAGAAAAAGGAGAAAGGAAAACAGGAAGAACTAGAAGCGAGACCCTAGTAGAAGACCTATAAAGAATTGCTATGGGAAGAAAAAAAAATGTGAAGTTGATAACAACCCATGCAATAGTTGATGACAGGATTAGATGACTCCAAATAATTAAAATAGTCCTGTCAGCATTTATTATATAAAATGAGTCGGTCAGAAGAAATATGTGTCATACGATCAAGGGAAGCATATTGAGATAATTGTTTGAGAATATCTGGGAAGGTGTGGACTATATTAGTTCTCAAATGCATTAGTATAAGGTGCTTGACTTGATGGAATAGTAAGGTCAACCATCTATTCCGGAATGAGATATTCTGTAGGAGTGAAAATTGAAAATACCAAGTATACAATATTTGGGGTCTCATGTAAAGGATTGACCAATCACTCTCACTGCAAAAAAAAGGATTCAATGCCAAAGATTATGTATGGGAGGACAGTTCCAGAAAATGTGTAGCAAATCATCATCAGGAGAGTTGCAGTGCCAACAGTTGTTGTTCATTAAGCCCATTTTTTGTAATATCGCAGGCATCCTATACCATAAATGTAGAATTTTAGTTTGTATAAGCGAACTACATTTATCATTGAAATATTTGTGGCAAGAAAGCCAACATCTATGCCATTGTTCATTGGTTATATTATAATTTCAGATTACTCCATTTATTTTTTTGCATTAGTAGATTGGTCTGGAAGCATATCTCTAACGTCTTTGTAAATAGCACTATTTAGATTAGACATTGTCTTAATCCATCTTGAGATGTGATTATCATATAAAGATTCATGGGGAATAAGAGGAAAGTAGAGACTCCATGCTGTACGCAACTGTAAGTATTTCCAGAAATCGTGATAGAGAAGATTCCACTGGCTGCACAGGTCGGAAAAGGATTTTAGTTTAAAAGTCTGTGGTTCAAGCATATCTCACAAGAAAAGAATGCCCCTGTTTTTCCAGTTACAACAGAAAAGTGGGTGATTATCGAGAGAGATATTACGGTTTCCCCACACGGGGGCATATACAAGAGGTGGTTGGGTTTGATTTAAGGTGTCTATGAATTATTTTCCAATAGAATGTGGATGTGGCTATAGTGGGGTAAGATTTTAAATTAGGGGGGAGAGGATTATAAATGAAGGAAGTAGCAACATTGCCTGGGCATAGAGATGTTTCCATAGTAACCCATAACGGTGATTTATTGTTGGGTTTATTAAACCATTTGATAGTTTGGGTGGTACGGAAGGCCCAAAAGTATGCTTGGAGTCAGGGGAGTCTGAAACCACCTTTTGACCAGTGGGAACGTAGTTTGTTGTGGCTAAATCTAGGGATTTTACGTTTCCAAATAAAATGACCAATTGTACTGTCAATTCTGACAAAAAAAGTTGATAGGAAGAATTAGAGGAATATTAGAAAATAGATATAGTATTTTGGGAGCTATTGACATTTTGATAGCTGAGACTTTCTCATTAAGAGAAAGTTTTTTTTGTTTGCTTTTTCCAATTGTTTAACCAGGTGAGACACAATAAGCTGAAAGCTTGTCTACAGGTGCAACCTGGGAGCACAGGAAAGTTAAGTGACTTGCTCAGGGTCACACAGTATGCAAGTGGGGGCTGTGGGATTCAAACCCAGGTCTCCAGATTTGCAGCTCAGAGCCTTAAACCACTGTGCTATACTGCCTCTGTTAAGCAGCTTCCATCTATTGAGAGTGGTTTTAACACTTGCTAACAAAGGGGAAAGATTGGCATCCCATATCTTGTCTAGTTTCATGGTAATCTGGATTCCAAGATAAGAGAGACCATGAGGCGCCCAGCGAAAACCTAATATTGTATTCATAGAAGATTTACAAAAATTGTTCAGTGGTAACATATTGGATTTGTTAAGGTTTAGAGCAAGTCCAGAGAGAGAGAGGTGAATTCACTAAGAAACTTAATTAAGGGTAGCCCTGAGATTTCAAGGTTTTCTAGTAAAATGAGGAGGTCATCAGCAAAAGACAGCGAAGTGTAACAAGAGTTGCCAATAGGGATGCCTTGGATCGTGGAGGACTGATGAAGAGAGGCCTATGGAGGTTCCATGGCAAGAATAAATAAGGAAGGGGATAAGGGGCATCCTTGTCTAGTGCCTCTTGCCAGGTGAAAGGATGAGGACAGAGTAGAGTTAGTAAGGACCCAAGCAGAGGGTAGGGTGTATAATAAATGAATCCATGCCACAAAATTTATTAGTGACACCAAAATAAGAAAGTACATGGTATAGATGATTCCAATTGAGAGAGTAAAATGCTTTCTCAAAATCAATGGCTATAGCAGCGGCTGGTGATTTAAGGGATTTTGCTTTGTAAATTAAATTAAATAGAGAGCTGAGATGGTCAGAACCAGTTCAATTCTTGATGAATCCGGCTTGAGAGTTATGGACGAGTTTCAGAACTAGTGATTCTAAACTGAGATTTAATCATTTTGCAAAAATGTTCCTGTCCGTATTGAGTAGTAAGATCGGTCTGTAACTAGATGGGCAAGAGGGATCTTTATCTTTTTTTGGTCAAATGGTTATAATGGCTTCAGTCATAGAATAAGGAAGTTTACCCTGTGAGGTTGCTTCCATGAAGACCTTGAAAAGTAAAGGGCATAAAATATCAGCTAGGGGTTTGTAAAAGTCTGCGGAAAAAACATCACTCCCGGGAGTTTTACCAGATTTTAGGGAGGCTAAAGCTGTTTGTATCTCATTTAAGGTGAAGGGTTCATCTAGCATAGCTATGTCTTGTTGAGAGAGATGTGTTAACTGTAAATTTTCCAAAAAATGCTGTACATGATCAAGTTGTGGGGAGTTTGGATGGGAATATAATTGCTGGTAAAAGGAACGTATGATGCGGTTAATTGAGGGGTTGTCATTGTAGATTTTACCTGAAGGATCTTTCAGACCAGCAATATGTCTCTCCATCTGTTGATTTCTGAGTTGGTAAGAGAGCAACTTCGTGCATTTATCCCCTTGTTCCCAGTAATGGTGTTTGAATCTTAAGAGAGCGAGTTTAGCTTTTCTGGATATTAATTCATTGATTTTAATTCTTAGCTGTAGAATTTCAAGATGAAGTTGTGAATTATGGTCTGGATTGTTTGTTTTATAATATTGAGTCTCTTTTTCTTTGAAAGATTTTTCTAAATCAGCTAATTGTTGTTCTCTTAACTTTTTCCTGTGTGCTGTGTAGCTAAATCAGGTCCAAAGAACACACGTCTGACCAGGCTGGTCAGACGTGTGTTCTCTGGACCTGATTTAAAATCATTGTATGCATTGTAAGGTACTACACACTTTGTAATTTGTACAATAACTTCAACAAATCTATTTTAAGCACAGTAAAATATATATGTTCACTGACCTTTCTGAGTGCAGGCTACTTTTTACTTATAGTTACTTATTTTTTGCCTGCAGCAGGTCTTCACTGTGAGCGCTGCTATTGTCCTAGAACGGTACTATGCACTCCTCCCTTCTCCCGTGCCTCTGCTCCTTTTTTGTGGGTAGGAGTATTTACACTGTATTCTCCTTGATCCATCCAGTCGGTGACTCTCTCACTTATTAATTTACTAGTGAACCCAACGCATTTTTCACTTTAAGTGCCATTTTCGACATGTATGTTATGGTCTCGGTGTTACTACAACTAGTATTTTTGTCTAGCATTATAACCTGTGACTATGTACCTGGATCTGTAAACTGGCCTAATATGTCACCTTGTTTTTCTGTATTTCTCTGTGTGTATTCCTACAGTGTACTGCAAGCTGCAGCACCTCATGTTGTGGCCTGTTTATTTATTGTATATTACCTGTATCTGTATTGCCTGTTTGTGCCGTGTTGTGGCCCAGGTTATGGCTGAAAACAGTCCTTTGGATTAGTTCTCCTACCCAGGTACCAAAGGCAAAAATAAATAAATAAACTTGACAGATCACATTATACCCTGAAAAATGTAATCCTAGCCTATGTAATGCACACATTCTTGAATTTGAAGCCCCTCATACAAAAACTGTATGATTTACATACTTCTTTTTGGCAGTTTTATGCCTGTTTGGTGGAACTCTCTTCCACCCCCTTTCTGAGGTGCTTACACAAAGCATCCTTCAATTTCCAGTTTGAACAAATGATGTTGTACCTCCCTGCCCAATTGTTCATGTGTTTGAGTTTTATATTAAAGGTGTAACTGTTACACCAGAGCTGTATGTGTATTAATTGCAAAGATGTTTTTGTCTTTATTTTTGTGATGTTGCATATGCTGTACATTGTTCATATGTGTAACCTGTACTGTGATTTGAACTAGGTCTCCCTTGCAGATGAGCTTTGCTCAGTGGTTTAATCCTGAAATAAAAATGAAATAAGATGAAAACTACTACAGTACTTCAAAATATGTGGAACAGTGATAGGGGCCACAACGGCCCCATCTTTTGCCAATTTATTGTATAACAGCTTAAATTCACTCCCATTATATGTAACACTCTGAGCACACTCGGTACGGTCACATCATCTTATTTTCACTGGTGGACACTAGTGCTGCTATTGTATGGTAATTCACCTAATATTCACTGCCTTTTTAATTTCATGCTAATATGAAACCAGAGAAAATAGTGAAAATAAAAAGACAGTGACTATTTCCCTTTACATAATATTCCTGGGTGAATGGGACAGGAACACAGTCTTTGAACCAGGAAATCCACACACAGACATGTCATCAAGTGGCTCGGCTTTATGGATTGCATTGTCATTTTGTGGAATGGAACACATGATAGTGCCGCTGAATTTATTGAATTGCTCCATGGAAATGATTTGGGACTAAGACTCGCATGTAAAATTGACTCCATGGAGATCAGGATCCTTGATGTGGTCCTTACAGCTAAAGATGGGTGTATTATTAGTAAAGGGTCCAGAAAAGAAACTGCCACTAACAATGTATTATGAACAGAAAGTGCCCACCTCTCTGATAAGATCAATACCATATGAACACACCATTCTCCTATACTGCACCCATCTCAGTGTATTTCCTTATGGAATGGGGTGAGCGTAAGGCTAAAAGACTCCAAAGCACACCGTGACACCTGTCGGTGTCTGCAGGGTAGGATGAGGAGAAATGACGTGAGCGTTATGGCCAATGACCCAAAGGCACACCCCCAATACCTGTTAGTTTCTGCAGATTGGGGGTTGGGCTGCCATCAGTTCAATACCTCACTGCCATTCCTATCATACATCTCTCTAACTCCTGCACTACCAGTGCCAATGCCAGCAAGCAAACATTCAGCATTGACAAATGCTTGTTATACTTTCCAGTGACGATTTTGTCAAAGAAATGTAGTTGCTAACCTAAGAAGGTCCTCGTTAGTTAAGCGACTGCTTTTCTCTGACAAAATCATCACTGGAAAGTATAAAAACAAGCTTTTCAAATTGCCCCCATTAAACTCTGTGTAACGCCTCCTTGTGCTGTTTCTTAAGTAACACAATGAACTTTCACCATTGACAAATGCTTGTTTATAATAACTGGTGTAAGGTTTCAACAGAGACAAAAACTATAGACTGTTTTGCATGAGCAAGCATGTCTCTCAGCAGCTGCCGTAGTTACATAAATACAGTGTACTTTCTTTGAGCTTCAGTGAAGTTAGAGCACAAGGAAGAAAATGCCATAATAACCTGCTAACAAGTTACTATGGAATTCAGTGGGTTATTATTTATCAGAACTGAATATCCAGTTGTTTTAGTGGGTCACCAGTTATTATTGTCCATTCACATTAGCTATTGTAAATTGTTTTTTATTTTATATAGTAAATTATTGGTGGTCTTTTTTGACAGTTACTGATTTTATTTCTTACCCATTGCAGGCCAAAACTGGGGAGGAGGTAAAGCACACCATCTTCAACAGGCAGCAGGAGGCCACTGTCTACCCTCATGGATGAACACATCAGATCGGCACAGCACCCAACCCCAAGGAATTTGTCCTGGTCAGTCCAGACCTCTAGGAGGACTGGGCATCCAGGGCTCTCTGGGAGGTGACTCATGTGAATGATATAAGTACTGTTATTTATACTGCATTTTCAGGTTTACTTAGTGTAAGTTTATAAATCATTAGCAGATTTTAATACAGTAATTTACAGATTGTGACTCTGTTCTGTTCCCACATGCTCTAGTGGCGTTTATTAGGCAGTTACATTACTAGATTTCATACTCGGTTCCTGCATGTATTACGTGCCGTGTATACAGGCAGTCACGTTTTACTATGGTGCACAAGATTTATATGTGGATCTTGCACATGTTAGGCCCTGAGACTCAGGACATGACAGTTTAACATCAAGAGAAGGTGTTTTCTTCTACTAAATACACAAGTGACTGAGTACTTTGAAGGCTTAGTATATGCTTTCTACTTTTATAATAAATTATTTGCTTGTGCATTAAAAAATAAGGGTTTTCACCTTTGCTTTCCACAATGCTAGTAGAAAAGAATTCAGTAGAATATTTGTATTGTGATATCAGAAACTGTCAAGAACGTAGCAGCCCTATGCATTTCAATGAGAAACTAAATATTTTTTCTATTTATTGTATATCCATTTTTCATTTTTATACATGTACAATAATTTCTTCAAGGAGAAACTAAATATATTTTTTCTGTATATTTTTCAAAAGAAATCAATTCTTCTTCTTCTTCAGCAATAAAGTTTGTCTTTTATACAGTGTATTTGCACTATTGTAGTACCTCTATGATTTTAAAACAGTATTTGAATTATCTTCTTCTTCCCATGTAAAATCTGGGCGTGCAGAAAATGTCACCTGCTAAATTATAACAAAAGATCAGAGGCTATCAAAAACCACATGGTAGAAAGTGTTTTCTCTATAAAAATATGGAAACAAGTTTTTGTTAAATCTCTGGCATGTATGGTATTAACCTTCTGTATATGTATTGTACTGTACATACAGCATGCACAACTGCACTCTTTTTTTTGGATGTGAATTGGACCATCCCAGCAGCTGCTTCACCCAGGAGGCGAGGCAGCCTGGATTCCCTACAGGGGCAGGCCTCAGACAGCTAGTGGTTGAACCCACCAGAGACAGGGCAATTCTGGACCTAGTACTGACCAATGGGGACAGAATCACAGACGTCCAGGTGGAAGGTCAACTGAGATCCAGTGACCACCAAATAATGTGGCTTAGCATGGGGACTGAGACACAGTCTAGTCACACAAAGCCAAAGGTCTTAGATTTTAGGAGGGCGGATTTTGCAAGAATGTGGAGGTATAGCAAAGAGGCCCTGGTGAGGAGGGAGAAAGGAGAAACCGGGGAACACCTGAAAGGAGCCATAGAGGAGGTGATGAACCAATGCATCAGGGTGGTAAACAAAGGCAAGAGAAGGAGGAAACTGGGTGGCGGACAAGGTAAGGGCCAAAATGGCGGGTTTCAGGAAATACAAGGAGACTCAATGGGAGGAAGACAGGGAGGTGTACCTAAGGAATCTAAGGGAAGCAGGGAAGGCTGTAAGGAGTGCAAAGGCACAGACCGAGGAAAGATTAGCGCAGACAGTGAATAAAGGGGACAAGACATTTGATAGGTACATTAGCAAAAGAAGGAAAACCGGGGGAGGGATTGTAAGGCTCAGGGGGCTACAGGGCAGTGTAAGGAGGGAGACCTGGAAAAGGCAGAAATACTGAACAAACACTTCTGTTCAGTATTCACTAAAGAGGGGGAGGTCAGGGTCCACAGCTGAGTAACAGACATGGGGGGGGTACACAAGTCCATTCACAGTGGAAAGAGACCAGAAAGAGCTCACAAAACTAAAGGTGGACAAAGCAATGGGGCCAGATGGTATACACCCGAGGATATTAAGGGAACTGCGGAGGGAGCTACTGTAGCAGTGCCTCTGGCAGCCATGTTCACAGAGTCACTCAGCACAGGAGTGGTTCCAGAGGACTGGAAGATGGCACATGTAGTCCCTCTACACAAAAGTGGTAGTAGAGAAGAGGCAGGGAAATACAGGCCAGTCAGCCTCACCTCAGTAATGGGTAAGATCATGGAGGCACTGCTTAAAGAAAGTAAAGTGGCTCACTTGGAATTGAACGATGCCCAGGATCCAAGACAACATGGATTCACTGCAGGAATGTTGTGTCAAATGAATCTGATAGCTTGTTTTGACTGGGTGACGAAGGAAGTAAATTGGGGTGGGGGGCGGTGGACGTTGCCTACCTCAATTTCAACAAGGCTTTTGACACCATCCCACATAAAAGGCTGGTTAGTCTGGGCATGTAGCACAAGGTGGTAAAGTGAGTTAGGAACTGGCTAAAGGATAGGAGGTAGAGGGTGGTGGTAAATGGGATCCAATCCAGGGAGAGAGGGGTGACCAGTGTGGTACCTCAAGGATCATTCCTTGGGCCAGTCTTGTTCAATGTCTTCATTAGCGACATTGCAGAACGGCTGGAGGGAATGGTCTGCCTGTTTGCAGATGACACCAAGATCTGCAACAGGGTGGATACTCCATACGGGGTGGAGAAAATGAGGAGGGACCTGGAGAAGCTTGAAAAATGGTTTGAGGTATGGCAACTGAGGTTCAATTCAAAGAAGTGCAAAATAATGCACTTGGGATGAGGGGACCCTGGGGAGAGCTACAGGATGGGGGGGAGTTGCTGACGACCACCAAGGAAGAAAGGGACCTGGGGGTTATCATTTCAGATTACCTAAATGTGTCAAAGCTGAGTACAAAGGCTGCAGGGAGGGCCAGTGGCATAGGCAGAGGTGTCACTAGCAGATGGCGGGAGGTAGTGATGCCATTGTATAAAACACTGCTGAGGCCCCACCTGGAGTACTGTGTGCAGTTCTGGAGGCTGAACCTTCATAAGAACATTGACAGGGTGGAGGCAGTCCAGAGAAGGGCAACAAAGATGGTACAGGGCTTGCACCAGAAAACATTTGTGGAGAGATTAAGGGACCTCAATATGTACTCACTGGAAGAGAGGAGGGATCAGAGTGATATGACAGAAACATTCAAGTACCTTAACCACATAAACAAGGTGCAGGGGGAAGACAACTTCCAATATAGGAGGAGTACAAGAATGAGGGGGCATGATATGAAATTGAAAGGTGGCAGGTTGAGGGGAAATATGAAGAGGTTTTTCTTCACAGAGAGGGTGGTGAGCACATGGAATAGTTTGCCACAGGAAGTGGTGGGAGTGAGCACAGTAAAGGGTTTTAAACATGCCTGGGACAGGCATAAGGGAACCTTAGAAGTGGGAAGGAGTGGTGTAAAGCCATTGACCAAGTAGGGTCAGAGGCTGAAACAAGTATAGGGCTTACGGACAGACTAGGTGGGCCTAGCAGTCCTTATCTCCCAACAATTTTTATGTTTCTATGTTTCTGTGGTCTCTTGCAGGAGAAGATCAGAACCATGGCCCTACAGCTTGCAGAGAAAAAGGAGGTGGAGGCCCTTCGGTGGTTTGTAAATGACGGAACCCAACATACACAGCCTACCACATATTCCCCAGATGATCTGGAAGCCAAAGCGCCTACAAATGATATAGCAAAGCAGGACCCCACAGAGAACCCTTAAAACAAGCACCCTCCCAGATGACCAAGAAAGTCAGCACCCCCAGATGACCAAGAAAGTACGGACCACCGAGATTAACAAGGAATGAAGGTCCCAGCAGATGCTGTACCATTCACTGACCTCTAGGGTAAGAACAGCGAGGACTCCGGAGGATCTGGGGGAATGGCCTGTCCCCCACTGGGGGAACATTTCAGCTGTAGAATAGAAGACTGCTTATTCTTAACTGTGGACTTACAGTAAATAATGGACATAAATTTAAAGACTATACTATACAGGCTTACCTCTGAACTCTTAAACTCTTGATCGTGAATCACGGTATACAAAACTACAAAACTACAGAATGAGGGATGGACACTGACATTATATTTTCATACAGTACCTGACCTTGTACTATTCTAATTTTGGGGCAAATGGAGGAAAATTATTTGGGTGTCTGAGGGATGTCGGATGTTAGTGTGTGGGTCTGAGGGCTCTGGGTTGGGACAGTGTGTGTGGGGTCTAAGGACTCTGGGGTGGGACATTGTGTGAGAGTCTGAGGGCTCTGTGGTAGAACAGTGTGTGGGGATCTGAGGGCTCTGGGGTGGGACAGTGTGTGTGTGGGTCTGAGAGCTTTGTAGTGGGACAGTGTGTGGGGGTCTGAGGACTCTGGGGTGGGGCATTATGTGTAGATCTGAGGGCTCTGGGGTGGGAGAGAGTAGGCCTGAGGGCTCTGGGGAAGTACAGTGTGTGGGGGCCTGAGGGTTCTGGGTTCTTTAAGCTGAGTAGTAACCATAACACGAGGGGGCACCATCTTAAGCTGGAGGGTGGGAGGTTTAGGAGAGAGGTCAGGCAAACTTGATAGATCAAATGGCATTCTTCTGCTGGCTTCTTCGTATGTTCATATGTACAGTGTGGGGGCCTGCGGGCTCTGGGGTGGAACAGTGCATGGGTGTCTGAGGACTCTGGGGTGGGACATTGTGTGGGTCTGAGGGCTATGAGGTGGGACATTGTGTGGGGGTCAGAGAGCTCTGGGGTGGGGCACCGTGTGGATCTGAGGGCTCTGATGTGTGGGTTTGAGGGCTCTGAGGTGGAACATTGTGTGGGAGTCTGAGGGCTCTGGGGTGGAAGATTGTGTGTGGGGGCCTGAGGGCTCTGGGGATGTGCAGTGTGTAGGGGTTCGATGGCTCTGAGGTGGGATATTGTGTGGGGGTCTGAGGGCTCTGGGGTGGAAGAGTGTGTGTGGGGGCCTGAGGGCTCTGGGGATGTGCAGTGTGTAGGGGTCTGATGGCTCTGGGGTGGGACATTGTGTGTGAGTCTAATGACTGTGGGGTGGGACAGTGTGTTTGGGTCTTAGGGCTCCGGGGTGGAACAGTGTGTGTGGGGGTCTGAGGGCTCTGGGTGGGAGAGTGTGTGGGGGCCTGATGGCTCTGGGGTGGGACAGTACGTGGAGGCCTGATGGCTGTGGGGTGGGAGGGTGTGTGGGAGTCTGAGGGCTCTAGGGTGGGAGACTGTGTGGGGAGTCTGAAGGCTCTGGATGGGACAGAGTGTTGGGGGTCTGAGGGCTCTGGGGTGCGACAGTGTGTGAGGGCCTGAGAGCTCTGGTGTGAGAGAGTGTGTGGGGGTCTGAGGGCTCTGGGGTGAGACAGTGTATGGGGTCCTGATGGCTCTGGAGTTGGGCTATATGTAGGAGCCTGAGGGCTCTGGGATGGGATAGTGTGTGGGGGGACTGAGGGGTCTGAGGTGGGACATTGTGTGGGGGTCTGAGGGCTCTGGGGTGGGACACTGTGTGGGTCTGAAGGCTCTAAGGTGGGACATTGTGTGGGAGTCTGAGGGCTCTGAGGTGGGACATTGTGTGGGGGTCTGAGGGCTCTGAGGTGTGACATTGTGTGGGTCTGAGGGCTCTGAGGTGGGACATTGTGTAGGCGTCTGAGGGCTCTGGGGTGGAAGAGTGTGAGATTGGGGCCTGAGGGCTCTGGGGATGTACAGTGTGTAGGGGTCTGAGGGCTCTGGGGTGGGACATTATGATTCTAATGACTGTGGGGTGGGACAGTGTGTTGGGGTCTTAGGGCTCTGAGGTGGAACAGTGTGTGGGGGCCTGATGGCTGTGGGGTGGGAGGGTATGTGGGGGTCTGAGGGCTCTCGGGTGGGAGACTGTTTGGGCGGGGTCTGAAGGCTCTGGATGGGACAGAGTGTTGGGGGTCTGAGGGCTCTGGAGTGCGACAGTGTGTGGGGGCCTGAGAGCTCTGATGTGGGAGTGTGTGGGGGTCTGAGGGCTCTGGGGTGGGACAGTGTGTGTGGGTCTGAGGGCTTTGGGGTGGCAAGGTGTGTGGGGGCCTGGGGGCTCTGGGTTGGAACAGTGTAAGGCGGCCTGAGGGCTCTGGGGTGGGACAGTGTGTGGGGGGGTCTGAGGACTCCGTGGTGGAACAGTGTGTTGGGGTCCTGAGGGCTCTGGGTGGGACAGTGTGTGGGGGTCCTGAGGGCTCTGGGGTGGGACAGTGTGTGGGGGTCCTGAGGGCTCTGTGGTGAGACAGTGTGTGGTGGTCCTGAGGGCTCTGGAATGGGACAGTGTGTTGGGGTCCTGAGGGCTCTGGGGTTGGACAGTGTGTGGGGGTCCTGAGGGCTCTGGGGTGGGACAGTGTGTTGGGGTCCTGAGGGATCTGGGATGGACAGTGTGTGGGGTTCTGATGGCTCTGGGATGGGACAATGTATGAGGGACTGATGGCTCTGGAGTGGGGCTGTATGTGGGAGCCTGTGGGCTCTGGGATGGGACAGTGTGTGGGGGACTGATAGCTCTGGGATGGGGCCATATGTGTGAGCCTGAGGGCTCTGGGGTGGGGCAGTGTGTTGGGGTTCTGAGGGCTCTGGAGTGGGACATTGTGTGGGGGTCCTGAGGGCTCTGTCGTGGGAGAGTATGTTGGGGTCCTGAGGGCTCTGGGGTGGGACAGTGTTTGGGGGTCCTGAAGGCTCTGTGGTGGGACAGTGTGTTGGGGTCCTGAGGGTTCTGTGGTGGGACAGTGTGTTGGGGTCATGAGGGCTCTGGGGTAGAGCTGTGTGGGACCTGAGGGCTCTGGGATGGACAGTGGGGGGACTGATGGCTCAGGGGGTTGGTTTGTGGGAGCCTTGAGGGCTCTGGGATGAGACAGTGTGGGGGACTGATGGCTCTGGGGTGGGAGACTGTGGGGGGTCTGAGGGCACTGGGTGGGACAGTGTGTAGGGGCCTGATGGCTGTGGGGTGGGAGGTGTGGGGGTCTGAGGGCTCTAGGGTGGGAGACTGTGTGGAGGGTCTGAAGGCTCTGGATGGGACAGAGTGTTGGGGGTCTGAGGGCTCTGGGGTGTGACAGTGTGTGGGAGCCTGACAGCTCTGATGTGGGAAAGTGTGTAGGGGTCTGAGGGCTCTGGGGTGGGACAGTGTGTGTGGGTCTGAGGGCTCTGGGGTGGCATGGTGTGTGGAGGCCTGGGGGCTCTGGGTTGGAACAGTGTAAGGTGGCCTGAGGGCTCTGGGGTGGGACAGCGTGTGGAGGTCTGAGGACTCTGTGGTGGGACAGTGTGTGGAGGTCCTGAGGGCTCTGGGATGGGACAGTGTGTGGGGGTCCTGAGGGCTCTGTGGCGAGACAGTGTGTGGGGGTCCTGAGGGCTCTGGGATGGGACAGTGTGTTGGGGTCCTGAGGGCTCTGGGGTTCGAGAGTGTGTGGGGATCCTGAGGGCCCTGGGGTGGGACAGTGTATTGGGGTCCTGAGGGTTCTGTGGTGGGACAGTGTGTTGGGGTCCTGAGGGCTCTGGGATGGACAGTGTGTGGGGTTCTGATGGCTCTGGGATGGGACAGTGTATGGGGGACTGATGGCGCTGGGGTGGGGCAGTATGTGGGATTCTGATGGCTCCAGGATGGGACAGTGTGTGGGGGAATGATGGCTCTGGGGTGGGGCCATATGTGTGAGCTTGAGGGCTCTGGGGCGGGGCAGTGTGTTGGGGTTCTGAGGGCTCTGGAGTGGGACATTGTGTGGGGGTCTTGAGGGCTCTGTCGTGGGACAGTATGTTGGGGTCCTGAGGGCTCTGGGGTGGGACAGTGTTTGGGGGTCCTGAGGGCTCTGTGGTGGGACAGTGTGTTGGGGTCCTGAGGACTCTGAGGTGGGACAGTGTGTTGGGGTCCTGATGGCTCTGGGGTGGGGCTGTATGTGGGAGCCTTAGGGCTCTGGGATGGGACAGTGTGGGGGGGGACTGATGGCTCGGGGGTTGGTTGTATGTGGGAGCCTGAGGGCTCTGGGATGGGACAGTGTGTGGGGGACTGATGTCTCTGGGGTGGAAGACTGTGTGGGGGTCTGAAGGCTCTGGATGGGACAGAGTGTTGGGGGTCTGAGGGCTCTGGGCTGCGACAGTGTGTGGGGGCCTGAGAGCTCTGATGTGGGAGAGTGTGTGGGGGTCTGAGGGCTCTGGGGTGGGACAGTGTGTGTGGGTCTGAGGGCTCTGGGGTGGCACGGTGTGTGGGGGCCTGGGGGCTCTGGGTTGGAATAGTGTAAGGCGGCCTGAGGGCTCTGGGGTGGGACAGTGTGTGGGGGGTCTGAGGACTCTGTGGTGAGACAGTGTGTTGGGGTCCCGAGGGCCCTAGGGTGTGACAGTGTGTGGGGGTCCTGAGGGCTCTGGGATGAGACAATGTGTTGGGGTCCAGAGGGCTCTGGGGTTGGACAGTGTGTGGGGGGGTCCTGAGGGCTCTGAGGTTGGACAGTGTATTGGGGTTCTGAGGGTTCTGTGGTGGGACAGTGTGTTGGGGTCCTGAGGGCTCTGGGATGGACAGTGTGTGGTGTTCTGATGGCTCTGGAATGGGACAGTATATGGGGGACTGATGGCTCTGGGGTGGGGCTGTATGTGGGAGCCTGAGGGTTCTGGGATGGGACAGTGTGTGGAGGACTGATGGCTCTGGATTGAGGCCGTAAGTGGGAGCCTGAGGGTTCTGTGGTGGGGCATTGTGTTGGGATTCTGAGGGCTCTGGAGTGGGACATTGTGTGGGGGTCCTGAGGACTCTGTGGTGGGACAGTGTGTTGGAGTTCTCAGGGCTCTGAATTGGGGCTGTATGTGGGAGCCTGAGGGCTCTGGGATGGGACAGTGTGTTGGTGTCCTGAGGGCTCTGGGGTGAGACAGTTTGTGGGGTCCTGATGGCTCTGGGGTGGGGCTGTATGTGGGAGCCTGAGGGCTCTGGGATGGGACAGTGTGGGGGTGGGGTGGGACGGATGGCTCGGTGGGGGGGTTGTATGTGGGAGCCTGAGGGCTCTGGGATGGGACTGTGTGGGGGACTGATGGCTCTGGGGTGAGACAGTGTGTGGGGGCCTGAGGGTGCTGGGTTTGTACTGCATGTGGGTGTCTAATGGAAAAATGCACGACAGCTGTAATAACTTGTGCACAGTGGTAGCAACAACCAGTGTCATGCTTGTACCATAGTACAGTATTTATTATGCCAGATGTGGAAACAAACATGGTCCTAGTGTACACATTTTTATGGCACGTATCCCTGAATGTTAAGCATTCTATTCAGCCTCCTGTCCTGTTGCATGAAACAGTATTAAAACAGAAAAATTTAAGTACAGTATTGCAGCTGTATATAGCGTGCTGCTTTTGGGCCTCCTGTTGGGTGTAACAGTGCCTCCTGCGGTCTAATGAAAACAAAAAGTCCAGTACCTGTACGAAAGTACAGCACAAAAATACTGTACTACTGTATTGTGAAGGGGAGCAGTGATCAACAACTCAAATGTGGGTGGGTGCCAGTTTTATAGTGGATCAAGCAGAACAAAAGGCCCCACCCTCAAGTGTGAGGCCAGCCCCAACATGCACTTTGTGTGCAAAATGTTGGTTTACTTACTATTTACTATAGTATAATAGATTATATCACACATATTTTGCTTACAGTAGTTCTTAGCTCACATAGTCTTTCAGTATAAATACCAGAAATCCCACCAGCTGACATCAAGGCAGTAGGCAGCAGTGGGAGATTCAGTAGACCATGCTAGAGTTTTTAAAACATCAGAGAATACAGTAAAGAGGATAAAATCAAACATGGACTGCATGCTATTGAATCTCCCACTGCTGCCTACTGCTTTCATGTCAGAAGTGGGGGATTCTGGCCGGCCCGGTGGCGCTGAGGGTTGAGGCGCTGAATGCCACACCTTGCTCCACACCGGCAACCTGGGTTCGGAAACAAGCCCAGGTCATCGGGGGTCTGCAGGGGAAGACTAGGATCGAGCGTCCTACGTCAGCTCTCCTAGTCCTGGGGAAAAGGGGTGGGTGCACGCCACACTCTGGTGGTCCCTGGGGACACCTGGAGGAACTGCAGTAGTGCAGGTGCTCAGTGGGGAGGGGGGAAGCACGGCAGATGTCTGCACGTAGTGCACAGACGTCAGTGCATGTCCGTGCTCCCATTGAGGAAAAACAGCATGGTCACGGCAGCTTGATGGCGGCTCGGTTCCTCTGGGCCGACGATGCCTGAAATAGGCATGCGCCGGTAGTGGATCCTCGATGGGCATGGGGGCTGAAGGGGGAGCCCCTCTCAACAGTTGTAGCTGCATATGCCAGCTGGACATGTCGGCTTCGGGGTCGGAGGTGAAGTTTGGAGCGGTGGCTGGATGTATGGCAGGACTGTGGCTGCAAGGTGAGGAAAAAATAGTAGTGATAAAAAAAGAAGTGGGGGATTCTGGGATTTGTAGTAAGAGCAAATAGCCAAGAAATAAGCAAAATTATATACTATACTACAGTAAACAGTAAATAAACCACAGTGGTTATGCACACAAAGTACACACTGGGACCAGTCCCACTTCAGTATGGGGTACTTGGTGGTAACCATTCCCCTTTCACTTTGTGTGTGCACAATACAAGTATTATTGGTTTATTTATTTATTTAGTTTTTGTTTACCAGGTAAGTGCACTAGCCAAAATTTACTATTTTCAGGCATGGCCCGGGAGAGTACAACAAGTATATTAAGGTTGCCACCTACTCGGTTTTTGACTGAATGATTCGGTTTTCTAGGTCCAGATTCGGTTCTACTGTTTTCACCATTGCAAATTCGGTTTTTATGTTGGGTTAAGCAGCACCTGTTAGATTCCCCACTAACTGTTTCATTTTCTTCTCATCTGACTGTAAGCAAGTGTCTGACATTTTAGTGTGATTGCTTGCTTGCAGTGCATGCTAATCAGGAAGTGCCCTCATGAGCAGGGCACTTAAAGAGCCAAATGTGTCCCTGTCTGCGCAGTTGTCACTTCTAACTTCACACCAGCAAATTGGAAGATTATTCAAGGGAAGGGTAAACAATACCACCTTAATTAACACCTTCATTTTTCTGAAACCAGACAGGCTCCACATTAGGGTAGCTTCCTGTCCCAGTATGGACTGTACAATGTGTTTCAGAAACTTTACCTGCTAATCCAGTTTTATTCAGAGGTAGTACTTTTGCAGTCATTTTGAATGCTCACATACTTGTAAAACAGATTCTGTTGTATCCTTCACCATTTTACTTGCATGGTCAGATTACAAACAAATTCTGATGTCATGTAGATCTTTGTTTGAATACCAGTCAGTCTGAGAGGTGTAAAGTAGGGCTATTAAGACCATTAGCAGCAAATCAAACTAATCCTTTCCAGGCTGCATTGTGAGTATGGTCTTTGACTGCTGTGATAAGGAATTCTTTTATACCTTTAAATGTTCACCATTTTTTCTTTTAGGGTCTGTCCTATATTTTAATATTTGTTACCCCTTTTGTTGTTAAATTAATAATCTAATATTTTCTTCCATTTCTAGCAATACTATGCTTCTCTCTCCTCAGTAGTTATTATTGTCAATTTTCATACTACTTGGATATTCCAGGAAGACCAATCCAGGGCTTTTCAGATGAACAGCACAGAATAATGTGGCTAATGTCATGCTAAACTACAGAAATGAGAAAAGGAAGAGAGAGCAGTAGCTGATGAGATGTCAGGAACACAATCTAGATTTGATGGCACTGCAATTTTAGGCAATTTATCAAAAATTTTTTTTTTTTTTACCAGAAGAGACACACTAGGCTAAAGCTTGTTTACAGGTGCAACCTGAGAGCGCAAGGGAATTAAGTGGTTTGTGTAGGGTCGTAAAGTATGCAAGTTTGGGCTGTAGGATTCAAACCCTGGTCTCCAGAATTGCAACTTAGAGCTTTAAACCACTACACTATACTGCCTCCACACTACATATCACATATCATGCTATCTGCTATGTATGACTGACATGGAAAACAAAATAGGGTATTTAACAGCATAGAATAGTTCCTACCACTTTTAAAAACTTCTCTGACATTACAAATAACTTTAGAGTAGGAGCAATGGGAGGGACAGTAGCACATCTTAAAATGGCAGATGATATTTGTAATTACCTCTCGTCCACCATTACTGGTGTAGTTTATTTATTTATTGAAAGAGTTTTACCAGAAAAGGCCACCTGATCCAAACTAGCCAGTTGTCAGAGGTGTCCTTGTAGTCACTCGATTTGTCAGCTAAGCTGTACACAGGATGGAAAGTCCCCTGAACCCCCTTCTCTAACCCCACCAAATGTTAACACACACTGAAATTTAAAATATTTAAATCTAAATCAAATAAACCCAAAATAATAATCATGATATAATTTAAAGAAGTTGTACACTTATATTAGCAGCAATTCTGAATAAATCAAGTGAATCAGAGTCCAAGCGATGCCCTCATTAGTCATAAAAGGGGCCGGGTTAGGGGTGGAGTTTGGGGGTGTGGTTTAGTATTCGGTTTTCATCTCATCCAAAGGTGGCAACCCTAAAGTATATACAGACAGTTAACAATTCTTGGGAGCAATTTCAAGTACATACAGAGGAGGGTTACGTTCAATATCAGCAAATATTACAAAGGAATAACATTACATAAGAGCTAAACAATAATTACATAAATGACCGGAAACAGAATTAGGCAAAACAATCTAACAAAGGGCAGTAAAGAAAAAATTAAAACAGGGTTAGAGAGAGGAAGTTGTATTGATTACAAATATTCATGTCAGCAGTAACATTCGAGGAGTAAAGAGTAAATCATGAAGTGAAGAAGTGAGGGTGAAGAGAGAAACAGAGAAGGCAAGTAGAAGCAAAGTAGAAACAGAGGGCCAGAGTTAGGCATGGCTTGAGAAAACTAGGTCAGGGCAGAAGGGATAGGGTAGGTTAAAGGGAAAGGAAAAAACGTTAGGGAGTAGAGGGAAATGAAGCAGGATATAGGAAAAGAGGGAAAAAAACAGGGATCAGGGTAATCAGGTGTGGTCAAAACAAGTGCAGGTGTCAATCAGAGATAAGTATTGCCTCAGCTCATTTTTGAAGCAGAGATGAGACTTTGTCAGCAGTAGGTCCAGGGGAAGCGAATTCCAGAGTTGAGGGGCAGTATGTTGGGAAGCGGCAGCACCTTTGAGCGTATGACACCTGGACACATTTGCTTACAGCACTGTTATAATGTTTCAGTATAGCAGGTTGTATTATTGTATACTGTATTTCTGTAATTGGCTTGGCTCTCGAAAGACACTGTTGTATAATATCTGTTGCTACAAATCCCAGAATCTATGCAAGCTGACATCAGAGCATTAGCCAGCAGTGGGAGATTCAGTAGTCTGCAGTGCATGTTAGAGGTTTTATGAGATCTGGGGCCAGATATTCAAAGCTGAACCTCTGGACAAAATTAGCACCACCTGGTGTGCTAAAATAGCCCAGAACCAAAAGCAAGCTATATTCAAAGGAAAAGCCCCGGTGCTAAACCTGCTGAATATAGTATGCAAAGGAAGCAGGGCAAACAGGGCTGGGAGTGCAATGCTAAAATAGCCTGGGAAATAAGACAGCACTGAACATAGAAACAGGGAAGTACAAAATGAAACAGCTGCTCAGTGGATCCAGAGGTGGAGCAAGGCTGAGTTGCAGGTGGAGGGCACTGTGTGTGATAGCACAGAGGTGTTTCACAGCAACTGCAAACAAAGATGCAGGCCACACACTGCAGAACAGTGTTATGCCGATGGGAGGTTTGCCTGGGGCTAACCCATACCTCTCAACCTCTGAGCACTAAAAATCATAGCACTGCCCTTCAAAAATCATGGCTCTGCCCTTCAAAAATCATAGCAAAAGGCCAGAATGTGTAGCACTTACTTATTTTAAACAATAATAGGTCCACAGATAGTGGGTCCAATATAGTTAGTGATAATGAATGTTTCTGTCAACTTAGTTTAATGATTTAAGAGTTTTTGTGTCCAGAAATAGCTCCAACAGTATGAGGAACATCAGTAAACCTATGCAGAGCAAGGGTAAATTTGAGTGTGAAAATCATGGCGCTATGAGAAATTCGTAGCAGTTGAGAGGTATGGGCTAACCCGATTGCACTGCAGACAGGTTAACCTGGGGCAAATGTTTGCTATATTCAACACACCTATGCAAATGAGCCTGTTTAGGTAATCCATGGGCTAACAGTCACATTTGCAGCTCATTATGTGCTGCTTAGCATACATTTTCATGTAGTTTGCCCGGTGCTACTGTATGGAGCACACAGCTCCACCTCTTGGTCGGAATGGAAGTACAGGCTGGATGCTGCACGCTAAGGTGTGCTCACAGCATACCTCCTGTTGGTGGGAATGGAAGTACAGGCTGGAAGCTGCACGCTAAGGTGTGCTCACAGCATACCTCCTGTTGGTGGGAATGGAAGTACAGGCTGGAAGCTGCATGCTAAGGTGTGCTCACAGCATACCTCCTGTTGGTGGGAATGGAAGTACAGGCTGGATGATGCAGGGAATGTGGCGAAGGCACATACAGTGCATAACACTCACCATGCAGCACTGCAAGTAGACACGACGTATTGAAATAAATATATATATATATATATATATATACACAGTATATATATATATATCTACATATAAACATTACTGCCAGTGATCATGTGTGCCCTAGTAGACATAATCCCCCTCCAGTGCCCCCAACACAGATATATGCACCCTACATCTGTCGTGGGTTCATATACAGTGTGGATAGTCAGGGATGCATGGGACAGGCATAAGGCACACCCGGGGCAGGGGTGTTTGGAAGATGTAGGCTGTTGGTGAACTAGGATCTACAGCCTATCCATTAGGTAGGGGAATGGACAGACTGGGTGGCCAAGCAGCCCTCATCTGCTGTTAAGGACTTTGTATCCATGTGTCTGGCCCCATCCCTGGTAGTCTAGTGTCCTCCCCCATACCCTTCAAGTGTCCCTCATTAAGAGGGACATCCCTCATTCCACCCCTCACAAGTGCCCTGTCCCCCATTCGTCCCTCATGGAAAAAGTGCAACACACAGAGAATGTGCTGTTAATTTAGACTGTGCAGCAGAAATTAGGAATATAATATGATGCTACATAAACACTACACATTGTACAATTAAATGCAATGGTTTTCACAGTGGTCCGAACCTGTATCTCCATGTCTGAGGATTTGCCCCTCATTTTGAGAGTCAGTGTTCCACATTACAGTGACAAACGTTTAGAGCTAAGGTCACCCCCTCTCACCATGAGCCCTGACCCCATAGCTTACAAATGCATTCAGTTTCCCTGGTAGTCCAGTGGCCCCACTACCCCCATCACGATCTGACCCCCGTAGGCATTGTAAATAAACCAATGTCCCAATGTCCTGGTAGTCTAGTGGTCCCCCTCACCTGGCAGTGCCGACCCCCGCACCCCCCCAACCATCCCCGAATGGAGTCGGCGACTGGCTCAGCCCACCACTCACCTCCCGCGGCCAGTCGCCAGTTGACTGTTGTATGAGTATACTGTAGTGAGGCATGAATGAGTGCTCATTCATACGCTACTACAGTATGCTCATACAACAGTCAGTCAGCGGCTGGCCATGGAGGTGAAAGGTGGGTTAAGCCAGACGCCGACTCCATTTGGGGATGGTTAGGCGGTGCGGAGGGTCAGCACTGCTGAGTGGGGGGGTTGGGGGACCACTAGACTACCAGGACATTGGTTTATTTTCAAATCCTATGGGGGTCGGGGGCACTGGACTACCATGGAAATGGTTTGTTTTCCGTTGATACGGAGGTCAGGGATCATGAAGGGGGGTGAGTGAGGCCAGTAGACTACCAGGGAATTGTTTAATATTATCCTGCTACTGAGCTGGGGATTATGAAGGCGGGGGCATTAGGCTACCAGGGTAGATGATTATAATGCAGACAGCGGAAGTCGAGGATCGTGAAGGGGGGAGGTGAGGGGACTACTGGACTACCAGGGATTGACATAAAAGAAATTCAAAGTGTATCGAAGTTACACTTCTAATTACTTCGAGTAACACCACCACATTACCGCATGATTTTTGCAGGTGGTATTTAACGCCGCGCTACAGGTGGCGCACAAACCTGTAGCACAGCACTGCTTTTTTGAATATGCAGATGCACTGGCATTCATCGCCACTCTCCTACCTCCCCTCCCCTGCATACATTAACTTTTAGCATCGGCGCTATCACACAGTGCTGGTGCTAAAAACCTTTGAATATTGCAGCCCGGTGCAAATTCGACATTATTCCAGCGTAACGGATTTGCATCGGGCACAAATCTTTGAATATATGGCCCCAAAAGTGAAACATGCACTGCATGCTACTGAATCTCCTACTGCTTCTTGCTGCTTTGATGTCAGCCGGGGGGGGGGAGGGATATGGGTTTGGTAGTGATAGATAGTATCAGCCTTGAACTATGCAAAAATGATCTGATACAGTCTGCCATACCATTGTACAGTACACTGCACAGTACAGTATGTAAACCAAAATGTTGGGCCTTTTTCTGTGCAAAACAAATAGCACAGTACAGCACATCATAGGTACAAATGCTTGGAATAGTCCCCCAAAAAAGTAGCGTTTGTGTATGTTAAGTACATGCAAAGTAACAGTGTGAAAGCAATAAAAGGGTGTAAGCAATAAAAAAAAGAACAATAACACTCATATGTGTTTTCATTGTCTGGTGTATTTGTTTGTTTGCAATGTTAAGGGTAAAGTTTCCCAAAGTCCCTAGCCGATTGCTCCCAAAGGCGTCCCCCTGAGGCCTCCCAAGTTCCCAGCTTTCTAACAAAAGTGTAAAGTGCTTTTGAGGGTGACTTCTCAGTGGTGTCTGTGAAGGGAAAAAAGGTAACTTGTATCCAATGTCTTTGTTCACTAGCATCACACAGAAAAAAATAGCTTTTGAATTTCTTGTGGTATAAACTTGAAATTCAGTGTACATGCTCTCCAAAGTGTCCACTGAAGCCCTACAAGTGCCCGTGTTTCTAAAAAAGTGTAAAGTGTTTTTTGAGGGTGACATATTGTGGCATCTGTGAAACAAAAAAGGGAAACTATATCCAAGCGGCCAATGCCTTTGTTCAGTAGCACCACACAGAAAACATTACAACTCTTTAATTTCTTGTTGTATAAAGTTGAAATTCGGTGTGCATGTTGTATCAGGGGTAAGAAGAGGGAGATAGAGTTGCCGTGGGTTCAACTCATGGCGGACTCAGGCAAGAAGATATGCTTGGGGGTGATCAACGGATCACCAGGGCAATGGGAAGAAAGGGATAGAGTGCTCATGGAAGACTTAGAAAAGGGATTGGCAAAGGGGAAAGTAGTGGAGTGGGGATCGGAACCTGCCAGACATCGATTTGGATGTTACAGTCATTAGGAGTGCCAGAAGTCAAGCCTTGCTAGCTATATTCCAGGATTGTTTCCTAGTACAGCTAGTTAAGGAACCCACCATGCATGAGACCATACTCGATTTGGTGCTCACCACCTCAGAGTGGGTGGGAGCTGGGAAAGTTGGGTAATCACTGCAGAACAGTGACAACAACTCCATTTGGTTTGAACCAGCCCTTGAGAATGGAAAACTCCAATCAAGAACCGAGGTCCTAGATTTCAGAAGAGCTAACTTCAACAGGTTGAGGGAGTTGGCCTGGGACAAATTAGTTGGGGATGATAGTACAGGAGTAGTGGAAAAGAAATGGTTGGCAATAAAGTTGACCATTCTCAAGGCATCTAAGTTATGCACGAGAATGATAACCAAAAGAAATAAGTTCAAGAGACCATTATGGTTCTCAGCAAGTGTCAGGGAAGCACCGAGGATCAAGAAAATGGCCTTCTACAGGTACAAGGAAAAGCAAGGCGAGGAAGACTGGGGAGAATATTTACAAAGCAATAAGGAGGCAAAAATGGCAATTAAGGATGCGAAAACAGAAATAATGCTGCATATTGCAAAGGTGGTTAAGGGCAGAGAAAAACACTTCTTCCAGTATATTAGGGAAAAAATGAAGAAAGGAGGGGGAATCATTAGGCTACCAAAGGGGAGTAGGATGACAGAGGAGCAGAGGCAAAAGGCTGCCATCTTAAATGATTACTTTTGTTCTGTCTTCACTAGGGAGGATTGCCAAAGAATGACATAAAAGCAGCCACAAAGGGGGATCCCAGTGATGAAGCAGTCAATTTTTACAAGTGAAAGGGTATGGAAGGGGCTAGCTGTCCTAAAGATAGATCAGGCCTTGGGACTGGATGGGATGCACCTGAGGGTGCTTAGGGAACTGGCAGCCAAATTAGCTGATCCCATGGTAGTGCTATTCAAAAGCTCATTACACACGGGGATAGCACCAATGAACTGGAGGTTGTAGATGTAGTTCCACTCCATAATGGGGGCACAAGGAACAAATAGGGAACTACAGACCTGTCAGTTGTAGCTCATCTGTAGGGAAGCTAAAGAAGTTACTGGCCAAAGAGAACCTCGTGGACTACCTGGACAGCAATGGTCTCCATGAAGTAAGCAGCACAAGTTTGTGGCAGGTGGGTCTTGTTAAACTAACATGGTAGTCTTCTTTGACTGGATGATGAGGGCACTGGATAGGGGCCATGCCATGGACTTAATCTACTTTGACTTCAGCAAGGATTTTGACTCTGTGCCTCACAGACGCTTGCTAAAGAAGATGGAGGATTTGGGCATGGCTAGGGACATAGTAAGATAGGTAGGTAACTGGCTAAGTGGGAGGTAGCAATGGTTTGTGGCGCATAGGGTCAGGTCACTAAAGAGGGAGGTCATGAGCAAGATACAACAGGGATCTGTCCTGGGCCCAGTCCTCCAAGATGTTCATCAGTGACATACTGCAACTACTGCAACTTTCTCTACCTAGGACTTCCAAGTGTGGACATTCACCGCCTGCAGCTGATGAAGAATGCAGCAGCAAGGCTGTTGAAGGGCTTATCTAGATCTAGCCATGTCACGCTTGTGCTCTGCAAGCTGCGCTGGCTGCCAGTGCGGTGGAGGTGCACCTTCAAGGTCAGTTTGCTGACCTATAAGGCCCTACACAGACAGGGTCCATGCTATTTGCAAGACCTTCTGCATCCCTACTGCCCCTCCATCTGCTCCGTTCCACTGACGAGGGATTGCTAGAGGTTCCCAGGGTCTGTGTGATGACCTCAGGGGTGAGATCTTTCGTATTCATGGCCCAGACCCTGTGGAACTCTCTACCTTGTCAGGTTAGAGAGTTCGTGTCCACTAAGACCTTCAAGACTGCCATAAAAACCTATTTATTTAGATTAGCATTTTTAGGTGTTTATTAATTGGAAAATGCTGCATATTTTAACTTTATCCTGTTGATTACTGTTTTTGATATGCGTTACTGTGCTAGTTTTTAATATTTTTGTACATGCACTTTGATCATTTTGAAAAGCACCTATTTATAAATAAACATGGCTTGATGACATTGGAGAGGAATCTGAGGCAAGGTGTGTCTCTTCGCAGATGACACTAAGCTCTGTAGGTGGTTGAGTAATCTTTATTGGTCTTTGGTGAGGATTCACCTGGAGTACTGTGCCCAGATCAAGACTCCTCACCTCAGGAAAAATAATGACGTGCTGGAGATGGTGCAGTGAAGGGTGACAAAGTTGAATAAGGGCTAACAGGGCAGTACTTATGAGGAGCGCCTCAAGGCACTCAACATGTACTCACTGTAGACCACAAGGAGAGAGGGGATGTGATAAGAGTTCTTCAAGTTTCTGAAAGGAATAAACAGGTAGGACTGTGGGGAATCATTTAGCATGAGTAACAGTTCTCAGTGATGAGGGCACTAGTGGAAACTGTAAGTATGGAGGTTCAGGAGGAACATGAGGAAGTATTATTTTACAGAAAGGGTGGTAGAACCATGAAACAGTTTACCAGTCAATGTGGTGTGTGTGAAAACCATAAATCGCTTCATGCACAGCTGGGACATATTTAAGGGCACTGTGGCTACTCAAGATGACATAAACTGCAAGGGGAATTTAGGATGTATAGGTATGGCTAGGACACTGGATGGTCAATAGGTCCTGGGGTTAGCTAAGATACCACGGGCAGACTGGATTGACCATTGGTCTTTTTCTGCCATCATTGTCTATGTATCTACATACATATTGTCAACTGGCCAGCCACTGCCCCTGGAGCAGCACTAACAGCATACTGGTTAGGTCCTGCCCCCAGAGCAACAACAACAGTCAATTGACTAGTCCCTTCCCCAGGGGCATCACTAACAGTATAAAATGCTACTAAAGTGCGACATAAGCCATTTAATTAAAAACACTGGAGCCTATTAATGTACAGTAATACCTTACTGCTTAGTGCTGATGGGATTCTGCACAAGTGTAGCCAGTAGGGGTGGGGTGGGGGATGACTGGACCAGAATATTTGTACTATGTACATCATCACTTTTATTGAGTGGGTAGTTGTTTGGCAACCATGGGAGAACTGTACTGTAGCACTGGAGTTGTTGCACTGTAGATGAACATCACCTAATGTTCCCTATTGGAATGTGGTACTCTCATTGCCACTCATAACCAAAGAACCAAGAACCATCACACAAGCAGAAACCTTTGGAAACTCTTAAAACAGAGCACTCGAGATGCTGTGAGCAAATGTGCAAATATAGTTTATTTCAGAATATGGTGTAGTCTCGACTGACTGTAAGGTTTAACAGCAGTTTATTGCACACTATGTGCAAACAAGTGTGAATCAGACATAGACTTGAGATAATGTGTAGTCCTGGTGATTCGAGGATGCTCATCCTTTCAATTGCAAGAGCTGTTCATTTTTTTCTACTTTGTGAGTACTGAGTCTGATGTGCTGCATTTTTATTCTCTCGTGGTGGTATAGGATATGGTAGGTGATTATGTGTGAGGAAATCTCTGCTCGCTATAAAACTTTGTATCAATCTCACTCTGTCACTCAACTCTTATTTTATGCTACCACACATTGTAATGGCAATCATTTTATTTATTTTTTAATTTTTTTACTCCTCCCTCACTCCCTGGCCGGCCACTCCTTTGGGTCACCTAGGACTCCCACCGACACTCCACCCCTGCCGCCAGCCACCAACCCACATGTCATTCCCCTGGGTAATCTGACATATCCCTTCGTTAGACGGGTCCCCCCCTTCTGAGGAGGAAGGCGCTGGTGGGGGCCGGCCAGTGCAACCTACTTGACCCAGGTGCTGCTGGGGTGGACTGGGCTTGTCCAGGGCTTTGTGGCAGCAGGGGTCTGGCAACCATCATTCGGTTGGCCAGGGAGCCATTTTCCTGGGAGCACAATGTTTGGGACATCAAGGCGAGCGACAACGTCCATTGCACTCCCTATGCAGTGGGACCTGACATGCTGCATTGCCTCTGGCCTCCACCAGAGGTTGGCAAACACTGGACCATGCACCCTCTCACCCCAGGAGAGGGTGAGCCATCGTGAGATGCTCGAACCATCTCCCCTCCCCAGCCGTCCGACATCTGGGTCCATTCCCGAACCCCGGTCATCGGTGTCACAAGCAGAAATCCAACCGCTATACCAGCAGGCAGGCTATCATTTTATTTTTATGAGATGTATTGGATGTCATGGACCTGTCTGAGGCTTCATTTTGGTCTGCAAGTATACTGCATCACTGATGGCAGCAGGTTACAGTCAGGAGAAACATAATTTAAATTGATCTGTTTCTGATCATTTTCCATTGTATCAGCCTCTGATTGCCACTGGGTGAAGGTCTGGTAGTAGTGCAGGTTGTAAGCGGCTTGAAGGGTGGGGCTGCAGATCTGTAGGATATGTACACCTCCACGCAAATGTATGGACATTGCACCAAAGTAGAGGTATGGGGTGAACATGGAAAACTGGGATGGCAGACTTGATGAGGCCCTGCCTGTTTCCTCATGGCCCACACCGCCGCTCAACTCTGGGGGGGGGGACTGGATATGTTGATCAGTGAGTGGACGTCCTCCATCCTTGCCCTGCCACAGGGGGAAATCTGTGTGGGACTGTACACCAGATCAGGGAGGCAAGTAAATGTCATGAGGAGTGGGGACAGGGCTGAGAGAGCTGCCCATCATCACTGGAGGTAAAAAGCTTTATGGCAAAAAAGGACTGTCTGAGTTGAAACTCAGCTGCTGCAAGTAGTTATATTTTAAAGGAAACAAATCACAAAAAAAGTGAAAACTGAGAGGTGTTGCAATACTGCAGTCTCACATCAGCTGCTAAGACATAGGGTTTTGCCTTGCTATTGGCTGTGAACTCACTTGTTCCCAGGTCATATGTCCTGATTTATGAATGTTCAGAATGGTGACTGCTCCTGATCCCAGTATTACAGATATTTCAAAAAAAAATCAAAGAGCTAGTGCTTGGGGAAGGGGTCGAGGATGGAGAACACCAACAAACAAAATGCTGACAATGAAATCTCTCACATGAGGATGGGGGTAGGAGGTAAAACAGCAGCACCAACTACTGACATCTTTCTTGATGTGCTTGTTTACCACCATCCCCCAGAAAATATTTCACGGTGAAGGTTACCTAGTGACTCACAGGAATTTTACATCAACTATACACCTCTGTCAGATGCTAATTGATATGCAAGCATTTATCCTCATGAATAATTTACTATTTACAATTGTTTCCAGAGATGAATACCCAGTCACTTTCAAGAACCTTTCTCTGGTCCTCCACCTTTGTTGGACACCTTTTGATATGCTCCACTGTGTCAGGTCTCACCGGATATGATGTCTGTTTCAACAATTTAGCTCTCAACACTCTGCTTTGCTTCCAACATCTAGCCTGTCCTCTAAGCCAACTGCTATGGCATCTTGATCATGGGATGTGGTTACTCAGCCACCAGCAACTGTGCCTGAGTTTACACCTGCTATCTCGAATGCATCAGAAGGTTGTTTGCAGGTATTGTGTTTTCTATGCTTTTGACCACGTTGGGTTGGGGTGCGGTGGGGTTCAGTTTTTTTTTTTAAACTCTTTATTTTAGTTTTTTTGAGACACCTGAAATATGTTTACATCCATATCAAGGCAGGTAATACCAGTTTCACAGAGTTACAACAGTGCAATAACATTGACTTTCAAAATTCTCAGTCTCTTGTTTAAGCTGTATCTGAGTTTCTTCATTTTTGTGTTAGCTATGAAGTCCATTCTCACCTATCTTATATTGGAAAACCATTATAATTTCCTGAATCCATCTACCTCTTCCTTTTGTTGGCCATTTTGGTTATGTATTAACTATATCATTATTGGACCTTATCCCATATCTATTCTTCCTGTGGAGGGGGGAGAGGGACATGCCACCCCATACCCTCTGGTCTATTACCTAAATCTCAGTACCCCTTCATCTCTTCCTCAGCTCAGATCTATATTTGGGCTTTTTTCTCTCTTCACTATTCTCTCCAATGGCACTATGTCTGGTCTTTTTCCTGAAATTAGAAGGAACCATGGGTTCCATCTAGTCATCAAAGTAGGCACTTGATTTTGTAGTTTAGCTGTGAGATATTCCATATTATAGATCTCATAAATAGTAGACTCCCATTGTGATATTTCAGGTGGGGTATTCGTTAACCATAGTCAAGTTATCACTTTTTTAGCCACCACTAGCATAATAGCTAGGAGGTAAATATATTGTTTTCCTCTGAATTGCTTAGGGAGATGAAGTAATATAGCTACCTCTGGGGTCAGGGGGCCCAGAGTCGGGAATAGGTAACTTAGTGTATCTCCCACCTCTTGCCAGAATGTGGTCAATATTGGACACTGCCATAAAATATGTGACTGCATTGCCAGTTCACAATCACATCCCCTCCAGCACGAGGAGTCTGCCAGAGGAGTATTTCATAGTGATCTGAGGTGTACGACAGTATCTCACCACTACTTTCCAAGCATATTCACGCCATGTGAAAGATTTGGTGGTTTGATATTGGTGTTTCCAGATGTGTCCAGTCTTTAGGGGAGAGGTCTAGAAGTAATTCAGCCTCCCAATTATCTGGGACAGTTGTCATCTCCATAGATGGGGTCCCCTGTAGTGCTTTATAAAATCTAGAGACTAAATGTTCCAGTGGGTCTCTGTACCTGTAGCTGGAATAATGGGGGGACTAGAGTGTCATCAACTCTCAGTCCCAGTTTGTCTCCCCAAAAATGTCTAATTTGTAAGTATTTGAAGAAATCCTGTTTTGGCAGTGAAAACTCTACTTGAAGTTGTGAGAATGCCTTCTTCATAGAATTGTTTTGCATGGATTAAGCCTTGTGCGTGCCATCTCTTAACTCATTGTTTCCACAGGAGCTCTCTGAAGTTGCAGCACTTGACTCCTGTATACTGTTAACAGTGAATCCTGGGCCTTTCTAAGCAAAATCAAGCCATTATCAGCATGGTGCAAACAAATGCTAGTAGCACAAAAACTTAAGTGCTAGACACAAAGTATGAGTGGCAGACTTGTTCAGCATAAAATTACCTTTCCAACAGTGGTATGCAAGTAATAATAGGCAATTTAGGGTTTTTTTATATGCTGGTTGAAACAGCAAAAAAAAAAAAAAAATCCACTAAAAAATGCACCATAAGCCTTTTTTTGTTGGGAAATATGTAACATATCAACACCAAATTAAGCATCCAAACATTATTTCTGTAGTATTAAATATAGTTTTTCCCCATTTTAGTCAAGGTGCGTTGGTGAGGTTTGAGGGCTGAATCTGAACCATACACACCATACCATAAACAAATGCATATAACTCCTAAAGTATACATGATACACACAACATATCAGTGGCAACGTTGTTCTGTACAAAATTGCCTTTCTAACAGTGCTATGCAATCAATTGTGCTCAGTTCGGTTTTTGTTTTATACTGGCTGAGATACCCAGAATGTGTGTTTTCTTCAAAGTGCTTAGGTGGTTCTTGATGGACAAAATGTCTGCCATACACACCATGTCATAATAAACAAATGTGAATAGCTCCTAAAGTGAACATGATACATACAAAGTGTCAGTGGCAAAGTTATTTAACACAACATTACCTTCCTAATGGTGCTATGCAGTCAATTCTAATCAATTCTGGCTGGAAAGTAATACTAAAACATGCGAGTGATGTCTCCAGACATTACTAGGGCACACAGGAAGTCTGTAGGTGACTTCTGTAGTCGTTCTGGGACACACTGCAGTACATTTTCTGCCACCTACAGCTGTATTCTAGGAGGCAATGAGTTAAAATTATTGTCTGTCTGTGCCGTGGGGGAATTTTATATGCCACACTGGGACTCCCACCCATGTTTATCCAGATTTATTTTCTGGGAGTCTCAAGAATAGTTTCCAACTCTCCAGAATCTCCTTTGTAAATGTAGAGCATCTAGCTCCCATGGATTTTTGGTCAGGTTGAAATATGAGTACTGCATTTAAGGGGAATTCCACCAGTGAGCCCTCCACCCTCACCCAACCTGAGGGTGGTGAGTCTGAGGAGAGCCATCCTATCATGTGAGTGAGTATGGCTGCCAGGGAGTAAAGGGAGAAATTCATGAGAGCAAGTCTACCTGTCTTTCTGCATCTGCAATTTTTGCTCTATGTGAGCGGGGATAGGTGCATATGGCAGTTTCATTAGGGTCCCCCCGCCATATCCGGTGCCCTCCTGTGCCTCTCATGCACAGCACTACATACCTTTGTGAATGCAACATAGTGTGGGCACACACCTGTCTCTCCCCAGACCACCCTAGTGGGTAGTTGTCTGCGGAGCTGGGGAATCGGGTGCACATCTGGGCTATGAATGCAGCGGGACTCCCGCTGCATGGCATTCAAGCGTACTGTTGCCTACGTGCCTCAGATATGTGGTGCATATTCAACACTTTTTTGTGCATAGGCATCTTTGTTCTCTTTTGTGTCCAATAGAGTAATAGATCTTCCTCAAGACCAATCACAGTAGGGTCTGCAAAATATTCCAGGATCTTTGTACTGCATGAGATGGTTCCCAGTCTGGCAGATGAACCAGCTGCACTTTCTTTACAGGATACTAATCCATACTGTTGCAGGTGATTTAGAAGTGATTTGCCTTTCTGATCTTGAAAATGGCATGCCCTAGAAGTAGCTGTAGATGTCCTTTCCCTTGCTGATGACACTGGTTGTGAAGAATTGATAGATGTACTATTGTCTGTGCCAGAGGTGCACTCTGATGGGTTGGCAGGGTTTGACTGCTGTATATCAGTTAATGGTGTTGGTGGGGCAATGTCACATTTGGTAAGCAGAAGATTTCTCCAGTACTCAATGTCTTCCCCTGCAGGGAGGATGGCTTCAACAGTCCACTTAAAGCAGGGATCTAGCAACATAGCCAACACATTGGTGTCATTCTTAAACATGACATTTGTTTTCTGATTTGTCAACAGTCTGAGACTCAAGTGATCTGCCAGCATAACAGCAGTGGTGTCATCTTTTGTCTGAAAGTCTTTCTTTATTTCATCAAGAAAAATGTGAAGAAATTTTATTTGAGGAAGATTTTGACTCAGAGTTACACTGTTCACACTGGCATCATGTGTGGCAGCCTCAAATGGCTCCAATAATGTGATAAAAGATTCAAGTAGAGTCCAGTTGCTGGAATTGAGCATGATGTCTACTTTATCTTTTTGATTCTGCATGATGTAGTCATGTACAGCTTTTTTCTGTTCAAGAAGCCTTTCCAACATATAAAATGTCGAATTAAAGTGGGATGAAACTTCTTGCTTTTTTTGTTTTTACTTACTTTTTCTCCCCTTGGCCCAGTCGGCTCTTACTTCTAGGCATCCTATTCTTCCAGCCGCCCTCTGTCCCACACCTTTCTCCAAATTGGGCCATTACTTTGCTACCCCCCATGGCTTACTCCCTGTGGTGGGGTGGTGGGGAACCCCCTAATTCCCCACCAGGACTGAATCCAGTATAGGTGGCACCCTCAGAGACAGTGTGTTAGTCAGATGGCCATCAAGCTGCTTGACCTGGCTGCCATTTTCCTTGTTTCTTTAGTGGCAGAGCGTGCAATGCCAACAGTGGGTGTGCCATGCAGTCGTCCATAGGCAACATGCCTGTCAGCTGCTCCACCTCCATGTCCCACTGTATTGGGCCAGGTGGCCAACACCCAGCCTCCACTAGGTGTCAGGCAAATGCTGGCCTCTGTTCTCCACCCTTCCCAGGAGAGGAGAGCTGTCCTCCAGATGCTTGATCCTCTCCCACCCCAGCTGTCCACCAATGACCCACTCACACAGCGAACATGGGTCTCTGGTATAGCAGAAGGTAAGGCATTGCTGCCTTAGCCCTCCACACCATCGGGCCACCTGGAACTTCTTGTTTAAATGTATGCAGTGGTAAGATATTTGACCTCTGCAGCCCCTCAGGATTTTTTGTGCTTTCACAGAGTGACTGAAATGCACACATATTTTCCTAGCAAGATCCAAGAGGTTTTCAACATTTCTGTTTCCATTTCAGAAACTATGGATGAGAAGATTTAAACAATGTGAAAAACTAGGCATGTGTTAGTAGTTGCCATCTCTAACAGCTTTGAATTTGTTGGCACCATTATCTGATACTATGAACCCAGGAGACAAGGAATGCAGAGTCATCCATTTCTGGAATTGATTTTGCAGCTCCTGTAAAATATTCACAGCAGTGTGGTTTTCCTCAAAGGTGGTTGACACATAATACATCCTGCTTCCTACTGCTTACGGTACAGCGGGGATTATTTATTTCTGACTGAAAACTTGCCCAATGAGCTGTAACAATTATGTAATCAATTGTTTGGTTGCTGGTCCATATATCTGTGGTTATGTGAACCTGCCTCACCTCAAAGAATTTCAACTGCTTAATGACTGCAGTACACTCCAAGTCATACAACTGTGGAACAGCCTTTTCTGAGAAATATTTTTGACAGGGAATGGTGAATCATGGTTCAATCCAGCTAATGAACTTGAGGAAACCTTTTTGGGCAACAAAAGCAAAAAAGGAGTTGACAATCGGCCAACAGCACTGCAATGGTTCTATTTTACAGCTGGCATGTTGGATGCTTGTGGACAAATTTTGATGTCCTCGCAACACTTTCTTTTAATGTTAGTTGACAAGAATCCCAAGATGTTTTTTAATTTGGGGGGGAGGGATTTTCATGCGTTTTTGATGTGGAGTACTACTTTGGGATTTTGCAGTACTTAATGGTGTCAGAAGAAAGCAATCTATGTTGTCTGGGAAGACTGCAAGTATACATAAAGTGACTCAGTGTTAGTTACTGCTTCCAGTTTTTTTTTTTTTGCTCTTCTCTGTCTGTTCCATACCTGCACCACATACCCCTACCCTAGGGTCATCTCCCAATTACCACTTCCCAGTACTGTAAACTCTTCCTCTTTTTTCTGTACCTTTGCTCTTACTATCCCTCCTCCCACCAGGTGGGTAGTTATTGTACATTCATACATAATTTCCCTATGCTTAATTACTGTTTCTCCTTTGTAAATACAATACCATGTAAATGAATACTGTAAATATTGCTACATCTATGTTATTACGTATGTCTGCTCCTTTCTGTGATGTTGCACCTGGGTCATGCCTGAAAAAGACTTTCATACCAGTTTACTTACCCGGTCACCAAAGTTAAATAAACAAATAAATACGTTGTCACTATGATCATCACTGCCACCACCACCACCACCTTCATTACTGCCCATACCAACCACACTCCTAGCCATGCCCCACTCAGTAGGGTGTTTTGCCTTTGCATGTTGTATCATTACTGATGTTCCAAAATGTCCAGCTTTGTCACTATGACTGATGCTCTTTTTGCACAGACTGCATACAACTTGAGAGTTGTCTACAGGGTCAATATAAAATAAATTCCACACCAAAGAGTTACCTTTTTTGCTTTGTATCACACTGCCTGGCACTATTTCTTGTATATTCAAGGGACTTGGAGGTAACCCTACACTGCCATTCCCTTGTTTATATGAATTGTTCTCATTCAAGCTCATCTTCGTATTCTTACATTTAGCATATGATTCATTTTCTGCACTTGCCTCTCATGCCTTACAGTGGCATACTCTCCTACCCCCTCATCAAATCTACAGACTTAATTGCCACAAAATTCAGAAGAATTCAAAGTGCCGTCACCATGTGGAACATAGTTTGGGCTATCCCAGTCCCAGTCCCACCCTCACCACCATCTCTATCAGCATTCACTGCCTCAGCACCTGAGCTTATATTGGAGGAGGAAGCTTCCTTGCATGCTGCTTCAGCAGCTGAAAGTATCCTGGCACACATGGCAAAATGTTCAGTACCTCTACTAGTAACTCTAGTCAGGTCTTTCCAAAACTCTACTATCATTTCATTGCTAACATGCTTTTTTAGTTCAAGAGGACATTTAGTGCCAGTCCTGGTGATGTTATTATTGTTGCTATGTTATTCATTAATGGTAAGATTCATATTGTTCACATCATTAACAGTTGCATGTGCAGCAGCATTGTGCATCCTCTTAGTAGACTTAGAGTGGGAAATACGAGACATAGTAGACACAGCTGTGAAATGAATGGATATAGGTTTACTAACTGTTGCAGAGACAGAATGTGTAGCTGACTGTGTCACAGACAGTAATAAATGACAGGGCTCAGGCACCTAACAAACAGTGTAATACAGCCTAAATGGCTTTCACAATGCTGCAGGGAGACACACAGTGTAGCCATGTCACAGTAATAAATGACAGGGCATGGTACACCTAACAGACAGCGTAATACAGCCTAAATGGCTTTCACTGTGCTGCAGAAAGACGTCACACACAGTGTGGCTATGGTATGTCACAGCCATAAATGACAGGGCTTGGGGCACCTAACAGACAGTGTAATACAGCCTTAACTGCTTTTACTATGCTGCAGAGAGACACACACAGTGTAGCTATGTCACAGTAATAAATGACAGTGCTCGGGACACCTAACAAACAGTGTAATACAGCCTAAATGGCTGTCATTATGCTGCAGAGACACAAAGTGTAGCTATGTCATAGTAATAAAATGACAGGGCTCGGGGCACATAAGAGTGTAAATTATAGTCTAAATGGCTTTCACTATGCTGCTGAGACACAAACCAGCTGCAAGTGCCTTTCACCCCTCCCCTTGCTCCTTCATTCCCCATCCCCACACCATCCATCTCCTCGACTGAGAGGATGATCTCCCAATTCCTCCCTCTCTCCTGAGATCATTTCAGTCCCTGACCCCCACTCCTTTTGCTCCTTCATGGAGATTTTTACTCTTTTTTATTATTTTTTTCTAAGTTTTCACTGTGATTTAGTGGCAAAAATGCAGAGAGAGCACCCTGTTCCTTGCACTCCCTCCAGAGTCCATCTGCTATCTGCAAAATTAGCTAACAGTAGACGGAACACAGACACCACTGACCAATCAGGTTGTCAGCCCTGTGTCATGTGCTCCTAATTCTGCTGTAGCTCATGAAGAACCCCACAGGCTGCCCTTTCATGCCTTTTTCCAGCCTGGAAAGTCCTGGCAGGAGTCCAATGACCCCACAGGCTGCCTGTAATGCCTGTTTAAGAAATTACCTATTACCTGTGTCAAAACTACCCAATCAGTGAAGTGCACTGTTATGTTGGATAGGGTAGTATATTACCCTACCTGGCCACAAATTGCTGATACCCATCCTACCTGATCCAGCTACCTGAAGAGTAGCCAATCCCTACCCCGATCATAACTTAATATGTAATTTATGGGATGACATGCAATATAATTAAGTCAATATTTTATTAATTGTTACAGGATCTCTAAAGAAAATGTGTTTTTTCAACATTTGAAATAAGGTGTATATGTGTACAGCAGAATTATTATGGTTGTAAAGATGGTCAAATGTAGAAGGAAAAATGGACAGTTTGTAACAAGAAAAGAAGGACTAGAGTTTCAAAGGTATCTGTTGCCAATAAACAAAAGTAAAAAAAAAACATGAACAAATAGACATCGTAGTGTCCTCAGAAAATGCTACTGTTGAACATCAAATATTGGAAGATATTGAACTGCTGCCTAATAACAGCGATTCTACATGCAATGTGAATAACAAATTGAAAAATTAGAAGAAAACATTGCATTAGTTGATAGCATTTATGATATCCTTAACAACAGCATCAGCAGGACAAGTTCTCACGTTGCACTGACTGAGGGGAGAATAATAATAGAAAATGATTTTTTTTGCAAATAAATTTGACTGTGAGAACTGCTCTGAAACTCCAAGCCTTCAGAATATGGAGCAAGAGACAAGACACGGACTTGGAAGCATGTTTTACATTGTATGTAACATATGTGCTTTGAACAAGGCACTGAATGGAAGATGCACAGAAAAGATGGCTTGCAACAAGGCAGCAGCATTTTTTATGTCAACACCAAGGCAGCAGCAGGTAATAAGTTTGCTGATATCAGTTTGATAAGAGACATTGATTAGAGATTATCATATTGTAGATAATTTAAAATTATATAGTCATGAATATGACTGACTAAATGCGGAACCAATTTCAAATGTCAGGTAATTGAAATGGGTGAGCAGGCATTTGCTTATTTTAACCCTAGAGTCTGGAATTCCCTACCTTCTCACCTTAGAGTCTGCCAGTCTCACTCTACCTTCAAAAGAGAGTTATTCAATGATCTGAGCTCCACTGATAAATGCTCCTTCTCCTGACATCTCCTAATCTCTATGCTCTCACTGGTTTCTTGCTCTTTCCTCCAGTGCTGTGTCCTTTCTCCTTTTCTCTGATTTCTCTCCTCCGGCTCCTTGCCAACATCCAGTGCTGTTTATCCTGGAGATGGATGCTAGTACTTGTTGCACTACCCCTGCTGACTGCTGTTCTTCATGTTTCTGCTTACTGTATCCTGCACCCACTTATTTTATTCTAAGACCATAATTGTTTGGTTACCTTGCTAGCCACTTCCCTCTCCAAGCTCAACACTTTACTCAACTCTTTTTGCAGATTCGCCACAAACTCCCCACCACACACTCATCACTGCACACTTCTCTCCTCTTTACAGTTCTCCCCCCTGTCCCACAGATGATACATTCACTCACTAACAATTACTGCAAAATTTTGATTCGGCCTTCTCCCTCCATACCTCTTCCCTCTCCTCTCCACTGCTGCCAACCCATCCTACTCTCTTAGATCCTGGCACCCCCTGCTCCTTTGCCATTCCCCACTGGCGATCAGCAGCCAGAGTCTCTGCTTTCTCATTCTACCTGTCTCTTCTCTGGAATCAACTGCCTACTTCTCTCTGGAAATCCCTATCCCTCCCTGCTCTTAAACATCAAATTAAGCCTATCTCCCCACCCCCATGCTCCTGTCCCTTCTCCCCCCTTTCCACCTCCCCTGCCCCACTCTTTTCCTACAACCCTCCCTATCTCCCCCGCAGAATCCACCTTATAAGCCTATTCTCCTTTTATCTCTCTTTGCACCTTTCTTCTGTCAAGTATCTACCTACCAATTATACTTTAAATACTGCAGTATATGTATGTTTCCACAGTTCTAACTGTTCAGTGTAATTACCAAGCATCCTGTACAGCCTAAACTACTATTGGCACTTGTAACCTGTTACTGGCTCTTGTTTATGAATGTAAAAGTCTCTTCTGTATGTAACTGTTACCCATGTCTCTGGTCGCACCTGGAAATGAGCCTCAGCTCAGTGTGCTTTCCCCCAAATACCAAATTTAAATAAATAAAATAAAATTGTCTGTCATTGGCTTGTATGTTATTACTTGAATTAATAACTTGTTCCATGCTACTTCCTTTTCTTTCACTGCTGTTTGTAACTTTGCACTTACTGTTCATTATCTGCTGTTTCACATATTGTGTTGTATTTGTTGCTGTGTGCTATGTAACTCCTGGATCATGTCTGAAAATAGGCAATTATTGTCTAGTACACTTACCTGGTAAACAAAAGCTAAATAAATAAATCATAAATAATTGACCACTTGAATGTGCCAGAGTAAACAAGCACATTACCATCTGAGTTGCATTTCTCGTATTCATGTCATTGGCCAAAGACTGCTTGGAATATGTTAAACTGTTGCTTAATAACAGTGATTGACATACAGCATTGACTGACACACATGCTGTCATCACCTGTAAAAGAAGTTGTGAAGATGTTTGAAAATATGCAACATACTCTGATCATTCAAGTGTTGACTAAATGCTATACACCGGCACCAAACCAAAAACATTTATTAATCATTTATTGCTTTCACACAAACATAGAAGTTGATGGCAGATAAGGCCTGTGTGACCCACCTAGTCTGCTCATTTCACCTACCTATTACAAACCACAGATCTTGGGTGATCTGCAGCTCACCCTTTCTTTCCTATCCATAGGGTACCCTTATGTCTATTCCATGCATTCTTGAATTCTCTAATTGTTTTGCCCCCCCCACCTCCTTTGGGAGGCCTTTTCTAGCATCCACAACTCTTTCAGTGAAAAAGTACTTCCTCATGTTACCCTTGAACTTCCTCCCCAACATCATTGTGCTCCCTCTTGTTCTTGTATGTCTTCTTTTTATGGCTGTGGGAGGAGCTAACAGCCATTTTGCTTTGTCTGGCCTGAAAATGGCTGATCGTGGCACCTTCCATTGGACTTTTGGAAGTATCCTTTCTAAAGTCCAATAGAGCTTGTAACACTCTGCCATGGTCGACCGCTATGGAGTAACAGTCGCAATATTTTGGCTGTTACTTCCGCATTCCAGGACAAGAACTCCACATGAGCCCCATGTGCACATGTGCAGTTCTGCTGGCACTGCCATCTAATGAATGGCATATTGCCATTCGCCTCAACTACGCATGTGCGAATGACACACATGTGCAGTTTGCATCGCTGCCACCAACTTGCAGATGGCACTCGGTGGCACTGGCTGTGCTTGCTCTCTGGAGCTTTGGTAGCTCACCACAGCTGTATCAGCTCAGGCTAGAGCTTGTGTGAAAGATGCTACCCTCCTGTACCTTGTTTATACTACTGAGGTACCTGAACATATCTATCATGTCCCCCCTCTCTCTCCTCTCCTCCAGGGAATATATATTGAGTTCCTCTAGCCTATCCTCATAGGGTTTTCATGCAGACTCTGCACCATCTTTTTAGCCCTCCTCTGGACCGCCTCAAGTCTGTCTATGTTCTTCCAGCGATGGGGCCTACAGAACCTTTCTTTCTGCTAGTGATACCTCTCCCTATGCACGCCATCATCCCACTGACTTTCCCCACAGCCTTCTCACATTGTTTGGTTGCATTTCGGTAGTCCAGTATGAGTAACCGCAGGTCCCCTTCCTGCTTGGTGGCCACCAGTAACCTCCCATCTTGTACATCTCCCTTGGATTTCTGCTCCCCAAGTGCATGACTTTGCACTTATTTGAAGTGAATCTTATCTGCCTCACTTCTGACTACTCCTCCAATCTGCTTAGGTCTTTTCTATTTTTTTATATCCCCTTCTGAGTATCAATCCTGTTGCAGATCTTAGTGTTCTCTGCAAAAAGACATACTTTCCCCTCCAGCCCCTCCACAATGTCACTTATGAAGACATTGAAGAGGACTGGTCCAGGACTGATCCCTGTGGCACCCCGCTGGTCACCTCCCTCTCGTCTGATTGAATACTATTCACCAGCACCCTCTGTGGTGTCCTGCCCCTCAACAAATTTCTGACCCAGTTTACCACCTTGGGGCCCACACCCATGCTGCCTAACTTGTTTGCCAACCTTCTACATAGGACAGTATCAAAGGCTTTGCAGAAACCTAAGTAGGCCACATACACTGCCCTTCCCTGATCTACCTCCCTGGACACCCAGTCAAATAAATCTATTAGATTTGTTTGAAAGGACTTTCCTGCTGTAAATCCATGCTGCTTTGGATCCTGTGCTCTGCTTGATTCAAGGAATGACACAATCTTCTCCTTTAGCAGTGCCTCCGTTAATTTCCCCAACACTGAGGTCAGGCTGACTGGTCTGTAGTTGTTAGCCTCTTCTCGGCTCCCACTTTTGTGGAGAGGGACCACATTAGCCCTCCTTCAGTCTTCTGGGACTGCCCCCATCTCCACTGATCTGTTGAACAGGGTTGTCACAGGGACGCCAGCACCTTTCTGTGCTCTTTTAATATTATGTGGTGAATTCCATCTGGCCCCATTGCCTTATCTGTTTTCAGTTTCTCGAGTTCTTCTAGGACTCTCTCTACCATGAATGGAGTACATCCCTTCCCTGATTTTTTTTTTTGCTGAGTTGTGGATCTTCATCTTCCCCTTCCTTTGTAAAAACTGAACAAAAGTATTGGTTCATTATTGCTGCTTTTTCTATGTCCTTCTCTGCACACTCTCCCCCCTCTTCTTCTTTATCCAATGTGAGTGAGCAGTTATTACTTTTTACTTTCTTACTTTCTTTCTCCACCTGACATCTCATTCTCTGCTGCGGCCCTCTATCACTGCCGTATCAGTGGGTGGACTGCCACTTAAGGATATGTAGTGTCTGCGGGGGATGCTGAGTTAGACAGGCACTATCCACTGTTTTCTCCTGGGGAATCTGTGTGTGATGTATGCATGCGTGTGAATATTGATGCAAGTGCGTATTGCTTCAGTTTCCTTCTAGATCTGCAAACATGCCATTAAGATAACTCTGCACAGTAATGGCTTACTGCTATTATACAACAGATTTTATTTTTCATTATTAATATCATACTATTTTCAATATGTGATTATGCTATATGTGAATGTTAATAAATGATTAATGTTCTCAAATTAATTAAGACAATGTTTTCTTAATATGTAAGTTCTTTTACAAGAATGCTACATATTGGGTTAGGAGAAACTCACATAAATGACTTCTTTGGTATACTTAATATACCACCATTGGCACACAGTACAGAAAAACTCATGAGAGGGAAACTGGAAAGTCTATAAAGGAGGTAACATAGGCAAGCTGTGTAAAAGATCTTAAAATAAACTCTGGCCAGACCTGATATGGCTGCTGCCGAGCCTGTGGAGGTCAGGGCAGAACACAGCACAGTCCACCGTGTCCAGGATGGATTGCAAACTGTATTACGCATGCATGAGTAGGCATTCATGCGCAATACAGTTCAGCAGCCATCTTGGACATAGTGGACTGTGCCGTGTTTAACCGTTACCAGTGCATTGTACAAATGTGACAATTAGCGCACAGTATAACTTCATAAAGGTTATCAGCCTACATTTACAAAGATTGCTATGTTACAAATCAATTCATATAAAAAAACTTTCGCATCAACTGCTTTCACTTTGATTGGACTCAAATCAATATTTGTAAGGCTCATTATGTACATTGTAACCAGCTCCATATGTGGGTTGCCTCCTGCTGCTAATACTGCTGGCCAAATTCCTTGTTTTACAAAACCAATCACTATGAGTGTTATACTGTTTAGTGAATGCCTGTAAAAAGAAAAAAACTAGAATAGAATAGAAACAGATAAAAGATAACAGCTCATGCTGTCAGTTCATATATTTAAATGCTCATTGCAATCACATAGAGAAAAATATAATTGATAGGAGAAGCTGTTACAGTGTAATGTAACTGCTGATTACAGAAACCCTCACCAAATTTCATGTGAGCCAAAACACTTGACCTCCGAGAGAATGAGATGGGATAGCAGAGCAAGGGGGAGAGGGGGAGAATGAAGACAGGTCGCCACATCATCCATTTTACTGCTAATTGCAGACGAGCTCACCAAAAGAGACGGTCTCATTATGTCCAATAGATGCAATTGCCTATGTTGGATTTAAATGCTTATTGCAGACATGTAGACAGAGATGGAAACAGAAGCCATCACAGTGTCCGATTAGCTGTTAATTGTAAAATTACTCACCAAACTCCAATGTGAGTCAAACACTAGAGGACTTGCAAGAGAATGAGATGAAAGTTAGAAATTTGGAAAGGGGGGGGAGAAATAAACAGGGGTCACCACAGTGCCTGCTTTGCTGCAGTATGCCGAATAGCTTGCCAAAATTAAGGGCATGTCCAAGATGGCCATCAAATTGCATTGCACAAGTATGAGTAGGTGCCCATACCCAATACAGTTCAGTGGTCATCTTGGACATGGTGGACAGTGTCATGGTCTGCCGTAGCCTGTGACCACCGTGGGTGAAACCAGAGATGGCAGAAAAAGCAGTGTGCCCATGTGGGGGGGGGGGCGTTGATCCATTCAGTTGTATAGGATGAGTGGAACACTTTTGGTGTTGCGGAATCATAATGCAACTCCAAAAGTTGTGCTCTTCAGTGTCCTGTTTTCTCAGCTACAGTAAGACGACTGCAGGCTCTGCTCACTGCAGCCATAAAAACGGACAATACAAGGGCACTGAGCATTACAAACAGTGAGTTGAATACCCCGTCATGCTCTTCACCCAATGCAATTGACTTGGTTGTGAGTTTTGATATGGGATGGCTGGCGAGGGAAGCAGGCAGTACATACAACTCAATGTCAGTAATGGTTCATTAATTGATCATGATACAGATGTAGGAGCTTTAATTACAATGTTTAATAGGAATATACAGAAGAGAGATGGGGACAAAAATAATTCAGATTTCTTTAAGGTGAAAATATGGTATATAAGGAAGGATAAACATAAAACAATACTATTCTGATAAGAAGAAAGTCAGCATTGTCTTACACCTGTAGAAATAAATGAGAAAAATTCATCGGTATGAGCAAATTATATTATGATGAGAAGAGGCATAAGTAGGAGAGAGGTAATGGAAGAACACAGAAATATAAAAGTGAAAGCAGAGAACTCCATAAACTATTACATGAAAAAAGAGGAATATAAATTGACATGTGCAAGTAGATAAAATAAGTATATAAAACAGGGTGGGACCAAGTTTTACCAATCTGCACTCTATAGATGAAACCAGGGCTATTGTCCATTGGAACAATTTGTTTCATTTACTTTCTCACTCATCTGATGGTGTATGAGTAGATTACCAATTGCAACACTGTTCACTTGTGAAAGTTTTTTTCAGAACCCCAATATGCCTGCATTGAAAAGACCCTGCTTGAGTGCTTGTCAGTTTGTCTGAAAACCTGTACCACTGAGAACTCCATATTAGGTTAGTTGATGGCATTTACTATGAGTGACACAATGTCAGTACCCATGATACCAACTGGTCAGCAACTGTCTGAAAACTGCATAAAAGTCATAATTCCACTGACTGACCACACACATCTAATTTTTTATTTTTATTTTTCAACTGGAAACGTGCCTGTAGTGTGGTATGCATATGCTCTATGAGGGCTTCTAGACCATGACTGAAGCCTGTCAGACATCAGCTGTTCCATCCACTACACTTCCTCAAGCTTGAATGTAAGAGCTGGTGCATGGGAACAGCTGATCCTCAGACCCCTCAGCAATGCACATGCTTTATAGATGCAAGGAAAACTGTGCAGCCGCACTGATTTCAAGTGCATGAAGCCAGAGTCTATTTACTGTAAATGACATCAGTATGATACAGGATTCAACACACATCAGAGGTAGTTTTTTTTTTTTCAGTTCTCAGTCTCAAGACATGGGATTCAACATTAAGTTTTATTATAAAAGGGTGTAAAATCAAAAAGAAACCCATGTGTTTTGAGTAACTACCTGTTCTTTAAAGAAAACTGAGGTAAGCATTTATCCTTTTTATGAGTTAATATGGGTCCATCGTATCAAAGTAGCACTGGTATGTCTAAAACAAACACAGACAATATTGAAAACACCAAACTGTAGTCCAGAACCACAATATACATCGTCACATATAAATCAGAAAAATTGTATGTTCTTTGATTTGGAGACAACAGGAACAATAAGTGAATACTGCGATTCCATTTGTCGAAGTTCACACTGTGCCAGTGGACAGAAATCATGTGATACATGTGCGATGCCAGATACTCCTATAACAATATATGTGTCACAAATCACTAATCTCACACTACATGACAATACCTTATGTTACCAAAATAAACTTGTGAATGCACTTTCACTTTCAGAAGGGCTATCTAAATTACTTCATTTTCTGAAGCATCAGCCAGAACAAGTAGAAATGGTTGGGCACAACTGCAAAGCCTTTGATGTCCTGTATCTCATGCGAGCCATTGTTAGTGAAGGTATGGTTGCTGAATTATAACCATACATATAAGGCTTCCTTGACATATTGATGATGCTCAAGGGACTTTATCCAAATATGAAGTCATATTCACAAGGAAATTTGTATAAAGAGATTGTCAGGGGAGTGAGGGGGTCATACGAGGCACATAATGCACTCAATGATTGTCTCTCCCCAAAATTATTGCATCTGTTACTGAGCAGAATCACAATGTAGATTTCTCGAAACACTCTTTTGATTTCAATTCAGTGCTAAAGTATGCAAATTGGTGCACGGCAAGATCAGAGCATCTCAAAACTTTTGACATTCTGGTATGCAACAAAACTATTACTGGACATATGGCAAAAAATGCACAGGTTATGGTTTGAAACTGAAGCACCTTCAGGCCATATTTGAAGGAGACGGCATTGCTAGTCTTGAGTTTATACTGACTGAAAAATGTGGGAAGACATGTCATGTGATTAATAACAAAACAATCACTTGCCAGATTGCTGAGTCTTTAAAATGATGACATATGCCTGGACTCCATTCAGAGTACATTAGCTTTACACTGTAATTTTGTTGAAACTTCTCATTAACACCAAATATTTGAAATGATATTGATTGTTCATATATAAGACCATTACATTTTTAATCCTATACATTATTGATTCAGACTAAGATAATGGAATACAAAGGTTCATGTTAAATAAATGCATCCCATTTATTTCAATATTCCAGGCTGGATTTCAAATGATCGAGATTGCCACAAGCCCCGGCTGTGCCAGAGATATGACTCACCAGGCTTGATGCAATCTAGAGGGATTTTCTATTATTTGTGGCAACTGAAGCTTGTTAGACCATCTTTTTGTGGTCCAGCTTGTATCAATAATGGGCATCATTTTCATGGAGCTTGCACCCGAGATTAGGTGCAAGCTTCTGTAAATCAGGTCGATTGTTGTAGCTGCACCCAAGATAATAAAACTGGGTGCAGTTGAGGCAATCAGCAATGCTGCAGTTGTAGCAGTGCAAGGGTTTGACACAGCGCTGAACACAGGCCCTCTGTCAACCTTCTAAAATCTGACCCATCTCTTAGCGTGATCAAGTTGTGTGAACATTTTAAATTAGAAAACATGTACTAGGCTAACTAATATTATGAAATGTATTTATGTATTTGTTGTGGTATCAATATAGATTGATTATTTTTTGCCAACATCATAATTACCCATATTTGTTTTGGCTATTGCTGGGACTAAAAAGTTGTTTAGCCATTTTTAGGATAACAATAGTAAAGGTATTAAGTCTAATATAGAAAACTAATTTAGAAATGTTTATATTTGTGCATTTTCAGATGAAATTATGTACTTGCATAGTCTTTAATGCCAGATGTTTCAAAACATAGACTGAATTATTTCATGAAGAAATAAATCATTGTAATTTATGGCATTGTATGTGTTTTATTGTTCACATATATATTTTTCTGTGTGTAATTTGGGGCTGGCAGTATAGCCTAGAGGTTAGAGTAACGAGCTGTGAATAAGCTTGGTACATCCAGCAGACCTGGATTTGATTCCCACGGCCTCCACTTCCATATTGTGTGACTCAGAGCAAGTCACTTAACCACCTCAGTCCTCCCAGGTTGCTGCTGAAAACAGGCACTTGTGCCTAGTGAGACTTACCCAGTTACCAAAAAAGACTAATTTAAGTAGAGTATACTATTTTGATGCATGACCCTTTCAGTGTCAGGAATATTCCTGATGGCCTAGTGGTCCTCCCTCTGAAGGATATCCGACCCCACCTAGAGTTGTCTGCTTGGGATCCTCCTCCATGAACACTCTCATCACAGTCACGTAAGTCAGACTATGGAAACAGTGATGGCATCCGCCATAGCCTTCCACTCATTACTTCACCTGATAACCATCTGATTGTCGGCAAGAAATCCTGAATAATGTACAGAACAGCTGTTTCAACAGTACTCATGATCATTCACTGACAGTCAGCTTTTCTAGCGTACTCACAATTGCTCTCTGACAGTCAAGCATCAGCCAACAGAGTTAGTGGGTGGAGGGCTGTGCCAGTCACCATCACTATTGACATACAGTAGTTCTCCTCAATGACCATAGTGAGGGTATTCTCATAGCTTACAGAGATAATTTTATAGTCATACAATGCCCTCAGATCTTGACCCTTTATTTATTGTGACCATTTTTGGTTTCAGTCACTTGTGCTCCATCTTCAATATCTACAAGTAGCACACATAAAATCAAGTATGCTGTATTGTCCAGTATGTATAAGTGTATGTAGTACACACGTTAAAAAAAAAAAAAAGACCTTCCCCTACAGTTCCTCAACAATGACCCATATGAAGTTACTGAATATGACTGGTCCTAGCACTGAACTATGCGGTATCCCACTAGTCACCACCCTGTCCATAGAGTGTGTATGGGTTACTCCTACACTCTGCCACCTATCCATAAGCTAGTTGCAAGCTCTAGTTACAATTATTGGGGCCTATACTCCACTGTGTGGGAATTATTCTCTTGAGGCGCATATCCCACCTACGGAGCTCCCCACCTGCGGACAGGTGTGAGCCACTGGTATTCCCCAGTGGTCATGACCTCTTTGCAGGCATGCCCCCCCAGCATGCAGCACTCTGTGGGGTGGCCAGGGACATAGTCATGGACCAGAACAGGCATCCAGTCAGATGCCATCCTGGGTCCAGCAGTAGATCTCTTACATGGCTGGGCGGGCATGAGCTGAGCACCCTTGCAGATGGCTGGCAAGTGGCTATGGTGGTGTGTGGTGGGCAGTGCTGTCAGTCATCCTGAGATGCAGCACCAATGGACCATGTAGGAGGAGGGGGATGTATCGGTGCAGCAGGTGTGTGTGTGGGGGGGTTATTACTGGACAGCGGTGTGTGTGACAGGGGCCCAGGGCACCCCTGTGTCTGTGTGTGTGGGTGGGGGAGTGTACCACCAGGGGCAGATGCCCACATGGGGGGGCTGTGCTCCAGGGATGGGTGCAGCCAGGAGGGGGGCCTTGCTGGTGCAGTGTTGGGCCATGGGCAGCATGGGCATGGCGGTGCCACCTTGGGGTGGGTAAGCAGCAGTGGGGGATGGGGTGGCATCCTATGTGTTGAGGGTCAGCCTCTGGGGTACAGGGATGGAGCTAGTTCTCTCTATGGGGAATGCCCACCTGCCTCAGGGATGTTCCCATGTCTGGTGTGCGCAGGGGCAGGTTGCATAGGGGACTTATGACAGGTTTCCCTGGTGTACAAGCTGCCCTCCTACATGCCCCACTGCATAGTTCTATGTGGCTTTGTGCATGCCGCGTAGTGCTGGCATGCCCCCTGCCTGCCCCCTGCATGTTGCAGTCCGTGAGGGTGGGGGATCGAGTGTGTAGGAGCTGCGTGCCGCATTTTGTGAATTCTGCATGAGGGTGCAATGGGTGTGAAGTGTCTCTGTGTCTCTGTGTCTCACATACGTGGTGCAGAGGTGCTCTGCACCTTCAAACATAGAGGTCATTGTCCTCACACCCAAACTGGTCAGCCTTCAAACCAGCCTTATTTGTCTAATAGTGTCAAAGGTGTTGCTGAAGTCCAGGCAGGCTAAATCCACTGCCCGCCCTTTGTCTATTCCCCTGGTCATGCAGGCAAAGAAATCAGATTCGCTTCGCGTGACCTCTCAATCATGAGCCCGTGCTGCTTATGGACATGTAGCCGATTGGCTTAACTATGTGATCAACCAGTCTCTCTTGTAATAAGGTTTCAATTAGTTTTGCCACCACTGAATTTAAGCTGAGTTGCCTACAACTGATAGACTCCTACATGCTGCCAGTCCTAAGCAAAGGAACCACGTCAGCAATTCTCGAGTCCTCCACTTGGTTACCAGTGAACTATAAAACAGGGCAATCAGTAGAGCAACTGGTGCTTCCGTGAGCTCACTCTGTCCCATGAGATATATCATGTTTAGTCCAATAGCCTTATCCACTTTCATTTCCAACAAGAAGTAGCATGAGTCAGGAAAAATGGGTGGAGTTGGTGGGAGGCAGCTAAAGTATGTACTACATACACTTAGACACACTGGAAAATACAGCATACTTGATTTTATATGTACTACTTGCCTCAGCAACAAGAGACTGTGAGCCCATTAGGAGAATTGCAGACAGGGAGGAAGGAGACATGGGAATACTGGTAAACATTGGAACAAACAATCTGGCTGACCAGACAGTGGAGGATGCAAAATGGAGTATTGAAAAGTTGGGAGATAGCTTTCAACAACTGCGACCACAGTAGCCTTCTCAGAAGTCTTGCCTGTATGGGGTAAAGATGGAAGCATAGAAAGAATCAGATTGGAGGAAATGGACAAATTCAACAACTGGTTGAAGGGCTGGTGCCAGACAAGATGCTTCCATTTTATCGGGTCCTGGGGGAATGTCTGGGACAGATCACTCTTCAAATGAGATGGACTTCACTTCATGCAAGTGGGAACAAGAGCACTGGCCCAGAAGATGGAAGTATACTTGGACCATTAAAACTAATCAGAGGGGAGGCTAAGGCATGGAAACAGTAGTGTGCCATGCCAAACCTTCCCCCAACAGGAAAACCGAGAACAAACGTAAGTACACCAATCACATAAGGACAAACAAAGAATACAACAAAGGGCCAGCATCAGAAAAATGAGAGAAGGAACAACCAGCAGCAAAAAGGGAAACAAAATTACCCAACAAGAATCATGATGCTAGCTCATGGTGAGGAGTCTGCCTCAATGCTAGGAGCCTGGGCAATAAGATCAGTGACCTCCAGGCTTTAGTGGCAGACACAAAGGTTGATCTGGTAGCTATTATTGAAAGCTGCGCCACAGACAACAATGAATGGGACCTGGCCATCCCAGGCTGCACACTGTTTAGAAGGGACAGACAGGTGGGGAGAGGTGGGGGGTGCCCTCTATGTGGGGAGGGCATTGATGCAAAGGAGGATGAAAGCATCAAGGCTAGAGGGGAGGCTTAGAGTCACTCTGGGTGCACTTAGCCACCAGTGCAGGAAATACATTTTTCATGGGTGTGATATACAGACTCCCAGGGCAGGGAGAGGGGAAAGATGAACAATTAGCTGAGGAGTTACAAAAGATGGCTAGTAAAGGTAACATAGTGGTGGTCAGGGACCTTAACCTGCCAGATGTGGACTGGAATATCCCAGCAGCCAAGAGTTCCAGAAGTCAGGTTTTACTGGACACATTCCAGGACCACCTGCTGTCTCAACTAGTGAAGGACCTGACCAGGAGTATGCTGTCTTGGATCTGATCCTCACAAACTCTGAAGAAATTAGATCCATGAGGGTGGAAGAACCCGTGGCAAATAGCGATCACATTACAGTCTGGTTTGAAATAACCACACGTGCTACTAAAACCACCTCAAGCAGAGAGGTGCTGTGCTTTCAGAAGGCTGATTTTGGTAGCTTGGGCAGATAGTGAGGTATAAGTTCACAAACATCAGAGACAAGCCAGACATGAAGGAAATATGGAAGGATATTAGGGGTACCGTTTTAGAGGCAACAAGACTCTGCATCAGGACCACAACAAAGAAAAATAGGTTTAAAAGATCACTGTGGTTCTCCCATCCAGTAAGAGAGGCAATCAGGGACAATCAGAATGCATACAAATGGTTCAGGCAACATAATGGGGACAGGGAGTGGGAGAATTATACTCAGAAAAGTAAGGAGGCTAGGAAAATAGTGAGGGAGACCAAGGCAGCAAATGAGCTTCAAATTACTCGTGGAGTCAAATCAGGGGAGAAAACCTTTTTCCATTATATCAGCAAAAAAAGGAAGAAAGGGGAGGAATTGTAAGGTTAAAAGTGGGGTATGAGGCTCTGGAGAACAGCGGACAAAAGGCTGAGACCCTAAATGAATACTTTTGTTCGGTATTCACAAGGGAGAATCAGGGCCCACTGCCAGACAGCAGTGTCAGAGTTGAGACCACAGGGGTTCAGAGAATGTGTACCCAGGAGTTCACCACTGACAGGGACAGGAAGGGCTTTTCAGACATCAAATCCGACAAGGCCCCTGGCCCTGATGGTTTACACCCTAGAGTGCTCAGGGAACTTGCAGAAGAGCTGGCAGTGCCTCTCGCAGACCCATTCAACAGGTCACTGGAGTCAGGGATAGTTCCTGGTGACTGGAGGGTGGCTGACATGGTGCCACTGCACAAGAGTGGAGACAGGGAAGATACAGGAAACTATAGGCCGGTCAGCTTCACATCAGTAGTGGGTAAAGTTATGGAGGCTCTTATCAAGCAAGATCTAGTGGAATACCTCAAAGTAAATCACCTCCAGAACTAGAAACAACACAGGTTTGTGATGGGTGGGTCATGTCAAATGAACCTTATTATGTTCTTTGACAAAGTGACCAAGGAGTTGAACAGGGGTCATGTAGTGGACTTGCTTTACTTTGACTTCAGTAAGGCATTTGATGCAGTCCCGCATAGACGCCTCTTAAAAAGAAGACCTTGGAGTAGCACAACAAATAGTAAAGTGGGTATGGAGTTGGCTGAGGGACAGAAAACAAAGGGTGGTAATAAATTGGGTGAAATCTAATGAGAGTTCACTAGTGGGGTGCCTCAGGGGTTGGTCCTGGGGCTGGTCCTCTTCAATGTATTTATTAGTGACATCAGCGAGGGCATAAATGGCAATATCACCCTGTTTGAGGATGACAAGAAACTCAGCAGAAGAGTAAATAGTACGGAGGGAGTCAGACAACTGCAGGAGGATCTTAAGAAGTTGTCACAAATATGGTAATTAAACTTCAATGCTAAGAAGTGTAAAGTGGTGCACTTGGGTAGGGCCAAGCCCAAGGAAGAATACTGGTTAAACGGAGTCCAGATGAGCTCCTCTGCTGAGAAACATGATCTGGGAGTCATCATTAGTGATGACCTCGAGCAGCAAAGTCAGTGCAATAAGGCTTACAGCAGGGCTAGCAGGGTGTTAGAATGCATTGGCAGGGGGATAGACAGCAAGGACAGGGAGGTGATACTACCACTTTACCGGTCATTAGTGAGATCTCATCCTGAGTACTGTGTACAATTCTGGAGGCCTCACCTAAGAAAGGACAGTGATAGATTGGAAGTGGTCCAGAGAAGGGCAACATAAATGATACATGGCCTTCAGGAAATCACTTGTGAAGAGAGGTTTGGGGCTCTGAAATTGTACTCGCTAGAGACTAGGAGGGAGAGGGGGGATATTATTGAGACCTTCAAATTCCAATAAAAAAGGCATCAACAAGGTGCCAGAAGTGTAGCTTTTTACCAGGAACATCAATTCTACCACAAGAGGACACGAGTGGAAATTGAAGGCTGGAGTGTTCAAGAGGGACATCAGAAAATATTGCTTCTCAGAGAGGATGATGGAACCTTGGAATAAATTACCTCCCAAGGTGGTGGCTGCAAAGTCAGTATCAACCTTTAAGCATGGGTAGGACAAGTATTGGGAACAGACACATGGCACTGGCAAGGGCTAGGCTGGGTGTCTAGGCGGACAGAACACCGGTGCAGAATAAGTCCCGGGATACCTCGCTTGGGCAGATTCGATGGACCACAGATCCCCTTCTGCCATCATCTTCTATGTTTCTATGTTTCTATATACAAATGCAACAAAAAACACACGCGGGAGTAGAAAATAAAAGGCTCAATTAGCCCCAAATTTCAAATGCTACAAAAATTTATTAACCAAAGCTTGGTGCTTAGAGGATGCCTAGCCCCAGTGCTTTGACCTAACTTGGTCTTCATCATGACTGCAAGTCCTTTCAGTAGTCTTTACTCTGAAAATGGTCTTGTGTCCACCCCCTCCATCCCTGTCTTCTGTTCTTATTTCTCTTTGTTGGCCAATTACACCTTCTATCTATTGTGAAAGCTGAGCAAAAATATCTGTACAAAGATAACCTTTTTCTTTGTCTCCTTTTGCACAATTTCACCCTTCAACCTCTCTTATACTCACTTTTCTAACCTGTAGCTTTTTTCATCTCAATGACATATATAAAAATATTGTTTCTGATTCCTCACTTTTCGTGCAATCATTTCATCTGCATCTGCGTTATCTGTCATAACCATCCTTCATGCTTCCTTCTGCCCTGGCCTGATACATCCTCATTCATTAGAGTTTCTTTGTACATTTTGAATACTGCCATCTCATCTTTCACTGCGTTTGCCCAATCTTTGGAGAACCATAATTGTTTCATTTTCTTTCTGCATTTTCTTACATCTTTCACGCAGACTTGTTGGTATGAACAATCATAATTTCTACTTGCTAGAGTTGTCACACCTATAATAAAAGGTAACCTCAAAATGGACAGTGGTCCATCTGATTAGTCCTGTGTCACATCTACAGTACCCTAGTGGGGTAAAATACCCACTGGCCTCCCGATGGATCCAGGAGGGCAACCAGTCTGGGACACAAGCTGTGATAGCTTGGTATTGCTTATCCATGCCCATTCTTTCTATCAAGAAACGTATTTGCTCATATAAACCAGAATATTTCCAATTCAGTCTCAAGACTTAGTGAGAAAAGGCAGATGATTGATGAGTTCAGTTTCTATGTCCAGGAGTAGAGAGCTCTCATGTGGCCTTACCATAATGAACCACTTTCATGTTGAACTCAGTTGACTTTCATTCCTATCGCCGAATTCCCACCCCGCCACGTCCGCACTCTCCTTGTACACAATCCCTTCCTCCCCCTCCTTTGACTCTTTCCTGCTTCTAGATAGGTGATAGTGCATATGTGCATTGAATAATGTGGTGCATCTGTGGTAGACAAATCATGACTGCAGATTTAAAACAATTTCAAATACAAAAGCAACTGCCCCAAAAAAGTGCTGGACTTCAACAGAGTATTGAGACAATACTGGATTCACCACACACCTCCTGGAAGCTCTACAAATGGAATACAGTGTGCCTATATTTCTAATGGTAATGCATCATTTGTGATGGCCTGTCATATTTGATCAACATGTCTATGGGGAGTGCTACCTAACAAATAAGACAGGTTGGTTTCCAAGATATTTCACTAATTTGTACATTTAGTTTCATGCTAAAAGAAATCAAAAAATGATTTTATTTGACATGAAAAAGTGAACTATATTTACAACTACACATTGGATGGTTGACTAATATTTACAGACACACATCTCACAATCCTATACATCTTCTGCATTTAGCCAACACAGAAGTACGTATCTAGCAGCATGCACAACCAACCAATGCAGTACTGAATAAGCAAACAACACTGAATGTTGTGTCTCTAATATAATATTTGGCTTTGGGTGAGCCATTGGCCACTAGGTAAACATTAATAGAACTGTACTTATCCCCCAAATGTCATTGGACAGTGGTTAGACCATCTACAGTGACGAACTGTGCAAAGAAAGTGTTTTGTATGTTCCCAACCTTAATTTTGAAATGTCTATCATTTTTCATAACAGAAAACACTGAAAACTGTTCAAAATGTACATTGTAATCAATCAATCAATCAAAATCTTTATTTTGCCAAGTGGAACATCATTGAGACAAGCTCATTTACAAGATGGACCTGGGGCAAAACAATTGCCAACAGGGTTAAGACATAACAGATTGAGTGAACGTACATAACAATTACATAGTAATAATAACATATAACCATCACATGAAAAAAGATACTTCCACCTGAACATAGCAATAGGTTCAACAGGAGGTAGTGCCATTTAAATACAATTGCACAGCTACAGATATATGGACATAAGGTAATGAGCTAAAGTTTATACAGTAAACACCATTGGAGGAGTCATGGTGAGCAGGAGTGGCAGTTCCTCTAGTGTCAAAGTGTGAACAAGATTGAGATGTAAGAGTCCTTCGATAAGTACTGTAGGCATGGCCTGGCAAGTGGGTGGGAAGGGAGGGGTATAGGGAGTGGAGGAAGGTCAGATGAGAGAGGACAGGGCTGGATATAATGGCCTAGGGAGGAAGGACTGTTCTAAGGGAGAAATACAACAGATGCCACAGGCAATAGTTGGGATTTAAGTCCAATATCTGAAGCAAAGACAGATCGTGATGTTGGGACCTTGATTTGGACAATGACAGAAGGTAGGACTCTAAAGATGCCTCAGGCAATGGTTGAGGTTTAAGTACAGAATTTAAAGCAGTAACAAATCATGATGTTAAGACCTGACTTGAAGCAATGACAGATCTCAGAGAAGGTCCTCAGGAACAAGGATTTGAAGAGGGAGAATGTGACAGGGGAAGCGAGCCTGAAGGTTTTCTGGATCTTATTCCAGAGCGTAGGAAGAGTGAAGCTTATTGAGGCTCTACCAAAGCGTGTTTTAACTTTAGGGATAGCCAGAGATAAGATGGTAAGACCTCTGAGAGAATAGGCACTAGGAATGCAGGGAGTTAGGCAGCTTGTGAGGTACTGAGGTAATTTATGAGTGATTGCCTTATATGTCCATAGAATAACATTCTTTTGCCTCCTGAAGCTAAGGGAGCACCAGCCTATGGAAGAATAGAGGTTGCAGTGGTGCGTGTATAAGAGGCATCTGAAATTATCCTAAGGGCTTTGTGGTATAGGGTATCAAGCTTGGAGAGAGACGTGCTAATACTATGGCCATATAGGAAGTCCACATAGTCTTGGAGAGGCAGGACAGTAGCTTGGACTAGGAGTTTTCTATCATCCTGGGTTAGTGAGTGCTTGATCCTGAAGAAAATACTGAGCCTTTGATGCAGTTTCTTAGTGAGTTCTTCAATGTGATCAATGAAGGACAATTTGTAGTCAATCCAGACCCCCAGGTATTTGAATTGTTCCATGAACTCCAGGGCTTCTCCCAAAAGGGTGCTTATGTGAGGAACCTTATCTGTTTGTTTTTTTTGAGATGAGGGGCCAGTGGACAGAAAATAATGGCCTTAGTTTTTTTGGCATTGAGCAGGAGTTTCAAGTTGAGTAGAATTTTTGGGAGGATGTCAATATTGTTCTGGAGGTCCAAAATGGCTTGATCCAGAGTTGATCTGTCAATGTATAGCACTGTATCATTAGCGAATAGATGGATACTAGATGACTTTAGGCCAGTGTCAATTTGATTAATATAATGGAAAAGAGAAGTGGACCAAGTATGTATCCTTGGGGGACACCTCTAAGGAGTATTTTTTTTTTGGCGATAGGTCTCCTTCAGCCTTGACCTGCTGCTGTCTGTCTGCAAGATAGCTTGCAAACCAACTTAGGGCCAGGTTGTCCGCCCCAACTTTCTTCTGGGTCTCCAGGAGCAAATTGTGGTCAAAAGCCTTGCTAAGGTCCAGAAACAAGGTGAATATGTATTGTTTGTTATCAAGTGCCGACTGCCAGTCATTTATAACCTTAGCAAGGGCAGTGGAGGTATTATGCATGGGACAGAAACCAGATTGAATCAGGTTTAGTAGATTAAAACTTTCGAGATGAGATCTGAGCTGTTCATTTACTACCTTCTCCAGTAGTTTTGGCAAGGAGATTGGGCGGTAATTATTTAGGTCGCAGGGGTCCCCTGATTTGAATAGAGGGATGACATGGGCCATCTTCCAGACCCTGGGAACTGAGCCCTGATTGAGAGAGAAATTGAAAAGGTGGGTAATAGGGGGAGCCAAAATATAGTAGGCCAACTTTAGGAAGAAAGGCTCAGTCATATCCGCTCCCGCACTTTTCTTAGTATCAAGTTGAAGAAGGAGATCCTCAACCTGTTTGATGGTGACTGGACAGAAGGAGAAAGAGTGGTAAGGGTTAGTTAGATTCTGAATCATGGCAATCAGATGACTGACTAAGGAACTGTGCCCTGATGGCTTCTGCTGGGGAGATATCAAAATCCATCCCTGCTGTGGCAAAGTGATTGTTAAGGAGGTCAAGGATCTCATTTTTAACTGTAGTGTGGGTACCATCAGTCGAAATTTTGTGGAAAAGTGTGCCAGTGCTGTTATGGCCTTCTACCTCACTTAAAGTTTTCCAAAGCTTAGTAGCAGAGTTAGTGGATGCATTAAGTTCAGAGTGGAAATAACTAGACTTCGCAGCTCTGATAGTTTTCATGCAGACATTCCTTGCGGTTCGGAAAGCAGACCAGTCTGTGGCCAATTTAGCAAAGAGCATCCCTGTGCCATAAGGCAATCTTTAGGTTATCCGTGAACCAGGGACAGGATTTTGTTTTGGTTCTGCTTTTGGTAATTGGGGCATGGAGGTCTAGGGTTTCGATGAGTATTTCATGAAGTACCTCATGTGCCTCTTCCACAGAAGATGCGAGGTAAAATTTCTGCCAGCTAGCATACTGGAGGTCATAGAGAAAAGCATCTGGGCAGAAGTTCCGTTTACATCTCTTATGGATGTATTTGGAGGAAGAGGAGGTTTGGAGTTGCTTCGATCTTATGCATGCAATGGCACAGTGGTTGCTGATGTCGTTAAAGAATACACCTGAGTGGGAGAAGAGGTGAGGCTTGCTTACAAGGATTAGGTCAAGAAGGGAGCTACGTTCTGGGTTTTTGGTGTTTGGGCGGGTAGCTTCATTAATGATCTGGGTAAGTCCATGGGCATCACATAATTCTTTCAATGGTAAGGAGACTGGAGAGAGTCAGTCAAGGTTGTGGTCACCAATTATGGATATTTCTGATGAGGTGGTAGCTAGTATGTCACTTAGGTGTTTGAGCAGAGAGAGGCTAATAGTTCTAAGAGTTAATAGTTCAAAGAAAGCATGGCAACACTATTTTTTCTTTTGATCTATTTTGTAAGAATTTTGTAAGACAGCCAACATAGAGTTTATTGTAGCTGACATGGATTTAAGACACTCATACATAAGCATACTCAATACAATTCAATTTAATTTCGATCAAATGGATGTGTGGCTACTGTTAGAGCATAGTGTTCTTATTTTGATCCATCACGCATATCAAATCAATGCAGGTAATTCCTCTGAGAGTAAGTATTGCATAATTTCACATCAGCCCCAAACTCATCGGATTCTGTAGCCAGTGTATATATAAATATATTTTTTAGAATTTTCAAAACATTAGAATTTAAACAACACAATCTAGTTCAAAATCAAGCATGGTGACCACTTTTTGGTTGATTTAAAGTCATTATCCATTATTATACCAACCATTTACTAGGGAAAACATGATAAAACTGACATGGGTTTTGAAAAGACCAGGGAATGTCCCTAGGTGACTTTGCTAAGAAACTGGAAGGGAAGATATGCCTTTTTGCAGAAGATACCAAAATGTAGAATAGGGTGGCCACCCAGGGAAGGGAGCAGTGGAGAGAATAATCAGTGATCTGTGGAAAAACTCAAGGAGTGTTCAGAAGCATGGCAGTTGGGGTTCAATGCCAAAAAGTGCAAGACCATGCAGCTAGGGCATAGGAAACCCGACAATATAAGATGGAGGGGGGGTACTGACAGTCACTAAATAGGAAAGGGACCTTGGGGTTATCATATCTGATGACTTCAACATGGCAGGACAGTGTTACAAAGCAGTTGACAGGGCTAGTGGGATGTTGGGGTGAATAGGGAGAGGTATATCCAGCAGGAGGAAGGAGGTGGCGTTGCCATTGTATCACTCGCTGGTGAGACCCTACCTGGAGTACTGTGTCGCGTTTTGGAGACTGTACCTCAGAAAGAACATAGACAGGGTGGAGGCAGTCCAGACGAGGGCAACTAAAATGATCCTGGGGTTGCATGAGAATCCCTATGGGGAGAGATTGAGGGATCTCAACACGTACACCCTGTAAGAGAGGAGAAGAAACCAAGAGGAGGCATGATAGAGACCTATAAGTACCTCACAGGGGTGAAGAGACTGCAGGAGGAAAGCCTCTTTCAAATGAGAAGGAACACCAAGACAAGAGGGCATACGATGAAATTGGAGTGGGGGAGAGTTTAAGAGAGGTGTGGGGAAATATTTCTTCACTGAAAGGGTGGTAGGCACCTGGAACAGACTGCTAGCAGAATTGGTGGAAGCAAAACTAGTGGGGGACATCAAGCATGTGTGGGATAGACATGGAGGCATATCAGAAAACCGGCAGGGAGGAGGGAGGGAGGGAGGAAGGGAGGAGGGAGAGAGGGCTGCTGGAGACCGGCATCTCTCTTTTTGTTAAACCAGGAGAGGCACACTAAGCTAAAGCTTGTTTCCAGGTGCGACATGGGAGCACAAGGAAGTTAAGTGACTTGCTCAGGGTCATACAGTATGCAAGTGGGAGCTGTGGGATTCAAACCCAGGTCTCCAGGTTTCCAGCTCAGAGCCTTAAATCACTGTGCTATACTGTCTTCTATTTGGAGAGGTGATCAAAAGAGGAAACACCCCAACTACAGCAGTATGATGGACACCACATTGCATGTGGACCCTGCACCCACTGACCTAGACAGCCTCCCAATGCTAAACGAACCTGTCAGATTCGACAGGGACTTGGGCCATCCCCGTTGACCTCCACTGTGAGGAAGGGATACCACAGGTGACTACTGGGAAGTAAACAAGTCCTAGAAGAAGGCAGAGTGATGGGGTTGGTGCAGGTGTGGTGAGCCTGAGAAGAGCCTGGGGGCAGGTTGGTGATCCAAGAGCATAAAGTGTAATTGAACAAGCATTTGTCAATGCCGAAAGTTTGTTGTGTGCACTGGTGTCATGGGGAAGGGGGAAGGGATGTTTGAAAGTTGCTTTAGTGAAGCTGTTTGTGAGGTGGGGTCCTAAAATACATATGTTGAAAATTTGTGGCAAAAATATTTAAAAATGGGCAAGTTATGGACTAAGTTGAAAACTCTATCGAAATACATTGGTGCCTAAAACCCAATGCAATACATTGACGCGCTTACCTCAGTTCACAGTTGAAGAGCGAAGACGTGCCTGTAGTCCAAGGTAGAGTATGGTGACAGACCCCTGGTGGACAAGTATGGGGTATGGGGGTGTGGGGTGGTGGGTCCTGAGTGGGAGGGTAGGTGGTTGGGTAATGGCAGAATGGACAATGATGGACGGTTTTCTTTTTTACAGGAAAAAAAATGACAAGGGCCAGTTTTCTTTTTTCAGGGAGTTTGCTGAACAGATGAGGACTCTGGGGGATTGGGCTCCCCAAGTGTCTCTATACTGTTTGGGGGGTTACACAGAGTACAACAATGGATAGACAGATGACACTGGGGATTGGGCACCATCTCCCAGTGTCTGCATACTGTTGGGGGTTTACACAGCGGACAATGATGGATGGTTTTCTTTTTTTTAAGATAAAAAACAAGCATTTGTCGATGCCGAACGTTTGATGTATTGAAAGATGCCCACTTCTGCACCTTGTTTATGTCCTTGAGATACTTGAACATATCTGTCATGTTCCCCCACTCCCTGCTTTCCTCCAATGAGAACATATTGAGGTCCTTTTAATCTCTCCTGATATGTTCTGTGTTGCAAGTCATGTACCATGTTGGTTGCCATTCTGTGGGCTGCCTCCACCCTGCTAATGTCCTTGCACATTTGCGGCCTCCAGATTTGCACACAGTACTGTAGGTGAGGCCTCACTAGTGCATTATACAATGGAATCACCACCTTATGCCTTCTGCTAGTGATACCTCTGCCTATGCATCCCAACATGCCACTGGCTGTGCTTGCAACATGTGTGCTCTGCTTTGACACCTTTTGGTCATCAGAACTGATAACTCCTAGGTCCCTTTCTTCCTTGGTGATCATCAGCACCTCCATCCCATCCTGTAACTCTCCACAGGTTTCCATCTTCTCAGGTGCATTATTTGGGTTTCTTTGCATTGAACCTCAGTTGCCACTCCTCAGACCATTTCTTAAGTCTCTCCATGTTCCTGCTCATTTTCTCCACCTCTTCTGGAGTAATCACTCTGTTATAGATGTTGGTGTCATCTTCAAACAAGCAGACAGACCTTTCCTTCTAGCTCTTTCACAATGTCTGTAATGAAGACATTGAACACGACTGATCCCAGGACTTATCCCTGAGGTACTAGGTTGGTCACCCCCTCTCCCCGGATTGGATCCCATAACCACCATCCTCTGACTCCCGTCCATCAGCCAGTTTCTAACCCAGTTTATCAGCTAGTGCCCTGTTGCCAGACTACTCATCTTGCTTATCAGCCTTCTATGTTGGACGTTGTCGAAGGCTTTGCTGAAATCAAGGTAGGTGACATCAAACGTTCCTCCCTGATTTACTTCCTTAATGAGGCTTTAGGGTTTCCAAACCTAATGCACACCCCCACCCTGCAGAGACTGACAGGCATTGGGGGCGTCCCTTTGGGTCGTCGGCCATAAAGCTCTCACCATTCCACTCCCACCCTGCAGACACTGACAGGCATTGCGGTGTGCCATGAGGTCTTTGGCCCTAACTTTCACCCCATTCCATAATGAAATAAGCTGAGATGGGTGCAGTGTAGGAGAATGGGGTGAACTTTTGGGCCAAAGACTCCAAGGCACACCCGATGCCTGTCACTGGCTGCAAGGTGGGGGTGGAATGGTATGACCACTTTACGGACAATGACCCCAAGGCACATGCCTGACACCTGTCAGTCTCTACAGGGTGGGGGCTGGGGTGTTACAGTTGGAAACCCTAATGCCCCAGATATTTGTTAGAGTGCATTCAGATTTTCAACATGGGTGCTTAGACACCACCTCAAGAACAGTGGCATTATCATTTTGTTACTCAATCTCAAAAGCGATTTCACCCGGCAAAAATGACAGTTGTACTGTTCATGAGGAGAGTGTGAAAAAATGTCAATTTGAAAATCTGAGTGAGAAATATAAAGAAACAAAAGTTACCAGCGTGCATAGAAACTGTACAATGCACGCCCGTAACACTGTCATTTTTTGGAATTTTTACACCAAATTTTCAACATGGTTTTATTGGGACCTCTCCTCATGAACAGTGGCACTGTGAGTTTGTTACTCTATCCCGAAAGTTGATATCACACAGCAACCGTGCCATTCTGTCCAACTGATGTGAAAAAACATTTCAGGTAGGATATGAAAGATGACAGCTGTACTGTTTGTAAGGAGGTGTGAAAAGATGGCAATGTTGAAAATCTGGAGTGAAAATATTAAAAATTGGTGAACTTATGTATGTGCGTACAAACTGCAAAATGCATGCTTGTAATGCAGTCCTTTTTTTGGAATTTTTTCACCAAATTTGCAACATGGGCTTTCTGGGACCCCACCTCATTAACAGTAGCACTGTCGTTTCATTACTCAGTCCCAAAAAGTGATTCTGTGCAGCGACCACGAAATCACCTTTTGGGACCAAGGCACAAAATGACACTAACATGTTCACGAGGCAGGGTCCCAAGAACCCCATGATGAAAATTTGGGGCCAAAATTCCTAAAAATGGCTGAGATATCAACATAAGTTGAAACACCCATGATTCCCATTGTATGGCTTACCTTTTATTCTTTCAGTTTGCCGGTTGGCTTTGAAGAGTGCAGATGTGTCCCACTCCACAGAAGATTGTGTACGCTGACCTCAGAGGGTAAGTATGGGGTAAGGGGGGGGTGCGGGGTGGTGGGTATGCAGAGGAAGGTTTGGGATGGGGGATGGGGATGGAGAGACAACGAGGAACGATTTTCATTTTTACAGGTGAAAAAAAGAGGGAAAAAGACAGTGTGGAAGGCATTTTTCACTTACAGGGTTATTATATATTTAGGCACACTAGGATGGGCTCCCAGTGTGCCACAATAGTGGTGGGAGGATGCCAACATGGGGATTGGGCACCCCGATGTCGGCTAGGGATATACACAGGTGGGGGAGCACATCCAACACTGGGAATGCACAGCCCGATGTCAGAAAAGGAAAGATTACATTGTTTAACCAGGAAAGACACACTAAGCGGCTACAGGAACCGGGGACATTGTTTAACCCGGAAAGACACACTAAAGGGTTGCAGGAACAGGGAAATTGTTTAACCAGGAAAGACACACCGAGCTGCAGCTGAAGGGCTCGCATTTCAAAGGACAGAGCCGTGCGCAGCATTGGCTCTGTCCTTTGAAATGTTTGCCGAGATCAGCCCCCTCAGCAAAACAGTGTCATCAGGACACTGCCTGCTGATTTGCTGGCCACAGACCAGCCCCTGGAGCACTGCTGGCCATTGGGCTGGCACCCCTCACACCTCTCTCTAGCAACTCTCATATCAACAAGTTCATCTGCGCTTGCGCACACGACAAACTTAAAAAATGTGTATTTTGGGTGGCAACTCAATACTAATTATCTGGGTGACCACTATGAGTCACAAAACTGGTAGAATAGTCATGAAACTGAAATAACTAGCTTGTGCAAGTGGCATATGCCAGTTTTGCTTGAAACACCTTAAGAAAAATATGTGCAAAACAGAACTGTGCATACACAAATACTTAATCTTTTTGGGGGTTTATAAGCTAAAAACTGCACATTTTCAGCTAAATTAAATAGCAAATCGACACCCTTTGGCCAAAGTCTGTCTAATCTGAAAGTTTCAGGTTTCAACTCTGAGCTGTTTTTGTCATATTGGTGAGTATTAAAAACCATATTTTCAACATTTTAGAATTTTCAAACCACCAAACTGACCATTAAAAAGTTCACAGGATGCAGAGATCCTGGGACCGATTAGGTCTATGTCTAGTTTCAGGGTATTCTGTTCAGGGATGGCCGAGGTACTGAGGTGAAAAAATTGGAGTTCAACAGAGAACAGCATTTGTAGCCCTAACTATAGCGGCGTTACCAAGCCACTATAAAAAATACTATATTATAGGGACGCGGTAGCACCCCATAGTTAGGGTTGGTACAGCACTTCAATGTTAAAATCTCAGTTTTTGCACCTTAATAACTTTGGCATTTTGTGACAAAATAGCCCAAGAATTGGGATGCGTGGTATTCTGCCAGTGTCGCAAGATCTAGAATGTTTTGTGATGGCATGTTGTATGGTCTTTGAGATATAAAGTGGTGAAAAACCGTAAATGAAATTTTTTTATTGGTTAACATGGGATTTTTTGCCATCATCTACAGCCCACACGTAATGAAACATTCATCTGTAATTTTTATGGATGATGGTATGTGTGCTAAGGATGTGCATTTGGATGGTTCTGTGAAAAAATACATTACCATTTTTGAATTATAATGATTTCTGTGGCAGCCATGAGACAGGCAGGTAAATGAAAACAGATTGAATGGTAAATAACCATTCGAAAGGTTGTCAGACAAAGATTGTTCGAGATGTCAGCCATCTTGTTTTTCTAACAATTTTCACAATATTGTTTTTTTTGTTAGGTTGTTATGGGTTTTTCTTTGTAGGTCCCACTTTCCCCACCTGAGGCCCCGGCATATGGTCGTATATGTGTGCAGAGGCACGCACACCATGGTACCAGCTCAACTCCTTCCACCCTCCCGTCCTTGCCACCCCCTCTGCCTGCGCTATCCCACTGGACCTCCACCCGTGGGAGTGGAACTACGGAAGGGTGAAAACCCAAACCCACCACCCCCAGGAGAGGAGAGCAGCCGGCCAGCTCCGCTCGATCCTGCTCCTCCCTCCCCCCCATGCTGGCACCCTGACGACCCGAGGTTGTTCCTGAACCCGGGTTGCTGGCGTAGCGCAAGGTAAGGTAGCATCCAGTGCCTCAACCCTCAGCATCACCGGGCTGGCTTTCAAAATACTGTTGTACATAACCACTGCACAGTAAGCACAGCACAACATATGTGTTTAGGTCTCAGTGATAGGCTTATTTCGATGCGTGCCTTAACAGCAGTATATCACTATGGCAAATATATGTTTTTTAACTGAAATTCTTGCCTGCCATCTCTCACAAAGTAATTACCATTCGGTTGGTTATTTACCGTTCAAACTTTAAGGTTAGAAAGGTAAATAACCATTTGCACTTATTAAGAGTTCGAACTTTGGTGTTCAAACAGTAATATTTCATTCCGATGTCTGGTCGTCCCGTATTTCTCATTGGTAGCAGCAGTGGTCCTTTCCCCCCTACCTGTTCTCCAATTGCAGTCCCCAGTAATAAAAAATAGAGCTCTGGTAGTACAGTGGTCCCTCCCCCTTCCCCCATTCTCCGAGTGCTGTCCCAAGTGATAAAAAATAAAGCCCTGAAAGTCCGGTGGTTCTTCCTCCCTCCCCATTCTCTGATCACCATCCCCGGTAATAAAAAATTAAGCCCAAGTAGTCCAGTAGTCCCTTTCTTCTCCCCGTCCTCCGATCACTGTCCCCATATTCTAATTTTTTTTTTATTTAAGCCAGTGTTCCCTCTCCCCTCCCCTCCTCTGATGTCCCAATTGCCCGTCCATGGCTTACAAATGTTTCCCTGGCAGTCCCCATGGCAAACAAATGTTTTTCTGGTAGTCCAGCGGTCCCTCCTCCCCCCATTCTCTGATCACCCTCCTGTTATTTAAAAAAAATGTAATTGCTAGTCCAGTGTTCCCTCACCCCTACCCTGTTCTCTGTCAGCCCAATATTCTAATGTTGTTGTTTTTTAATTTAGTCTAGTGTTCCCTCTTCCCTCCCCTGATGTCCTGATCGCTCGCCTGTGGCAGAATGCTTTGATGACATTCCACCTCTGATGGTAGCCATCTGTGTGTATACACACTGGCTCACAGTAGTGCATGCTGTAGTTTTTTGGGTGACAGGGCTTTGAGCTAGAGGGATTTTTATGTAACAGGGAGGACTCCATACAACACCTGCATACTATAATATTGGTAAGACTAGAGGTGAGTGATGCATTTTGAGGTTGAGATGAGGTAGAAACTGAGACATTGTAGTTGAAAGCTGGTCCATCATGGGCCTGATTCCTCCTAGCCACTGCCAATGCCCAGCAATCTCATGTTACTCATCAAGGAGCTGTGTCAGGGAATCTTTGCCGTGCAGCCCAGTGGAAATCTATGTGCTCTGCTTGTGCCCTCAAAGTCGTATGTATACAGCAGTGGTGAAGAAGTCTGAACAGTATACCAAGGTCTCCAAAGGATAGAGTGCATACTGGAATAGGGATAGGGATAGGAAGGGAAGAAGAGTATTGGAGCAATAGTCCAGTCCACCTAGAGTATCCATTATAGCTATTGAGGCAGAAATGTGGAGAGGTGGATGTCCCATAAAAATCAAAACTTGTCCCACACTCAGTAGCTACTGCTGTGAGGGAGGCAGTCTTCTCTGATCCACCATTTTCCAAACCTCAGAAATCATGTCTAGAGCAAAGTGGAGCCAACTGCCCCTGAGGTGCTGCGTAAAACATATTCAGAAGAACGTGATCAATGTCATGCCCCTTTCTTCCAAGAAACCATACATCAGAATTGACAGCCACAAAGTGCACTGAAAAATTAGAACAATCCCCTTTAAATGATACTGCCAAGTGTTGGTGTCAGACAGTCTAAGGACATTTACTCAGGGTCAGCCATGACTTGAGAGAGCGCGAGCATCTTAGAGGCCTCAAGGCATCAGTAGGTCGGGATTTTGGAGGAAAGTGTAGGGGTGAGCGGCTACCTGGGAAGCAACTCTATCTAGCCCAACAAGCATATCAGAGGTAAAAGCCATGGTAGTTGAGCTAGGGTGTTGGTCCCAGTCTCCCTTTGTCACCCCCTGAATCCATCACAAAAGGCGAGGTGTGGGAGCAGTGGGCATGCTCAGTCTCGATCCGAGGATCCCCAGAGAGCTTAAGAATTATGGGTAAGGCATGACAGAGAAATGCTGTTGTATCATTTACCTCAGCCAGCTCTGGAATTAAAGCCCACAAACCTTAAATTATTCTGGAGGCCTTGATTTTCAAGGCTGTCAACCTTGTCCTGCAGTACCATAATCTGTTTTTTTTTGTTCCCTTATTTTAGAAATTGAGGTGGGCCCACTCCACCTGGGTGAGTCACTTTTAAATGGTCCTTATTCTAGAGCTCTGCTAAGTACTGAGAATTAGTGCAAATGGTTAGGGGATGGTGCATTCAGCTAACTGGCTAGTCCTCAGATTTAAATACAACAAACAGTAGAATGCACTCAGTAGGAGGTAGTGTGAAAATTAGATTAAATTGTGCAAATCACTTGAGAAACAGCAAGACAAATGCGTACCAATATCAAAATGTTTTTATTAATATTAACACTTATGCACTTTAAAAAGTTTTATAGCAATTTATGTATTTCAATATTTCAGCGAAAAAGGCATAATTTCAAAAGTAGCAACACTGCAGCACATTCAATATTTATATAACAGACAGCAGTGCAGACGACACCACAATTGGCAACAAAGAAGACACAACAGAAGGACAGCAAAGCATGGAAGCTGATCTCCGAAAACTGGAGGAGTGGTCCAAGACCTGGCAATTAAAATTCAGTGCCAAAAAATGCAAGGTCATGCACCTGGGAAAGTGTAACCCAGGGAAACTGTACTCAATGGGAGGGGAGCAGCTGGTGGCTACCAGGCAGGAGTGAGACCAGGGGTGATCATATCAGATAACCTCAAGATAAGTAGATGATGTGAAAATGCAGCACTAAAGACTAGTGGTATCCTGAGATGCATAGCAAGGGGCATCACGAGCAGAAGGCATGAAGTAATCATGCCCCTGTATCATCCTTGGTCAGGCCTCACTTGGACTACTGTGTCCAATTCTGAAGGCCACACCTCAGGAAGGACATAGATAGGCTGGAGACAGTACCGAGAAGAGTGACAAAGATGGTACAGGGCTTGCATCAGAAACCGTACGAGGCAAGACTGGATGACCTCAAATTATACTCCCTAGAACAACACAGGAATCGTGGAAACATGATAGAAACATTCAAATACCTTAAAGGTAACAGGGTGCACGTGCAGAACTTCTTTCAAGTACTAGCAGGACTAGAGGGCACAACCTTCGACTTAAGGGAGGAAAGCTCAGAAGCAATATGAAGAAATTCTTCTTCACAGAGCATGTTGTGGAACCATGGAATAGCCTGCTGGAGGGGGTGGTGGGAGCCAAGACAGTGGGGGAATTCAAGTGGGCACGGGACAGACACTGTGGGATACACAAGCAGGCAGCTAAGTAGGGGTGTAGGACACCAAGGGCAGATTTGATGGATCATATGGTCCCCATCTGCTGACAACTTCTGTGTTTCTATGTTTCAGTGAAAGATATTTACACACAAAAGACAGCAGCGCGGTATATATTACTGAATGCTGGTTAGACGGCAACACTGTTCACAGGTCCTGAATGACACAGCCATGCTGGTCAGTAGGAGGCTTTCCCACACTATAGATCAGCTGTCAGAAATCTCTTGGTGAGCCAGAGCAATAGATTACTGGTATGGAGGTAAACTAGTTGCCATGACTGCAATTTTAGCTTAAGTGCCCATTAGCACTCTTGCAGCATTTTGGTATTTGATGAGGCAGCACTGATGACAGGCATTTCTCAAATATGGTATGGTCCTTCATAAATTAGATTTATGGTTTAAGTTTTTACACTAAGGTCCGGATATTCAAAAGGGTTGCGCTATGCGCAAGTCCAAAATTGCGCCATTTTGCGATATTCAGAAGGTGGCAGTTGCGCCACCGAAAACATGCTGAGCAACAGCGCAATGAAAATGAAGGCATGCGCAACCGAAGGGGGTGGATCCATGCATAAAGAGCGCAATGCGATATTCAAAGATTCTATGCTGACAAGAAGATGCACAGCCGAAATTGCGACTAGCTGAAATGAGCCAAAATCAAAAGGCTCGGAAGCAGCAAGAACGCTACAAGGCTGCCAAGTGGGAGAGAGAGAGAGAGAGAGAGAGAGACAGACAGACAGACAGACAGACAAGACAGGCTAGGGCAGGCAAGGAAAGCGTGGGCATAGGCTGTAGAACAGCGGGGCTGCCGGTGCAGTGGAAGTAGCAGTGAGGACAGCGGGGGTAACACAGCAACAGCAGCCCAGGGGGGTCAGAAGCCAGGGAGATGGACAGTGCCAGCTTCCACATGGAAGCTGTAATGAGGGGGGTGAGAATGCATGCTGCAGGGGGACGTGGCCGTGGAAGGGCCCGTCGGCGGTATGCCCCCAACAGGCAGTACCGTGCCCGCATCAGCTTTGAGCTGTACACAGATGTAGAGATCGTGGGCCGGTACCGCCTGAACAGGGCAATACTGAGACGGCTCTGTGAGCTGTGCAGTGATGTGATGCAGGCACCCTCACGACGGAGTCACGCTCTGTCGGTGGAGACCAAGGTGACAGCCTGCATGTGCCTGCTCACCACGGGCACCTTCCAGAGGCCGACAGGGGACACCACAGGCATCACACAGTCAGCCACGTCACGCATCCTCACCCAATTTCTCAGCACACTGCTGCCACATGCTGCGGAGTACATTCATTTCCCCAGCACCGCGGCAGAGCATACAGCAAACATGCAGGAGTTCCACAGGGTGGCACGTATGCCTGGCGTGCTAGGGGCCATAGACTGCACCCATGTGGCCATTCACACGCCACCTGGCCCCGATGGGCTCGCATATAGGAACAGAAAGGGATTCTCCAGTGTCAACTGCCAGGTGGTGTGTGATGCCACTGGGCGCATAATCAATGTCTGTGCCACACACCCTGGTGGAGCACATGATGCCTTCATATGGTATCAGTCCGCACTGTGCCATCGATTCGAGAGTGCCACAGGTGCCATGGTAGTGGCACACAGGGATATGGGCAATATGGACCTGAACATGAGACTGATCTCCACTATCTCCACACAGGTGACAGCGGATACCCACTCCGTCCCTGGCTGCTCACACCGTACCGGCGCCCCATGATCCCATTGCAGCAACGCTATAATGAGGCACATGTTTCCACACACAACATCATAGAGCGGGTGTTTGGGATGCTCAAGGCACGCTTCCGATGCCTAGACACCTCCGGCGGTGCCCTACAGTACAGCCCCCAAAAGGCCTGTGGGATATTCCTGGCCTGTTGCATCCTGCACAACATGGCCAAAGACTATGGGATAGCCGTACAGGTTGAAGAGGGGGACAGCGATGGGGATGCCAGTGGCGCTGGTGTTGATGGTGATGAGCAGCCCCCCCAGGACGGCGGGACCCCCGACTGATCTGGCAGGCCCAGCTGCACCGGGACACCATCACAGAGGAGCACTATGCACAACACAGGTAAGTCAAGGGGATATGTGCAACCAACACTGTCCATGCGCAAACCACAGGCACACAGGGTAACACACCAGGGGTGCATGACGGCCAGGGGAGTTGAAGGGTCCAGGCATACAAACACACCATCAGGGATGGGTGAGCACTCATATGGACACACACACACAAGGCACAGAGCGTACATGGGCACATGCACAGCACAGCAGAACCGACATTGCTAACACACAGCACCACCGACCACCCCCACCACCTGTACTGTCCAAGTATGTGTGTCAGATGCTGGGCACCCTTGCACCTTGGTGTACAGTACAATGCAGGTATCATCATGCACACGCACCTGTGGACAGCAGTTGGGAGGGTGTGCAGGTGGGCCGTGTGTCGGCGTGGTGAGCGGAGCACCCAGCAGTGCACTGCCCACCATGACACACATTGCACACAGGGCAGCACCAGACAGGGCCCGCACTGGGAGACAGCTCAGTCATGTAGCACTGTCCCACGGCCACCGCGGATGCATGGGTGGCCCCACTGACCCAACAGCACTGGCAGGCTGAGCAGGGGCCACATGGGGTGGCACTGTTGCACCACCAGGGGTCCCACTGCGTGAACGCGACCTTGCCTGCACAGGGGTCTGCACCATGCCGAACAAACCTGCACCAGGGGTCCTCGGGATGGCCACAGCAGAACCCGGCATTGACAGGCCTGGTGTCGCACGATGCCGGGAATGGGGAGTGGAGAGTGAACTGTGTGGGGTGTGCGGTACAGGGGCACCTGACTGTGTGCCCAATGCATCCACGACAGAGACCACTGCCTGGGTCAGCCTGTCAATGGCGGCGGTCACATCCGTCTCGCACACGCATCCAGCTCTGCACGGTCCAGAGCACACTCCTGCTGTGCCGCCCACAGCCACAGACAGTGCCTCCACGGACATTGCAACCCGCCTCTGCAGCTGTACTGATTCCCCAGCAGGTGGGTGTGCTCGTCCAATGGGTACTGTGCCCCAACGGCATCCTGTCCCCCAGGGTGTGGAAGGTCCTGATGCACAACACCCCTTGAGGGTGGGCGCTGTTCACCAGGACCAGGAATGGGCGGATCAAAGGGCGGCGGACATGTGCCACTGCTTGACACTGTACCCCCAGACATGGTGGGTGACTGCTGCTGCTGCCCCACCAACTGCTGTGCCCCAGGATCCACTCATTCCACCGCTGTGCTAGCAACAGTGCCAGACACCTGCACAGCCACTGGTGCTGCCCCAACGGTGCTGACAGGCACAGCCTGGGACTGTGCCGGCATGCTGGTACACAAGTTGGAACCAGAAAGGCCCAGGGGCACGTGCTGGCCTGCTGTGTGTCCGTCATGGGACACACACCTATCACTGCCCATTGCAGTCCTTGCATCATCAATGTTGCAGGTATGTGCTACAGCCATAGTCACAGCGTGCTGGCATGCTTGCATGCCAGACTGCTGAGACACAGGCTGTGCACCCCCCGCACCCGAATCACCGACACCAGAGTTGGCGGCCCAGCGTGCATGCTGCTGCAGTACCTGCTGGCTGGTGATAGAGGTGGATGGACCCCCCTCCATGTCCAGCAGGTCATCATCACTGCCTGGACCCACCACCACCATCTCCTGAAGATGAACAGGATCTGTAACAGAAAGAGAGTACATGTGAGTGCATGTGAACAACCTTCCCCAACCCCCAACACCACCACCATGTCATACCGTGCAGTGATGGGCTTCCACCTGTCTGGAATCCACCTCCTGGTACGCCTTCAATAGCGCTTTGCTGCATTGATGCAACCAGTGTCTCCTCAGCTGGGGTCAGCTCCAACACCACTGGCGGGCCCCTGCCAGTGCCAGCACGTGCCGCCCTGAAGGCTGCCACCTTCTCCTTCAACCTCCTGCGGTCTGTCCCCATCTTCTTCTTGCATTCCTGCACGGAGCACTGGTGACTTCCGTGCAGGTTCACGGCCCGAGCTACCCCCTCCCATGCAGCCGCATGGGACTGAGGGGTGCCCCTCCGTCCACTCAGTACTGGCTCCTCATCCAGGTAGGCCTGGAAGAGGGCCTCTGTCTCTGCTTGGGTAAAGTTGGGCCTCCTCCTACGCCCACCGTCCTCACCCTCACCTTGGCTCTGCTCGGTCATGGCGATCTGTATGGGGCAAGTGGACACCTGTCACTGTGCAATCTACAGCATTTTCCCATGACCATTGTCCAGAACATCACACAGCAAGCAACTCACCTCTCACCTGCAGTAACCAAATCTGGCCAGTGTAGCCCAATGTCACACATTTATAGCGCAATGCATGCAAATTAGGAGTGGAGCAACTATAATGACATGCAAATCGCGCCACTGCACCTTTGAATGACTGATCAGATGATTTGCATGTGTCGGCTGAATATCTCGAATTTGCGCTTTGCGCAATACGGTTGAGTCGGCTGAGCCAATGGCGCAGATCTGTGACTGTGTGGTACACTGCATTGCGCATGCCCAGATAGCTTATGCAGGCGTCTGCCACGCTGCTGACGTGCTGTGCGCGATCGGCAATTCAGGCCATGGCCACCATTGTGCCAGTGGCGCTACAGCACTGGGCACTATATGGCGCTGTGGCACTACTGCGCAATAGTCCACTGTAGCACTGGTACGCAGCTGGTCAGTCGCGCAGGATGCGTATACGTCAGATGGCGCTGTGCGTGGCCTTGCATCATTGCCCATGACCTTGTGACCGACCTTTGCCCCCTGGCCCTGTTCGGCTGCCATGTGTAAGGCCCTATTGCACTGTCTGGTGACAGCGCTATGTGAAGTGACGGCGCTGTTCTAACAGCGTGATTGGAACCTGTGGTGGTCTATTGCACAACATCTCCACGTGGGGTTGCGGCGCAACGGGGCGCCATATTGCCTGCTGTAAAGTTGGTACCATGGCTCACAGAAGAGCAGTTCAGTGGAGCCCAGTCAAACTGGCCAACTTGGTGGCCCTAGTGGAGCCCCACTATGGGGCGCTTTATGGTGAGGCGCCCCTCACCATTGCCAGGATGCAGGTGTGGCAGCAAGTGGCCACTGACCTGGTGGGGGTCACTGGATGGTGCCGGTCAGCTGAGCAGTGCCGGCACCGGTACAGTGACCTCCGCCGGAAGGATCCGGATCTTCTTGATTGGCTGCGGTCACATGCCAGGCGGGGCGTGGTGCCTAGGCCAGGTGGGTGTACCATCTATGCACCTGTATTCTCTGTAGGGCTGTGAGTGTGTTTTGGTGGCTGTGCATAGGTGATGGCTCTGCCATGATTGGCTGTGTCAGTGTGTGCAGGTGTGAGTTGCATGGGTCTGGCTGTGTGGGCAGGCACTCTCACTGGGGAAGGGGGCAGTCTGCTTTGGAGTCACACTGATGTTTGTCTCAACATATGTCTCCCACAGGCCGGGATGTGAGGATGCAGGCACGGGGTGAGGAGGGCCGTGCCAGGGCCCCGGTGCCGGTGGGTGTTGTACCCCAGCAGCAGCAGCAGCATCATCAGCGGCAGACCCAGCTGCTTGAGCAGTGTGAGTATCATTATTTCATGGATGCTATTGCATGCTGGGGAGGGGGGGGAAGACCACCAGCCCTGCACAACACAACCATGCAGGAAAGGGGAGGTCATAATTCCACTACACAAGACACTAGTGAGGCCCTACCTGGAGTACAGTGTACAGTTCTGGAGACCATACCTATGTAAGGACATAGACTGGGCAGAGAAGGTTCAGAGGAGGGCAACAAAGATGGTGCATGGATTGCATCACAAGTCCAATGAAGACAGGTTGAAGGAACTGAACATGTACTCCTGGAGGAGAGGAGGAGAGAGGAGATATGAAGAGACATACAAGTATCTTACAGGAGGAACAGGGTGCAGGAAAACACTATTTTTAAGCAAAAGATGTTCCAGGACTAGAGGGCATGGGATGAAGTTGGAGGGAGGACGATTCAGAGGAAACATGAGAAAGAATTTCTTCATAGAACGGGTGGTGGACAAGTGGAACACCCTGCCAGAGGAAGTGGTGGGGGCTGAAACAATCACAGGATTTCAGAATGCATGGGATAGACATAAAGGAATTCTGGAGGTCAGGGTAGGTGCAACAGACTTCTAGGAAAACAAAGTGAACTTACAAGCTCAAATGGACAGACTGGGTGGGCCATAGGCCCTTATCTGCCGACACTGTCTATGTATCTATGTATGTATGCACGACACAGGTGACATGCATCACTGTCCAGTATCACATATGCGTCTGTGTATCGTCACTGGTGGTCCATGCATGCACTGGGCACATAGCTGTGTAACTGGCATCGCTGCGTTGCCCGTCACTTGACAGCCTTGTTTGTGCTGTGATGGACATGGACAGTGTGTGTGTGCAGTGGTGCGCATAGCTGGCCGCCTGTTTGTGATGGCCATGTGCATGTTCACTGTGGGTGGGTGCATGCCATCACAGGTGCGGGACACTGGGCTATATGGCTTGCAGGTTGGGTGGTGTTCAGGATTGTGGTCAGTCACAGCCATTGACTGTGTTCCCATTTTCCTAGGCCTCGAAGTTCTCCGGAGGATAGATCGAGACATTTGGGGCCTGACACAGGTGTCCCTTGAAAACCAGGCCATCCTGGAGTCCATTAGGCGACATGGCCTGCGGAGGAGGCATCACAGGGGAGAGCGGAACCAGGCACAGGATAACCAGCCAGCTGGGCCTTAGGACACAATACCCTTCCCACTTCTCCCATCCCTACCACCCTGCCTTCCCTCTCCAAGTTGTTCATCCCTACCCCTTGAACACCCCTACCTTGTACCCGTCCCCCCCTTGTAAATAGTTGTTGTTTATTGTTTTGTTATTTACTATTTGAAAATTTAAAAATACATTTATATTTTGATATGAATACTGTGTTGGTCTCTGATTTGCAGCTGGCTATGGGTGCTCAGTTGCAGTGGTGTACATGCCATCTGGGGTGGTATGGTCCTGGGTGGGTGTGTGTGTGTGTGTGTGTGTGTGTGTGTGCATGGGGAGGTTTCTCCTGCATGGCAGTGACTTTCTGTTGGTCTTGCCGTCTGCTGCCACCCACTGCTGGGTGCACAGGGTGTGTCTGGCTTGTATGCTTCTGTGCTGCACGGGGTTGACGTGTGCTGGGGGGGATGCATGGTTTCCTGCAGTGCCAGTCACTGCACATGGGTGGTGTCTTGGGGTCACAGTGCAGGGTGTGCTGTGCATCAGGGGGCTGATGTACACTGTGGTTGTCAACCCCTGTGTGTGGCACTCTCAGCCTGCCAGTGGTTGTGCTGGGGTGTCATGGCTCTGCTGTGCTTTGTTGGCTTGTCCCCATGGGCCAGTAGATCATCCGTCACACCCCAGTGATGCTGTGCTTGGGGTGCAGGTGTCTTGTTGGTTCTGCAGTGTGTTCCTGTGCCCATGTGTGGCATGGCTGGCGGTGGGCCCCAGCCTGCCTCCCTGGATGTGCAGTTCCATTGCTCGGGGGCTCTGCTTGCGCTATGGCACCTCTGGACTGCTCAGCTGGGCTGCCTGGTTGCGCCATGGCGCAACATTTCTGCTCAGCTTCTCCTTCCTGGTTAGCTATGACGCAGTTAGTGCGATATTCAGACGTTGGCTGCTTGCGCAATTTGTTCTGCTCCATGTTTGAATATCGCACCTGTTGCGCATATGCGCAATTGGTTTGTGCTTGCTCCTGCTGTTGCGCACATTTTGGGCGCAGTTTGAATATCCGGGCCTAAAGGTTTAATTGGAACAAAAGCTGCATCAGTGATGGCTTTATTATTTGCTGTTGGGACAAAACATTGGGAAGGGACAAAATTCATGAGTTTAACCAGCTCTGTGTCTTTGTTGAAAGGGTCTCATACAGGATGTGTGACAGCAGTCCTTGGGAACCAGATAAGTACCTGGGATTGGTGTGGCTGACAGAGATTTGAATGGGTCTGCCAGGCACATCCTATTCAAACCCTTACTATTTATGGTCAGGCTGAGAGGGAAGGCCTCGTTGCCCCCCCACACTGGCAACACTGTATGGTAGGAGCCCCGGTACTGAGCTTTGAATGTGGCTGATTCTGATTTCTGGTCATCCCGTATTTCTCATTGGTAGTACAGTGATCTATCCCCCCTCCCCGTTCTCTGATCACTGTCCTCAGTAATAAAAAATAAAGCCCTGGTAGTCCGTCCAGTGGTCCCTCACCCTCCCCCATTCTCCGATCACCATCCATGGTAATAAAAAATCAAGCCCTGGTAGTCCAGTGGTCCCTCCCCTGTTCTCTGACCGCTGTCCCTGGTAATTAAAAAATAAAGCCCTGGTAGTCCAGTGGTCTCCCTCCCCCATTCTCTGATTTCCATCCCCGGTAATAAAAATTAAGCCCTGGTAGTCCAGTGGTTCCTCCCCCCACCCACATTCTTCGATTGTCATCCCCGTATTTTATTATTGTTCTTAGCACGCCTCCCAACCTCAACCTCTGGTCCCCCTGGGAAGCCACCTAGATGGTCACCCAGGAGCGCTGTACCAGGAGGCATGATCCCCCAACCCTTCCCCCGGAGATGGAGAGCATGCAGTCCTCCACTCAATCCATCTTCCTCGGCTGTCCCTCTAGCCAACTGAGTCTGCTCCTGAACCCAGATCTCTGGCACTATAAGTGGTAGCTCTACTGCTGTGCTGGAAAGCTGGCTCAGGTTAACACTTTTTTGAAGTGGGACTACATCTGCCCTCCTTCAGTCCTTTGGGACCACTTCTGTTTCCAATGAGCTGTTAAAAAGGGCCATCAGAGGTGCAGGCATTGCCTTCCTGAGCTCCTGCAATACCCTTGGGTGGATCCCATCTGGCCCCATTGCTTTGTCCACTTTCATATTTGCGAGTCCCTTCATGACTCTCTCATCCAAAAATGGACTAGTGTTGACCGACTGACCTCCAGTGCTCCTGTTACATTTTTGTGGCCCTTCCCTATCTCTTTCCTCTGTGAACACTGAACAAAAGTATTTGTTCAGGATGTCTGCCTTTTCCTGTTTCCCCTCTGCACAGTCCCCCCTTCCCTTCTTAACCTTAGAATCCCACCCCATGTCTTTCTTTTCTCAGTTTTATACCTAAAAATGTCTTGTCCCCTTGTGTCATTGCCTTGGCTATTCTTTCTTCGGTTTGTGCCTTTGTACTCCTTATTGCACTCCCTGCTTCCCTCTGTTTCCCCTCATACACCTCCCTACCATTCTCCCTCTGCATCTCCTTGTAGGTTCTGAATGCTACCCTCTAAGCTTTTACCTTTTCCTCCACGTCTTGATGCAAAGGTTTGTTGCCTTCACTATGGGACTTTTTAGTTTCCCCTACTGTTCCTCCACCCCACCCTGTTCATCCCCTCCTGCCAGGTCATCTGGCAGTCACCTGTCTTTTTTAAATCTGCCCTTCTGAAGTCCAGGGCCCTCACCTTTATGTAATTAAATTCTGCGGCTTTCCTTAAATGTACGGTGATCACTGGTCCCCAGGTGGCCCCCTACCTTGACGTCTGCAACTCTCTCCCTCTTGGTAAGTACCTGGTCCAGTATTTCTCATTCACTGTCCTACACAGCCAGTACAGTGTTATGCTTGTGCAACTGTGTTAGTTTGGTTTTGGCTACAGTAACCTACAGTAAATCAAACAGAAATTAGACACAAATGCCTACCTATTTGCAAGTGAAGCAAATGTGGTTATTATCACTCAGTTGTAAACACCTATAGTCACAGCCAGGATTCACATTGCTAAACTCTGGGTAAGTATGACAAGTTTCCTTATTACTGGTACCTTATCCAGCTGTGTTCTGCTTGGTGTGTGTGTATGTGTTTAAATATGTAACTTTCTATAGTATATTGTATAGCGCTGTGAATCCTAGCTGCAGTGTTCTTTCTCTGCTGTGGCTAAGCAAGACACTGTAACAAGACACTGGCCTGCTGTAGGGGCTGTTGGACATCAAACAAAAGGGTACTCTGTGAAGACTAACTTGGAGAAGATGCAATAAAACAAACTTGAATGACAGCCGCCAGACATCATAAAACATCCAGGGAAAATTAGAAAAAAATCCTGTCACAGCCTAGGCAGAAACAAAACACTGGATTGAAGTGAGAACTCAAAACTGGTAGTAATACATATATACCTGATTATAACATGCAGTTTTTCTTTAAGAAGATTCAGTAGAATATAAACAGTAGACCAGAACTGCCTTCCTGAGAATGAAGTTGGTATATTATTTGGAAAAAGGCAAGGCTGGCTGTCTTGCTATTGAATGTCCTGCAAAGTAACACACTGACTGCTCTTAGGATGGTGGTGTCAAATGCAGGGAGGTGCCTAGGGGAACTTGTTATGCAGAAAGTTCCAGGAAGTGTTTAACCCATTCTACTTCTAATAACTTTCTATGATGTCTGTACTATCCATTTATGCAAGTCAACTCCACTTTTCAAACTTAAAAAGAAAAATACACTTCATCGCAGACTGTGTTTACCAAGTACTGTGCCCATGATTAAAATAATTTGAACCCCATCCCCCCAAAAACGTGCCCTCACATGAACATGCATGATTTATCTGTAAAGACAATTAAAAAATGTATTTCTAAATGCATTACTAACATCAATGCTTTCAAGGTTTTGAAACTACTAAAAGACAAAGTATATATATATATATATATATATATATAGATATATATAGATATATATATATATATATATATCTATATATATCTATATATATATATATATATACAGATAGATAGATAGATAGATAGATAGATAGATAGATAGATAGATAGATAGATTATGGTTAACAAATAGTGTTAATCCCAAAAGCTGAACTTTGTTTTTAGTATATAAATATTTAAGAAATACCTGCAAGCTGTCTACTTTCCTTAGTTTTCAGACACTTCTTAGTCTTTCCTTTTGAGACACCAGGTGACTCTGATAATCATTTGTTCCAAGGGTTTTTAAGTCTGTTTGAAGGCATTTTAAGTATCTTCTGTTCTCCTAGTCCTTAACAAAATGCAGGGACTCCACAGACTTGTTGTTCCTTGATCCACACCCCAAACTAGTGAGTCTTCTTTCAGCATGATAGATCCACCTCATGCCCCTCCCACATGAATAAAAAAAAAGGTGGGATGGACCTTTTGGAGCGTCTTGTGTGGAGGTGGGGTGGACCTTACTTCCTCCAAAAAAACAATGCTACCTCCAGCTACTCAGGTTCCAGTTCTTGTACCACCCATGTAAGAAAGAAAATAGTACCCTGCAACCATTGACTAACATGAAAGTGTATTTATTTGAGGGTGGAAAACATTTCTTGGAGGAGGGTAAGACGGAGGAGACTATTTACACCTTCAGTCAGTTCCACGGACAGAAAACATGACATCACTCATTTTGTACATGCAATAATCCTGTTGGCACTGCCCACAGTCATAATGATCTGTCCAGTCTGGCGAAAAGATCAAAGGTATTTCAGACTCTAAGGAATCAGCGACCCTAAATCCTTGTTACAAGAGACATATCTCAGTAGTTCAGAACACCAAAAGCTTTTAAAGTTTGGTTTGAGCATATTGTAGAATCAGCAGATAAAAATGGACAGCATAGAGAAAAAGTAATTCTGATCACCTAACATTCTCTGTTTCAATTGGAATCCACATATACAGATAAGGAGGGTAGATTGGCCCTGTCCATGGGCACACTATATGACAAGAAACTAACTATTGGTAGTGTGTATGTTCCCCCAGGAAGCAATGCCTCCCCTATTCAACATTTGCTGGGAGCTATTTTGAAACATTTTGTGGGTACTCTTCTATAGGAAAAAACTTTTGTATTTTGATGAATCCTACCTATGACACAAGTAACCCTAGACTCATCCCCTCCTCTTCTGGGCAGAAACATCAATGACATTATTTAAAAAACCTCGGTCTTATAGATGTGTGGCACCACACACACCCCAGAGATTGACAATATTCCTTTTATTCTGGCTCACATCACCAATACTCTAGATTGGATTGCTTTTTTGTTAGTAGTGGTAATGTAGAATGGATTACAGCCTCACAGATGGATCAGATTGTGCTCTCTGACCATGCCCCCATCTCCTTACACTTACATGCACCAATAGAACCAAAACAAATGCAATGGTTCTTTAATGGTTTGCTCCTGAGAGACCTAGAGTTTAGAGAAATGCTAGAGTAGAATAGCCCCAGAATCATTTCTGAAAACCCCATACCACTGATGTCTGCAATCTTGTTATGGGACACAGTCAAGATGGCCCTATGGGTTGACATTATAAAATCCATTACCTAGAAGAAAAAACAGGGAGAGAAAAAATTACAACTGCAGGACAAATTATAGTTTCTGCAAATGACTCACATGCAGGGCAATGGCCATTCCCTAACCACTTTACTTAAGCAAACCCAAACACAAATACATGAAATTTTAAATTATAAAGCAGAACAGGTATTTCTTTGGCTGCACCAAACGTAGTATGAAGGAGGGGCCAAAGCAACTACCAGTAAATGTTTGCGCATTGGCTTAGGAAACAATGTCGAGCAATGACAATTACCATGTTGATAGACTCCAGGATGGGTTGAACAGAGAGTAATACAACAGCCATACTGGGCATTCTTAAAATATTCTATTCCTCCCTATATACTCAGGGGGAGCAATCTCCACAAAACTCCATTCAGCACTTTATGGATGGTTTGAACCTTGCAACTTTAACAGCAGAACAATGTCAAACATTAACATTACCCATCTCCTCCACAAAACTTACCCGGGATATTACAAACCCCAAAATGGGCAAGAGCCCGGGACCTGAAGGGTACAGAGCAGAATTCTATAAGGCACTCAAGGATACCATACATGATCCCATATTCCAGACATTCCAAGAATGCCAAACCATGGCAACTTGCCTTGACTCGCAGAGATATGCGAATATTTCTGTGATTCTTAAGCTACATAAAGATGCCACACAATGCAAATATTGTTGGCCTATTTCAGTATTGAATTTGGATGATAAATTATTTACTAGTATTATGGCACATCATTTGGACAACATGCTACCAAAAATTGTAGACGCAGACAGTCCGGTCTTACTCGACAAAAGACAAACTGATGATAACATCAAGTGTACTCTACTGTATATTCTATAGATTATGCTTTGAGACATCAGATCCCCTATTGATTCTAAGCCTTGATGCCTATAAGACTTTCAATATGGTCTCATGGGGTGTTCTACAACAGGCATTGGCAAAGTTCACCTTTCCTGAGGAATATCTTATGCTCATAGCAGGGTCATACACCTCACCGTAAGCTATGGTCAAGGTGAACGGTTCCTATTTAGATAGGTTCACCCTGACAAGTGACATACTTCACGGCTGTCCCCTCTCACAGTATCTCTTCACACTCTACATAGAACCCCTGGCCCAATATATCCACCAAAACAGTGAGACAGAAGGACTCTGAATAAGGGATTCTGAGCATAACGCTGTTTACTATGCAGACAATCCACCATATATTACACACCCAGAAAAGTCCCTGCCAGCTCTGATCTGCTGTCTACAGGTTATCATGTAAATAACTAAATGGAGGTCCACCAAGTAGGCTTCCTTCTCACCCTAGAGTTAAAGAACATCTACCCTTATAAATGGGAGAGGCTGAATATCAAATATTTAGGAGCCCAGCTTTGTGTGGACCTCACAGATTTACATAGGACTAACTACTGGGGATTGGAATGTGGAATCCTAGAGGATTTACAAAGATGGCAACTACTCCCACTCTCATTACTTAATAAAATACACTCAATCCAAATGAATGTTCTTCTGTGTTTTTTTGTATTTTTTTTCCATACAATCCCACTAATGCCCCTAAAATCTGACCTACGGAAATGGAACAACTGTATATCCAGATTTTTATGGGGAGGGGTAGACCAAGAGTAGCCTACAAGAAGCTGCAGCTCCTTACACTTAAGGGAGGACTAGCCATTTAAGACCTGACCCCATATGTGATGGCAACACAATTACAACATATTTTGATACGGACCCTCCCACCACCCAGACCTCACTAGGCAGACACAGAGTCGACTATAGCTCCAACCACTTTGGGCACCGTACTGTTCAATAATGTGGAACACCATTCACAACAATGAGAATCATCCCCCTTCATGGAATTCCTAATTAAAACTTGACAACAAGTACTTCAACAAAAGACATATGCAATGGTGACCCAATGGTTAAGAATCCCCGCTCTGGACCTCTCCTTACATCCAGCTTAGTTAGGTTATAAATTCAAAAGAACTGCACATCAAAGGCCTTTCTCATACATTCTCATTCTATGAGAATGGCATATTCAAAACGTCTGAAATCCTGGATCAAAAAGATCATTACACTATCTCCAGATTTAACATTTTCAGATTATCAAATTAGGACTCACACTAGACATAGCCAGGTTCCCTCCACTGATAGGGTTTCCCAAAGAAATTGTAAGGGGTAACTGGCCTGCACACTTCATATCCAAATTTTGTCAAGCTTTCCTGGGGGAATGAATACTAATACAGATTACACTAAGAATACCTAGGAAGTGGAACTCCTATTGAAATAACAGACACAGATTGGGCGGTCATTTGATTGCGACAACACAAGGTCACAGGCTTCTATCAGTGGAGGGAATATGGCTGGAAAACAGTAAAAGATTTTTTCACACTTCACAGATAACAGCCAGATTTCACTCCACAACAGATGCCTCTTGTTGGAGAGGTTGCGGACAGGAGGTGGCAATCCACATGCATATTCTATGGACTGTTCCCCATCTGGAGCACTTCTGGAAACAAGTTAAAAGCACTATTAACATTATTGTGGCAGGATAAGTGACATTAACCCCAGAGGCCACCCTCTTGCTAAATATCCCCTCAGCATTAAACAGAAACACTATCTTTACATATTGGGGCTACTCTTAGCAGCCGCACAGAAAACAGTTACTCGATTATGGTTATCCCCATCTATCCCAACCTGTACACAATGGGAAGATACTCTTTTAGCCATATATATGCTGGAGAAAAAATGACAGCTCAGTTAAAAAACAGGTTCTCCCTCCATCAGAACAGACAGAATGCCTGGTTGATCCACATAACGGGTTATAGACCGGAAGTGGTACCATAACATACTAACATACTAACATACTATTTGCCAGCAGATTAGGCCTTATGGTCTATCGAGTCTGCTCGAACCTAGATCCTTAGTTGGGTGCCGATAAATTTTTCCTTACCAGGATATAACACCTTCACAACAGAGGGGAGACACCTGAACTGGACAGACCATGTAGGCAAATAAATCAAATAGAAAAGAGCTAAAATAATTACAGCATTATAGTTGTGACCATAGGTCTAACAGTTAGTAAGCATAACTTGAACGGTAACAACACAAACACTTGACAAATATCAGTAATAATGTGTACCTGGACTTTGGAAGTATATCAAGTGTATCAGGTGGCAACAGCCCTGGCATCTGCCCCATAGGTGTCACAGTCTCCGACAGTGTAGGTGGGCATCAGCCTGCCTCCACATGGAGGGCTGAGTGCCAGGGGACTGTTGCTGTGCCTGGGGCATGATTTCCTCCTCCACCTGTACCCCACATCCTACAACTGCTACCACCCACCACATGTAGGGGACTGTGGCTCCTATGATGCTGGTGCCAGGACTGGTGCCACCTGGCATCCGGGTTACAGCCTGTCCATGCCAGCCCCCCCTCCATCCAGGAAGATTGGCTCTGTTCCACTGCACATGGCACTCCTGCTGGGTACCACCTTGGCACGCTGACACTGCCACCATGCTCCTATCACCCCCTGTGGCACAAGCAGTGCTTACATGCCCCCGGTCCCCTCCTTACAGGCATATTCAAGCCCCCCCACCTTCTCAGCTCCTTTAGGGTTGTGCCAGATGGGGGTCTTGAAGGGACCCTCTGTTAAACCCCACAGGTGCACCAAATGTATAGGTGCAATCCTGCAGCTGTAGTAACTTTTGGGACTTTGGCACAGGGACCCCAGTTTTCTAGAATAGAGCACAGGGTCCCTGATGTACCCAGAGTTTGCCACCACCGTTGATTGGTGCACCTTGCGCTGATCTAAGGGCTGATTGAAAATAGAGTCCCATGACTTTTACTAAATTCTAAAACTATAAGTTTATAAAGATTCTAAGGCTCTAAGGCAATGGCAAACAATTCTCAAGCTCTTGACCAAAATAATAGTATGAACATACGAACATATGAAAGTCCAGCAGATAAAGGCCTTATGGTCTATCTAGTCTACTTGAATGTGCAGTTTCCACTGCATTTACAGAGGGAACTGCCCCCTCCCCTTCCTCTTCACCCCTGCCAAATACCCTCTGCAATTTTCTCCTCTCACCCTGTCCCAACTTCTCTTGAAGCTATCCACCATTTTTAGGGATACCACCATCTCTGACATCTCATTCCACTTAGCCACCACTCTCTCAGAGTAAAAGTGCCTCATCTTCTTTGTAAACCTTCCCTCCACCAGCTTTAGGCTGTTACCCCTAGTAGTCTTGTTTCCACTGAGGCTGAGGAGGCCCTCTGTGGTCACCCTGTTTATACTGTTAAGGTACTTGAAGGTCTCATCATGTCCCTCCATTCTTCTGTCCTCAAGGGAGTACATGTTGGGCCCCTTGAGCCTCTCCTCATAGGTGTTGCCTTGCTGGGCCTAGATCGTCTTAGTTGCCCTTCTCTGTACTGTTTCCAGCAAGTTGATATCCTTCTTTAGATAAGGGCACCAGTACTGCACTCTGTCATCTAGGTGTAGTATCACTAGGGACCTGTACAGTGGCAAAATGACCTCCACTTTCCTGCTAGTGATTCCCTTAGCTATGCAGCTTAGCATCTGATTTGCTTTGGCCACTGCCTTCCTGCATTGTGCCAAGTGTCTCAGATTACTCTTGATAATGATACCCAGGTCCTTTTCCTCCTCCAACCTGGTAACTAGCACACCACCCAACAAGTACAGTATTTAGTGTGTTGTTTTTTTGCCCCCATGTGCATTACTTTACACTTTTTAGTGTTGAACCCCAGTTGCCAAATGTCAGACCACTTCTCCAGTCTTGCCAGATTTTACCTATGTTCCTGTCTCTCCTCCTCCATATCCACCCTCCCACAGAGCTTGGTGTTGTCTGTAAATAGGAAAATCTTACCCCTGATCTCATCAGTGATGTCGCTTGTTAATATGTTAAACAACACACTGGTCACAGGCCTAGCTTCTGAGAATCCCCCACTATCACCTTTTGGCTTCTGTCCCTGTAGCCAAATTCTGACCCACCTAACAAGCTTAGCCACCCACCTCCATGTCTTTTATTTATTTATTTTTTGTTGACCGGGTAAGTGCACTAGACAAATTCTTGCCTATTTTCAGGCATGACCCGGGGGAAGACAGCTACTGATGAATGCCAACTGACCTTGAACCAGATTAAGCTGTTGGTGGTATTTTCAGTGAATGGGGGGAATTGTGGCCAGGCACTGGGGAAATTCCTCTACTCACCTGTAGGGGAACCTCTGGCTGACAAGATGGTAGATGTGAGTCCTGGAAGGAGGATGGTTGCTGTGGAGTTGGGAGAGCAGGCCCTCTCTTCCACCTCGTCAAGGCCTGGGGCTAAAGGATTGATTTTGACTGAAAGACAGGAGGAGCATGAGTTGGTACTGGAACAAATGCAAGTAGAAGATCCTTTAAGTATCACTGAAACTGCTATGTCTATGCAGGAGGATAATGTGGATATTGTAACTGACCCTGACACATCAGAAGGTATGGATTTGTTGCAACTGGACCTCAAAATTGATTCGGCTGAAGCCCTGCAGTTAAAATGATTACTTGAACTGGAGGAACAGAACTTTACACTTAAAAAGCTGTCACTGCAGCAGAAAATACATCGACTACAGAATAACAGTACTGCTGACATTGTCAACGAAGATCAGCTGAAAGGCTGGAATGTGTTGAAGAAGTCGCTGTCTGCCAGTGAAGAGCATAGACAAACATCTTCAACAGCCGTGATTTATGCACTTGAAAACCATGTAAGTACAGCTTCTGTCTCTAATGCTGTGCAAAATTGTGATGGAAGTGATCGGCCTGCTCAGGGCAGACAGATGATTGCAGAGGTAGCCTTAGTTTGGTCAGTGGATACAGCATTGCAAGGAGCCGGATGGGAGAAACAGCCCAGATCTCATGCTGGGGTATAGGGGAACTCTTCCATCTGAATGCCGACTTCTAACGATTTCCCCATACTACCAGATCCTATTGTAGTCCCTCCAAAAATACATGAGAGAAGTGCAATAGATCCTTTAATGCTGCCAGAAGAGCTGCATCTTACACAGCACCTGATATTGAACCTGCCACCTACAGAGGCCCTGCAGATTCCTCATGCTAATGAATTACCTGGCAGCTCAGCATGAGTTGCGGCCCCCCCAAATAGAAAAACTGAAGCCCCCAAGAAAACATTCTCTTCCTTGTTTCGTCTGCCAATACTTCCTGCAAAGTGGCACAATGCCGCCGCTTAACTTATTTGGGAGGATTGCAGGACCCCCCAGATCGACTATTTGTGGCCAGATTGCTATTAAAAGATTCCTTAAAATTCTTCCCTCATGAAATTTATGCTCTAATACACATCTCTGGAGAGACTGTCTTTGACATCAGTTTCAAAAACTGCTCGTGGCTTAGAAAGATTCTGGGCTAAGTATCACTCCTTAAAAAATTCTGCCTTATGGTCCCCTTTTTTGGCCACTCCTCTGACAAAGCCAGCATATAAAACTGTTGACATTTTATTTTGGAATGAAGGAGTGGATATGGCAGTTGTTCTGTATTGGCTGAAAAAACATTGTACAGTTCTTGGAGACCAAGAAGCTATTTTGGACAGTGAGAATATTTGGACTGGGGATGGAGGTAAAGAGTTTACTACGCCTGCAGATTCTGGTACAGTTCAAGCTTCATTTTAAACAGGACCTTAGCGGCAAAGCGGGATGACAACGAGGCATGTCAAGAGTCACCAATTTATATCTATTGTTTCCCACTATGCATCCTTTGCTTAGCTGGCACTCTCCTAATTGCTAAAGCCATTTTAGAGAGACACCCGATGGCAGTTTTGTGCTGTTTTGTCCTAATTAATCTGACCTTCACAATCTGCTGTCTGGCACTTACTGATTGTTTTTTTGCAGCTTTTAGCAGCTGTTAGAACAGAACTGCGTTTTGACACTGTATTCTTCAGTTTGTAGCTGTCTTTGTAAGGTGAGAAGCTCAGGATGTCCCAACCAAGGAATGAGCTTACCTTAGACGATCGTGTTAGAGTGATTGAGGCATTGAATAATCCTACTGCCTCCTTGTCATCTGTTGCAGTCAATTTTAAAATCTTTAAAAATCAGGCGGGTAGAATTAGCAAAAACAAGGATGCAATCCTGTCCGAGTGGAGAGCTAATACTAACCCCAACAGAAAGAGAAAGAGGGAGGGCAAGGACAGTGGGGTTGAAGATGCCCTCCTTCTTTGGTTCTCCCAGGCTGTTTACAAAGGCGCTAGAGTATCTGGTCCCATGCTGAAGACTAAAGCCACTGAATTGGTTGAGCAGATGTTCCACAGCACCTTTGAGGCTACTGAAGGCTGGCTCTCAAGGTGGAAGTTAAGGCACCAAATTGTTTTCAAATGGGAGCATGGGGAGAAGCAGGACACAGACACTAATGCAACACATAGCTGGGCTACTGATGTCCTTCCTGGGATCCTGTCAGGGTACAGACCAGTCGATGTGTTTAATGCTGAGGAAACTGGTCTGTTTTACAGAGGGTACCCTGTAAGCAATCTGAGCTCATAGGTGGAAAAAAAGTTAAGGACAGGATCATTGTCCTGTGCTGTGCAAATCAGGATGGCACTGAAAAGAGAAAGCTCCTTGTTATCAGCAAAAGCAGACACCTGCGTTGCTTCCCTAAGGATATCAAACTGTTGCCAGTGACATACACAGCATCCAGCAATGCCTGGATGACTAGTGCCACCTTCATTGACTGGCTGCTGACATGGGATACCGAACTTAGACGGCACAGAAGAAAAATTCTGCTGTTTGCTAACAATTGCTCAGCTCACCCACATGACGTACAGAGCAGACTTAAGTTTATTAAACTTATTTTCTTTCCCCCTAACACCACCAGTATCTTGCAGCCTATGGACATGGGGGTCATAAAAAACTTGAAAGGTCACTACAGATGGTACATGACTAGCAAGATTCTGCTAACAATCGATGAAGGCACGAGTGCTCATGCTGCAGAAATCGCAAGAAAAGTAATTCTTGTAGATGCAATCTACATGCTGTACAGAGCATGGATTGCTGTGAAACAGAGCACAATAGAAAACTGCTTTAGTAAGGCTGGGTTTCATTGCGGTGCTGTGACTGTTCAAGTGACATGTTCCGAAGTAAGTGCCGAAGTAAATGCTGTTTCAGTGTTAGAAGATGTTGCGATCCCGTCTGGCATGGGCAGTGCAGAATTTGAAGAATTTGTCTACATGGATTGCCAGGAACCAACTGTCGGTGAGGCAACAGATGAGGAGCTCATACGATCACTGTTAAAAGAAGATGCAGATGACAGTAAGAAAACAGATGACAAATCCCAAGACAAGTCCATCTCTACCCAGGATGCCAGAAATGGGTTGAGAGCTGCTATGCATTGGTGTCAGCTACGAGGCCAGAACGACACCTGGCAGCAGCTGTTTGCTTGTGAATGTGCGATGCAGCATCAAGCAGTGACTGAGTGACGACAATGGACGATTACAGATTTCTTCCTGCCATCAAGTGGCACAACATCCTCTAGGTCCACCTTAACAACAAATGTTGCTGCACCCCCCCCCCCCACCAACCTCATAATTCTCTTACATAACAGAGAGTGCTGCTGTGCTAATGGATGAAATGGATGACAACCCAAATAGCCCTGTAGTGCACACATCTCTGTGAAATAACATGAAGCACTTTAGAAAATAAGCACAAGCCCCAAAAATAAAAATATATATACAGTATTGTATACACAATCACAAAATCACAAAAGCACAAGCATCAAAAAAAATACAGTACTGTACACAAAAGCAAAAAGCAATGAAGCACCAAATTCTCCCTGAACCTGACCTGATTCTGCAGTAGATAATGTCAGCTGCCTTAATCTGTGTTCACAGAAGTATGCAAAATAGCAACTTCGTTTTGCAGAGACGCTCGCTTAAGCGGGACGATCCACTATCCACCAGGCCATCCCACTTAAGCAGCTTCTACTGTATTATGCACTTGCCGAACTCCTTCTTTCTGGGAAGAAATGGGGGGGTGTTGTTCTACCCAGGTCAGCCAAAGGCCTGCTATAGATGCGGAGATACTAACAGGTCAGCCAAAGGCCTGCTATAGATGCGGAGATACTAACCATCTTAGTTGTGCCTGTGATAAAGTGAAATGTAAATTGTGTGGAGAACTTGGGCCTGTACTGTAAGCACTAATTGTGTAAATGAAACAAAATGTAATCTCGAAAAGAAATTGGGCATACCTTTCGGAACTGCATCAGGGCGGCTCACAACCAGGAGCATCACGATGAAGGAGCTGACCAGCACTTCATTATCTCCAAAGCCCAAAAAGCTAAGATTAGAAATAGGCCATCTTCAGCACCCTTAGCTTCCATGCAAGGTAGTTCAGAGACTAACCCCCCCTTCCCTAGGGTGGATCCTCCATCTGTTATGATAGAACCTACAGAGCTCCCTACTCCCTCTATTTCTGAGGAAGTACAGACCTCTGTCTCCAGAGCCACCGAAGTTATGCCTCCCCCAAAAGAGCTTGTTCAAATGGGTTTTAGATGGTCTGCTAGATCAAAGCTAAATGCAGGCCCCCCTCCAAAAGCAACTAAAATCTCCCCGATCACATTAACAAATCAGTATGAAGTTTTGCAAGATATTTCAGCTGATTCAGGTGAGGACTCCGAGTCCTCCTCAATCTCTTCTTCACATCCCGAGGGTACTACGGACATGGAGATACGTTCAAATGGGAAGGGATCCCAAAAGAGAAAGGCCAGGACTAAATCAAAGAAAGGAATGGTAGGCAAGAAAAAATGAGGGGAAGCATTTAAATGTATTGTTTTATTTTTTCCATGTCTGGTGCACCCTACACTATACTGGTCTGATGTCTGAAATTTTGCATTGCCATTCAGTAAATGTGAATAGCATTAAGCGGTCAGACAATATTTTCCTTTTTGGCTACTCTGCCCCTGGATATTTTCTGCTTACAAGATACCAGGTTTCACACAGCCCATAAAATAAGGCAAGCCCAGAGGGAGTGGATCCCTGGTCCTTCTTTCTGGTCAATAGGACAAGAAGCTTGCTCTGGAGTTGGTATCCTAGTTTGTTTGCCTTCCTTTAAACTACTAAAGTTGTATGATCTAGCTCCTGGACCGGTATTAATACTTGATGTAGTAACTGACACCAAAACTTATTGTATAATTAATCTCTATGCACCTCAATCAAAAACTGCTCGTAAGGATATATTTTTTGTAATTCAACCATAACTACATACCTCTATAGAAATAATTTTCTCAGGTGATTTTAACTGTGGTCTGAGTTTGAAAGATAAAAGTGCACAGGCTAAAACCAGGAAACTGTATTGTGACACCCAAGCTTTGAAAAATATTCTGCACACTGCAAAATTAAAGGATGCTTATTTAGAGGTGACAAAGCAGCATACTCCTACATTTCAGAAAGGTGCCTTTACCACCAGAATAAACTTTATTTTTGTATCACTGTCCATCAATATTGGTTCTACTATAGTTACCCCTCTTGAGTTCTCTGACCACAAAATGGTAACTATTTCACTGGCAAATAGACCCTGAGAAGGTAAAGGCCCCAGTACATGGAAATTTAACACTAATTTATTACAAGATAATACCTTTATGGAAGCATTGAGCCAATTTTTAGAAGCAAGAAAGTTGGTCTTAGTCTGTTATGACAACCCTATTACTTGGTGGGAGGATATAAAAGTAGATTTAATTAAATTTCTGAAACAGTTTAGTAAACAGAAAAGTAATTCGGAGTACATGGTCTATTTACAAAAAAGGCACTGTTTGCAACATTTATTTACCATTACTAGAGTAACAGGTCAGGATCTAGGGCAGCAGATTTGTGCGGTTCAGAAAGACATGTTTTTATTTCACAAGAAAAAAGCGGCCCAATTATTTAATCAGCACAAATCTGACACACAAGGTACAGCACAGGAAATCTGTCCATTTGATCAGAATTTTCGTAATGTGGGACATACATCTATGTCATTCATGCTTGACCACTTAGGGGTTAAGCATTCTGTTCAGTGAGACATTTTAAGGGCAGTTACAGAATTTTCTGTTAACTTATTCACCCCGATAGCATCAAGCATTTCAGAAACAAAGAAACTCCTTTCTGATATCCAGATACCACAACTTCCCTCCCAAAGCATCTCAAATGTTTGCGATCTAATATCTGAAAAGAAGTAAGGGATGCAATCCAGCACTTAAAAAACAATTTTACCCCTGGGCCAGATGGCCTTCCAAATGAATTGTGTAAAATATTAGGTATTCACTTGTGTACAGAGCCTACTGAAGTCTTTAATGCCCTCTTAAGAACAGGAGACATACCTCTAAATTTTAATAAAGGCATTTTACTCTATATCTATAAAAAAATGAGAAATCTAATTTAAATAATTGGAGACCTATCTGTCTATTAAATACTGATTTCAAGCTTTTAACCAAAATCTTAATGGCTAGATTGTTACAAATTGCATACAGTAATATCTCCAGAGCAAGCTTGTTCTTTGCCTCAGAAGAAAATCTATGCCCACTTAATACTGCTTAGAGAAATCATAACCATGGGCCATACAAACACTGTACCGGGTTACATAATCTCTCTGGATCAGCGGAAGACTTTTGATTCTGTCAGTCATGATTTTTTGTGGACCACTTTACAATATTATGGGGTCCCAGAGATGATGGTAGATTGGTTTAAATCTCTATTTAGAACTGCTACTGTCACACCATTGGTGAATTGATGGCAGGGCCCTTTAGTTCCTATTAAATGTGGGGTAAGGCAAGGATGCCCTCTTAGTCCCTACTGTATGTATTTTTCATAGACCCTTTATTGCAGAAATTGAACACCTGCATCAGCATTAAACATATTTCTCACTCAGAGATGCCTAGGCTCCCAAAAACTCTGGCATATGCAGATGACCTTTGTCTCCTTCTGGCTGACAAAGGCTCAGCCTATAATGCCTTGCACCACTGTGAAGCATTTGGAACTCTTTCTGAGGCTGCGCTGAATCTGGATAAGTGTATAGGATTCTCATTGGGATCTCAGCCTACCTCAGAAATTGCTATAGGCCCTATCCATCTTACTAGAGACCCTGTACCTATTTTAGGAATCAAATTTGGGCCTCCAGGTATGGAGCTTATAAACTGGAAAGAAAAGCTTGCTGTATGGTGGCAAAGAGTAGCCCGCTAGAATCAGAGTACCATAGGGAAAAAGAAAAGAGTATTTTTGGTTAAAAAATGTTTAGTCCCGATCTTTTTATATGTAAGTTATGTCTTTCCGGTCCCTAAACAGTTAGAAACTTCAATTCTCAGTTTGTTTTTTCAGGCTATATGGAGCAGTCGCCTTAACCCTGTGAAATGGAATATAATTTATCTGCCGGTGAAAGAGTGGGGTTTATCTATGGTGAATCCCATAATATTTTTCTCCAGTATATTATTCATGTCTAATCTTAAACCCCTCTTAGTTAATACACAGAGAGGATGGGAGCAGTGGCTATATCATAATTGTACAATTTGGGTTCAGCAATGGGAAACAGCATCACTTAGGTCAGTTTGGGCCTCAGCTCTAACACCAACCTACCTCAAGGAACTTTTTTTTTAAGATTAAAACAGTGGAAAGTAAGCGCACAACAGGCTAGTTTGGCTCAGTCGCATAAGGTTCTATATAAGCAACTTTTGAATACATTATACGCTGTTCCAGTACCTTTCTCAGGTTGTCCCAAACTTTATTTACAGTTTTTGCAAACTTTATATACATTCCCTAGAATACCTGCTGAGATGTGGGATTTCCATTGGTTATCATACCATGGAAAAATCAATGTCACGCGCAACCAGAAGCACAAACAGCTCCAAGAAAGAATCTGTTGTCACCCTGGATGCATTGCCATACTAGAAACGACAGAGCACTTGTTTTTTAACTGTTCCTTTATTTCAGCCTTTTTGGAGTTTCTTAGCCTAGCAGTGGCAGGAACCCATCTTTGCACAGGTTAATTTGGAAATTTTGTTGTGCAGTTATTTTCCTTACCAATGGAAGAAATGGAATAATAGCACTTTGAATTTAATCTTTACAATTATGAAGTGGGATATGTGGATGGCTAGATGTTTATATACTTTGCAGCAAAAAGATTGTAATTATATTCAATTGATCAACAAAATTGAGAAAGATGTACATAATGTATTTATGTCAGAATATGCGCAGTTTTCAGGTCGCGTCTTGTTGGAATTATGGAAAGGCCTTCCCTGGATAACTAACACTGATACTGCAATTACTTAATAGCACACATTTTTTCTGGTTCTCAGGTTCTCAAGGATGAATACTTGATTTGATGTAAGGATCTATTTATTTCCTTTTTCTTTCTTTTTTTGGTTGGTGACACTGTTGTATTATACTTTGTTTTGAATGCCTTACAATTTCCTTTAATAAAAATTTCCCCTACTCTTTTTCGAGAAATGCCATGGGATCTTTAACATCCACCTGAACTACCACTAGAACAGGCAGATGGGACCTCGGTTTAACGTCTCATCCAAAAGACGGTACCTCAGGAGTGCAGCACCCCACCCTCATGCTGCACTGCAGTGTCAGTATTAGAATATTAACCCAAGTGCCTGGTGTGGGGATAGAACCCACAGCCTTCTGATCTCCCAGCCTCACAGGCAGGTGTGCTACCTGCTGAGCCACTGGCAAGCTTCCTGACCAGTCTTCTGTGATGTACAGAGTCAAAGGCCTTGCGGAAGTCTGATACAGGATATCAATTGCTTGGTCCTTGTTCACTGTTCTGGTGACCCAGTCAGAGAAGTCAATTATGTTCATCTGGCAGGGCCTTCCTGACACAAACCCATGCTGCCTCATATACTGGAGCTCATTATCCTCCAGAAAGCTCACCAATAGTCTGGTTAACCTTTGTTGCATCTGTGAAGGATGAGCTGCAGATAGGCTCAACAAGCAACAAGGTGCTCACAAAAAGGGGATTTCAGAGGAAAGATGCATCAGAATGGATTGAAGAAAGATTCTTCCAGGCAGAACAAGACAACTTTATTTTCAATAGAGGAGGCCACAAGAGGATGCTTCCTGTCCCTCGGTCGGCAGAATTTCAATGCTTGGGAAAGGTTGTGACAGACCACCAAGCCGAACACACTCCAAGGCTTCTGCATTAATAGATAGGTCATGGCAGACTGACGATCAATGAAGAAAAACTGATTCCTTTCACTGGACTTTCTGGGTGTTGGTAGGGAGGTCATGGCAGACCATCAACCAGGGATGCGCTGCACACAAAAGGATTTGTAATCCAGGTTTCTTGAGCTTTCAGAACTTCTAGTCTTGCTGCTTTCTTTGCTCCTAATCTTGCTGCTTTCATTGCTCCTAGTCTTGCCACTTTCATCATTCCTGCAAAAAAGAAAAAAAAAACACTGTGCATCGAAGTCCTTAACTATCGAGCCAGGGTGGCTTCTAGATTTCCTTCACTTCCTTAAAGAGATAGGGTTGTAACAAAGATGAGTAGATGAAAGGGCCTGTCCAAACTATCCCCTAACTTTAGCTGGATTGACCGCCCCACTTGTAATCCAAAAAGGATGTAGATTTAGAGAGTTCCTTTGCAGACAGAGTACAACACAGGTCTGGCAATGTGTTTGCAATAGGCACAACAGAGGATTAGCAGTTTGTTTTGTAATTCAGGACACATACAGGATGGGCTGTCTACTTTGCAATTAGGATGCCATGCAGGATTGATAGTTTACCTTGCAATTAGGGTGCCACACAGGATTGGCAGTTTACTTTGCAACTGGGGCATTACACAGGACTGGCAGTTTACTTTGCAATTAGAGTGCCACACTGGTTTGGCAGTTCATTTGCAATAAGGGCACAAGATAGGATTGGCAGTACTGTACATTTTCAGTAAGGGCACAAAACAGGATTGGCAGTACATCTGCAGTACTCATACAAGACACACTGCCCCTGTCAACAGGTCATTGAGACAGAGGTGCATACCTCTTGACAGTTCAAAAGCTAACCCTAAACCAACTGCATCTGCTCTTAATGAGCTACCCTTTTTGGTGCCCAGTGGGTTGCTTTTGACCCCCAATCCACCCTATCTGATGCTTCTGGAGCCTGTCAACCCTGCCCTATAAGTGGTCCCATTACAGGGGCCTGGCTGGGTTTGATCTAGCTTTAATGGAGTTTTCTTTCAGCCACCTCTGTTGGTTGTTGTGAGGCAAGATGTTCTCCATCCAACCATGTGGTCTCAACCACTGGCTTGGCACCTCTCATCGTGAGCTACTTAAATAATAAAAAAGAAGTGTGCTGGGCAATGTTCTGCCTTTTCTGGAGCTGCTTTGCTCCTTGCTCCACCCTCTAGGAGCTCTCTTGTTTAATTAAAGACCTGTGGTCCGATGCACCACCCTCCATGAGCTCTCTTGTTTAATTAAAGACCTCTGGTCTGATGCACCACCCTCCAGGACCTCTGCTGTTTTATTTATTTATTTATTTGAATTTTGGTAACTAGGTAAGCCCACTGAGACAATACTGTCCCTTAGTCAGGGGTGACCCAAGACAAGTGTGCAGTGCATCAAACATTTGTCATAGAGCATACAAAGTAAACAAAGCAGAAATACTGTATATACAGGAAATTCAATACATTAGTGCAAGGTATTCAATTCAATTTCAATTCAAAGTTTATTTTACCAGGATAACCCCATTGAGACAACTCATTTGCGAGGAGATCCTGGGGGGACATAAGTACAATACAAAATACAAAATAGTTACAGTGGTACAATACAAATACAGCTGAGATACCATATACAAGAAAAGCAGACAAAAGGAAGTTAACTAGGTATAATACTTAATAGCAAAATGTTTCCAAGTTTAATACAGATGCATGTACAGGTAAAGCTAGTTGAGTACAAAAATTATAAAAAATGATAGGTGCAAAAAAGTAAATTGGAACAATAGAAGATGACATAGAGTGCAAGGTCGAGGGATTTTATAGCAATAGAGGATGGTCAAAGGTAGAAAAAGTAATACTGGTTACAGAAATATAACAGGAGGGGGAGAGGAGAGCAGGTATGGGGGAAGGGAGGAGATGAAGAATGCAGAAAACTAAGAAGCATCGAAGGGGGTAGACATGGGGGGGTGGATGATATACAAGTGCTTAGTACTAGTGCTGGATGAGGGGAATAGAGGGGTTGGAAGCAAACTGGGCCAGAGGGGAAGTGAGGGAGTAGGGGGAGAATTAAGTGCCAGGAGTCAGAGAGAATATACATGATTACAGTAAGCAGGTTCAAGCATAGCAGTTACAGTCATCCTTCAATGGGTATGTGAGGAAAATTTACACAGAAAGTATAAATTTATATGGGGAATATACATTTGTACATCATGAATGACAATGAGCCATGGTAAAAAAAATATCCCTAACGCATAACACAGTATAATGGCACTGGATAGACACTGTTGCGCAGTAGGGCACATACCCACTCAGAAACAATTGACCTCAAAAGTACCTGAATCATACACAGCAATAACCATAGGTAATACTCATGTAGCAGAGAAATAGAAGATGTAGAAGTAGAAGAAATAGAAAAAGAAGATGAGAGAGGCTGAATTCCATCAACTGCATCTTCGTGCTTTGAGGATTAGCCATAGTAGGAACAAGGTTTAGGCTGCAATAGGTGTGCAGAGAGGGAGCACTCGAACATAGCTAGAGAGGAGAGGGAGAGTATAGATAGGGGAAATGCATTCCAAGTGGTGGGTGCAGAGTAAGCAAAGGATCACTTACCAATAGCCAGGTGGGGATAAGGACTAGTGAGCAGAGGGGTAGAGGATGACCTAAGTGAATGAGAAGAGGTTTTAAGTGTCAGTAGGTCACTCAGGTGGGTCGGGGGGGAGAAGAGGAAGGTAAGTTTGTAGATAAAGCAGAGGGAGGAGAACTGCACACATTGGTCATAGTCAGGCTGGCAAAGGGACTTTAATACCTCACAATGATGGTGACATGAGTTGACTCAAAGAGCAAATCATCCCACCCTGTAGTAAAGCAATTTCAGGCAGGACAGTATGGTAGACTTGGTGGTGAGCAGCATTATAGGAGTGCCATAGAATAGTATGGGGAGGAGGGAGAAAGTGGCAATCTTTTGACAGGAGACATGAGAGAAGAGGAGACGAAGACAGTAGAGCAATCTGAGTTTCTGATTACGTTTTTCTGTAGTCTGAGTTACATGATGCTCGAAGGAGAGGGAAGGGTCTAGTGGTATCCCCAAGTATTTGAAAGATTGCACTGATTCATGGGTTTCCCCTGTTGTAGACTGAATATGGAGTGAGCCAAGGGGAGGTCACTTTTCCACAGGGGTTGAAAAATAACATTGACTTGTTTTTTTGGTATTGAGGACTAGGTGATTTTGAAGGAACCATTTCTCAAGTGTATGGAAGTCAGTTTCCAAGTTATGGCTAAGCCATTTGGTATTGCAGGATGACTGGTATAAAACAACGTAATTTGCATAAAGGTGCACCTCTGACCCACCGGAATTCAGGAGTAGCTTGTTTATAAATAGAGAGAACAAAAGAGGTTCTAGGATTGATTCCTGTGATACACCATGTGTTATAGTATTAAATGATGAGAGGGTCCCAGACCATTAAACTCCTTGGGAGCAGCTGGATTAATAGTTATGGAACCAGATAAGTAATACTTGGTCCGAACCCAAAGAGTGTAGCTCATTCAACGAGATGTTATGGTTTACTAAGTCAAAGGCCTTAGTTCAAATCAAATTTTCAATCAATCAAATTTTTATTTCTAAAGCGCTTTTTCAGAGCCAAAGCGCATATACAATATAAAAACAGACATTTAATCAAAAAACATATAAAAATAAAAAGGCAGCAATAATAAAATTAAACATCATCCCCAAATGCCAGGCCAAATAAATATGCTTTTAATGAGGATTTAAAAGTCTCGGTGGACAGGCACTCTCTAATCCGACGAGGTAGAGAGTTCCAAAGGGTTGGGGCTGCAAAAGCAAAATCCCTAGCAGCTGATGTCTGAAGACAGACCCTGGGAACATCTAGCAATCCCTCATCGATGGAGTGGAGAGGACGGGGGGGCAGTAAGGCCGAAGGAGGTCTCGCAAGTAACCCGGTCCCTGTCCGTGTAGGGTCTTATAGGTCAGTAATGCGACCTTGAAGGTGATCCTCCATCGCACCGGCAGCCAGTGCAGTTCATGCAGCACAGGCATGACATGGCAAGTTCTTGACAACCCTGTCAACAACCTGGCCACATCGTTCTGCACCAGCTGCAGGCAATGGAGATCTACCCCCCGGTAACCCTAGGTATAGAGCATTGCAGTAATCAAGATGAGAGGATACAAAGATGTGAACCAATATAGGAAGGTCATCAGGCAGAACAAGGTGCTTTATCTGGGTGATGTTCCTCAGATGGTAAAATGAAGACTTGACAACTGCTGACACCTGTGTATTTAGCGTCAGTTCATTATCAAGCACAACACCCAGATTCTGCACCCGTTCAGAAGGTCTCAACTGGTTAACCCCTAACACAAGGCCAGACAGTTGCCCAGGAGTCAACTTCTCTACCTGCTGACCTGGGTACACCACCAACACCTCAGTCTTGTCCGAATTCCGTCTCAACCAGTTAGCACTCATCCAGTCTTGAATCTCAGTGAGGCAGTTGTTAAAGACCGAGATTGCGCTATTCTGTTTGGGTTCAAAGGACATGTAGAGCTGAGTATTATCTGCACAGCAGTGAAAACTCAGCCCATACCATATAATGTCTCCTAACAGCAACATGTACATCGTGAACAACATGGTGGACAGCATGGAACCCTGCAGCACCCCACAAGGCAGGGCGAAGGGGGCCAAAGAAAAAATTCCTGACACCACCCTCTGAGTCCTGCCTGTGAGGAATAAATGGAACCACCTGAGGACTGTCCCTGATGGTCCACAGAGTAGCCGCAGGTGTTCCAGCAACATCCCATGATCCATGGTGTCAAATGCTGCAGAAGATCAAGGAGGACCAAGATCAAATGACTGCTCTGATCCCTTGCTATTAGGAACTCATTAAGTACCTGAACTAATGCCATCTTGTACTATGCCTCTTCCTGAAACCGGACTGAAGAGGATCATAGACTTCATGGGTGGTAAGAAAGTTCTCAAGCTGCAACGTGACTACTGTATCTTCTCAATAACCTTGCCCAAAAAGGGCAGGTTAGAGACCGGTTTGTAGTTCGCAAGACAATCTGGGTCGCAGGAAGGTTTCTTTAAAAGGGGTGTCACCACAACATCCTTCAAGGGGACAGAAACACCCCTTGATCCAGCTAGCACCAGACTATCTCAGCAAGGATCGGTCTGATGGCATCCATACACCCCACAAGGAGGTGCATTGGACCAGGATCCAAACTACAGTAAGTCAGTCGCAAGCTCAGAACAATCTTCATGATATCCATGATCGCTGGCTGGTCAAAATCTGTCCAGACAGACCGGGTGCCTGTGCCCTCGCATCAACCCCTGCCGTACTCATTTGAACGAGTTAAGCAGATCTCCGACCTGATGGAAGACACTTTATCTGCAAAGAAATGAGTGAACTTATCACATTTAGATTGTGAAAAAGCAATCCGGCCCTGAAGGCAGGCTGGATTGCACAGCCTGTCCACGGTCCGAAAGAGCTGAGCTGGTCGATTCCTTGCTGCAGCAATCTCCCTTGACAGGAACTCTGCCTTCTTACAGGAGATTTCTGATTGATAGTTAGATCTACAAATATGGTCCCAGTGTAAAGGCATTTGTTGAATGAGCCTAGAATGTCTGAGGCTGCCTTGATGAGGGCAGTGAGGGTACTATCATTTTTTCTGAAACCATGCTGACAATTGGATTGGAGGTGATGACAGTCCAGGTAAGACTGAAGTTGGCTGAAAATTATTCGTTCTTGAATCTTTGCTAATGGGCAAATGATAGATATAGGTCTGAAGTTTTCAACTGCATATGTACCGCCCTTATGTAGTGGAACAACCATTGCAACTTTCCATTTAGCTGGCACACATCCAGTGATAAGAGATTTATCAGGTCACGGATGGGAGCAGCAAGGGCTGTAGTGCCTAAATTAAGAAAACGTGGTTCAAGGGAGTCAAAACCAGGGGCGTTGTCTTCCTTTAGTTTCGATAGTAGCTGCAAAACTTCTTTACGGGGTGCAAATTTGAGGTGAAACTCTGGGTGGGAAGGAAACTGCCTAAGAGGGAGGGATGTGGGGTCAAAAGTAGGATGGGGGCAAAGTGAGAGATATAGCTTGTGAGGTCCATGAAGAAGTGATTTAAACCATCCGCAATGGCTAGGGGGTCAGATAGGGTAGTACCAGCAGCTAGTAGTGTACTTGGGGATGGAGGGAAATTGCCTTTGATCAAAGTACTGACTTGCTTCCAGAACGCCTTTGGGTTACTGGGGTAGTCAGTTTGCAGTGAGCTGTAATATTTGCGCTTGGTGCTGTGGAGCTTACTCTTGCAGGAATGACAAAGTTGCCTGAAGGTCTGCCAATTGGAGGGGTTGCCACTTTTCTTAAAGTTTTTCCAAGCTGAGTCATGAAAGAGCATGAGATGTCTCAAATCCTTGCTTAGCCAGGGAGCTTTCAGACCTTTGGACCTCCTTTTTGTGAGTGGAGCATATCTATTTATCATAGTATTTAGTGTGGAGATAAAGTAATCTAAGGCCTGATTGACATCTGGTAGAGCTTTTATAGGCAGGGATCAACCTTAACTTTTTTTTGCACTAGCCAGCCGGACAAGTTAATTAAAAATTGCACTAGCCAGCAGATGGTTGCAGTAGCCCACAATAATAATGTTAAAATTTGGTTATACAGGAAAAATGCAAGCCAATAAATACTGATTATTGCATATTTATCCTGCTCCTACATTGCTTCCTGCCTCTGAAAAAAAAGACTGCAATACAATCCCATACAGTGTGTACCCCCACTGTTTTACCATGTGCCCCTTGCTTCCGCTTTCTTCACCCCCTCCACACCAAACCAGAGAATACCATAATAGCAAATATTCAATCAAGCAGTTCAAGCTCTGCACGCACAATAACCATCATCATCATGCACCACACCACAGTCCCACCCTGACCCGCAGGGCAATGAACAGAGTCAAGCACAGAAAGACACTCTCATCCCCCACCCTGTGATTAACCAAACCTGCACTTGTGGAAGTTTTCTTACACTGCAAAGTGGGCCAGCGGCAGTTCTTGGATTTCCTTGGAGAGAGTTAAACAAACACAGGAGGCTTGAGATGTAAGAAACTTAGACATATCTGTTTATTTATACCAGGCACAACAGTATTGATTTAAAGCAACTGCAATAATCAGGTGAAAATGTTGACCTATACATTTTATGCTATTTTAGATTGGCGCTTACCTCCTAACTTGTGATATACCTTTCTGCCCACAGTTTGAGTCTGCTTTAGTCCTTTTTGTCATGTTTGAAATAATGAAAGGAGCAGTCCTTTTAATATGGCTCAGAACAGGTCTTCATCAGTATACTCAGCTGTTTTGTCCATCAGTTGTTTAAATATCACTCATGTTGTGAGTAAAATAATGCATTATGCACCAGGCAGTTCTACTTGACCTTATGTAACAACAGATGTTCAAAAACAGCTGAGAATACTGATGAAAACCTGGTCTGAGCCATATTAAAAGGACCGCTCCTTTTGTTATTTCAAACATGAAAAAAGTACTACAGCAGACTCAAATTGTGAAAAGGATGGTTTCATATAAGTCAGGACACAGGAGGTAAGTGGCAGTGTAAAATAGCATTAAAAAGAATAGGTAAAAAATTTCACCTGATTCTTGCACTGCTGCTTTAACATGCTCTGCCCTAACAACAACAGATTTTTTCATAACAGTGTCTTTTTATCATTCAAAGGGGAAGCAGTATACAGGCATTTATTTATTTATTGACCCAGTAAGCCCACTGGGCCTAGAAGTCCCTTTTTCAGGGGCGACCGGGGTATACAGATGGTAAGCAACTGAAATTGAACCAGATTAAGCTGTTGGTGGTATTTTTAGTGAATGGGAGAAATTTGGCCAGGACACTGAGGAAATTCCCCTACTCTTTTTTGATAAGTGCCATGGGATCTTTAACATCCACCTGAACTACCACCAATCCAGGCAGATGGGACCTCAGTTTAATGTCTCATCCAAAAGACGGTACCTCAGAAGTGCAGCACCCCCCTCATGCTGCACTACAGTGTCAGTATTGGGATATTAACCCAAGTGCCAGATGTGGGAACTGAACCCACAGCCCTCTGATCTCCCAGCCTCAAAGGCGAGTGTGCTACCTACTGAGCCACTGACACTACAGGCATGATGCTGTATTACCTTTTTTTCTATATAGGATGATCTATGCACACCAGGAATACCTATTTTAACTTTTAAAATTCTATATTTTACTAAGGTTTTGCTTTGCACCATACATGCTCCAAAGCATTGTTTTAGGGATGAAATAACATGCTGGTGGTATAAGGGTGGTACTGCATGGAAGGCATTGGCTAGTGTGATCCATTAAGAGGAGCTTTGGACCCCTACACCAGTCAGTAATGACAGTTATGGGTCTATGGATGGCCACTTCAGAGTCTAGTTTGCAGTGGTGTACAGAGAAAGTATAGAGAGGACAGACCACCTGGTTGGGCATACCGTGTATACATCATAGCATTCTGTCACTGCAGTATTGGAAACAGACACTCAAAAGGTTGTGAAATGAGGCACACTGGTCTTAATATTGTGGGACAAATCAAAGACAAGTTCAGCAGACTGGAAGCTAGTGACTTAACCACTTTACCTTTGATCACAGCATGCACATTAGCTGAATGTCCAAACAATTGAGTGATAATGACTCACGTCAAGTCTTTTGTTGGATCCCCTCTTGAACTGTCAGATAATTGCAGCTCTTAATAAGCTGCTAATCACACCAGGCCACCTGGATCACTGAGGGAGATTAGCAAAAGGACTACAGTCTGCTAAAGCAGGGACTTTTTCAACTTCATTAACAGCCATGAAAAACCTGCACTCATCGAAACAGACAAGTAGATGGTTAGCTGCACTAGCCCTGGCCAATTTGCAGTAGGTTTAGGGCTAGTAAAACAATTGTAACCCCTTTGTTACCCGGGGTTACTAGAATCCCAATAAGACCTAGTGGTAGGCAGGGAAGGCAGCTTGTGAAACTCCAGTTAAATGGGTTTCACACTGTCTCACTCTGTCCTCAGTCACAGCTGAGACTAGAGGGATGACATCATTATAGAATTGTCACAGCTGCATGAGCCACAGTTGGAATCTTCAGCTCAGAGTAGTTCTAGAATCTTGGGAATTCAAAGTCAGTCTTCTGTTTGTCCTTAAGCAAGAAGGAAGCATTATTGTGCAGTGTGATTTCTCTCTCAGAGAAAAAGTCTTCAGTTTGTCCTTAAGCAAACAAGAAGGACCACAGTAGTTGTCTGTTCACCCCCCTCCCTCGGGGGGGGTGAGGAAAAGTTCTTTGTGGGTTCCAGGGGCTATCCCCTTCTCCCACCTTGGGAAGAAAGCTGCCTGTTTTAATTTAAGTTCAGTCTGTTCATGCATAACAGCAAAGGTTACATTTCTTTGCCTGTGGGACACCTGCAATGAATGGGTGAGTGTTCGGCCTCATTGGAAGGGGCAAACAACTTATTTTCTTCAGTTGGATTTCAAGTATTGGGGACTGCTATTGGGAGGACTATGTCAACTAGAACAAACAAATAGAGCAGTCAATTCAGTTTCAAGTTTCAAATGGTTTTATTGGGGACTGCTGTTTGGGAGGACTATATACACTAGGACGAACAAATAGAGCAGTCATCTGTTTAAAGTGTTAAAGTTCAGTAGAGGGAGTGCATCAGTTCATCCACCGTCAATCTACAGTTTTAAAGTCTAAAGTTCTGTGTGTCCAGAGAAATGGTCGGGTATGGGCTGTGGGAGCTGTAGGTGGATAGATCCCCATCTTTAGTAACCAGGTCCACCTCTACGGATTTCTTCTGTGTTTTTGCTACTTGCCTCATGCGCTTGGCCAGTGATGGGGTGGGTACCCAGACGTGGGTCGCAACTTGAAAATCTCTCTAGGAGTCGCAGACTCTAAGTGGTGTGGGGAGCCACAGGATGGGAACATACTCCTTGTTTGATGGGAGTTTCAAATTGGAAGTACAAAAACAAAATCTCTCTAGGAGTCGCAGACTTCAAGTGGTGTGGGGATCCACAGTTTGGGAGCCTCCTTGTTTGATGGGATGTCTTTCCAAGTAGAGTTTGGGTTCATTCTCCAATGGACCATCAGTCGAGTGGCCGGCATGGGAGCCGGGCCAGTCGGGCTGTGTATCCAATGCGCATGCAAAGTCCAGGCTGAGTGCCTGGTGGGTCCAAAGCCCGACAACTGTTGTAGTGTTCATTCTCCAATGGACCGCTGTGTTTAACCTCTAATCTGCATTACAGTTACGTAGCCCTGTGGGGGACCATACAGAGCTTTGTTTTATGTTCAGTGAGTTAATAAATAAAGCCATACTGAAAAATCCCAATCCTGGTTCTGGACATTACAGTTATTGCTTCCTGTAGTTGGATTTACTTGGGTGCCCCTGTGCAGAGTAGTCAAACCTAGGTCTCTTGTGCCAGGTAGCCTCATCCTTCCCCAACCCGTAGATACCCTATGTATATCCATGCTACAAATGTGGACACATAGATGCCTTACAAAAATGGGGCATAAAGGTGCTACAAAAATGGAGGCATCGCTGGGATTTGTTTGGGAAGGAAGGTGCTTGGGCAAGTAGGCTAGCGTTTTGGCTATCTGGCAGTCGGTAGCCCAAAAAAGTTGAAGCAATTTCTCTAGTGTGTGCTGTGTGCTGTGAATCTTGTGCTGCTGTTTAAAAAATGTCAACTGTTTACCAAGGAGCTGTAAAGCCAAAGTGTGTGTCCTTGTCCTGCATCAATATAGTTTACAGCATTTGTCAGTTTTAAAATAAAGTTCTGTGAAGGAAAGTGTGGAAAACTAGGGGTAGCAACAGAGAAATTATGCCCTGGACGTTGGAAATGCTTTCTGTGCAATACTAGAGACTGCAGAGTTAATGGCAATGTTACACAATTGAAATGGCTCCCGCCAGGAGTCAGTTTAAAAAAAAAAAAAAAAAAAAAAGTGCATCTTTTCAGTTTAAATTTGGCCTGCTCGACGATCGCCGTGAGGAGAGGAGCCCTCGTGAGGAAGAAGAGGCTCATTTGCATGGCGTCGTGTGGTTGGTCAGTTTGCCATTAGTCCCGCCCCTCAGCCAGCTCTTCAGAGTCTGCTTCAGCATTCGAGAGGGAGACAGAGAGTAGTGCGTGTACTGGCAGTGGAGGAGCATTTGTGAAGTGTTCAAAGCACTGTAAACAGTGAAAAGTGACTTTTCTAGTTCAAAATCGGGCTCAACCCGCTTATCGGTCGTGGGATCAGTGAAGTGTGTGATTAATACTACGATCGCGGAGACTGCCCGCCCGTTTGAAATCCGAGGCCTTCAAAAATCTGGCTGCAGGCCGTTTTCTTCCACCACAAGCAATCTGCTACCATAACAGTGAGTAAACGATTTAAAACTGCTCAAATCAGTGATTTTCAGTAATGCCATATAAAATGTGAGTGCAGCTGTATAGTCGCTTTGCAAGTAGCGATTGTGTGATATCCTGCTGGCAAGTGCAAGTCTGTAAAGCCATTAAATGTGTGCATAGCAATGAAAGTAGCCTCAGTTTAAAGTTTGCAGCCAGAGAGAGACTGTGGGTTGTAAAATAATTGCAACACTAGTAAAAGCAGGCAATCCTGTGCTGAAACCTGAAGTTTTAAAAGGGACTGTGATTAAATAAATGTTGCCAGCATGTAAAAAAGTCCAAGAAAAATCCTGTAAATGTGAGAACAGCCAGAAAAGAGCAAGTTGTGCAGTTTAAAATAAAAGTTAATGGTAGCTGATGTAAATCGGGTGCGCAGTGGCTTGACCCAGAGTCTGAATGTTGATGCACAAGTGCTGCCGCCATTACAGGGTGGGGTAGTAAAGTAAACACAGCAGCAGAGGAGCCATTTTAAAGCTATAGAGTGTGTTCATTTAAAGTGGGACTTTCAGTTACAGTGAACTTTTGTTTGTTTTTTTCTGCAGTTATGGCCTCAGGACCAGCTCATTACCCGGATCATGCCCGGGTTGCAGTAACAGCAGCAGTAAATAGATTGAGAGACATTGAAAATTGGTGCTATAGAGGGCAACTCCCTCCTGATGTGGCAATTCCTAATTATCCAGTGCGTGTATACCAGATGTGCTTTAGTGCTGGGAGGGATGTCTTCATGATTCCTCACTGTGCTGGTTGTCTACAAAAATATGGCTTGTATAAAGCGCCTCAAATTTGTTTGGCTCCCACATGGACACAACTTCAAGAATCTGCAGTTGGCAGCACACAGCATCAGGCGGAGCCTGTGGAGGAAGGTCCCCCGGGGGAGTGTGGTACAAAGTTAGAGAGTGCAGAATTAGAGACTGAATCTGAAGTTGAAGTTTTAGATGCTGGATCTCAGAAAGCAAGTTCAGATAAAGCATCAATAGACCCCTGGGTGGGAGAGCCTAGCCCAAGTCTCGAAGGTGAAGGTGAAGATGAGATGCGGGAGGCCGTTGAATGGGAGGTGTTGACCTCTGCTCCTAGTGATGAATGGATAGTCTTGGGGGTGAGAACTACTGCTCACTCCTGGGCTCAGATCCTCAGTGAAGAGGAAGATGAGGAGGAACCTAAATGGCCTTGTGAGACAGGAATGGGTACACAGCCTCAAGATCTTGCCTCAGAGGAATGTGTTCAAGAAGGTGGTGATGCCACTGCCCTGGCTTCACCAGAAGAAGAAGAAGTCAGGGATCCATTTTTAATTTCGTTGAGGATGCGAAGCTGGCAGAACCAGGACTGGCCACCCCCAAGCCAGGCCAGCGGTCTCAGATTGACCAAAGCAAGTAAAGAGGAGAGACTGGTTCATAGAAAGGCCAATGAAATCTTTGGTATGACCTTTCCTACCTTTCCTCGGAGAGTCTGGGAGGAGATTGAGAACTGCAGGAAATCCTGGATCTGGGATGAAGCAATGAAACATGTGCATCCTGGGGCTAACCAGCATGTAAAGAACAGACTGTTCCATGAAAAGTATACACAGTGGAAGAGAGGCAGGACACTGTTTATGGACAGAGTGAGAATAGTGGACTGAGAGGGATGCGAAGTCTCCCACTGTGTGAATTATGTGCGTCCAGACAGAGTAATAATTCAAGCCCCTGACCCCCTCTACTATTGGCCTCAGTGCAAGGACCTCCCAGTAATTAAGCCCCCGCCTACAAAATGGAGAGCCGAGCAGTGGTAGTCAATACTGCCACATCTACACTGTGAAGTAACCTTATTGAACTGCCAATCTGAATAAACAACAAATCAGGTGCTCCACATTCTTCAGTTCACAGTGTACTGCCCTAATCAATAACTATCTACTGCTACCACCAGATGACTTCAGATCCAGAGAGGACACCATCCCAGCTGTTTGCCTGTTCATCACCTGGTAATCGGATGACGCCGGACCAGCTGTTTCTTTTTTTTTGTTCCTGTTCTAAGGTTCCTTCTCCAGTTATGACATCAGTCCAGCTGTTTCCAGATGTGCACTCCTGTGGGTTCCCGGAAGATGTCCTCCCAGCTGTATCTGAAGAAATGCTGCCAGGGAGAGTTTTCGGAAGGGACCAGGTTTGCTTAGTTCGAATACTTCAAGAGGCTGGTGAGTCACAATCTTTTTTTATTCTATCTTTATGACATTGCAATACACACCTTACACTACAGACTTCAAACAGTGTGTGAACTGTCCGCAAAGACTCTCCCCTTCAGGATTATGGCCTTAAAAGACTATGTTCATGGGGCTCCGGCCCAGGAGAGACTCCTTAATGGACTGGCCTTCGGGCCTTGTAGTCACTAGTGGGACATTTATGGCATTCCATCCCCCCCAAAAGGTGTATTGTTATCAATGTCATTTCTGTACTTAATGTATATACTGTCTTTTCTACTTTTCTAAAAAAAAAAAATTTCTTTTTGGGATTGTTTAGTGTTCTGTTTTTCCTGTATGGTAAGGGTTGTTGCCATCCCTCTCAACCTCCTGCTGCATAAATCGGGGACAAAGCTTAAAAAAAAAAAAAAAAAATCAGGGACAGAGGACTAAAATCAGGGACACATCTTCAAAATTAGAGATATCCACCCAGAAAGCTGGTAGAATATGGGGCTTAGTACAAAATGCATTTTCTAAAGAAGAACAAGTCTGTAACTTTAATGCTTGACATTATTTTGTGCTTACAATCCCCACTGTTTAGCCACGGAAACACAAATTTTAGGAGGAACAGAGTAAAATTTTGAGGCAAAATCAGGGACATCCCTGAAAATCAGGGACAGTTGAGAGGTATGGTTGTTGCTGTTTTTGTCACTGTTGTTGTTTAGGTAGATCGTAATTGCAGATTAGGGTGTGTGTTTTGTTTTGGTTTTTTGTCTTTTCTTACAGGTGTTCCTGGAAGACAGAAGAGAAGAGAAGACAAGAAGAGGAGGAGGGGCTCATCGGAGTTCCTCGTTCAGTGCTTATGTGTAGAAATTAAAGTACTGTTTGTGTTCCTAATGTTGTAGTTGCAGGCTGCCCAAGGTCGGGGAGGTCCCTGGGTTTTGTTTTTGTTTGGGATGTTATGTTAGAGGCAGCTAGGTTTCCCCTAGAGGGTTAGGGGGGATGGACAGGCTGTGGCCCTGACCTGCAGTAGGGGCAGCAGTGCTGATCTATCAGGGCTATGCTCTGGACGGTTCTACCAGAACCACTAGGTGTCCGTAGTAAGTGGATAGAGTAGAGGCTGATATGTCAGCTGTAGGCCTCTAGGCCCTTAGTGTTGCCTACCTGTGCTCACACATGGTAGGAGGGGGCCCGATCACCCCCCCCGCAGGTAGCACATAGGGTGGGATGGCCTAAGGCCGGGTGCATAATGACTGGAGACAGTCATTTTCCTGGTCAAGGGCGAGTGTAACCCCTTTGTTACCTGGGGTTACTAGAATCCCAGTAAGACCTAGTGGTAGGCAGGGAAGGCAGCTTGTGAAACTCCAGTTAAATGGGTTTCACACTCTCACTCTGTCCTCAGTCACAGCTGAGACTAGAGGGATGACATCATTATAGAATTGTCACAGCTGCATGAGCCACAGTTGGAATCTTCAGCTCAGAGTAGTTCTAGAATCTTGGGAATTCAAAGTCAGTCTTCCATTTGTCCTTAAGCAAGAAGGAAGCATTATTGTGCAGTGTGATTTCTCTCAGAGAAAAGTCCTCAGTTTGTCCTTAAGCAAACAAGAAGGACAACAGTAGTTATCTGTTCACCCCCCTCCCTCGGGGGGGGGGGTGAGGAAAAGTTCTTTGTGGATTCCAGGGGCTATCCCCTTCTCCCACCTTGGGAAGAAAGCTGCCTGTTTTAATTTAAGTTCAGTCTGTTCATGTATAACAGCAAAGGTTACATTTCTTCGCCTGTGGGACACCTGCAACGAATGGGTGAGTATTCGGCCTCATTGGAAGGGGCAAACAACTTATTTTCTTCAGTAGGATTTCAAGTATTGGGGACTGCTATTGGGAGGACTATGTCAACTAGAACAAACAAATAGAGCAGTCAATTCAGTTTCAAGTTTCAAATGGTTTTATTGGGGACTGCTGTTTGGGAAGACTATATACACTAGGACGAACAAATAGAGCAGTCATCTGTTTAAAGTGTTAAAGTTCAGTAGAGGGGGTGCATCAGTTCATCCACCATCAATCTACAGTTTTAAAGTCTAAAGTTCTGTGTGTCCAGAGAAATGGCCGGGTATGGGCTGTGGGAGCTGGAGGTGGATAGATCCCCATCTTTAGTAACCAGGTCCACCTCTACGGATTTCTTCTGTGTTTTTGCTACTTGCCTCATGCACTTGGCCAGTGATGGGGTGGGTACCCAGACGTGGGTCGCAACTTGAAAATCTCTCTAGGAGTCGCAGACTCTAAGTGGTGTGGGGAGCCACAGTTTGGGAGCCTCCTTGTTTGATGGGATGTCTTTCCAAGTAGAGTTTGGGTTCATTCTCCAATGGACTGTCAGTCGAGTGGCCGGCATGTGAGCTGGGCCAGTCGGGCTGTGTATCCAATGCGCATGCAAAGTCCGGGCTGAGTGCCTGGTGGGTCCAAAGCCAGACAACTGTTGTAGTGTTCATTCTCCAATGGACCGCCGTGTTTAACCTCTAATCTGCATTACAGTTACGTAGCCCTGTGGGGGACCATACAGAGCTTTGTTTTATGTTCAGTGAGTTAATAAATAAAGCCACACTGAAAAATACCAATCCTGGTTCTGGACATTACAGTTATTGCTTCCTGTAGTTGGATTTACTTGGGTGCCCCTGTGCAAAGTAGTCAAACCTAGGTCTCTTGTGCCAGGTAGCCTCATCCTTCCCCGAACCCGTAGATACCCTATGTATATCCATGCTACAAATATGGACACATAGATGCCTTACAAAAATGGGGCATAAAGGTGCTACAAAAATGGACATATGGGTGCTACACAATGTTAAGGTCGAACCCTGTTTATAGGTCTCCAGTAGGTGGAGGAGCAGGAGGACAGAAAGCCTGGTAAGTCAAAGAGTGACATATTTCTAGATTCAGTAATTTTGGGGGGAGGGTTAGGACATTTATTACTCCATATGCAGAGAATTGGAGAATGATCGCTGATACAAACAGCGAGTACACTGACAGACTGCACCCAATGAGGGCAATTGGAAACTATCCAGTCCAATAAGGAGTGGTTACCTGATTTTGGTATTTAGCCTAGTAGGTTCAGATATACTGTATGTTGGGTTAGATTGGAGTCAGCTAAAATTGAATGAGCTTTGTTTTTGTTTTGGATCAACCAGTCAATGTTGAAATCACTGCAGAGTATGAGATTGTGGCTGGGGAGGTCAGAAATGGAAGATATGAGAGGGGGGGAGAATGTTATTAGGCTCTTTAGCGGGAAGGTAGATGCATCCTATGAGAAGTCTTGCGACGCATCCCAGTGATGAGGTAAGGAAGATGCATTTGGCTGGAGGAGGGATAGTGGAAGGATATGGGATAGACATAAAGGAATTCTGGAGGTCAGGGGTAAGGGGCAACAGACTTCTAGGAAAACATAAACTGAACTTACAAGCTCAAATGGGCAGACTGGGCGGGCCATAGGCCCTTATCTGCCGACACTGTCTATGTATCTATGTATCTATGGTAAGTTACTTCAGAAACTGCAGTGCTGGACCTGACATAAATGAGAATGCCAGCCCCTTTTTTACCTGACCCATCCCACCTGAAACAGGAGTATCCATCCAGGGCCACTTCATGCGGTATTATATTAGGCTTAAGATATGTCTCAGTAATGCCTAGCACGTCAAGGTTATGAAGTGTTACCCAGGCCTCTATCTCTGCCATTTTTGGGTACAGACTTTGGGCATTTATGTGGACAACCTTAAGGCCCTTGATGGATGGGCGAATAAGGACTAATGGGGTGGAAGAGGCATGCTGCAGATTAGTAGATCCAGGGTTCAGCTCAACCTCACCTGCCAAAATAAGCAGCATGAATAAGGGTATTAATTTAGTGAATATCCAATTGGGAGTCAGCCACGAGAGGTTGCGGGCATACCAAGACCCAAGGAAAATGGTTTCTTTCTTTGAGAGGGAAGGAATCGACAGGAGGCTAGGTAGGATATTGGGGTATTCCAATATTGGTGGTGGAGAAGGACCACTAGGAGTACAGGTGATTCCTAACACTACCGGTCTATTCAAAAGAAGAAGAGAAAATGTATAGTAGGGCTAAGAGAAATCCAGTGTGCTGCATGACAGGAAGGGGATGGGAGGTGAGGGTAAGAACAGTTTGTCAATAATTTCAATAATAAGGCAATATTTTTCTGAAAGTTGCAGGTTATATTATTATTTTTATTCAACTTATGATCACAACTGTAGCATGAAGACAGTCGAGGATAGCTGCAGTGCAGAGCCATCTAACGGGCATATTGGTATAAAGTGCCAATGGGAATTTAAGGAGACAGAATATGTCACACTCACATAATGCTCCATAGCTATATAACAAAGGGTGGGTGGGGAGAAGCCACGCAGTGGCGTCGGAAATTGTAGAGGACTCAATCAGCAAATGCTGTTCATGAATAAGCAGCTGTGCAGCTTTCGCTACTGTGGGAAGCGGCTGCTATGCATTAATTCAGTTCTTTCTTATTAAATAAAGATCTTTCATTCTGGCTGCTTTAAAATTAATAAATTTAGTTCTCTTTTCTGGATGCTTTAAAATTAACAGTTCAGTACATTCTTAAGCTGCTAGGCAGATTTCACTAATTTAAGTTAGCCAATTCATTGCTTTAAATTAGATTTTAAGTTACACATTAATTGTGGCTTCAAGAGAAGTTCACTGACCTATGCAACCAGTGTAGTGTTATGCTAGTACAACTGCGTTAGTTTGGTTTTGGCTGTTCGCACACTCTATTCCAGAGGAATTACCACCCTGTAGGGGTACAAAGGCAAGGAACCCTCAGAGAGGGATCCACACCTAGAGGTGCAACGGGATGGTTCCTATGGCTAAAGGTACCTTAGAAATCCCCCTAAGGAGAGAGTACTGTCACTGGAGGAGGAGGGGAGGATGGTGGGGCAAAGGAAAAATGCTTTACAGTGCGGCTTAGAGGAACTGCTTATATAGCTCAGGAAGTGGGAGTGGCTGGCTGCTTGGCCACCGAACTACAAGCAAGCCTTTCAATTCACTGACCTATGCAGCCAGTATAGTGTTATGCTTGTGCAACTGTGTTAGTTTAGTTTTGGCCATTCGCGCACTCTACTCCAGAGGAATAACCACCCTGTAGGGGTACCAAGGCAAGGAACCCTTGGAGAGGGTTCCACCCCTAGAGGTGCAATGGGACAGTTCCCATGGTTAAAGGTACCTTAGGAATACCCAAAAGAAATGTAGTATCATCCTCAAAAAGGAGGCAACATGAAGCATATGAGCAAGCAGTAACTGTGACATAGGAGAAGTAACTGTAACGTAGTAGTATAGAAGCATAGGCAGTTTGATAATGCAATGAGACGTTCAATTAGATAATGTAATGACTGCCCAGGTTTGCACAGCATGATACTGATGTTTGTTTTGAGATTAGGGGATCCCCTAAGGAGAGAGGGAACAGATGGACATCCTCCACCTCCATCCAACAGCGGAACCTAACTGAGCAACTAGGGTAAACAACTATGCTAACTAAGTGTTATGACCTGAGGCAATGGAGGAGAGAAAAATACCCTATGAGGAGGAAATCTCTGGGGATCCAAGGCCTAGGTCACCTTCCCTCAAGGCTTGGGATAGTTTAATTAGTGATGGCTCTGCAGCTGCAATTTGGAAAACCCAAGAAAAAGGAGGAAAATATTCCAATTTGGAGGAAGGTTCTCACTCAAACCCTCTAGCAGGAACACCGTGGAAGATTGCGAGAAAACTTTGCAAGAATACATGCATCCACGGCGCTGGAGGAGAGCAACAACTGCTGAGGCACTCACCTGGCCTACTTGCCCTAAATCAAACCAGGTAAACCAGAGGCAGTTGTAGGGAGAATGTGGTGAAGGTGCCTTGCTAGGGAAACCACTAAAGTCAATCGCTAACCATTATAGTGGAACACTAGATCCAAAGGAGATCGTCGTAACCACCCTTCACCGCTAGTCTTAATTTCTACACCAGGAGCTGCTGTTGCAAAGCAGGCAGCTAAAGCCAAGCCCAGGGTGAGGACATTCCCAGCTATGGGCCAGGTGAGAAGGATCCTACCCCAAGTTGGACACGCTTGAGATGCGGACTAAATGCAGAGCAAGACCGTCGGCTGCAGGAACCCTGTGCCAGAATAGAATGGCTGGCATGCCCCAGAAATTGATTGAGAGCTGAAGCTGGTGAGCTGAATGAGCATGGCATGCTGAGATCATAATGAGCATTGAGTGCTGAGACCTGTAAGGCTGAAAGAGGCTGAAGCCAAGGGGATGGCAGTAGGCATGAAGCAATGGGTTGTGTAAGCAAGGAGCAACGGTTGCCTAAGCAAGTGTGGACCTGCACAGAGGTTAGTAAGCAGTAGTAGTGATAGGTGGACCTGCATAAATACTGTGTAGCAATTAAACAGCACTGAATTGGGGGCAAGCCAGCCAGACATGAATAGCCAAATCAAGGTGACAAACTCTGAGGATTTTCGGCAGCGAAGACAGGATTTAGAACAGAATTAATTAGCCACATAGGCTACGACCCCCCCAAACACCTCCCAGTCCCTGCCATAGGACAAAACAGGGAAGCAATGGAAAGGCTGAGAACCACATGCAGATATAAAAGCTAATTTAATAGCTTCAGCAGGAGCTTCAGCTAACCTCAGAGTAAAACAAGGTACAATAGTAATGGGAGTAAACAAAGCAGCAGCAGGAAGCAAGTAGACCTGTACAGCAGTAGTAAAAACAAATGAGTACACTGAGTTGTAACTGCAAATAAAAGGAGACCTAATGCTCTTAAGCATTGTCAACAGGCAGTACAAGGAGACTGCTGCAATGTGGTAATTAGAACAAGCATGAGTAAGCTGTATAGCTAGGTTCAAGTAAATCTGAGTCAGGTGAAAGTAATAGAATATGCCACATGGACCAGCTATAGTTGAGCTGAAACACACAGGTCAGGTTTGCAGTTGCAGTGCAAGTAATATGAGAGTTGTGAGTAACTGAAAGCAAGCAGTATGAGCTCTGAAATAGCAGTATGCTAGGAGCTTAGAAAAGCCCCCCCCCCCAAAAAAAAAGGGAAGGAAGCACACACAGCCAAAAGCAAATACAAACCAGAAGTGGTAAAATTAACACAGAAGCCCAGCAGAGACCAGCAGGAGCAGCAAGGGGGGACAGGCCCCAGCCAGCCAGGGAGGCCCAACCTGCTCAGAGGACAAACCGACAGAGCCTTTGGCTGCAAAGAAAAAATGCTTCACAGTGAGGCTTAGAGGAACTTCTTATATAGCTCAGGAAGTGAGAGTGGCTGGCTGCTTGGCCACTGAACTACAGACAAGCCTTTCAATTGTAATAAAGTAGTACTGGCTTCAGAGGAGTGAGTTAATATAGATGGGATGAAGGCAGAGTCCCAAATGAGAGAGAGAGAGAGAGAGAGAGAGAGGGAGAGAGAGAGCTGTGACGTTTAAGCTCCTGGCCCAATGTCCTGCCCTCCAGGCAGTCCCTAGTGACTGGGGTCTGCCTGCCGCCCTTGTGATCTTAGCCAATAGCCCCTGGTGCCATTCAGTGCTTTGCAAAGTCACTTTGTTTTAATTTAAATTCTTCTGGTGGTCATCCCCTTGTTGTGGTGCTGCTGCCGACTCACTGCCTTGAGCTGGGGTGAAGTGTTAAGGAGGGAGGGGCAGCTGCAGTAGCTGTCACTGGTGCTGGTGGAGGGAGGTCTGCAGTGGTGCTGGAGGTGGTTCTGAAGGTGGGATCTCGATGCTCCACCCAATGCTCCTGCCATGCTGCTCTTCACTCTGTGACCATCGCTCGTCACCGATGAGGGACACATATTGTAACTTAGTTAAGAAAAAACAAATGGGGCTATACAGATCCCACATCCCTCCTTGATGCTGCCAAATGACGTTCACTGGACTTGCCAACACTGCAGGGGACTTCCTAGCTGGAGGAGGGGAACCCAGCCAAAGCCGACAAGACCAGCTTCAACCCTCCAGGTAAACATAGAAACATAGAATTTGATGGCAGATAAGGACCGCTTGGCCCACCCAGTCTGCCCATTTCCCTACCTAATGGATAAGTTGCAGATCTTAGTTAACCAGCAGCCTACTTCTTCCTACCCCCACCCCCTAGAATTGCCTTATGACTGTCCCATGCATGCTTGAATTCCACAACTGTTTTTGACTCCACAACCTCCTCTGGAAGGCCGTTCCATGCATCCACAACCCTCTCTGTGAAAAATACTTCCTTAAATTACCTCTGAGCAGCCTTCTATCTTCAAATTGTGCCCCTTGTTCTTGCACACCTCTTTTTGAAAGATGCTACCTCTTGGACTTTGTTGATTCCCTTGAGGTACTTGAAAGTTTCTATCATGTCCCCCTCCCTCCTTTCCTCGAGGCTATACATATTCAGCTCCTTAAGTCTCTCTTCATATGTCTTCCGGTGCAGACCCTGCACCATTTTAGTTGCCCTCCTCTGGACAGCCTCCATCCTGTCTATGTCTTTGCAGAGATTGGGTCTCCAGAACTGCACGCAGTACTCCAGATGGGGTCTCACCAACTGTCTGTACAGAGGGATAATAAACTTGTGGTTCTTCGCTCCCTGTCTACTGCTGCCTCACAGGTCTTGAGCTGCATCCTCTTTGTCTGCCTGACTTGACTCTCTAACCGTTGTGCTGACTGTTCTCTTCAGTGCTTGGGATTCCATTTCAAACCCTGAGTATAAGGCACCAGTGGTGCCTCAGTTTTGAAAAATGCCCACATGCTGGGCCGGTACAACAGTCCCAGTGCATGGCCTTTCTTTCCCTCACACTGCCTGCTTGGAGTAGTGGTCAAGAGAAGCAGGTAGCTGGCCAAAGAAGGAAGAAAAGTGGGAGAAAAAAATGTTTTAATCATAGCCCATGCTTTGGGTGGCAGGGCAAAAGGGAGCCTGATGCACCAAAAAGTGGGGGGGGGGTTGCTAACGCTGAGGCCCTATCTCAGGGCAAAGGGCCTGAACTGGACACTTGCACCTTTTCTTTCTCTCATGGCTCCATACTCCATCTCTTAGGATCCCTGACACATACCGCTCTCCCATAACTGTGTGTGTGTGTGTGTGTGTGTGTGTGTGTGTGTGGCGCAGAGTTAACTTACCAGAGCACCAACTCTGGGGCACTAAATTTGTTCAAAGCACTGCATATTGAATATCTACAGTATGTATGTATACATGTATGCTTTGTATGCATGTTTGTCTTTATGCAAAGGGCAATATGTTTTTGTTTATAATTTACCCATAGGAAGGAAAGGGGAAATTGTTTAACCAGGAAGGCACACTAAGCCAGAGCTTGTTTCAAGGTGCAACCTGAGAGCACCAGGAGGTTAAGTGACTTGCTCAGGGTAACGCAGCATGCAAGTGGAGGCTGATGGGATTCAAACCCAGGTTTGCAGCTCAGTGCCCTTAACCACTATGCTACACTACTGCCATAGTCAGGAATCCATTGTAAACCAGTTATCCAGGGTAACCACTTAAAGCAGCAGTGCAATGAAAAATGTTTTTCTAAAAATCTAGTTTCAGCTACGTTTTATAAACATATTAGCATATGTCAAATCTACTTTTTAAGGTACCTCCTATGCTGCACACCATGAACTTTATTTTTATTTTCTCAGTGCTAGCCCTTGCTAGGTCTGCAGTGCTATTTCTACTGTAAGTGAAATGTGGAGCCATCTTTTTTTCTTGAGCGTAAACTGAATTCAAGCATTTATAAAATACTCAAATGTTGGTGGAACTAGAAAATGTTATCATAAAAGTGAAAGATGCCTGGAATCTTAAATATAGGGATATATCTTTTGCCCACTTTCATTGTACTGCTACTTTAAGATATATTTTAACAAATACAGACATTTGTCTAGAAACTAAGTTATGTTTAAGAGTGTAACCTAAGCGTGCCATCTCATGTAAGGATAAATTATGCTGCTTTAGGGACTGACAGGGTCAGAACAGCCTCTGGCTGAAGAAACCATTCTTTTGACATTCATGGCTCTTTGAGCAGCTGTCCATTTTTGCATCTTCTGAGCTGTACTGAGCTGAATTGCTCATTTTTCTGAACAACCTTCGTGTGTACTGTTGTTGGAACAGCTACAGAATAGATTTCCTTTCTAGGTACCCTGGGTGGTAACCCATGAAGTGAGGCGCATAAGGGAAAGGCGCCATCCATTATGGCAACACCTTCCTCATACCAATCCTCATGGCGACGACAGGTAAGGGGCGACTGGATGAGGGTGGGCGAACAAGCAACAGGATATTCGCTATATGTATGCATGGGGAGAGAGCACGGCGTGGGCTGGGAGGGGTGGAGGCTGTAGGGGTGGCACTGCAGTTGTCGGTTGAGCTGCGGTGGGGATTGGGCAATGGCTGGGGTGGTTGAGTACTGGGTTCGGGTCCGGCGCTGGTGTGATTTTTATTGCACCCGGTCCCAACCTTCTTATTTTTATTACTTTCACCCCTGACATGCACCCCCACTGAGCTGAAAATCCTTAAGTAGGGTGGTGCCCCCACAGAAAGTTGTAAACATATGTCCTGGCGCCATTAACGGTGCGCCAGGGTTGTCAGAGTGCCGAAAATGTGTTCAGCACTCTGACTGAGCAATAATGGCGATCGCCATAGACCCAAGCTGGGTATATCTGATGTTCAAGGCATGGGTAGGATGGCCATGAAACATTCTTTACAGAATTAGTTTTTCTAAAGAATTTTAGGCATACAGATAAAACTGAGCTGAGCTTGTCATCATTTTGTCTGCATTTTCCCTTGAGAAGCATTTCAGATATTTTCGCATGCTCTGAACACTTAGTTTTTCTCTAGAGACAAGTATGGTAGCAAAGTATAGTATGATAGCTGCCATTTCAGACAATTTGTGGATTATGGAAATTATATGCTTCCTGCAGACATTTATTTATTATCCACCATAATTCTGAATCCTCTGTCTGCTGTAAAATTGTGCTATCCAACGAAGAATACATAGTGTTTTTTTTTTTTTTTTTAACATATAGGTTTTTTACAAATAGCAAATTTAAAAAATACTGGAAAGGCTAATTGAGCTGAATAGTCTTATTTACATGATGATTCAGTGAGGATCATAGATATTCCTCACTTTCTCTCTTTTTCTTTCTTGCTTTCCTTCCTTCCTTCCTTCCTCGAGCTAAGCACTCTTGTGCAAGGAAACATAGAAACATAGAAGTTGACGGCAGATAAGGACCGCAAGGCCCATCCAGTCTGCCCATTTCTTCTTCTACCTTATAAATGTGCCATCGGCCTTTGCTCTGTCAGTGACCTATCTATTCATAGTCATTTGTATTTTCCCTATGCCTATCCCATGCCTGTTTGAAGCCCTGCACTGTATTCATAGCCACCACTTCTTGTGGTAAGCCATTCCATGCATCTACCACCCTTTCTGTGAAAAAGAATTTCCTCACATTCCCCTTAATCGGCCTCCCTCTAATCTCATGCTGTGTCCTCTTGTCCTGCTATTTTCTTATATTTAAACATGTTAGACTCTTTCACCTTGTTTATGCCCTTAAGGTGTTTAAATGTCTCGATCATATCACCTCTCTCCCTCCTTTGCTCAAGGGTATACATATTGAGCTCGTTAATCTGTCCTCATATGTCTTCTGATGCAGTCCCTGCACCATTTTGGTTGCCCTTCTCTGGACTGCCTCAATTTGGTTAATGTCCTTGTGAAGGTGTGGCCTCAATACTGCACGAGTACTCAGATGGGGCCTAACCAATGTCTTGTACAGAGGATTATTACCTCCCTCTTACGACTTGTGATACCCCTACTAATACACCCTAACACCCCTTAGCCTTACCTACTGCTTTAGAGGTCTGCTTGGATGATTTAGGTCATCAGTGATGATGATGCCCAAGTCTCTTTCTTCCTTTGTGACTGCTAGCAACTCCTCCCAGCCTATAAAGTGGCTTCAGGGTTTCTCTTCCCTATGTGCATGATTTTGCACTTCTTTGCATTAAATCCCAGTTGCCACTCTTCTGACCATTTTGCTAGTTTATCCAGATCTCTTCTCATTCTGTCCACCCCATCTGGATCATCTACTCTGTTGCAGATCTTGGTGTCATCTGCAAACAGACAAGCCTTACCCTCTAGTCCATCTGCGGGGTCACTAATGAAGATGTTGAATAGGACTGGCCCCAGGACTGATCCCTGAGGTACCCCACTTGTGACTTGCATCTCTTCTGACTGTATACCATTTACCACCACTCTCTGTTTTCTGCCAGTCAACCAGTTTGCCACCCAGTTGACCAACTTCTGACCACCCGAGCCTACCCAGCTTATTTATCAATCTTCTATGTGGAACAGTGTCAAAAGCTTTGCTGAAGTCAAGGTGGCGACATCAACTGCTCCCCTTGGTCCACCACTCTGGTTGCCCAGTCAAAGAAATCTATGAGATTAGTTTGACAGGACCTTCCTTTGTAAACCCATGCTGTCTTGGATCCTGTGCCCTATGGATTCCAGGTGTTGCACTATCCTTTCCTTAAGGTGCCTCCATAATCTTGCACTACTGAGGTAAGACTGACTGGTCTGTAGTTCCCGCCTCCTCCCTGCTACCACTCTTGTGGGCGGGATCACATGAGCCCTTCTCCAGTCTTCTGGGACCTCTCCTGTGCTCAGAGACTCACTAAACAATTCTGCTAATGGCTCTGCTAGTTCCTCCTTTAGCTCCTTAAGTACCCTGGGATGTATGCCATCAGGTCCCATTGCCTTATCCACCCTGAGCTTAGCCAGCTCTTGTAGGACCCTTTCTTTTGTGAAGGGAGTAGTGCTCACCTCCCTCCCCCCTGTGTCCATGATGCTGAGCTGTGGGCCCTGCCCTACCTTCTCTTCAGTAAATACTGAGCAAAAGTATCTATTTAGGATGGATGCCTTTACAGGGTCCTCCTCCTACATGCTCCCTTTTCTCCATTAGCTAGCAATACCCCTCTGGACTTTCTCCTTTCACTAATGTATCTGTAGAAAGTCTTGTCACCTTCTTTACTGTTCGTGCTAGTGTTTCCTCAGTTTGGGACTTTGCCTGCCTTACTGCCTTACCTTCCCTTAGGGCAGTTTGGTATGCCTCCTATCTTCATCCGCTGTGTTCCCTTATATTTCCTGAAGGCCAGCCTTTTGGCTCTGACCTTTTCTGCTACTGTATTTGAGAACCAAAGTGGTTTCCTTCTTCTTTGCACTTCCTTTCTGTCTAACACAATGGGATGTTGCTTCAAGTATTGTATCCTTAATGCTTGCCCACTTTGCCTGTACCTCCTCACCTGTGTTTCTTTTTGCCAGGGCTAGCTTAACTCTGTTGGCCATCTTATCAAAGTCAGCTCCTCTGAAGTCCCATATTTTTGCCCTGGAATGGGATGATTTAGATGTAGTAGCCAAATTGAACCATACCATGTGATGGTCACTGGCCCCCAGGTGACCTTCTACCTGGAGATCTGTGATCCCTTCTTTGTTAGTCAGTACTAGATCTAGGATAGCCCTGTCTCTTGTGGGTTGCTGTACCAGTTGTTTGAGGCCCTCCCCCCCTGCAGGGAATCCACTATGAGTCTAGTTCTGGCAGATGTTCCTGCTGGAAGGTCACCAAAAGTAACACACAGAAGGCTGATCTGGTTTTGAAAGGGGGTGAGACAGGCTGTAAGGGTGAAAAGGAGGGCCTTTACTGAGTACAAGAGGAACATGGGTGAGGAAGCCTGGCAAAGTATTAGGCTGAGCTCAAAAAGGGCAGGGTGGCAGTTAGGAGGGCAAAGGAAACATAGAAGGCACAGTATTTGTCATCAGAAAAGGACAGCTTGGCCCACCCAGTCTGTTCAGATGGTCCATGTCTAATTTGTCTCTGCAGACCCTAGCTGGTCTCCGGCAACCCTACCTCCTCCCTGCTCATATCCTAATAGTCCCCTATGTCTGTCTCACACTGCTTGAAACTGCCTACTTGTTTTGCCTTCACCACTTCTGTTGACAGTCTATTCCAGTCATCTACCACTCTTTCAGAGAAGCAGTACTTCCTCACACCCCTTGTAAACTCTCCCACCAGCTTCATCGCATGCCCTCTGGTTCTGGCGCTCTTCCTCATTTGAAAGAAACTCCCCTCTTGCACCTTGTTCACCCCTGTGATGTATTTGTAGGTTTTTAGTTGAGATCCCTCAGCCTCTCCTCATAGGGCTTCTGGTGCAACCCCTGCATCATTTTAGTTGTCTTTCTCTGGACTGCATCCACCCTATCTACGCCCTTTCTGAGGTGCAGCCTCTAGAACTAGACACACTATTCCAGGTGCGGGTCTCACCAGAGAGCCGATATAGTGACAACACCACCTCCCATACCTTTCCCTATTCATTCCAGCATCCCACTGGCCCTATCCACTGCTTTGTCATACTGCCTTGTCACTTTGAGGTCATAAGATATGATAACCCCAAGGTCTCTTTCTTGCTTAGTACTGGACGGTACCTTCACCCCATCCTATACTCAGTTCTTCCATTCCTATGCCCTAGGTGCATGATTTTGTACTTCTTGGAATTGAACCCCCACTGCCATGATCTTAACCACTTATTGAGCTTCCCAAGATCTGTACACATTCGTTACACCTCTTCCTTATGGTCCACCCTATTACAGATTTTTAGTATCATCTGCATACAGCCATACCTCTCTTCCAAGTCATGTGCAATGTCCTTTATGAAGACATTAAAGAGGACTGGTCCCAATACTGAGCCTTGCAGCACCCAACTGATCACTCTGCCATCATTAGAGTGAGTGCCACTATTCACCACCCTCTGTTGCCTATCTGTTAACCAGTGTATTTTTTGTTTTTATAGAGCTCTTTGGCCCCCGTCACCTCCTCCTGCCAACTGGCGATGGGGACACACATGCATTTTACAGGCTTTCTCCACTGACCCCCCAACCCAAGGCTTTGCGAGTGTGTGGAGGCATGCCTCGCACCCTGTGGTGCCAGCTCAGCCCCTTCCATCTCCTGATACTTTGCCATCCCCTCTCCAAATACACTACCCACTGGACCTCCACCCAATGGGAGAGAACTATGGGGGAGCACCGGTATGCTCAATCCTGCTCTGCCCCCCCACGCTGGAACCCTGAAGACCCGAGGTAGTTCCCGAACCTGGTCCCTGGGTCCCTGTGAGGTAAGGCACCAGCGCCTCAACCTTCTGCACCACTGGGCCGCCACCTGTCAACCAGTTTCTAACCCAGATCACCACTTTGGCTGCCACCCCTAGGCTGCTCAATTTCTTAATCAGTCTTCTGGTGGCACAGTGTTGAAGGTCTTGCTAAAGACCAGATAGGCCATGTCCACTGCCCTCCTCTAATCTATTTCGCTGGTCTCCTAGTCAAAGAACTCAATTAGATTCATCAGGCATGACTCTTTCTCCCCCCCCCCCCAATGAATCCATGCTGCCTTTGGTTTTGCAGCCCACTGGATTCAAGATACTCTACCAGCCTTTCCTTTAACAGTGTTTCCAATAATTTCCCCATCACCGAGGTGACACTTACTGGCCTATAGTTACTAGCCTCTTCCCTGCTGCTGCCCTTATGTAGAGCGACCACGTCTGCTCTCCTTCAGTCCTCTGGAACCATGCCTGATTCTAGCGAGCTGTTGAATAAAGCCTTCATTAGTGCATTCAGCACCTCCCTGAGTTCTGTTAGTACTGTTGAATGCATCCCGTTCAGTCCCATAGCCGTATCCACTTTCAGAGTTGCAAGTCCCTTCAGGACTCTTTCCTCTGTAAATGGACTTGAGTCCACTTCCCCTCTCCCTTTGTTCTTGCTGCTCCCTGGTGGTCCATTCCCCCTCCCACCACTGTGAATACAGCAGAAAGTACCTGTTCAGGAAGTCTGCTTTTTATTGGTCCTTTTCTGTGCAGTCTCCCTCTGCCACCCTCTTTGTCATTACTTTCCCTCCCCTTGCTTTTCTTTTCTCACTTATATACCTGAAGAATATCTTATCCCCAGTTGCTACCCCTTTGGCTATCCTTTCCTCTGTCCGCACCTTTGCTCCTCTTACCATCTTACCTGCTTCCCTCTGTTTTACCTGGAACACCTTCATGTCTTCCTTCCTCTGTATTTCTTTACACCTACTGAATGCCACTCTTTCTTTCCTTCACCACTGTGGCCACTTCCCTACAGTACTATAACAGTCTCTTTTTTCCTATTGTTTTTACTCACTTCCTTCACACAGAGGTTGGTTGCCTTAATTATGCCCTCCCTTATTTTTTCTCACTGTTCCTATACCCCTACCTGGCAGTCCTTCTCTACTAGGCAGTTTCTGAGGCAGCCTCCTATTTTCATAAAATCCATCCTCCTAAAGTCCAGGACCCTTGTCCTCATGTGGTTTGCATCTTAATGTAAAATTACACTGTACTGTGATGACTGGTACCTAGGAGACTGCCCATTTTGATATCTGCAATGCTGTCCATGTTTGTAAGCACCTGGTCCCGCACTGCCCTGTCCCCTAGTGGGTTCATTGACTAGCTGCCTGAGAAAGGCCCCTTGTCAGGAACCAAGGGTGGCCCTGCTACTTGCTGAAACTGCAGCTGGAAGGCTCCAATCAACATCTGGCAGACTGAAGTCATCAACTAGCAGCACCCTCCCTCTTATTTGCCATCCTGATGATGTCCTCTCCAAGTAAGTTATCCAACTCCTCTCCTTGCGCTGGAGGTCTGTACACTCCCCTGTATGGATTGCGGCCACAGCACCTGTCTCCAGGATGACCCTCGTCACCTCTAGTCCTTCCTTTTCCTCTGGGTGCCCCTGCACTTCCATAGCCTTGATTTCCTTCCTCACATATAACTCTCCTCCCCTTTTCCCTTTCTGGCCTCTGCTGAACAGAGAGTAGCCTGGCATGGCCACATCTCATTCATGGCTGTCAGTTCACCATGATTCCATTATGGCCACCAAATCAAGGCTAGTCTACTCCATTATGGCCTCCAAGTCTGGAATTTCTTTCCCAGACTCCTTGTATTAGTGCACACATGGCTCTCCATACTTTACTCCACCATTGCCAGCCTCCATGCTTCCTCTCACACCTGTACCATTTTCTGAAGCTCCCCGACCCCCTTCTTTCCTTGTTACCCTCTCCAATATCTCCCTCCTTTTTCTCCTCTCTTCTTGCTATCCTGCTTTAACCCCCTCGTCCTCCACCTTGTCTCCACCCAATCTTACTGTGCCCTGCCTGGGGGAGCTTTCTCCCCCTGGCCCTCCCTCCCTCCTTGTTGTTTCATCATCTGGGAGTAGGCAGTATTTGCCCCCTTTGGTACTGTAACCTCCCTACCCACATGACTAGTTTAAATGCTAATCCATGTATCATTTGAACCTCCCACTAAGGATTGGGGTCTGCCTTAGAAACATAGAAACATAGAAAAATAGACTTTGATGGCAGATAAGGACCACTAGGCCCATCTAGTCTGCCCATTTCCCTACCTACAGGATAGGCCACAGATCCTAGTTAACCAACAGCCTATTTCTTCCTACCCCCCACAAGAATTGCCTTATGTCTGTCCCATGCATTCTTGAATTCTCCCACAGTTTTAGACCCCACAACCTCCTCAGGAAGGCTGTTCCATGCATCCACTACCCTCTCTGTGAAATAATACTTCCTCACATTGCCCCTGAACTGGCCTCCTTCTATCTTTAAATTGTGTCCCCTTGTTCTTGCAAGTCTCTTTTTCTGAAAGATGCTACCCTCTTGGACTTTGTTGATTCCACTGAGGTACTTAAAAGTTTCTATCATGTCCCCCCTCTCCCTTCTTTCCTCAAGGGTGTAGATATTAAGCTCCTTTAATCTCTCCTCATATGGCTTCTCTTGCAGACCCTGCACCATTTTAGTTGTCCTCCTCTGGACAGCCTCTATCCTGTCTATGCCCTTGCGGAGATGGGGTCTCCAGAACTGGACACAGTACTCCAGATGGGGTCTCACCAACTGTCTGTACAGAGGGATAACAACTTCCTGTTTTCTGCTGATGATGCCTCTCCCTATACATCCCAGTATACCCCAGCCCTCCCTACTGCCTTCTCACATTGCTTGCTAACCTTAAGGTCATCTGATATGATTACCCCCAGGTCCCTTTCCTTTTTTGTTGTTGTTACTACCTCCCCACCCATTGTGTATTCTTCCCCTTGGTTCTTGTTTCCCAGGTGCATCATTTTGCACTTCTTTGCATTGAATCCCTAGCTGCCATACTTCTGACCATACCTCCAACCTTGCCAGAGTCCCTTTTCATCCTTTCACGCCTCCTTGTGTATCAACCCTGTTGCAGATCTTTGTGTCATCTGCAAAAGGCATACTTTTCCTTCCAGTCCCTCTGCAATGTCACTGATGAGGACATTAAAAGGACTGGACCAATCTGAACCCTGCGGTACCCACTAGTAACCCCCTTTCTTCAGAGTGGACTCCATTTACAATTTCCTTCTGTGTCCTGTTGTCCAGCCAATGTTTTACCCAGGCTACCACCCTGGGTCCCACTCCCAGGCTGGTTAATTTGACTATTAATCTTTGTGTGGGACTGTGTCAAATGCCTTGCTAAAGTCTAGGTAGGCCATGTCCACAGCCCTCCCTGGTCTACTACTTTGGTCACCCAGTCAAAGAAATCTATTAGATTTGTCTGACATGACCTTCCGCTGTGAACCCATGCTGCCTTGGGTCCTGTGCTCCACTGGCCTCTAGGTACTCAACTATTCTTTCCTTCAAGTGACTCCCATCACTTTCCCTACCACAGAGGTCAGACTGACAGGTCTGTAGTTTCCTGCCTCTGTCTTGGTCCCACCTTTTGTGAAGGGAATCACATCCACCTTCCTCCAGTCCTCAGGTACCACACCATCCTCCCATGATTTATTAAAAGAGTAGCCAGTGGTTTCACTAGTTCCTCCTTAATTCTTTTAGAATTCTGAGGTGAATTCCATCAGGACCCATTGCTTTGTCCACCTTCAGTTTTAGGAGTTCTTGCAGAACCCTTTCTTCTGTGAAAGGACTGGGATCGGCCCCCCATCAAGAATGCTTCTGTTAATTGGATTAGGCACTTCCCCCTCCTCTTTTGTGAATACTGAGCAGAAATATTCGTTCAGTATTCCTGCTTTTTCACTGTCCCCATCTGCCCACCCACCGTTCATTCTATTCAGCCTCACTATCCCTCCCTTTGTCTTTCTACGCTTGCTGATGTACCTATAAAAGGTTTTATCCCCCTTCTTAACTGAGTTGGCTATCTTTTCCTCAGTTTGGGCCTTTGCTACTCTGACTTCCCTCCCTGCTTCCTTCTGCCTTAACTGGTACAGCTCTGTCCTGCTCCTTCTGTGTTTCCTTATACTTCCGAGATACTATCTTTTCTTCCTGACTTTCACAGCCACCTCTTTTGAGAACCATAGTGGCTTTTCTTTTATTTTGATTTGTTTATTTGCTTCACACAAAGACTTGTTGCCTCTGTGATGGCAGTTTTGATAATTCCCCATTGTTGCTCCACACCTCCTTCTAGCCTGTTTGCCAGTGCTTTTCTGAGGCACTCTCCCATCTTGCCAAAGTCAGCCCTCCTAAAGTCCAGGTACCCTCATTTCTGTATGGCTTGACTCTGTAGCTGAGTTTAACGTGAGCCACACTGTTTGATGGTCACTTGTCCCCAGATGGCAACCCACTTCTGGATCTGAGATCCTCTCACTGCCCCCGTTTGAGAGTACGAGGTCTAAGATTGCTCCCTCATGAGTGGGTTCTGAAACTAGCTGTCTAATGCCTGCCACCTGTAGGGCATCAAGAATGGCCCTGCTCTTGGATGTGGCTGCAGCAAATGTGCTCCAGTTAACATCTGGCATATTCAGGTCTCCCATCAACAGTATCTCTCCTTCCTCTGCCATTCTAAGAATGCCTTCTATCATATCCTTGTCCATTTCTTCCCCTGACATGGGGGTCTGTACACAACCCCTGTGCGGATTGTGGTGCCCTTTCCAGTCTCCAAGGTGACCCACAGTGCCTCCTCTCCTCCCTGTTTACTCTTTTGTTCAGTTGCTTTTATCCTTCCTTTACATAGAGAGCTACTCCTCCCTTCTCCCTGCCTGTCTCTCCTGTGAGGTTATGTACCCTGGTATGTTAACATCCCAGTCATGGTTCTCTGTGTACCATGTTTCTGTGACTGCTCTGGTATCCAGGCATCTCTTCCATTAAGGCCATCAGCTCAGGAGCTTGTTGCCCAGACTACGGGCATTGGTACTCATTACCCTCCATTTCCTGATGGCCTTACTCCCTTTTGCCCCATCCCTGTCCTTCTTGCGTTGTCACTTTCTCCATTTACCCCTGCCCTTCTCCCTATCGACACCTCTATGTTGGTGTTTGCTGCACTTACTACCGTGATTATTTGGGGGCTAGGATTTTCCTGCTCCTTTCCAGTGCCTCCCCCCTTGGCTAGTTTAAAAGCTTGCCAATGAAGCATTTAAACCTATCACCTAGGATCCTGGTTCCCCTCCTGGACAGATGCAGCCCATCATGCCAGTATAGGCTCGCATCACTCAGGTGAACCCAGTCCCCAATGAAGCCAAATCCTGAGCTCCACACCAGTTTTTCAACCACTGATTGAATCCCATGTGCGGAACACCTAGTCTCTCCTATGCCACAGATGGGCAGCACCTCCGAGAAGGTTACCATGCATGCTACTTGACTAAGGCCCCTTCCCAATTCCACAAACTCTTCCTGCACTTCTCTAATCCCTTTCTTAGCCAGGTCATTTGTCCCTAGGTGGACAATGACATCCAGCTCCCTCCCTGTGCAGCTGCTCCGGCAATCCTGAGGTTCAGCTCCCTGTCCCTCAAGCCATAGCGCCAGGCAGGCACCACCTCCCTCTCCCTTCCTCCCCAGTTCTACCTTCCCTAACAATGGAGTCCCCACCAGGAGTTGTTTTGTTCCCCTGCAGGGTCCTCTGCCACCCTCCTGTGGGTCTCCTTTGTGGAGGTTCCAACATCCTCCTTGGTCTCACTGTGGGTGCCTCCATAGAGGAACCACACTTTGCCAGAATGGCATAGGGTGTGGAGCTACAGCTGGAGGGATGTGCCTCTGTTCCACCACCCTCACCCTCCCTGAGCCACTGTGGTCCAACCGCTCCTCTTTCTTGGCAACCTCTGAGGCAGCGGCAGTGGCACTGGTGGTCCCTGGATGGAAGAGGAGGTCCCACAAATCCTGGCCAACTCAGCCTGGAGATGAGCAACCTCCTCCCTCAGCCCAGAGAGGTGCCTGCAGATGGGACAACACCGCATCCTCCAGAACATCTCCCGGAAGACTGCTGCTCCACAGCCACTGCACTGCACCACTCCAATCATGTCTTATTTCTGGCCCCTTAACTGTTTGCAATCCTTACTCTTTCCTCTGTTTTTTTTTTCCCTCTCTCTCCTTACTTTCTGCCTGTGTGCCCTTTAAGCTCCTGATTGTCCTGTTCTGAGACAAGAATATCCTATATTTCTCAGTAGACCACTTACTTGCTCAGAGGCAGACCTCCAGCAGCTAGAGGGGGCCGGAGAGCTACTCTTGCCCTTCTAGGATGGTGGGTCCTTGGTGGTTCTGTGATCACTCACTTCCTGCCCCTAAACAGGAAGTTCCTGTTGTCAGTCAAATCCTGTGCCTATAAAAATAGAACTAGCTTTGGGTGGAGGGAGGAAAGGAGGGCAATATAGTCCCAGCAGAAGTTCAGTCACACAGCAGTCCTTTCTCCTGGTGTCTTCTGCCAAGCTATTAGCTGAAACTTTCTAAGGCAGTCTTTAAATGTAGCTTCCTTCTAGCTAAGCCACTCCCCCTACTTACCAGATCTTTCTACAAGTAATTTAAACCTCACAGCAGTTAAGTCCTTTCAGTCACCTGAGATTTACACCTAGATAACTCTTTAGATACTCATTCAGTTCAGTTAACCCAAACACACACTTTTTTTTTGTATGTTAGTTTTTTTTACCCTAAATTAAAGGTCCAAATACAAAAGTTCTTCTACTTTAGTCCCAGCAGAGTTCAGTCACACAGCAGTCCTTTCTCCTGGTGTCTTCTGCCAAGCTATTAGTGCCTTATGGAAGGATGCAGGCTGTCTCCTCTATAGAGGCCTATATCCTCCCAGGCTGGTCCTCTGGACCATGTTCTCCTTTTCCTCCATGCACCATGCCTTCAACCAATTGTTAAAAACTGTGGTGTGGAGTGCCCTTTACTCTCCTCGGCCATGCACAGGTAACACTTCAGCAAATGCCACTGTGCATTCTACCTGCTTCAGACTGCTCCCCAGCTCTCTGAAATTACCCCGCACTGCTGCTGCCATATCCCTTACCAATGCATTTGTCCCTAGGTGGACAATAACATCTAGCTCCTGCCCCTCTCCTGCTGCCCTAGTGATTCTCTGGATTTACTTTTTGTCCCTCCAAGAAGAAGCACCAAGGAGGCACTTCACCTCCCTCCCTCTCTCTTCCTCAACCCTCTCTCAAGTCTATCCTGATAATGATAGAATCCCCACCAACAGCTGCTTCCTTCTTGGCTGTGGACCTGTTCCTCCTTTCTTGATCCTTCCCCTTCTAAGGCCCCCCCACTTCCTCCCTTCCCACTGCTGTGGGTGGCTCCTCCCAGCTGCCCTGGCCCATCAGTATGGCAATGGAACTGTGGAGTGGTAAAGGCTGAGGAGTGTATTCCCTTCTAGCCACCCTCACCATCCCGGACCCCACTGAGGTCCAACTGCTCTGCCTCTGCTTAGGAATTCTCTGGGGGAGAGGTGGCAGACTTGGTAGCCCCTGGATGGGGCAAAAGTTTCTCTGCACCATTGCCAGTTTGGCCCAGTGTCCAACAACCTTTGCCGTCAACCCAGAGAGGTGCGTGTAACTGGGGCAGCACTTCAGTCTCTAGAATGTGTCCCAAAAGACTGTGGCTCCACACCCGTTGCGCTGCACCACTCCCATGCTCTTTCCTCTCTTAACCTTTTTGTCTATTGTCTGTTGTTAGCCCACTACCTATACCTACTTAACCTTAAGCAAGGCCCCTGAAATTCTGCGGTTGCGGAATTTGCCGCAGAATTTGCATCATGCTGCAGAATATATATATAGTGCCACAGAATTCATTGTTTTTGTGAATTTTCATATAAATATACTGTTTTTCCATAGTGTCAGGCTTTCTTTCCCACCTCGTTTATCCTGAAGCCCCTCTTCTATGCTCAGCATATGATGTCATCGATGACATCACATCATATTTAGCCAATGACAGGACTGCATTCTGCCAGAGAAATGAATAAATCATGCCACAGAAATCAGAAAATGCTGCCGCAGAAGTCAAGGAGCCCTGCCACAGAAATCAGAAAATTCTGCTGCAGAACACCAGAGGCCCAGGCCTTAAGATGTCTATTCCGGTATATCCATGCACAGTACTGTGGTATTCCCTACTTTCATCAGGTGTTCCTCATTTAGAGTCTCCTGTGGAATGCAGACTATTTTGGACACTTGCATATCCTTTAGAGAGACACACTGGGCAAAGGAGTATTTTATAGTGCTGTTTTTAGAAGGTCCTAATCCTCTGGCAGCTCCACCACAATAACACACCTGATTCAGAGGGCTTTCTTAATCTACTCGCCCTCAAGATTAATTTCCTGAGCTAACTTCCCCACACTACCTGTTACAAATTTAAAGACAAGTCTCAAAGTGCCCCAAACACTAAGAATCTCTTTCCTATCCACTTACTCTGCTACTTTAAGTATGGAGAGAAATATAAATATATAGACATATATCTCTAGGTTAAAGCTGGTTATTACTCTCCTCTGTGTCAACAATTCCTGCACTTCCGGGGATTGCTGATTTTATATCATGTTATGTTTATTTTTCTTTTTTCATGGATTATTTTTCATGCTATTTTTGACTGGAATTTGCAAAGTTTGGTGAACGCTAAAAATGACAACTTTGCCCTGTCCTACATAGAATTTGCTTTACAAAGCCAACCTGTTCATTTATTTGCTTGTCTATTTATTTGTTGTTTCTACAACAGTATACTCTCATTTAGGTGAATCACATGGTTTGCAAGAGGATCATGGGGCAAGCTGAAACAGCAACAATTGTTACAGTACAGTACATGTCAATGTACAGTTAAATTATATTTAATCTAGTCAATGCAATATAATTTTTTATTGATTGAACATATTGTAATCATTACAAATTCAGTTAAAATATTGAAATATTGCACATGCATAAAACTGTTTACACTATCAACAGCTGAATTCACACAATACAAATAGGTAACATTGTGTATTAGAATTTATACAATAGGGGTGAGGTGATATTTAATGTAATAAAAACATGTATTCTCACCACTGTTGGATAAATCCTGCATGACATAAGCACTGTGATAATATCTGACATTTATACACATAGGCCCAGATATTCAAAAGGGTTGCGCATGACGCAACAGTGTTGCGCCATCAACCCACTAATTCACCCGGCGTGATATTCAAGCGGGGATTGTGCCTGGCACAAATCCCGCTGGAGCGCATCAGTAATGTATGTGGTGCAGGTGGGGGGGGTGTGCCCACACATACTCCGCACATCCCAATATTCAGCCCGGGATGCGCTGAGTCCACAAGCGCAACCCCTACTTGTGCCGCACACAGGTGAGCCAAAACAAAAAGGAACAACTGCTGGCCACCCACAGGTGAGCTGCCATATTGCAGGGTGCAACACAGCAGCTGCCACCTGTGGGTGGCCACCCAAGCTCCAGCTGCACCTCCGTGGTGGCACCCCCCATGCCCGATTGCAGGCATCTGCTTAAAAAAATCATGTCCTATCTCCCTGGTGGTCCAGTGGACTGCTGTCAGCCTGATCGCGGGCATTAGTAATAAGAAATAATCATCCTATATCCCTGGTGGTCCAGTGGACCACTCGCAGCCCGATCACGGGCTTAAGTATAGTAAAATAAAGTCCAGTATCCCTGGTGGTCCAGTGGACTGGTCGCAGCCCGATTGCGGGCATTTGTATGAGAAATATGAAGTCCAATATCCCTGGTGGTCCAGTAGACCACTCGCAGCCTGATCGCAGGCTTAGGTATAAATAAAGAAAGTCCAATATCCCTGGTGGTCCAGTGGACCGCTGTCAGCTCGATCATGGGCGTTTGTATAATAAATTTACGTCCAATATCCCTGGTGGTCCAGTGAACCTCCTCCCTCCCTCCCTCTCCACCCGCCGACTGAGCCCCGCCGCTCCCAGTCAGTGGCGGGCGGCAGCACCACCCACCTGCCGCCCCAATGCTGCGCCGACTGACACCGTAGGTAGGTAGGGCTGTATGCCCGATGGTCCACGAGCGTGATCCATAGGGCGTGCAGCCCGTACTGTTAAACATTCCAGATATGTGAATGGATCCATTCACATATCTGGAATAATAATATGGTAGGAGCTGCATGCCCATTGGCTCATGCTGTGGACCAATGGGCATACAGCCCTACCTACGGTGTCAGTCGGTGGTGGTGGGGCAGCAGGCGGGTGTGGTACAGCCGCCCGCCACTGACCGGGGAGCGGGGGGCTCAGTGGGCGGTGGAAGGGGTTCTGCTGGACCACCAGGGATATTGATTTAAATTTATTATACAAATGCCCACGATCGGGCTGACAATGGTCCACTGGACCACCAGGGATATTGGACTTGATATTTCTCATACCAATGCCCGTGATCGGGCTGTGAGCGGTCCACTGGACTACCAGGGATATAAGATGTGATTCATTTCTACTTCAGCCTGCGATTGGGCTGTGGGGCATATTGCCGCACTGTGCAGGGGGCGTTGGTCCCCGACAGCTGCTGCCTGGCAGGGCGCCAGGTGCAAGTCGCCGGGGATCGGTGCGCCTGCATGCAAGTTGGGCCATAATGACATGCAAATGGCCCCATTTGTGCCTTGCATACATTATGGCCCCATTTGCATGTGCACTTTTGAATATCGCAGTTGTTGTGCATAGCGCAACGGAACTTGCGCTAGTGCATCCCCCTGCTCCACTCTGGCCACTTGCGCTGGCACAATGCCACTGCGCCATGCACACTTCAGGTGGCCAGGGTGCGATATTCAATGATGTTGTGCCATGGCACAGCTCCGTTGAATATCGCCCAGTCAATGCCCCTGCGCAGCCAAGTTGCACTGCGCTCAGGCTTGCGCCACAGCCTGGTGAAGTTTGAATATCTGGGCCATAGTGCATATATCAGCAGGTGATCTTATCACATTGCTTATGTAGCAGTACTGTCAGTGGAAACTACCTGCCTAACCAGACTTCTTTTCAGACCAAACCACATATAATAAAAATCACCTGGAGCAGAGGTGATACTGAGAACAACCCACAAAGTATTCGTGCTGATTCTGACAGTGCATACAGTAGACACTGAGACAGAACGCTGTGGAGAGCTACAAAAAAAGAAGGGGGGAAAAAGTGACTAGGAATGCCGTGGAGAGCTACCAAAAAAGAAAAATGCAAGCAAATAGATTAAAAATCATGCAGCAGGAAAAACATGACTTAAACACATGCACCAGAGAACCGCAACTGGTGTTCACCCCAAAGTGAAAGTACCTGACACACGGCTCTGGTGAAGTAAACTGGAGTGAAGTGTAAAAAGGAAAAGCAAAACACTGTAATAGTCACTACATACCACAACAAAGAAATGTAATAAACTTCCAATAAAGTCATAACAATATGTCAAAACATAACATAAATCCCATTTACCGCAAACCCCTCTGAAGCCACCGACATAATAAAATCCCACCCACTCTCAAAAACAAACCAATGACAACAAGAAAGCTACCAATAACAATGGACGCACATAAACAACCAATCACAGGACAGAAACTCAATCCATTCATGCAAGAAACCAATAGAAAACCACAACATCTACTCATTCACAAAAACAAAACTGAATGTATTAATGCAGACAAATAACTCAAGTGGAGCAGAACCACCCCCAAAAAAAAAAAAAAAAAAACACAGCAGAAAAACATATTAACAAGTGTACATCAGTACATCAGTAAATCAGTAAAACTAATACCAACAGCACACTAAATACTGAAGCCCTATTGTATATATTGAATATGTGATGGGCAGGAGTGGATATTGGCAGATATCTACAGTAAACTTGTGGAGAGAGACCTCGGGTTACAAATCACTTGTGGCTCTGCTGAGCTCCACCACTCATGTAGTAACCAGAGGTCACTCTCCACTCATTCAGATATCTGACATATCCCACTCCTGCCCATCATGTATCCCCTATATATTTTTTTACTCTTTGCCTTTTCATACTAGATAGTTCCAAATATATTGATAACTGCCCAGCAGTTTCTGGACTATAATCACTAAGCTGTGTAATTAATAGTTAATCAGGAGGCAGATATAATTTTCTCAATATATTCACTAATAATGTTCCTCTTTCATTAAAGCAATAGTGTGTGTCAAGCTACAAAAAAAAATGTCATATCAGGTTTTATTCAAGAATGTATTTCTGAGATCCTTAAATGCATCATCAGTGCATTTTAAATTTTCTCAGATAATTTTAAAACAGCTTTCATAGCTAATTTTGTAAACATGACTCAAGTCATTAAAGATGGCAGCCACTTGCATGTTTAGCAATTTCTTCCACTGAAGTTACCTGTTAAATGTACATACTAGATCCGTACTGTGGATGTATTAAGATGGTGCTACTACATGTTTCTGATAGTGTGTAAATAGCACTACACTACCAAGATATTTAATTTTTCATGGAGGCATGGCACAGAAACAGGAACTTTTAAAACCTCAACATACAGTATCTTCATTCGGGAATGAAAGATAATAGAAAGAAAATGGGTATATTGACATATTTTACAGAAAACATTATTACTGAGAAAAACTACATGGTGACCACCTATTATTGCTGCTTTCATTACAGTTTACAAAATAACATCATATGCAGAGTATCTTCCTCCTTGCATAACCCTCATGGACATTTTGGGTCTATTTGTTTATCCCTATAGAACTTTGCTAAGAATCAATTACTATCAAAAGTTTGAAAATTACATATTGTCATTAAAGGTAGTCAGTGAAAGGCTGTCAAAGGCAAACATGGAACTGCGGATTGCTGAGGGAGTAAAAGGTGGTGAAAATAGTTTTTCAGGTACATAGGGGAAAACAAGAAGGGGATTGTTAGGCTAGCTGGGGAGGGAAGGTAGTGGAGGATGACAAACAAAAGGCAAGTGCACTAAATAATTACTTCTGCTCGGTATTCATGGTAGAGGACAATGATTATTTGCCAGAAAGGTGTACCAAGGCCACCATAAGGGGAGTTCAGAAGATGGGCAGGGCACTGATCTCAGTGGATAGGATACAAAAGGAACTAGAAGCTTTCAGGGTAGACACAGCAGCAAGCCCAGATGGCCTACATGCACGAGTATTAATGGAATTCACTGTGGTATTGGCAGTACCCTTAACATACCTATTCATTGATTCTCTGCTGTCTGAAGTGGAGTCAGTGGATCAGAGCACCAACGATGTAGTACCACTCCACAAGAGGGGGACAGAGAGGCTCCATGTAACTACTGTATAGGCCTGTCAGCCTTACTGCCATCATACGTAAACTGATGGAGATCACAGTGAAGGAGAGTTTGGTCACCCACCTCATGGATAATGGACTGCGGGATGAAAAGCAGCACTGGTTTGTCTAAGGAAGGTCTTACCAGACCAACCTGGTACTGTTTTATGATTGGGTCACCAAGGTGATTGATATGGGGCAGACAGTAGATCTGCTGAAGATGTTGGAGGACTTAGGAGTGGAGACAGGTTTAGTTAGGTGGGTACGAAATGGGCTAAATGGGGGTGACAACAGTGAATATTGGTTAATGGAGCTAAATCTGTGGACAAGGGAGGTCACAAATGGAGTAGCACAGGGACTGGTCCTGGGATCTGTCCTGTTTAATATGTTTATACATGACATCGGAGAGGGTATTCAGGGAAAGTTATGTCTCTTTGCTGATGACACAAAGCAATGCAGCTGGGTGGCTCATGAGGAAAGGGTGAGAGAGCTCCAGAAGGATCTTGAGAAACTAGAGAAATGATCTAAGGTCTGGTACTTCAGTGCCAATAAATGCAAAGTAATGCACTTAGGGAGATGGAATCTGCACAAGAATACTGCATGGGAGGAGTTAGATTGGCCATTTCAACAGAGGAGTGAGAGCTGTGGGTCATACTTAATGACACCCTTAAGCAAACAAATCAGTGCTACAAGGCTTCAAGGGTGCTGGGTTGTATAGGGAGGGGTTTTGACAGTAGGAGAAGAGAAGTGACTCTGCCACTGTACAGATCCCTGGTGAGGCCTCATCTAAAGTTGTCTGCCCACTTCTGGAGCTCTCTTCAGAGGGAAGGCTTTGACAGACTAGAGTCGGCACAGTGAAAGGTCACCTAGACGATTCAGGGCCAACCGAGCAGATCCTATGAGGAATGGCTGGAGGCCCTAAACATGTATTTGCTAGACACCAGGCAAGAGTGGGGACAACATTGACTGAAGCATATAAGTCTCTTATGGGTATAAAAAAGGCAAACAGTGAGGACCTATTTGTAAGCAGTAGGGATGCTGTCATTATAGCATATGATTGGAGGTTGGTGGGGGGAAAATTCAGGAGAAACTTGAGGAATTTTCTGCTACACCGAGAGGGTAAAGGAACTGTGTAACAGACATTCAACAAAAGTAGTGGGGACAGCTACCTTTAATGAGTTTAAACACAGTTGGAACAGGGCAAGGGGACTGTTAGCACTCAAGGGGAGCATCAGGGGTTTGAAGGGTGGGGTAGCATGGGGAGGGATACCACCCACCAGTACAGTAGGTTGGTGAGGTGAGATAGTATAGTAAGGGAAGACTTGATGGACCTTTAGTCTCCTTCTGCCCTCAAATTCTATGTTTCTATGTTTCTTAAGGAGGGCAAGGCAATATTTTCCTTTTTCACCCTCACTGGGAGAGTACAGTAAGTACTGACTGATACTGAACCAGGTTAAGCTGTGGTGGTTTTAGTAAATGGGGAAATTTGACCAGAACTCTTGGGAAATTCCTGTACTATTTTCGGGAAGTGTCATGGGATCTTTAACATTCAGCTGCATAACGCTTAAAACAGGCAGAGAAAACCTTGGTTTAATATCACATCAGAAAGATGGCACCTTGCAACAGCACATTTTGCCTCTGACACAGTGCTGAGGCACTGGAATGGTTATATTTAACCAAGGGAAGAGTGCCCCTGCAGGGCTACAAACACCACTTCCTGAAGCATCTGGCATTTGTTGGAGGTCTCCCATCCAACCGCGGACCAAGCTGGACCCTGCTTAACTTCAGAGATTGGAGGCGATCCGGCCCCAAAGTGGTAAGGCTGCAAGCATTCTTGCACAGTAGTTTTCACAAAATAGATGAAACTGTGTAAGTAATACGACACAATGGGCATGTATCATCCTAATAATTTAACCCCAAACCCAGGGGTGTAGTGAGGCATGACACTGCAGGTAAAGTGTCTTCAGCACTGGAAGTATGATTAGATCAACATAATGCACACCTGAAGTGTCTTATTTTACTTATAAAATGGGTAAACTGAGAAAATAAAAACAAAGCAATTTTTTTTAATTAAAAACAGGTATTTTCTTTTGTTAAAAGTAATTAGTAAAAGGTAATAACTCCCTGGCAGTCAAGCATCTGTCTAGCCACATGTTCAATAGATGAAATGTTTGTTTATCACAAAATGCAGGAATTTAAACTTCAGCAGTATTCTGTTGATGAATGTTCACTTCTCCCCATACAAACACACACAACAGAAGGCCTCAGTAATGCTAGGGATTCAAGTGTATCTGTGTCAGGACAAGCAGCAAAGATTCCCGTGGTAGACAGGTAAGGACTGGTGGGGAAGGGGGGCATGGTAAGAAAAGAAGCTAAAACAAATTGTGAGTACTACAGTACATCTTTTTTTAAATTTGTGTTTGCGTGGAGAGAGAAAAATATAAAAGAAATCAACATTTAGTCAATTTGTTGTTCTTCTCATTTTGAGTGCATTTGAGTATTAAGGCTTAGATGATTTTGTACGCAATAAGACATGATAAGGCGTTGGTTATGCTGGTTTTACCACATGCCTAGGGGAAAAATAAGGCTGCAGGCTGAGTGACTTCAGCCTCTGAATGTGTGGTAAAACCAGCCCAATCAACGCCTGAAAGGATTTTATTGTATATATAAAATGGGTCCGTGGGCAACTTTTAAAAACACTCTAAAAGTTTAAACAGACCCAAAAATATAATAAAATATTGCTAAAAAAATGTAAAATAGTCCTTTCACAGATGGTTTCCACTTGACAATATCTGTCTGTCTACACATTCAATATATAAGGGATATATGGGGGGGGTGACTGTGTGATAACTCATTTATGTGGATGAGTTACCATTGACCTCTTGTAACCTCACAAATGGCAGAGCCATGAGTTGGGTTACAGAGGTCAATGGCAACAAATCCACATAAATGAGTTATCACACAGTCACCCCCTGCATATTCAATTTATGCAGTAGGCCCCTCTTGAAAGACAGCGGCATGCTTTTAAAAAAAACATTTTGTTAAATTTTTTTTTCATGTGTACTATTTGTTCTGCGACTTTAAACTTCCATGGTACAGTTGTTTTGTGCACAGGTTTGAATGTGTGGAATTCTATTGGTTGGTGTATCTGGTGGGCATGGTTTAGGTGTTGTGTGACTGGTTGATTTGGTTTTTGAAGCATGTGTTGTGATTGGTTGGTGGGTGTGGCCATTCCTGAGATGAGCTTGTTTTACTGGATGGAGGGTGTGGTTTGCAGTTGAGGCACAGTTTTGGGTCATTTGGAGGGCTAGTCGTCAAAGGAAGAGGATCTCTGTAGCAGTACATGTCTAGTTAGTGGCGGCAGCGTGGATGATGACCGAAGAGGAGTTGGAGGGATGGCCGAAGAGCACGCTTTGAGGATGGGGAGAGGTTTTAATAATGGAGGAAGACTTTTGCAACCTGGCAAGGACTTTGCATCAGAGGGATCGAAGAGTCAAGGGAGCGATGACCTTGAGGAGGTGTTTGGGCCTACGGTGCTTCTCATGGAAAGGGAGACAGAGTGAGCTGTCTTGGATCAGAAGGAGGAGATGATCTGCATCAGAGGCATCAGAGGAGTTTGTCTTTAGTGGAGGAGCAGTTTGATGTTCTGATGGACACCGGGATGGATTCCTTGTTTTCAATGGAGTGTGGTCAGAGTCACCACTTGGAGGTTGCTTTCTTCAGTCATCGTCTTTAATTTTTTCTGTTGAGTACGATATGAAGAGTTTGATCTGTTTGTGGATTATGGCCCAAAGAGTTGCATCTTTTCTACAAGGGAATGTACTTTTTTTAGGGCTTTTATGTTTATTGTGCATTTTTGTACCTTGTTGGATTGCCTCCACAGTAGATTACCTTTTTATCATGGATTGTCGTCTTGGTACATTGATGTGTATGGAGACACAGTGGTGACATGGTAAGAAACATTTTAAGTATTTATTTAAACTGTAACAGCTAGGGAAACATGGTTTAGTTAACTGTTTTGTTTTTCAGTTATAAGAAGTCTAGATAGTTTTTTTTTTTCTAGGTTGAAAATTGTGGAGTAAGTTGTAGATAGTGCAGGAAGACAGGTTGCTTTTATTTACAGGAAGATAGGGGAGTCAGAAAAAAGTTGTAGTAGTTATGTTAGAATGGAATAAAAAGTATAGTGTTAAAGGAAACATTAACATTTTCAAACAAATGTGAAGATGTATACAGGGTCAGCCCTGCAGCTGGTGGGTTTTATCCCAGCCTCACCACAACTTCCCTCTCCCTCATACCTCTCAACTGTACCACATTACGAGGAACGTTCCTCATTTTACTTCACAAAAGCTCCATGTTCCACATTGTGAGGACTTCTTCCACATTCAGTGTTAACATTTCAAAGCAAAAGTCTATAGTAAATGATGCAAAAAATATATTATTCAATTAATAACAGACTTTCTGAACATAAATGTAAACATTTTAATAGTGTTCTGAGCCTCCTAGGTAAAGATTTGATTAAGTGTTCCACATTTTGCTCATTTGTTCCACATTTTGAGAGGCAATGTTCCACATTTGGGGGACAAAAGGTTGAGTGGTATGCTCTCCCTTCCAAATCTCTTAATTCTGTTCTTTCCCTGGACACCACTGCAGACCAGACTCTGAAATGTTCATCCACAGATCCATAGCTGCCATTACTAGCAAGTGTGGGGGGTCCCCAGCTATTCTAAATGGACCATGCCAGCCATCACTATCCATACAATCCCACCCTTGTCCCACCCAGCATGTCATTTCATCCTAAAAACAAAACTTTGGATCATGTATGGTACAAAAATACATTTTAATAAAATACATAATTTGAAAGCTTAAAATAGGCATTACTGGGGTACATAGATCATCTTGTATAGCATTAGTTCTCACACTTTCTGATAGTGAGCCTCCCCAAAGCCATAAAAAAGATTTTGAGACTCCCTCAACTTTGGAAAAAAATCTTGGGCCTCCCCACAGAAAAAAATAACTCCTGCTTTGCACAGTACACCTGGAATAAAGTGAAACTAATAAAGTTGACTGAGTTTATTCTCTTTTTATTCAACTTATTGCTCTCCACCCTGACCTGGCACCCCAGGTTATACTTGTCACTCCTTTTTTCTGACTCTTGGGCCCTTGTTACTCTGTTTCCTCACTACCTGGAACAGCCAAACCTAGCCACTTCATCTCTTCCTCCCTTACCCTGTTGTTAAGCAACTTCCTGTATCCTTACCTCCAGTCACACCTGAAAACATGCATCGGATCTCTGTGCCTTTCCCAGTTACTAATTTGCATATAAATACCTATTGTAGAAATGAGCCTTGACTCAGCATACCTTCCCCAGACATTAATTTACATATGCAACAAGCTTTGACTCAATGGGAACTTCCTGGTCAAATATTTATGCATAAGTAAAGAAATTCACCTGCAATTATCCATATTTAATTTGTTTTATACTTTCATATGAAACAGCCAAAACTTAAAATTTAAATACTGTACATTCTCAGACTTGACTGGGCCTCCCCTGGAACAATCTGGGGCCTCCCCATTTGAGAGACACTGCTATATAGAAATAGAGATAGTATAGCATTATGCCTGTGCACTGTTTCCCCTGCGCTGATGAAAGGACAATGTTAAAGAAAAATCTGTTATTGTTGGTGCAGAGCATATTAAAATCAATGCTTTTAAAAATAAAAATATCATAGTTTTCTATTTCCAAAGCCCCTTAGGTTTGTGTAGCCCCCAACCCAAAGAAATCTTAGATGTACTCTTGGCTCACTTGAGACTGTACAAAAACTTCCAGAAGTGCAGGTCTCCAGTTGACTATAGGGTGGGGGCTGAGAGTGTCTTTCTCTGCCTGACTCTGTTCATTGCCCTGTGGGGGTGGTGGTGGTGGTGGTGGTGGTGGTGGTGGTGGTGGTGGTGGTGGTGGTGGTGGTGGTGGTGACAGTGTGGTGAGGTGCATGATGATGTCAGCTATTGTGTGCGCAGAGCTAGGACTGCTTGATTGAACATTTGCTGTTGTGATATCCACTGGCTTGGGGTGTGTGTGTGTGTGTGTGTGTGTGTGTGTGTGTGTGTGTGTGTGTGTGTAGAAAGAGAAGAGGAAGAGAGGAGGCTGTGTTACAAAACAATGGGGGGGGCTTACTGTGTGTGATGGCATTGCAGTCTTTTTTTTTTTTTTTGCTGGGGAGCTGGAAGCAATGTGGGAGCAGGATAAATGTGCAATCAGAGTATTTCTTGGCTTGCATTGTTTCCTGTACAAGTGATCAAAATTTACCATTATAATTGAGGGCTAGTGCACCCATCTGTGGGCTAGTGCAATTTGAATCAACTTGCCTTGCTGGCTAGTGCAAAAAAAGAGTTAAGGTTGACCCCTGCTCACAATGGCTCAAAAACCTGACTAGCACAGAGCAAAATCGAATTTCCTGATAGGGACCTTGAAAACCTGATCACCAGGTTAAAAGCCTGACAGGTGTCCAGTGATTTTATTTATTTTTTTACCAGGAGAGACACACTAAGCTGAAAACTTGTTTACAGGTGCAATCTGGGAAGCACAAGGAAGTTAAGTGACTTGCTCAGAGTCACACAGTATGCAAGTGGGAGCTGTGGGATTCAAACCGAGGTCTCAAGGTTTGCAGTTCAGAACCTTAAACCACTGCGCTATATTGCCTCCTATGACAAGCCTCTCTACTCTCTCTTACACCTCCAGAAAAGTTAAATAGTTTAACTTGTTTGCAAATCAGAGTACCTGAGGTGTGAGTGTCCAGTGATGATGTCCCTGTCCTTACAGAAATGAATACGGCAGTAGTACCTTACTTACTTAAGTTCTGGCTCCAGGCTCAGTCAGATTCATTTCCAATGATGAAGTCAAATAATTCAATGCAGTCAATGGCACTAATTAAAAGATGCTGGTTAAACTAGCAGACCTGCTACTGCTTTATTAATACAGGACAGGAGGGTTAGTTGGGTGTAAATGTTGGATGTGTGTGGGGGGGGGGGCCCACAGGAAATGGAGTTGGGAGGGGCCCTGGCAGGGTGCTGCACAGGGGCCCAGAATGATTAAGGCTGGTCCTGGGTGCCAGAGTTGTTAATCTTGCGAATTAGGTGCTTATGCATGGAATTATTTGTCAGGCACTTGTCTGTTGTCACTGCTGTTTTTGATGTCTTCATTTTTACTCTGGCTGCCAGTTTGTTAATGCCTACCTGCTGATTCTTGAACCAGGCACTGGGTAAGTACCACTTCATGTGGTAGTTCACTGCGAGAAAGAAGGGGGAGTCATCAATGAGGCATTGTGCTGGTTGTTTATCCTTGTAGATTATGCAGTTTCTAACTGGGCACTTGTGGGGGTTGACGGCTGGCTGGTAGGCTCTTGGTTTCAGCTTTCTGCACTCTTTGGGATCAGCCCCTGTTTTTGTTTTGGTTTGTCTGTCATGGTTGTATTGGATATATTGTTGTCTGTTATCTTTTTTTAAAGTGATATTGTCCCATTTCAGGATCCTCACTTCAATATTGCCTGGAACACCAAAATACATGCTAACCAATAAATACATTGTGTTGAGCAATGCTTCATGGTTGAAAGGGCCTAGGAGTTGTTCTTCACAAAATTTGTCTATGATAGAATCCATTAATTCGTCAGTGGCCATCGGCTTTGATCCTTTGCCCTCGCTCTTCAGGTTTTTTGTGCTAGGATTGTAGCACTTGTTGGGTCTTCTCGAACATTGGTGATGCAGAGAGTGAGTGACTATATCCGTTGGTTTCTAAGTAATGCTCAGTGCTTAGGAAAGTGGACCTTTGCAGGAGAGGTTTGTATTGAGTGTCATCTCATTTTTTGCAGCACATAAAACAGTGGCACAGTTATTGGTTTAGCTCTTGTGGTGGTATTTCCTGAAAGCACTCCACAACAAAATTTTCCCTGAGGTAGTTTCTGTACATTGTTACGTCTACCTGGGACTTCTGTCCATATTGATGTCTCTGGCTTTATCATGAAGTTCTCTATTGCCTCTTCATCGATTACTCTGGTGGTCTGTGTTGGTGTCATTGCTGGTGTTTCAAAGGAGGTGGCAGCTGTGCTGAGTTTGGTGTTAGTAGGTAGCTTGCTGGGCACTGAGGAGAATGAGGTACCGGTGGTGCTGGTTTTGGGCCATGTCGGGCCCTCTAGCGGCTTTGTATTATTCTCTGTTTGTGTTAGTATCTGCTCCATTTCCATCTAAAAGCTGGTGTTTGGATTTCTGTTACTGGACCTTTTTTTTTGTATGGCTTTCACGTGAGTTAAACTAGCAGTAGTGTCAAATTTATGTAAGAGGTCCACTTAGTGATCCGTTAGCATGTGAGTTTGCACCAGTATTCTACTTTTTTTTTTTCCCATTTATGTACGCAAGCTGGTGGTGGCACGGGTGGTGTTTGACTGGCATGTTTGCATCCTTTCAATTCTTTTTTTTTTTTTTTTTTTTTTTTTTTTTTTTAGGTAAGCAATTAAGTCTGGCACTAAAAGAGAAAGATGTAGTAACTGTGTACATTAATGAGTGATGACATAGTAACTATGTAAATAAATCAAATTCATGTACATAGTTACTAAGATAAAAGGATTTATCACACTCCATTTATGCCCACAGTGTATGGTTACTGCTTCTGGAATACTCTTGCTCATGTTAACATTGTAAAATTGTAACAATGTAACATTGTATCTCTACTGATTGTTAATTGTTGTTTATTATGTACCATGTGATTTACTGTATGTACCTAATTGACTTTCTGCCTCAGTACCTCATGTGTGTACCCAATTTGATTTGTTGCCTCATTAGTTATCCACATTTATACCGTACTGTAATTTCATGCTGTCTATGTACTGTGTACTTTTTGCCTGTAACTAAATACGGGTCGCCCCGGAAAAAGGGACTCATGGTCTCAGTGGGCCTCCCCGTTCACCAAAATTCATTAAATAAATGTCCACTCCAGTTACATACTAACATGCCAGCAGAATAGGCCTAATGGTCTTTCGCGTCTGCTCATTTGGTCAGCCCCCACCCTGGGAGCTGACCTTGCTGCCCCCCTCTCCTTCTCTGGCTTCTCCCTTCCCAGTTCCAGATATTCTCGCTACATTGGATTTTGCTTCCAGAACCCTTCCCCTGTACCTGTCCCACCCCCTCTTGAACCCCTCCACTGTCTCTGCCTCCACCAGCCCCCTAGGCAGCGCATTCCATGGCTCCACCACCCTCTCAGTGAAGTAGCACCTCCTCCTTTCTCCCCTGAATCTTCCCCCCTCCAACTTCTACCCATGCCCTCTAGTGGCCCCTCCTCCTTCCTTCAAGCACCCTGACTGTTCCTCCCTATTTACCCCCTTCATGTACCTGAAGACCTCTATCATGTCCCCCTGGTTCCTTCTCTCTTCCAATGTGTACATATTTGGCTCTTTGAGCCTCTCCTCATAGGTCCTGTCCACCAAGCCCCAAATCATTTTGGTTGCCCTCCTCTGGACCCTCTCCAGGAGTTTAATGTCCCTCTTTAAGTGTGTCCTCCAAAACTGCACGCAGTACTCGAGGTGCGGCCTCACCAAGCAGTTATACAGAGGGAGTATCACTTCCCTCCTTCTGGAGGTGATCCTGCTAGTGATGCATCCTAGCATCCTGTTTGCCTTGGCTGCTGCCCTCCTACAAGTCTCCGAGTTTTTCATCTTGACATCCACCACCACCCCCAGGTCCCTCTCAGCCATCGAGACTTGTAGCATTTCCCCATCCCAGGGTGTACACTTGGCCCGGGTTTCTGGCCCCCAGGTGCAGTACCTTGCATTTCCCTCCATTGAACCTCCGTTTCCACTTTCTAGACCATCTTTCCAGAGCCAGTTGCATAGTGTTTGTCTACCATGGAATACATGAATTCAAAATGATGCAATATTCCATGAGTAGAATACTTTCTTCCCCCACACATTCATAGAATGGCAATGTGGAATACATGCATTTGAAATTCTGTAGAATTCCATTGGCATACACACACACAGACACACACTGGCCTGAATGGAGACAAAACCTCAGGGAGTTCTCTGGCAAATTGGTAAGGGTAGGAGGGGGAATTTTCATGGTTATTAAAGAAACACCAGAAATGTAAACTCTCAATAGTACTTCATTTTTTTAAATGTGTGCATGTGTGTAAGAAGGGGCCTATGAGCGGAAAGAACATTTAATTATTTATCGACTTTTTGATTAATTTAAAGGAATTTTATTTTTGGGGCCTAGTTAAAGGTTTATATGTATGAGTAAAGGGGAGTATTACAAGCAGAGTATTACAAATCCTCCCTTACCTCTACCTTTACCTGGGGCTCAGGGTGCAAGTTCTGGAATAACATTAAAGACATCTGTGGCAAGAACCATAACCCCCCCAATCAGATAGAGGTTGATGGATGTCTGACCACAGACCCCGGCCATATTGCCTCAGCCTTTGATCGCGCCTTCACTAATCTCAGCCATGTCCTCCCTCCAAACTTTTTCGATCCCCCACCCGCTCCCCTATGGCCCCTCCTGCAGCCCCTCCCTTCCACTTTTGTTGCGTCACCCCCATGTCAGCCAAGACTTATCTAGAAAAAGTCCTAAGTCACGCCTACAACAGCAGTGACTCTTTGGACCCGAGACTCCTCTGGCTCACTCTTCATGAGGTACTCCGCCCTCTCACCCACATTCTCAACTGCTCACTCTGCCAAAGGAAATTCCCTTCCCGGTGGAAATCTGCCTCCATTACCCCCATATTTAAAAGTGGGGACCGTACCATCACTAACAGCTATTGCCCCATCTCTATACTCCCCCCCCCATCAAAAACGCTTGAACGTATTGTCTACGACCAACTCACCGAACACCTTAACAAACATGACCTACTCTGTAAGCAACAACATGGCGTCCGCAAAGAGCACAGTACTACGACAGCCCTCCTGGAATTTACTGCACACATCCACTCTGCCTTAGACAAAGGCCACATCTCAGGTGTGGTCTTTGTTGACCTCTCTAAGGCGTTTGACACTGTCAGCCACTCCCTCTTACTTAATACACTCTCCAACATCGGCTTCTCCCTGGATGCCCTTGGCTGGTTCATGGACTACCTGTTAGATCGGTACCAACAGGTGAAAATTGGAACCTCCCTCTCCAGCAGGCTACCAGTCCATTCTGGTGTCCCTCAGGAGTCCATCCTTGGTCCGCTATTTTTCAGTCTCTTCCTTAACTCTCTCCCCTCGTCCTTCACTGGCAATCTACTACTGTATGCAGATGATGCTGTCCTTTACTCCACCAATCCAGACCCTACCCTACTACACACTTCCCTCCAGTCTTCTTTCTCTGAAGCCAAAACATGGTTCTCCACACACCGTCTGGCACTAAACTACATGAAGACTAAAGTCATGTACTTCTCGCATCTGCTGAACTCACAGAAGGCGCTCTGCCCTCAAATCCTTAGCACCAGTCAGACCCCCCTAGAGAAACATAGAAACATAGACTTTGACAGCAGATAAGGACCGCTTGGCCCACCTAGTCTGCCCATTTCCCTACCTGGAGGATAAGCTGCAGATCCTAGTTAATCAACAGCCTATTTCTTCTTACCCCCCATAAGAATTGCCTGATGTCAGTCCCATGTATTCTTGAATTCTCCCACAGTTTTAGACCCCACAACCTCCTCAGGAAGGCTGTTCCATGTGTCCACCACCCTCTCTGTGAAAAAATACTTCCTCACATTGCCCTGAACTGCCCCCCCATCTTCAAATTGTGTCCCCTTGTTCTTGCACATCTTTTTCTGAAAGATGCTACCCTCTTGAACTTTAATTCCACTGAGGTACTTAAAAGTTTCTATCATGTCCCCCCTCTCCCTCCTTTCCTCGAGGGTATACATATTAAGCTCCTTTAGTCTCTCCTCGAATGGCTTCTCTTGCAGACCCTGCACCATTTTAGTTGCCCTCCTCTGGACGCCTCTATCCTGTCTATGTCCTTGCAGAGATGGGGTCTCCAGATGGGGTCTCACCAACTGTCTGTACAGAGGGATAACAACTTCCTGTTTTCTGCTGCTGTTGCCTCTCCGTGATACTCCCAGCCCTCCCTACTGCCTTCTCACATTGCTTGCTAACCTTAAGGTCATCTTATATGATTACCCCAGGTCCCTTTCCATTTTGTTTTGTTACTAGCCCCATTGTGTAATCTTCCCCTGGGTTTTGTTTCCCAGGTGCATTATTTTGCACTTCTTTGCATTGAATCCTAGCTGCCATACCTCTGACCATTCCTCCAACCTTGCCAAGTCCCTTCTCATCCTTTCCACGCCTCCTTGTGTATCAACCCTGTTGCAGATCTTTGTGTCATCTGCAAAGAGGCATACTTTTCCTTCCAGTCCCTCTGCAATGTCACTTATAAAGACATTAAAAAGGACTGGACCCAGTACTGAACCCTGCGGTACTCCACTAGTAACCCCTCTTTCTTCAGAGTGGACTCCATTTACAATTACCTTCTGTGTCCTGTTGTCCAGCCAATGTTTTACCCGGGCTACCACCCTGGGACCCACCCCCGGGCTGGTTAATTTGACAATTAATCTTTTGTGTGGGACTGTATCAAATACCTTGCTAAAGTCTAGGTAGGCCATGTCCACAGCCCCTCCCTGGTCTACTACTTTGGTCGCCCAGTCAAAGAAATCAATTAGATACACCTGACATGACCTTCCTGCTGTGAACCCATGCTGCCTTGGGTCCTGTGCCCCATTGGCCTCTAGGTACTCAACAGTTCTTTCCTTCAGAAGTGATTTCATCACTTTCCCTACCACAGAGGTCAAACTGACAGGTCCGTAGTTTCCCGCCTCTGTCTTGGTCCCACTTTTGTGATGGGGAATCACATCCACCTTCCTCCAGTCCTCGGGTACCACACCATCCTCCCTTGATTTGTTAAAAAGGGTAGTCAGTGGTTTCACTAGTTCTCCCCTTAATTCTTTTAGAATTCTGGGGTGAATTCCATCGGGCCCCATTGCTTTGTCCACCTTCAGTTTTAGGAGTTCTTTCAGAGCCCTTCCTTCTGTGAAAGGACTGGGATCGACCCCCATCAAGAGCTTCTGTTAATTGGATTAGGCACCTTCCCATCTCCTCTTTTGTGAATACTGAGCAGAAATATTCATTCAGTATCCCTGCTTTTCACTGTCCCTCTCTGCCCACCCACCGTCCATTCTATTCAGCCTCACTATCCTTCCCTTTGTCTTTCTACGGCTCCTGATGTACCTATAAAAGGTTTTATCCCTTTCTTAACCGAGTTGGCTATCTTTTCCTCAGTTTGGGCCTTTGCCAGTCTGACTTCCCTTCCTGCTTCCTTCTGTCTTAACTGGTACAGCTCTCTGTCCTGCTCCTTCTGTGTTTCCTTATACTTTCTGAATGCTATCTTTTTCTCCCTGACGTTCCCCGCTTCCTCTTTTGAGAACCATAGTGGCTTTTTCTTTCGTTTTGACTTGTTTATTCACTTCACACAAAGGCTTGTTGCCTCTGTGATGGCAGTTTTGATGTTTCTCCATTGTTGCTCCACCCCTTCTTCTAGCCTGTTTGCTAGTGCTTTTCTAAAGCACTCTCCCATCTTGCCAAAGTCAGCCCTCCTGAAGTCCAGTACCCTCACTTTTGTATGGCTTGACTCTGTAGCTGAGTTTATCGTGAACCACACTGTTTGATGGTCACTTGTTATCAGATGGCAACGCACTTGTAGATCTGAGATCCTCTCACTGTCCCCATTTGAGAGTACGAGGTCTAAGATTGCTCCCTCACGAGTGGTTTCCAAAACTAACTGTCTGAGGCATGCCACCTGTAGGGTGTCGAGAATGGCCCTGCTCTTGGGTGTGGCTGCAGCAAACGTGCTCCAGTTAACATCTGGCATATTCAGGTCTCCCATCAATAGTATCTCCCCTTTCTCTGCCATCCTAAGAATGCCTTCTATCATATCCTTGTCCATTCCCTTCCCATGACATGGGGGTTTGTATACAACCCCTGTGCAGATTGTGGTGCCCTTTCCAGTCTCTAAGGTGACCCACAGTGCCTCCTCTCCTCCCTGTTTACTCTTTCGTTCAGTTGCTTTTATCCCTTCCTTTACATAGAGAGCTACTCCTCCCCCTCTTCTCCCCTGCCTGTCTCTCCTGTAGGTTATGTACCCTGGTATGTAAACATCCCAGTCATGGTTCTCTGTGTACCATATTTCTGTGACTGCTACGATATCCAGGCATACCTCTTCCATCAAGGCCACCAGTTCAGGGAGCTTGTTGCCCAGACTATGGGCATTGGTACTCATTACCCTCCATTTCCTGATGGTCTTACTCCTTTTTGCCCCATCCCTGTCCTTATTGCCTTTGTTACTTTCTCCATTTACCCTTGTCCTTCTCCCTATCGACATCTCTATCTTGGTGTTTACCTCATTTACTACCCTGACTTTTTTGGGGGGGACTAGGATTTCCCTGTTCCTTTCCAGTGCCTCCCCCCCTTGGCTAGTTTAAAAGCTTGCCAATGAAGCATTTAAACCTATCACCTAGGATCCTGGTTCCCCTCCTGGACAGATGCAGCTCATCATGGCAGTATAGGCTTGCATCACTTCAGGTGGACCCCCAGTCCCCAATGAAGCCAAATCCCTGAGCTCCACACCAGTTTTTCAACACTGATTGAATCCCATGGTGTGGAGCTCCCTAGCCTCACCTAAGGCATAGACAGGCAGCACCTCTGAGAAGGTTACCATGCATGCTACTTGTCTAAGGCCCCTCCCCAACTCCACAAACTCTTCCTGCACTGCTCTGATCCCTTTCTTTGCCAGGTCATTTGTCCCTAGGTGGACAGTGATATCCAGCTCCCTCCCCTGTGCAGCTGCTCCGGCAATCTTGAAGATTTGCTCACTGTCCCTCCAAGCCATGGTGCCAGGCAGACACCTTACCTCCCTCTCCCCTTCCTCCCCCAGTTCTACTTTCCCAACAATGAAGTCCCCCACCAGGAGTTGTTTCCTTCCCCAGTGGGGTCCCATGCCACCCTCATGTGGGTCTCCCTTGTGGAGGTTCCCAGCATCCTCCTTGGTCTCCACTGCAGGTGCCTCCATAGCGGAACCACACTTTGCCAGAATGGCATGGGAATTGTGGAGAGGTACAACTGGAGGGATGCACCTCTGTTCCACCACCCTCATCCTTCCTGAGCCCACTGTGGTCCAACCACTCCTCTTTCTTGGCAACCTCTGAGGTAATGGCAGTGGCCCTGGTGGTCCCTGGATGGAAGAGGAGGTCCCATAAATCCTGGCCAACTCAGCCTGGAGATGAGCAATCTCCTCCCTCAGCCCAGAGAGGTGCTTGCAGATGGGACAACACTGCATCCTCCAGAACATCTCCCGGAAGACTGCTGCTCCACAGCCACTGCACTGCACCACTCCCATCATGTCTTACTTCTGGCCCCTTCACTGTTGTTTGGAATCCTTACTCTTTCCTCTTTTTTTTTTTTTTTCTTCTTTCCCTACTTACTTACTGCCTCTGTGCCCTTTAAGCTCCTGATTGTCCTGTTCAGAAACAAGAAGATCTTATATTTCTCAGTAGACCCCTTACTTGCTCAGAAGCAGACCTCCATCAGCTAGGGGGGTTCGAAGAGCTACTCTTTGCCTTCTAGGATGGCGAGGCTTTGGTGGCTCTGTGATCACTCACTTCCTGCTCCCACACAGGAAGTTCCTGTTGTCAGTCAAATCCTGTGCCTATAAAAGTAAAACTAGCTTTGGGAAGGAGGGCAATATAGTCCCAGTAGAGAAGTCCAGTCACACAGCACTCCTTCCTCCTGGTCTTCCCTGCCAAGAGGAAGTGTTAACCTTCAAATACCTGGGCATAACCCTTGACACTGACCTAAACTTCCATCAGCACATCCGTCTTCTGGCTACTGCCCTTAATGTCTGTATTGGAATCCTCTATCATCTCAAACACTCTTCTCACCCCTGATGTTCTTCGGCTTACTGTCTCCTCCTTCGTCCTCTCCCTTCTAGACTATGGCGCCACAAATCACTCAGCCCTAGGCAGACTCCGACTCTCCCTGAACAAAGCCTGCCATTTTGTCTTCGGCTGTGATCGTCTCACACACACCTGCTCTCTATACACTTCCACTAACTGGCTGAACCTAGACAGTAGAATACAGTTCCACACATGCCTTATGGCCAAACAGATTGCCCTGGGCCTCGCTCCTGCCGGCCTCTCCCCTATCATCCAACCTGCTCTGACTCATAGAACCACCCATAGCACAGGCAAGCTGCTTTACTCAGTTCCCAGGTGTCAGACCTCTCAACTCTAAAGATCTTTCAGCCACAGGGCTCCTTCTTTGTTGAATTGCCTGCCCAGTGCACTTGCCATAGAAACTAGAATCTGCCCCTTCAAAACCTTACTCAGAGACCACCTCTAGTCCTCCACCCTATGCGACTGTCATTGATCTCCCTGCTCCACCCCTGACAATGGCCTCTGGCCTACTCTACCCCCTCCTCCCACTTTGCCTCTACCTGTGCTGCCTACCCAGCTTTTTATCCAAACCTTTATACTAAAATGCTTAGACCTCTCCAAATATTCCTTTGGACCTGACTGTTAGCCATTTACCGTATTTTCTGTAACAAGTCTGTCTAAGTCCTGCTATGGAATTGTGTTTTACTGTTGTGTTGTTCTACTATATGTGACGTGGAGCCTTTGTAAACGGGTCTTTGACTCAAAGGTACCTTCCAAATAAGCAATAAATAAATAAATAAAAGGTGGCAGACATGTTTGTGATGGCAATCAGGAATGAGTAAAGTGGCTCAGGAATTTTGTATGTGATTTACCCAAATTCTAAATCACACTTCTGAACTTTTTCAACCTGTGCAGTTGTGTAAAATTAAGTTACCGTTCTTAGAACTTGTTTAGTCAGTCAATAAGTAAGAAATTTCCAATCCATTTTACAGTTAGGGAGGTGTAAGCCATGTTTGTAATGGCAAGTAGGAATTTTTGAAAAATAATTAATATTGTTAGTGTGCTGTGACCCTTTGCCAGTAGTTTTCTACCTGTGCATTAGGTAAGAAATAAGACACAACAGGGTGTGCATCATAGGATTCTAATGCATACCCTAGGGGTTTACTAGTATTACTAGGATTTTAGTGACATATGGAAGCCAACAGGCCCTTCGATATGTCTCCCACATATGTGGGACAATTACACCAATATATTACTATTATAATAGGTATAGTCTAAATAGTTTTCAAAAGATTCCAAACAGGGACTATTTATTCCATCCTGAGAAAGTTTATTCCATAACAATGGAGTTCTGATTGTAAAGTATTGATCCCTTTTAAGGGTTCTGCTTTTTTTGACCAGTATTTTCTGGTCATGAGAATGGAGATTCCTCCTTGTATTACTATACTGCATGTTAAATTCTTGTAGACCAAAATCATTATGGATTAGTTTATACAGCAAAAGAAGATCCCCTCTTTGTCTTCGTGCCTCAAGTGTATGTAGTCCAGTCTCATAGAAACATAGACTTTTTTTTTTTGCCACCTTACTGACCCCTGGCCTGCCTCTCCTTCTGGCTGCACCTCACCCCCCCGACCTCCTCACCCTGACCCCCTTCCTACTCACCTCAGATTGCAGCCGACCCGGGGTGGCCCAGCGTAACCCTTCACTGGAAGGGTCCCTCTCTTCCGAGGGGAAAGGCGCCAGGAGGGGGATACCAGCTCACTTTCTGATCAGTCCCCGGGTGCTGCTGAGGTGGATTCCGGGGCATCGGGGCATCTGAGGCGGCGGGAAGTCGGCAGCCATCATCCGGCAGACCAGGCAGCCTTTTCCCACTTTTCTGTGGGGGGTGACATCTGGCGTCAAGGCATCGCAGGCGTCTGTCATTCCATGAACACCAAACCCGGCTGTATTGCAGCACTCCTAGCCTCTGCCAGGGAGTCAGCCATCAATGCGCATCCCCTGCCCTCCCCGGAGAGAGGCTGTCCCGGATGCTCCATCCTTCTACCCTGGCGACCCTCTGGCAACCGAGTCCGTTCCTGAACCGGGTCACGGCGTCACAGACAGAAATCCAACTGCTGCTGGCCCAACAGCTGGCCAGAAGCATAGACTTTGATGGCAGATAGGACCACTTGGCCCACCCAGTCTGCCCATTTCCCTACCTATTGGATAAGCTGCAGATTCTAGTTAACCAACAGTCTACTTCCTGCAACCCCCCACTATAATTGCCTTATGTCTGTCCCATGCATGTTTGAATTCCCCCACTGTTTTAGACCCCACAACCTCTCCAGGAAGGTGGTTCCATGCGTCCACCACTCACTCCGTGAAAAATAATTTCCTCACATTACCCTTGAGCCGTCCCCCCTCTAACTTTAAATTGTGTCTCCTTCAGTCTTACTTAATATTGCTTTGTTTTTAATCTGGGAATATATCTAGTTAGTGTAGTAATGCATGAGGCTGAAGGCTGAGTGTCCTTACATCCCTGGGAAGTTCATTAACACACTATCATACACACCCTGGAGGGCCTTATTACACTTATAAAATGGCTGTAAGTAGTTTTTTTTTTGGCCATACATTTATACAGATTTAATGCATGATCAGGTGATGTCTCAGTCAATTACATTTTTAGATTTTCTCTTGCCATTTCATAAACAGACCTAAGACGTGGGTGCCACTAATCAGGATGTAGGATTTTCCCTATGCATTTTATAACTACCTTTATGGCACAGTTTAAGATCTGAAATTCTGCTACGGTGTAGGGAGATAGATGTATTTTTATGTTTGCTTGCATGCATGTGCAAGAAACATAGTGCCACCATACGAGTTTTCATAGGTGTGCCTCCCCCACCTCTAATGCCCTGCTCCCTTTTGTAGGCATGGCTGCACCACACCAATGAATATGTCCGAGCTGTCTGTGACAGCCATTCAGATGCAGTGGTGTACAGATCTATAGAAAACACTGCCACTATCAGCGGTGGTAACGTGTAGGCAATTTGCATACTGCCATCGGCAGTATGCAAATTGCCTACAGCACTGCATCTGAACTGCCATAGACAGCTCACCCCCATCCCAGAATACCTCGTGAGCATGCTGGGAGCCTACTCTAGCATGCTCATGCACTCCCTCCACCCCGTACACTGTATGGCGGGGTGCCCAATCCTAGTGTCGTCTCCACTGCCCCCAAACAGACTTCCAGGTGCCATGCTGGGAGCCCACCCCAGTGTGACAAAAGTCCATATGGCTGATGGGAGTGCCTAATCCCCCATCGGCTCCACTGAACCCCAAAAAACAGACTCCTAGGTACCACGCTGGAGCCCACCTCCAACATGGCAAAAGTTGGTATAGACGGAGGTGCCCAATTCCTCGTCAGCTCACTGCCCCCAAAAATAAACTTCCAACTGCTACACTGGGAGCCCACCCCAGTGTGGCAAAAGTCCCGGCGTCATCTTCCTGAATAAGAAAAAAACACAAATGTAAAAAAAAAAAAAAAAAAAAAAAGGTCTGTCATTGACTGTCTTGCCCCGCCCCCAACCAGCGCCCACCCTCTGTGCACCCCACCTCACACCCCCAACCCCATACTTACCTCCGAGCCCAGCACAATGATCTTCAGACTGGGAACACGCCTGCACTCTTCAAAGTTGACTTCGAACTGAAGAAATGCCAGTAAGTTGTATAGTGGCATAAATGTGTTTTTTTTTTTTTTTTTTTTTTTTTTTTTTTGTTTGTTTTCCAACTTTGGTGCATATTTTCCGCCACTTTGTCTTTCAACATCATGTTTAACATGGTTAGCCCCACCTCACAAACTCAGTCACTGTCATTTTGTTATTCAGTTCCGAAAGGTGATTTCGCTGTCACTGCATGGAACCACCTTTCGGGACTGAGTAATGAAATGGCAATGTCACAGTTCATGAGGTAGTTCCCCCAAACCCTATGTTGAAAATGTGGTAAAATAATTCCCAAAAATGACTGTTTTATGAGCATGTGTTGCGCAGTTCCTACACATGTCAGTGGTTCAGTAGGTAGCACACTTGCCTCTGAGGCCAGGAGATCAGAGGGCTGTGGGTTCAGTTCCCACATCTGGCTCTTGGGTTAATATCCCAGTACTGGCACTGTAGTGCAACATGAGAGGGGTGCTGCACTTCTGAGGTGCCGTCTTTCGGATGAGACGTTAAACTGAGGTCCCATCTGCCTGGATTGGTGGTAGTTCAGGTGGATGTTAAAGATCCCATGGCACTTATTGAAAAGAGTAGGGGAAATTCCCCGGTGTCCTGGCCAAATTTCCCTCATTCACTAAAAAAATACCACCAACAGCTTAATCTGGTTCAAGGTCAGTTGGCATTCATCTGTATCCCCCTCCCCTGGGTCATGCCTGAAAATAGGCAGGATTTGTCTAGTGTACTTACCCGGTCAACAAAAAATAAACATGCTCGTAACTTTGCAAATTTTTAATATTTTCACTCCAGATTTTCAACATTGCCATTTTTTTACACCTCCCCATGAACAGTACAGCTGTCATTTTTCACATCTTGCCCAAAATGTGTTTCCGCACATGTAGCACACAATGGCGCAGTCAGTGTGCAAAATCAATGTTCCAGACAGATTAAGAAAATCACAGTGACACTGTTCATGAGCAGAGGTCTTAAAATGGCTATGTTGAAAATTTGGTGACAAAAGTCCATAAAATGACTGTGGTACTAGCGTGCATTGCGCAGTTTCCATGTACCCTCGTAAGTTCACAAATTTGTAATATTTTCAGGCCAGATTTTCTACACTGGCATTTTTCCACACCTCCTTATGAACAGTACTTTGTCATTTTCCACACCTTGTCCAAAATGTGTTTTCGCACTTCTGGCGCAAAAATGCATGGTCGCTGTGGGAAATCAGTGTTCAGGACAGATTAAGAAAATCACAGTGACACTGTTCATGAGTGGAGGTCCCAAAATGCCTGTGTTGACAATCTGCTGTAAGAAATTCACAAACGAATTACATTACGGGTGTGCGTTGCGTAGTTTCTACGCATGCGCGTGACTTCACCAGTTTTTTTTATATTTTCACTCCAGATTTTCAACATTGCCATTTTTTACACCTCCCCATGAACAGTACAGCTGTCATTTTTCACATCCTGTTCAAAATGTGTTTTCGCACCTGTGGTGCCAAATGGCGTAGTCAATGTGCAAAATCAGCTTTCGGCTAACAAACTGATATTGCCACTGTTCATGAGGTGGGGGTCACAAAAAACCCATGTTGAAAATTTGGAGTGAAAATACCAATGAACGCCTGGGGCATGAGGGTTTCCAGCCATAACGCCCCACCCTGTAGAGACTGACAGGCATCAGGGGTGTGACTTGGGATTGTAGCCTGTAATGCTCATGCCATTCCACCTCCACCCACACCCTGCAGCCAGTGACAGGCAACGAGGTGTACCTTGGACTCCTCAGCCCCAAAGTTCACCCCATTCTCCTTAACTGCACCCATCTCACCATATTTCCTTATGGAATGGGGTGAGCGTAAGGCCCAAAGACCCCCCAAGGCACACCGTGACACTTTTCTGTGTCTGCAGGGTAGGGTATGGTGAAATGGCGTGGCAATTATGCCTGATGACCCAAATGCACACCCCAATGCCTGTCAGTCTCTGCAAGGTGGTGGTGGGGCTGGCTTCAGTTCAATACTTCACTGCCATTCCTATTCCTACTATTGGAAAGTGTCAGTGGCTCAGTAGGTAGCACACTCGCCTCTGAGGCTGGGAGATCAGAGGGCTGTGGGTTCAGTTCCCACATCTGACACTTGGGTTAATATCCCAGTACTGACACTGTAGTGCAGCATGAGAGGGGGTGCTGCACTTCTGAGGTGCCGTCTTGCGGATGAGATGTTAAACCGAGGTCCCATCTGCCTGGATTGGTGGTAGTTCAGGTGGATGTTCAAGATCCCATGGCACTTATTGAAAAGAGTAGGGGAAATTCCCTGGTGTCCTGGCCAAATTTCCCTCATTCACTAAAAATGCCACCAACAGCTTAAACTGGTTCAAGGTCATTTGGCATTCATCTGTATCCCCCTCTCCCGGGTCGTGCCTGAAAATAGGCAGGATTTGTCTAGTGCACTTATCTGGTCAACAAAAGCTAAATTAAAAAAAATAAATAAATTATGCATCCCTCTAAATCTTACAATGCCAATGCCAGCAAGCAAACATTCGGCATTGACAAATGCTTGTTGTTATATGTTTCCACTATGCACTATAAATCTCTGATCCACAACTGAAATATATAGTGCAGGTTGGAGGGCCTGTTATTTTTTCAGGTCAAGAACTAACGTCCTTTGGCAAGCCTTTGCTCTTCCCCATTTATCTGGATTGTGAAATCATCACTGAAGAGTTTCACCATTCGTTCCATGGAAAAACACTGCAGGATGTACAACGCAATGAACAAAGTCACATGGATGACAGAGTAATCATACTGAGAGAGATTACTCAACTGAAGCTTTTTCCAGCGCCATAAGAACTTATCAAACTGCTTTGAAAGTACCTTAAAAATATCATGCTTCACTGCTGGTTAGAGATTTTTAGCAACTCCATACTCACGGTGACTCAGTTCTGTTTAAATTAGTGATGCATACCAGGCAGAATCATTCATTCTCATTGCCCAGTGGTTGGAGTGGAATGTAATGGGTGGGTGCAGTTTATGTTATGCCCGCCCTCAATTGATCTGCACACAGCTGAAAAAATCCCTAGGGATTATTATACAAAAACAAACAAGAAAAAAACCCAAGGACTGTGTGTGGTTGTCATAGGTCAAAGTCTGCCATCATCAGGCAAGCAATGAAAGGAATTTGGTTTTATGTAGTGCCTTTTATACAGTCTGCAACCAGAAGTGCTTTACTTTCCATGAGAGGAATAGGAGAGAATTCTGTGGCTGTTTTCAATGCATAAAGAGCTTCAGAGACCACAGGGATAAATAAGGCAGAGATTACAAGGAGGTTAAGTGACTTGATCGGGGCACACAATGAGTACATAGCAGCTGTGGGATATGAAACTGGGTCTCCTGGTTCATAGCTCTGCACTATAACTGCTAGGCAAAATGCCTTCACCAAACTGATATCAGACTTTCCACATCTTGATTCTAGCAAACTCTCCAAGCAGCCTTTTTTTTTTTTTTTTTCAGAAAAAGGTTACAGCTATTCTGACATCACCTCTGCTGTTATCTCAGTATTAGGAAAATTTAAATACATTTTTGGTAACAAATATGCAACTCAGGCACAAATCACTCTGTCTGTAGATTAACTGCAGAGGGCCAGCAACATAAAGGATTGTGTATGAGCAATCATACACAACAAGGCTGTTTTTCGATTGAGTTGTTTCCATGGTAACAATAGACCTCGAATGTAACTCAAGAGGTTGTCTGTTACCATGGAAACCTCAAGATTGAAACACAGCCTTGTATGTATATGGTTGCTCATATGCAACCTTTTATAGTGTATGGGCAACCATTACTGCAAGCCTGTGCCCAGCACATATGAAAACAAATGTCCCCACAATGTTCCCCTGATTCCCATACCGTTGCTGGGCTTGGGTGCAGTTTCTGAGGTACCGTTGCGGTTCTTTCAGTTGTCGCTCACTTCAAGTGTCAGCTGTCTCACTGCAACTTCATCGGGTGCTGTGGTTTGAAAAAGGAGGTTCGCAAAGATATTCTATATTGTTTGGCTGCAGTAGCTACTTGTTGTCCCTTTAAACTTATATAATTCCCGGCCATCATAAAACATGATGTGATCTAAATTTCCAGTTTCCTGAGGACTGCCAGGAGCTTTTCGACAAAATAAGAAAATGTGAGCTTCCATTCAGCATATCAATATACATCCAATACAAGGTATAGAAAATAATGCATGGGCAACCATTGCCAACAGGGCCGTGTTTCCATTGAGAACCCCATAATTAAACACAGCTGAGTTGTGCATGGTGGCCCATGTGTTATTTTGTATAATAGAGGCATCACTAACCTGAAAAGTGGGAGCATGTGCCACCCAGTTTAGGATGGTGCTCACCCAGTCTTTTTCCCCACCCTTGCATTAAATTACTTTGGCATTAAAGCCCAGCAGCATCATGATAGCATCTTCCCAGGTGAGCTGCCCCAGCCCCAAGTCTCATTACCACTCTCTCCCACTCCCACTGTAGTCCTCGCTCCATCTGATCTTCCTCCAGGCTCCTCCTCACTGCCTGTCAGTCAGAGCAGGATTCACTGCTTCCTGCATCTGGAGAGGCAATTTCAACTGCAGCTGTCTGCTACATGTTGGTGCAGGTATCCTGTGAGCTGGGCATGTTGCAAGTGGGCACCTACCGAAATGGCGACCCACTTGAGGTGCATACCCAGACAGCGAGGGAGTAGGGAGAGGGCAGGATGGGAAGGGTTTACAAATGACAATGGAATGTCATCGTATGTACTTGCGCATGTGGGGGAAGCAAGCATGCTGATCAAGGGGGGGGGAGGGTTTGTGAGAGGTGGTGCTGTGGTCAGCCACCGAGCTGGCTCCTTGGTGTGGTGGGGTGGATGCTGGCCTGGGGTGGCTGGGATGCAGGGTTCGGGTCTGGGCACAGGTATGTTTTGTTGCACCCAACCCGAGTAGGTGAATTTTATAATTTTTTACTGTTGCACCCCTTCCCCAACATGCACCCCCTGGAGTTAAGAATCTAAAAGTAGTTGGGTGTGGGGGTGGAAGCCCCCATCGGATAGGACAGCTCGCGATAAATGTAAAAAATCACAATTCCTTTTGCACCATTTTTCTGTTGTTGGGTTTGTACATCATCAAAAATGAATTTTTGTAATGTACACTCACCAAAAGGACGATCGCCGCCCTTATGACATAGAACCGTTGGTGCAGATTCGGCACTTTAGCAGTATAGGAAAGAGATCAGAAGCTGCTGCTGACTCTTATTCAACCTGTGTGCAGGGGCATCATGTGGTATGGCATTATGGATGTGGGGGGCATGGGCCGAGGGGTGGCTATGAGATGAGTCTGATGAGGATAAGGATTTGGGTTTAGTGAATCAAGGCAGGGTAAATTGGCCCAGGCTAAGGTAAGTGCGGCTGCACCCTTTTTGCATGTCGTCAGATATCATTTGTGTGCACATTTGAAATATAGAAACATAGAAACATAGACTTTGACAGCAGATAAGGACTGCTTAGCCCATCTAGTCTGCCCATTTCCCTACCTACAGGATAAGCTGCAGATCCTATTTAACCAACAGCCTATTTCTTCCTACCCCCCACAAAAATTGCCTTATGTCTGTCCCATGCATTCTTGAATTCTCCCACAGTTTTAGACCCCACAACCTCCTCAGGAAGGCTGTTCCATGCGTCCACCACCCTCTCTGTGAAAAAATACTTCCTCACATTGCCCCTGAGCTGTTCCCCCTCTATCTTCAAATTGTGTCCCCTTGTTCTTGCACATCTCTTTTTCTGAAAGATGCTACCCTCTTGGACTTTGTTGATTCCACTGAGGTACTTAAACATTTCTATCATGCCCCCTCCCTCCTTTCTTCAAGGGTATACATATTAAGCCTTTAGCCTCTCCTCGTATGGCTTCTCTTGCAGACCCTGCACCATTTTAGTTGCCCTCCTCTGAGCTGCCTCCCATCTGGTCTATGTCCTTGCGGAGATGAGGTCTCCAGAACTGGACTCTTGGTGGTTCTTCATGCTAATGCACTAACACCTTTGTACCACAGTGACTGCGCCTTTGAATATAATGCTGGATGTGTTAACTAGCTTTCAAAGGTGCAATGTACAGTCAGCATGGTGCAAAGCCTATTAGTACAGTGTTACCTGCTCCAATCTGTTGCCTGCTCCCTACTGCTTTACATTTATTGCAAGATATCTGTTAGAGTATTTTTCTATTTGTTTCTTTTCATTATAAAAAAGAATAAATTAATTATTGCCTTTCTGTATGATGAGTGTTAGAAATGTGTATGAATAAGAAGTATGAAAGATTAAATGTATTTAAGACAAAATGAAGAATATGTTTTCATTCTCTCTAGATGATATTATGTAATATTAATAGGAGTTTATCAGAATACATGGGGAGATTTATCATTGTGCTGAGAATGTTTCATAGTATTTTCCTGTATGCTTGTTGATTATTTGAAACATAATCCAGACAAGGCAATAATAGTCTTAACTTGGCTGCCTTCAGTGACAAAGAAAATGGACTAATGATCTTCTTCGATCCAAATGGGTAATGTTCTGGATATTATTCCATTTTATCCTTATGTAAATGTGGACCTTTAACCATCTATGTACAGAGCAGTGTATACCAAATTATTCTTTACACTGAAGGTATTTCATGGAATGACTCTGAACCACATTGGTGATTTGCTTGCTAACTATTGATTACTGTAAAGTGAGAGAAGGGAGCAGAGGGCAGGAGATGGAGTATACCGTTAGGTGGGCAACGCAATTAGGGTGCTGCAATTAGGGGGATGAGAAAAGGTTGAGAGTGATGGGTGTGCTGGATTTCACAGTGCCCTGCACCCACAACATTTAATCAACACTATTCTCCTCTGGTCCACTCACGCCAGGACCCAGAAGACATTATATTTAATGTTGGAAGGTGCAAGGGTGGGTGGGTGGTGAAGCCCCCCCAACAAAAACAAACTCTTCTCCCTGCTGTCCCTTGTCAGCATAGCTGGCTTGTGGAGGAATGTTGAGCTGTGGTCATGGAGGAGACATGTTTCTGGCACCTTAATTTATGGCGACCAAATTCATGTCACACTGCAGTAGGTGAACCGGGGGATGGAGGGACATAGAATTATTGACCACAGGGTATTTTTATTTCACCTACACCAGAAATAAATAACAGCAGTGTTTGTCTGCACAGTCTGTAGAGCTTTACTGTCCACATGGTATTTCTCCTACCCCTGAAATAAATACCAGCAGTGTTTGCTGGCAGTGTGTGTGTCACATAGTCCACAGTGCTTCATGTTTGTGTGTAGTAGTTTGGGTATGAGGACCTGATTAAAAGACTGAGGCAATAAAACAGTCCTTGAATAAGTACTATATTCCCTCATTCCCTGGTTGACTGTCCTTCTGTATTTCGTGGTTTCTGGTAGTAAATTCCTATGCTTGTTTTGCTGGAGAGTTCCTAGAATTTGCTTCTAAAATGCACCATTTGCCTCTTAATTCTTCAAAATTTTGTCTGGAGGGCAAATTCCCATGACCTCCCTTTTTGGAAAATTCAGTGTCAGGGGCATGTGCGCCCCCACACACACACACACTTTTAGAATCCTACTGATGCCCTGTATAGTATATAATTTGAAAGAAATAAAATAAGCATTGCTTAATGCCCTAATGTTTGCTTTTATGTTTTTATAGTGAATTTGTTATGCTTAGTTAGTGACAGGGTGAATTAATTTAAAGAAGGACCTAGCTGCTAATGAATCATGTACTATGTTAATAGGACTGGAAAATTGTGGCGACTCTTGGCAATATTCATTTTTTCTTTCTCACTGTTTCTTTACTCAGCATAGCACAACTGAGATGCAATATCTCATTTCCAGTTGCGTACTGCCCAAGATTGACCAATTAAGATGCAACATGACATTTTCTGTGGGGATTGAAAACATAGCCATTTCCACAGCTGGGTAGACTGGAGCACTCGGAGGTTAAGTGACTTGCCCAGGGCCACACAGTAGTGGTGGTAACAGGTTTGAACTTGCACTCTCCTGGTACCCAACAATGTTCCAACCACTAAACTCTTCTGCTAATGGGGAAGGGGGCACTGGGAAAGGCCAACAGCTGCTTGCCAGGTTTTGGTTTTTGGTACAGTTTATTTACCAAGGATGTCCAAGATGAAATGCAACATCTCCTTTCCAGTGGAGTCCTGTTTTACTCAATCTTACAATGTATTTGCACAGTATATTGCAGCTGAGATTCAGTATAACGTTCCAGTGGGGTTGTGCTTCTACTCATTTTTACAGCTGGGCAGACTAGAGTACTGGCAGGTTAAGTGAATTGCTTAGGGTCATATATTGAATATTTGGTACTAGAAGAGACTGAACCTACGACCTCCTGGTAATGGTGCTCTAACAATTAAACCACACTGCCTGCAAAAAGTAGGGGGGATTAGGAAAGGCAAGCAATAGTCAACAATGGTTTCTTAGTTTTTTTATGATTTATTTCCCCGAGTAGCCCAGCTGAAATGCAACATGTAATTTCTAGTGGGATTCTACTCTTACCCATTTCCACAGCTGGGTTGACTAGAGCACCAGGAGGTTATGTAACATGCGTAGCATTACACAGCATTAGCCTGTGGTAGGATCCGAACCTGTGATCTCCTGTTTCTCCCTCTCTGCTCCACTAAGGCTAAGCCACTTTCAATCCCCAGATCCTATAAAGGCAATTGGGTGACAGCATAGATAGCAGAGCTGGGGGTCAGAGGGATCAACTGACCCTTCAAATTCAAAAGTAAAGGTCAGAATGTAAATTTTGACCCCCAATTCTGATACAGGATTTACTAGCCTGATAGTGTTGTCTTGAGTCTGGCACACACCACACTCATTCACTGGAAGCCAACAAGAGCAAGGTCAGTTGAGTTTACTGAATTATACTGACTAATTATTATGTACCCTTTCCCCTCTGGCACACACAACAAATTTAAGATTTAAGAGGATTTATAGAATTTAAGCTCTTGGGCTATGCAGAGCTCTTCATCAAACAGTGTCAGACTTTGCAAAGAGCTCATTTTAAATATATAGGGTAGAACTGGTAGTATTCAGAAATTAGGGAAAAAAGTCTGAAATTCTAGTTGTGTGTAAGTCAGCCTTTCCCTAGGAATGGAATGTGACAAGAGCTATAAATTGTGAAGTGCTTAATTATCTCCCTTAAAATGGACACCAAAGTGTGTGTGTGTGTGTGTGTGTGTGTGTGTGTGTGTGTGTGTGTGTGTGTGCGCGCGTGTGCATGTGCGTGTGTGTGCGTGTGTGCGTATATGTGTGCGTGTGTGTGTTGGCTCAAAGAGTATAAATCCAGCAGTGTGTGTGTGTTTTATCTGGAAAAGGCTCTATTGAGCAATGCTGATTTACAAGGTGAGCCTGGATTTACTATAACCATTATCCTATAAAGTCATGGAACACTGCCTGCTGCATGCTAGTTCATCTTAGTCACTAGAAATTATGTTAATGAGTATTCAAAAACAATATATTGAGACTACAGTACTGATGAAAACCTATGGGGTTGCTCCTTTTATTTCATTATTTATTTTTATTCTTTGGAACTGGGTAAGCCCCACTAGGCCCAAGACCTGTTTTCAGGTTCTACCTGGGAGCAGGTGTTCGGGGTCACACAGTATGCATGTGAAGGCTGTGGAAATCAAACCTAAGTCTACTGGATGTACCAAACTTGTTCACAGCTCCTTGCTCTACTCTCTAGGCTATACTGCCAGCTCAGTGCTGGAACTATTGCCTAAAGCAGCAGAAATACTAAAACAGTCTCAAAATGAAGAAGAAAAGCTACAGTGTTCTTTTATTTTTTTTATTTTAGTCTTTGGTTACCAGGTAAGGCCCACTAGGCACAAGTGCCAGTTTTCAGGGGTGACCTGGGAGCACTGGGGAGGTTAAGTGACTTGCTCAGAGTCGCACAGTATGCAGTTGGAGGTTGTGGGAATCAAACTCCAGCCTGCTGTATATACCAAGCCCATTCACAACACATTACTCTAACTTCTAGGCTCTACACAGTTTTCAATTTTGACCCAAATAAAATGTTATACTTGTTAATGTATAGCATAGCTATAGCATTGTAACCATGCCAGTTGCAGCATAACTGGTAACCTGCTGTGGGTATAGAAATGATGGCATCTGGGGTAAAGCTTCCTGACTCCTGGAATAACTGGGAAAAACAAACAGATCCAGAAGTAATTGCCTCTACAGCTTTTGCAGCTCTGTACCTACTAATATAGAAGTGAGGTTTAGGGTTATAAAGAAAGAAAAGAAAATGGGAATACTTAATCTAATGATCAGCAGTGGTTATGTTTACAAAGAAGCATTAGCTCCACACTCTAAGCTATTTCTTAGACCCATCATTCTGCAGTTTATGCCAGGAGGTTGGATAGGTCAGATATTTCTGTGTGTGAGGGGATGCTGGAGATAAAGCCCACTAATTTTGTTTATAAATCATCTTTATTAGGAAGACAAAGGGCAGAGTGTACTCTGTAGAAAGAAATAACACCACTAGACACATGAAAGATGGTTTTACTGCTTAGAATCCATTGTAGAAAGAACTGGAAGGGGACAGGATCAGTTGTGTTCCAGGACAGTAGCTGCTGCTGTTGTTTTCACAGGGTTCTTGTGGATTTTACTTGGTAGGTTAGTTCTTTTCTTTCTTACTTCTAAGGGGCTAGCAGGGTATTGTTTTGGGGGCTGCTGGATGTTTGTAAACTGATTTGGTGGCTGTAAGTGGGGCTCATTTTGTGGATGTTTCACTGTGTAACAGGCTGCACTGGTAGAGGCCTATTTCTTCTGATTTAAAACCTATTTGGTGGGATTTGCTTGGAGATGGTTATTTGAATTGGAGACCTATATCTGTTAATTTCAAGCCTATTTGGATGTGGTGTTAGTGAAGCTGATTAAATTGGAGACCTGTTTCCTTTGGCAGCAAACATATTTTGGGGGCTTTGACTTGAATTTTGATTCCTTGTGCTGACTCCATTAGCTGTAAAGGTTAGTTCATAGTGGGGGAGGGGTGTTAATGGTCTGGCCAGGTCTCACTCAGCCAATTGACTGGAGGTAGAGCTGAATCAGGTTGAGGTGTTAGCTGCTTTGTCTTCTCAGAAAGAACTGGAAGGGGACAGGATCAGTTGTGTTCCAGGACAGTAGCTGCTGCTGTTGTTTTCACAGGGTTCTTGTGGATTTTACTTGGTAGGTTAATTCTTTTCTTTCTTACTTCTAAGGGCTAGCAGGGTATTGTTTTGGGGATGCTGGATGTTTGTAAACTGATTTGGTGGCTGTAAGTGGGGCTCATTTTGTGGATGTTTCACTGTGTAACAGGCTGCGCTGGTAGAGGCCTATTTCTTCTGAATTAAAACCTATTTGGTGGGATTTGCTTGGGCCTGGTTCTTTGGCTGCTGGGCTTGGAGGGGAGACACAGGGCTGATACTCTCTCTCTTGAGTCAGGTGTCTGCGAATTTATAGGGGAACACCTGCCCTGCAATTGGAGGAAAAGGCTGCAGGTGCAGCTCATGTAGTTCTAGCCACTGGGGGTTGGATTTAAAGGCTGGGAGAGAGGAACTTAGGGAGTTGTTCATTTCCCTTATAAATTTAATGTGTTGTACTGCACCTAGTAACAGGGTTACTGGTGTACAGTGGGACTGTCTCTAAGATTAGTGGGGGACCTGACTAGGCAGTAGGGTATCTTGGACTGGGGGAACCTGGTGGCTCACCAAGGAAACCTATTTGGAAGGGATGGAACCACACATCATTAGAGACCGGCATCTTTGGGAGGGTGGTGGGGTGCACAGGGTGTGGAGCAGCCATGATACTGGACTGGGCTTGGAAGTTCGGTGGTTGCCCAGTGTGCTCCAGCTAGCACAGCATAGGGAGGAGGTTGCGGGGATTAGGAGAAAGCTGGGGGAAGGGGGTATGGTTGGGGAAGGGGCTGGGAATCTCACAGGGTTACATCAAGCACTGGGGTGGGGCATAAGGAAAGGAGTGCAGGAGAATACTCAGGGGTCACATAGGGACCCTGGCAGAGGGTCAAAAGGACACTACCAAGGAAGCAGGCAGGTAACTGGGGACCCTCACAAAGGGAGGCGGAGGGACAACATTCTCAGGAAGAGAGGCAGATGGCCAGGGCTGGACAGAAGAAGCAAGGCGGGAGGTGGATCAGACCTTACACTCAGTAACCGCTCAATTCTCTTCTTCTGCTCAAGGATGAGGGCGATGTAGCCACGACAGAGGTGGTTAGAGACGGAAAGGAGTGGGAGTGGGAGGCAGGAGGCAGGGCCAGATGCAGGAAGAACAGGGGGACCTGGAATGCAGGAGAATGGGGAGCAGTGAATCAAGCAGGAGGGCAGGGAAGAGGGAGAAAGCGCAAGGAGAAGGACCAGTTGGGAGGAAAGGTAAGAAGGACCAGAAGTACAAGGAGGATTCAGTAAAGGGGCTGAGAGTTTAGGCCAGGGGAGCACTGCGAGCAAGGAGGAACTAAATGGAGACAGGAAGGAAGGGAGGATGAGCCAGGCTAGTTTAGCAGATGGAGAAGGACCAGTTACAAGCAGTGAGGGGAATTAGCAAGTTACAGAAGGATACTAAGGAGGAGGAGAGGCATAGGACTGGAGGGGAGGGGGTGGCCATGGTAAATAAGGAGGGGGTGGCATGTGGCACCCAGATAGGGGGAGGAACAAGGAGCCAGCTGGGTGGAGGAAGGTGTAGAAAGGATGAGGGACATGGAAGGGGGGGAATGGAGGAAAAGGAGTGGTCAGAGTGCTCCTGCTGGGGGATTCTATGATCAGGGGTATCAAATGGGATAGGGAGGGAGAAGCCTGGCCAGTTAGAACAAGATGCTTCCCTGGACTAACGGTGCAGAGGACTAAGCACGAGGTATATCAGCTGGCAAAAGTTGTGGGGTTCCCCAGACATACTGGTACCTGGGTACAAATGACATTGAGGCGAAATAGCGAGCTAGAGATACAGGCAAGATTCAGGGGAGCTAGCCAGGGTCTGTCATGACATAGGATGCACAGTTTCCTTCTCAGAAATCCTGCCAGTGCCAAGGGCTAGTGGGGAACACAAAAGGAAAATTAGGGAGATAAGGGAGATAAACCAGTGGCTCAGGGAGTGGTGTGAGGCCAGAGGGTATGGGGGATTGGGGGGAGACCTGGGAGGATAAGGAGCTGTATGCTAGAGATAGACTACATCTCAATTTGGAGGGGAAGGGAATCCTTAAGTTGAAAATAGAGGAGTTCATTGGTGAAAAGTGGGGTTTAAACTTATGAAGGGGGGTGGGATGGGAGAAAAGGCTGTCAAGGGGGTGCCGATAAAGGAGGGACTCTGTCTCCACCCCCCTGGGGACCAGGAGGATTGCAGGAAAAGGCCAACTGGCAAAGTGCAGACCAGGGGAAAACAGAATCCCCATGGGAACACGAGCAGGGGAAATGGAACTATAGGGAAAGGGTGGAAGGTAGTCCTGCTAAATGCCAGGAGCTTGGGCAATAATAGCCTGAGCTCCAGGTGATGCTAACTAGAGGAGCAGTGGATGTGGCAGCGGTCACTGAGACTTGGGCCACTGCAAGACATGACTGGGACCTGAACCTGGAGGGTTACACTATGTTCAGGAAGGACAGGGGAGGAAGAGGAGGAGGGTATGATGGTCAAAACTGCATTGGCATAGGGAGTAGGGGAGGCGGAGGGAACTGTGGAGGCGATTTGGTCACTGATAACAAGGAGAGCAACAGAGTAAAAATAGGAGTGGTGTATAGACCCCTGCCTGGCGGAGGAGCTGGAGGACAGTCTGGTGGCAGATGTTAGGAGACACTGCAGACTGGGCAGAGGCAGTGGTGGTGTTGGGGACTTAAACATGCCAGGAACAGACTGGGAGACTGACATCCTCTGTGACCAGGAACAGAGGTTGTTGGATGTCTTTCAAGGCGTGTTCCTAACTCAGCAGGTGAGGGAACCAACCAGGGAGGCACGGCTACTGGATGTGGTCCTGGCAGACGGTGACCAGATTGGGGGCCTGGAGGTAAGGGACCCATTGGCGGGGAGTGACCATGCCACGGTCTGGTTCTGCCTGGACCTGGGAGGGTAGAAGGCTGCACAAAGGCGGAGTAACCGACTTCAGGGGCAGTTTTGAAATGGGAAGGATCCTTGAGGAGCATTTGGATGGGATTGGTCAGACATGGACACTGATAGTGAGTGGGGAAATCATCAGGAGAGGGGTGTGAGGATGCTACCAGCACCTGTGCAAGAGTAAGGCGAAAATGCGGTGAGGCCCCAAAAACCCTGTTGGTGGACCAGGAGGTCCAGGAGGTGGTCTTGGGGGGAAAGAAAGCAGCCTATAAGCAATTCAAGTGCTCAAGGAGTGAAAGGGATCGAGGAGTGCAGGCTGATGGCTAGAAGGGCCACTAGGTGGTGAGGCGGCTAAGGCAAGGAGCAGAACCTGGCCTGGGAAATTAGGAGAGGGAGCAAGGGGTTCTTTAGATACATTGGGGAAGCAGAAGGGTGAAGGGGCAGATTAGCAGGATTAAATCAGGGGAAGATGGGCACAAGACCTGGGGAGCAGGCTGAGGTACTAAATGAGTACTTCACTCAGTTTTCACCAGGGAAAATGGGGTGCTGCATCATACATGGAGGTGACAGAGATACTGAGGAGGGACCCTTACCGATCGGCAGGTCTGGGGAGAGGGAGGCATCACTGGCAGGTGGGAGGAGGGCTAAGCAGGAGAAGAGGTACCGGAAGTGGAAATCACAGCAGAGAGAGTGAGGCCCTCAGCTCCTTAAAGACGGACAAAGCACAGGGCGGATAAATTACATCCCAGAGTGCTGAAGGAACTTGCAGATGTCCTGGCGAAACCCTGGCAGAGCTTTTCACATCTCTCTGAGGACAGGGTGGGTGCCCCAAGACTGGAAGGTGGTGCATAAGTGCCTATCCGCAAGGATCAAGGGAGGTGGCAGGGAACTACAGGCCTGTCAGCCTGACATTGGTGGTGGGCAAGGTGATGGAGGGCATTGTCAAGGAGAGGCTGGGGGACCTGGATAAGTCAGGGTGCCTGGACGATAGACAGCATGGATTCATCCCGGGGAAATCGTGTCAGACAAACCTGGTGGAGTTCTATGACTGGGTGACAAGTGCCTTGGACCTGGGTAGACCAGTGGATGTCCTCTTTCTAGACTTCAGCAAGGCATTTGACTCTGTTCCTCACGTGGGCCTGTTGGATAAGCTGGGAGAAATGGGGGTGGGGAACCAGATGATCAGATGGATAGGCAATTGGCTCCAGGACCGGAACCAGAGGGTCGTAGTTGGTGGGATAGTCTCATCCCCAAGGAGGGTCATTAATGGGGTCCCACAGGAATCGGTCCTTGGACCCCTTCTGTTCAACGCCTATGTATCTGACATAAGGACAGGAATCGGGAGTGAGAGGAGTCTCTTTGCAGATGACTCGAAACTGGGGGTGGTGGTGGATGGGGAGGAGGGAGGGGGCCCACAGGGGGACCTGGAGGCTCTGGAAGATGGTCTAGAAGGTGGAAGCTGAGGTTCAATGCAGGAAATGCAAGGTACTCACCTGGGGGCCAGAAACCCAGGGCAAGTGTACACCCTGGAAATGCTACAAGTCTTGATGGCTGAGAGGGACCTGGGGGTGGTGGTGGATGTCAAGATGAACAACTCTGAGACTTGTAGGAGGTAGCAGCCAAGGCCAACAGGATGCTGGGATGCATCGCTAGGGGGATCACCTCCAGAAGGAGGGAAGTGATACTCCCACTGTATAACTGCTTGGTGAGGCCGCACCTTGAGTACTGCGGCAGTTTGGAGGCCACACTTAAGAGGGACATTAACCTTCTGGAGAGGGTCAGAGAGGGCAACCAAAATGATTTGGGGCTTGGGGACAGGACCATGAGGAGAGGCTCAAGAGCTAAATATGTACACATTGGAAGAGAGAAGGGACCGGGGGACATGATAGAGGTCTTCAGGTACATGAAGAGGTAAATGAGGGAGGAACAGTCGAGGTGCTTGAAGGAAGGAGGAAGGGGCCACTAGAGGGCATGGGTGGAAGCTGGAGGGGAAGATTCAGGGAGAAAGGAGGAGGTGCTACTTCACTGAGAGGGTGGTGGAGCCATGGAATGCACTTCCTAGGGGCTGGTGGAGGCAGAGACAGTGGAGGGTTCAAGAGGGTGGGACAGGTACAGGGGAAGGGTTCTGGAAGCAAAATCCAATGCAACAAGAATATCCAGAACTGGAAAGGGAGAAGCCAGAGAAGGCGAGGGGGACAGCAAGGTCAGCACCCAAGGTGGGGGCTGACCAAACGAGCAGACACGAAAGACCATTAGGCCTATTCTGCTGGCATTTTAGTATGTTAGTATGTTAGTATATTGGTGGTATGATCATTGATTTCACTAAACCTCACTTCAGATTTGATCTGGTTAGTGAGAACGCTGAGTCCAGTAGTGAATGCAGGGAGACATAATCTGTAGATGTTCTGGGATTCTGCGTGGGGGTGGGGTCATGTGTGTACAGTATCTCAAATAGCAGATGACATATTCCAGGCAGGCAACTCGTACCAAGAAGTTGGCTGCCCAAAGAGCTAGCGTTAGAAGAAATATGTACCGTAAGTTGCATGACTTGCAACTTCCGTGTACGTGCCAAGCAGCAGTTGAGCACTGCAGCAGCCCTGCCCCTAAAATAAGCTTAACGAGGAACCAAGGTAAAGAACAAGCTGCAGGTGCTCTATGTAGATATTAACAGGATATATGGGGAGGGGGACTCGCTAAATGTAGTTGCATTACTTTTGCTGGAGGTTCTATATGTATGGTTCTATAACTAACCCCATACATGTAGAATGGCCAGCAAAAATAATGCAGCTAGTTTACGCAGCCCCACCAATCCTGTTAATTCTGTTTCTACATGAAGAGCCTGCAAACCTCTTCCCTAGTTTAAGTCATTATTAAACCTATTTTAGGGGTGGGACTGCAGCTATAGTACTCTATGGCCGCTCGGCTCATACACAGAAGTTATGACTATGAGTCTGGCAAATTAAGGTGTCTATTTCTTATGACTATATTTAGGGAGAGATGGCACAGATGAAAAAAAAAACCTCTGAACTGGTTAAAAAGAAAACAGAAAGCAGTGGTATACCATGAACCACTGACGGCAGTATCACCTTCCCACGGTACTGATAACATGACTTCCGAGACAATTGAAACTGTCATATCATTATATCATTTGCTCTACCCCCACCGTAAGTTTTGAACTGCCTTCCACCTATAGGTGACAGTCACAGGACATTCTCTCTGTCTCCGCTTTCATGTATTTGGAATCCCCTGCCCACTGGTCTGCAGGGTGCCCCCTCAGTGCAGGCATTTAAAAAGCAATTACATTTGATCTAATTCAAAAAGTCTTTGAAAACACTCAGGCACTGAGAGTATCAGGGGTCAGTTTTTATTATTTTTTGTTTTGAATTTTATAGGATGCTATTATCTCTGTTTACCTTTTGTTTCATGTCAAGCTGTTTTGTTATTTTGTTAACCGTTTTTTATGTTGTTTTGTGATTGGATTTTACAGCACCCAAAGCCTTTGGGACTGGATGCTATATGCGGTGTCGGGGGCTCAGTAGATTGCACACTCACTGCTGAGGCTAGAAGATTGGAAGGTTGCGGGTTTTAGACCCACACCATTATAAAATAAAATCCCAATACTGACAGTTTAGTGCAGCATGAGGGTGTGCTGCACTCCCGAGGTGCCATCTTTCAGACGAGACATTAAACTGAGGTTCCGTCTGCCTGTTCTGGAGGTTGTTCAGGTGGACATTAAAAATCCCATGGCACTTCTCGAAAAGGGTAGGGGGACTTTGAATGAGCTTAGTTGGTACATCCAGCAGACCCGAGTTTGATTCCCACAGCCTCAAATTGCATATTGTGTGGCTCTGAGCAAGTCAGTTAACCTCCACAGTGCTCCGGTGTCACAGCTGAAAATGGGTCTGGTACTTAGTGGGCCTTATCTGGTTACCAAAATGAACAAAATAAAAAACAATCAAACAACAGTGTCCTGGCCACATTTCTCCCCATTCACTAAAAAAAATATTGACAACAACTTAACCTAATTCAATATGTCACTCTGCATCTGTATTATCCCTGCCTGGCATGAGGCTGAAAATAAGGCACGATTGCTTAGGCCACCTTTCCTGGTCAACAAAAACTAACTTAGTAAGTGAGTAAATATTAATACGTTTGCCTTGGCTTGCCTGCTTCGCCAACTGTGTTCTAGCCACTAGACCACACTGCCAGTGGAACTGGCAATCTGAAAAGAAAGACCAGTGACTGATGACCGTTTTGTCTTTTTGTTTTTTTACAATTTATTGATCTAGGGTAGCCCAGCTGAGATGCAATATCTTGTTTCCAGTGGGTCCTGCTTTTTTCCATTTTGCACACTGTGACAGATTGGTCCTTCCCAGCCTCAGCCTCTATCAGGAGTACCAGCTTTCTCACCTCTCTGGTTGCTGTCACTACTCAGTTCAGACATTCTTTTAGGGATTCTCCAGGTTCTCCAGACACTGCTCATCCAGTACAGTGCTCCCCGCTCAAGGTCACTCGACCACCCCTCTCTGTCACAGCTGACAACACCTTACTTTGGAAACAGTATATGGTAACCACAGCCTTCTTTTCCCGGAGTGTAAAAACAGTTCTTGTTAGTCATAGACTGGTTAGCTGTACCTCAAAGGATTCAATCACAGACCATGAAATATAAAAATAATATATATTGTTTTGCTCCTTCCTTCCCAGGCTCCCCCGGCTGGCCACTCCTTTGGGCTGCCTAGGCCCACCATCGTCACTCTGCCCCATTGCCATCTGCCACCCCTATATGCTGCAGTCCCCCAGGTAACCCAATGTAACCCTTCATCAGAAGGGCCCCCCCCTTCTGGGGAGAAGAGCCCATAGGCTCAGACACGTATCCCAGGTGCGGTGGGGTTGGCTCAGTCACTTCCAGGCTTCATGGTAATGTGGACCATTGGGCTTCATCTGGTTGACTGGGGGACAGTATTCCACTTTTTCTGCCATCCCAACTCCCTTCCTCCCTCAACGGGCCGGTCGAAATGGCAACCTTTGGCGGGGACGTTCTGTGGAGTGTCGAGGCATCACGCCACCTAGAACATCACCAAAACCACCTCCAGGTGCCAAAGGCCTACCAACCCCCCTGGGAGGGAAGCATCCAAGGGATGCTCTGGACTCTCTCCCTGCCAGTCTGCGCTCCTGACACCTGGGCTCGAGATGTGAACCAGAGTCACCAGCGTGCCAAGCGAACCCCTTCACTCAAAGCCAAGGAGCCAGCAAAAAATAATATTTTTAATATTTTGGGATAACTACCCAGATTCTGCAGGATAACAAACTATAGGGGATAGTAATTCTACAGAAAGAAAAAAAAGTTTGTTTACATTCAGAATTCACACAGAAAAAGTCTAACTCGCCCTCTTTCCCCCTCTCTGTCTCTGCAGGGTTGTTGCTTACCACTTCCTTCCCTCTCCTTCTCCGACTGATTTTCAGACCTCTCAGATCTAAAAAAAAAAACCCATCCCACAGCATGTCACTCTGACATCACAGATTCAAAAACTCTTTTTCCTCCAACCAGCCTTTAGGGAAACCGGTCTCTTCTATTTGAAGAAGTCAGTTACTTTGGAATGTTTTTCTTATCTGTGTCCGACTGACATCAGTGACCCTGATGTTCATGACCAGGCCTCTGTTGTTCGAGTTGCCCAAAGCTCTCACAAGTCTACAGTGAAAGTTGTAACATGGGAAAGAGAAAGGGTTGAGCAGGATTGGTCCAACAGCATCAGGTGATCGTTGATTAATTCTCAAGTAATCCATGGTTACCTGAGAATTAATCAATGGTAAAGTGCATCCACATTTCTGTTCCCCATGTTAGTTTCCTGTCCCAAAACAGTCTTAGCCTGCAATTCACAGTCGACCAACAAATGGCTGTCAAACAAGAATGGATATGCTTAAGTGAAATTTCTTGTAGTTCCGTCATAAGTAGCTTGAAAACATCTATATGACTATATAATGTTATTTCTTTTGTTTTACTTGGTCTATTGGCTGAAACACTTGCCCTTTCAGTAGCTAAACAATAACGTATATCACATATGATCTTCCAGATTGCCTGATTTTCCAGATTGCCTCCATGTCTTTAATTAAATATTTAAAAAAGCTACTTTAACAGTGGAACCTAAAAACAACAAAACAACAAAAGCACACACCTTGGACCGATGACTATCAAACCAGAAAGTTTCAGGTTTCAAAGTCTCCTACTTTTTTAGTTATCGGGTGGCAAAAAAAGGCTTAACATTTAAAAAAACTGAGACTTTCGCATTTCTTTGCACCTCTGTAATTTTGCCTCCCTAAACCGATCTACATGGAATTTACAGAATCAAGAGTTCCTGACACAGAAGATGTGCTGTCTAAATTTCACATAAATCAGTTGAAAGGGGGCAAAATTATTAATGTGCAATGCTGAGTGTAAAAATCACAGCTAAAAAAGATGTAGCGGTAAGCCTCAGTGTACTACCATCTGTAGGTCGGCAAGGGAATTGCAGCAACAATTTGAACCACTGATGGATGTGTGCACTGTCCACTAATAATGCCTGAGTTCTGTGCACTGTCCACTAATAATGACTGAGTTCTGTGCCCTCTGAGATAAGGATGAATCACTGATGGTTGTGTGCACTATCCACTAATAGTGCCTGAGTTCTGTGCTCTCTGAGGTAAGGATGAATCACTGATGGATGTGTGCACTGTCCACTAATGCCTGAGTTCTATGCCCTTTGAGGTGAGGACGAACGATTGATGCATGTGTGCACTGTCCAGTAATAATGCCAGAGTTCTGTGCCCACTGAGGTGAGAATGAATCACTGGTGGATGTGTGCACTGACCACTAATAATGCATGAGTTTTGTGCCCTCTGAGGTAAGAATGAATCACTGATGGATGTGTGCACTGTCCACTAATAATGCCTGAGTTCTGTGTCCTCTGAGGTAAGGACGAACCACTGATACATGTGTGCACTGACCACTAATAATACATGAGTTCTGTGTCCTCTGAAACTTTGCCTCCCCTGAACTGATCTTCATGGAATTTACAGGATCAAGAGTGCCTGACACAGAGGGCGTGCTTTCTAAATTTTATGTAAATCAGTTGAAAGGGGGCAAAGTTATTAATGTGCAATGCTGGGTGTAAAATTCACAGATAAAAAAGGTGTAAGCCTCAGTGTACTACAATCTGTTGGTCAGCAAGGGAATTGCAGCAACAACTACCAGAGCTTAAATCTTCTCTGCATTTAAATATGTGTCTAACCCCTGGGTGGCACTATTCCCAGTGTGACACCCCTGCCCACTACTTAAAAGCTAGGCTGAGGGGTTTGGGTTCATTAACTAATAACCATTTTGTTTAACCTTTGCGCAGTGCCTCCACTCAGAGTGCTTTATGTGGGTGAGATGGTAAAAGTTATAACCCCCCTGAGATGCTATACCACCCACAATAACCATTAACCTTCCCCAGACATGCCCCAATAAACATTTCCCCACATTTCAATACCTCACATTTAAAGGCTCTCTCTAATAATATGCTCACATCAAATATTTCAACAACAATAACAAGATATTTATTTAGGGGACAAGGAATTAGGAATGGGGATGTGGAGTAGAGGTTATTTGATTACTATATACACATGTACAGGTTTAATTGGGTGCTTTGCTGGTGAACCCTCCAGCTGGGTGGCTACACACTAATAGACTACAGGTAATCACATTTCTCAATTCGACCCACGATACCCAGAGCCCTGGCTCTCTGGCTGCTGACAAATCAGATGTTACATAAATGATTAACATTATTGCCCACACTGGTACCAGTCCCAGATACAGCAGAAACCCCACAATCTCATACTATACTGGTCAAGCAGATACCACAGTTCAATATGTTGCAGGCCTGGTGGCCGTTGCAGCTGTTCGAGGTGGCCGGCTTTTGATTCAACTGGAGGGGCAAACTTGGAGAATGATCCCTACAATGGCTATAGATGCTATGTACAACGAAGGCAAAGATTGCCCTGCATTTTAGCAGAAATAGCAGGCATTGACCCTGCCAGTCACAGAAAACCAGGGATTGCCCTGCTCATTAACTAAGACAGGGATTGCCCTGCACTTGCAGAATTTCCAAACATTCCAGGACAAGCTGCTTGGATTTTACATCCTGAACATTCAGCACAATAGTTGAAAGTCCCATCCAATATATTTAGAGTGTGTGATACTTTTATCAAGCATCCAACATTTCTTTGAAGTGAGGTCACATCCAGTACATTTACACCCCAAGAATCCATCCACTATAAGCAGACAACACTTTTATCAAGCATCCAATATGCATTTACATGAAGTCACATCCAGTACATCTAAATACCAATAACAGTATTCATAGGCAAAGTCTCATCCAGCATGTCTAGACATTGTACACTCAAGGCAAGCGCTCTCAGACGAAATCCGGGTAAGTCAGAGGTAAATTCCCTTCAGAACAACTCCGACACAATATGCTCTAGGGCCTCCTGTCCCATGGAGTGGCAAACGTGGATTGGCAGACAGCTCCACGGAGGCAGGACTCTAACCCATAGCAACAACTTGCAACACATTTTTATGATTCACTAGACAGGCATCTTACTGCACCTGCGATTTAGCCAGTTGGGCCACAGACAAGATGCATCTATCCTAACTTTCACTAGACAGACTCTGTATCATAGGTATCATAGGTGCTGCAGAGCTTTTGAAGACTTTCGTCCATTTTAGCTCGCCATCTATTCATGAATAACCCATAATATTTTTTGTGCCAAGATAAATATCAAAACGTGTCTTAAATATGTCCATGCTACTGCTGGCAACTACCTATGTAGGGGCTTTTCGTCCCAGACTGGTAACTCAGAGGTCTCATCACATAGCAAGAACTACCTGGAGCGGGGCTTGAGGCCCCCAAGATTACCTGTACAGCTTATCCCTTGCATCGGGGGGTGCAACCGTACTCCCTTAGGTCCTCCAAGGGTCCCATCCACAATCAAAAACATCCTGAAGTCTCTTCAGCTCTCTCACCGCTGAGGCATGGCAGATGTTCTTTCCCACATCTTTCCCTGATGTGGGAGGGAGGGAGGACTAGACTCTGGAGGACATTCCTGGCAACCTCCAGACTAGCTGTTGCAGAAACTATTTACTTTAACTTTTAAACTGGATACAAAAATAACAAATGCCCCCTGATGACTGGAGGGGAATAGCTAAGTGGTCCATGCCTGGTGGCATGGCTGGGGCCTGAGCCCCCATCCTTGTGGGGGGCTCCCAGCAGGTTGGAGCCTGCTCTCCTTCTCACTCTCTCGAATCTGGAAAAATACTGGCAGACACTGTCTATTATAGGGCTCCTAGTATGACTCCTGATTGGCAGCAGAGGTGGCGTGACAGGTCTCTAAATGGTGGAGGGACCTGTCAATCAGAACACTGAGTCGAGGCACAACTGGGTTGTAAATTTGGTGCCTAAAATAATGTCCCTGTAAGTCCCCATGAGCACTTGAGTGGTGACCCATGAGGTGTAGTGAATGTCCCACAAGTCCTGGCATTTTATTCCTGCCTCCCAATTGACTGTAGCTGCTGGCAATGGCTGCTTAACCCACTGACCCTTATAGTAGATCTGATACTGTCCTGAAAAATGTACTGGTGCAGCCAGAAGGAAATAATTATTTGCCCCAAATGCCCCACAGTTTAGCAGCCCAGATGCTGTGTACTTGCAGTTGTTGCACAGATGAAGGAGGTGGCTCCTTGGGATTTCCTGTTGCTACTGCACTTATGCAAGCTCCCCCTGCAGCAGCTGACAGGCTGACACATGGAGTCCCACAAAGGCTGCTTAATCCAGGGGAAAAGCATCTATTTTAATTTAAAAACACTCTCCCCCACACACACAGTCAATCCCCAACATGCAGCAACAAATTCCATTATTTAAAACATTTAAATTCTGTACTTTTCGGCCAAAGCCATTTAGGGCTACCATGGAGGCAGCCAGACTCAAGTTATTTATTATTCAGATGACCAGGGCCCTGCTCAGACATATTGGCCATGAGCCCCGGTCAAACTTGCTCAATTTGCATCTGAGAGGCTGCCCAACATGCTGTCTGTGGTCACCGGGTCCCAATTATGTAGGAGGGATTCTGGGACCCACGGCACAGTGCCTGAGGCAACTGCAAACCACGCGGCTCCACATCAAAGGTGCTTTGCATGCTAGCACGACTTCTGCTGCTCTGGAGGCATCACTTTTAGAGTGGGAGCTCACAGTCAGCATTTCAAGCCCTGAGGGGCTGGATTTTTGAGTTGGGCAGCATGGTAGGGCATCGGAGGAGCAAACAGACCTGGGGGACTATTAACTAAAGAAAAAAAGGAGGCCAGAATGGGAGAGGCCCAGGAGACAGTAGGAGAAAAACAGAGGAGCAGGGCTAAGGTAAGCCCGGACTGGCATTTCTAGGAACCCCCATTTGCAAGGGGGTTACATATGCATTTAACATATTGCACAGCAGCCAAATCCCAAATATCATAGCAGAAAAACAGAGATGGTTCCACAGTTTGCAAAAATAAGTCAGTCAAAATGAGCACATATTCTGAAATGCTGATCACATCTGCATGTAATCAGTAATTGTTCACCGTTGCAGCCACAATATTAAAAAGTTAAACATGTAGTTCTTCCAGTCATGTGCAACCCACTTTCTCTTTCTCTTTCCCATGGTAGGAACCTTAATATCCTCCTGGAACCCTTGTAATTTTGCACTTTAAAATTACTTTTATGCAACTGTAACATGAGGAAGAGAAACATATAAAAAGAGTGCTGAATCCTTTATCTTCCCCATGTTACAAGAGGATTAACCAACTCCCAGTATGGGCTCTCAGGGATTAATGTATGGCTGGGTGGTTGGAACTAACTGCCTTTGGGCCGTATGGTCCAAACCCCCCAGCCAACATTAATCTCTGAGAGACCACACTCTGTTGTGGGTTAATCCTTACTTAAAGCCATCACATCTCCCCTCCCCCTCCAAAAAAGCTAATCTTATTAGCACTGCTGATTTTTTTTTTTTTTCTGTGAGCCCTCTGTCCACTATTTGTGGAAACCCGACTTTAGTTTCTCCTGTCTCTCCTCTTGCATAAAACAAAAGGGAAAAAGAAAAAAAAAACACAGGAGCCCTATTGTCTGGACAACCCATCTGCATTGCCATTCTGTGACCCATTGCCATGCCAGATAACCATATTGTAGGTCTGCAGCACCAAGCTCCATCTTAGTTATTTTACATTCTGGCCATTGGTCCTAAGCAGCCATGTAAGGGGGTTGTAATCTGTAACCAGCATGAACTCCCCACGTGAGCTTCTGCAAAGCCCACGTAATACCCAGGCATTCCTTCACTATGGTTGTGTAAGCCTGCTCTCTGAGCAGAAGCTTTCTGCTCAGGTAGATGACTGGGTGCTCCTCCCCCAAGATCGTGACCTGACTCAGGACCACATGTAACCCATGGTCAGATGCATCTACATGCACAGTGAATTTAAGAGAGTAATCTGGACCGTCAAGCACAGGTGCCCAACACAATGCCTCCTTCAGCTGCCAGAAGGCAGTATCACAGGCTTCCGTCCACTGAAACTTTTCTGGCATTTTCTTCCTAGTGAGATCAGACAGGGCTGAAATTTGGCACAAATGTATGGTAGTACCCTGATGTCTCCAAGGAGGTCCATACAAACATACAAAACAAAATTTGCCAGCAGATAAAGGCCTAGTTGTAGGTTGTGGGTATGGCCCATTCCTGGATGGCTTCAATTTTCACTGGCTCAGGCTTGATGTACTCCCTTCCCATCCCGCGCCCAAGGAATGACACTTCTGCCATTCTTATCTGGCATTTCTCTGCCATGACTGCCAACCCAGCAGTCTGCAGAACACCTTGGTCACATGCTGGATGTGATCCTCCCTAGTCTGGGTATATATTGCAATGTCATCCATGTACACCAGAGTGAAGTCTCTTGCCCCCTGCAGGATGCAGTCCACTAGTTGCTGAAATGTGACTGGCGTGTTCTTCATCCTGAATGGCATCACCCTGAATTTGGATAGTCTGAATGGGGTGACAAAAGCAGACCTTTCTCTGGCTTCAGTGGTCAAAGGTACCTGCCAATAGCCCTTTGTCATGTTGATGGTGGACAAGAAACAGTCTCCTCCTAACCTCTCTAAGACTTCATCCGTCCAGGGCATGGGGTAAGCATATGACTCTGTGCAGCTGTTGAGCTTGTGGTAGTTGATGAAGAACCTCGTGGTCCCATCCTTTTCAGGAATCAGTACCACTGAGGAGGCCCAGGGACTACTGGACTCCTGTATCATCTAGAGGGCCAGCATTTCATTGCTCTCCCCCTCTATGGCATGTCTTACCCCTTCTGGGAGTCTGTAGGGTGGCTGTCTCAGTGGAGCCTGGACCCCAGTATCTATATGGTGTTCCGCCAGCATCGTATACTCCAGCTTCCCTGTGAATATGTTAGCAAATGTGCTCAACACCCTCCCCATTTTGGCAGCTTGGGCTGATGTCAGCCATGTCGAGAGTGTGACAGCATCACCTGAGGAATTTCCCTTCACCTCTCCCAGGAGATCTACCTGTTGGTCTGATTCTGCCCCCTCCTCCAGAGAGCTGCACACAGTCAGGACCATCTCGTTCCTGTCATGGTAGGGTTTCATCATATTTACGTGGCAAATCCGCTGTTTGCGCCACCTGTCAGGTAGCTACACTACATAATTGACATCATTCACCCTCCTGACCACTGCATAAGGCCCCTCCCAAGCCACCTGTACTTTGTTCTGCCAGATGGGGATGAGCAGCATCATTTGTTGCCCAACCTTGTACTCCTGGGCTCTGGCTCCATGGTCGTACCATGTTGTTTTGCTTTTATTGTGCAATGGCTAGGTGCTCCTGGATGTACCCCATAAGCTCCTTGAGCCTAGACCTGAAATTCAGGACATAATCCTCAACATATTCCCCTTGAGGGGTAAGCTCACCCTCATATTCATCCCTTACCAAATCAAAGGGGCCCTGTACCCTGCACCCAAACAGGAGCTGGAAGGGTGAGAATCCTGTGGACTCCTGTGAGAATTCACTGTATGTGAATATGAGGTGGGGTAGGTACCTGTCCCACCCTCTGCATGCTGATCAGCAAATGCTCTTAACATTTTCTTTTTTTTCCCTATATAACTTTTCTCCACGGGGCGGGGAGCTGGCAGGCAAGGCTTCAGCTCTCTCTCTCTCTCTCTCTCTCTCTCTCTGAGGGCTCCAATCCTCCCTAATCAAGGCATCATGTATCCTGCCAGTGTCCCCTCTTTTTCTGTTTTCTCCCATTTCCCTGTCACTGGGGCACACATGTCAGCATATGCACATGGAGGTGTGCACACACTGCAGAAGTCCTGCATCGCCCTCCCTTCATGGAGACCTCAGTCCCACACTACCCCCAGGCCTCCTCCTGGAGGCAGTCTTTCAGTAGGAACACCAAGCCTCCCTCCCCAGAAGACCAGAGCAGTCCTCTGGACACTTGATCCTCTCCTCTTCCCTGGCCAACCCCCAGCAACCCATGTTTACCACCTCAAACATGGGGTCGGGTATGGTAGGGAGGTGCTGCATGGGATGCCTCAGCCCTCCATGCCACTGGGTTGGCTCCCTTAACATTTTCTTAAGAGACCCATTGAACCACTCAACCAGACCATTAGTTTGAGAGTGGTATGGTGAGGACCTGAGTTGCCTTACCCCACACTTCTTCCAGTGACTGACCATCAGATCAGACATGAAGTTAGTGCCCTGATCCAACAGAATCTCCAGGGGAAAACAAACCAAGCTAAATATCCCCAGTAGTTCATCAGCCACCTTCCTAGCCTCAATGGAGGACATGGGCACTGCTCCTTGGTAACTCATGGCATAATCTACAATCTTCAAGATGTACTGCTTGCCAGTGTGACTTTGGGGGGTGAGATAATAACAACAAAAATCAAAAGATACCTAGGAGTAACTATATCAGATGACCTAAAGGTGGGCAAGGAATGTGAGAAGGCAGTAAGGAGGACTGGGGGGATACTGGGATGCATAGGGAGAGGCATCAACAGTAGAAAACAGGAAGTTGTTATCCCTCTCTACAGCCAGTTGGTAAAACCCCATCTGGAATTCTGCATGCAATTCTGGAGACCCCATCTCTGCAAAGACATAGGCAGGGTGGAGGCTGTTCAGACGAGGGCAACCAAAATGGTGCAGGGTCTGCACCAGATGACATACAAGGAGAGACTAACACAGTTTAATATGTATACCCTTGAGGAAAGGAGGGAGAGGGTGACATGACAGAAACTTTCAAGTATCTCAAGGGAATTAAAGTACAAGAGGGTACCATCTTTCAGAAAAAAAGATGTGCAAGAACAAGGGGGCACAATTTGAAGATAGAGGGAGGACGGCTCAGTGGTAGTATTAGAAAGCACTTTTTCACAGAGAGGGTTGTGGATGCATGGAACAGCCTTCCTGAGGAGGTTTTGGAGTCAGAAACAGTGGGAGAATTCAATAATGCATGGGACAGACATAAGGCAATTCTAGTGGGGGGTAGGAGGAAGTAAGCTGCTGATTAACTAGAATCGGTAGCTTATCCATCAGGTAGGGAAATGGGCAGACTAGGTGGGCCAAGCGGTCCTTATCTGTCGTCAAATTCTATGTTTCTATGTTTGGGTTCTCAGGGGCCCCACGATGTCCATGGCAACTCATAGAAATGGCTCTTCAATAATGGGTAGGGGGATGAGGGCCGCTTTAGCCTTGTCCCCAACTTTTCCTACCCTCTGGCACTGTGGATGAGTCTGGCAGTAGTCTTCTACATCTTTGAAAATACTGGGCCAATAAAAATTGCCAGCTGTCCTTTTGTACAGCTTACTCCAAGTGTCCCGAAAAAGGTATATCATGGGCTAAGGCCAGAAGCTGCTTCCTATATTCTTTAGGAACTACTATCTGCCAGAGTCCCCATTCCTCCGATCTCCTCTTTGGAATCCACTCACAATATAGATGCCCATTCTCCCAGTACACTTCCCTTTTCCTCATACCCATAGAGTCCTCTTCCCCACTGGTGGCTAACTCACTTACAATAGCTTTTTTAAGGAGGGGTTCAGCTTGCTACGGTCTCCCTAACTCTGCATGCCTGACCTTCCACAGAATGCTCTTGGCAGTGGGAGAGCCACCCCTGGCTGGGCTCTCCTCTGTTAATATTTGTGACTCAGAACTGCCCAGCTCATTCTTCAGCCACAATTTTTCCTGCGACTGAGGTAGGGGTTGTTTCCTCATGCACTGTCCCCTCACTGTCCTCAGGAGCTGGTTCGTTCTTCTGGCTATGGATAGTGAGATACACGGCATTGGCCTTATTATCAAAGTCATTACCCATGATTACATCCACAGGCAGGTCAGGTACAACATCCACATCCTATATGTTCTGGCCCTCTTCCTTGCTCAGAAAGATCTGGGCCAGTGGCACTGAGATCGCTGGACCCATCAACCCTCTTATCTTAGAAAACCAGCCAGGCAAGATTTGTTCCTTTTGAATTAAATCCTGCTTCAAAAAGAAATGGAAGCCCCAGTGTCCCTCAGTCCCTGGGTCACATTCCATTTTTACACACTGGGTGCAAGTATGCAGTGGAGTTAGGATGCAATACACTTTGTGTACAGGCTACTAGATGTTCAGAGCTCCCCAAGTGTTCCCCTCCAGCTGCACTCACACTTTTGTTAACATTTTCTGGAAAATCATAAGACAAATGCCCCAGTTTCTGACAGATATAGCACGTGCATTCACCCGTCCCTGTGCTTTTGGACCAGGGGGCTTCCACTTTTGTTTGGGTACAGGCATGATCCCTTTAGGCTGAACCCTGGGGTTCCCTTAAAAGTACCCAATGGCCCTCTTCTATTCCCCTTTTTGATTAGGGGATGGTCGGAAGGATATGAACTGATTTTTCCCTCTCAGCTGCCTCCTTTGCAAAGCTCAGAGTTCTGTCCAACAATCATATTCTCATGTCTTCGGGTACAGTATTTAAAAATAGTTCCAACAGAAATAAATCTTTTATCCCCTCTACAGAGTGAGCTTTCACACCTCCTTACCATCGTTCTAGCAAATTACCTAGTTGCACACACATTTCAGCATAGCTGTCCCCAGATGCCTTTCTTAATCCTCTAAATTTTAGCCTATAGGCCTCAGGGGTTGACTCAAAATGCTTTAGCAGGGCATTTTCTCATTATCATAGTCCATACAGTCATAATCGTTCATTCGGGCAAAAGCTTCTAATGTCCTGCCTGTGAGCAGTTGCAATAGGTGAGTCACCCAAGAAACCCTGCCCAATTGCAAATGCCCACAGATTCTCTCGAAAGATCTTAAAAACAAGTCACTATCACTCCCTTCTTCATATCTAGGAAACATTAAAAAATCAGAATGGCCAAATAGTAACTGATATTAAGGAACTAGTGAATATTCAAAATAAATATTTTTCCTCAATATTCAATATAAAACCAAAGCTAGGCACAACCAATAGCCAGAGAGCTGGAAACAATACATCATTATATAGTAACATTGAGGATGTTGAAAAGAGACTGGCACAAATAAACTCAAATAAATCCCCTGGACCAGACAGCTTACAGCCTAGAATACTTAAAGTAATGTCTGAGGTATTAGCTCCTCCCCTCTCCTACATATTTCAGATCTCACTAGACTCATGGCAGTTAGCAGATTCATGGAAAATAGTAAAAGTGATTCCCCTACACAAAAACGGGCCAAAATTAGATCCAGCGAATTACCATCCCATCAGCTTAACATCTATCCCATCTAAAATCCTGGAGGTGATCTTAGAAGGTCATATTACTAACTATATAGAACAGGAGGATCTAAAGGACAAGACACAGCATGGGTTTACAAAGGGCAAATCATGCCAGACAAATATGCTGGCATTTTACGATCAGGCAAGCAAGGTATTTGACAGGGGATAGTCTGTGGACGTGGTGTTTTTAGATTTCTCCAAAGCGTTCGATAAACTTCACCACCCTGAACTGGTTGAAGTTCTTAAAGGCAGTGGAATACATGAAAATGTACTAGACTGGATTCAGGCGTGGCTGGCAAACAGAAGGCAGAGAGTTTGCATAAGGGGATATTTTTCAGATTGGGCAGAGATGACAAGCGGGGTGCCCCAAGGTTCGGTGCTGGGAACCTGTTTGTTTAATATCTATGTGTCATCAGTTCAATACAACCATAGCAAGATATGGCTCACAAAATTTGCAGATGACTGCAGATTGCAAGCTATTATACAAAATAAAGATGATGCAAATTCTGTACAGATAGCCCTAGATTACAGTCAGGACTGGACCTCTAAATACAAACTATACTTAAACCAGGATAAGTGCACTGTGATGCACATGAGGAAGAATAATTAGGCCCACTCCTACAGTTTAAATAACCAAAAACTCAAAATGACAACTGAGGAAAGAGACCTAAGGATTGTGTTATCATAGAACCTGCAGTTTAAAACCCATTGTAAAAACAGTGCGAAAAGGAAAGAAAGTATTAAATAGTATCTTTAGGCACATAGAGAGTAGGGAGAAGGAAGTGATGGCTCCCTTGTATACATCACTAGTGTGGCCCATACTGAAGAATGGAGCTCAAGTTTGGTCACCCTATAAGAAGGGAGAGATAAAGATGATTGAAAGGGTGCAGAAAACAGCAACAAGAGTGGTCAATAACTTAAAAGGGAAAAATTATGCAGACAGAATTAAAGTTTAAAACTTTATTCACTACGTTACAGACATACTAGAGGGGATCAATGCTTGGTCTACAAAGCATGGACAGATAGTAACTTATGGGATAGTCTAGGGCTTGAATCAATGGATCAGACCTATAATACCTGGGCACACCCACTGCAGCTTAAAAGCAAAAGGAGCAAACTAGTCAAAAGGCAAGCATGGTTTAGTCAAAGAGTGGTTTCTGCATGGAACAGGCTACACTTGAGGTGGTGGTTAGTCCATCTATGCAACAATTCAAAGCCAATCTGGATATGTTCTATAGGGAATCGGGAATTTTTATTAAAGAAAGCGAGCACCATGGATGAAAGTGCTCAGCTCTGTAATTACCTATGTTACTAGTGTATTTTAGCATTCATTTTGGCTTCTTGGATCAATTCCCCCCCAGGCAAACATACAAAATTGCCAGTAGATACAGGCCTTATGGTCTATCTAATCTGCTTGAGTGTGCAGCACATCAGTCCATTAGACTGCAGCTGCCTCTCCTCTCCATCTCCTCCTCCCCACCCCACCCCTCCCAGTTTGTGCTTTCCCTTGAATCTGTCCCACCCCCTCTTGAAGCTCCCCAATGACTGCAATGATACAAATTCCTCAGGCAGTACAGTCCACCCTGCTACCACCCTTTCAATGAAATAGTGCCTCCTCATTTCCCTCCTGAATCTTCCCCCCTCCAACTTCAGGGAGTGCCCTCTGGTTTCTCTTCCACTCTTGAGAGTGAACCTACTCCTGAAGCCCACTCTGTTCATCCCCTTCAGGTACTTGAAGGTCTTGATGACTTGATCATGTCCCCCCCCTCTCTCTTCTATCCTTCAGGGTATACATGTTGATTTCTCCTAGTCTTTCCTCATAAGGTTTGTTCTCCAACCCCAGGATCATCTTTGTTGCCCTGCGTTGCACCATGTCCAGTAGTCTGATGTCCTTTTTTAAGTAAGGGCGCCAGAACTGCATGCAGTACTCCATGTTCAGCCTCACCAGGGACCTGTACAGGGGCAATATGACTTCACTACTTCTAGATGTAATCCCCCTTGCTATGCACCCTAGCATCCTGTTTGTCTTTGCCGCTGCCTTCCTACACTGTGCCGAGTGGTTCATTTCCCCAGTCACCAGCACCCCCAGATCCTTCTCCTCGTTGGATGTGGATAATTGGACTCCATCCAACCAGTAACTGTATCCTGGGTTCCTGGCTCTGAAATGCTTCAACTTGCACTTCTTGGTGTTGAATCCAAGCTGCCAGGTGTGCAACCATTCCTCCAGTTTTGCAAATCCTCCTGAAATAATTCCACCCTCCCCCCATCCACCTCAGCACAGATCTTGGTGTCATCAGCAAAGAGACTGATCTTATTCTTGATCCCTACTGCTATGTTTGCAATGAAAATGTTAAACGGGACCAGTCCCAGTACTGAGCCCTGTAGGACACCACTTGTCACTGCCCTGGGCTCTGATGCCTCGCCCCCCCCCCCCACCACTACCCTCTGCTGTCTCTCTCCCAGCCAGTTTTCAACCCATCTGGCTAGTTTCCACCCTACTCCTAGACTCTTTAACTTGCAGGTCAATCTACCATGTGGCACTGAATCAAAGGCCTTGCTGAAATCCAGGTAGAGTACATCCACCACATGGCCCCTGTCCAGTGCCTTCATGACCCAGTCGAAAAAGTCAACCAAGTTTGTCTGACAGAATCTGCCAGAGACAAACCCAAGCTGCCTGTCATCCTGTAGATCATTATCCTCAAGAAACTGCACCAGCCTTTCTTTGAGGATAGGCTCCATGAGCTTTTCTACAATTGTGGTAAGGCTCACCGGTCTGTAGTTCCCTGGCTCGTCCTTGGGCCCACTCTTATGGAGAGGTATCATGTGCACCTCCCTCCAATCCCTGGGCACACACCCTGTATTTAGTGAGGTGTTGAACAGGTCCACCAATGGTCCTGCCAGGACCTCTTCCAGCTCGCTCAGCACCCTGGGATGAACTCCTTCTGGCCCAGGTGCCTTATCTACCCTCAGTGACCTAAGGCCCTCCAGCAACCTTTCCACTGTGATAACACCATCTATGATTGTCTTAACCCCACTTCCTGCTTACCCTTTCCCTTCAGGTATGGGCCCATCCCTCTCCCTTGTGAACACTGAACAGAAGTATTCATTGAGTACTTCTGCCTTCTCAGCCCCCTTATCTACCCACCCACTTCCTTTCCTGATCCTAATGATTTGATCCTTGCTCTTCCTCTTTTCCCTGATATACCTGAAGAAATAATTTTCCCCTTCTTTAATCCCTTGTGCTAATCTCCTTTCCCTGGCCACCTTTGTAGCCCTTACCGCTCTGCTCACTTCCCTGGATTTCTTCACATAATCCTCTCTGTCCTCTGCCCTGTTGGTTCTCTTGTAGGTCCGGAAAGCCCTTCTCTTATCCCTCACCATCTCTGCTACCTCCCTAGTCATCCAGCTTAGTTGCTTGGTCCTGGATTTCTTATGCTGGCTCTTGACACAAGCTTTGGTGGATTTCAATCCACCACCACATAGCCGCCCCAGCAAGTTTAAATTATACCTTTTATTGATAAATTCCCTCAGTCTCTGTTTTAACACCTAAGAACCCTCCTTGCTGAGATGTAGGCTGTCCCCTGCATATAGATCTGCGTTCTCCTATGTGCTACCCTGCTCTCCCACTAAGCCATACCCCATGGACTTACACCATTCCCTCAGCCACTTGTTGAAGTCCATGATTCTGTGTTTCCTGTCCGTACTTGCTTGTGGCATTAGCAGGACTTCTGAGAAAGCTACTGTGCTTTCCCCCTCACTGCATAGCTTCTCCACTTACCTGAAGCTGTCCTGAACCTTCTCTATCCGTCTTCCTTCCAGATTTTTTGTTCCCAGATGTACAATGATGTGTGGTTCCCCCCACCTTCTTTACACACCTACCAATATGCTGCCCCACCCTACCTGCTGTCATGCCAGGCATGTACTCCACCCAGATGCTGCTTTTTCTGGCACCCCTTGCCCCCCATCTAACCCTCTTAACTATAGAGTCCCCCAGAATTATGACTCCCTCCTTCCTAGCATGTGCTCCCTCTTGTTGCTTGACATTTTTCTTCCCCCAACCTTATCCCTTCTCCCATCCCCCCCAGCTACTCCACCCCTTTGCCTCTCCCATTCTGTGTCTTGACTTCTCCCCCATACTAGCGATGGCTGGCGTATCGGCTGCCCCTTCTAAACCATTCTACTTGTGCCTCCACTTTCCTTCCCCCATACTTTTTATACCTTCCTCCACCCTGCCACCCTCCCCACTACTGTTCCCCTGTGCCTTCCTTGAGTAGCATGTCCCCCCCACCCAGGATTCCTTCTTCACCCTTGTTATAACCTCACCCTTGTTGCCTACTGTATCCTCCTTTCCTACACCTCCCTGCTCCTTTATCCCTGCTGGCTTCACTTCCTTACCACCTTCCTGCTGCCCCTTACCACTAGGGCTATTTGGGCTACAGCTAGCACCTGCCAGTTCTGTGCTGCATCCTTTTTCCCTGGCAGTGACCTCCTCTTTAACCAACTCAGTAGTTACACTACCCACCCTCTCCTGCTTCTCTAGCCAAAACAATGAATTTATTTGCGCTGGTAATCCCCTCTATCTGTTTGTTCTCAGCCCCTAAAGCAAAATACAAATATGCAGGATGTCTAAATCACTTCCCTGTTACCCTGATTCCTTCAGTCAAGCTGCAGCAGCTGCTCCTGTGCCACGCTGGGATATGATTACCGCTCCCTGCCACTCACTGAGTCTCTGCAGCCTGCTGTGCCCACCCTCCTCACTCCCCCGTGGCATCTCTCCAACTATTGGCGTGGGCCTTCTCCACCAGCACTTAAGGTTCTTGCTCCTTGATTTGGGCTGTGCACCTTTTCCCCTGACACCGATTGGCTCCCCTGCCACTCCTGACTCTTATGAGAGAGTTTCAGTCCTGATCCTGTCCCACACCGCGACCTCTAATTGCAACACTCGTCCTCCTAAAGGGTTACCAGTTTACAACCCTGATGAAAGGTAGGTCTGCTCTGAAATCAACATCTCTGCAGGATAACTGAAAGCACTCCCCCATATCCCTATCATGTTTATGCACTCTGCTAGAACAGGTTTCGGTCTACTATTAAAGCAAAATACAAATATGCAGGACGTCTAAATCACTTCCCCATTACCCTGGTTCCTTCAATCATGCTGCAGCAGCTGTTCCTCTGCCACACTGGAATACGATTACTGCTCCCTGCCACTAGCGAGTCAAACTGGCCCACTGCACTCCCTCTCACTCCCCCGGCTCTTTCCATGCCAGTAATCAGTTTCTTGTAATGTCCTCTGGCGCTGCATCTCCATCTGACTTTCATGCTCAAGCTTTTTCATCTGGAGTTGATGTTGGTGTGCACTCTCTCCGCCTTTAGCCTTTTACAGTTCCAGCTCTGCCTTTCACTCTTCCTCCTCGAGCTGGTACTGGTGCTCTTTCTCTTGGTGCTGGTGCTCTCTGTCTCACTCTTCCGCCTGGTGCAGAAGCATGGAAAGCTGCAGCTGCGACATCTGTACTTGGTCTGTTTGCCCTGCTGCCTCAGTCACAGATTCTGGCACCTGTGCATTGTTTTCTTGGTCACGTTTTTTGAGGGTGGCTGTAAGTTGCTCCTGTGTGTGGCCCTTCTCATAAACTAGTTTTGTGCTTTGGCACAGTTGCAATATTTCTAGCAGTGAACATTTTGTATATGTCTTAAACATAATGCCTTCTATCTTTCTAGTCTTGCTAAACAAACAAACAAAAACACAGGTAGAATATACTATCTCCCTTAGTATATACTGTTTTATGACTGGGCAGGTAGCCTTTATACTGACAGCTGTTTCAGATCCCACACGGTGCCACTAGTTTGTGGCAAACTGGTCCTTCCCAGCTTTCTAACTCCTCTGGTAACTGCCACCACTCAGCTTAGACAGTCTTTTGGGGTTCTCCAGGTTCGTGTCCCTTCCAAGCCACTGCTTACCCAGTACAGTACTCCCTGCTCAAGGTCACATGACCAACCCTCTCTGTCACCAGCTGAGAACACCTTACCTTGGAAATAGTGTATGGTAACCGTAGCCTTCTTTTACCATGGCCGAAAAACAGTTCTTGTCAGTCATAGATTGGTTAGCTATACCTTAAAGGATTCAGTCACAAACTGTGAAATATAAAAATAATATTTTTAATATTTCAGGATAACTAAGCAGATTCTACAGGATAACAAACTATAGGGAACAGTAATTCTACAGAAAAAAAAAGTTTGTTTATGTTCAGAATTCACACAGAACATAATCTAACTCTCCATCTCTCTGTCTATCTCTCTCTCTCTCTCTCTCTGTCTCTGCAGGGTTGTTGCTTACCACTTCCTTCCCTGTCCTTCTCTGACTGACCCTCAGACCTCTTATTACAGCAAAAAAAAAATCCTGCAGCATGTCACTCTGACATCACGGATTCAAAAAACTCTTTTCATGTTTGCTTGCACGCATGTGCAAGAAACATAGTGCCACCATAAGAGTTTTCGTAGGTGCGCCTCCCCCACTTCCAATGCCCTGCTTCCTTTTGCAGGCACGGCTGCACCGCGCCAATGAATGTCCAAGCTGTCTATGACAGCTGTTCAGATGCAGTGGCCTACAGTTCTAAGGAAAACACCACCACAAGCAATTTGCATACTGCCTTTGGCAGTATACCGTACTCGTCGAAATACTGCATCTGAACTGTCTGTAGACAGTTCTTCCCCCTCACGAACACATATCATGCACACTGGCAGCCCGACTCCAGCGTGCTCATGTGCTCTCCCTTACACCGTATGACCGGGGGGTGCCCAGTCCCCACTCCGGCTCCGCTCCCCCAAAGACACTTCCAGGTGCCACGCTGAAGCCCACCCTAGCATGGCAAACATCAGTATGGTGACGGGGGTGCCCATTCCCCCATCAACTCCACTGTCCCCTGCCCCCTCACGAAAAAAAACACGACTTTCAGTTGCCACACTAGGAGTCTACCTCAGCGTGGAAAACGTCTGTATGGCTAACAGGGGTGCCCAGTCCCCCGTCGGCTCCACTGCCCCCTTAAAAAAAAAAATAACCTTCCAGCTGCCATGCTGGGAGCCCACCCCAGCATGGCAAAAGTCCCGTGTCGTCTTCTTGAAAAAAAAACCCATCTATAAACAAAAAACGGTCACTTGTTGACTATCTTGCCCCTCAACCCGCGCCCACCCTCTGAGCACCCACCTTCCCACACCCCCACCTCACCCCATACTTCCCTCCGGAGCCCAGCGCGATGATCTTCGGTGGACCAGGAACATGTCTGCACTCTTCAAAGTTGACTGCGAACTGAAGAAATGCCGGTAAGCAGTATAATGGCATAAATGTGTGTTTTTTTTTTTTTTTTCAACTTTGGCGCATATCTCAGCCATTTTTGGGAATTTTTTCACCAAATTTTCAACATGGGTTTTGGGCCCCCTCGTGAACTCAGTCACTGTCATTTGTTATTCATCCCGAAAGATGATTTCGCCATCACTGTGAGGAACCACCTTTTGGGACCAAGTAACAAAATGACAGTGTCACAGTTCATGAGGTGGGCCCCCCAAAACCCTATGTGGAAAATTTGGTGAAAAAATTCCCAAAAATGACTGTTCTATGAGCATGCATTGTGCAGTTCCTACGCATGCTCATAACTTCCTGAATTTTTACTATTTTCACTCCAGATTTTCACCATTGCCATTTTACCACACCTCCTTATGAGCAGTACAGCTGTCATTTTTCACATCTCTCCTAAAATGTGTTTTTGCTTATGTAGTGCACAATGGCGCAGTCGGTGTGCGAAATCAATGTTCGGGACAGATTAAAAAAAATCACAATGACACTGTTCCTGCGCAGAGGTCTTAAAATGGCTATGTTGAAAATCTGGTGGCAAAAGTCCATAAAATGACTGTTACGAGTGTGCATTACACAGTTTCCATGCACCCTTGTAAGTTCATGAATTTGTAATATTTTCAGTCTAGATTTTCAACACTGGCATTTTTCCACACCTCCTTATGAACAGTACAGCTGTCATTTTTCACACCCTGTCCGAAATGTGTTTTCACACTTCCAGCACAGAAATGTGTGGTCGCTGTTGGAAATCAGTGTTCAGGACAGATTAAGAAAATCACAGTGACACTGTTCATGAGCGGAGGGTTCCAAAATGCCTGTGTTAACAATCTGCTGTAAAAAAATCCCCAAACTAATTACATTACGGGTGTGTGTTGCGCAGTTTCTATGCACGCTCGTGACCTCAACAGTTTTTTTTAAGTTTTCACTCCAGATTTTCAACATTGCCATTTTTTACACCTCCCCATGAACAGTACAGCTGTCATTTTTCACATCCTGTTTGAAATGTGTTTTTGCACCTGGGGTGCCAAATGGCGTAGTCGCTGTACAAAATCAGCTTTCCGCTAACGAATTGACATTGCCACTGTTCATGAAGTGGGGGTCACAAAAAAAACATGTTTAAAATTTGGAGTGAAAATACCAATGAACGCCTGGGATGTTAGGGTTTACGACCATAACACCCCACCCTGTAGAGACTGACAGGCATCAGGGGTGTGACTTGGGATTGTCACCTGTAATACTCCTGCCATTCCACCCCCAACCACACCCTGCAGCCAGTGACAGGCATTGAGGTGTGCCTTGGACTGTTTGGCCCCAAAGTTCACCCCATTCTCCTATACTGCACCCATCTCACCATATTTCTTATGGAATGGGGTGAGCATAAGGCCCAAAGACTCCAAGGCACACTGTGACACTTGTCGGTGTCTGCAGGGTAGGGTGTGGTGAAATGGCATGGCCGTTCTGCCTGATGACCCAAAGGCACAACCCAATGCCTGTCAGTCTCTGCAGGGTGGTGGTGGGGTTGGCTTCAGTTCAATACTTCACTGCCATTCCTATTATGCATCTCTCTAACTCCTACACTACCAATGCCAATGCCAGCAAGCAAACATTCGGCATTGACAAATGCTTGTTTCCTCCAACTATCCGTTAGGGAAACTGGTCTTTTCTAGTTGTAGAAGTCAGTTAGAATGTTTATCTTATCTGTGCTTGGCTTACATCAGAGGCCCTGATATTTACAGTATGGCCAGGCCTCTGTTGTTTGATTTGCCCAAACACATACGTGCATGCTGGCAGCCGACTCCAGCATGCTCATGCGCTCTCCTCCCCTGTACACCGTATAGCTGACGGGGATGCTCAATCCCCCATTGGCTCCACTGCCCCCAAACACACTTCCAGGAGCCATGCTGGGAGCCCATCCCAGCGTGGCAAATGTCCATTGCTGCCCCCAAAGACATTTCCAGATGCCATGCTGGGAGCCCACCCCAGCATGGCAAACGCCAGTATGGTGACCGGGTGCCCTATCTCCCATCAACTCCACTGTCCCTCCCCCACAAAAACACGACTTCCATTTGCCACAAACATCCGGATGGCAACGGGGTGACTAGTCCCCTGTCTGTTCCACTGCCCCTAAAAAACTCTTCCAGCTGCTATGCTGAAGCTTACCCCAGCATGGTAAAAGTCGTAAGTCCGTCTTCTTGGAAAAAAAAACACCTATAAACAAAAACGGTCACTGCTGACTATCTTGCCCCCCAACCCGCACTCACCCTCTGTGCACCCACCTCCCCACACCCACCTCACCCCATACTTCCCTCCAGAGCCCATCGTGATGACCTTCGGTGGACCGGGAACATGTCTGCACTCTTCAAAGCTGAGTGTGAACAGTAAGCTGTATAATGGCATAAATGTTTTTTTTTTTCAACTTTGGTGCATATCTCGGCCATTTTTGGGAATTTTTTCACCAAATTTTCAACATGGGGTTATTGGGGCCCACCTCATGAACTCAGTCACTGTCATTTTGTTATTCATCCTGAAAGGTGATTTCGCGGTCACTGTGCAGAACCACCTTTTGGGACCAAGTAACAAAATGACAGTGTCACAGTTCATGAGGTAGGCCCCCCAAAACCCTATGTGGAAAATTTGGTGAAAAAATTCCCCAAAATGACCGTTTTACAAGCATGCATTGTACAATTCCTACGCATGATTGTAACTTCCCAAATTTTTACTAATTTCACTCCAGATTTTCACCATTGCCATTTTACCACACCTCCTTATGAGCAGTACAGCTGTCATTTTTCACATCTCTCCCAAAATGTGTTTTCGCGCATGTAGTGCACAATGGCGCAGTCGGTGTGCGAAATCAATGTTTGGGACAGATTAAAAAAATCACAATGACGCTGTTCCTGAGCAGAGGTCTTAAAATGACTATGTTGAAAATCTAGTGACAAAATTCCATAAAATGACTGTGTTACGAGCGTGCATTACAGTTTCCACGCACCCTCGTAAGTTCATGAATTTGTAATATTTTCAGTCTAGATTTTCAACACTGGCATTTTTCCACACCTCCTTATGAACAGTACAGCTGTCATTTTTCACACCCTGTCCGAAATGTGTTTTCACACTTCCAGCGCAGAAATGTGTGGTCGCTGTTGGAAATCAGTGTTCAGGACAGATTAAGAAAATTACAGTGACATTGTTCACGAGTGGAGGTCCCAAAATGCCTGTGTTGACAATCTGCTGTAAAAAATCCCCAAACTAATTACATTATGGGTGTGTGTTGCACAGTTTCTATGCACGCTCGTGACTTCAACAGTTTTTTTTTATGTTTTCACTCCAGATTTTCAACATTGCCATTTTTTACACCTCCCCATGAACAGTACAGCTGTCATTTTTCATATCCTGGAGTGGAAATACCAACGAACGCCTGGGACGTTAGGGTTTACAACCATAACGCCCCACCCTGTAGAGACTGACAGGCATCAGGGGTGTGACTTTGGATTTTCTCCTGTAATACTCCTGCCATTCCACCCCCACCCACATCCTGCAGCCAGTGACAGGCAGTGAGGCGTGCCTTGGACTGTTTGGCCCCAAAGTTCACCCCATTCTCCTATACTGTACCCATCTCGCCATATTTCTTTTTTTTTCCTCCTTGCTCCTCCAGCCAGCACCTCCTTCAGGCCCCTCCAGGACCTGCCCTGGACTGCCCGCCATCCCCCCAGACCTGCCACAACCCCAGATCGCAGCCCCCTGGAGTAGCCCGGCGTAACCCTATGCTGGGTGGGTCCCCCTTCTCCGAGAGGGAAGGCGCCAGCGAGGGGGGCAACCAGCGCACTGCGGCATTGCTCCAGGTGCTGCTGGGGTGGGAGGCCGTGGGGCCGTGACGGTAGCCAGGCAGCCCGGGAGCCATCATGTGGCCAGCCAGAGAGCTGAATTTCCGGTTTTCTCCCCGGAGAGTGATGTCCACGACGTCATGGCAAGCGCCAACGTCTGTCATTCCCCCAACTACTTGAGCCCTGACATTCTGCTGTGCTCCCGGCCTCTGCCAGGGGCCAGTAGGTGCCCGCTCTCATCCCCATCCTCCCCTGGGAAGGCAAGCTGTCCACCACGGATGCTCCGGCCCAGCTCTCCGGCGACCCGAGTCCGTTCCCGAACCCGGGTCGCTGGCGTCGCAAGCGGAAATCCAACCGCTGCACTGACGAGCCGGCTCACCATATTTCTTATGGAATTGGGTGAGCATAAGGCCCAAAGATTCCAAGGCACACTGTGACACTTGTCGGTATCTGCAGGGTAAGGTGTGGTGAAATGGCATGGCCGTTATGCCTGATGTCTCAAAGGCACAACCCAATGCCTGTCAGTCTCTGTAGGGTGGTGGTGGGGTTGGCTTCAGTTCAATGCTTCACTGCCATCCCTATTATGCATCTCTCTAACTCCTACACTACCAATGCCAATGCCAGCAAACAAACATTCTACATTAACAAACGCTTGTTTCCTCCAACTATCCGTTAGGGAAACTGGTCTTTTCTAGTTGTAGAAGTCAGTTACTATGGAATGTTTATCTTATCCGTGCTTGGCTTACATCAGAGGCCCTGATATTTACAGTACGGCCAGACCTCTGTTGTTTGATTTGGCCAAAGCTGTCACCAGTCTACAATAAAAGTTAAAGCCATCACACTCACCCACCTAGCATAGTTACTAAGTGAGTTCTTACCTTCATCCTGGGATGGGTATTTTGGGAGGGTATCTGGTTGTCTTGTAAAATTAGAATACAAATGGGATCACAAAGGAGCCATAATTCTTCAGTGAGAAAAAGGACAGATACGTAAGGTTAAACATAACACAATACTTATCTGATAGGCAGGGAGTTGGTGGCCTATCAGACCTGTACAGAAATATGAATAATCACAGAAAATAACAGCATAGAAATTAAGTAAATGGTATTTTAGAGAAAAGGTATATTTTAAGGTAAAAGTAAGAGAGAAAGTGAAAATGGGAAAAAAACAAAACAAAAGAAATTAGATGGAAAAAGAAACTGAGAGAAAGAAATACAATTGCAAGTGGGACCACACTCTGAACTAGGCAAACATATTTACTTTTTTTAGCGTAGAACCACATGCATGAGTATGCAGACGCACAGACTCATACACATACATGCATGGCAACATACATACACTTTGATACACAGATATTTACTCACTGACACCTCCAATACACCTTCACATACTCAAACATACAGAGTGGCAGACACATGCAAAGACTGGCAGAAACACACAGGTATAAATGTACGCAAGCCCTTGCCCCTCCCTGCATCTAGGGGTATTCAGTGACTGTCTTGTCTGGGGCAGAGGGGTGACTACAGCCAAAGTCCTTGCACCTTTCCTTACCACCATGGGCCGGGGAAATTGAGACCAGGGCCAAGAAAGACCTCAGGGCACCATTAACAGAGAGACTCTCTAATGGACTGTCTACACTTGGAGCTGGAATCAGTAGCGGAGACAGGTTTGGGATCATTTGGGAGCCAGGGAAGGCCATTCAGTCAATGACAGGCTCCACAATGGGCAATAACAGTGAATAAAGATGGTGGCAGGGCGTCATTACTCACACTGGGGCAGCCAGGAGGGGCAACCGCCCCCAGCCCCCCTCTGGCTCTGCCACTGGCTGGAATCAAGCAGGTAGGCAGTTTATTTAATTTTCCTCGGTTGTTACACAAGTCCCAATAGGACTGTTTCACCACTCAGGTCACTTTCATTTCATTGCTTCAAACCCCTTGTCTTTCTTGTAAAGGTTGGCACTTGCAGTTACGATGTACACATCTGTACAGGATTGCCTTTACTTCACACATATTTTGTTACCATCTGTTAAGGACTATAACTTTTTACAGTTACTAGACTCTTGTATACAGTGACCAATGGTGGAATTTACGCCATAGAGCCATGCACTAGTGGCGTCTTCCCCTGCCAGGGTGGACACTATCCTAGAGGGTTACAATGCCTGTTTAGATTGCAAATGCCAGTTTTTGACATATACCGAGGAACTATGGACCAGCTCATTGCTCCCTTGCAATATTACACCAGTCAGTCAAGCCCTTGTGCCAAACACATTTGATCCATCAAAAATGGACCTGGCTCAACCACTGTGGGACTTGATTGATCCCTACTCTTGCCATGGGCAGTGGTACCATGACACTTACCCAAATGCATCCTTAATGATTACCAATGAATTATCAGATCCCATGGAGGCTTACTCCTTGTCCAGCTTTTACTTCGGTCATTTTGCCGACAATTATTTTCCAGGAATGGACTCCTATACTGCACTGCTCTTGCTGCTGAACTGCTGCCACTGACTAAGAGAGAGACCCCAAGAGCTTTGGTGACCTCCTTTGAGAGGGGACCCACCATTACTCTCTGCAGTTTCTTAGATGGTTCTTGGTTTGGTATTGGCTGGAATTCCCCCGATGGGGCAAGGTTACTATTATTCTCTCAGTGCTGGCTGGGAGAGGCCTTTTCTCATCCCCTGAGGTGTGAAAAGAAGCACTACTTCCTTCTCAGTCTGATTCTGTCTCTACTCTTCTCCTTGTCAAAAAGGCACCAACTCCAGCCCCTTGACCTCTTAGGCCCAGCTGGCCTCCTCCCTATATAAGCAAGGGAGAGAGGGTGGAGCCATAAATATTCATAGAAATATGGAAACATAGAATTTGATGGCAAATAAAGATCCACTTGGCCCATCCAGTCTGCCCATTTATCCCTACCTACATTATCACCATGTTTCTACCCCTGGCTCTCACTCTTTCCCTATTCACTCTTCCGTGCTGCATCCACCCTTCCCTATCAGCTCCAGCCAGGCTAAAGTCCCACCCCACCTATAGTAGTGCCCCAATTATCTACCCCTCCTCTGTCATTATCATAATCAACAAGTACGCGACAGTCATTGTCACTTTCTGTGGTTTTAGCTCAATTTTTCCCCAGTTGTCGGTAATATATCCCTCCTCTTCTTTACCTCTCTAACCTGCCACCCCATAAACAGCCTCTTTCCCCTATATGTGTAGTTGCCGGCTGCCTCACTCAAAAGATCTCTGCTTATAACCCCTGTATGCCTATGGTTGATAGTACATCTGCTGACTTCTTCAATTGTAAAATAATGAAGTTTTTTTAATTTATTTCAACCTTGTACTGTACTGTATACACTGTGTATACTTTTTCTTCCTTGTATATTATTGCTTTTTGTGTACCTGCTTCTGTACTGTACTTTAATGTATTCATGACCAGGTCCACCTTGCAAATGAAGCTTGCTCAATGGTGCTCGCCTGGATAAATAACGATTTTGATTGATTGACTACCGCAGACTGTGCCCGATCTACATCTCTTTTTCACCCCTTCCCTTCCTATGATTCCCTTGTGTTTATCCCATGAATTTATGAACTCCATCACTGCTGTCACCCCCACGACCTCTGCTGGAGGGCTGTTCCAGGCATCCACCACTCTTTCTGTAAAGACGTACTTCTTCACACCTCTCTGAATCTGCCTCCGGCACATCTTCTTGACCTGGAAGGACACTACTTCTTTATTCAACTGGGAGCTGTGTGAGAAATTCTATATTGCACTTGCAAATTCTATATTGCACTTTGTGCTCACAACAGAGGGAGGTGAACCTTACAATTGTCTTTGGTTTGTAGCAGATATTCTGCAGGTGGAGGCTACTTCTAACTGAAAGGTGAAATAAGGAACTTAGAATTATCAGGAAAAGACAGTCTTTCAAGCAGCAGAGGGAGGTGGATCTAGCTTTACGTTTGTTACAATTCTTAAGATTTTCAGTGCAGGAAGAGTTTAAAGCACAGCTGACTTATTTTGGGGCTGACTGCTTTCAGAGCACAAACCACCAGGCTGTTTTGGGGCTAGGGAGGTTTACCTGTGTCTGACTTGGATGTCTGGATTTTTCTCTGTTTGATTAGCAGGGTATTTTCTCTGTCAAATTGTTGTGTAGGGCATCTTGCTGACAGGAAGGCACTCATCGCAGCAGTGGGTCAGAGCTTTTAGCTGATTGCTTTGTGAGGGCACAGTTTAGGCCCAACCCTTCCCACCCTCACCCCACCCACCCCTGGAAATAGTTCCTTTATACCTGGGGTTCTGACATCATTTCCTCAAGAGTGCAAGGTGCATATCACTGTCATATCCTCTCTAGCACACTGCACTGACAATATAAGCATACACATTGTATAATATATATATATATATTTCTATATAACAAACCAATCACACACACACACACACATATACACACACACACACACAAAAGTAGATAAACATCTGGGGAGTAGTGCAATGTAATGGCTGTGGGGCAGCAGTCTTCCGGGAGTCTTTCTGGAGGCTGAGATGCTGCCCTATTTGCAGACAACTCTCTGCCCTGAGGGAGGAAGTTGCCCATCTTCAGGCCACACTGGACAGTAGTAAGGGAACCTTCCCCCAGGCCACACTGGACAGTAGGAAGGGAACCTCCCACATCTAGGGAGCACCAGAGCCACCACCACTACCTCAGAGGTTGCGAAGAAAGCACAGCAGTTGGACCACAGTGGGCTCAGGGAAGGTGAGGATGGTGGAACAGAGGCACACCTAGTCAGTTGTTCCACTCCACAATCCATACACCAATCTGGGGGAGCATAACTCCCCTATGGATGCACCCGCAGAGGAGACTAAGGAGGCTGAGGACAACTGTCACAAGGGAGGCCCACAGGAAGGAGGCAGAGGACACCACAAGGAAAGGAAGCAGCTCCTGGTGGAGGACTCAATTATTAGGGGGATAAACTGGGGGGAGCAGGGAAAACTGAAGTAAGGTGCCTTCCTGGTGTCATGGCTTGGAGGGACAGGAAGCGCATCCTCAGAATCATGAGAACAGCTGCACAGGAGTCTGAGCTGGATGTCATTGTCCACATAGGGACAAATGACTTGGCTCATCATAAGATTAGAGCAGTGCAGAAGGACTTTGTAGAATTGGGGAGGGGTCTAAGACAAGTAGCACACACAGTATCCTTCTCTGAGGTGCTGCCTGTCAATGGCATGAGTGAGGTGAGGGTACTTGCACCATGCAGTTTAATGAATGGTTGAAAAAAGGTGTGGAGCACAGGGTTTGGCTTCATTGGGGACTGGGTTCCACCTGGAGGACACCAGCCTATACTGGCAGGATGAAACATAGAAACATAGAATTTGACAGCAGATAAGGGCGCTTGGCCCACCTAGTCTGCCCATTTTCCTACCTAACAGATAAGCTGCAGATCCTAATTAACTAACGCTACTTCCTCCTACCCCCACTAGGACTGCCTTATGTCTGTCCCATGCATTCTTGAATTCCCCACTGTTCTTGACTCCGACCTCCTCAGGAGGCTGTTCCATGCATCCACAACCCTCTCTGTGAAAAATACTTCCTCACATTACCTCTGAGCCGTCCCCTCTATCTTCAAATTGTGTCCCATTGTTCTTGCACATCTCTTTTTCTGAAAGATGCCGCCCTCTTGGACTTTGTTGATTCCCTTGAGGTACTTGAAAGGTTCTATCATGTCCCCCCTCTCCCTCCTTTCCTCAAGGGTATACATATTAAATTCCTTTAGTCTTTCTTCGTATGTCTTCTGGTGCAGACCCTGCACCATTTTGGTTGCCCTCCTCTGGACAGCCTCCACTCTGTCTATGTCTTTGTGGAGATGGGGTCTCCAGAACTGCACACAGTAGTCCAGATGGGGTCTCACCAACTGTCTTTACAGAGGGATAACAACTTCCTGTTTTCTACTATTGATGCCTCTCCCTATGCATCCCAATATCCCCCCAGCCTTCCTTACTGCCTTCTCACATTGCTTGCCCACCTTTAGGTCATCTGATATAATTACCCCCAGGTCCCTTTCCATTTTTACTGTTGTCAGTATCTCACCCCCCATTGTGTACTCTTGCCCTGGGTTTTTGTTTCCCAGGTGCATTACCTTGCACTTCTTTGCATTGAATCTGAGCTGCCATACATTTGACCATTCCTCCAACCTTGCCAAGTCCCTTCTCATCCTTTGCACTTCATCTGGTGTATCAACCCTGTTGCAGATCTTTGTGTCATCTGCAAAGAGACATACTTTTCCTTCCAGTTCCTCTGCAATGTCACTTATAAAGACATTAAAAAGGACCGGCCCCAGTACTGAACCCTGCGGTACCCCGCTAGTAACCCTCCTTTCTTCACTGTGGACTCCATTTACTACTACCCTTTGCATCCTGTTGTTTAGCCAATTTTTTATCCAGGGTACCACCTTGGGACCCACTCCCAGGCTGGCTAACTTGTATATTAATCTTGTGTGGGACTGTATCAAATGCCTTGCTAAAATCTAGGTAAGCCATGTCCACAGACTCAATCATTAGGGGAGTAGAAATGGGGGAGGAAGGGGAGAGGGAGGTAAGGTGCCTGCCTGGTGCCAAGGCTTGGAGGGACAGGAAGCGAATCCTCAGGATCGTGGGAGCAGCTGCATGAGGGAGGGAGCTGGATGTTATTGTCCACCTAGGGACAAATGACCTGGCTAGGAATGGGATCAGAGCAGTGCAAGAGGAGTTTGTAGAGTTGGGGAGGGGTCTTAGACAAGTAGCGCATACAGTAACCTTCTCGGAGCTGCTGCCTGTCTATGGCAAGGGTGATGCTAGGGTACTCCTCACCAGGGAATTCAATGAATGGTTGAAAAACTGGTGTGGAGCTCAGGGTTTTGGCTTCATTGGGGACTGGGGAGCCACCTGGAGGGATGCAGACCTATACTGGCGCGATGGTCTGCATCTGTCTAGGGGGGGGGGAACCAGGATCCTAGATGAGAGGTTCAAATGCTTCATTGGCAAGCATTTAAACTAGCCAAGGGGGGAGGCACTGAAAAGGAGCAGGGAAATCCCAGCCTCTCCCCACAAACAACAATAATTAGTGAGGTAAACACCAACACTCTGTTAAGAAGGGGGATAAGACCTTTTATAGGTACATTAGGGAGCGAAGAGAGACCAAAAGAGGGATATTGAGGCTTAATAAAGGGGAGGGAATGTGGGTAGAGGGTGACAATGAAAAAGCAGGGATACTGAACAAATATTTCTGCTCAGTATTCACAAAGGAAGAGGAGGGGGGAGGTACCTAAACCAAACAAGAGAAACACTCTGAAGACGAGGGTCGATACCAGTCCATTTACAGAAGAAAGGGTTCTGAAAGAACTAATAAAATTGAAGGTGGACAAAGCAATGGGGCCTGATGGGATTCACCCAATAATTCTAAAAGAACTAAGGGTAGAACTAATGACACCGCTGACTACTCTCTTTAATAAATCATGGGAGGATGGGGTGGTACCCGAGGACTGGAGGAGGGCAGATGTGATTCTCCTTCACAAAAGTGGGAGCATGGCAGAAGCAGGAAACTACAGACCTGTTAGTTTAACCTCAGTGGTAGGGAAAATGATGGAATCACTTCTGAAGGAAAGAATTGTCGAGTATCTAGAGGCCAGAGGGGCACAGGACCTAAGACGGTATGGATTCACAGCGAGAAGGTCATGCCAGACAAATCTGATAGATTTCTTTGACTGGGTGACCAAAGTAGTAGATCAGGGAGGGGCTGTGGACATGGCCTACCTAGACTTTAGCAAGGCATTTGACACAGTCCCACACAAAAGATTAATATACAAGTTAGCCAGCCTGGGAGTGGGTCCCAAGATGACAGCCTGGGTAAAGAATTGGCTGGAGAATAGGTCACAGAGAGTAATAGTAAATGGAGTCCACTCTGAAGAAAGGGGGGTTACTAGTGGGGTACCGCAGGGTTCAGTATTAGGACCGGTCCTCTTCAATGTCTTTATAAGCGAAATTGCAGAGGTTCTGGAAGGAAAAGTATGTCTCTTTGCAGATGACACAAAGATCTGCAACAGAGTTGATGCACAAGGTGGGGTGGAAAGGATGAGAAGGGACTTGGCAAGGTTAGAGGAATGGTCAAATGTATGGCAGCTTAGATTCAGTGCTAAGAAGTGCAAGGTAAAGCACCTGGGAAACAAAAACCCAGGGGAAGAGTACACAATGGGGGGTGAGATACTAACAACAACAAAAATGGAATGGGACCTGTGGGTAGTCATATCAGATGACCTAAAGGTGGGCAAGCAATGTGAGAGGGCAGCAAGGAGGGTTGGGGGATACTGGGATGCATAGGGAGAGGCATCACCAGTAGAAAACAGGAAGTTATTATCCCTCTGTACAGACAGCTGGTGAGACCCCATCTGGAGTACTGTCGGCAGTTCTGGAGACCCAATCTCCGCAAAGACATAGACAGGATGGAAGCTGTCCAGAGGAGGGCAACTAAAATGGTGCAGGGTCTGCACCGGAAGACATATGAAGAGAGACTTAAGGAGCTTAATATGTATAGCCTCGAAGAAAGGAGGGAGAGGGGGGACATGATAGAAACTTTCAAGTACCTCAAGGGAATCAACAAAGTCCAAGAGGGTAGCATCTTTCAAAAAAAGAGGTGTGCAAGAACAAGGGGGCACAATTTGAAGATGGGGATGGCTCAGAGGTAATTTAAGGAAGTATTTTTTCACAGAGAGGGTTGTGGATGCATGGAACGGCCATCCGGAGGAGGTTGTGGAGTCAAAAACAGTGGTGGAATTCAAGCATGCATGGGACAGTCATAAGGCAATTCTAGGGGGTGGGGGTAGGAAGAAGTAGGCTGCTGGTTAACTAGGATCTGCAGCTTATCCATTAGGTAGGGAAATGAGCAGACTGGGTGGGCCAAGCAGTCCTCATCTGCCATCAAATTCTATGTTTCTATGTTTCCTTCAGCTTCATAGCATGATCCCTTGTTCTTGAGCACCTTTTCTTCTGAAAAGTATTTCCCTCCTATACTTTATTTAACCCTGTGAGGTATTTAAAGCAATCAATAGTATCCTCCCCAATCCCTTCTCTGTTCCAGGGTGTACATATTGAGGTTCTTTAGTCTCTTCTCATAGGGCTTTTGATACAGACCATGCACCATTTTAGTTGCCGTCCTCTGGACTACCGCCACTCTATGTCCTTTCAGAGAAGTATTCTTCAGAACTAGGCACAGTACTCTAGGTGGTGTCTTACCAGTGATCTATACAACAGCAGCACACTCTCCCTCTTTCTGCTGGTGATACTCCTCCCTATGCACCCCAGCATCCCACTAGCCCTTCTTACTGCCTTGTTGCACTGCCTGGCCACCTTTAGGTCATGTGATATGATTACCCCCCAGATCTTTTTCCTGCTTGGTGGTCATCAGTACCACTCCACCCATTTTGCACTGCACCCCTGAGTTTCTGTGCTTAAATGTATTATGTTTGCACTTTTTTGCATTGAAACTCAGTTGCATGTCCAACAGTCACAGGGCAAGTCTGTAGGCGTAGAACAGAAATATCCAGATACTCCATCTCCAGCTGGAGCCCAACAGAAACAGCTCTAAAGGAACAAGTTAACCCTTTAAAGTATTTCTTTTAGTAACCGTCCTTGAACCTGGCCATGAGATGCTGGTTACACAAACAAGCGCAGACGCACACGCGCGCGCGCGCACACACACTCTAACACAAGCATGCACATAGACACACACTGTGGTGGCACATACAACCTCTGACACAAACATACATACACGCACAGAACACACACACACACACACACACACACACACACACACACACACACACACACACACAAATCCTTCAGATAACTAGATGCAAATACTTTCTCCAGACTACCTTAATAAATAAATAATCTCCTGCAGCATCAATAGGGATGTCTTTCTACACTGCAGCCCTATGTGTCTTCAGATGGAATCGGCCGAAGGGGTATCTAACTAAATGTAACCACTTAGTCCCCTGGGGTTACTAGAATCCTATCAGTATTATTGTTAGGAGGGTAGCAGGCAGCTGGTAGGGAGCTCGTTAGGGGCTTCTTACTTAATGACATCATTATTTACTCAGCTAGCCTGAAGAAAAAAATGATTAGGTCATTCAGAACTCTTGCAGCAACATAAGTCACACTGTGTGGACAATTGCTCATGGGAGCTTAGAATGTTTGGTCGGTGGTAGTTAGAGCTTGAGTGAGGAAGTGAGAGTGGCAGAAGGACTGACAGTTTGGCTCTGAGGTGAAAGCCCAGCATTTCTCACCCTAGTAGAGTGTCATTTTCAACTTCCAGTGAAGTGGTGGAGACCAGTTCTACAGCAGGATTTCCTGATTTCTACTCCCAGTGAAGTGGAAGGAACTGCTTGTTCTCAGTGGACTCAAGGGGGAATCCTCTGAAGGTTCTGTGTGTGTTTCAGCTGCCTTGGAAAGGAACTTTGAGAGACTGTTTGATCTGCTACCCAGGAGAATGCCTTTTTGTTGTCCCCTACCCAGTAGATGGGACACCCATTTGTGAATACTGTTCTAAGAGACAAGATCTCCACATATTTAGAGGAATCATAGTCTGGGGTGTGTGTGCCCATAGACAAGGCTGGATTACACCTGTCAGTACCCCTAGTTCACCCAGAAGAGTGACTTTTCTATTAAACTGTTCACCCAAGAGAGTGCAGTTTGTTTCATGGTCACCCCAGTGAGTGATGAATTTAAAGTGTGGGACCTCTAGCATTTCAGTGGGAAATGGAGGTTTCAATGTTGTAACCCTGAAGAATGGCAGAGTTTGTTGGTTGGGGCCAAGGGTTGGAAGAACGCCATCTAAGTGCTTACAAGGCAGGGCTTCCTGGTTCATAAAGGGCAAAAGTTATACCTAAACAAGGGCCTGTGCTGCAGGTTTAGGTATGTGGCTGAGTTTCACTTAATTGCACCTATGTTTGAAGAACAGTTCTGAGTGTGTGGCTTAGATTCACTAAATGACTCTCATGGGAGGAAAATGTTCAGGTGCATGGCCAGGTGTCCACTAAATGCACCATTGAGAAATTGGGAAGAAGATGTTCTTTTTGTGTGTTCATGAACTGTACTGCATGCAAGGAGAGTTTGTGAAATGTACCTGTTCTTCTTAGACCGAACCTTGGGGGTCCACTTCTGCTTTAAATTTCCATCTGTTGAATAAAGCCATACTGTACGATCCCAGTTACTGTTCTGGACATTCCAATTATTGCTTTTGGTTGTTGAAGTTACTTGGGTCCCCTCAGCAGGTTAGATCTAGCATATGCCTAGGAGCCTCCACCCAGGACCTGGGTTGTGATTTTTACACAAGGTTCATGCTGTTTGTTCTTGTACCCCCACCCCTCTCTTCCTCTAGAAAATGAGCCAGGTATACATCCTAATGCCAAGGGTGGTACCAACTTTTTGTAAAGTAAATGATATGCCAGTATGTGGGTACCAATGTTCCAGATTTTAATGGTGTGCTGACTTGTTAAAAAGTGGCTTGAGGGTTACAAAAAATTGGGGCTCATCCTGTGGTATTTAATTTGGGCAAGAGTTACAAAAAATATGGCTTGTCCAATAGAAATATGTTTTGGGGGTGAGAGGCATGCTGTGGGTATGTAGGATCTTCCTGTCTGGTAGCGGTGTACCCAAACAGAAGATTGTTCACCAGAAAGCAAAGTTGTGTCAAGAAAAATGCCACCTGAAAGTCTTTAACTGCCCGAGTTTCTGTGGAAAAGAAAGAGGAAAAAATTGCTGTTTGTGTGTTTATCTTGAAAATGTGGACAGAGCAATGATTGCCCTTGCCTTGTAGTGAAAGCGCTTAAAAAACTGTTTAAAAGTTACAAATTTCCAGAGAAAAGTATTTGTGGACATAAAAGACAGTGTTTTCTAAGAGCTCAGAAAATTTCAAGTGTATACAGTGAGAATTGAGGGAGTCGCTAAGGAAAATGCACTAAGTACTGAGTGAAAATGCCTTAAAATGCTTGCCCCACTGAAATTTGAAGCCGAGGAAAAAAATTACAGTTTGCAGTTTAAATTTTGCCTTCTCGCTGATCACTGTGCAGGAGTGCGGCTGAGAGAGGGAGCTCATTTGCATGGTGTCGTGTGATTGGTCACAGTGCACCTAAGCCCTGACCTTGTCTGAGTCTCAGAGTTGTGGAACATTAATGGAGGAGCAGTATGCAGTGTGTGAGCAGCGTGTAGTTCGTGCAGCAGGCAGGAGGAATCTCTTACAGTGGAAGCGCTTCTGTACCAGTAGTTTTCTAACTTTTTCGCAGTTAAACTGGATTCAACCTATATTCCGACAGACCGGAGAGTGATCGAGGCGATCGTGGCAACGGTTGATGGGGCTGCCGGCCCGTTTCTCCCTAGAGGCTTTCCCTGAGTCGACAGCAGGCCATATTACATCAACGATGGAAACCAACTACTGCCTGTAAGTAACCTATACAAAAGCAAATGACTGTGGTGCTAAGATTGTAAAACTGTGTAAGAACTTGAGCAAATGCAGCAAAAATACTGAAAGAGAGTTTTATGAACATTTAAATCTTGGACTGTGTGTGTGTAAATATGCTGTTTTCAAAGAGGGTGAACTTTAAGACAAACTATCCCTCTGGCCCAAGTGCTAGTGAAGTAATGGAATGAGAAAAAGTAAAGTGAACTTGTGCTTAGAGAAAAATCAGTTGAAATGCAAAAGAGCCAAACAGAATCCTAGCAATTTTAAACAGAGTGTGATGCAAAGTTACAGTCACCATGTTGGGGTATAGCCAGCAATGTAAACAAAGCAGCACCATTTTAGACCAGTGTTTTTAAACTGAAAACAAAGTTTCAAACGGTTTCTTGCTAAGTATTGGGGAATACAATTGCAGCAGTCTGGCAGCCTGTTAGCGAACGTTTCCAGTGTGTTAAAGCCAAATTTCAGAGTGATTACAACAGCAGTAATTTTGGGACTTCTGTTTTTAATTTGTAGAACATGGCACAGCAAAGCCCTCACTACCCATTCCATGCCAGGGCATGGGTAGCCCAACAAGAACATGAACTAGCTAATTCTGAGAATTTGTATGAGTGTTCATCAGCACCCACTCGAGTGGCTTTGCCAAACTATCCAGTTAATGTGCATGTACTGTAGTATACCTAAAGCCAGGAAGAGATGTTTGGCCAATTCCACATTGCACAGATTGCAGAACACGATTTGGGATGTGCATGTCAGGTGGCACAAGGGTAGCTAAAACAAAACGCATCCATTTAGCTAGAACTTGGACACAGACAGGGGACCCTGTAGAATCAGAACAGCAACAGGCTGGGTGCAGTGAGAGAGACCCCATAGAGTTTGTAAAGGAGTTTTTGGACATTGTTTGTGTTGATGCTTTGCAAGGCCCAAGTCCAAGCCGCATGGGAGAGTCTGAGGTGGAGGAAGCATGTTGTTGGGAGGCCAGTGCCTCTGAGGACAGCGGAGAATGGACAATTTTGGGGGCCAGCGCAATCGCCAGCTCCTGGGCAGAATGGAAGAAATTGAGAAAGACAGGCATGTCTGGTTGTGGGAGGAAGCTTGTGCCAACCTACACCCTAAAGTAAACAAGTGGGTCTGAATTAAAGTATGTAATGAGAGACTGCAATTCTGGAAGTGTGGCAGGACCTTGTTAATTAGCTCTGTGAGAGTAGTGGACAAAGCTGGCCAAGAGACACTCTACAATGTTCCTATGGTGAGTTCAGATGGGGTGACAGTTTATGCCCCAGATCCTGAGTGATACTACCCTTGAAGCTGGTGACATTTATCTGACATTGTGCCCACTTGCCAAAAGTGAATGCAGCCATTGCCAGCTCAGCCATCTGCCACCGAAGCGGCAGCAACCCAGGATGGAGGTGCCTTTCTTCTCATGATCCAGGTTCATCTGCAGCAGCATCCAGGTTTGACTCCAGCAGCATCCAGGTTCATTTGTGGTAACATCCAGATCCATCAGGTCAGCAGTCGGACAAAATTTCCAGTCCAGGTCCAGTAGGGGGTCGTGGAAGCATCTGATCCAAAGATTTCGTCTACCCAGCAGCCGAAGATTTTCGGGCCGCAGGTCCAGATAGGTGATGTTGACATCCTTTTGTTGCCTAGAACTGGAAAGAAACTCTCTCTTGTTTTTAATTTGACTGTTTTCCTGAAAATTGAAGATATCCTTGGAATTTTAACTACCAATTGACTATCCATCTAGACTGCAGTGCTTGTAGGCCTTGTGCCTGCTCCAGAACTGCTTCAGCAGGCTCCGGCCTAGGAGAGACTCTTTCTGTAGTGCCTTGGTACTCTGGACTCTTCCTTAGTTTTGGACTTTGCAGGGAACACCCCAAATATTTTTTACAAATGTTTTTATGCTTTCTAATTTTGTAGTTTTGTAGAAAAATCCTTTTCAAAAATGCTTTTTGGGCTTGTGCACTATCAGTGGGAGGTTTTGAGTCACTGTTTTTTGGCTTTACAGGTTGTAGTTGTGTGCAGAAATGTGTCTTTGCAGTGCTTTCTTTTGCAGGTGTTCCTGGAAGAAGACAAGAAGACTTGAAGAGGATTTTGTGGGACTCATTGGAGTCCTTCTTCATGTAGAGTTGTTAGGCTCATGAAACTGTGTAGTACAATGTCTAATCTTTTTCATTTTACAAGTGTGTTGGTGTAAAATGGTTTTTAGGTTTGGGTGCCTGGTAGGTAGCATAACTCAGATAGCTTTTCCCTAGAGGGTTAGAGGGGGAAGACAGGTTGGTGGTCCTTATTCCAGATAGGCGTCACCAATACTGTCTGTTAGGACATGCTTCAGGCAGTTTCTTGGAGCCACTGAGAATCCATAGATAGTACAATAGTAGGGTAGGAACTGAAGTTTCCTCAGTGGGCCTCTATTCTTTAGTGTTACCTGCCTGTGCCTGGTACATGGCAGGGGAGGACTTCTGCAACCCTCCCCATAGGGAGCCTCGAGGTAGGATTTATTTATTTATTTAAAATTGGTGACCAGGAAAGGCACTCTGAGCTGAGGCTCATTTCCAGTTGTGGCCAGGGTACAAAGAAATTTACAGCAGTAAAACATTTGTTACAATTATGAATGAAAAAAAATAGAAGTTTACAGTAGTTTAATATATTGGTTGGGACACAAATATTTACAAGGTAAGACAAAAATTATTTAAGGCTAAGAAGCTCCACAGGTATAGCAGTGGTCAAATACTAGAATACAAAATTGGCCTCAAGTGGGAGGATCTGGGGCAGGTAGGGGATTGAGTTTCGGATTGGGTAGGCATACCAACACTGGTCCTCAGACCCGAGGGAAGAGTGCGGAAGGCATGAGGGGTAGAGGAGTTGAGAGAAAGGAGGGAAAAAAGAGGGGGGTAGGGGAGGTGTTAGGAGCATTAGGGGCACTGAGGGAAAGGGAGGAGTCTGTGAAGTCTTTTGATGGATGAGAGAGGAGGCTAGGTGCAGGTGCAGAGAAAGGTTGTTCCAAAGTAAAGGGAGGCAATAGGAGAAGGCTGACTGGCCAGCAGTACAGTGAGGACAAGAGATAAAGAAGGAACGCAGTCTCTGTGGTGAAGAGAGTAGGTTGTGGACTTGGCTGGTGGAGGCGCATGAGAGGTGGGTGGGGGCCTAGTCAATATTTAGCAATGAGAGAGGCACAGTGCATTTTTCTCCTGTGGGACAGTTGGGCAAGGGAGAGAGTAACATAGAGAAGACAGTGGTGGGTAAGGGAAGGAGAGGCAGTGGAAACTGTTTCCAAGGACCACCTAGGAGCACAAGGCAATAAAGTACACCTTCTTTAGCTAAAATTCTAAAATACAAATGATTTTCAAAGGTTTACTGTCCAATTGAAATTGAAGGAATGTTTTCTTCAGATGTATTCTTGGTCTTCACTTTTGCTGGTGCAGCCTTCTTTTTACTCTTTTTCTTGAATATTGGTGAATGTAGGAATTTGTACTTTACAAAACCTGCATCATCTCCTCATCATATCTTACTATTGACATTTGACTTTTTATAGCTTTTAGCTGCTGTTGCTGCCCATCTCTGTCTCTTCCCCATTAAACTGTCATGTTGTTCCTTGCTGGTCCATGTCTTGGGAGAGGCTTTGCAAGAACTTGTGTTGGTTAGATCCTTTAAAACATTCTTGGTTCCCGGTGTTTCTGTCTTTTGATACAGCTCTTTATGTGGAGTCAGTAGGTTTTTCTGAGGTGTCTTCTTTCATGGGGTCTGTAGGTTTTTCTGAGACGTCTTCTTTCGTGGGTTCTGTAGGTTTTTACATTCTTAATTTCTGCTGCTGGGATGCTGGGGTTGCTCTAATAACACAGATGAAGTATTACATGTGCCTTCTATCTGCAGTGTTTCAGGGCTACCATCATCCATAGTAGAATGGAATTCTGTATCTGGGAGACTGACACACATTGATTCCCAAGGACTTGAGTGCATGTCCACTGATCGAACTTTGGCTGAAAATTCAAACTGGGAATCAGATCAACAATGGAGTTCAGTAGTACAGAATCACTAATCATGTCAATTATTGTTTCATGACTGGTTTGGTGCAGATGTCCACAAATCACTCTGTCGTGTATGGTTAGCATGCCTGGTACTAGACCATGTACTGGCTGTTGACAGCCAGTGGTCTGGCCGCTGTGAGTGTAACCACCCAGTCCCTTGGGGTTACTAGAATCCTATCAGTATTATTGTTAGAAAGATAGCAGGCAGCTGGTAGGGAGCTTAATAGGGGCTTCTTACACAATGACCTCATTGTTTACTCAGCTATCCTGAGGGAAGAATGATTAGGTCATTCAGAACTCTCGCAGCAGCATAAGCCACACTGTGTGGACAGCTGCTCTGGGGTGCTTAGAATGTTGAGTTGGTGGTAGTTAGAACTTGAGTGAAGAGGTGAGAGTGGCAGAAGGACTGCCAGTTGGGCTCTGAGGTGAGGGCCCAGCATTTCTCACCCTAGTAGAGTGTCATTTCCCGCTTCCAGTGAAGGGGTGGAGACCAGTTCTACAGCAGGATTTCCTGATTTCTACTCCTAGTGAAGTGGAAAGAACTGCTTTTTCTCAGTGGACTCAAGAGGCAATCCCCTGAAGGTTCTGTGTATGTTTCCGCTGCCTTGGAAAGGAACTTTGAGAGACTGTTTGATCTGCTACCCAGGAGAATGCCTTTTTGTTGTCCCCTGCACAGTAGACGGGACAACCATTTGTGATTACTGTTCTAGGAAACAAGATATCCACATATTTAGGGGAATCGTAGTTTGGGGGGGTGTGCCCATAGATAAGGCTGGATTGCACCTGTCAGTGCCCCTAGTTCACCCAGAAGAGTGAATTTTCTGTTAAACTGTTCACCCAAGAGAGTGCAGTTTGTTTCATGGTCACCCCAGTGAGTGATGAATTTAAAGTGTGGGACCTCTAGCATTTCAGTGGGAAATGGGGGTTTCAATGTTGTAACCCTGAAGAATGGCAGAGTTTGTTGGTTGGGGCCAAGGGTTGGAATAACGTCATCTAAGTGTTTACAAGGCAGGGCTTCCTGGTTCATAAAGGGCAAAGTTATACCTGAGCAAGGGCCTGTGCTGCAGGTTTAGGTATGTGGCTGAGTTTCACTTAATTGCACCTATGTTTGAAGAAGAGTTCTGAGTGTGTATCTTAGATTCACTAAATGACACTCATGAGAGGAAAATGGCCGGGTGTGTAACCAGATGTCCACTAAATGCACCATTGGGAAATTGTGAAGAAGATGTTCTTTTTATGTGTTTATGAACTGTACTACATGCAAGGAGAGTTTGTGAAATGTACCTGTTCTTCTTAGACCGACCCCTGGGGGACCACTTCTGCTTTAAATTTCCATCTGTAGAATAAAGCCATACTGCAGTCCCAGTTACTGTTCTGGACATTCCAATTATTGCTTCTGGTTGTTGGATTTACTGGGGTCCCCTCAGCAGGTTAGATCTAGCATATGCATAGGAGCCTCCACCCAGGACCTGGGTTGTGATTTTTACACAAGGTTCCTGCTGTTTGTTCTTGTACCCCCAACCCTCTCTTCCTCTAGAAAATGAGCCAAGTATAAATCCTAACGCCAAGGCTGGTGCCAACATTTTGTAAAGTAAATGGTATGCCAGTATGTGGGTACCAATGTTCCAGATTTTAATGGGGGTGTGCTAACTTGTTAAAAAGTGGTTTGGGGATTACATAAACAAGCTTGTTCTGTGGGTAATGGATAATTAAAGGAAACCTGCATATTAAATAAATGGAGGAGTAGAAGTTGGCAACATTCAAGAGAAAGTAGTGAGGATTCACTACTGGCAGCATTAAAGCAAGTCCTCTTGACTGATAGCAGAGTAAGCCCACTCACTGGACAGAGAAGGAACCATAAGTGGTGGTTTTAAAGCTGTCCTGTTTTGCAGGCAACAAAGGAACCACCACTGTCAGCATTAAAGCAACACAGAAATCAGCTACTGTATATACTGTAGCGTAAAGGGCCTCCTTGGTGAGAGTTGCTCCTTTGGAGGTTCTTGATGGGGCTCAGTCCAGCTGAAAGAACAATGGGAATGGACATGGTCGTCAATGTATGAGACATTATGCTCATGGCAGACTGGCACTGCCAATAGAGCAAATTTCTCCATGAGGCATAAGTTCTTTCTGTGGGGACTCTGCCCCACACCCCCTTATGGGGTTGCACCCCAAACCCCCACTAAAGATTCTCAACCTGGGGGTTCAACTCGAAGAACACAAAAATGTAAAATAAAAGATTCTGGGATCAGGAATCAAACCTGGTCCCAGACGCAGTGCCTGGGTTCCTGCTGCTGTGACTCAGTCCTGTGAGCTATGGCAGCTGCTTGACAGAACCCACTCCCAGCAGAGGTCATATCCTCTGCCTGTGAAAGTGCTATTGGTGCCATACCACGTACAGCAGTATACGCGGTATTGCACCATTAATGGTTACAGCCTACGCTGTAACAGTTTAACCATAATGTTGTACGCTATTAAGTGACCTGGCAGGTGGGGAGCAGCGTGTAATGGATGCTTCTACCAAAGAGAAAAACATTTTGCTAATGGCAGGCTGTTATGGTTTGTGTTTAATAAGGTGGATCATAGCAGTGTAAGAAATTGAAGCCCTGCTAAAATATGTAAGGCAATGCTCAAACGTCACAGCAGACTGGAGCATAAGTGAGTGAGGCAGCACAGCACAAGGATGCAATAAGGAGAAAGCATGGAAAGCAGAGAAGTAGCAGGGTAAAGAAAGCAGGATGCATCCAGAACCACCAGGGGGGCTACAGCACAGGCTCAAACATAGGCCCAGAGGAAAAAAGAAGTAGGGGATGAGAAGAAGGAGAGAGCATGAAAGCAAGGGAATCCGGTCAAGCAAAGTTGGCTGGCATGGAGTCTGCAGCAGAGGGGAGGATACAAAGCCCATTGAAAGGAGAAGGACCCTGGAAATGCTGACTAATGTGATGAGAAGGAAACAGTAGCTTCAGCAGGAGGCAAAAAAATAACTATGTCTGGGATGGAATTCAGAAAATGTGTGTCTGTGATGGACACAGGAGAGGTGCCCTTTAAAAGAAATGTGGAGAGCACGAGTTGCCAGCTGGAAGCATCCTGAATGGTCAGTGTGTCTGAATAATGTATTCTGTCCTACTGTTTGTCAACTCTTTCTGTCTTTCATTTTTCAAATGTCACAATAATGAAATGGACATGTCTGTACCTATTTCTGGAATGGAAAATAAAAGTAAAAGAGTAATGCTGCATGGTGCTCTGTTTTGGGAAAACAATAAATAATTTATGAAACACTAGGTTCTACAAAGTGGTATTGAATGTATCTGCTATCCTAGTGCAATAACACCAACACAAGCCATTTCTTATTGGCTACTAATATGCCATGACATAATAACAGTATTTAGGCTCTACTAGTCAGATTCAGATGCAAATCTTTGAGTCTGGAAATGAAAGTTGTATGATATACTGTATGGGCAATTTACTGCAAAATTCACTCCTGAGTAATGAATTTATAGGTATAAACCAACAAAAAAAAATCACAAAAAATGAGACAACAGGTGGCATTACCAAACACCCATTTAGTGTGCCAGATTGATGACCCCTGCTGGGAAACACTACCAAGAGTCCATTCAGTGGACATGAAAGCAGCTGCTGACAGGTGGTATAAACAAGAGTCTGCTAAGTGGGCATGGAAGGAGCCACCGGTGGGTGGCTCTACCAAGAACATACTTGTCAGGTACAAAAAGAAATGCTGGTGGATGACGCTATAAAAAGAGCATACATCAGTCCTGCGCTAAAACCCACCATCACTTTATTATGCCTGGACTAAAGGCACTACTACTGATCAGCATATGAATAATAATTAAACAAATAAAAGCTGTTTTGCTTGCCCATATTTTTTGAAGCAGGATATACTGTATTAAGTATTCAGAATCAGTACAGCATTTTATAACTTTACAGTAGAGAAAGGCAGTAGTGTAATAACATATGATATTATACTGACTAGCCTTTTCTAATGTTAAACATGTTGAAGTTTTGTTTAAGAAACTGATTGCCAAGAGGAGAAGGCTTTTGGCCAACAACAGCACAAGAGGAAAACAACAAGCATACCTCTGACTGGGCACAAGCAAAGTTATGGCTTTAAGTTTTATTAGCCTATGAACGCTGTTTGGCATTTGCCTGTCCCCTTGACCTATTGTTTTGGAAGGGGTTTTAGCCCTGATGAGTACCCCTAGCCACCCCTAACTCCTACTACTCATACCTACCTTACCCCACCTTTTGGTATTACCAGCCTCATATATATTTGTCACCTTGTTTCTATTTTTGTTGTTTAGAAAATTAATTCCCTTACAAAATCCATGAAAACAGTTTTACAATAGAATGATCAAGAAAATGTAACACCATCATCATATCTATGTATTTATCAATACATTGATCTTTTTTAAAAACTTGACAGAGTGCATCAGTACATCAGGTGACTCAGACAATAATAAGAATCTTGTCAAGTCTGATGATTCATAGCTCAAGTTTCCCAAAAACTTCTCCCTTATAGCGCTATACAATGGACAATGTATTAATACATGTACAGTATAAGAGAATTAAAATCCAAGCCACAGTTACATCTAAGATGGGTACTATCATGATTTTAATAAATATTCATTAACATATTATTATTGTAGTATTCAAACCTGAAAAGTGAAAGAATTCTTGTCTTTGGGATATTTAATAATTGAAAGATATTTCTCAAGTGTATGAATTTGTTTGTTTGATGATAGCCAATAGCTAATCTTCCTTGACTTTTGTTCTGCTATATCAGATTGTTTAGCAATTCTCTTATTCTCAGTTTAACTTTGGATTTGACTATCTCTAATGCAGCATAATAGCACTCCATAAGAATATATGCTAGACCACATGGAAAGATAATATTAGTAATAATTTTACTTGAGGTTAGGAAAAAGCCTCTATCTATATATTGTAATATTTCTTAATACACTATCACAATTCAGCATTATTTTTTAATCCAATACACAGTAGCTCTTTCCATAGCAATATATTTTACAGGGATCTGTTCAATCTCAGCCCTAATAGCTGCAGAGTTTACTCCCTTTGGCAAATCTCATATAATTTTATAACATTTATTAAAATGGGGTTCCAAAATATTATTAATCTTGGGGTCAGAGCCCCAAACTTTGGCACCATATGTAATTTGCTTTAATTTTCCCATTAGGGGCAGTAATGGAGCTTTTCATACAATTTCTGCCATAGCACCCTGAAAAGGCAGCCAGGCCAGCTTTCTCACCCATTTTTTTGAACCCGTTTATAAAATCTGTTCCATGATTCCATTACCCTCTCAGTAAAGAAGAGTTTCCTCACATCTCTCTTGAAACTCTTACCTACAAGTCTTCATTCATGCCCTTTTATCACTATGCTCCCACTTCTGGTGAACAAGCCCTCAATGTTCGCTTTGTTTGTTCCCCTCAGGAACTTCCTCATTTCTATCATGTCAACCCTTTCCTTCTTGGCCTTCAGTTTGTACACATTCCACTTCATAGTCAGGGGAGGAGTATCACACTCAGTACAAGAAGCAAACAAATACAAATGAAAAACTTATTACAAATCACTGTAGCCAACGTAAGTGATTTATAATATACTGATATGTATATTGAGGATGTGTCTTATTGAATCAAAACATTTTTATAGGCTTTTTGGGGCTGACAGAACTGATTGGCTTCCCTTCATGGCTCTTTCATCCAAACCACATGAGAATGTTGTTATTCAATTAGAGACAGCCCTCAGTACTAGGGGTGTGTGAATACCTTATTTTGATTATTTGGCTAAGTATTCATACTTGGGTGCCCAATTATTCATTGTTAATATTTTGTTATTCAGTATCCGGCTGCTGGAATGGTGTGTAACAGTTCAAAACCTCCTAAGACTTCCTGTCTGATCAGAGACCTCTTTGGAAGCTCACTGAAGGCTGCCTATGTGTGAACCCTCACTCACAAAAGATACAGGCAAGACAGACAGATGTCTGAGGTGCTGTGAAAGAGCACTCTACTTCCATCTAGTGCACTTGTTAAAATTAGCCAAAAAGCAGAAAATGAAATGACCATTGCCATGCTGTGTATGGTGATCCCAACAGTGCATGTCCTGAAAATATCCTTGGATAGATGTGCACATGAACACTGGGAGAATCCAGATGGGGCAGCTGTGCTTAGTGAGCACTTGTAAGCTGAACTGGATGCAAGGTTTGGGAAAGTGATTGATAGCTGCAGTCACATTTTTGCAACCATGCTGGATCCTAAGTTCAAATGCAACATCCTTTGCAATGGCTATGTACAGCCACAGATTGAGCCACTTTCGGTAAGAGCTGAGTGATGAGCTGTCTGGTTGCATGCAGGGACTGGTGTAACTGTCTGGGAAAGAAGCTCATGATGAGAGAGAGAGAGAGATAGAGAGAGTGGGAATTGCATCTGTCCGGTCTGTTTCTAGTTCCTTTAGTGGAGATGGGGAACAAGTACCTGATACTGGTGGTAGAATGCATGAGAGTGAGTGGACACTGTTCAACACTTCCTTACGTCAAAAGCAACAGAAGCAGACACACTCAGTCACTGCTTTTTTTCTGTGGAACATATTTAGCATAAAGCCTACAAAAACAACATTCCCCAAATCTTCATTTAAATACCCACATAGCCCCAATGTTAAGATGACCGTGTTTGTTTAGTGGAATGTGTTTTCAGTGTTTTTATCATCTTGCTACTCCTTTCTTGCTTGCAATTATTTATAGTATCTCACCATAAAAAAGGCGGCTTGCTTGTATTGCTCTTTAAAATCCTTTCATTTCATTTTCTTTTTTTTCACACAGCCACTTTGCTGCCACCCAGCTAGTGTTAGGAGGCACTTCTACAGGGGGTCATGGATAGGGTCCCCACTTCCTAAGAGGAGAGCAACCCAGAGGATGCTCAGTCCTCCCTTCCTCCTCTGGCTGGCCCCTGGGCAACCAGAGTCCATTAGGAAACTCGGTTCACTGGAGTGGTTAGCAGTATTAATGAATGATACTGTAACACAATGGGGCTGGCTCAATCTTTTCATTTTAAGAAATCAAAACTTTTTATTATCATTCCCCTCCATACTTTCTATCAGGGTTCTACCCTGTAATCAGATAGGGATGTATCCTCAAATTAGACAGGGGTATACCCTGTACCATCATCAAACAGGGAATGGGATATACCCTTTTCAGGCTCTATGAGCAGTCACTGAGACAGCAGGGAGGTTTTCTTTCAGTCATGCCCATCCACTGACATGGCAACCCAACTCCACTCCTGAACCTAGTACTTTAGGTTGGCTGACGGGTGTGCCCACACAACCAAAACACTTTGACAATGCCATGTTGGTCTCCTAGTGGTTTGGGGATCCCTGCAAGGAGACCAACATGGTGCTTTATCAAAAATGTTTTGTTAGGCCTTACCCTTGGAAACTCCTTGAATATGTAATGAAAGGATGTTAGAAGAGCTATAAAAGCAGGTAGCTTTTTTATTTGTGTAATAAATAACTGCAAGCACAAAAAGGATAGCAGAATGATAAAAACAGTACAACACTCCCCTAAACAAGCCCTATCAGTGAAATTTCGGGGTGAATATGTGTTGTGTGGTGTTACTGGAAAAATGTAACTACTTGACATTGGAAAAGTTCTATATATTTTGGCTTTGTGAAAATTGCAACAGCTGATTGAATGTCCTCTCTATGCTGTTTAAACCTAATGAGAGCTCTATCATTAATTTCAAAATAAGGAGGCTATGCAAACCTAACTTCTTCACTTACTGTGTCTCATACTTGTTAACTCATGTCCAAGTAGCCTTTTCCTATGTCACTTGCCTCACCCAATGGCTGACTTAACTGCAGCAAGGCACTATTATATTATTTTCATGTAAAATGTCTTTTTCACACAGGTCAGCCTGATCTGTCTCAATCATAACTGTCATTGTGCACATTCTTGTGTCTTCTTCATATTGATGACATTTATTGATAACATTTATTGAACATATCGGAATTACAAATCTTTGAGTCAGAGACTCCTTTGCAAAGGCTCCATGTCAAAATACAAGTTAACTGTCTAATACAAATTAAAGAAACAAGTGGATACATGAGGTACAGAGCTGGGTACAAGACAGAGGGTAACCAACTATACCCTGAGTCACGACAAATAGATAAGCAACAAACTGCATATTACATTAGGATAGTACAATAAATAACATAGAACAGCAATATAATTAAGAACACTCAGGAGCAGATACAAGCCTATCTTTGTAGAGATGAGGGGGACCACTCGGGAGGCAGATACAGACATAACGTTTTAAAGAGAGGGGAGAAGGTATGGATGATGAAGGGAGGGGTGGTGGTGGGGGATGCCATCAGAAAAGACTTTGTCCGTGAAAGCTAGTAGTGAGAGAAAGAAGGGGGAGTAAGGAGAGCAGGGGAAGGGGAGAAAGGTTATAAGCAATCGCAGACCCAGGAATATATTATTAATATACTGTACGCCCCAGTGTTAAATAGAATGAAAAAACAAAAGAGGGCTTCATTGCCTGGACAAGGGAAACACTGCAGCATATTAAAAAAGAACCAGATCCAAACAACACAATGCAAGGGAATTGAGAGACAGAACTCAAGAGTCCGAGACAGAGAACTCAAAAATGAGAGTGACAGACTTCAGAGACCTGTGTCAGAAATATAAAAATGTAGAATTTGGTCAATAGAAGAAGGCCTCACTGACTACGTACAATCACACAGGAGTGTGGTGTTCATATCTATAGAACATATACAAACAGAGGTGAGAAATACATAAGTGTCTCAGCTGGGATTTGAACCCAGGCCACCTGGAATACTGTTCTGATTGCACCAACCAGCTGTGCCACTGAGACAACTGGAACCTGGGCTGTCCACAAGCACATTACTCTTTCTCAAATGCACATCCCAATGATGACACAAATATTTACTTGTAACAATCACACGGGAGTGTGGTGTGTGTATTTATGGAACACATACAAATAGAGTTGTGAAATAAGTAAGTGCTCGAGGACAGCCCAGGTTCCAGTTGTCTCAGTGGCGCAGCTGGTTGGTGCAGTTGGAATGACCTAACTGACTTGTCTGTCTGTCCAGCACAATCTGTCCTTTTACTACTTATTTTACAATTTTTGGCTGGGGAAGGCACACGGATAATTATCTCACAAAAGTGTGAAACAATAGCCCTCTCTATAATGGGATTGAGAAAGGGAAGACAACCTGTAGTGGACACACTTAGATCATGAGTTCTTCTCTCAAATAGCCCATGGCCAAATACTTTCACGATGGCATAATTCAGTGACCACTCATGGTGGCCTAGGACTCCCCCAATGTCATACTCCCATGCATGTCATGAAGTGCCCACTTCTGTTCTAGCAGTCTAAAGACCATCAGGTATGATGAATTCCATGTGGTTCTCACATACTATACCAATCAATGTTGAGATAGCTCAAGGTGTTTTTGTATTCTCAAAACTGGTTAGTCACCCCTACAGAGTGAAGCAAATGAGCACAAATGGAGCATGCTGTGGAGACAGTCTTGCCAGCCTCAGAACTGTACCAGTGCAGACGTGGTCACTAGATTTAAGGTGTGAGTAACGAAGGAGACATAGGCTTTTGCAGACACCAGTGTGTGATCAAGGAGAGATATGCATGCATGGAGTTAGCACTGCTGCAGATGTCTGAGGTGCAGTGGAAAAGTTCCCCCACATCCTTTGAGTATAGTCAATTGCCAGTTGCCATACTGGCACCACAGACTGTGAAAATGTGAATGTGATGGGATCTGGACAGTGGTTAAACTGGAAATGGTTAGAAGGTGGAACTGTAATCTCTACAGTTTTAGGAGGTCAAACTCTCCATAGTATTCAGTGGAGAAATGTGTCAGAGGAGGTGGAACTGAGTTCCTCTGATTTACTACCCAGTTTGACCACTGGGTCTAGTGAAAACAAGAAACATGAATCTGGTGCAAAAAAGGCAGAATATGACTGTAATGGGTTGAAATGTGGAAGGTGAATCTGCTGCAAGAAATGTAGAGCCTGACTATACTGTGTTGAAAATGAGGAATGTGTCTGCTGAAAAAAATTTGGAACTTGACTGTAATGTATTGAAAATGTGGAATGTGAATCTGATGAAAAAATGCAGAACGTGAGTATAATGTGTTGAAAATGCGGAATGGATGAAACAGTGTCACAGCACAATTTTCTGCATGACAAAAGGGATTAACTGTCATTGAAATTGCCTTGCTTCCTGCAGTTATTCTCCTGCAGAATTCGGTTTCATCCTGGCAGGCTTGTTTCAAACCCACCACAAGTCACCTGGCAGTGGGGTCAGTGGCAAGAAATGAAGAGGACCCATTCACACTGGTGGTATCAGTGGAGAAGACAAAGAAGCAGAAGCAGCATTTCTATAATGCTTTTCACACACATTGTAATCTAAAGCACAAGCAATGAAGGACTGGTAGTGGAATGACTGTAAACATATAGTGGTAGCCATTTTGCACATCAGCACCAATACACAGCCATCGGTAACTGCGTTGTCAGGAGGTCTAAACCTTACGCTCAGGTTCTTGGCAGTAATGGGCATGCAAGGAATCACAGACATGTTACATATGAGTAATAAAGCTCGTTTATTACTAGCAAAAGGAAAATCACAGTTGCCCTAAGCAGTTCTTACCAATAGGAACTGGAAGCCAATGCTAAGCATTCTCTATACCGTGAGGAATCTTCGTGTCTCTCCTGGGGTCTCCGAGATAGAAGATGTAATGTCTTACGTTATATACCTAAGATAATTACCATGGTTACTATAAGATAGAAACATTTCTGGTTACAGAGATGAGCCCTATTGGCTAAATTAGAGGTGGCTCCACAGTCCAAGATAAAATTATACAATTTTGTTATAGTCATCACTTTGTAGAAACAAAGAGGTACAGTTTGTACATAGCCGTGTAGTAATACAAATCATCAGAAGATGGCAATGCCAACTCATATATAATAATCATTACAAGGACACAGATGTCCTAACATCTTGTAAGCAAGAAATACATATGTACAGTATATTGGAAGGTAAAGTGTGTAGCAATAATGTGCATACATATACTGACATCTACTCTTCTATAGTAGATGCCCTTAGCCCTTATGTTAGTATAACATATACCTAAATGCTAGCTGTCTGCGGTGTACCTCTGGGGGTACCAATTAGGGTGCAGGGACCTCGTGTAACATTCCCCCCCCTTGTTGCCTCTGAAGGGGCAACACAAGCAAGAGTAAGGAAGTGGGTAGAGAGCGGGGGTTGTTCACAGACCCAATGTGCGAGATTGTAAAGGAACTCCAGCTGCTCACGGTGTTGGTGTAATGTGTGCCATAGGCAGCAAAGCATAATAATCAGAAAAAAAATATCAAGAATGCTTGTATAATAACAAAACCTTTAAAGGTAATCTCTAACCAAGTGTTAGTGAACTATTCAAATCACCATCATTAGTGAGAGCAAGGACTGCTTCATTAGCTTTGGAGATATTATTGCCGATGTGGATGAGATGGGTGTCTTTCCTGTCTAAAAGCGATTTTAATGTCAAAGTTTAAGGATCAATGTGAACATTAAAATAAGGTAGATACTCTGAAAGAGTAAGCAGCTAATCAGGGTTACCGTCAATGATATCAAGGTCCATAATGGGGGCAGGGTAATAACTGTGTGCCCAATAATAGTTGTTTGATGCGGGACAAAACAAAAATTTGACTCATCAATAGAACAGGTTTTCTCACCATACTTAAAACTTTTGTAATTAGTTACCACACAAAATTCACCATCTGAATTATATTGCATTTTCACTGTAGGCAGTCTCCATTTTTGCAAATGTGCTGGGCAAGTATAAGTCTGTTTGGAAATCTGTGTTGACAGGTGGTGAACTTCCTTCTGATAAGACTGGTACAACTTGGAATCGTCTGGAGCAGATGTTGAGTCCTGGTATTCTGTGCCATTAGTGGTGATGTCATCATCCATGGAAAAAGACCAATTGATACTGTCTGGGGAATAGCCACATACAGGTTTAATAACATCAAATACATCACATCGACACAAATAAATATTCCCTTTCTTCGCACAACAGTCTGTGTGTGGCGAAGCCCACGTGTCCAGAAGAGAATGAAAAACCAATAGAGGAGGTAAGTCAAGGTGTTCTCTGTAGATGTCTTCATTGAGTTGCCCAATGGAGTGTACAGATGCTAGTTTATGAAATATAGTTGTAGTAGGATCAAAACATGGTAAAAAACAATGAAAGACACAGACATAGTATCCTTAATAGAACATTTCTTAGAAGTAAAACATGGACCAGTATTAGGGTGCCTGGTCACAAAACCCAAATTCTTAACAGTAGAAATTGGAATGGTGAGAGACTGTAGCATACACTTGCCAACACAGTTAGGGGATTTACAATGAGGACAATACCATTTAGATACACGTCTGTCATGTATGATATCAGGGATTCTTCTGGATTCTAGATCACAGAAGATGGTAGTGATAATATAAGAGCCATAGGCAGAGCATCATATTTCACTGGCAATGTATTGCTTATCTGCTTCTTTATTATTTTGTGCAATGAGTGTGTTAATCTTAACTTTAGAATCTGTAAATGCCTTAGCAATGTTGTGCATATTGTATACAGTGTATCTTTCTTCTTGACTAAGGCCATCCACACCATGCAATAATATGGGTATGATATCGTTGACCATATCAGTTAGAAACTTCTGGGAATGTGCTTTGATAGCGACAATGTCTGCTTTATTCCAGATAGACATTGCAGTACCAAAAACACCAGTTATGGTGCTTGTGGCACCAGTGACATCAGATCACGGTTATTACGTTTATGACTTTGATCATCTGATTTAGGTTTTCTCCAAAAATTGCCTCTATGCTTGGTGGTGTGTACCCTAGCAATAGGGTCTTGGTTATGAATCTGAAAAGCTGCTAAGTTATCAAGTAACAAAGTACTATAAAACAATGATGTATTAGTAGTATGACGCATACCAAATTCTTTCATATTCAGTAAGTCAAGTTAAATAAAATAGGTATATGCATATATTATAAGTTGTTAATAAGTGAGCCAAATAAAGCAGTGGTTGTGAGACCACTACGAGTACTAGGGGTTTGTTTTGGACATTCCAAAAGCTGTTTCTCAGTAGGGGTAACACAGACAAATACATGGCAGCTGAGGCCATGTTGTGTACAGCACAAAATTTCCTGGCAGACACTTCAGACAAAAAATCACAATATGAGGGGTCAATTAAGGCAGTGGTATTGTATAAACCAGAATGTTTAAAGAGAGGCTTGAAGCAAGGACAAAGTACCATTTTGGGATAATTTGGCATTAGGCCATCCATGGAAAGTTCCCTTGGAGAGTTTGGCCATGGGGAGTATTTGTCCTTGAGACTTGGTTTGCCACTCAATTTGTAGGGTCGATTTATTAGGAGCAACAACTGAGGTGGTGAAATAGGCATCTGAACCTTCCTGGACAGTAATCAAATTGTTGGGAATATTGATGGAGACTCCCTCTGGGGTAGTTGCAGGTGGATCAAGGTGAGGAAGGAGGTGCTTTACTGTGCCTTGGATGCAGGGGATAACTCCAGAGATGAGGAGAAAATGGAACAAGATAGCCATCGTGTCAGTGTATCTGAAAAGGAAAATCAAACATTAGCAAATTAGTACTATTCCACCCAATGGGGTGAGGAAAAGTAATTCTACTCCTTTATACAGTTGTTACTGGTTTGCATGTAACCACTTGTCAGTCAGTTTGTTGTTTTGCAGGAGTCTAACTTGACAGACTGCCGGACTTAGCTTGTTGACAATGGGATGGGGCCTTCCCACTTATTGGAGAAGAAATGTGTGGGATGCCCAAATCTGACAACCACTATCTGATCCCCAACTTGCCAATCCACTTCTTGTGTGTATTTGTCGAACTGAATTTTAGACTGTTGCTGGGCCTTGCCCATGCAGTTGGCAGCATACAAATGAGTGTGTATGAGGTCTTGTCTGAGTTTTTCCACATATTGGTCCACTGAGACACGATCTGCAGTGGGGGTGTGCAGGTCAAACAACAGGTGTTCAGGTAATCTCATGTTTCTACCAGTCATCACCTCAAAGGGTGTCAACTGGGTGGTGGCTGAGGGTGTGCCCCTAATTGCCATAAGGAGTAATGGCAGTAGGGAATCCCAGTCCTTGGGATTGTTCTCAATGAATGTGGAAAGCATTTGCTTAATCCATCTGTTGGCTCTCTCTACTTGACCTGATGATTGTGGATGGTAAAGTATGTGGAACCTGTGATGAACTCCGAGGAGTTCAAGTGCTTCTTTCATTAACTCACCTGTAAAACTGGTTCCTTTGTCTGAGTCTACCTTGAGAGGTAGGCCCCACCTGGAGAAAATCTGTTCCACCAAGATTTTGGCAGTGGTTTTAGCAATGCATGTCTTAGAGGGGAAAGCCTCTACCCACTTAGAGAAAAGATCAGTTACCACAAGGGCGTATTTGTTGTTTCTACTGGTATTGGTCAGGAGACCAATAAAGTCAAGTTGTGTGGCATGTCAAGGGCCAGAATGTCTTTGTGGTAGCAGTTTGGCATTTTTTTTGGTAGGGATGGGGTTGTTTTGTGCACAAACAAGGCAGTTGTCTATGTACAGTTTGACTTCTTTGCTGATGCCTGCCCACCAGGCGGTGGTCTTGAGTCTTTGGAGTGTGTTTTCTACTCCCTGGTGTCCACCAGTGGGGGTGTCATGCACTTGGTGCAGAAATTCAGATCTGAGATGATGAGGGACCACCCACAATTTGGTAGGGGTGTCATCTGGTTGGTACCAGATGAGCTTGTCATCAGGGGACAGATGTAACTTACCTTCATGCCTTCAGTAGGGGTTATGGGTTGGTACATTTTTCTCAGTACCTTTGTCAAGGAATCTGAACACATCTTTGAGTTCAGAGTTAGCATGCTGGGCTTCTGACAAGTCCAAGGGGGAAAGGGTTCAGGCTTCTTCCTGACTGCTGCAATGTGTACGGTCGCTCTGGCCTCTGGATGGTCCATCATCCAGATGTCCCTCCCCTCGGGCCCCTTCCTTAGCAAGGGTGTCAGCAGTGTCATTGAAGGCATGATGGGGGTTGTGTATGGAGTGGGCATTAACTTTGTGTACATAGAGTTTGTGTGCAAACTTCTGTGCCAGTGAATGAATGTATATTACTAGTAACTTGTGTTTCACTAGTGTGCCATCAGAAGAGGTAAAGGAGGAGTTCTGACAGAAAGGAAGAAATTCTGTAAGGGAACAACAAACCCAGTTAGAGTCTGTAAAAATGATGGTATCCTCGGTTCTATGCTGGATGAACTCGAGGGCGCAGGCCACTGCTGCCATCTCTGCATACTGTGATGATGCCACACTGCAACACTTAGAAATCTTAACAGTGTTACCAAAAGGGTAATATTACTAATATGCCCATTCCTGCTATCTGTTCTCCCTGGTAATAGTAAGCTAAGCCATCCATGAAGACATGAAGACACAGAGGGTAATAGTAAATGGACTCCACTCTAAAGAAAGGGGGTTTACTAGTGGGGTACCGCAGGGTTCAGTATTAGGACCAGTCCTCTTCAATGTCTTTATAAGTGACATTGCAGAGGGACTGGAAGGAAAAGTATGTCTCTTTGCAGATGACGAAAGATCTGCAACAGAGTTGATGCACAAGGTGGGATGGAAAGGATGAGAAGGGACTTGGCAAGGTTAGAGGAATGGTTAAATGTATGGCAGCTTAGATTCAATGCTAAGTGCAAGGTAATACACCTGGGAAACAAAACTTGGGGGAAGAGCACACAATGGGGGTGAGGTACTAACAACAACAAAAATGGAAAGGGACCTGGGGATAGTCATATCAGATGACTTAAAAGTGGGCAAGCAATGTGAGAGGGCAGTAAAGAGGGCTGGGGGGATACTGGGATGCATAGGGTGAGGAATCACTGGTAGAAAACAGGAAGTTGTTATCCCTCTGTACAGACAGCTGGTGAGACCCCATCTGGAATACTGTGTGCAGTTCTGGAGACCCAATCTCTGCAAGGACATAGCCAGGATGGAAGCTGTAGAGAGGAGGGCAACTAAAATGGTGCAGAGTCTGCACCAGAAGACATATGAAGAGAGACTAAAGGAGCTTAATATGTATAACCTCGAGGAAAGGAGGGAGAGGGGAGACATGATAGAAACTTTCAAGTACCTCAAGGGAATCAACAAAGTCCAAGAGGGTAGCATCTTTCAAAAAAAGAGGTATGCAGAACAAGGGGCACAATTTGAAAATGGAAGGTTGGCTCAGAGGTAATGTAAGGAAGTATTTTTCACAGAGAGGGTTGTGGATGCATGGAACAGCCTTCCAGGGGAGGTTGTGGAGTAAAAAACAGTGGTTGAATTCAAGCATGCATGAGACGGTCATAAGGTAATTCTAGGGGGTTGGGGTAGGAAGAAGTAGGCTGCTGGTTAACTAGGATCTGCAGCTTATCCATTAGGTAGGGAACTGGGCAGACTGGGTGGGCCAAGTGGTCCTTATCTGCTGTCAAATTCTATGTTTCTATGACACAATGAGGTATTCTCAAGTAGTTGTGGTGTAGCAGGAAGGAAAGGACCTGGATTGGGTAGATCAGGTGGCTGCAGTGTACAGTCATGGGGTTCTTCTTGGAAAAGAAGACCATGCACCAGCATGGATGGCATTTTGGTTGGGTAGACCTTAATGTCTCTGTCCTGGAAAAGGAGGGACTGGTGTGTCAGTCTGGTATTAGAGACTGACCCATCCTTTACTCTGTCTGATAGCAAAAAGGTTGTTGGGGTGTGGTTTGTTTTGATGATCGGGGGAGTACCCAATGATATACAGAAAGTGATTGACAGCCCAGTAGGTGGCCAGAAGGTTCCTTTCACAAAGGTTGTATTTCTGTTCAAATGGGGTCAAGAGTTATGATGCATAAGCAATGGGTCTCAGGGTGCCATGAACCTTCTGGGCCAGCACTGCAGACTTAGCAATGTCACAGGGGGTGCATTGCAGATGGAATGGCAAGGCTGGATTGGGGTTAACCAAAGCTGGAGCTGAGGCCAGGGCCTGTTTCAGTACATCACAGCTTTGGTGTGAATGGAGCCATAAGTCCAGGAGATATCCTTTTTCAGTAGTTCATATAGAGGGGCGGCCTTTTGGACAAAATCACAAATAAAATCTCTAGAATAGTTCACCATACCTAGAAACCTTCTGAGGATGGCCACACTGGTGGGCAGTGGGAAATCTTGCAATCCTTGTATCTTCTTCCAGGTAGGGCTTTGGCCTTGGTCTGTTATCCTCAGGCCCAGAAGGAGTACCTCTTTCTGATGTAGTCGTGCTTTTGCAGGGTTACATTTGAGACCTCTGGATGAGGGTCAGTAGTTCATCTAAGACATCTAGATGTTGTTCCAGTATGGCTGTGGCCAACAACAGGTCATCCACATACTGAAAGGGGCACTGGGGTGTAGAGAAACCCTCAAGGGAATCCATCATGTGCAAATGGAACAGGGAGGGGCTGTTGTGGAACCCCTGTGGTAAGCAGGTCCACGTATACTGCCTGCCCTCAAAGGTAAAGGGAAACTTATAGTGACTTTTGGGGGCCAGTGGCAATGACCAAAAACCATTGCAGATGTCCAGGACACTAAACCATTGTTGGTCAGGGGTCAGTAGTCATAGCATGTCTGGTGCTGATGCCACAGTTGGGGCAAAACTGGGGGTGATCTGGTTTAGTCTCCAGTAGTCAATAAGTCTCCAGGTGCTGTGGGTTTTTTCGCAGGCCACACTGGGGAATTTGCAGTAAAAACACATGTCCTGATCACACCTTGTTTGAGGAGTGATTTAATTGTTTCCTTAAGAGAAGACAAGGCCTCAGGTGAAAAGGGGTGTTTCCATTGCTTCTCATGTGCTGGGCCTGTCATGTCAATGACAGTGGGCATCCTGCCACAATCATGCTTGTTAGTGGCAAATGCCTCCAGATGCCTCTGTAGGATGGGGAGGAGCTTTGGAAAAAGCTCATGGTTCTTAAACAGATCTATGATGTCATACTTTTTGGCAAGGCAAGGCACATTTTATTTAAGAAGATGCCCATCCCGGAGGCTCTGGGCGCCGTACATCAAATAAAAACAGCACAGCATAATAACACTCAATAAAATATACTGTTCCAGACAAGTTAAAACAAAATTTGCTACACAATTTGCTTCATTCAGCTACAGCTACATTTGAAAGCTCTAAAACAAAAATAAACCTTAAAAATTAAACAATATAAACTATAAAACATAGCCCAGGAAAGCCTGATCATACAAAAATGCCTTGAGTCAGGCCTTAAAAACCTCAACAGACGGGGCCTCCCTAACAACTAAAGGAAGCGAATTCCACAGGACAGGGGTGGCGACACTAAATGCTCTGTCGCCAGCAGTTTTTAACCTCGTCCTGGGAATCAATGTATTTCTGTTCAAATGGGGTCAAGAGTTATGATGCATAAGCAATGGGTCTCAGGGTGCCATGGACCTTCTGGGCCAGCACTGCAGACATAGCAATGTCAGAGGTGGTGCATTGCAGATGGAATGCCAATTGCTTTGTTGTTCATGGATATTGTTGCAACCACATGTCAGGGATCAATGATCATAATGGTGTGATATTGTCCCTGAATTTGTATCAGTTACATATTGGCTAGGTCTACTACACAGCCGTGTGGTGCCAAAAAGTCAATTCCGATTATACTAGGGTGATCATGCAGTACCATTAGCTGAAAGGTATGATATACCTTCAGGTGTCCCAGTGTCACAGGTAGTGGCAGGGAGTGGTATGCAGGTAACCTAGTTCCATCTACACCAGACATATTGATCCTCCATCCAGTAGACTGAGGTGATGTGTCTGGGTCATCATCCTGTAATACAGACACAACTGCACCTGTATCCAGTAGTACTGTCAGTAGACGGCCCCCGACCTCAGCCTCTGTGCAGGGCCTTCCATTTGTATCCAAGACCAGCTTGTTTACAATAATGACTGTGGTCTGTAATTGTCAATCTCTCCTAGTGAATGCCTGGGGAGGCTCCTGAAAAAGTTTTAGGGCCTGATTCCTTTGAACCACTTCACCATGCTGTACTGATGCTCTATAGGGAGCCACTTCCAGGTTCATGTCTGTAGGGACCTGAGGGTCTGGATTTCTGGTATTTCCGCAGCCTGTTGAGGCCTGCTCTCCTGGTTGTATTGCTGCAAGGGCCCGAATGGGGATGGCATCTGTTACGGAGCATACTTGCCCGAGAAGATCTTGGAATTTCTGGTTTTCATCAGCTATTTCCCTATACGAGGGGCCTGATCTTTGTTGTGTACCCTTGTTGTTTTTATGGTGTTTCTTATTTTTGTGGTAGTTCTGATTCCCACCCCAGGATTGTTGTTGGGCCTGCTGGGGGTGCTGATTGTCTGTGAGGAGGGGCTTTTTCCTCTTGGGCCTGCCCCTCCACTGCATAGTGTGTTGTGGCCTCCGGAATGGCTTCCGCAGCAGCTACTGTCTTGGAATCAGAGCCTGAATCATGGATGTAGAGTTGATAAACTCTCTCTGTTTTCTGAAAAATATTGTCAAATCTCTCTGTGTTGGGATAGGTGGTTGGCTTTACCCTTTCTCTTACTGCAGGGATTCCTGAGGAACAGGGTCTTATACTCAATGAGGTTCACATCTGCAGCTTCTCCTGCAAGGTGCTTCCCTGCTCGGTAGACCATCCAGAGCCTCTGGTGGAAAGTTGCTGGACTTTCTTTCGCATTCTGTTTCACACTGTATGCGAGCATCACTCCTACCACACCTGGACTGTGTGCATAAATGAGCTCAGATGCTACTTCGTCAAAGGTGGCGTGGCCATCCTGGAGAATGACATCGGAGAGTTTCACCCACAGACCAGGATCAATGGTCTGGTGTAGGATCTGGACCTGGTAGTCTGCAGTGAGGCTAAGCATTTCACATTTAGCTCATACCTTTTCCAAGTGGCAACTGAGGTTGTCGGATGGGCTCATCCAACCACTGCTGTCGGCTAGTTGCTGAACAGAGTTGGCCATTTGTAGGGGATTATTGGGATGATCAAGTGGAGGTAGATTACCTCTGGTGCCCTCCAGGGCTGCCTGAGCTTCAGCTTGAGCCACAGAATGAGCCATGCCCTCCTGTGTACCAGCCTCATGTAGAAGCTGCCTAATCTGGGTCTTGAGAACCCATTTGTTTTTCTCAGAGATGATCATGGTGCCGAAGGCACACTCAGTCATTTTCTCTATCTCCTGCCTGTCTTCCACATTAATAACAGCTATCAGTGGTGCCGTTGGGACTAGGCCCAGGCCTCTTCCCCCCTATCATGGGGGTCACCCTGTTGGTGTCACCCATGATGTGCCTCATGCTGTCGATGACGTAGGGATATGGTGTCGTGTGACAGGGGTCCACTATGTTGTGGATGGTGGGGAGGGGTGTCTGGGCCATAGTAGGGGCATGGCTGGGCATTGTACTGGGAGGTGTCATCATCTGACTCCTCCTCCTCAGATAACGTTGACAAGGCAGGGGCTATGCCTCCCATTGCCTTGACATGACCAGCCAGCACCTCTCGCTGATGGTGCAGTTTTGCTGTTTTAGATTTACATTCCTCATGACTCACTTTTGCAACATTTTGATCCACATCATCCTGCATCTGCTTCTGTAACACTCTATATACGGTGCTTAATTCACGATTGTCCTTAGTAGCCACTCCTAAGTCATTACGTACCTGGTTTATCTCATCCTGTAACTCTCCCAACTCCTCACGCATCTGTTCATTCATTCTACTTAACAAATCATTAATTTGCAAAGCCTGCCCCTTATCCTGTCTCAAACATTCACACTCCAATTTCAACATACAAAGTTCCTGCTTGTCTGCCTGAGCAGAATGTTGCAAAAGGGAATCCTTTTCATTTGGCAGAGTAAGGGCTCAGACTCCTAATCCTGTTCACGTCTCATACATTCAGTTTCCTGCAATCCCATCTCCTGCTTGAGAGATGAGATTTGCAGTTCAAGGGATCGAAACCTCATTTTTGGAGGCTTCTAGAGCAGCATAAAGGGCCATGACCAACAGCCCTTTAGCTTCTCGCTTTCTGGCTGTTTGTCTTATCTCTGTGTACTGGGTTGAATTCCCCAGCACAGGGTTTTTGGATTGACTTGTGTCCCACACAAAGTCAGCCCATCCTCCATGGAAGGCAAGGAAGTTTGAGACATTGAGTCTCAGTTCTGCACAGATATTTGATACGGTGGTCATTGTGTGGGAGGGAATGAAACATCAAACTGTGAAAAGGTGCTGTTCTATGTATCAATCCACAACAGGTGCACTGGTTCACAGTTGGGCTACTGTGCACTTGTAAGCTTGCAATTCAAAACTGCTGTGAAGTGGGTTGAGTTGGCATCGACCACACCCAGTAAGCAGCCAGACTTTGCAAGTGATTACAAAGTGGGTGAAAAATGGGAGAGGTGGTATGAGAATGCACACCTACAGTCCCCGTTGGGAAGGGAAAGCATTTTATCAACAAATGAAACTTTGCAAACACCAAATATTGCCTGCATGCGGTCGCCAATTGTCAGTAGGTCTAAACCTCACTCTCAGGTTCTTGGCAATAATGGGCATGCAAGGAATCACAGACATATTACATAAGAGTAATAAAGATTGTTTATTACTAGTAAAAGAAAAATCACAGTTGCCATAAGCAGTTCTTACCAATAGAAACTGGGAGCCAATGCTAAGTGTTCCCTATACCACAAGGAATTTCCATGTCTTCTGGGGTCTCTGAGATAGAAGACGTAATGTCTTACATTATATACCTAAGATAATTACCATGATTACTGTAAGATAGAAACATTTCTAGTTACAGAGATGAGCCCTATTGGCTAAATTAGAGGTGGCTCTACAGTCCAAGATAACATTATACAATTGTGTTATAGTCCTCACTTTGTAGAAACAAAGAGGTACAGTTTGTACATAGCTATGTAGTAATACAAATCATCAGAAGATGACAATGCCAACTCATATATCATAATCATTACAAGGACACAGCTGTCCTAACATATTGTAAGCAAGAAATACATAAGTATGTTGGAAAGTAAAGTGTGTAGCAGTAATGTGCATACATATCCTGACATCTACTCTTATACGGTAGATACCCTTAGCCCTATATGTTAGTATACCATATACCTAAATGCTGTCTGCAGTGTACCTCTGGGGGTGCCAATTAGGGTGCAGGGACCTCATGTAACAGTGTGAAATGTTCTTTTTGGAAGGGGAATGTTGGCCAGGACACTGGGTAAAAACCCTACTGTTGCAAAAAGTGTCTTGGGTTCTTTTACTTCCACCTGGTCAGCACCAACCAGAGATGGGTAGAAGAGACATAGTTTTGATGTCTCATCTGAAGGATGGCACACCCCGACAGTACAGCAACAGCCCAGCACCCTCTTACTAGTACAGCACTCAAGTACCAGCATTTATGGCATGAGCCCAATTATAATATTATAGTATTATAATATATAATTATTTCATGCTGTATTTTATTATATTATATTATATGACTGAATTATATAATGCAATATGCAGTATGTCTTATTCCTATGTCACCTTCCCGTCTCCTGTTTTTGTCTCAACCTGTTAGTCACTTTATTTAGCACTTCCCCCTCTCTCCAGTGAGCAGCGACAAGTCTCTTTCACTGATAGTCAAGCTTAAACAAATTCTGAAGAAAAAACATTTCTGTTTCACATTTCTTCTTAGGCACAAAGCCACAGACTTACAATAATGTCTTTTTTGAGTGCACACACTGTGCACCCTCGTACATAGAACAGAATGATAGCTAGAAGCCCAGAAACAGTAGGAGGCAGCCAACTAGTCCCACTCTAAAGCTAACAAATATGGCAGTGCACTTGCAGTTGTACAAATGGCCTTGGAGGGACCTGAGCTTGGATTCCTCACAGGAAGATGTCTGATATGAAATTTATATTTTATGAAATACAGTCACTCACTGTAACAATGCCATTGAGCAGTGACAAGTTTCTCTCACTAATAGTCAAGCCTGACTACTACGTTCTGAAGAAAAATAAATGTCTGTTTTAAACTTCTTCTTAGTCATGAAGCTGTGAACTTACAACATAGAGGGCAATGTATGGGCGGCCACACACCACAAGCTGGTGTCTGCATCGAGAGGTTTTTATGGTAGTCAGAAACTGCATAAGCAAAGTTCAGGAGGTTCCCTGGTTGCCGTAGAAAACTCAAGATGGAGATCCAGGCTCGTCTGTGTATGGATGCCTGTACATTATCTTTCATAGTGTATAGGCATCCATGTCCACTTCAGGCACTCTATTTCCTTTCAGTGAACTGGCCATTGCAGGAAGAGCACTTGAGAGCTAGAGGTAGACTCAAATAACTGATTCAACGTGTGACTAGCGACTGTAGTTGCTTCTGTAAGTTCAAAGTTAAAAAACAGCTTCCTGCTCGATCAACCAGAAGAAAGCAGCTGGGTGGTAGCATTCTAAGTTCTGCAGTAGTGACATCACTAAGACAGCACAACAGGCATAGATTTTCATGCAGAACAACATTCTACCATACAATATAAATAGAATAATAGATAGGCGAGTGTCTATTACAAGGGAATTGTACCATCGAGAGGTTCTGGGGTCAAGAGAACCTCGAGAGTGAAGCTCGGGAGGTTCCCTTGACCCTAGAACCTTGAGATGGTATAATTCCCGAGTCATAGACACTCAGCTATTTTCTATTTTTTGTAATATATGGATGCGAGTTTTCTTGGCAGTTTGTGAGGTGCTGTGACTCCAGGGTAGGCTGCCGTCGCAGGAAGGACTCAGACAGTGACTCTCTCTGTCTCCACACTCCCCCCCCCGCCTGCTCGCTCGTTCAGTGTCTCTGTTGAGCTGCTTATTTTTTAAGGCAGTCCTACCTTTCATTGATTTCTTGTGATGCCGTATGCAGGATTATAGAAACAATTTTGCGGCAAAGAATCAGCAGGAGAGTGAACAGATCATTTTCTCTCGCTAAGCGAGAGACAGACGCCATATTTTTCAAACTGTTTTGCCCGCCCAAAGAGACACTGAGTCTAATGAGGAAGCACGATCTGTGGTACGTCAGCATGCATTAAGTGTACGGTATTGGAGGGTTTTGAGACTGCGCTGTTCTGGTTTGGTGATAATACTATCGTTCAGAGCTCGAACGATAGTATTAAGAGTTTTGAACGATAGTATTATCACTTGGCAACGATAGTATTATCACTTTACCTGCAGTGTATTACAATGAATTTTTTGTATGCATTTTGGTAGTATTATTTTTATAATCCATATATTACAATGTCTTTCAAGTGCACATACTAAACACACACACACACGTAAAACATGCATGATAATGACATGCATTAAAACAACAAGAACAGAAGTTATATCTGGGTCAAAACATTTATTGTAGAATCATTTTGTGTGGTGATGATCTGCATGCTGCTCTTCACTTACTGCAGCTTTGGTGGGGCTGCTGGACATAATATATTTTCTGCTACACCTTCTGTCTGCCATGGTTGTATTCCTCACAGAAAGATAAAATGAAATTCAAATTGTATTATTATAAAATTTATAGACAGCGCTCTGTGTCACTCACAGTGGCAATATCAGTTAGCTAAAAAGTCCAACTCAATCAAGCCTGACTAGTAAATAAATTCTGAAGAAGAACATTTCTTTAACTTTTATAGTGGTGATGTTAGTGCGCTTGCCCATAGTCACAGCTTCGGATTTCAGATTGCTCGTTTGAGTGTAATACTGTTCATTTTCAGGTAACTCTACCATGGATCTCCTTAAAAGTAAGAACTATTTCCATACATATAAAAATATTGAGAGGCTTAGAAATCACAAAACCTGTGCATGCATGAGTAGTTAGGTCAGGGGTGCCATGTTAGAGTGAGCATGTTGTCAATGTCTATGTGCAAAGATGAGCTACCAGTAATGGGCTCAGATGGCATCTAAACACATTTCTTTTCATACATATCTTAAAAGAAAACCACACAAGGCTGATTGGAGTCCATTTCTTGCTTTAGTTTAGACCACATGACAATTGTGAATGTCACACTTGTCACACAGGACCAAAAAGACATTGCAAATGCTGACGGGATCCCTTTAAGTGCTCATATAGTGAGGAAGAACACTGGTTTTATAACTTCCCTTTCATTGTTCAAAACAGAAAGAATTATGGTACTTCACCTAACGTTGAGGTCAGAGCGCTGATGACAGAAAGCCAGCCCGTAATTTTATGCTGAGCGTACAAGAATATAAACCAGTCAAGGCCTTTGTTTATTGCTGAAAAAAAAAACCCGGAGACCTTCCAAGCCATCTGGAATTGAAATGTTGCCACTAAGTTGCAAGTAAAGGAACCAGCAGTGCTGGGTTTTCTGGTGAGGGGAGTGGAGTGAGAAGGAAATGTGCTGAGTGACAGGACTGAAAACAGGCAGTGCCAGTATCTAAGGAGAGGAGAATGAAGTGAGAGAGAAGTGCCACACAGTGACAAGAACAGAAACTGCCAGTGCTGATATTTTGGGAAGGACAATGAGGCAATGTGAGTGACAATGGATCAATGGTTTGGGGGACAGTTTGGGAGCTGGGTGGGTCTCACAGTGGGAGAGACACTTCACAGCTGATGCAAGAAGTTAATATACAGTACAGCAGGAGGGGAACACATCCACTGTGACAGTTCTCCATATCTGCCACACATGGACTACATGCTCTACAGCTGGGGCAAGTACAATGTATCACAAGTGTTCTGTATTAAATAGAAGCACTTTTAAGCCCAAAATGGAAGCTATAAGTAAGAAATCTTGAGAAACCATGATGGGCCCTGAAGGAAATGGCCCTGGGCAATGAGATATTGTCAAGAAAAGAGACTATTTTTAAAGTTGTGAAATTTAATAAAATGGTCTTTTAATATTTGATAATTGTCTGAGTCTTCCACGCCTTCATTTGTTTTTACAGTTGATGCAGCGTGATAGAGGCAGCCTCCTCTGAATTACACTGTTTACTCCACAGTTACCTACAGAGAGAGGCCATCCAGATTCTACCTCTTCTACATATCATCTTCATATATGCCACTCAGTAACACTGATAATTCAATCAGTGAATCACAGCCTCACTGGCAGACTAGTGTAACCCACCCCCGCCAGACCCCCTTGTTCCAATAGCAGGGCTGCTCCTCTCACACATGGCACCAATGAGAGGGATGGGGGTTGTTACTACAGTTCTATTTACCAATACATCTACTTCGGAGCCTGCCATCCTCAGACAGGCAAATCAAGTATGGCAACTACCTGGCTCACACCTGGGGGGACCATTTACAATGGCCATCAACCTTGGTCCCTGGGAGAAAACGTTTGCTCACAATTATGCTAGGTTTGTACTTCTGGTCGGAGGCACTCAAGTAAATCCAGACACAGTGGAAGCAATAACAGTACTGTCCAAACCAGGCTGGGATTCTAGAGTGTGGCTTTTATTCACATACACAGAGAATAATCACAAAGTGAAGATGGACCCCCACAGGGCTACTCCCACTGGTAATGTAGATTACTGAGGTACAGAGCACACACACAGAGTGAACCCTCAGGTTCTAAATGGAACAGCGAACACTCTGGTTCTGAATTTGGAACAGTGAACTCTCTGGTTCTGAATTTGGAACAGCGAACTCTGTGGTTCTGAATGGAGATTGGCACACATGGCCAGATCTGGTACACTTCCCTTGACTAGGCACCCTCAGCCAGTACTAGGAGACTTTTCCATATTTCATGAGGAATTGCTGGTGGCACCCTCGACCACCAAAGAGCACATACAGGCTCACAGAAAATCCAAAGCCCATGTCTGGATAAACTATTTTCTTCAGGCACTGGCCAAATGCACTGAAAGAAAACAAAAGTGCCCAAACTGAACCCGGAGAGGTAAGCATGGTTACTTCAGATGGGGGGACCTCCCACCTTTTGCTTCTACTTTATACTCGGCCATTCATCTGGTTAATAACACCCTCACAGAAAACTTGTAAATGCGATCTTGAAATGTGTTTCACATTTAACATACTACTTTACACACCTCTGAGGTGTCATGAAGTTGAAAGTTCTGTAATTGGCAATGTCTCTTCTCTAGACCCCAACTTTAGCAGGCACTTTTAAATCAGACATGAACTAAAAGTTCTGTACTTGGCAAGTCTCTCTCTGGACCCCATAGTAGGCAGACACTTTTAAACAGAAAACAGTCTAGGTGACAGAGTCCCTTTATCAGAGAAAACTCACCATAGGAATGCAGGTGCCCCAGGGCTTTTCCACACAAAAGTCTCGGGTACTCACAGAGCAGATGAATCTAGGCAGCTTCAACACAGTCCAGGCTGGACCAGGGGATTGTCCCTGAATCCTGGAATCCTCCCCCCATCCCTATTGGGATGGGGCACTGGAAAACCCTCTTTGAACGGTTTTCACCACTTCACAGTCTGTCTTCTGTGTTCTTCTTCTAGGGTGAGAACAAACTACCCAAACTACAGAGGTAGCTTTCTGTCAGAGCTAGAAACTGAGGAGCTGCCTACTGGAGCCTCCTCCTGGAACTTCTCTCTACAGACTACTGGACTCCTAACTCAACATTCTACAGCTAACTCCCTGCAGCTAGCATTCCAGTGTGGCTTATGCTGCTGCGACAGTTCTATGATTTCATCATCCTCCAGCTCAGCTGAGTCTGAAACCAGAGAATGACAGTGTGAAATCCATTTAACTGGCATTTCACAAGCTACCTGTCCCTGCCTGCCACTGATTCTAAGCGGGATTCTAGTAACCCCTGGGAACAAGGGGGTTACACTAGTACCTCACCTTATGAATTACATCCAGTTAATGAAACCATTGGCAGGCCTGAACATGCATGATTCTTCCATATGATAAGCTACAGCTGTCTTTACAAATGATCACATGTTGGTATTTAGATGAACCCAGAGCATCACAGCACTATTGGCTGGCATGTGGGAGTGGCTGCTTTCTCTGTCATTCACTGGCTCATACCTTAAAACACCTACAGACTCCAAATACCATACAAAAATGTTGGCATTGTACTGTATTTTGCCAGCAAACATAAATTTTTTTTTTTTTTGCAAAATAATCGTTGGTTTAATTTTTTGTTATTAAGAAAAAAATGAAAACCCACCCTCACCTAGCTGTTAAAACCCAACCACCCAGGCATGGAATGAGGTTCTGTTCTTTGAAATAATGAAACAGTAGACTTTGTGTTAAGGGAAGTCTGGGTTAATCGTGTGTGTGTGTGTGTGTGTGTGTGTGTGTGTGTGTGTGTGTGTGTGTGTGTGTGTGTGTGTGTGTGTGTGGGGGAGTGAGAGCAGGGAATGAAAGTAAAACAGCAGGTGGCACGAGTTTCTTTTCTAACGAAAATGTTGCATCATAGAAGGGTGTAACAGCATTCTGTGACCTTTGAACTGTTGTGCAATAGCTTTTCTACTTAGGATGGAAACCCATACACAACAAGGCGTAACAATGTACTATATACAGATGCTAAGTACAGTAAACATAAAGTTACAAAAGGAATATTACCAGCACTGTGTTACTGTAGTTACTTCTCAGGTCCAGATGAAATATTAAACTGCTGGGAAATTAGAACAAACTACTACAGTGCTAAGTAATTACTGACATGCATACTGTATGTCATCTTTCAGCAAAACAGAAGCACTTCCCCCCTGTTCATCTCTTTCTGTCTCTCCCCCCCCCCACACACACACACACTCTCTCTCTTTATGGATGCAATTTATGAGTTCACATACTGTTCAATGAAAATGCCATCTTAGCTTTATTACTGACCTTCCTCAACTCTGACCTTACTGTGCCTGGATCTGTGTTTTTTAGAACCACTGATGTTGGTTTATTTAGCCTAGTAGGTTCTAGTTATATAACAGTGTTCCCTACAAACAGTAGTTATTGCTGGGGACCTGCAGACTTTGTAGCACCTCATTATACAACATGGCCAGGATATTCAAATCTGGACAGGGGTAGCAAAATGGGTTAGTGACTCACTAAGATCCCCCTAGTGCCTGCAAAGTAGGATAGGAGAGGAAAGTGTCATATTGAATGGGATGGTTAGTGAGTTGCTAACCTGTCTGTGAGCAGCCCTAACATATTCCAATGTACCAATGCAAAGCTGCTAACTGTGTCTTGTATATAGTCCCACTGGCATATTGGTAGGTTTGAAGGGGCAGTAACTAACAGTTAGTGTCTCACTTAAAACCCCTAATGAACTGAGTAATGAGTCTAAAACAAGACACATAAACCATCCTGTTAGGGGACTTTAATGTCAATTGGCTCTCGTCAGATGCCAGAAGACATAGGGATGAGTTAATAGGCCTGAACATTACCCAGTTAATAACAACGCCAACCAAGATAAACTATAAGACTGGGACTAGCACAGCCCTGGACTGGGTCCTAACGAATCGTCCAACACATATCTCCCATTCTGAAATATTGCCCATCACTATCAGTGATCACTCTCCTACCAAGTGTTATTGGTCTAACAAATTTATCAAGCCCCCTGCCAGAACAATCACAAGTAGAGTGCTCTTTCATGGCCACCTGCAGCCACTAAAGTCTCTCCTGCGACAACAAGACTGGTCTTTTATTGAAACCACACCTGATATTGACTCAGCTCTACAATACTTCATTGAACATTTCAATGAAGCCTGCAACATCCACGCCACTTTTAGGACATGTAGGATCAGGGGACTTGATAATCCCTGGATCTCTTTTAGCCTTCTGGCTCAAATGAAAGATCGTGACCATCTCTGGCATAGGGCCAGGACCTCTGGCATTCAACCTGACATACAGGCCTATAAGATGGCTAGGAATGCATGTACTAAAGCTATCCATGAGCACAAAGCACATTACTATAAGGATATCCTTGCCAAGACCTGGGTGGACAGGAAAAGATTCTGGCAAAACCTCTTGGGAATCACTGGGAAAGCATCCAAACAGGCTCCAACTATGTTAAATGTTGATGGATCTATCACCCATGACCCCGTGTTAATTGCCAACACATTTAATTCATTCTTCACAGACCTTAGCCAAACTCTGCCCCCAAATTTCTTTGAACCGCCCAGCACATCTCCTACATCCACCAAATCAGAAGTGGTCTTTACCCATCCATGTTTCTATTTCAAAGCTATCTGGGAAAGTGAGACCAAGACATACCTACTTAAAGTTCTAGTAGGAACTAGGACAAGCAGTGATTCCCTTGATGTAAAACTTCTTACCCTAACTCTAGATGAAGTCCTATTCCCCCTCACCAAGCTTCTCAATTGCTCCCTCATACTTTCACAATTCCCTTAGATCTGGAAATCCACTCTGGTTACACCAGTTTTTAAGAGTGGGGACAGATTACTACCTGGGAATTATAGGCCAGTATCTATTCTTCCCCCATTGTCCAAAGCACTTGAAAGAATTATTGCTGACCAGTTTGTGGAGTACCTGGAAAAATACAACCTACAATGTGTCCAACAACATGGTTTTTGGAAAGGGCACAGCACGTCTATGGCCCTACTGGAATTCACAGGTTTCATTCACCATACTCTTGATCAGGGTCAACTTTTTGGTGCACCCTTTATTAACCTGTCTAAAGCATTTGACATGCTCAATTGCCATTTGCTGACACATCAACTTGCTGGGCTTGGTATATCTTCAGAAGTCCTAAGGTGGTTCACCAGCTATCTAGCAAACCACACACAGCAGGTGAGAATAGGGTCTGTCCTTTCTGCTAAACTGCCTGTCTGCTCTGGGGTTCCTCAAGGATTGATACTGGGACCCCTTCTATTTAGCACCTTCCTCAACAATCTTCCGGCATCCTGTTCAGAATCAGTACTCTTCTAAGCGGATGATGCAGTCATTTTCTCAAAGACTGCTGACCCCACACTTCTTCAGGCCCAACTTCAGAAAAGTTTTACTGAAGCTGAGTCCTGGTTCATCTCTCATAAGTTGGTGCTTAATTGCAAAAAAACTAAGGTCATGCTCTTCCATGGTACCCACAGCAAGCACAAAGCCAAACAATTGGTGATTAAAAACAGTGCGGTTGTTGTCCTTGATCAAACTCAATCTTTTAAATACCTAGGAGTTACTCTGGATAGTATGCTCTCCTACTCCAACCATGTTGAGAATGTTGCCAAGGCAGTTAACATTCACCTAGGCCTTCTACATAGGCATAAACTCTGCCTTACTACTGAAGTCCTGAGATTGGCTATCCAAAGTTCAATTGTGTCTATTATTGACTATGGTTTGGTCATTTATGGTTCTGCCACAGACACAACCCTACGTCAGCTCACCACAGTTCTGAATAAGGCATGCCGTCTACTAACTGGTGCAGCTCATCGTACTCACACTTGTGACCTTTATGAACAAGCAAACTGGCTTCAACTCCAGGCCCGCCATGAATATCAAGCTTGCCTTCTGGCTAAGAAGGCAGATCTTGGTCTCCTACCACCAGGTTCCCTTCAGCTTTTCAGTCCCTTCCAGGGCACTCAGAGCACACAAAGTTCTGAGAGACAAACTTTTATTGTCCCTCACTGTCAAACCTCACTCCGACAGTGATCCATTGCAATTAGAGCTGCTAATTTATTTAATTCCCTTCCTCCTGAGATTGCGACGACTGCAAACGTGGGACCATTAAAGCAGAAGCTGTGTCAATTCCTAGTTTACAGAGCATCTTGTGACTGCTATACCTAATCTCTGCTGACAGCTAAATGCACTGGGACCTCCCTCTTTTACCATTTGCCCCTGTATAGCCCTATCCTGTTGCTGCGTTATTCCACCCACAGCATTTCCTCCCTTATCCCTTTCCCATTCCTGCCCTATTTTCATCCTACCTCATCCCCCGCTTCCTTTACCCCTCCACTTCCTCTTCCCCCTCCCTCCTCTGTTTCCTCACCTTGTTCTCTCCCTCTACCCCTGCCCCCGTGGGTCTTTCCTGCTTAAGCTTCATTGTGGAATCTCCCTCCTTGCTCTTATTTTGCTCCTTCCACCCCTCAATTCACCCCCTGTACTTCTCACCTTGTAATCCCTTTCACCCCTCTTCAGACAAGGCCACTGGTTGCTCTTGACACAGTATTTATCTTGCCATATTGTTCTTTTTGTTTATGTAATTACTTTCCTCATGTTGTACTACTTACTGAAACCATTGTAATTTGCTATTCTTGTGACTTGACGTGGAACCTCTGTAAAAGAGCCCTTGGCTCAAAGGTCTTTCTGATTTGTTAAATAAATAATAATAAAAATAAATAAATAAATAACTGCCACCTCCCAAATCATATTTTATGGACTGCACCTCACGGCACCCAACAACCCCGCGCCTGATCCTTCTGCTTGATATCATTTATTATTTACTTCAAAAGTTTCACCAGGAAAGATACTCTGAGCTGGTAACAGCTAATTTCAAATGCATCCTGGGGGAAGGGTAGGAAGAAGAGTATACAATAAAGGATGTGCAAGTGAAAATACATAATGTAAGGTGCAGTTGTAATAAAAAAATAAATACATTAAAAAGCACTTACAATAAAATAAAAATACATAACTGTGTGTAGTCATGATTTACAGGCAGACAGAGCAACACAAAATACATATGAGTAACAATGATAATTAAGGTACAAGTGCTATACACAGCACTGGTACAAAGCCAGACAGTAGCTCAGTACCGCCACCCAGACTGCTAAGGTTTGAGAGCTGTCAAAGTCCATGCAGCATGTGGGCTCAGAAGTAAAATAAATCCAGATATAACTAGTTGATTAGGCATAGTTAACCAAAGGGTGGAGTAGGAAATTGGTCACCACAGGGGAGAAGGGTAAGGGGGACATCAACAACATAATGAGGGAACACAAGGGTCTAGAACAATAAAAAAGGGTGTAGCAAAACCATGACGAAGGGATTTGAGAGGAGATGGACAAAGCTGAGTGGATAGACAAGAGAAGAGAGGTCTAGAGCTTAGGAAAATGATATGAGATGAGAGCGTGGAGGGAGAGGGAATGCCTGGACAACAGTATTCTGGAGGGGGTTGGCAGAAGTGGGTGAGAAAGGAGGGCAGTAAGGTAAGGGCCAGAGAGCCAAACCAGAATTTGGAGGTGAAAGCAGCACAATGTGTAAGGCATCTGGCATCGAGGGAGGGGAGGAAGAGGAAGGAGTAGTAGAGCAGTGGTGTATACAAGGTGGGCAGTCCAAGGCAAACTGGTAGAAAAAGTGAAAGAGGGGGTCCAGTCTGGCAAGGGTGGACTTGGGTGCTGTACTGTAAACAATTTCACCATAGTCGAAGATGAGAATGATCATCTTTGTGACTAATTCCCAATGGGCAGGTAGAGGGATACTGGGTTTGTTTTTTTAGAGTGCACCCAGTTTGGGGTGAAGTTTGAAGTGGATGGTATCAATATGCATTGAGATGCCAAGTATTTACTGCCAGTTTCCTCAGTCTGGTAGTATTTTATAGGGGTGTGCAAGGGACGAATAGTATTTCTTGAATACCATCAATAATGCACCATTTGTTATTCGGATATGATTGATGAATAGTGGCAGTATTATTTGTATTCAGGAAATTATTTAAAAAAAGTAAAAAATGGCCCCCCACTCTCCTCCCTAGCCCAGCCATTTAAACATACACCACCCCCTACCCCTACCCTCCCTCCCAACTGCCCAACACCCACAATTTAATGTTTAAAAACTGATTCCACAGTGAGTGACCAGCACAACCTGCTCACCTCCATGGCTGGCCACTGTCTCTTGTAGCACTAATGTGCGTTTTTTAAATAAGTCCTCTTTCAAAGAAATAAATAGTCCCCCCACTCTACCACCCGGCAGCTGCACCTAACTCCCAACCTCCTACTTCCCAATGCCCACATTTTCTTATTGAAGCCCCCCCCCCATTGGCATGGTAAGGTTACTGACATAACTTTCCCTCCACCATGGCTGTCTGCCTTTTTGTGAATGAAAGCACTCCCATGCTTGCCTGCATAGTAAAACAGATGATCATGTGATCTGGAAAACGTGGAAATTGGGAAAGGGTTACATAGGTGAATTGGGAACTGGTTGACAGATAGGACTTGGAGAGTAGTCCTAAATGGCAGTTACAGTAAGTTTAATAACAACACCAGAGTGGGCCTGCAGGGTAAAGTAAGCCTGTTGGCAGATGACACAAAACACTAGGGGAAGGGAGAGTGGAGAATGGGGAAGGAATTTGCAGCATGAACAGGGATATGAAAAGATTGCTGTGGTGGTGCAGAATCTAGAAATAGATATTCAAGGCCAAAAAAATGTAAGTGATATACATTCATAAAACAAATCTGCATAATGAATATTGCATCCATGGGGACAAGGTAGAGCAGTTATAGAAGGAAATGGACCTGGGTGTTATAATTAACAAAAATCTGAAAGCCTATTTCCAGTGCAGAATGGCTCATGAGATGGCAAACAGGGTGCTGGGATGCATCAGGGGTGGGTAGAAGGGCCATTAGTCACAGAAGGGAGGTTATATTGCCACAGTACAGACCAGTGGTTAGACTGCACTTTGAGCATTACATGCAATATTGGAACATGCATCTGAGGAATGACAAGGAAAGATTAGAGGCTATCCAGGGGAGTGCTACAGAAATGATCCGGGGTAGTAGGGTAAGATCAATGAGAAGATACGGGACCGTCTCAATCTGTACTAGTGGAGAACAGGAGGAAAAGTGGAGTATATGTTAGAAACATACAAATACATGCAGGGATATAATAGAATGGACTCTGCAACACCAGAGGACACAACCTTAAGCTAGGAGAGGCAGAATTTGAGAAGGATGACAAAAGGTATTTCTTGTTGGCCCGGTGGTGTTGTGGGTTGAGGCGCTGGACACCACACCTTGCACTATGCTGGCAACCTGGGTTAGTGAATGGACTCAGGCTACCAGGGGTCAGCTGGGGAAGGAGCAGATTGAGCATCCGGAGCACTGCTCTCCTCTCCTGGGGTGGGTTGTGGGTTTCACTCAGCTCTTGAGCGGCCCCAATGGACATCAGAGGTCCTGCAGGAGCCAGAGGAGAAGGGTGGAGCAGCAGCGGATGTCAGCAGTGCACCTGCACAGATGTCATTGCACGTCCATGCTCCAGGGGAAACCAGCAAACACAGAAAAGTCTTGATCCTCAGTAGGCAATGGTGGTGACCGGGGGCCGATCTCCATTCCCAGTGCTGAGTTCTCAGCCTGCCTTCAGTATTCCCTTCGTTCCACAGCAACCTGTCTAGATTTCAGAAAGGTCACCGGGAGGAGTTGGCCCGGGGAGCTTAGATCCAGGGGGTCAGTTTGTTGGAGGAGTGAGGAGTGAGGAGGAGTTCTCTGGGTCTGAAGTTAAGACTGGGACATCAGGTGGGTGAGATAAGGTTGCACCATGTGTCCCCCACCAGAGAGAGAGTCTGAGGATCAGAGAGAAGGCGCATGAAGAGAATTGAAAAAAAATATATTTCTTCACAGAATGGGTGGTGGACAAGTGGAAGACTCTACCTTATAAGGTGATCAATGCTGGGACTATATCAGGGTACAAAACACAAAGTGGCATCTTCAACTGGGTTATTAGGAACAAAAGAGAGACAGAGGGTGTGGACCTCTCTGAAAAGTTAAGTCAGTGTAGGACATCAGGGCAGACTTGATGGACTCAAAGTCAAATTTTACTTAAAAAAGTTAAAGCACTAACTCAATCAATCAATCGATCAATCAATCAAGCAATCAATCCCTCAATCACTCAATCAATAAATAAATCAATAACATATAACATTTATGTGGTTACAGCAGCCTCAACATTACTTCTTCCCATAATGTTTTCAGTCGTGTTTTAAAATGTGGTAGATTTTTTACTTTGCAATTTTTCTGAGGTTTCTAGTCTGAAGTCTAAGATATGAGTTATAATGAAAACCAGACGACATTTCCTTAAATCCTGTGCACCCCCCTCAGTGTGTGTGGTTCTATTGTTGCCCTAGCTTCCTCCTATTTCTCCCTGCATAGTGATTTTACACCAGAGTACAAATGGGGAGGCACCCAAGGTCCAGGTTAGAGGGCAAGAGTAAGCACAATGAGTGGAAGTTGAGCTCAGCAAAGTCAGAGTCTGTAGGTTCCCTATAGCCTTATGACCAATGTTCTAGAGAATGTGAGCACTTAGCCTGGCTTTTAGGTGAAGTGGTAGAGGCTGTTGCACAAGAGTGTCCTCTGGGGAGAAGAGGGCATGTGTCTGGAGTGGAGATGCAAGGTGGAGTCCCAGTCTATCAGTGTGGTAAGGCTTATACATCATTGAGTCTGTGCTCCAGCAAGATGAATCTGGGAACATTGCCCCACTCCATATATGAAGTATTGTGGTCAAGGAAAGGGTCCCCATGGCCCACAGCCCTCAAATCCATGATGTCTGTAGGAGATTCTACAGGGTCCCCTGGGCTTCTAGTGTTGTTTGCTAAGCAGAAACCAGCCATGGTTTGTGAAGGTCTCAGCCCAGAAAGGTGATTCATGGCTTCTTAGGTGCAGCTCCTGCAGGCCTATGCCTATGTGTAACTCAATATGGGGCCTGCTGCCAATGATTCATGATACATATTAGGTCCCCCCGGAGCATCTTAGTAATTCCCCCGGCCTTGTGAGGTGGGTAGGTAGGTAGGTAATCTTTATTGTCTAACTTATCTCAGGTAATTAGTTATTTTACAAAAGGGTCACAAATGAACATACAAAACATAAACATGCAAAAAGGCAGTTCACAATAATAGCATTAGAGTATGTTACATACAGTCTGACTTTCATATAAATAAAGTTAGATAACTACATTACTGTTTCCCATAAAGAATCTGTTTTCTTTGACTAATTTTAGGAAATTGACAACTTTTATCAAGGAGACCGTAACCAGTAAAATGAATAAATAAGCCAAAATATCAGGAAGAGACAGGAAAGTGTTTGCTAGCAATGGCTAAATAAATTTTGTTGTTTAACATTTTTCATTATTCTTTGGACAGAACGCACACACAAAGGCGGAGTATTACACGTACAGTTCTGACTCATACCACAACATTTGGTAAGGCCAGCGAATGAAATTGGCTAAATAAATTTAGTATGTAACTGATTGTACCATGGGCAGTCCAGTATAACATGTCTTACATCTTCAGTAACACCTGAATTAAAAGGCTAATGCCTGGAGTTCTAGAGGCAGAACAATCAGTCACCCCCATCATGGGCTATTTAAACCAGCTTCCTCCAGCCTTAGTCAGAAGCACTGTTTCTTAACTACAGCCAGCAGCTCTGCTGGTGCTCTGGCTGCCCCCCCACCCCACACACATTTTTGGTGCTACTTTCCTTATTGTTTTTGGGATTTTTGTTTGGTTTTTGACTTCAGGAACTTTCTAAGCTAGTATGTAGTCTTTCTGCCTTCCCAAGCTGTAGTACTGTGTCACCAAGTCTGCCTCCACTCCCCCCAGAGGATGCCTAGCCAGAGGCAGAGCCGATGGACCTTTGTGGGCTTTGTGAGAGTGGGGGTGGTGGGAAGGGTGTACCATCTTCCACTGATACCACTGCAGAGCTCCTTCACCATACTGGTGGGATGGAGCAACTGAGAGGAGGAACTTGTTGCAGTGGGAAGGGAGGAGGTGGGGGATCCTGAGAAGGGGAGGCCATAAGGAGGGAGCGAGAGACTCCCAGTCCAAGTGGAAGCAGCTGTGGGTGGGACTTGATAGTGAGGGGAATAGGACTGGGGAGGGAAGGATATTGAGGTGGAGTGTCTGAGTGGTGCTTTAGCTTGATGGGATGGACAGCGAATTCAGAGGATCATTAAGACAACACGAACTGGGAGAGAGCTAGACATTATTATCCATCTGTGAACAAATTACCTGGCAAGGGAAAAGACAGGGGTAGTGCAAGGCAACTATAGGGAGCTGAGGAGGGGCCTTAAGAAAGTGGAACGCATGATGGCTTTTTCCAAGGTGTTACCAGTGTATGGACAGGAAGATGCAAGAGTGCTCTGCCCTGGGGCATTTAGCAACTGGTTGAAGTCATGATACATGGAGAAGGCTTTGGCTACATCAGGGACTGGAGGCCAACCTAGGAGAGTATGGGCCTCTGCAAGGGAGATGTCTTGCATCTTTCCAGGAAGGAGATAACAGTCTTTGGTCAGAGGTTTAAATACTACATGGATGAGCATTTAAACTGGCAAGGTGGGGAGGAAGAAAATACAAGGGATGCAACAATTGCCCCCTTGGATAATGGAGCATCAGGGAAGGAGGGCCTTCAGGGAGAAAACTCCCATAGGGCAAGGGCACAGAAAGGCAAGGATGGTATGAGACAGAAAAAAGGGGACTACAACTAAGGTAAACAAGGGCAGAGAATTGGAGGACACAAGGAATGGCGAGGGTGAAAAAGAAAGAGATGAGTTGGAGGGACTTTAGGGAACACCACAGACAAGAATTTGATGGAGAACAGAACAGCAGTCATGGAGAAGTAATGTGTGGAGAGCAATGCATACCAATGCAAGGAACATTGGAAACAAAATTCCAGACCTGGGTACTATCATGGTAGAGGTTAACCTGGATTTAGTGGCTATAATGGAGTCATGGTGCACTGAGCACTATGACTGGGACATGGCCATACCAGGCTACTCTCTGTTCAAGAAAGACAGAGAAGGGAAGAGCGGAGGAGGGTTGCATTATATGTGAGGGAGGAAATTAAGGCCACAGAGGTAGAGGAGCACCAAGAGGAAAAGGAAGAACTGAAGGTGCTGTGGATCATCCTGTAGACAGGCTCTGGGACCGCCCTCCATACTGAGGTAGTGTACAGATTTTCAGCACAGGGAGAGGAGTTGGATACGGCACTTGGGGAAGCCATCATCAGAATGGCAAGTAAGGGGGAGGTGCTGCTAGGTGGTGACTTTAATCTGCCAACATGGAGTGGAGTGGAGTGGGGTGGAGCATTCCAACTGCAACTTTGGCAAGGAGCAAAGCCATCCTTGACTCCATATAAGGGGCTTTCTCGAGCACTTATTCAAAGAACTAATCAGGGATGGGACAGTGCTGGACCTTGTGCTTAGAAACAGGGACAGCATTGCAGGTGCCACAGTGGGCAGTCCCCTGGATTCCAGTAATCATCATTTGGTGTAGTTTACATTAGGACAGGAACAGAAGCTAACCATATGAGGATGAGGGACCTGGACTTTAGGAGGGTCAATTTTAAAGAAATGGAAGACTGCCTCAGATACTGCCTTGCAGGAGGGGAATGCTAGGGAGGGGTAGAGGCACAGTAGGGAAAAATAAGGGAGTTTAGGAAAAGAGTATGGAGTGGGTTCCCTTCAATGCAGTTCAGACTTGAATACCGTGGTGGCTGGTGGGTGTAGGTACATTATTTCACAGACTTTACTTCAGATCCTCACAGGCCCAATGTTTTGCCTCTTAGGGCTTCTTCAGAGAAGAGTATCTGTGTTAGTTTACGAATTGCAGATTTCTATTTGTGTCTGATTATCTTCAGACATCTTGATGGTTTTTTGGGCTCAGTACTGAGAGAGGCTGGGAAGTAAGTTAGAAGGCACAATGGGTTGGTGCAAAGCTGGTGAGATGGGTAGGGAACAGGCTTCAGGGATGGCAACAGAGGGTGGTGGTGGATGGGGAGCTCTCATCCCCACGGGTAGTGATGAGCAGTGTTCTGCAGGGCTCGGTGTTGGGACCAGTGTTGTTTGGGATAGTCATTGCAGACATATCATTGAGCATAAAGAGCAAGACCAGTCTGTTTGCTGACAATACCAAGATGGGAGCAGTGGTGGATGACCTAGGGGGATGGCAGGGGATGCAGGATGATCTGGCAAAGCTGAAAACCTGGTCAGACACCTGGAAACTGGGGTTCAATGCCAAAAAGTGCAAAGTGCTGCATTTTGGGGCGAAAAACCCAAGGAGGAGTTACCAGCTCAGAGGCGTACTGCTAGCCGAGACAGAGGAGGAAGAGAAGGATCGGGGTGCTCATTACGGGGTCAATGAACAACTCGGCACAATGTAAGAAGGCATCTGCAAAGGCCAACAAAATGCTGGGTTGTATTGCAAGGGGTATATTCTCGAGGAAGGGGGAGGTGATTCTGCCACTGTATAGATCAGCAGTTAGATCGTACCTGGAGTACTGCATGCAGTACTGGCACCCGTATCTGAAGAGGGACATGAAATTACTGCAGGGGCTGCAGCGCAGGGTGACAAAGATGATCAAGGTGCTGGGGGGACTTACCATGTGAGAGGAGGCTGAGGAAGTTGAACATTTACTCACTGGAGGAGAGGAGGGATGGGGGGATATGATTGAAACCTTCAAGTACATGAAAGGAATAAACAAGACATGTACATTGGGGCTGTTCAAAGTAAGGGAGTGGAGGGACACCCTGGGCCATGATATGAGACTGGAGGGAGGAAGGTTCAGGAGGGAGATGAGGAGACACTTTTGTATGGAGAGGATGGTAGCTGAGTGGAATGCGTTACCAGCAGAAGCGGTATCCAGAATATACAGTGGACTGCTTTAAAAGGGGCTGGGACAGGGCAAGGGGGAGTGTTAAGGAAGGGGAAGGGTGGGAGGAACGCAGCTGCAGAATAAGGGGTGCTAGCTGCACAATCGAGCTTACTTGATAGACCACTAGGCCTTTATCTGCTGGCAAATTTCGTATGTTTGTATGTTCGTAGTACATGTTCATGTTAGGTACTTTCAAAGAAGACTCTCTGGGCCGAGGAGTCTGACCATCACAGCAGTCTTTTAGTCCATACTAAGTAATCTCTGCATGGGGGCAGTCCAGGGGGTGGTGCAGGGGGTGTGCCCACACTCTACGCTATTAAAGAAAGCGCAGAGTGCCAGGCGAGGGGGATGCAGGCTACAAGTTCTGGGGGAAGACGTAGCCACTGCATGTGCCCGCCCCCGCCAGTATGCTGCCAGCACCAGTAACATCCGTAGGTCCCCTCTGTCATGTCATCACAGCCTGCCTAGACCACTGTGAGGGCTAGGGATGGCTGCCCAGGCCCATCCTGGTGTTACGTTTGTGGCCTCGCCAACCATCCCTGCTGCCATTGCACCATGGTGTGCAAGGGATCCAGTGGCGGACCAGGTCCAGGCATCCCACTGGATGCATGACCATGTCCGCTGGACACCGCCCATGCACCTGCATGCCGGGGGGGCAGGGCTGCAGAAGGGAGCTGTGTGGTGGCTGGCATCTGTGAATACGGCCACCTTGCATCTTCCCACAAGTGTGGAGTTCCGCAGGCTGGATACGTGCCATTGGCGCGTACTTCCTGCTCCTTAGAGAATCCCCACCCATTCTTAATACCTTTTCAGTCATTCTCTGGATCATAGAAACATAGAAATTGATGGCACAAAAGGACCCCCAGGCCCACCGAGTCTGCCTAAGTAAACTACCTACATGTTAACCAAAGACCCTAGAGGTTCCAGGTAATTCTCCCACCCATCCCCCTCCCTAAAATTCCCTTTTGCCTGTCCCATGCAGCTCTAAATCCTGTCAGTCTTGACCCCCACCACCTCCACAGGTAGTTCATTCTAGATGTCCACCACCTTTTCTGTGAAATAACATTTCCTAATGTTTACCTTAAATTTGCCCCCTTCCAGTTTCATGTCATGACCCCTCGTTTTCAAGTGTTTTTTGTTCTGGAAAATACTGCTATCTGGTACCCTGTTAATAACCTTAATGGACTTGACTTTATCATGTCCCCCCTTTCTCTTTTTTGCTCCAGGGTGTACTTGTTGAGGTCTTTTAGCCTCTCCTCATATGACAAGTGGCTGAGGCACCGCACCATTTTCATAGCCCTCCTCTGGACCTTCTCCACCCTATCCACATCCTTCCTGAGGTGTGGTCACCAGAATTGGACCCTGTACTCAAGGTGTGGTCCCACCAGCTGCTTGTATAAGGGTATCACCACCTCCCTCTTCCTGCTCATGATACGCTGCTTATGCATCCCAGCATTCTACTGGCTTTCGTCACCGTCCTCTTGCATTGTTTAGCTACCTTGAGATCATTAGATATGATTATATCAAGGTCCTTCTCCTGTTCTATAGCCTCCAGTGCCTGACCACTCATCCTGTACTCTTGTCCCTGATTTCTAGTCCCTAAGTGCATGATTTTACACTTCTTTGTATTGATGCTCAGCTGCCACACTCTTGACCACTCCTCTAGTTTGTGCAGATCCCTACACATTTTTTCTACCCCACCTATCTACTCTGTTGCAGATTTTAGTATCATCTACGAACAGACATATCTTCCCCTCAAACCCTTCCACAATGTCTCCTATAAAAATGTTGAATAGGATCGATACCAGTACTGACCCCTACGGTACCCCACTGGTTACCCCTCCCTCCCTTGATGAAACCCCATTAATGAGCACCCTTTGCCTTCTGCCCCCCAACCAATTTTTTTACCCATCTCACCACTTCTGGTCCCACCCTCAGTTCTCTCAGTTTGTACTGAAGCCTTCTGTGTGGCAGGGTGTCAAATGCCTGCTAAAGTCGAGGTATGTCGCATCCACTGCCCCACCCTGATCTATTACTCTGGTCACCCAGTCAAAGAACTCAAGTTAATTTGACATGACCTCCCTTCCGTGAAGTCGTGCTGTCGGTGATTCTGCAGGTCATTTGACTGGAGATATCTGATCATTCTTTTCTTCAGTAATTTCTCTATTAACTTCCCCACCACTGATGTCAGGCAGACTGACCTGTAGTTGCTGACTTCTTCGTTGCCTCCACCCTTGTGAAGAGGGACCACATCCACTCTTTTCCAGTTGTCTGGAACCACCTCGTCTTCAGTGACATGTTGAGCAGGCCAATTAAGGGCTCCACTAGCACCTCCCTCAGCTTCATCAGTATTATGTGGTGTATACCATCAGGACCCATGGCTTTGTTTACTTTCAGTCCTGCTAGTTCCTTCAAGACTCCCTCCACTTTGAATGGGCTAATATCCAACCCCTCTCCTGCTTTCCCCCTCTCTCTGATCCATCCTCCTTCCCCCTCCTCCTCCACTGTGAGCACCGAGCAGAAATATTTGTTTAGGAGGTCTGCCTTCTTCTGGTCCCCCTCCACCTCCTCCCCACCCTTATTCCTCAGCCTAACTATCATGCCCTTTGCCTTCCTCCTTTCACTCACATACCTGTAAAAGGTTTTGTCTCCTCCCTTAACCGATTGAGCTGTTCTCTCTTCAGTCTTTACCTTCACTCTCCTGACCTCTATTCCTGCCTCCTTTTGCATTTCTTGGTACTATTCTCTATCCCTTCTCCCTCTGTGTCTGCTTGTATTTCCTGAATGCTGCCCTTTCACTCTGACCTTTGCTGCTACCTCCCTGCTGAACCATAGTGGTTTCCTTTTTTTCCTTTTTTACCGGCCTGTCTGACACAGAGATTTGTGGCTGCTATCATGGCCCCTTTTATTTTTGCACATTTTTCCTCCACCCCTTCAGATCTGCCGCCCCTGGAAGAGCTTCCCTGAGGTGGTTCTCCATATACTTAAAGTCAACTCGCCTGAAATCTAGGACCTTTACCTTAGAGTGTTTCCCTTCTATTACTGTCCTTAGTGTGAACCATACAGTATTATGGTCACTTGTGCCTAGGCTTTCCCCCACTGAGAACCCCCACTTTTCCCCCATTCGTGAAAATTAGTTCCAGTATTACCCTTTCCTCTAGTAGGTTCCTTGACTAGCTGTCTCAAGAGATTTTACTGTGCACTTTAAGTGCAACACTGTGTGTTTCAGAGTTGCTTGTACTGTGCTGCTTTAAGTAGTTAGCATGTGCTCCCTAGATAAGGCTCTAGTAACATTAGTGCCTTGACTTTCATGTAAATTGCATTTGTTTCGCCCAACCTGGTTACTCAGTTTATTCTGCAGCTGCTGCTTATTTTGTTTTTTCTGTTTCTTCCCTCTCTCACTCTCACTCTCTGCATTGTTCTCCCGTCCCTCTGCTCTAAGCCCACTCTCCTGTTCTCAGATTGCACTCACCTTGCATTTTTCTTCTCCCCACAGCCTCCTGCAGCCAGATTCCTGCCTCCTACAGTTAGGGTTGAGATGGTCGCCTGCAGCCCTCGCCATGCAGCTGGACCACATGAATCAAGGTACACAAGTGCTCCGACAGCGGCACCACCTAGTACTAACCTCCCACCCATCCCTCCTCCTGCCCACCCAGGTAGAGGCTGTTTTTATCTTGTTCCCTGTTGGTGCTGAACCAATCACCTCACTTTCACACCTATGCTAGCCAGACCACTTGGTACATTCCTTGTATGGTATATCCTCATCACTTCTGCCACTCTTGGTCTATTCCTGGTGCCCCATTTTCCACACCTGCACTACCTGACTCCCTCAGTCCCTTATTGGCCCTTGCTAACCCTCAGCCCTTAAGCACATGTAAGGTTTTCATAGCTCCATACATAGTAAATGTGCTAACCTGTTGACATAAAATTTAACTTCCCAGTGCCCTATTAGATCCCTGACAAACAGACAAAAACCGTGTCTTGACTCTTCCACCAGATTACCAGCCATGCACACCCCAGCCACTCAGTTGTTACTAACACCCACTGTGTTGCTTGGATTCCTTCTCCTGTCTCTTGCAATGACTGACTCTCTACTCCCACCAGCGGCCAAATTAGAGTACGGCTGCTGTCTATCCCTCACTGATTTCTGCTTCTTCAACATGCTGGTTCCTACACAGCTACTGTACCTTCCCTCCTATGTACTCTTAAACTCTAAATTCAATGTGCTTATTCAATCAAATGAGATAATATGAGATGTTTGTGTAACTTGATTTGCTTTGTGGCTTTCCACCTCTCTATCCATGGGATATACCACCCTGTAGGGGTACGAAGTAAGGAACCCTAGAGGAGGGTTCCCCCCTTATAGGTGCCGCGGGAATGAATGCGTCGACTAAAGGTAGGTTAGGAAGAAGCCCACGGGTAAGAGAGATGAGCCGCTGGAAGAGGAGGGGTGGATGGTGGGTAATGGAAAAGAATCCTGGCGAGGCCCAGGATGTGTGACCTTTTTAAGCCTGATGAGGGAGTGACGTTGTTGCTCTGCCCATTGAACCTCGGGCTTAAAGCCCTCCCATGCAATGTGCTTACGCAATCAGATGAGATAATATGAGATGCTTGTGTAACTTGATTTGCTTTGTGGCTTTCCACCTCTCTATCCATGGGATATACCACCCTGTAGGGGTACAACGCAAGGAACCCTACAGGAGGGTTCCCCCCTACAGGTATCGCAGGAATGAATGCGTTGGCTAAAGGTAGGTTAGGAAGAAGCCTGAAAAGAATACCCAAAGATGTTGAGCTTTGAAGAGGCGAGGGTGATGAATGAATTCTGAGAAGATGATAAGGGCTGACTTCCTAAACAGAGAGGGGAAAGCCGTGGCCACTATCTGCCTCCATCCAACAGTGGAACCTAACTAGCCTGAAGAAAGCACTAACTCTAACTAATATTATGACCATTGGCACGGAGGAGAGGAAAAGGCCCTTTGAGGAGGAAACCTCTCGGGGTCCAAGGCCTCGGTTGCCTTCCCTCCAGGCTGACGACCTTTGATTTGAGGACGTATGTCGGTAAAAAGAATGATTCATTAACAAGGGATATAAGTAGGGAGGATGACGACGGGATAGGGAAAAAACTCCAAAGAAGCACAGATTAAAGAAGGAACATGAGGCAGCAGGGACCCAAGAAGGGTATGCTTGAGTAGTCGATGGGAGGGAGTAGATCCATGTAGAAGTTAGAGGAGCAAGGGGTATCCAGATGTGCTCACTAGGAGATTCCAGATGTGCTCACGAGGAGACCGAGGATAATGAAGACTAGCTTGATTGAGCAATGCGAGTGAGCAGACACTGAGGTTGAAGAGGCATGCTTGATTATGCGATGTGAACGATTAGACCCTGAATGATTAGACCCTGAGGTTGTAGTCGATGAGGTAGCATAAGATTCAATGATAGGAATGTTCGAGTAAGCGATGTAAATAGATAAACCTTGAGGTAAGGCTGAATGAATGATGACTGGAGTTATGAACTCAATACATGTGGCAGGATAGCTGTGGGTTGATAAGGTAGCATAGGAGTCAAGATAGGCACGTCCAAAAAGAAATATCGATAGCATGCCACGAGTGGAGTGAATCCTGGATGGCCGGTATGGAATTGGAAGAGGAGGAGACAGGAATGAACTTGAAAATGAACTTGTATGAAGGAAGTTTTAGGAAGTGGACTCCTCAAAATGAGGTAGACTCAGAGGCTAAGGAGGCATGTCTTGGAACCAGAGGCGACTCAGGTGGAGCGATCGAGGAGCAAAACCGGATGATGTATGATGAGGAGTGACACTAAGAGTGGAGTGAAGCCAAGATGACTGGGTACTAGAAAAGGCGCCAAGACAAAGAAGAGAAAATTTAGGAAACAGAGGAGGTATGATGATGGAATGAAGCCATGGAGGCTGGTACTGGAAAGCGAGGCATGAAAGGACAAAGGACAGTAAGGAGGGCAATGGGGTAGCGTAGGACCCAGCCAATATGGGATGAGAATTACAGTAGGGCGAGCTGGAGGAGGTGGCACAGGAGTACGGAAGCCAGACGGAGTCAGCCGAGGCAAAATGAGTGGTCAGCCAAGCCATACAGATTGAGTGATGGAAACAGAGGAATATCAAGTGCAGGCCAGATGGAATCCGCTGAGGTACACCGATTGGTCAGCTGATGCAGACCGATTGAGCAAACTGCATTAGGTGGTAGGCTAGGGAAACCCCAAAAGAATGCACAGGGGGAGGCTAGGCGAGGAGTAGACCAGAGGGCCAAAACCAAAGTTAAAAGGCACCAAGGTGCGCAGGAGAATCAGGAGAGCACAGAAAAAAAATATTTATTTTTTCTTTCTTTAGATGGGTGCCGGAAAGTGAGCAAAGCATGGCAAATGAGGGAAAACCTGCAAAATCACACACAAACTATTGGACATACCTGTAGAAGCACAGCAAAATGCTCCAACAAGGCCTGGATCAAGATGTGGAAATACAGCCCAGTTTCCAATACTGGGAAAGTAGAGGGCTCAGCAGAATGGGAGAACCTGCAAAAGGTACCTCCACCAACAAGGCCGCGCAGGAACAGGGAGACCCATGCTAGCCAGAAAATATCCCCCTCCAGGGATAGGAAAAGCCAAATAAGAGAGCATCTTGATCGCACCCAGGGAGAGAAAATTCAGAGTGAAAGGCAAGAACTGCAGTGAGGCAATGGGTGGTGGTAAGGAGCAAGCAGGGCAAGGTAGGAGATACAAACTGACAATGATGGCAGCTGCAGTAGAGCCCTGGTCATGCTGAAGGGAATTGCAGGGTGATAAGAGTGCACAGGGTAACAAAATCCAGATCAGGTAATGTATCGCATGAAGCCAGCTTGGAAGCTACAACGCACTAGTAAGAGGCTCCCCCAGAATGATGGAACCTCATCTTGCAATTTATCATGAATTGCCCCAGGTCAATCGTGCTAGCACAGCGGAGATGCACCATGGAGAAGATAAGCCACAGGGCTGAGGTGGCAGAGTAAGTGAGAGCAAGCCATGCTGCAGGAAAGCTGCAGCACGGAGTGGCCAAGAGCAGGGCCATCCATGAGAATGGGCTTCAGAGAGACCGGCCCCCGGGTGTCCGTGTGGAGTGAACGGGAGGAAAAATGCTGCCAAGAAGGCTGGATGGGAGAAGCAGTTCTGGGGAAATGGAGCACTGGGGAAAGGTGTCACATCCAGGAGTAGTGAGCAGCAGGCCATGAGGAAAAACTGGCAGAGAAACGAGGTATGGGACCGGTAGAGGCCATGCTAGAACCCAGGGTAGGAGCAGAGCACCCCGAGCCCCTCAAAAGGAGGAGGAGGGGGCACTCAGAGTGGCAGAGAGGGTCAGACAGGAAACACGAGTAGTAAAGCTGCAGTCGGAGTCCGTACCTCAAAACAGGACCCGAAAATGGGAAAGAAATGAGATGTGAGTAGAGCATGTACAGCAATGCTCCAAGAAGCTGCATGGAAAAGTAAACTAGAGTAGATGTAAAGCCCAGCACAGCAGCCGTAGACCCTATAGTAGGCAAGCAGATGCCAGATGCAGGAAACCTACCAGTAACAAAGAAGCAACGAGCGGGGAAGGGAGGTAGCGCTATGGGAGAAGAGAGACAGCAAGGTCGAGAGAGAGACAGATATGCGGATATGAATGAACGGGCAGCCGGTGGCAGCCACAGAGACAGGAGAAAAGCAGCATAAAGGCAGAGAGGGGATGGACAGCAGCACCTCTGGCTGCAATGAAAAAGAATCCTAGCGAGGCCCAGGATGTGTGACCTTTTTAAGCCCGATGGGGGAGTGACGTTGTTCAAGGGTCAACCTTAACCTTTTTTTGCACTAGCCAGCAGGGCAAGTTGATTCAGAATTGCACTAGCCCACAGATGATTGCACTAGCCCTCAATTATAATTTTACATTTTGATCACTTATACAGGAAACAATGCAAGCCAAGAAATACTCCGATTATTGCACATTTATCCTGCTCCCTCATTGCTTCCAGCTCCCCAGCAGAAAAAAAGATGGCAATGCCATCACTTCCAGTGAGCCCTCCCCCCATTGTTTTGTACCATGGCCTCCTCGCTTCCTCTTTCTGCCCCCCCACACACACCAAACCAGAGGATATTGCAATAGCAAATGTTCAGTCCAGTAGTCCTAGCTCTGCACACACAATAGCTGACATCATCATGCACCTCACTACACTGTCACTACCACCACCCACAGGGACACGAACAGAGTCAGGCAGAGAAAGACACTCTCAGCCCCCACCCTATAGTCAACTGGAGACCTGCACTTCTGGAAGTTTTTGTACAGTCTCAAGTGAGCCAGGAGCACATCTAAGATTTCTTTGGGGTGGGAGCTATACAAAGCAAAGGGGCTTGAGAAATAGAAAACTATGACAGTTTTATTTTTAAAAGCATTTATTTTAATATGCTCTGCCCAAACAAAAACAGATTTTTCTTTAACATTGTCCTTTCATCAGCCCAGGGCAAACAGTACACAGGCATAATGCCATACTATCTCTATTTCTATATAGGATGATCTATGTTTGGTTTATTTGGAAACAATCAGAATTACAACCCTTTGAGTCACAGACTCTTTTGCAAAGGCTCCACGTCGGTTACAAGGGTGGAGGGTAGACAAATACAGTTGAGAACATACTTGAAACAGATAGAATATACATAACAAAATCACAGGAGTATTCCAGGCAAAACTTAATGACTGATAAGGAAGTTAGGCTGCAATCTTGGGTTACCAGGCAGGAGTTGGTGAGTTACGTGGGGCCTTGTGAGACCCTGAGTCAGAGTAGGGAGGGAAGGTGCGTTCATCTGGGTGAGCAGAGTTAGCCGCAGCCACATATGGCTCTCTCAAGGAGGTGAGCTTTGAGGCCTGTTTTAGTTGAAAGATGCTGTGGGTCTGTGAGGAGGGAGTGTGGTAACGCATTGAGCCAGAGAGGCGCTCGGTATCGGAAGGATCTTTGCCCTAGAGAGGTTCTACATTGAGGTACAAGGAAAGGGGAGCTTGCGGAGAGTCTCGTAGTGCATCCGTGAGGTGCAGAACTGATTAAGGGGAAAAGTCCGACGGGGGCTAGGTGAAGGTGTATTTTTTTTGCGAGGATGCAGGTGTGGAACTGTAATCGATGTTGGAAGTTTAGCCAGCCAGATAAAGCATAAAGATCACAGGTGTGGGTTAGCCTCTCACAACCAGTGACTAGGCGGCAGGCTTTGTTCAGGACAATGTTTATCCTATTCAGGAGGTGGGTTCAGCAGAGCCGTATATAGTGGATCCCGTAGTCCACCAGGGAGAGGATGGAGGAGGTGACTGCTAGACGCATTGCCTCAGGGGGTAAGCAGTGCTTAAGCCGATACAGGATGCCTACCCTTGAGCTGATAGAGGTGGAGAATTTGGGTGTGCCTCTGGTAGACGAGAGGGAGGTGTCCAGGGTGACACCTAGGTATTTGAAATTGGATACTTGTTCGAGAGGGGCACCTTGAGCGTTCTTGATGAGGAGACAGACTGACTATGAGGATTTTGAGGTGGCAAAATCATGGATTTAGTTTTATTATAGTTGATGATTAGGCGGTGTTCAGAGAACCAGGTCTCAAGTTCCCGGAATTGCCTTTGAAGGGTCTGCTGAGGGCGGTAGGTGGGCGTGTTTCCAGAACAGAACCGCATCATCGGCATAGAGGAGCAACTGACCACTGCAAGCCTTAGGAGGAGTTTGGGAAGAGGGTGAACAGCAGTGGGCCTAGGATTGACCCCTGAGGGACCCTGAGGCAACTGTTTTAGGGGTGGAGTGGGTGGAGCATATCCTGACTTGTTGCGGCGGCCTGTGAGGTAATCCTGGAACCAGGACAAGGTCTCCGGGACCACATTTAGTTTAGGGAGGACTTGAAGCAGAAGCTTGTGACTGACCGTGTGAAGGCCTTGGTTAGGGTCCACATATATGGCCCGCAATTGAGCCATGGTCGAGGGCTTCATGTAGGAATGAGGTGAGCTCTGTCAGAGCGGTGATGGTACTATGATCTGGCGGAAACCATGCTGCTCCTGGCTGAGGAGCTTATGCTTGGATAGGTGTTCGGTTAACTGGTCAGAGACTATTCTTTCAAGGGCTTTGGAGAGGTGGAAGTATTGAGATGGGTCTGTAGTTGCTGGTGTTGGTGGGGTCTCCACCCTTCAGGATGGCGTGATTATCGCTCTTTTCCAGGTGAGGGAACTGGCCTAGGCAGAGCGAGAGGTTAAGAATTTTAGTGAGGTGTGGTAGAGTGGCATCAAGGGAGAGCCTCAGGAGTTTAAGATCAAGGAGTCATTGCTGTAGCGTGTATGAGAGATGGCCCTGAAATATAGCATTTTGCCTCGTGGAGGTGATGACTCAGAGCCGGAAGGGGTGGGTATTGGTAGGGCTCATGTTGGGGGAGTTAGGAGGGGGATGTGGGATAGATCCGAGAAGGCCGAGTTAAGGGCTGGCGATAGTGGTATGATCTTGGGTGGCCTCGCCATTAATAGTGAGTTACGTGGGGATGGGGGCGGGGTTTGCCACTAAGTTCCTTTATGTTATCCCAAAATGTTTCCCATCACCCCAGGTAGAGGATTAGGGTGTGTTGGTAGTGAGTAGGCTTTAAGCCTGCCGCCAAAGCCCATGTGCATTTATTGCGGGCCTCCCTGTGAGTTGTCTATCCTGGATGCTTTGGGAGTCTATGGCTTTGTGCCAGAGGTTATCTCTATGCTGGAGCAGGCTTAGTAGGGGTGTGATCCAGGGGTGGATCTGGATTTCACAACTAGCTTAGAAAAGGGCGTATAAATCACAGGCTTTGTTGAAGGTGGTTATAAAGTGATCCAGGAGCGAGTCAACTGACTGGGCAGTATAAATGGGGAGCCAGTTGCTGGTGGTTAGGTGGGCTTTAAGGTTCTTTAAACTGCCCTGTTTGAGTCTACGTTGCCAGGAGATTTTAGGGGTGCTGGGGCAACTTGCATGACCACCAGCAGGTAACTGGCAGTGGTCGCTGATAGCATCAGGGAGTACTGTAATTGGAGAGATTTCCGGCCGGTTGGTGAAGATGAGGTCCAGGAGGGTGGAGGCCCGGATCTGAAGTCCTCTGGTGGGGAGGCGACTAGTTGGGTGAGATCAAGGCCGAGCGGCATCTTTGTAGCTGGAAGAGGCCAGGGATAACCAGTTTATATTGAAGTCCCCATAACGATGACTTCGCTAGTGTTGGGCAGATGGGAGATGATTTGGAGAATGGAGTCGAATGCGAGTTTTGATTTCTGGGGATGTAGCCGAGGCGATGTGGAGTGTTTTGGAACCCAGGCAGAGTTTTATTGTGAGTACCTGGGCACCGTGTTGTGATGCTGGTGTATGGACTTCAGTGGCATTGAGAGAGGATTTGACATAAATTGCACATCCCGCCTCTTGTTGGGCCTATCTGCCGGAAAAGAGCATAATTAGGGAGGGAGACCGCTTCACTGGGTATTTTGTCTGTGAGCCAGGTCTCGGAGAGTGCAAGTATGTCAGGGGCATGCTGACGATCCAGCCTTGGAGGGTGTGTGTTTTGGGAAGGCTGCATATATTTAGGGTGCGAGCCGCAGCCGCCCTCAGGCTTTGGGGGTAATCTTGCTGGGTGGGCCAGGGTTGGGGTGGATGTTACCAGATACAAGGAGGGAGTAGGAGGGTGTGCGTAGGAGGGCCAGCAAACCAGTTTTGATGAGAACACTGTAACTGGTAGGCTGAGAGGCGTTTTGCTTTGGAGGTGGGGATGGGAAGGCTAGGGGTAATACAGGAAAGTAGCTTAAGGGAGAGAGGGGCATTAGGAGGATAGGGAGGGTGGGGCAGGGGTCGAGGGTATGTACCCCAGGAATGCCTATTTTAAGCTTTCAAATTATGTATTTTATTAAATTTTTATTTTTGTACCATATGTGATCCAAAGCTTTCTTTTTAGGATGAAAGGACATGCTGGGTGGGATAAGGGTGGGACTGTATGAATGGTGATGGCTGGCATGGTCCATTTACAACAGCTGGGGACCTCCTACACTTGCTGTAATGGCAGCAATGGATCTGTGGATGGTCATTTCAGAGTCTGGTCTGCAGTGGTGTCCAGGGAAAGAAAAGAATTAAGAGATTTGGAGGGGAGATGGAAGTTATGGTGAGGCTGGGATAAAACCCACCACCTGCAGGGCTGATCCTGTATACCTCCTTGCATTTTGTCACTGAAATGTTGGATACAGACACACAAAATGTAGGCAAATGAGGGCCACTGGTCTTAATAATATGGGACAAATTGTTAGACAGAGACACATTCAGAAAACTGGAAGCTAGTGACTTAACATCCCTCTACCCTTGATCACACCCTGGACACTAGCCTAAAGTCCTAACAGTGGAGTGATAATGACTCACATTGCGTCTTGTGTGGGATCCCTCTCTTGAACTGCCAGATAACTGCAGCTCTTAACGAGCTGTTGATCACACCAGGCCATCTGGAATGTTGAGAGAGATTAGCATGAGGACTAGAGCCTGCTAAAGTAGAGAATTTTTTAACTTCATTAACAGCCATGAAAACCTGCACTAGTCAAGACGGACAAGTAGAGAGTTAGCTGCACTAGCCCTGGTCAATTTGCACTAGTGTTTAGGCTAGTAAAACAATGTTAAGATCGACCCCTGACATTGTTGCTCCACCCATTGAACCTCGGGCTTAAAGCCCTCCCATTAAAGCTACTGCTACTACCCTCCAACAAAAGAAAACTCCCCCTGGTCACTCCCAGCTGGCATTGCTCACTAAAAATCACAATCGTATGGACTCTTTTTCTATATCTCTGCCTAGCTAGTGACATCGAAACAAACCCAGGCCCCCATCCTTCCCCTTCCCCACCCTCTGGGCATGCCTAAAAGGGCTTAAAATTCCCTACTTAAACATCCACAGCCTTATGGCAAACATGCCTGACATAGATGCCTGGACACAATACTACTCTCCTGATATACAGTACTTGGGATCTCTGAAACATGGCTCAAGCCCACCACCCCAAATTCTCTCTGTAACCTCACTCACTACTCCTTTCTCCAGCTCAACCACCCTTCCTCCAAGCATAGAGGCAGTCTCCTCATCTAATTCAGGCCCCACCTAAACCTGTCCTTGGTCCACACCCCACGTGTTATGACTCTGCCTGTGAGTTCCTACATGCCACACTCACCATTGGCAATACAAAAAAACTACACCAGATATGCACCTATAACCCACTGAAATGTGTAGCTGCTGGTCTACTTGCCCTCACCAACTCCTTCCTGCATCCAGTGTCAGAGTAGCTCAGTTGGTAGCACATCTGCCTCTGGACCAGTTGGTCATAGGTTCTTGGCCCTCACTGGGATTGGACTTGCACCTTAAATGCTGGCATCCGAGTGCAGTATTAGGGGGTGCTGCACTGCTGGGATGTGCCATTCTTCAGATGAGATGTTAAACCGAGGTCCCTTCTACCCATCCTGGTGTTGCCCTGGTGGGTGTCCAGGTGGAAGTAAAAGAACCCACGGCACTCATCGCAAAGAGTAGGGGACATTCCCAGTGTGCTGGCCAACATTCCCCTTCCCATAAACTGGTTCATGCAATTGTCCAGGCTGTGCGTGGGTGTTGATGTGCAATATGGCTGCCACTACACATTCAGTCACTTCACTACCTTTCTAGCATTGCTTGTAAAGAACTTTGAGATACATTGTGTATGAAAAGCGCTATATAAATGCTGATTCTTCCTCTTCTTCTTCTTCTTCTGCCCTCAGTCGGCCAACATGCCACAATTGTCATAGGGGACCTAAATCTTGATTGGCTCAGCTCAAAGTGTGGTTCCTATGAAATGCTCGTCAGTAAAGCCAGCCTCACTCAAATAATTTCTAACCAAAAACCACTTCTCACTGAGTGGTACATCCTCCTGTCTACTAGACTGGATGCTCACAAACTTTTCTGACATGATCCTGGAGTCTGGTGTGCTGCTTGACTCCATCAGCGATCACTCCTCCACTTATTGCCTTTGGAAAGCTCACACCCCAAAAATACCTCCAAAATTTCTTACATTCAGAAACTTTGCCCACCTCGACCCCATCACACTCTCCACTGAGCTTTCACTCATAGACTGGTCCCAACTCCTAGCCACCTTCAGTGTTAACACTGCTTTGGATATCTTCCAAACTCTCATCTCCCAGCTACAAGACAGGATAATTCCATTCACCCAGAGGAGAGTTAGAAGCTCAGCCATTCCTTGGCTCCACAGTGACCTCATCTCCCTATACAAAAAAAAGAGATAGCTACTGGCACTCCTACAAAGTATCGTCCAATCCCCAAGACTGGCTTCACTACTGGACTCTGCAGAATCAATGTAAAAGAGCTACCCAGATATCCAAAAGTTCATTTTGCTGAGAAAAACTCACTACCTCTGCTGGCAACCCGAGTAGGTTCTGGGGTCACATAAATGGGATCCTGGGTGCTCCTTCCCACTCCTTACCCAATGACATGTTCATAAATGGCACTCACTGCAAGGACCCCCTCATAATCACCAATGTTTTCAATGCCAAATTCACCATCTTCTCCTTCTTCTCATCTCAGTCTCACCCTGTCCAAGATTTGAACCCCTCCACCTCCTTTCTTCCTGAAGGCAGTCTCCAGGAGAGAGGTTTAGTGCCTCCTCAACTCCCTCCCACAAGGTGCCTCACCTGACCCAGATGGCATTGAGTCTAAGTTACTAATGTTTGGGGCTCAGTTCCTCTCCATCCCCATCACCCACATTTACAACCTGTTGCTCACGTCTGGAATAGTTTCATCCCTCTGGAAAGTAGCCAAGGTGATCTCAATTCCCAAAAAGGGGGCCTTCAATGACATATCGCAATACAGACCCATCACTCTACTGCCTCTTCTAGGAAAACTCCTCAAAAAAAATAGTTGCCTCACAACTCACAGGCTACCTGAACTCCCACAACCTCCTCACCCCTTGCCAACATGGTTTCCACAAGGAACATAGCACTACTACTGCCCTCATTAAGTTTTCCGATGATATCAAAACTGCTATGAATCACAGCTGCCTTACTGGGGTCATCTTTATAGACTTGTCCAAAGCATTCAATCTCATTGCTACATCCTGGTTCTCCAACTATCTGTCTAGGTGAAGCTAATTTGTTAAATACGGCTTAAATACGGCTCAGCCTCCTCTCCCCAGCTGCCTGTCAGCCGTGGCATCTGCCAGGGGTCAATCCTCAGCCCTCTCTTATTTTCAAGCTTCATAAATCACCTCCCAACTCAACTGTCTCCTCCTCATGCTCAGTTATAATGTATGCAGATAACATAGCCATCTACTACAGTGCTTAAAGCATACAACAAATCAACTCCCGGCTAAATAAGGACTTTGCTCTTATTTAGACATGGCTCATGGCAAACAACCTGGTTCTCAACACCACAAAAACCCAAGCAATGTTATTTGGATCTTGGATATGCTGATCTTCCTGCCCTCTCCCCCTGAATATCCTAGCCTAGACTTTCATCTCCACATTACAAGTCAATGCAAAGCTGCCAACTCCTGCATTGGGCTCATCTACCATCTTAAACACCTTCTCATGCCCCCCAGCCCGGCAGATCATTGTGCAGGGTTTAATTCTCCCCTGTCTACTAAATGGGTTCCTCCTCATCACAAATGCCCCCTCAGCATCCCTACACAAGTGTGACATGACCTATAACAACATTTGCTGCTTCACCCTTTAGCCCCCATGCCTCACTCATCACTGTTCTTGCTACAAATCCTTAGGGTGGCTATCCCCCTTGGCATCATGATCCTTTGCCTAGGCTACTTCATGTATAAGCAACTTCATCCCACCTCCTCCATCATAACCATTCTGCCTCCTCCAAGTGCAAGTGACGCCTACTTCCTCAGATCTCGTGATGCTGCTCAACTTGCCACACTCAATCAAGCAACCAAGATGGGTGAACAGGCCTTCTCATCATTCGCCCCTAGGTTCTGAAGCTGTCTCCCACAAACCATACACAGGTCCACCTCCACCCTTTCTTTCAAATCAGCCTTCAAAGCCCACCTCCTCCAATCTATGGCCTGCAATTGTTTCCAACTCCCTTGACCCTTCTCAACCCCAATCCCCTGTCTCCTACTGCATGTCTGGTTATTACATAGACCTCTCTCTCCAAAAGTGTTTACTTTCTGTAGCTGAACCTCCCCCCAACTCTATCTATAATGCTACCTGCATACTCGTAGCTCTGCAACTGTTGCTCTCAATGCCCGTACCCCTCCTGATATTATAGTACTAGGGTCCCCTTCTTATGGGTAATGCCATTCTTAAGAAAATACAAAATCACACATGCCCACACAATTCAAAGCATCATGGGCTGCATATGCAAATCACCACAGAATATTATGCTGGTTCAACTTTAACCAGAATTGCATGGTGCCGAAATGCCTCTCACACAGTTTGCAAAGGGTGCCAACAGATAGTTTGCTTCCTGTTTATTGTCACTGTTTGCCCCCTGACAGCATTGCAGTATTACCTGTGTATGTTTATTACATATAAACCCTTGACATTGTTGCACTATTTGCCTGTATATGTTTACTGTGTACAAACATTTTATATGTATAGTTTGCTCAATTTTGGCTGTACCCCTCCTGACTCTATTGTACTACTGCCCTATGATAATTGTCCACTATTGTTGTTTGATTCTATGATATTCTTGTTATGCTGCTGTGTAATGTAACCTCCCAGGTCGTACTTGAAAATAGGCACTCCATTGTCTAGTGTACCTACCCGGTTACCAAAAACCAAATAAATAAAAATAAAAAATAAATTATACAGTATGAACTGAATATGATAGGGACCAAAATTCAGTCTGATGCCACAATTTGTACAGAAGGTGTCAGGAAGTTCACCCTTTAACTCCAAACCATGAGTGATCATGCAAATTAATATTTAATTTTTAAAAGGCAAGGCAAACTTTATTTTTCAGGCACCCAATCTCAGAGGCTCTGGGTGCCATACAATAAAAACATGCTATCAGTACAATGATTTAAATTCATACAAATAAAACAATAAAATTAACAGCATAAATAAATATAGTCAGAGAATGATCAATCCCTAAATCTATTTATTTTTTAAAGATTACATGATATAGAGCCAAAACCTGCCTTGAAATTAAGGCAGTTTGTGCCTTCTGTTTTCTTATTAAGCTATATTTCAATGGTAAGTGGACAAGTGCAAAGCAACAATCAGTAGTTGAAAAGAATTGGTGGAAATCTGCTTGATAAGGAGATGGTATATTTTAGACTGAGAAACACTTATTTAGTCTACTTAGGACAACTTTGCCAAAAAATCCTTGTACGATAGTCATTTAGATATTTTACAGGGTTATTGATGTCTCACTTCTTTTGCAGAGAAACAATTAAGTTTCCATTTGTCAGCCTTAGCCCCTCAATTTCACAAATGAAGCTAAACAGACCTGCCTGATCAGAAGCCATATTTTTTATATGTGAAGAACAGAGTCTTAGTAAATGCCACAGCAAAGGCAAGCAGAACATGTATTGACACTTGGCCCCAAAGTTGTTATACATATAAATTAAAATTAAGCTTGTAGCTAGACATTTTGGGCCAGATTTTCAACACGCCCCTAGATCACTGCAAGTTGCAATAATCTATTGCTGCAGCACACCTTGGCTGTGTCAGGGACCCTGCACCATATTCAGGAAGAACAGGGTCCCTGCACCACAAATCTAGGATTTGACGCACCCACAAGCATGCACCAAAACTATTGGTGTACCTGAGGGAAATGCCGCAGGGATCCGGCTGCCCCCCCGCCCAGCGCAACAGTAGAGGTGCCGGAATGTTTGGGGGTTGGGGAGAACACAGAATGATGCATGTAGGTTATGGGGCAGTATGGGCATGGGGTGGAGGTTGAAGAGGGGGTGGGCAGGCATATTAGTGATGGTGCATCCAGCGGGGGTGCCGATTATTGGACAATACTACCACTGTCAAGGAATGGTGACAGGGATGTAAAGAGACACACAATACCATGGCCCGACATGGGCACAGCCCTGGGAGCAGCCCCCAGGGCTGTGCCCATGTGGGGCCATGGCACTGTGTGTCTCTGTACTCACCAGTGCCATTCCTTGGCAGTGATAGTACTGCCCAATAATTGGCACCACCTACCGGGTGCACCATCACTAATATGCCTGCCCATCACCTCCACCACTGCCACTATGGCACCCTGTGCCCACATTGTCCCTGTACACAACTGTCAGAGCTCCCCAACAATAGTAGCCACAGTGGCTTGGACTGGCACAAGGGGCTTAGACCAGCTAATTGCTAGTCTATCTCTAGCCCCTTGCTGTGGCTGCGGTGAGGCTTCTTGACTCCCAGAAAAGGGGATGTTGCAGCCCCACCATGGCGCAAGCCCCCCTGCGTCATACCACACCCACAGTTTTGTCACTGGGAGGGTGCGGCACCACCTCAACACAGCGGCTCCTGATCGAATGCAGACCGTACTTCTGAAAATCTTACTCCCTGCAGACACGAGCATCTCTTGTCTTCCACCCCACCCTTTTCTGTTTTTGTCTGTTTCTGCTTCACTGGCAGCATTGTATCTTACTCCCTTTTATAGGTATTGAATGAATATAAAGATATGCAAATGATGTCTTCTGAGCCCTTATGACATTTTTAACTTTTCTATTTGTGCTGACCTGCTATTGGCTGCTGCACTCTATGGCTTTGCTTGTGATTGGACCCTCTGGATCCAGTCCTCTGCTCTCAGCTCCAGCTCTACAGAGCGCCGCTTCTCAGAGTGCTACAGTCCCCTCTCTAGCATTATTAGATCTATATATTTGTCCCGCTCACCCTCCCTGATCACGGTCTCTATTAAATGCGCCTTGGTCATGCCTTCCTTGGCATACCCTACTGCTCATTGGATCTGAAGTAGTCAACCAAAGCTTAAAGGCACACTCTTAATAAAAAAAAAAAAACTGCATCTTTGCTTCACTCAAGCTCCACCTCCTCAACTGCTACTGATACTTCTTCTGATTGGGAGATCCACTTCCTAGTACTCACTTCAACATGCATTCGCCAAGATTGTCACTGGCAACTGCTATCTAACGCCTGTACTTCTTCCAGTTTCACTGCCCTGCTCCTGTTTCTGCCTGTATTTCACCAGTTCCACTGCCCTGCTCTGTTTCCGCCTGCACTTTCCCAATTTCACTGCCCTGCTCACTCTCTCTGTCTTGCCTACACTTACTGTATAGCATGCCTACCCCTCTCTCCATTTCCCCGCTTTCTAATTTTTCTCTTCATTATTTCTATCCCAACCCCACAAGCTCACCACTCTAAAATCCCCTATCTTCATTCTTGCCATAACTCCAACTCCTCCTCTGATACCTTGGGATCACTTCCCTCACCTACCCCTTGCCACTGTATTCTCTACACCTAGCCACCTTGCCTTCCTTCGCCTCCTGATTACTCACTCATCTGACTCTCACCCCCCTCAAAGACCCCCCAAATACTCGGGCCGCCACAAGTGTCCCAAAATCCACCCCCTCATAATCGCACTCCTACTACTTGACTCAGGCAATGTCCACCCTAACGACAGCCCCACAACCCCCTCCCCTACCTGTAGCCATCTTACCACTAACGGACAATCTTTTTGTTCCTTCTCTGCCCTCCCTAAGGGTATGAAGATCCTTCATTTAAATATCTGTAGTCTCGTCCCAAAAATTGACCTATTACAGCTGATGGTAACCGCCCTCACACCGGATATTCTAATTCTAACCGAAAGTTGGCTAAACACTAACTTCCTGATTTCTCCATTGCGTTCCCTGGCTACTCTTTAATTAGGCAGGGCAGGGCTGGTAGGGGAGGTGGAGTAGCCATGTACATCCTGTTCTCACTTCAGTATACTACCATTCTCTCATTCTCTCTACCCTCCACCTACGAAGCCCTTGTCAACACAGTCTTGCCTTTCTCCTCTCCTCTCCTATCGTCATAGCAGGGATCTACTGTCACCCTGGAATCACTCCCTCTGATACAATGGATCTCATTACCTCTATAACTTACCTCTCACATAAAGGTGAACTATACATTTTAGGAGATGTAAACATAAACTGGCTGTCTCCAACCACTTTCAAGATAAGGAATGATATGTCTGCTCTCAATCTCTCTCAACTAATCCAGAAACCCACCCGTCTCAACCATAAAACTCTTAACCACTCCCTGATTGACTGGGCTCTCACCACCCACCCCCACTGAGTCATTAAGACAGGCATCCTCCTGGATGCCCTCAGTGATCATCACCCAATCTACATAGTAAGGAAAGTCCATAGACAAACACTGTCACACAAAATCTTAAAGCTCTATTCTGTCAGTTCCCTAGACCTTAACTCCCTCCTCAATGAACTTCCCAGCACTGATTGGACCCAAATTGCCTCTGCCCCCTCCATTGATCACGCCCTTGCTTATTTCAATAATAAATTTCTTGACTCCTGGAACTCTTATGCCCCTTTCAAATACACCAGAGTTTGTGACAACCATCTCCCCTGGATCACCCCTGAGCTACTGACCTGCCACAGGGAGTGCGATAAAGCTTGGAGGAAACATAAGGCCTCCCAGCTTCCATGAGACTATACCGTGTATCGTATGCTAAGAAACACCTGTACAAAAGCAACCAGGTTAGCCAAGGCTGAATATTTTAAATCATCTTTCCTAACAAACATCAACTCACCATCGAAATTCTGAAAAGTGGTACATGTCCTATTCTCCCCCCCTCGCATCCTCCTCCTCCCCCAGTACTTAAAATAAACAACACATTAGTGTCTGAACTGTACTCAGTGGCCCAAGAGTTCAGCTCCTACTACACCTCCTGTGCCTCAACCCTTCAAAAGTTCCTCCCCCCAAATCTCTCCTCTCCTCACCCTCTCTCTAGTAGCACCCAACCCCTCTGCGACCACCCTTCATTCTCCTTCACTGCTGTCTCCCCAGAGGAGACACTAATGGCCCTTCTCTCTCTCTCTCTCTCTCTCTCTCAATCCTTTCAAAGGGTCCTCACTGGATGACATTGACCCTTAACTCCTTTACCTTTCTGCTTCTGCTATTGCATATCCTCTCTCCTTAATTCTGAATCTCTTCTTTTGAGTCCTCATCAGTCCCTTCATCCTGGAAACCTACAGTGGTCCTCCCTCTCCCAAAGAGTGGTGACCCCACCTCCCCTGCCAACTATCGCCCAATCTCCCTCCTCCCCACCCTTGCCAAGCTCCAAGAACACCTGATTCTCCCCCAGCTAACCTCCTTTCTTGCTGGCTCTTCTTTTTTCACCCCGTTCCAATCTGGTTTTAGGAAGAACCACTCCACTACCACCACACTTCTCAGGCTCACTGACTCCATCCTCACTGGGATGGACAATGGCCTCATCACCTCTGCCATCTTTGTCGACCTCGCCAAGGCTTTTGACATTGTCTCCCATGCCCTGCTTCTTGTCTCCCTTATGGTGCTGGTTTGTCTATTCCTGCCCAGCACTGGTTTAGAGCTCACCTCACAGGCAGAACTCAATCAGTTAAGATCCTGGACACAATCTCTCCCCCCCCCAATCTCCACAGGAGTCCCTCAGGGCTCTGTGCTTGGCCCCATTCTCTTCTCCATTTTCCTAAATGACCTACCCACAGTCTGCTCCCCCTTCTCCTCTATCCACATGTATGCCGATGACACTGTCTTCTCCGGCAAATGCCCCGTTGTTGTAGCTACCACCCTTCAGCATGACTTCCACCAAGTTCAGCTCTGGTTTACCTCACATCAGTTATTCCTAAATGTCAAAAAGACTGTCTCTATGACCAATAGCACTAGGCAGAGACTGTGTAGGCTACACCCTTTACCATCTTTCCACACCCGTGATGGGACAATCCTTGAGGACACCTCCTCTTTCAGATACCTTGAGGTCTGGCTGGACCAACACCTCAGCTTATCTGGCCATATAGATGCCATCCTGAAAAAACTGCACCCAAAGCTTGGTGCCTTATTTAGGAACCGTAGTTGCATCCCTCCTATGGCACAGCATGAACTAGTCCAGAAGACAATCCTCCCCATTTGTAACTACTGTGATGTGGTCTATGGTACTGCTCCCAAATCCTCCATAACCAGGCTGGACACTCTCTTTAATTCCTTCTGCCAATTTTCCCTTGATGCTCCATCTCGCACTCATCATTGCAACTTCTACTGTGCCTTGTCCTTTCCCCCACTTGCAAACAGGTGCCTCACTCATTGTGCCAACCTCACCTCCAAATTCTGGCTCACAGAACTTCCCACCTACCTCTCTTTCTCCCTCTCTGCCCACCTCCTCCCTCACACTCCCTCCAATCTGCTAACTCTCATACATTGCTGGTCCCCCATTGAACCACTCTCATCGGACAGTCAGGCTATACTTATCATTTGCCTAAAATTCAGAAAGTCCTATCCCCCCAAATATGGCACTCTTCCTCCTCCTCCTCCTCCTCCCCCCTTGCCTCTGCCTTATAAAACTTTCTCTCCTCTAGCTGCTTCTGTTTTAATCCTCCCTAAATTAGCTCCCATATGAACCTTCACCTCTGTACACTTCATCCCATTCAAATCCTCCCCCCTCCCTGTTCCAGTTACCCAACACTGTATCTCTTCTACTACCTCTTACCCTCTTGCCTACATCTCCCTTTCATCTACCCACATTAACAACTTGTCTGTGCTTAGTTCTGCCCCCTGGCAGGGTTCTCAGCATCCTAGAGGGATATAGCATGGGGCAAGCCTTTCCCTTCCCTCTTCCATTCCCACCTTATTCTTGTACTCTGGCAGGGTTTCCACAAAAACAAGAAAATCCGGAGTCTGCTGTTGCTTGTAATGCATTTTCTTTATTTAAAATCACCCCTACGTTTCGCTCCTATGAGCTTGATCACGGGGCTTCAGTGGTATCTAATTAGAAACAAACGAATAATCTATTATAAATCTCAACAATTACTATATTTTCAATTAATGAAAAAATCTTTCAGTGCATATATCTACCTGAGAAACAAGTCACTATATATATACATGCTTAACACTTCAAATTTAATCTTCTTCCTGACAAAAATGTCAAAATATGATGAAACACTGAAAACTGCAGTCGTGCCAAATATAACATAGGTCATAAGACTTTAAGCACCACATAACCAGCATACCTTAGGAAGCTGAACAAGCGTCGCTCTGAAGTTGTATATGCCTTTAGTAGTTCTGAAATTGCCAAAATAGCAACATTTAGCCAAAGGGCTTGTGAAAACCAAAACACTTTCAGTGAATTCAATGGTAAAATATCCAATTTGTGCACTTCAGGTATAATGCACTTACCCTCTTTGCTGTAAAACTTGGTACGAAACTCAGAGCTTTCTAATAGACTTGTAACGTTTTAAAATTAGCCCGTCACTTTTCACAAATCCAATACAAGTCCAGCCATAATGGCATGTACTCGCAAGAACGCTGAGACGCTAGAAGGCTTCCCAAGGCTGCTATCCCTCTTGAGCAGCCTGAGTTTCCCGCCGGAGTGACGTATCACTTCCTGAAACTCTCGCTTCCCGCGAGAGCGTTGCGTAGCAACTAAACACACATTCCCTGAATCATTGGGAATGTGCGCAGTGCACTCAGGCTGCTCATAACCGACAAGGCTGCTGCTTCAGCGTTGATGGCTACTTATTAAAATTAAAGTTGGAACGAGAAAAGAAAACTTTTAATATTGCATAAGGATGGCACAAAATTACATTGTATTATATGAAGAAATGAAGCTGATAAACAGTGTTTATCATGTACCTTCTAATGCAGGGAAATTAACAAACAATAGAGACTTAGGAATAAACATCTTACTTATAAATAATTCCCTCCTATACTAACGCTTATGAAATTTGAAAATATGCTATAATCAAAAACATTTGACCCATCAGCAAATATTAAATTCTTGACAATCTAGAAACATTTTATAAATGTTCTGATGCACTCCAACGTCCCTTCGAAATAAGAACAATCAACGAGCACCTAAGGAATTAAATCTACCTTCAAAAACTAATACTGCACATGTAGAAACTGCTTAAAACATACAGTTAATACCATTCATAGACTTGGATGACAGAATGTTTTAAATGATGGTATTAGGTTACAGACAAGCTTGCCAATTACAATCAGTGTTCATACCAATGGTTGGATCTAAAGTTCTTAAACTAAAGATCCACTTCATTTCCATTTTCTCTAACAATCTTTTATAATTTCCACCTCTAAGTGGTTGTTTCACTACCTTGAGACCCCAAAACCTGAGAGATGCTCCCGTGTGCCTGGCCTCATTAAAATGCATAGCTACAGGGGATTTATCATTTTTATTTCTTATATCACTTTTGTGTTCACATATTTGTACTTTGAGAGCTCTTTTCGTCTGTCCTACATATAATCTATCGCATGGACATTGCAACACATAAATGACACCTTCAGTATTACAATCAATGTGATCTTTAATATAAAATTCTTCATTGTAATGAGGATGTTTAAAAACTATTTTTTTACTAGTATTATTACAAACTGCACATTTGCTACATCTAGTCATCCCTGGTTGTAGTGGTCCAAGCAATAATTGAGTTTTATTAGGATTATGATGTATAAACTGTGAATGTACCAATCTGTCTTTTAAATTTTTAACTTTTTTAGATACTATTATTGGTCTCAATTGTAATGATTTAATGCTGGAATTATCCATAGAAACTAAATGCCAGTGTTTATTTAGAATCCTTCTGATTTCCGTCATTTTATGATTGTATTTAGTGGCAAACACTAATCTCTCCTTTTTTTGATTCTGTTTTTTACTTAAAAGTTGTTCACGTGTCACTCTATCTATTTTATCACTTGCTTATGTTAGAACTTTTTTGGGATATCCCCTATTTTGAAATCTACTTAGCATTTCTTGCTTATGTGCCAAGTAATCACTAGTCTCTTTACAATTTCGTTTGACTCTTACTAATTGTGCATAGGGAATACTGTTTTTTAACTTGGGCTCATGGTAGCTTTTGTTGTGTAATAAAGTGTTTCTGTCCGTGCTTTTCCTGAACAATGAAGTACTAAACATAGAATCTGTTATTTTAATCTGTAAGTCTAGGAATGGTATAGCTGTCTTATTGTGATTTAGTGTAAACTGTAAAATTTTATCAAAATGATTCAATAAATCATTGAAAGACATCAGTTCCTGTTCAGTTCCCATCCACAAACAAAATATGTCATCTATAAATCTTTTCCAAAACTTAATATGATTTTTATAAATATTTTAATTCTGGATTGAAAACAAATTCTTCTTCAAAAATAATCATATATGCATTAGCATAGCTCGGAGCCATGGTGCTACCCATGGCTGTTCCTTTATCCTGTTGATAAAACTTACCCTCAGATTCAAAATAATTGTTTTCTAAAACAAATGTTGCTAATTCTTGCAACAATATTGTTCTAGGTTGTTTACCTTCCGGTCTCTTTTTCAAGACTTTACCCATATTTATAACTCCCTCCCTATGGGGAATAGATGTGTACAAGTCTATTACATCCCAAGTGACCAGAATAATTTGTTCCAAATTAATCTGATTCAACACAATATCTAATTTTTTGATTAAATCCGCTGAATCTTGTATATAAGTGTCACTTTTTTCTATTAAAGGTTGTAAAAAATAGTTGACATATTTTGAGACTGGATCAAAATTTCAGAACTAATAAAGGCATATACAACTTCAGAGTGACGCTTGTTCAGCTTCCTAAGGTATGCTGGTTATGTGGTGCTTAAAGTCTTATGACCTATGTTATATTTTGGCACGACTGCAGTTTTCAGTGTTTCATCATAATATTTTGACATTTTTGTCAGGAAGAAGATTAAATTTGAAGTGTTAAGCACGTAAATATATAGCGACTTGTTTCTCAGGTAGATATATGCACTGAAAGATTTTTTCATTAATTGAAAATATAGTAATTGTTGAGATTTATAATAGATTATTCGTTTGTTTCTAATTAGATACCACTGAAGCCCTGTGATCAAGCTCATAGGAGGCGGCGTGAGGTGATTTTAAATAAAGAAAAGCGTACAAAGCAACAGCGGTCCGGATTTTCTTGTTTTTGTGGAAGTTCAATGCACCCTTTAGGAGTTTGTGATTCTTACAATAGTTCATCATTTCCCAGATGTTGCCTTGTTTATTTCAAGACTCTGGCAGGGTTTCAGCATCTTGGAGAGGCCTAGATGGTTTGTAAACTTCCTTCCCCCTGCTACCACCCACCCACCCACCCACCTAACTACACACCTATCCAACCTTACTTTCCCTCAACATTCCCTGCCCTTCACCCACATTAACAACTTGCCTGTGCTTAGTTCTACTCTCTGGCAGGGCTCTCAGCATCCTGGAGGGGTACAGCATGGGGCAAGCCTTTCCCTTGCCTTTCTCCATCCCTGCTATCCTTTTCTCTTGCTCTTGCCTTATTTCTATACACTGGCGGGGTTCTAAACAACCTGGAAAGGCCTAGCTAGTAGGCAAACTTCTTTCCTTCCCTCTTCCACTACTACCACCCACCCACCTAACTACACACCCCTACCTACCCTTACTTTCCCCTGCCTTTTACCCTCTCTTCCCCTTCCCCTTTCTCCTCCTTCTCTAGAAGCCTTGCACTGCCCCATGCAAGGTTCTCTGCACCCTGGAAGGGACTGGCTCTTGGCACGTCTCGTTATCCCAGACCAAATTTCCCCTCTGCCCTCTTCCCTTCTGCCCCTCCCCCTACCACACTACACTTAACTCAAGTATTAGCACATTGTACTTATAAAATGCACTTTATCTACTCTGTCTGGGTTGCTTCTATGCACGACAATCCTCAGGCACACTGTATCAAATGTTGTATAATTCCACAGGCGAGTTAATTGATAACTGTATGTTATCCTAGTAATGAAGCTGAATATGTCCTTCTGCAAATGTAATTGCAAGTATATATTAAATGTAAAGGCTTGTAAAATCCTCAGTCATACTGTGTGGCAACTATGCCTTTCTACAATCTTAATTGAATATTCATTCTGCAAATGTAACTGAATGTGTATTCCACTGTCTTGTTAAATGTTCACTATATGTTTAATATTTCATCCATATGAAAGGTGAAATAAGGAACTTAGAATTATCAGGAAAAGACAGTCTTTGTTACAATTCTTCAGATTTTCAGTGCAGGAAGAGTTTAAACCTTGGGCTAAGAATTTGTCATAAATCCTGAAATAAGTGCAGATACAGGTTATGTATTTGACCCAGACAAGTGCCCTAGGGGGTGGAAACTGTTTTTTGTGTTTATCTGTGTGTGCCTTAAAAGAAAATTCCAGACTTTAGCAGGAAGTACTTACATCATAGCTACTTATCAGCCAAAAGCTTTGGTAACAGACCTGAGAACAATAGTATTATAAGCAAGTGTTTTATAGCAAACTCATCAGAACAGCTAATATTTTTCAAGTCAAACTACCTCTGGCTGGAAGCTGCAATACTGAACATAGGATTTGCAAGAAAGCGAGTTGTGCTCACAACAGAGGGAGGTGAACCTTACAATTGTCTTTGGTTTGTAGCAGATATTCTGCAGGTGGAGGCTACTTCTAACTGAAAGGTGAAATAAGGAACTTAGAATTATCAGGAAAAGACAGTCTTTGCTACAATTCTTAAGATTTTCAGTGCAGGAAGAGTTTGAAGCACAGCTGACTTATTTTGGGGCTGACTGCTTTCAGAGCACAAACCACCAGGCTGTTTTGGGGCTGGGGAGGTTTTACCTGTGTCTGACTTGGATGTCTGGATTTTTCTCTGTTTGATTAACAGGGTATTTTCTCTGTCAAATTGTTGTGTAGGGTATCTTGCTGACAGAAAGGCACTCATCGCAGTGGTGGGTCAGAGCTCTTAGCTGATAGTTTTATGAGGGCACAGTTTAGGCCCAACTTCTTCCCACCCGTCACCCCACCCACCCCTGGAAATAGTTCCTTTATACCTGGGGTTCTGACATCATTTCCTCAAGAGTGCAAGGTGCATATCACTGTGATATCCTCTCTAGCACACTGCACTGACAATATAAGCATACATATTGTATAATATATATATTTCTATATAACAAACCAATCACACAAACACAAATACACACACAAAAAAAAGTAGATAAACATGTGGGGAGTAGTGCAATGTAATGACTGTGGGGCAGCAGTCTTCCGGGAGTCTTTCTGGAGGCTGAGATGCTGCCCTATTTGCAGACAACTCTCTGCCCTGAGGGAGGAAGTTGCCCGTCTTCAGGCCACACTGGATAGTAGTAAGGGAACCTTCCCCCAGGCCACACTGGACAGTAGGAAGGGAACCTCCTCCATCCAGGAAGCACCAGAGCCACCACCACTACCTCAGAGGTTGTGAAGAAAGCACAGCAGTTGGACCACAGTGGGCTCAGGGAGGGTGAGGATGGTCCAACAGAGGCACATCCAGTCAGTTGTTCCACTCCACAATCCATACACCATTCTGGGGGGCATAGCTCCCCTATGGATGCACCCGCAGAGGAGACTAAGGAGGCTGAGAACAACTGTCACAAGGGAGGCCCACAGGAAGGAGACAAAGGACACCACAAGGAAAGTAAGCAGCTCCTGGTGGGGGACTCAATTATTAGGGGGATAGAACTAGGGGGAGCAGGGAAAACTGAAGTAAGGTGCCTGCCTGGTGCCATGGCTTGGAGGGACAGGAAGTGCATCCTCAGGATCATGAGAACAGCTGTACAGGAGTCTGAGCTGGATGTCATTGTCCACCTAGGGACAAATGACTTGGCTCAACATGAGATTAGAGCAGTGCAGAAGGACTTTGTAGAATTGGGGAGGGGCTTAAGACAAGTAGCACACATAGTATCCTTCTCAGAGGTGCTGCCTGTCAATGGCATGAGTGAGGCGAGGGTACTTTGCACCATGCAGTTTAATGAATGGTTGAAAAATGGTGTGGAGAACAGGGTTTGGCTTCATTGGGGACTGGGGTTCCACCTGGAGGGACACCAGCCTATACTGGCAGGATGGTCTGCATCTGTCCAGGAAGGGAACAAGTCTTTTGAGCAATCGGTTTAAATGCTTCATTGGCAAGCTTTTAAACTAGTCAAGAAGGGAGGCACTGATAAGCAGCAGGAAAATCCCAGCCTCTCCCTACAAAACAGGGTACTAAATGAGAAAAAGACCGAGGTAGAAAGGTCAGTGGGATGCTGCAACAGAAGGTAAAGCCATCAAAAATGGAGAGCAATGAGTACTAATGCCTGTAGTCTGAGTAACAAGCTTCCTGAATTAGTGGCCTTTATGGAGGAGGAACATCTGGATATCATGGCAGTCACAGAAACATGGTACACACAAAACCATGACTGGGACGTAAACATACCAGGATACACTATCTACAGGAGAGACAGGGAGGGTAAAAGAGGAGGAGGAGTAGCTCTTTACATAAGGGAAGGAATCAAAGCAACAGAACAAAAGGGAAAACAGGGAGGAGAAGAAGCACTGTGGGTAAATTTGGAGACTGGCAATGGAACCACAGGTTGTATACAGACCCCCTTCTCAGGGGGAGGAAATGGACAAGGAAATGATAGAAAGTATACTTAGAATGGCAGAAAAGGGGAGATATTGCTGATGGGTGATCTGAATATGCCAGATGTTAACTGGAGTGCAGTTGCAGCAGCCACTTTGAAGAGTGGGGTTATTCTAGATGCCCTACAGGGGGCATGCCTTAGACAACTAGTATTGGAGCCCACTTGAGAGGAGCAATCTTAGACCTGGTTCTCTCAAATGGAGATGAAGAGAGGATCACAGATGTAAAGTGGGTAGCCATCTGAAACTAGCAACCATCGAACAGTATGGTTCACAATAAGCACAGCAATAGAGTCAAGTCATACAAAGGCAAAAGTACTGGACTTTAGGAGGGCTAACTTTGCCAAAATGGGTGAGCGCCTAAGGAATGCACTAGCAAATGGGCAGGAAGGAGGGTGGAAGAACAATGGGGAATAATAAAACTGCCATCACAGAGGTAACAAGCCTTTGTGTGAAGCAAATAAACAAAATGAAATGATGTAGAAAACACTATGGTTCTCAAAGGAAGGCAGTGAAGGTTCAAGAAAAAGAAAGCATTCAGGAAGTACAAGGAATCACAGAAGGAGCAGGACAGAGAACTGTATCAGTTAAAGCAAAGGAAGCTGGGAAGGCAGTCAGAACAGCAAAGGCCCAAACCGAGGAAAAGCTAGCCAACTCAGTTAAGAAGGGGGATAAAACCTTTTATAGGTACATCAGGGAGCAAAGGAAGACCAAGGGAGGGATAGTGAGGCTTAATAAAGGGAGGGAGGGTGGGCAGAGGGTGACTGTGAAAAGGCAGAGATACTAAACAAATATTTTTGCTCAGTATTTACAAAGGAAGAGGGTACCTGAAACAAACAGTAGAAACACTCTGGATACAGAAGTTGATACCAGCCCATTTACAGAAGAAAGGGTTCTGAAAGAACTCTTAAAACTGAAGGTGGACAAAGCAAAGGGCCTGATGGGATTCATCCCAGAATTCTAAAAGAACTAAGGTTAGAACTAGTGACACCACTGACTACCCTCTTTAACAAATCATGGGAGGATGGGGTGGTACCAAGGACTGGAGGAGGGCAGATGTGATTCCCTTCACAAAAGTGGGAGCAAGGCAGAAGCAGGAAACTACAGACCTGTTAGTTTAACCTCAGTGGTAGGGAAAATGATGGAATCACTTCTGAAGGAAAGAATTGTCAGTATCTAGAGGCCAGAGGGCTGGGACCCAAAAGCAGCATGGATTCACAGCGGGAAGGTCATGCCAGACGAATCTGATAGATTTCTTTGACTGGGTGACCAAAGTAGTAGATCAGGGAGGGCTGTGGACATGGCCTACCTAGACTTTAGCAAGGCATTTGACACAGTCCCACAAAAGATTAATATACAAGTTAGCCAGCCTGGGGTGTGTGGGTCCCAAGATGATAGCTTGGGTAAAGAATTAGCTGGAGAATAGGTCACAGAGGTAATAGTAAATGGACTCACTCTGAAGAAGGGGTTACTAGTGGGGTACCACAGGGTTCAGTAATGGGACAGTCCTCTCAATGTCTTTATAGCGTACATTGCAGAGGGACTGAAGAAAAGTATGTCTCTTTGCAGATGACACAAAGATCTGCAACAGAGTTGATGCACAAGGTGGGGTGGAAAGGATGAGAAGGGACTTGGCAAGGTTAGAGGAATGGTCAAATGTATGGCACTTAGATTCAATGCTAAGAAGTGCAAGGTAATGCACCTGGGAAACAAAAACCCAGGGGAAGAGTACACAATGGGGGGTGAGATACTAACAACAACAAAAATGGAAAGGGACCTGGGGGTAGTCATATCAGATGACCTAAAGGTGGGCAAGCAATGTGAGAGGGCAGCAAGAAGGGCTGGGGGATACTGGATGCATAGAGAGGCATCACCAGTAGAAAACAGGAAGTTATTATCCTCTGTACAGACAGCTGGTCAGACCCCATCTGAGTACTGTGTACAGATCTGAGACCCAATCTCCATGAAGACATAGACAGGATAGAAGCTGTCCAGAGGAGTGCAACTCAAATGGTGCAGGGTCTGCACCAGAAGACATATGAAGAAAGACTTAAGGAGCTTAATATGTATAGCCTCGAGGAAAGGAGGGAGAGGGGGGACATGATAGAAACTTTCAAGTACCTCAAGGGAATCAACAAAGTTCAAGAGGGTAGCATCTTTCAAAATAAAAGGTGTGCAAGAACAAGGGGGCACAATTTGAAGATAGAGGAGGGCAGCTCAGAGGTAATTTAAGGAAGTATTTTTTCACAGAGAGGGTTGTGGATGCATGGAATGGCCTTCCGGAGGAGGTTGTGGAGTCAAAAACAGTGGTGGAATTCAAGCATGCATGGGACAGTCATAAGGCAATTCTAGGGGGTGGGGCAGGAAGAAGTAGGCTGCTGGTTAACTAGGATCTGCAGCTTATCCATTAGGTAGGGAAATGGGCAGACTGGGTGGGCCAAGCGGTCCTTATCTGCCGTCAAATTTTATGTTTCATATGTACGCCCCAGGTTACACTGGGAGAAGAGCAACTTGATGTTCGGCCTGCCTTCCTGGTGAAACATTTCAAATAAATAAATAAAATTTTTTGCACTTATCACTTTATGCACATATGGTACTTCTACACAGCCAGGTAGTCCCACCCAGACACTGCCTTAAAAAATGCCTTTAACTAAGGAGAATAAACTGTGATGTTCGAGCAGTGGGTAGTATCTTTGAGAAAGTGCAACATGCTTGTGCAAAATATTAGGACTTCCTGGCGTGGATCCCCATGTCCTTGCACTGTGAGCACTTAGTACTTTTCTACCTGAAAATAAAGCCTTTTTTTCTTGCATTAAGATAGGGAGTGAGTCTTGAGTTTTGCAAATTCTGCTGTCGTTACAACAGCATCTGCAGTCAAGCTGCTTTTACAGAGGAAGTAGAGTCTGATTGAGTGTGGCGAGTGCCAGATTTTTTTTTTTTACATACATTGTGATGTCTAATCTGTGCACCTGGTCCCTGGTGTGGCTGACTTTGAGATTACTGATTTGAATTTTAATTATTTAATTGTGAAGCACAATAAAAATAATGATAAAATGTTTTCTTCAATATAATTATAATTATTATTTAAAATGTTAGGATTATTGAAGTTCTTCAAAGAGAATGTTTTCTTCAAGTCTGGTAAGAGATTTTATTTATTTTATTTAGTTTTTGTTGACTAGGAAAGGAGGACTAGACAATTCTGCCTATTGTCATCCTCGTCCTGGGGGAGGGGGATACAGATGAATGCCAACTGACATTGAATCAGATTAAGCTGTTGGTGGCATTTTTAGTGAATGGGAGAAATTTGGCCAGGACACTGGGGAAACTCCCCTATGCTCCTGTAGGGTGATCCATGCTGGTAGGCTGACTGATGGCCAGCTCAGTCTCTGTGTAGACTGAGATGGAAAAGGACGTGCACACAGCTGGGGAATTGGTCTTCATCACAGCTGTGGAAGCTGCAGAGATTGAGGAGTTTTTCGATGCAACAGGGCTCCTGGAGCAAATATCACCTATGGAAAAAATACTCGGACAGACCAGAGTGCGATATCAGGAAGAAATGCAACAGCAGAAACCAAGGTACACAGTTTAAAAAATCAGTAAATTAAAACACTTACAGAACTGTTAAAAACTGAAGTAGAAAAATTCTTAAGTAAAAAACAAGAATTGAGTGCAGCCCTAACAGAGTTTTAAACAGCAGCCTCAGTGGAGGAGTGCCCTAGCAACCAAACGGAAGCTGGCAGGAGTTGCCTGGAAACAGTAGAGAGAGCAAACAGTGACTGAAGTTCCAGCTTTAAGCCTGAAAACTGTATTCCAGACAGGCCTTAATAGCCAGAACAAAGCTACTGTCTTCTCCTTTTCGGCACGAACAGAAAAATCTCAAGAAAGAGTGAAGAAAAGAGCAATTCCTCCAAAGGTATCTTGGGCAGATCAAGTGGACACAAACACAGAGCCTTGGTCAGTAGAGCACTCAGTGAAAGCAGCAGGATGGGTGCAATCTCCAGCATCGGGACAATGGATGTTGGGCTTTACTCCGATATGAATAAAAGGGGTAAGACTGACAAATAAACAATTAAGTGCTGTAGAAACAGTTGCTAACTCAATATTAGTGGATACAACAGCAAATGATAAAAATGAAGCAAATGCAGAAAATATGGCAGCACCTGAGGTACTGTAAGAACTTTCCCTCACGTAAAATCCAGCTTTGAATCTTACAATTACGGGAAATGAGCATGCGAATGGTGGTACTGAACTAAGGCCTGAAGATTTAGCTAGCGAACATTCTGAATTATCAGACATCAATGACACTTCCTCAGAACATGCTGAGGCAAACAATGCTTGAACTAGCCGGCCAGAAGATAGGCAGCACTCTTGGCCTTAAGCCTCCTTCTTTTGGCAGCTGGTGTATCTGGTTAAGAGGCACAGTGCCATCAGGCTGGTCTATAAAGGGGTATTACAAGTGTTTCCTGACAGAGCATATGTGGGGCATACTTGAAGAAAAGCTTAAAGTTTTATGCAACAGAACTGTATGCTCTTATTCATGTTTCAGAGGAATACTCTTTTGATATACATTTTAAATTAAACAGTGGTTTAGAGCAATTCTGGGGCAGATACAATAAGGTTTAAAATTCTTGTCTATGGGCACTCTTTAATGTCATCCCTCTAACTAAACCAGCACAGAAAACAGTTACAGTTTTGTTTTGCAATGAGGGGGTAAGTGTTATGGATCTCCTTTTTTTGGCTGAAGCAAAGATGCACTGTGGTGGGCCATCCAGAGGACATCTTTGATTCAGAAAATATTTTGATGGGAGGCTGGTGGGTCAGAGTTATCTTACTGACAGCAGATGGTGAACTGCAGCATCTTCCAAATTCTTTTTTTTTTTATGAGGAGATAGAAGGGTAATATTTTACCCAGGACAGCCAAAAACCTGTTACAAGTGTGGGGCTCCAGGATATATTAGTAATGTTCATGATCAATTAAGGTGTACTCTGTGTTGTAATCAAGAGAATACAAGTGTTCATTGCAGGAGTGAGGCCATATGTAACCTTTGTGGGGGAAGAGGTCACTCTTATGTTAAATGACTGCAAGCAGCTCATAGTACTACAGGCTCTACAGATTCAGAGGAACAGCGCCTCCTCGTTGCAGTGGCGCAGAGACAGAATGTGAAAACTGGGGTTTTAAGAACTTCAGGTAGGCAGGATGCCCCCAGTAGTGAACATAGACTCTCAAGCCCCCTCACCCTCCTGTGGAGCAGACACCAGAAGTATCAGAACAAGAGGACCTTGAGACACAAACTATGCAGGATTGTGAATCTAGGACAATCTGCACTGTTTGGGTATACACATTCCTTTTGCTTGGGGGCATATAGAATCCAGGAATTTTACCCCTCTAATCGCACAGTTGACAACTGAAGTAGCACGCTGGAAATGACTGAATTTGTCTCTCATAGGGAAGGTGGCAGCACTTCGTATGCTTATGTTGCCCCGTGTAGCGTATTTGCTAAATAACCTTCCCATAGTGTTGTCAAATAAAGTATTTCAAACATTAGATAAGTTAATATCAGGTTTTCTATGGGAAGGACGGAAACCAAGGTGGGGCGTTCATAAATTACGAGCACATTGGTCATGAGGAGGCTTAGGGCTTCCTTGGTTTCGGGGAGGTACCACTGGTCTTTCCTAGCTGCCCAGGTGGTCAAATGGTTTGTTCCAGCTCCTAGTATTCTACAGCCATGGATACAGCTAGAGAAACAGATCTGTTAGCCTATCCCTCTCAGCCTACTCTTAACTAACACTACTATATCCAAAGATAAACTCACCTCAGTCATGGACACCACTAGGAGAGCCTGGTTTCGTCTTATGAAGATGGACGGGATGTCAAAACAAGGTGCTATGTTACCCTTTAGATATTTAGACCTCTGGCATAACCCAGCTATTAGGATGGACAACAAACCCCTGACTTGGGCCTCGTGGGAAGGTAAAGGGATCCATATGGTGCAGGACCTCCATTTACCAAATACTAGTACCCTAATGTCCTTTGAACAACGGCGTGCATGTTTTTCGTTAAAGCCATAGGACTTTTGGAAGTTCCTGTAACTTTGCAGCGCTATGCAGGTCATTGACTGGATGACTAAAGGAGAATCAAGATGGCATTGGTTGTCCTCACTACATTTAAAGCCTTCCTTTCATGGGCTAGCAGGTAGGTTCTACTGTACTTGGCACGAGGTACAATCAGATCACACGGAGATGTGCAGACTGGCATGGGGCACAGAAATAGGAAGTCATATCGGTCCAGAGACCTGGTCCCGTTGCCCCCATGTGGCGCACTCCACCTATAAAGATGCTAGAAGCCAGTTAATTCAGCTTAAGATACTCCTTAGGTGGTACAGAACGCCTGCTATCCTATTCAGGTGGGGGGCTGTCCTATATGCACGATGCTGGAGATGTAAACACAGTCCCACAGACACCCTGCACCTCTTATGGAAATGCCAAGCCTTAGTCCCTTTCTGGTCAGCGGTAGCAATGGACTGTTCAGGGGTGCTGGGGCAGCCCATAGACCTCTCGCATCCTATGCTGCTGTTGGGAGATCGGACCCCGCTTGGGCATTTAAGACTACAACATCAGAATTGGGTTCTGGTTGCTCTGTTGGAGGCTAAGCAGCTCCTTTTAAGACATTGGCGGCAACCCCTACCTCCAGCACCCATTTCGTTATGGCATTCAGCTATCGCCAGATTAACTACCTTTGAAAAGTTAACTTATGGTGCTAGAGGGCAGCTGTCCATGTACTTTTCCAAATGGGAGGCCTATCTTAACTCGGCATTGTGCTAGGTTCCCCCTTCCCCCTGCTATGGTAACTATCTCCCTAGGCCACTGTTAGTGAGATAGCCCTTGCCCAAGTAACTTGTAACATAAATACAGGGAGATGATCCCTATGCATACTCTCGGTGGTGGTCTTGTCTGCTGCTATGCTGAGGTTTGACTTATTCTATTCTATTATACTCTCTTTTGATGGGCTGGATGTTAACTATATGGTTGGCCTGTGTATGTAACTGGAAAATCCAACACTGAGGAGGCGGCACCTATGTGATCTAGGCATGAGTATGAGCTATAGGTGAGATATGGTACATTAGAATAGATAGGAGAAGATGTTGTTATTAGTTATAAGGAGTAGTTCTGAACCTTAAATATATTCTTATGTGTGATGAATATTGGCATGTGCAAACAATTCTGTAATGTCTTATGGTAGCAGGAGTTTTCCTGTTTTGGATGTGATGCTTTTGTAAACAATAAAAATTATTCTATGATAAAAAAAGGATTGTGAATCTAGGACAACAGAGAGAAACAGAAACAATGGAGGGTGAGCTGAATGGTTCTATCTCAGATATTGTTACTATGCCCCCCCTCCTCCACAAGGAAAGGAGCAAAAGAAAATGATCACCAGAAGAAAGTAAGCATGGGTGCATGCAGCCTCTAAAATCCTCAAAAGTTCTGAAACACCTACATCAAACAAGTATCAAGTTTTAGCAGAAAGTATTGAAGGGTCTGGGAATGAATCAGACGTTTCTTTGGGGAATAAAGGGCAGTTAGAATGTTTTTCTGACTGAGACTTCAGTGGCTTAGAAGATAAGAAGGGGAAAACATCACAAGGTCATGCAAAAGTTCCTAGGAAAAAATTAGGGGTGGCAGCAAAAAGTAAAAGAACGAAACCCCCATGAACAGTTAATTACCCGTGCAACAGCAATTAAAATTGTTCTTGGCCAATGTTAGGGCATAAAGAGCAATATTAAACAAGGGAGTGTTTTTTCACACCTCAGGTTAAATAAAGTAGATATAATCTTTATCCAGGACACCAGACTACACACAACACAGGAAATATTTAATGCAGCAAAAAAAAATAAAAATTGGTATGTAGGGGTGTCCTATTGGTCACTGGGGCTAGAGCCATGCTCAGGGGTAGGAATACTTTTCTCTACCACAATCCAGGTACTAAAGGTTATTGACTTAATACCTGGCAGAGTATTACTTTTGGATATAAAATACAAGGGGAGTTACTATAGATTGATTAACATACTGCATACGCACCCCAGAAGAAGGCAGATAGCGTTTCAGTGTTTAGTCAGGTTTGCCCATATTTATTTTTGGTGCAAAATATCATGGGGGGGGGGGGTGATTTTAATTGTGGATTGTCAAGAAAGGACAGAGGAAGTGCTGCCACCACACAAAAAATATTTTGTGATATGTCCTTTTTACAGTCTACAATTCAAATGGTGGCATTGGTAGATGCTTACTATAAAAAATGTCTAAAGCAGACCCTACCTTTCAGAAAGGGAGTCTTGCTACAAGAATCATTTTTTTCTTTCTTAACAAATCACTAGAAATACATGCATCAAAAACTGAAGCAGCAGAATATTCAGATTATAAAGAACTTTATGTAACGATAGGACCTCCTCAAAATGGTCAGGGCCCAGTTATTTGGAGATTTAATTCATCTGTAGTACAAACAGATATAGTTATGCAGCAGATATTATATCTGGTAATCTGTAAAAAAATCACTTTGGGATATTTACGATAATCCTACATTACGGTGGGATCATTTGAAATTAGATTTCCATCAACTACTCATTTTTCTTAGTAAAACTAAAAGATTCTGAACAAGTCAAATATCAGAAGTACAGACAGCAGTTATAGCATCTAATGAGCCTAGTGCAATGTACAAATCAGAATTATGACCCACAAATTAAAGATATCCAACAAAAAATGAAAGACTTTCATAACAAACAAATACAGTAACCATACAGCAGACTTATGGGACTCAAGGGAAATTAGATATCATATGCCCTTTTTGAGTTGTATTGAAATGATTAAAAAGAAGTGGATAGAGGTGGTTCTAGATTCTAATAATGTTCCTCAGACCTTGCAAGCCAAAATCTTAAAAACAGTGTCTACCTTTGTGAGAACTAGAGCTGTGCGAATACCTTTTTCCGAATATTCGGCCGAATATTCAGTTTTCGGGTCCCAAGTATTCAGTATTTGGCCAGAAAGTGTGTTTTTTTTTAAGGAAACTTTAGAAAAGCACTTCAGCAACACCATTAATCACCCATTGAACCTGGTATACCATATACACCTCAATGACACTTCAGCCACTAACACTGAGCTCTCACTAATGCAACACAAGCTTCATGTGGCACACTCAATCCACCACAACACACACATAGCACTCTGAAAACAATATCAAGGATTGCATTGGGTCAGCACTAGAGGGTGTTCATAGTCACAGACATGGGGTAGAAGGTGCTTCAGCCATGGGCATAGGAATAGTGGTAGCAGTGGCTGCAGTAGTGGTGACAGCTGAAAGGGTGGCTGCTGCAAGAATGGTACTGGTGGTGGTGGGAAGCACACTGGCTGTGGATGTAGCAGCCATAATGGTAGCAGTGGGGACACTGATGGTGGTGTCTGCTGCTTGCTGTACAAAGCATGTATGTTCTAATTCCCTCCTACTACTGCATAACAGGAGGTGACAGTGAACGTACAGATGGACAAGTGGTGACACTAGCAGTAGTAGTACTGCTAATGGTATTAGTGATAGTAGTACTATTACCAATGCTACAAGAACAAAAAGGCTTGCTTGGGGAGAACAGTATTTGAGCCCATCGAATAAACAGAGACACCTGTATGTCATTGTCTATGTAGTCTATCTCACCACCTTCTCTGGAATTGTATTATGCATCAATAATTTACAGTGGAGCAAGACAAGATGCAATTCAATACTTTGCAGTAAATGACATGCCACAAAATATTGGATGACTGGAGGGCTTATTTGCCATTAAATTACGCTGCTCCTTGCAGCATACTGCAGCATTTTACAGCAATTTTGCAAGACACTGCATACGTACTTGCACCACAGTATGAACTATGTTCTATAATCTTGATGCAGTGTTTCATCCTTGGGTATGTTAGTTGTGGATTGTTTTGCTACAAGGGCATCTCAGTCTCATTCATTTTAACTTCACTAATTTATAGTGTGTGTTTCTTTAAGGGTTGTATATTCATAGCATGTTTGTACGTTCTCGACATGCACGCTGACAAAGACCAGGTTCTGGTCAAAGCACCAGGGCTCTATTGGCATCCTCCAGCCTTAGCACAAACAAATGTATTGGCAACTTTATGCTGCACTGCTCTTAACTGTATTTTGTTATTGCAACCCCCCCCCCCCACCACTGAGCGCTTCCTTTGTTCTACATAGATTATTTGGGGGGTTGGCAGCCCAGGGACAACACTAGCAGTAATTGTGTGGATGTGCTGTATGTTTGTGGTCTATCATCCTGTACCTCACCACTTGGGGCCAGCGGTGCAGATGCTTTGCTGGGACTGGACTAAGCATGTTTGCAAGATTGCTGAAGATATGATGGATCAGGTCACTACTGGTTACTGGGTAAAACACAAACTATTACTATGTAGTACCTGTGTGTGTGATGTTTTACTTAATCCTTATGGAACTACACTAATACACCAACATTGCCAGCTATATTGCACCACAAAAAGTAGCAGTAAAGGAAAACACCCACTACTAAGAAGGGGAAATAAAGGGCAACCTATTTAGTCAAACATGGAACCAAGCAAGGAACAGACAGATGACATACAGTTAATTCAGTGGGACAAGCCTGGCCCACTAAGTGCAATGCTTTAATTAACAAAATAACAATAAACAAACAAAAAAAATGCACGTGCACAACTGTGCACACACACACACACTCCACAGACTTACAAGGCAATATATTTCACAACCACAGCTTAATTGTGTGCAGTGGGCTGTAGAAGGGGGGGGGAGTCAGATGTCATGTCAGCGTGGCTCAGTTGGTAGCACATCCGCCTCTGGACCAGAAGGTCATGGGTTCTCGTCCCACACTGGGATTGGACTTGCACCTAAAAATTGCTGGCATCTGAATGCAGTATTGGGGGGTGCTGTACTGCTGGGGTGTGCCATCCTTCAGATGAGACATTAAACCAAGGTCCCTTCTGCCCATCCTGGTGTTGTCCTGGTGGGTGTCCAGGTGGAAGCAAAAGAACCCAGGGCACTCTTCGCAAAGAGTAGGGAACATTCCCAGTGTCCTGGCCAACATTCCCCATCCCATAAACTGGTTCATGCAATTACCCAGGCTGTGCATGGGTGATGATGTGCAATATGGCCACCACCACACATTCAGTCACTTCACTACCAGTCTAGCATTGCTTGTAAAGCGCCTTGGGATACACTGTGTATGAAAAGCGCTATATAAATGCTGATTCTTCTTCTTCTTCCTCTCCTTCTTCCTCTCCTTCTTCTCCTCATGTGTACAGGGATCTATCCCCAGAACCAGAGGAGACTAACAATACTAATTCAGTGAGTCAAGCCTGACTGGCTTAGAACTGAAGAAGTTTATTTCAACATCTGTGTGCACACAGCTGTGCACACGTATGGCCCTGCAGGGTAACGCCTCACAAAATCAAATATTTTGCACATATACAGCAAATTATCAGCAGTGACCTGCAGAAGGGGGAGTTAGCAAACACCCTCATCAGTCATGCAGGGAACCAAGCCTGGAACCAGACAACAGCAAAAAAAAAACAACACAAAAATAAAATGTGCTCCACCCAAAAAAAAAAAATCACACTGGAGCTATGTCAGACAGCAGCAGAAAAGGGGTGTTAGCAGACAGCCCTCCTAGTCCCTGTAACTGAGTACAGCAATAAGGACAAAACACCTGTCAGAAAGCCAAACACAGCTTTTCTGACACTGATAAAAAAACTATACTGACCCAAAAAAGCCTGTGAAGCAAAAGTCAATTTCTTTTTTAGCAAGTTTAAGGTCTCAAAAGTACTGCAGAGCAGCTGTCAGAAACCACTGTCTCCTGTCTTCTACCAGCTCAGAGTGAGGAAGTCGCATGGTGTGCTTGCCTTTGAGCTCAAGAAACAGTTTTTGATTGGCCAGCAAAGCCCTGCGAGACTTGGAAATCTCACCGAATAGTAGTTCCCGAATAGTGGCCGAATAGTGAACTATTCGGAAAATGTATCTGGAAAATCCGGAAAATGCTAGTTTAAATATTCTGCAAAGACATCAAACTTCTGGCCCAATGCACTGACTCCTTCCTTAGTCAGATGCAGTCCATCAAATTTAAAGAACTTTCGCTCCCAAAACTGTTGCCAGTTCCCTACAAATTTGTGTCCTTTTTGCTGGCACCAGCCCTTGAGCCACATGTTTAGCTGCCCTATCTCCCCTTCTCTGACCTTCCATCCATCTGTTCCCCTCTCCCAGACTAGCAGGATCTTAGAGAAGGAGATGCCAGATGAAATGGATGATAGTTTGTCACCCAGCCTGGTTAGGTGTTCCTTGGTCTCCACAACTGACTGGCTGGCAAGATCGTTAGCCCCTATGTGTACCAGGACATCAATGTTTTCTCCTGCTTCCTGAACAATTTTAGCAATGTGGTCAGTGTCTCTTCACGCTGATGTACCTGGTAGACATCTGACCATTACCCATGGCTGGATATACGTATCAACTCCCTGAATCTTGGAGTCTCCTATGATCAGAAGTTTTTTTGATTTCCTTTTTGCCTTTTTTGTTTTGGTTCCTGTTTTGGGCACATTTTGTTGTGCTAGCTCCTATGCTGCAGTGTCCTCTGCCCCTTTGTTTGATTTTGGAGATAGAGGCAGATATCTGTTTGTAGTTTTTATATGGTTTGTGGAGGTGATATGCTGGAGAGCACTGAGTGATGATGGGGCACCCGACTTGCCTCTCCCAACCACCTGCCAACCTCCCGAACCAACTACCCTCTGCAGTCGAGGTGCTTCTGTTGGACGTTGGGGGAAATGGCGGGTGGTTTTTATAATATATTTCCTCTTGAGTATGCAATTTGAGGTGCACAATCTCTGCCCATGCTGCCTGGAGCTGAGCTCTTAGATCTCCAATTGCCCAGCATGTATGACAGTGTCCTAAATCCTATAAAATTGCCCTTCTGAAAAGTGTTCCACAGTACCTGCAGTTAATGATATCCATTCCAGGTAAGTTGCTGGGTTTATAACCTGGTCAGCATAATTAGAAGGAAGAAAATGAAAGCACAAGTTTTGATTTTGTGTTTTGTTTGTTTGTTTTTGTATAACTTGTTATAATAAGTTAAATTACTAGTGTCCCTGTAAATTAGGTCAGTATGTGGATACCCCTCTGATCTGCCCCTTCCTGCTTTGCTACAGGAAATGTCACAACTGTGATACCCTATAAAAGAAGTGTAGTGTGGGGTGGTTGGGGATGGGGTGGGTGGCGGGCCCTTCCCTGCTGAAAAAGGAGAATCGCAGATGAAAGAATCAAGGAGGTAAGAGCAAAAACAATCAGCCAGCAACAAATGCAGTAGCCCTGAAAGCTTATCCTAATGACATATAAAACTGTAAACCTGTACAGCACCACCTGTAATAATTTCACAGAAGATATACCCTGTAAGAAACACTTTGCTACAGAGAAAAATAAAGCAGTAACAGAAAATATACCTTGCAAAAGACAATTTGAATCAGAAGATTACAGCAGTAATCTGTAAGCACACACCTATAGGCACATCATGTAATAATGCACCAGAATGTATACCCAGCAACAACAATCTGAATCAGAGAAAAATAAAGCAATAAAATGTTAACAACAAACAGTAACAATCCCTGTGAGTACAAAATAAAAATAACAACACACAGTAAACCTGCCTAGCCAAAAGAAGCCTTAGTACTTATTTTTGCTGTGGTAAGGTTATTTGCTCTGTCCTTTCAAGCAACCTAGAAGAAAAAAGCTCAGGTGAAGATGGGTGCCTTGGCCAGCAAACCTAGTCTTCCACCTTAGTTGCATTTTAACAGTTGCCAGGGACAGATTAGATGTGGAGGAGATGAGAAGCTCTTCAATTGCTTGCAGTAACTGAGGATTTGTGTGTCTTTCTGTAGAAGCGGTAGGCAGCAGCAAAGTGACTTAAGGTGCTGTAGGAGTGTCTACAGAAGCACATCCGTGGCATGCAAGGGAAGAGCTTGTAAGCAGGATTCTTCATCTGTTGAGGAGGAGGCAGAGGGATATCATCTCTGGCTTACACCATTGGAATTTGAGTGAACTCGACCTGGTCTGTACTGAAAATTTCAAAGATGTAGGATTGCAGCATGGTGATCCATTGAGCAAACTTGCCTACTGGCGCCTTCATTTTGAATAACCATCTGAGGGCAGTGATCAACGATAGCTCTAAAGGAGGAGTAGCAAAGGTAACAGTCAAATTTCTTTATGGCAAATATCATGGCTAAACATTATTTTTCTGTGATGCCATAGTTCTGCTCAGCTGAGGAAAGAGAGTGCCCAGCATAGGAGACAACTCATTCTGTTCCATCTTGAATCTCACGGAGCACAGCGCACACTGCAAAGGAACTAGCGTCTGAGTAGAGTTTGAAGGGTTGGTTGAACCTTGGGTAGGCCAATACTGGAGAAGAGATTGGTTTTGTTTTAAGGTTTCAAAGGCCTCTTTGCATTCGGAAGTCCATGTATAGTCACATCCCTTTTTGGTGAGGGCATACAATGGAGCTTCAGTCTTGGCATAGTTGCAAATGAACTTTCGGTAGTAGCCAGACAAGCCCAGGAATGCTCGAAGGTCTTTGAGATTGTTGGGCTCTGGATAGTCTTTGACTGCTGAGAGCTTGTCTGGATCTGGAGAGATGCCTTGAGAACTAACCACATGTCCTAGATAATGAATTTGATGCTGTACAAAACAACATTTTTCTGGGTGAAGTTTGAGATTGGCTTGTCTGAGACGTTCAAACACTTATTTGAGATGTTGGAAGTGCTCTGGCAAATTTCTGCTGAAGACAATCACATCATCCAGGTAGACTAGGCAAGATTTCCAAGACAAACCATGTAGTACGTCTTCCATAACATGTTGAAATGTGGCTGGTCTGTTCTGAAGACCCATAGGCAGACATTTGAACTGAAAAAGTCCCAAGTGACAGCACCATGCTGTGTATGGATAAGCAGCTGGATCAATGGAAACTTGATAGAACCCACTCTGAAGGACTAGGGTGGTGAAGTAAGCAGGCCTGGCTGCACCAAGACTCTCTAAACCATCTGCGGTTGTAGGCAAGGGATGAGCATCCTGCATCATGTAGGCATTGAGTTTTCTGTAGTCCACCACAAAGTGATACCCTATGTCCTTCTTTATCACCATCAGGCAAGGTGCACCCCAGGGACTTGTAGACTCTTCAACAATATCTTGGTTGAGCATGTCTTTGATTATGTCCTCGAAGACTTGTTTCTGTTTGTGTCCCACTTTGTAGGCTCGGTGAAAGATTGGTTTCTGGTTGTGCTGCACTTCGATAGTGTGTTGCAGGATATCACAACATCTGAGCTTGTTATGTGGACCTACAAATACATCTGGGTAATTCTCCAGGAATTTCAGAAGTTGTTGCTTTTCTGTTGGAGATGCTGGAAGTTTTGAAAAGGATAGTTATTGACTGAGAGATAACTCTGTTGAAGCTTGAGTGGTAGTGATAGTACTGACAGGAATGGAGTTGGTGGAACCTGGCTGAGGCTCTTGCATGAGATAAAGCCAGTCCCCTGAAGACAAACAGACAAACTTTCCAATGTTGGCACCCTTTGAAATGACCACTGGCTCATCTGTGAAGTTGCAGCATTTTTGGAAGACTGCGCCGCCATGCACCACCGATAAGGTGTTTACTGGAAGGAGACCTGATGAATGCAGAATGGGGGATCCCGTGACGATGCCAACAACACCTTGTGGAAGTGATTCACCTCAAATCTTGGCACTCAAAACCTTTCTGACTGAGGAGGCACAGTGACTGAGTCTATTGCTGCGAGTTGCCTCTGAGGTTCTACTGACAGTTTGTTTTAGGCAAAGTCTAGGATGGCTTTGTGAGCTTTGAGGAAGTCCAGGCCAAGAATTATTGTAGGTTGAAGATCAAGCACTATGTAAAACTTGATGGTAACTTGCTGTGAGCCAAAGTGGAGCTTGAGATGGACCACGCCTGTGATAGATACTGTAGCTGTACTTGCTGTGATAATGTACTTTTGGACAGCTGGAGAGACATTAGGTATGTGATGAATAGCTTGGTTGTTCAGAATACTGCTGTTGATAACTGATATTTCCACTCCAGTGTCAACCAAGGCATGCATGGACTAATCTTCATTGGTTACAGGTACATAGTTTGCTAGGAGAGGTGATCTGATGACAGATACCTTTGCCCCTGGAAACGAGAGTGTGTCAGAGTTTGCAGTTGGAGGATGTGTTTTGTTTGAATTGCGAGTGTCAAAGGGGCAGTCAGTTGCAGTGTTCTCCTGCCCAACAAAATCCCCATATCTGTTGGGAGGTGCTCATTTCCCTGATCCTGGGAGTAGTTTTTATCCTGTCGATTGCACTGTGGTGGGCATCCTTGATTCTCTTGAGTCCTGTTGTAATACTTTAACTTTTGGCAGACAGAGGCAGTGTGTCCTCTGAATCCATACTACTGGCAGGATACAGGCTCTCGGTACAGCGGTGGTGGATCAGGTTACTGTCAAGGTGGTTGCATAGTGTTAGAATTTGCAGAACAGGCAGTTGAGCTGATGTGTAAGGTATTGACAGTTGAAATAAGCTTGTCAATCATTGCTTGTTGCTGTTGGACACATGTGGCGAGTGCAGCCAGTTGTGAGGTTTGAGGCACCTGAGCACTGACAGACTGAAACATTGAAATGGACTCTTGAGCTAGCCATGCAGCTTGGATGGTGTCTGTCCAGGTAGTTGGCTTTTGCTGTATGACATAGGTACAAAATTGAGGAGGCAGTCCCCAGACAAAGGCTGTTACTTGATCATTCTCTGTTTTCTGTAGGCATTTGCAGCTAGACTCAATGTCCACTATGAAGGCTTCAAGAGATTCAATGGGTTGCATTGTACTTTTCCACAGCTGTTGCTCCAATAACCAAGGCAGATGTGCTTGGAGAAAATGGTGTTTGAAAGTTGTATACAGGGTAGCAATGTCCCCTTTGACTTGTTCTGGAAGTCCGATGAACCAGGAAATGGCAGTCCCTCTCAGAAGCAAGCACAAGGCACTGGAGATGCACAAGGGATAAGTCCAACCATTGAAAGAAATCCATGCTTGGAATTGTTCTAGCCAATCAATAGCATCTTCATGAGGTAAGGCTGAGAAGGGTACTGGTTGTAGGTGGTGTGGACCGTGGACTGTGGTGAAATAGCTTTAATGTAGGCCAGGTCATTTTAAATGGCTTGCATAGCTGGTGCTCCTTGAGTGGAAATAGAAGACTGGATGTCATGGAGGATTGTTTTGATTTTGTTGCCCCACGCCCTTGAGGTGGTTGAAGGTAGAACTCCGGATGCTCCAGCATCCATATCTGTGCCATCGTCGGACATTGTGGTTGGAGATGAGCTTTGTTTCACTGAGTGAAGATTGTACGGGTGAGAAGGAGTTGCCCTCATGCAGGAGACAGGATGTTGTGTCGTAGATGAAGTGCAGAGCAAAAATTATTTTTGTAGACAAAAGTACAATTTTTTGTAGCAAAGGTCATCAAATGATGCCTTAATAAAGAATTCCCACTCAATTCTGTGTTGTCTATTATTTAAATAAAGGTTTAGTTGCAAAATTTCTGCTATTTGTTGATGTGTCCATTCATTTCAATAGGATTGCCATTGATTTCTATGGAGTGAGGCCAATTTTTGCCCTTCACAAGATGGCCACCGAACTCTGACATACAGTTCCTGTGCTTTTGACTGGCCTGACTATAGCAAGATGGCTGCCAGAAGAGGTGTTAAGGGTCCCTTCCTGTCTTGCTATTTTGTTGTAGCCAAGATGGAGGATTCTTGCCTGGCTGATGTACAAGGTTTAAAATGGCAGATGCCACCCTGCTGCCTTCTTCCCCAACAGATGTAGCAGGATTTATCTGTGGTGGTGAGTGACACTTGCTGGGGAAATTTTGTATTTGATTGCTCCCGTTGTAGTTTACATAGAGTTTGCTTCATTTTTACTCATTTAGTTTCTTCTCCTGTGGTTTATCTCTCTCTGTTTCCTCCATTTATATATATACATTTTTTTATTGGAATGCCCTGCTGTGGCTTTAGTTGCTGAGAAGCCTGGCTGTTTTGTTTTTCTGCCCCCAAATCTATTTGCTCCATGTGGACTGGGCTCCTACAGTCAGTATTTATTTATTTTTGAAAGTCTTGCTGTAGCATGGCCAAGCCTTTGTGGATCGTTCAAAAATAATTTTTTTTCTTTATGAATTTATTTGTAGGCACTGAGAGCATGGTTAAGTAGGGTTGAGGAGCATTCCATTACAGTGGCAGTGGTGAGAAGAAAGCCACAGGAGAGAGTATGGCAACAAATTGCAAGGAGGGCCGAGGGGAGGCTCCATGCGGCTGTAGTAAAGAGAAGGAAGTCGCGGGTTGTGTGGTGCTGCAGAGCAGGCGGGAAACTGGTGAGCAAATTCTGCTTAGTGCAGCTGATTGGGAGCGGATCACACTGTGGAGGAGCCGTAGTCCTTGTGGTGCTGGCTGGGCGGCTGTTTTCTGTTGCTCTGAGGGGAGTGCTGCTGCATTGTGTCGGGGATCAACTCGCTCTGAGTTGTCAGTTGCAGCCCTGTATTTTATTTCATTTGTTGGGGACATGTTTGCTTTAATGGCTCCATGTGTGGAGCGGTCCTTTAAGCAGCTGTCAGGGAGGGCAGAGTGCAGCTGTCATTGGGGAGCACTTCAGAGTGCCGAGAGGCTGGGTAAGTGGCTCTGTAGCTACTTGGATGAAAGGAGAGCTGCAATGGTTCAGGAGAAGTGGAGCTGGCTGTCTGCTGAGCAGAGCTGGATGGTTGAGGAGTGGCAGGCATAGAGCAGGAGGGTAAGCTTCGGGTGCAGGACAGGGGCAGCAGTTAAGAAGGCTGGCTGGATATTAATTTCTTTCCATTTTATTTTAGCAGAGATTCCCCTTGGTGTAGGCACTGTGGCTGCAGCTGGGAAGGTGATGCAGGGAGATTGAGTGGTAAAACGAAGCAGCTTGAAACTAACAGGCCTGTTGCCATGAGGTTAGGTAAATGCTGCTGGGGGTTGCATTTGGGGGCTTCGTGGTGCTCAGGGTTGGTTAACTTAATTTAAACAGTTCTGTCATTCAGCAGTGAACAGTTTTACATTTGACAGTCTCAGTACAGGAGGGCTGCAGGCTGCTGCACAAACAGGATACAGTTCATTTATTTTTCTTCTCTGTAGCCAGGGTTGTAGTTTATTTACATTCAGACTGTTCAGGCATACTGGGGTGATGACTTTGGGGTACCAAGTGACACAAGCAAGTGAGATGGGGGTCTGGACAGAAGAAGGCCTGCATTCTCCGCCATTTGTGGCATTTTTAGTATTTGGTCCACCACTAAAATACCCTTTACCTTCTCTGTCATCTGCCAGACCCTTCAGTTGCTGCTGGTGAGGACCATATCTGGACCGGGCGAATAACTGAATGGACGCATAAATATAATAATACAGGTTTGTTCTCTGTACTGCAGATGTTCTCTTCATAGAGACAAGCCCCAGACTGGCAAATTCTCTAACTAACAGGCAGTGCAAGAATTAGATACATGCAGGTTCTAAGTGCTCTTAAAGGGGCCGCATCTTAACATTAAGCCCCATGCATAATATGTGCTTCACAATATTATGTGTCATTTGCTGATATTCAATAAAACAAATTCCCCTGCTCTTTTTGCCATGGGATCTTTAACATCCACCTGAACTACCACCAGAACAGGCAGATGGGACCTCGGTTTAACATCTCATCCAAAAGTTGGCACCTCAGGAGTGCAGCACCCCCCTCATGCTGCACCAGTGTCAGTATTGGGATGACATAAGTAGGTATTAGTGAGGTTGTCTGTGGAAAAAATGGGAATGGAAAGGCGGAACTGCAAATATGTGTTTAGTTTAAATTGCATTCCATAGAACAATGGTAATAAAAACAGAAGCAAGCAAATTTTCAATGTAATAATCTTTACTAAGCTGTAGAGGACTGGGCTACGTTGGTTTAAACTAGATGTTCCGAGTTCTCATACACACAAAATGTGTCATACTGTAGAGGGCTATTTACTACTTAAACAAAGGGTGCACTTTGTCATATACCCTACAATAATTGTAAAACCTTCTTGGCTATTCATACTCTGCAAGCTTTCTGACTGTTTTAAAAACACACAGCAGGCTAATACTGTATGTAGAAACAACTTACAACAATGAAAACAATAACAGCAACAACAGAAAAGTTTAGTGTTTCCTTGAAGTTACAAAAAATTAAAAAGGTACATGATACTGAAATATTTTTTTTCACTCATTTATAAAAGTTTAGTCTGAACTGTGAGGAAAATGTTGATTTTCTTGGTGACTTTAGACATTCTCACATTGTCTGTAAAACTGTAGAAAGCCATCACAATTGAAACCGCTATAAATGTTAGGTGAGCAGTATGGGCTGGTGGATACATGGAGAAAGTTAGGACATGCAGGCACTGTTCACGAAAGGACCGCCGCTATGCACAAAAGTGGCATAAATGCAGGTGTGCAGCTGTGAGATGCACAACACACATGAAACACACGGCAAGCATGAACAAGCTGGGAACACCCCCAGGAGGATGGGGTGGGGTATGCCGAGGCATGCAGCAATGCGCAAGGGTGGGACTGGGAAAATGCTAGATGCCCAGAATGCTGCTTGACCCCACCATATGTGGGGATGCAGAAGTGCTACACTACACTGCTACATGGACAGATGGTGAAACATGTTAGCAGAGGACATGAGAGCGGACAACAGGAGCAAGGACCGTGAACTGTTGGAGACCACAGCACAGGCACGTGGGGCTGGGGGATGTGGCATGGGTAGTGGAGGTGGCAAGAGTCTGTGGTCCCCCAACTTTATGGGGGCGCAGATCACCATTCTGGTGATGGAGGTCCAGCAGCACTATGATGTGCTGTTTGGCCATTGGGCACTCAGCACTCCACCTGAGACAAAGTTCAGAATATGGCTGGACATGCAGGCAGCCATAAATGCTGCCGGACCAGAGCCATGCACATTGGCCGCCATAAAGCACACGTGGTGTGACCTCTGGTCCTAGGTCAAGAAGAAGGTGAGCTGGGCACGCCAGTAGCAGGGCACCACTGGGGGAAGACCACCACCGCCAGACCCCCTTACACCCATTGAGCAGATGGCGGTGTACATGATAAGTTATATCGACATGGATGAGGAGCCCGACAGCCTTGACAGCATGCCAGGTGAGCGTAGTGAGCACATGCATGGGGCAACCACACCACACAGTACCACTGACATGGACCTCAACCACCTGTCACCCTCCCTACCCACAGGGCATGATGAAGATAGTGCTAGTGAGGGACCTACTGGGATCAGTGGTGGGGTTTCACAGTGGTTAGGCGCTGCAGGTACTGTATGTAGTGGCACGGACACGGGGAGGTACACAGTACAGGACAGAGAAGTATGGCCACTAAACGATGTCCTCCCAGGTACACTGCAAAGCTCTGATGGCACACAGGAGGGGGACACACAGCTGACCACACCATCAGAGGACCAGCAGAGGCATGACAATGGCAGGACAGTGGAACAGCCACAGGAGGAGAGTGGAAACAGAGCCACGGCCATGGACACACATGCTGGTAAGGATGCTGGGATGCCAATGGACCAGGATGCAGTGGACCACATGGCATATGGAATGGACAAGAGCACAGAGGAGGATACTCTGTGACCGGATGACAGCTGCATGGCAACTGTGGAGACATCGACACCCACCACACCACTGGACACCTAGGAGTGGGACACATGTGCCTCAGAGGGCCCCCCTCCTGCACGGCGACGCAGGCAGGGTGGCAGTGGCTCAGCACTGGTGAGCTATTACCCTGACCTCTGCTGACTGGAGCATGACCAGCTGCAGGCCACCCAAGACTGCATGGAGGCAAAGCACCACATGATGGAAGTCATGGTGGCATCCATGTATGCACAGGAGATGCTGGCCAAGAGCATTGCTGCCAGTGTGAGGGCACAGGAAGGCATGGCCGAGGCCACTGCCACAAGTGCCTGTGCCCAGGACAGATTTGCAGAGGAGGTGGCTGCAGGTGCCCACTTGCAGGGGTGGACAGCAGAGGCACTTCTTGCTCTAGCCACACACCTGGCCACACAGCAGGCACAGCCACCAGCCACAGCTGTGCCACTGGCACCAAGTGATGCCACACAACTGTCAACCTATGCACAGGTGGTGCTGTGTGACAGTGCCCCCCAGCATGCTGTGCCAGCCCAGGCAGCCCCACTGGCTGCAACAGGTGCAGGCATCATGACCCGATGGTCACGCTGCATACAGGTGGCACAGCATGCCATGCAGCCAACTCCCATGCAACTGAGACACAGGGGAACAGGTCGAGGGTGTGGCCACACTGGGCAGCCACAGACACCGGCCACACAGTGACGAGGTGGATCCCACAGCAACAACTGAGTCTGGCATGCACACTCACCCCCCACACACCCCACACACGCTCCACACAGACACACCCACAGCTACCACCAAGGCACACCACACTGGTGCACCGCAAAACCCCATGGACCAGCACCACATGGGTGGTGTGACAGGGAGCATGCATACAGGACACTGACACACCACAAAGGGCACCCCATCCCACACAGGCATGCCACATACTGTGACATGCATGGACTGCAGTGGCTGGGCAAAATGACGGCATGGCACATGTGTGCATCAGCTGGCTGTGCACCCGACCTCTGCTTGTGGCATGCAGTTGGTGGCATGGTCATGTGTCGCACAGGATGGCTCAGACCTGTGGTGTCTTCACCAGCAGACATAACCGCTCACCTGCCGAATGTGCCATGCAATGCAGCACGGCCCATGCTGCCATGTGTCTCATGGCATGCTGTCCCCTTGGAGGCACCCTACTGCCATCACCAGGCAGTGCTGTTCCATGGGGTGGCTGTGGTGGTTCCTTGCTGAGCTCCTCAGGTTGTGCATCCCAGGGCTGTGGCACTCTGCATCGGATGCATATGTTGTGCAGCATAGCACAGGCGGTGAACACTCTGCATGCCATCCCTGGCGCAAGCATCATCGTGCCACCTGTGTTGTCCAGGAAATGGAAACACATCTTCATAAGGCTGATGGTGCATTCCACAGTGCCGCATGCCTGCACACGTGCAGCATTGAACACCTCCTCTGCAGGGTGCTGAGGTGTAAGGTATGGTGTCCGGAGCATCTTCCGCAGTGGGCATCCGCTATCACTTGTGGAAAGGGATGGTACACAGATGTTAGGTACACAGTAATGCACATTCCGCAATTGGTACTGCAGGCAATGACTGATACTCACCCAACAACCAACCATATCCACCCTCCTGCCAGTCTAGATGGTACCACAGTGCGCTGTTGTCATAGATTTAGGAATTGTGGCATGAACCCAGGTACTGTCCTAGGACGTTCGTGACGATGCCCGATGTGTTGCATACCACCTGGCAGTTAATGCTGTGGTACCCCTTACAGTTCCGATAGGCCTCTCATTCATGGTCAGTGTGTTGCTCCATGTGCAACTCTTGATGATATAAACAATATGAATCATACCACTAATGAAGAACATGGGGCAATAATAATAATAACATCACCAGGACTGGCTCTAAATGTCCTCCTCAACCCCCCAAAAAAACATGTTAGCAATGAAATGATATTAGAGTTTTAGAAAAAAATTACTGGAGCTACTCGTAGAGGTACTGATCATTTTGCTACATGTGCCAGGATACTTCCAGCTGCTGAAGCAGCACACAAGGAGGCATCTTCCTCAAATATAAGCTCAGATGCTGAGGCAGTGAATGCTGGTAGAGATGATGATGATAGTGGGGACTGGCAATGGGATAGCACAGGCTATGTTCCACATGATGATGATGACAGCACTTCTAGTTCTTCTGACTCTTGTGGCGATGAGGTCTGTAGTTTCAATGAGGGGGGTAGGAGAGGATGCCACTGTAAGGCTTGAGAGGCAAGTGCAGAAAAAAAATCACATGCTGACTAAGAATAAGATGAAGAGCTTGAATGAGAACAATTCATCTCAACAAGCAAATGGCAGTGTAAGGGTTTCCTCCAGGTGTTGACTGTACAAGAAATAGTGCTAGGCACCATGGCACGAAGCAATAAAGGTAAATATTTAGCGTGGAATTTATTTTATATTGACCCTGCAGACAGCTCTTGAACTGTATGCAGTCTGTGCAAAAGGAGCATCAGTCATGGTGGCAAAGTAGTGAATTTTGTAACATCTGTAATGATACGACATGCAAAGGCAAAACACTCAATTGAATGGGGCAGGGCAAAGGGCAGTGTGGTTGGTATGGACGTTAGTGGAGGTGGTGGTGGCGGTGTCTATAGTGATAATGAACTGGAAGCAGAAACTGACACTGAATCACTTGATGTGTAGATTGTTTTCTTCTGACATTGTCAAGTACTGCAAAATCACGAAGTAGTACTCCACATGAAAAAGGCATAAAGATACATTCCTATCCCCATAAAATAAAAATAATCTCATGATTCTTGTCAACTAACATTAAAAGAAAGTGTTGCGAGGACAGCAAAATGTACCTGCAAGCATCCGACATGCCAGCTGTTAAATATAGCCATTGCAGAGCTGTTGGCCCGATTGTCAACTCCCTTTTGCTTTTGTTGCCCAAAAAGGTTTCCTCAAGTTCATGTACCAGATTGAACCACAGTACACCATTCCCTGCTCAAACAAGTTTATTGAAAAAGGATGTTCCACAGTTGTATGACTTGGTGTGTACTGCAGTCATTAATTAAGCAGTTGAAACTCTTTGATATGAAACAGGTTCACATAACTATATATGTGGACCAGCAACCAAACAATTGACTACATGTCTGTTACAGCTCATTGGGCAAGTCTTCAGTCAGAAAGTAATAATCCCCACTCTACTGTAAGCAGCAGGAAGCAGGCTGTATTATGTGTCACCACTTTTGAGGAAAACCACACTGCTGTGAATATTTTGCAGGAGCTGGAACAACCATTCCAGAAATGACTTACTCCATATTCTTTATCTCCAGGGTTCGTAGTGTCAGATAATGGTGTCAACATAGTCAAAGCTGTTAGAGTTATTTTTATAATCAGGACCATCTTGTAAACAGGTCTCAGGACCTAATAATGTGAATTTGTGAACTTATCCTGTTTACAAATAAAGAATTTTACTACTACTACTACTACTAGAGATGGCTTGGCAACTACCAACACATACCTTGTTTTGTACATTGCTTAAATCTTCTCATACATAGTTTCCTAAACTGAAACACAAATGTTGAGAACCTGCTAGCTCTTGCTAGGAAAATATGTGGGCATTTCAGCCACTCTGTGAAAGCACATAAAATCCTAAAGGGAAGGGGCTGCAGAGGTAAAACAACTTACCACTGCATACATTAAAGCAGGAAGTTCCAACCCACTGGAATTCAACATCTTACATGTTGGAAAGGCTTCTTGAACAGAAAAAAGCTGTATATGGCTAAACACCATGCAGAATCAAATAGGTAAAGTAAACATCATGTTCAGTTTCAGCAGCTGGACTCTACTTGAATCTTTGGTTACCTTGTTGAAGCCATTTGAGGCTGCAACATGTGATTTCAGTGCGGACAGTGCAACTCTGAGTCAAATTCTTCCTCAAATAAGATTTCTTCATATTTTCCTTGAAGACATAAAGAAAGACTTTCTGTCAAAAGAAGTCACTTGAGTGACTTGTGTCTCAGACTATCGACTTATCAGAGAATAAATGCCATGTTTAAGAATGGCACCTATGTGTTGGCTATGTTGCTAGATCCCTGCTTTAAGGAGAACATTGAAGCCATCCTTCTTGCAGGGGAAGACACTGAGTTTTGGAGAGGTTGTCTGCTAACCAAATATGACATTGACCCACCAACACCACTAACTGATGTACGGGAGTCAAATTCTGCTGAACCATCAGAGTGTGCCTCTGGTGCACACAATTACACATCTATAAATTCTTCACAATCACCAGTGTTATCAGTGAGAAAAATGACACCTACAGCTACTTATCGGGCATCCTATGTTCAGGGCCAGAAAGATGAATCACTTCTGATTCGCCTTCAACAATATTTACTAGTATCCTGTAAAGAAAGTGAAGCAGGTTCATGTGCCAGACTGGTAACTGTCTCACACAGCACAATGATCCTGAAATATTTTGCAGATAATACTGTGATTGGTCTCAAGGAAGATCCATTACTCTGTTGGAAACAAGCAATAATGTACCTAAGTTGTCCACCTTCGAGGATATATTCAGAATGCATATTTAGTGCAGCTGGAGGAATAGTCACTGACCAAAGAACACTGCTAAGTCCTGTACAAGCGGAACGGCTTACATGTCTCAAAATGAATGCTGGCAATTCCCCAATTGTCCCAAACACTGAGTTATGTGATTCTGACCCAGAACATGAACAACATCCTGCAAACAATGGTACTGGATATGATGACTAGATTGTGTACAAAATGAATAGAACCATCACCACTGCCACCATGCCAGTCACATGTATTACACTATTCTGTAGCTGCACAGGGGAAGGAGCTGGATGTCATTGTCCACCTAGGAACAAATGACCTGGCTAAGAAAGGGATCAGAGCAGTGCAGGAAGAGTTTGTGGAATTGGGGAAGGGTCTTAGACAAGTAGCATGCATGGTAACCTTCTCGGAGGTGCTGCCTGTCTATGGTGTATGAGAGGCTAGGGTGCTCCACACCATGGGATTCAATCAGTGGTTGAAAAACTGGTGCAGAGCTCAGGGATTTGGCTTCACTGGGGACTGGGGGGGTCCAACTGGAGTGATGCAAGCCTACACTGGCATGGTGGGCTGCATCTGTCCAGGAGGGAAACCAGGATCCTAGGTGATAGGTTTAAATGCTTCATTGGCAAGTATTTAAACTAGCCAAGGGGGGGAGGCACTGGAAAGGAGCAGGGAAATCCTACTCCCCAAAAAAGTCACGGTAGTAAGTACAGTAAACACCAACATAGAGATGTCAATAGGGAGAAGGGCAGGGATAAATGGAGAAAGTGACAAAGGCAAGAAGGACAGGGATGGAGCAAAAAGGAGTAAGGCCATCAGGAAATGGAGGATAATGAGTACCAATGCCTGCAGCCTGGGCAACAAGCTCCCTGAACTGGTGGCCTTGATGGAAGAGGGGATGCCTGGATATTGGAGCAGTCACAGAAACATGGTACAGAGAGAACCATGACTGCGATGTTAACATACCAGGGTACATAACCTACAGGACAGACAGGGAGGGGAGAAGAGGGGGAGGAGTAGCTCTCTATGTAAAACAAGGGATAAAAGCAACTAAACAAAAGAGTAAACAGGGAGGAGAGGAGGCATTGTGGGTCACCTTGGAGACTGGAAGTGGCACCACAATCCGCACAGGAGTTGTATACAGACCCCCATGTCAGGGGAAGGGAATGGACAAGGATATGATAGAAGGCATTCTTAGCATGGCAGAGAAAGGGGAGATGCTGTTGATGGGAGACCTGAATATGCCAGATGTTAACTGGAGCACACTTGCTGCAGCCACATCCAAGAGCAGGGCCATTCTTGATGCCCTACAGGTGGCATGCCTCAGACAGCTAGTTTGGGAACCCACTCATGAGGAAGCAATCTTAGACCTCGTACTCTCAAATTGGGACAGTGAGAGGATCTCAGATTTAGAAGTGGGTTGCCATCTGGGAACAAGTGACCATCAAACAGTGTGGTTCATGTTAAACTTAGCTACAGAGTCAAGCCATACAAAAGTGAGGGTACTGGACTTCAGGAGGGCTGACTTTGGCAAGATGTGAGAGTGCCTCAGAAAAGCACTAGCAAACAGGTTAGAAGGAGGGGTGGAGCAACAATGGAGAATCATCAAAACTGCCATCACAGAGGCAACAAGCCTTTGTGTGAAGAAAATAAACATATCAAAATGAAAGGAAAAAGCCACTATGGTTCTCAAAAGAGGTGGCAGGAAAAGCCAGGGAGCAAAAGATAGCATTCAGAAAGTATAAGGAAATACAGAAGGAGCAGGACAGACAGCTGTACCAGTTAAGGCAGAAGGAAGCAGGGAGGGAAGTCAGAATAGCAAAGGCCCAAACTGAGGAAAGGATAGCCAACTCGGTTAAGAAGAGGGATAAAACCTTTTATAGGCACATCAGGAAGCATAGAAAGACAAAGGGAGGGATACTGAGGCTGAATAGAATGAACAGTGGGTGGGCAGAGGGGATAGTGAAAAAGCAGGGATAATGAACAAATATTTCTACTCAGTATTCACAAAAGAGGAGGGGGAGGTGCCTAATCCAATTAACAGAAGCACTCTGGATGGGGGGGGTCAATCTCAGTACTTTCACAGAAGAAAGGGTGCTGAAAGAACTCGTAAAACTAAAGGAGGACAAAGCAATGGGGCCTGATGGAATTTACCCCAGAATTCTAAAAGAATTAAGGGGAGAACTAGTGACACCTCTGACTACCCTTTTTAACAAATCATGGGAGGATGGTGTGGTACCTGAGGACTGGAGGAAGGTGTATGTGATTCCCCTTTACAAATGTGGGACCAAGACAGAGGCAGGAAACTACAGACCTGTCAGTTTGACCTCTGTGGAAGGGAAAGTGATGGAATCACTTCTGAAGGAAAGAATTGTTGAGTACCTAGAATCTAGTGGGGCACAGGACCCAAGGCAGCATGGGTTCACAGCAGGAAGGTCATGTCAGATGAATCTAATTGATTTCTTTGACTGGGTGACCAAAGTAGTAGACCAGGGAGGGGCTGTGGACATGGCCTACCTAGATTTTAGCAAGGCAATTGACACAGTCCCACACAAAAGATTAATAATCAAATTAACCAGCCTGGGAGTGGGTACCAGGGTGGTAGCCTGGGTAAAACATTGGCTGGACAACAGGACACAGAAGGTAATTGTAAATGGAGTCCACTCTGAAGAAAGAGGGGTTATTAGTGGGGCACCGCAGGGTTCAGTACTGGGTCCAGTCCATTTTAATGTCTTTATAAGTGACATTGCAGAGAGACTGGAAGGAAAAGTATGCCTCTTTGCAGTTGACACAAAGATCTGCAACATGGTTGATACACAAGGAGGCATGGAAAGGATGAGAAGGGACTTGGCAAGGTTGGAGCTATGGTCAGAAGTATGGCAGCTAGGATTCAATGCAAAGAAGTGCAAAATAATGCACCTGGGAAACAAAAACCCAGGTGAAGATTACACAATGGGTTGGGAGGTAGTAACAAAAGCAAAAAAGGAATGGGACCTTGGGGTAATCATATCAGATGACCTTAAGGTTAGCAAGCAATGTGAGAAGGCAGTAGGGAGAGCTGGGGGTATACTGGGATGCATAGGGAGAGGCTTCACTAGCTGAAAACAAGAAGTTGTTATCCCTCTGTACAGACAGTTGGTGAGACCCCATCTGGAGTACTGCGTCCAGTTCTGGAGACCCCATCTCCACAAGGACATAGACAGGATAGAGGCAGTCCAGAGGAGGGCAACTAGAATGGAGCAGGGTCTGCAAGAGAAGCCATATGAGGAGAGACTAAAAGAGCTTAATACGTATACCCTTGAGGAAAGGAGGGAGAGGGGGGGACATGATAGAAATGTTTAAGTACCTCAGTGGAATCAACAAAATCCAAGAGGGTAGCATCTTTCAGAAAAAGAGAAATGCAAGAACAAGGGGACACAATTTAAAGATGAGGGAGCCGTTCAGGGGCAATGTGAGGAAGTATTTTTTTACAGAGAAGGTAGTGGATGCATGGAACAGCCTTCCTGCGGAGGTTGTGGGGTCTAAAACTGTGGGAGAATTCAAGAATACATGGGACAGACATGAGGCAATTCTTGTGGGGGTAGGAAGAAATAGGCTGTTGGTTAACTAGTATCTGCGGCTTATCATGTAGGTATGGAAATGGCCAGACTAAGTGGGCCAAGCGGTCCTTATCTGCCGTCAAAGTCTATGTTTCTATGTTACTCTTAGTTTTCTTTTGCCAATCATCTGCTTTATATTATGTAATTTTGATGCCCACCATAAGTCTACGTTTTGGAAAGAGCAGCAGCCTCACTCAGAGCAGCTGCACCTTTTATACCTATTTCATCAATGCCCGCCATGGGTATAATTTTTGGAAAAAGCAGCAGGCCCAATCAGAGCAGCTGTGCCTCTAGTGCCTACCTCAATAATGCCTGCCATGGGTATAATTTTTGGAAACAGCAGCAGGCTCACTCACAGCAGCTGTGCTTCTTGTATCTGCCTCTGCAATGTCTGCCATGGGTATTATTTTTGGAAACAGCAGCGGGCTCGCTTACAGCAGCTGCACCTCCCATACCTGTCTCAGCAATGCCTGCCATGGGTATACTTTTTGGAAACAACAGCAGGCTCAATCAGAGCAGCTGTTCCTCTTGTGCCTACCTCAGCAAATATCAGCCATGGGTATAATTTTTGGAAACAGCAGCAGACTCACTCACAGCAGCCGTGCCTCTTGTACCTGCCCGAGTAATTCCTGCCATGGGTATACTTTTTTTTGAAACAGCAGCAGGCTTGCTAAGAGCAGCTGTGCCTCTTGTTCCTGCCTGAGCAATGCCCGCCATGGGTATAATTTTTGAAAACAGTAGCAGGCTTGCTAAGAGCAGCTGCCCCTCTCATACTTTCCTCAGAAATGCCCACCATGGGTATAATGGCTCAGGGCACCTAACAAACAGTGTACTAGTCAAAAACAGTCTTTCACATGATTTTGTATATGGTCAGGGTCGGGTAATAGGGTAGTAGAATGAATCAGGTAATAACTACCTGACCCTAACCAACTACAAATTTTTCATCCAGGTATTTTTTAGGATAATTTTGGGTAGTTTAGAGGTATCAGCAGGTAGTCTTGAGGGTTGAGTATTTTAGTACCCACCCATGCCTAGTAGTAGCACACACCTTGGGTGTGTAAATAAATCTCTCAACACAATGTCCCCATCCACTAATCCAATATGTAACATGGATTTCTGCTTTAGACAGAAACTCACACTGATAGAAACATAGAAATATAAGATACAAACATAAACACTGCCAAGAGATAAAGACCAAGGGTCCATCCAGTCTGCCCATAAGGAGTTTTCTACCTATCACCCTGACTTACCATTAGAATGGGGTTTTAGCCATACTGCCTCTGTCTGAACCCTCTAACTCACCCTCCCACCTTCCTAGCTCCTCCTTCTCCTCTTGGTATTATCAGCCCCTATACCTGTCCCAGCCATACTTGAATCCATTAATAGTCCCTGCCCCCACCACTTCATCAGGCAATCTACCCCATGACTGTACAGCATTCTCAGTGAACTAGAACTTCCTCACATCCCTCCTGAAGTTTCCACCTACCATCCTTGTTTTATATCCTCTTGTGAGTGCATGTCTGTTTCTATTGAACAGGTCCACATTGTTTACTCCTCTCAGAAATATGTACATCTCTGTCATGTCACCACTCTCCCATCTGTTCTTCAGCAAGTACATGTCAAGGACCTTCAGTCACTTTTCTTAGGATCTTATTCACTGGTGCTGGATCATCGTTTTGACCCTGGGTTGCACAGTTTCTAACCTATCTCCTTCCTTTCTCAGATATGGTCTTCCGAACTAGCCACAGTACTCCAGGTGTGGTCACACTAGGGGCTTATACAGGGACAACATCACCTCCATTCCCTAAACCTTCAAATGACATGTGCATATGTGGTTTTGGGTTGATATCAGAGGGACCCCAGTGAATTCTATAAAACAATGAATGGGGACTGTGTTAAAGCAGCAGTGCTTCAACAAAAACTTAAATAATTGAGACGGCAGTTAGGGCAAACCAAAACATTAAGATAAGTATCTGATTTTTTTTGTTCTATTTCATTCCTGTAGCAAGATAGAGGGTTTTAAAATTCTTAAACATTATTGGCCCTTTGCCAGGTCCACCATCATGGATGTAAGCAGATCATACTAAAGATCATACTAAGGAATTGAACGGAACTGAAAGGCAATAAGCCCATAGTAGTTCCCGTATTACATATAGTAGGTCATGTTTCTGTTAGCCAATAAAACATCATCCATTTTACTTTTAAACAAATCTTTGTTGGTACTGACAATAATTATTTTCAGTAATTTGTTCCATGGTTTTATAATCCTGTTTGAAAAGATATTGGCTTTTTTGGTTGTTTTAACTCTAGACCTTAATAACTGAAGTGGGTGTTCTGTTGTGTTAAACATAACCTGCTTAAAGTCTAGTCCACACTCTGTTGTGAGTGGCTGATCATTAATGGTATCCCATGCAAATAATAGATCACCTCTTAATCTATGCAGCGCTAAAGACATTGAATTATATTTTACAAGTCTTGCTTCATATGGCAGAGTTTTATCTGGGAAAATAGATTTTGTGACTTTTCTCTGAAATTTTTCCAATCTATCAATGTATTTCCGATGGTAGGGACACCATAACTGTGAGCCAACATCAAAGTGAGGTCTTATATATGCTTGATATAGTGGCAGTAGAATATTTGGGTCTTTAGATTTTATATTATGTTTTATAGACCACCACATTTTATTAACTGTACTAAGGATGTTTGAAATATGCAAATTAAAGTTTAGATCGGAGTCAACTGCAATGCCTAGATCTTTAAACAATGCCAATAGTCTGTGTAACAAGCTCTCTGAACTTGTGGCCTTGATGGAAGAGGATGCCTGGATATCGTAGCAGTCACAGAAACATGGTACACAGAGAACCATGACTGGGATGTTAACATACCAGGGTACACAACATACAGGAGAGATGGGGAGGGTAGAAGAGGGGGAGGAGTAACTCTCTATGTAAGGGAAGGGATAAAAGCAATGGAACAAAAGAGTAAATAGGGAGAAGAGAAGGAACTGGGGGTCACCTTAGAGACTGGAAATGGCACCACAATCCACACAGAAGTTGTATACAGACCCCCACGTTAGGGAGAGGGAATGGACAAGGAAATGCTAGAAGGCATCCTTAGAATGACAGAGAAAGGGGAGATACTATTGATGGGGGACCTGAATATGCCAGATGTTAACTGGAGCACCTTTGCTGCAGCCATATCCAAGAGCAGGGCCATTCTCGATGCCCTACAGGTGGCATGCCTCAGACAGCTAGCTTTGGAATCCACTCATTGGACCTCCTACTCCCAATAGGAACAGTGAGAGGATCTCAGATTTAGAAGTGGGTAGCCATCCGGGAACAAGTGACCATCAAACAGTGTGGTTCACGATAACCTCAGCTACAGAGTCAAGCATCACAAAAGTGAGGGTACTGGACTCAGGAGGGCTGACTTTGGCAAGATGGAAGAGTGCCTTAGAAAAGCACTCAGCAAACAGGCTAGAAGGATGAGTGGAGCAACAATAGGGAAACATCAAAACTGCCATCACAGAGGCAACAAGCCTTTGTGTGAAGCAAATAAACAAATCAAAATGAAAAGAAAAAGCCACTCTGGTTCTCAAAAGATGTGGAGGGGAAGGTTAGGGAGAAAAAGATAGCATTTAGGAAGTATAAGGAAACACAGAAGCAGCAGGACAGAGAACTGTACCAGTTAAGGCAGAAGGAAGCAGGGAGGGAAGTCATACTAGCAAAGGCCCAAACTGAGGAAAAGATAGCCAACTTGGTTAAGAAGAGGGATAAAACCTTTTATAGGTACATCAGGGAGTACAGAAAGTGAAAAAAAGTAGGGAGTAAGGAGATCTTTCAGATACTGAAGTCCCTGTTCATGTAGGGCTTTATAGGTCAATAACCCGACCTTGAAGGTGATTCGCCATTGTACCAGCAGCCAGTGCAACCTGCGCAGAACAGGTGTAATATGACTATGTCTAGATGTTGCAGTCAAAAGCCTGGCTGCTGCGTTCTGCACTAGCTGCCGGTGACGAATATCAACCCCCGGTAGCACCAGGTAAAGGGAACTGCAGTAGTCAAAGTCAGTGGTCACAAAAGTGTGGACCAGAGTAGGAAGGTCAGCCGGAGGGACCAGGTGTTTCACCTGGGTGATATTCCTCAAATGGAAAAAAGAGGACTGTGTGACTTCAGAGTCAAATTGCTGTCAACAATAATGCCAAGGTTACGCACCTGGCCTGAGGTCAAGAGCTGGGCACCATCAAGCCAAAGGCCTGATGGTACTTCAGCCCTATGACCGGCCTCAAGGTGACCCAGGTCCACAACCAGCAACTCAGTCTTATCCGGGTTTAACCTTAGCCAACTGGTGCTCATCCAGTCATTAATTTTGGCTAGACAGCTGTTAAGCAGAGGATTGCATCATCCTGACTGGGAGTAAAGGACAAATACAGCTGGGTATCATCTGCGTAGCAGTGAAAACCCAGACTGTAACACCTAATGATATCTCCTAATGGTAGCATATAGACTGCAAACAACATGGGCACCAAGATGGAGCCCTGCGGTACCCCACAGGACAGAGAGATGGTATCAAAGGAATAAATCCCCATAGTAATCCTCTGAGTCCACCGCATGAGGAAAGATTGAAACCAATGTAGAACTGTACCAGACAGTCCACAAAGAAAGTGCAGGCACTCCAACAGCACACCATGGTCCACAGTATCAAATGCTGCAGAGAGATCAAGAAGGACTAGAATAGCACAAGCCTTTCGATCTCTCACAATTAGGAGATCATTTAAAACCCAGACAAGGTCAGTCTCAGTGTTATGTCTTTTCCTAAACCCCGACTGGAGAGCTTCCAGGGCTCCCATATCTACAGGGATTTCTGTATTTTACAGGGATTTGGAGGCATCTACAGGAAAACTCTTCCCATAGACTTGCATTGGTTATACAAGAAAACAGGGCAATTCAGCTTCCATAGGAAATAATGTAATCTACAGGAAAACACAGGAATATCACCCTGGAGTTACAGGGAAAATGCCAAAACAATATGGGAGCACTGAGCTTCATAGATGTCGTGATTCATAAGATGGTCATTCAACTGTATCACAACCACCTTTTCAATAACCTTACCCACAAAGGGCAGGTTAGAGATAGGTCTGTAGTTAGCTGAGACATCTGGATTCAGTGAAGGTTTTTTAAGGAGAGGTCGAACAACTGCCTTCTTTAAGGGGGTGGGGAAAACCCCTTGCTCCAAAGATTTCTAGACAATTTCAGCAAGGATCGAGCAGATAACATCTACACAACTTAGTAACAGTGGTGTAGGGCCCGGATCCAAACTACAGCTGGTTGGTCGTACAGTCTGGATAATCATCACAACATCCATGAATGCCGGCCTACTAATGTCGGACTAGGAGACACAAGGGATTGCTTCCTCTCGCTGACCACCACAACTCTCTAAAGAGAGAGCAGGACGGATGCCCGATCTGATGCTGGCAATCTTATCTGTGAAGAAGTGAGCAAACCCATCACATTTCATCTGAGAAAAATCTCTTTCAGACTGCAGATAGAGTGGATTGCACAATCTGTCGACAGTCTGAAAGAGTTTGGCTGGTCAATTCCACACAGCAGCAATCTCCCTGGATTAGAATTCTGCCTTCTTATGGGTGATTGCTGATTGATAGACTCTAAAATGGTCCATCAATCTAAGTCTGTCAGCATCCAGGCTGGACTTTCACCAAGCTCTCTCTAGCCTTCATCTTACTCTCCTCAGCTCCTTCAAAGAACCATCAAACCATGAAGATCTTGGGCACTGAGTGAGTAGACGAACACGAACAGGTGCAATTTGATCCAGGGCATCACCCACAGCCTTATTATAGGCAAGTAAGAGATCCCCTGGATCCAGGCACTCACTCAAAATACCTGATAGGTCCAAAACCACCAAAAGGCCTTCTAGGGTAACTCCCCTTAAAGGGCGATATTGTACCATCTCCATAGGGGCAGGCCTATTTAGAGGTACCCCGAAGCTAAATCTTATGGTATGATGGTCTGTCCACACATTTGGTTCCTCCCCAAATGTGCGGCCTCCAACTCCAGTAGGGACACTAGGTCCAATGAGTGACCCCCTACATGGCTAGCAGAGGTAACCACCTGTGTAAGGTCCAACATTGTCATAAGTTGGAGGAGATTTTTCCCAAAAGATGAGAGTTAATTGTCGACCCAAGCACTGAAGTTGCCCAGTATTAACCACCTGGGCGACTCCAGCGCTACGTTGACGATGAAGTCTGCAAACTCCTTCAGGAATTCTCCACCATCACCGAGTGGTCGGTGGATGAAGAGAATCCTGAACCCTGTACCTGCTCCCAGGATACACTCAAAGGATCTAGTGACACCCACTGGTACATCTACAAGACCCAGCTCCATTCTGAAAAAGATGGCTAAACCCCTGCCCCTATGATCCAACCTTGGGCCGTGTATCACTGAGAACCTGGATGGAGCAGCAGAAGCTGAAATAGGGCCTACATTCTCATCCAACCAGGTCTCGGTGATGCATGCTAGATCAGATGTTACAACAAGATCCGCTATAATAGCGGTCTCGTTTTTAATTGACCTGGCATTACGTAACACAGCCCGGGTTGGATGAGTTTTCGAGGAGGAGCATAGTACAGGCCTACCATTTGCAGAGCCCTTGGGTATGGGAATCACGCAGGGAAAACCCCTCTTCTGAACCCATTTCACCCCAGGGCATCTCCTAGTCCCCACTACCTCGATCGATCGACCCCTTTCCATTCTCCCACTTTGCCCGGACCATACACCCCTCAAACACCTTCTCACTATCCCCAATGAACAACATTTGTTGTAAACTTCAGGCTCCAAAGGGGAACAATGAAAAGGACGGAGGTCAAGAAGCTAAGTGGGAGAATAGCTCCTGACCATCTTAATGCCTTCCCAGCACATTTCAATAAACAATAATTTATCTTAGAATACCCAAATAAGCAACTCAGCAATCTCAATATACAAATTTAACTCAATAAATTATTATGAAACACAAGTCATGTTCCATAAAATCCTGAAATGGCGGTAATGCTCAAATTTAAATGTTGAAAGTCTTAAAAAGGAATAACGCCTTTCACTTCACCAATCCAATAATTAAATTCAGATTTTACTCTCACTAAAATCTATAGAATCTAATAGACAACGCAATTTGTTAAGCTTATAACCCATTCAGTCATTAATAACAAAATACAGTGAGGGGTTTGTAGGGAAAAATAGCTGCCAAACTAATGGGAAAACTCTTACCCCCACCAGGAACAGGACTACAGCCCCCAGAAAGGGACCACTCACCAGTGGACTCCACTAGCAGGCCTGGGAGGCACTGTTTCTCTGTGCCCACCCTTCGATAGGCTGGGACCAATACCACCCGTCCTAAACTCAGCAAGGACAGCAAACATACAACAAACACCCCCAGCAGCTCACCCTGCAATAAACCCCACAATTTCTTTAAAATGCTCTGATTCATATCAGTCGGGCAACTTATAGATAAATTCAGTTCAACAAGTTAACAGTTTGAACACTAGTCCCACTCAGATCTTCATTCCAACATAAATCCAGTCGGAATTCATATACTACTCACAGACCAAAAAAGCCTTTGTAAGTCCAATTAAAGCCAGCAGCTCCAACAATATGGTCAGGAATAATCCAATCCAACTCGACTCAATTCTTCAAATCTTAGTCAAGAAACAAATAATTTCAGCAGTTCGATAGTAAAACCGATAATGAACCAACGCACTTTATATGCAGTCACAGTCACAACATCACAACTCCATAATGCTCCAATTTTCTTTCCCTAAACCAAGAGGTTTAGCTTGTTCACAGCTTGTCCAGAGCTCCTACACAATCCATTGAGCAGCATGACCAAAAATACTACCGAACCGAACGTCTGCTCCAGCTTCGGTTCTGGCAGTTGCTCCATTCAAATCAAGAGCCCAAATCGCACACAACAGCACGTATCCTCTCTATCAAGCCAAATGAGCCAAAATAGTCCCAACAGTCATTTAGGAATACTCTGCAGTGGGCTACAGCAGGCATCAGCAAGGGCCATTTAAAAATGCACTACAGTAATTTAGGAATATGTTGAAATGGGCTACAGCAGGTGTCAGCAAGGGCTGCTTTAGAAATGCACTGCTGCGGGCTACAACAGGCATTAGGAAGAGGTCAAACAAAACAACACCAGTTAAACTAAACTAAGTAAACTAAATAAAAACAATTTAAAATGTACTAAAATAAGTAAAACAGTAAAGCTTATGGCTTATGACAAGAGCTTGTGATAAGAGCTCACAGACAAAAGTCAAAGACAAAAGGAGGGATAGTGAGGCTGAATAGAATGGATGGTGAGTGGGCAGAGAGGGACAGTGAAAAAGCAAGGATACTGAATGAATACTTCTGCTCAGTATTCACAAAAGAGGAGAAGGGGGTGCCTAATCCAATTAACAGAAGCACTCTAGATGGTGGGGTTAATCCCAGTCCTTTCACAGAAGAAAGGGTTCTGAAAGAACTCCTAAAACTGAAGGTAGAAAAAGCAATAGGGCCTGATGGAATTCACTCCAGAATTCTAAAAGAATTAAGGGGAAAACTAGTGACGCCACTGACTACCCTTTTTAACAAATCATGGGAGGATGGTGTAGTAGCCGAGGACTGGAGGAAGGCAGATGTGATTCCCCTTCACAAAACTGGGAGCAATACAGAGGCAGGAAACTACAGACCTGTCAGTTTGACCTCTGTGGTAGGGAAAGTGATGGAATCACTTCTGAAGGGAAGAGCTATTGAGTACCTAGAGGCTAGTGAGGCACAGGACCCAAGGCAGTATGGGTTCACAGTGGGAAGGTCATGTCAGATGAATCTAATTGATTTCTTTGACTGGGTGACTAAAGTAGCAGACCAGGGAGGGGCTGTGGACATGGCCTACCTAGACTTTAGCAAGGCATTTGACACAGTCCCACGCAAAAGATTAATAATCAAATTAACCAGCCTGGGAGTGGATCCCAGGGTGGTAGCCTGAGTAAAACATTGGCTGGACAACAGGACACAGAAGGTAATTGTAAATGGAGTCCACTCTGAAGAAAGAGGGGTTACTAGTGGGGTACCACAGGGTTCAGTACTGGGTCCAGTCCTTTTTAATGTCTTTATAAGTGATATTGCAGAGGGACTGGAAGGAAAAGTATGCCTCTTTGTAGATGACACAAAGATCTGCAACAGGGTTGATACACAAGGAGGCATGGAAAGGATGAGAAGGGACTTGGCAAGGTTGAAGAAAAGGTCAGAAGTATGGCAGCTTGGATTCAATGCAAAGAAGTGCAAAATAATGCACCTGGGAAACAAAAACCCAGGGGAAGATTACACAATGGGGGGTAGTAACAACAACAAAAATGGAAAGGGACCTGGGAGTAATCATATCAGATGACCTTAAGGTTAGCAAGCAATGTGAGAAGGTAGTAGGGAGAGCTGGGGGGATACTGGGATGTATAGGGAGAGGCATCACCAGCAGAAAACAGGAAGTTGTTATCCCTCTGTACAGACAGTTGGTGAGACCCCATCTGGAGTACTGCATCCAGTTCTGGAGACCCCATCTCCACAAGGACATAGACAGGATGGAATTAGTCCAGAGGAGGGCAACTAGAATGGTGCAGGGTCTGCAAGAGAAGCCATATGAGGAGAGACTAAAGGAGCTTAATATGTATACCCTTGAGGAAAGAAGGGAGGGGGGGACATGATAGAAACTTTTAAGTACCTCAGTGGAATCAACGAAGTCCAAGAGGGTAGCATCTTTCAAAAAAGAGATGTTCAAGAACAATGGGACACAATTTGAACATAGAGGGGGGATGGCTCAGGGGCAATGTGAGGAAGTTTTTATTTCCACAGAGAGGGTGGTGGATGCATGCAACAGCCTTCTTGAGGAGGTTGTGGGGTCTAAAACTGTGGGAGAATTCAAGAATGCATGGGACAGACATAAGACAATTGTTGTGGGGGGTAGGAAGAAATAGGCTGTTGGTTAACTAGGATCTGCAGCTTATCCTGTAGGTAGTGAAGCGGGCAGACTGGGTGGGCCAAGTGGTCCTTGTCTGCTGTCAAAGTCTATGTTTTTCAAGCAATTTACTTGTAAGTACATTGTTATTCAGAAAGTACGTGTTTCTAATATTCTGCATTCCAAAATGTAGTACACTACATTTGGAAATATTGAAGGCCAATCCCCCTTTATTGACCATGCCCCTAAGGAGTCAAGGTCTTTTTGAAGTAAACTGACATCTTCAGAACTACTACATGGGTTTCCTATCTTACAGTCATCTGCTTATTTGACAATGGTACAATTTAAATTATGTGATAAATCTGAAATGAAAATTATAAATATTACAGGAGCCAGGACAGAGCCTTGAGAACCCCACTGTTAACAGGGAGCCATCCAGATACATGGCCATCAATGACAACCTTTTGATGTCTCTCACTTAACCAGTTTAAAATCCAACGTATGATAAGTGGATTAATATTATGCAATAATAGTTTCTGTATTAATGACCAATGAAGTACAGAGTAGAATGCTTTCTTGAAATCTAAGAAGATTACATCACAGGGGGTTCTGTTGTTTAAGTATTGGCTTATTTTATTAGAAAAACTCACTAGATTAGTAGTACAAGAGAGGCCCCTGACAAAACCATGCTTAGTTGGGTCTAGATTTCTAAGCTCAGGAGTAATCATGTCTTTAATAATTCTTTCTAGAATTATACAAAAGATAGATGTGAGGCTAATTGGTCGGTAGTCGTTGGGAATTCCTCTATCACCCTTTTTTACAAAAGGGAGTGATATTTTCCCTTTTCCAATCTGAGGGTACTAAATCTGAATTTAGGCGATTTTCATAAATAGTTTTTTGGGGATAGGCAAATTCTCTTTCATTAGATGAATAATATCACCCGAGATAACATCTCAACCTGGGGAGGAGCTGCGCTTAACATTATCCAAATATTATTTTATGTCTTCAGTGGATAACACCACCTTATCTGTGATGTTACCAATTATGAGTGTACTATTATCTGATGTTGTATTGAATACTTTTCCAAAGTGATTGTTTAATTGAACAGCCATTTCTTTGGGGTGTGTTATAACTTTATCTTTATTTATAATTGGACCAACTTTACAATCCTGCTTCCTTAATGAATTTATATAGCTACAAAATGATTTTCTGATTCCCCTTTTTAGCTTGGGTTGCTATAAATTTTTCGGTATCAAAGTTTGCAGTCCTAATGGCAGTTTTAAAGTTCTTTTGAATCCTTCTGAACTTAGACCATGTTCTGTCACATTTATTAGATTGATATTTTTTAAATGCTTTTTTTCCCTTTCTAATTAGTTTAATCAATTTATTGGTCAGCCATTTTGGATTTAAGTGAGAATTTATTTTCCTTTTTTTGGGAATAAATTTATGAGCTGCATCTAGAATAACATTTTTAAAGGAATTCCAGGTACTATCGATATCTGGACTGTTATGCACAGTCTTCCAGTTGGTTAAATATGCATTGAGGACCAAATTATTGGTTTTATTTTAGGCAAAGACTTCAGTCCTTTATGAGATACAATCCATAATGAAAGAAGAGTAAATTTAACTCTGTAGTGATCACTGATACCCAATGGTGCTGTAAGTTTACAATCCTGAATGATTAGGGAATCACTACTTAACACAATGTCAGATATGGTGTGTCCTCTAGTTGGATAGTGTACATTTTGAAATAGATTCAGATCAGGATGCTGCTGTGCTGTTAACTATATAAACATTTGCTGGCAACACCCTGACATATCTGCATTATAAAATACAATATGCGTAGTTAGTGTGTGATCTCTGGAAAGAAGATTTTTGACAGTTGCTTGGGGCAGTCATCTTTATTGTAAAGCCATGCAAATGACAAAAGTTGTAATTAAACACAGTATTAAAAATAGCTAATTGAATTAAAAATACCAGAATGAAGAATCTAAGATTATAAGGAATACATTATTGCTAAAAAAAGGTGACTTTTTGCTGACTGACTAGTAGTGATGCTTTAAATAATTTTTTACACACCTTTGGTGTGGGGTACTTTTAGAAGAAAAAAAACAAATGTGTTTCAGGTGATAACCATTCCTCTCAACCTATAAACCTGGCAATGAAGAACGGAGACCAGACCAGTGTGTGACAAATGACCCAAATATGGATCATCAAATTTTTGTAGTGTTTAAGTAGTGCAACCATTTGCTGGAACATCACTAATGGTATTTTTAACTATCTATTTATTTTCCTTTGTGTTTTTCCAATAAAATAAACTTGTTATAGTGTTGTCTGTACTTTATTTGAGTTCTAAAATCACTAAAACACAAACATACAGACATTTCAAGATTAAGAAATGTACTTTATGTGACACAAAGTAAATAGCAAAAGTACGCAAACAGTACATCACATGACAAAGTAAAAAATACACTATGCAAACAAAGTCCAAACATTACACTCAGTCTTGCAAATGTAACCTTGGTGCCATTGTACCAAGGGCTATGACCCCTGCCTGCATCTCTGACTGCAGATTGAGGGGCCTGGGTTTCGAAATAAGAGGTACTGTGGGGTGCCTACCACCAGTAGAACTAAGATTTTGGTGCCGCCACCCACAGTAACATTTAAGCTGGCAATTTGTCAAACCAGTACAGCCCTCTGGGAAGCTATACCTACCCACAGCCCTGACTAGTGGCACAACACAGAGTTTGACAGTAAACAATATACTTTTCCTACAATCCCACATTTAAGAGCTAGCGTTAATTATATGCTTACACACGCTGCACTTACCAACAGGGTCTGGACTTCTGGAATATACTCTGTTCCCCCTGTAAGAAAACAGTTCTCTGCAGCAACACTGCTCTATCATAGTACATTTGAACAGAATCAGTAACTGGACAGAGTAAAAATATGTTCACAGTCCAACTTCACATCAAACAGCAAATTTAATTTATTAAGGGGGCTTGAACAAGGGAGTGGCATGAATTTAAGCTGATTATTGTGATATTGTAATTAAGCATTAAGCAAATCATAAATAATTAGCCATTAGTCTGTCCCTGAATCATTCAGTTTCACAGCTATTGGGTACCCACAGTGGAATTTAGGTACAGACCTGAAGCATTGCCATGGGTAGGCTGGTGTTGCAGCTGGTTGGGGCACTTGATTTGAAGAAGGGTGTTATTAAACAAATGGAAGCACTTGCCAACAGTCGACTATTTGTAATCCCAGGCTGGATGGCCTGTAAACACGGTTAGAACCCAACAAGAAATTATAAAGCAAATCAGATGACACAGAGCATTTATTTGATTGTTGCCGGAGGCTAGACTGGTTGTACTCACTGCACCCAGACAGATTGATGAATGGCTAGTGACACCATGGACCTTCTGACCTTCCAGGATTCTGGTGGGGACTGGGGCCGACACAACTCCCCTGTATTTCATGGCCTTTCCCTGTAGGTTGCCACAACCTGTGATTTGATTCTCTGCAGGGGCTGACTCCCCAAGGCTGGTCTCTCACCAGGCAGTTGTTGAAGCTGGTACCGGAACAGTCTTTTGGGCCACCAGTGGCACAGGCCCAATGCATGAAGTTCGGTTTGGTGTGCAGATTGACAAAGTCTCTTAACTAGCCACTATCAGGCTGGCTTAAGGCACGAATAGGAACAACTGGCAACAGGTCTCCTTTCTTCCCAAATGGGAAAAGAGATGAACACAACATTCAATTGCTCTAAACAGCACTGGAGTCCTTCAATTGAGAAATCCTCTCACAGTTCTTTTGGATGCCCTCTCTTCAGGCAAAATGTGTTTTGGTTCCAAAGTCTCTGAACTTAGTCAGGGCAGCCAAGGGTTGCTTCTTTAGTTCTGTGGTTTCCTCTGTTTATGCAGTTTAAGTCCAGCAGGGTGGCAAAGCAGGCCAAATTCCCCACAAAGTTCTCAGTTCACCACCAGCAAGCTCCCGATTCTCACAGGGCTTGATCTGATTCACTCTTTTTCTGCTTTAGGCAGTCTGCTCCTTGTAAGTTCTGCATGGAGGCATAACAGGCCTTTTCCTGGCACTTTTCCTCAGCCCTCAGAGGAGCTCCTTCTCAGTGGCTTGAACTGCACAAAACTGCCAACTGCAACTACAGACTAGCTCCTCTCAGTTTGAGAGCTTGAGCTGGACCTCCCTTGCTTACATGTACAGTAGTCCACACTGAGAACCAGGATTTCCGTATTCCGGTTGGCTACCTTGGCTGTCAATCTCAGTCTGATGGCTGTCATTGGTTAATTTTAGGTGTCAACCAGAAAGTTAACAGCTTTTCCCACAAGTCACTGTAATTAGGGCCCCTTGGTTCTGATTGATCCAAACACAGAGTCCATGACCAAACATGGCAGCTCCCATAGTGGAGAAATAGGCAATATAAGCAATTCATTTATGCTGTAACAGTAAACATTTAGAAATAAAATTTACAGTGCTTTGAAGGGCTCCATCAGTGCCACTGAGTGACTGCTAAAGGGAGTCCACTGGAGTGGTGCCTGGCTGGCCGTGAGCCTTGATTTGCTTGGATCCAGCCCAGACTATGCATATTATACACAGAACTGGGTCTCTTAAAGTGATAGTGCAGCAGCATGGATCTGCACACTCATGCAGGACTTCATCAGTACATTACTGTACATGGATTTGCATTATCCTTCTGGATGTCAGCCAGGCAGTGGGTATCAGAGGAGCCCAGGGAGACACTCAAGGTAAGCCTCCTAATTTGGGAGTGGGGTATTACACAAAACAGTGCAAATATGTGAGCACAGAATGAATATGCAGTACCTTTACTTAGTGGTACCACAACCCAAGATAATGCAAAACAATGTTAAAACTTCAGATATCATAGTGTGCAATCACAATAGCAAAACAGTGCATAAATGCAAGTTGCATATATCATACTGTTTAATCACAATAACCAATACAAAGCAAAAACAAAAGATATGAGCAAAGATTCAAATGTTTTTGAGCAGCCTGTATACTGCCAATATACTTTTCAAGTTATACAAGGTAACATACTTGCATTGAGACTGTAGTGTAGACAGCCACATATTAGTAAGAAGATTTATTATCCCTGTTGTATGCTGCAGTAGCTTTCTTTGCAGTATCTAGAACATCATTTGGCTGCTTGACCTCAAAACAATCCTTCCCTTCATTCATCTTAATGGCTAGCAGCAGGTTCAGAGTCTTTAGACTTAATGACAGGTGCAGTTCAGTTTTTAACTTCCTTACCATACTGAAGCACCCTTCTGCTTCAGCATTTGAATAAGGCAAGCAAAGCAATATCATCCTTGACCTTTTGAGCAGTGGAAGTCTTTCAGAGTCACGTAATTGTTGCAGAACATGAGACCAGTGTTTGGAAATGCAGGAATGTAGTTCATTTACTGGTCCTGTCAATTTACTGTATCTTCAATTTGGTACATTGTGAACTTGGGCAGTAATTGCTCAGAGTCTGCACTGGTGACACAGACTCCAAGACAAAAGGAAACAGCAACCAGAGGTTTTGTTGATATCTCTAGCGTCATTGCTGGATTAAGAAGGGATGCTGCATTCTTTAACAGGTGATTCTAATACAGACATTGTTAAAGGATTTTTTGTAACACAGCACTATAAAATAACTGAGTTTTCTTCAACAAATGTACTATCTATTATTGTCCTCCAAATGGCCTCCTTGTTGTTTGTTTATGTACTGCTTGACTTCCAGTTCCGTCCTGAAATCACTGTTGGGCAAGAAACTGCTAGGGTCATTAAATGGGAACAGTCACCACCAAGGGTCCCATACTTAAGTGTGGGGTTGGTCCCAATGCACAGTTTGTGTGCAAAACTATTTTGGTTTACCTACTGTTTACTGTAGTACTGTAGATTTTATCAGACTGATTTTGCTTAGTTGTAGGCTGACATTTTCTTTTACTACAAATCCTAGAATCTCCTGCAGCTGACATCAGAGCAGTACACAGCAATGGGAGATTCAATAGCCTGCAGTGCATGTTAGAGCTTTTATAATCTCCAATCAGATGTTTTCCTGGTCTGCTTTTCTCTACGGGTTAAGTACAATCCTCTGCAACTGTATATAGCCCATGGAGGACAGTGGGACCAACAAACAAAAATACTGGAGCTTACATAAACTCTAACATGCACTGCAGGCTATTGAAACTCTCACTGTTGCTTACTGCTCCAATGTCAGCTGCAGGGGATTCTGGGAGTTGTAGTAACAGAAGTTGTCAGCCTACAACTAAGCAAAATTAGTCTGTTCCAATCTACTATACTACAGTAAAAACAAAATAAAGCAAAATATTTTTGCTCACAAAGTATGCATTGGGACCAGCCCTGCACTTAAGTGTTAGGCCCTTGTTGGTGACTGTTTCTGTTTAAGAACAGACATCATTTTCCCTCCTTAATTTGATGGCAGCTACAGGTTTCAGCACTCTTCCTGCATACTGCTGCATCAGTTTGTACACATCTCCATTCAAAGTCATAAGCGGGCTTCCTCGGCTTTGTGTCTGGATATTGAACTGCAGCAAGAGTTCCAGAGCATTTTTAAGAAACATAAAGACCATTCACAGTTCATGGTTCTGCTGGCGGACATGTATTAAGTTGATTTTTGTTGATCTTAGTTCTAGTGTCAGAAAATATGAAAAGAGTGCTGGCCACATGTCCAGGGTTCTGCCTATAACCTTACCAATACTAAGCCATCTGGTAGTGGCATGCCTAACAATTTTAAGTGGGTCTACATCTGTAAAATAGAAACATAGAATTTGACGGCAGATAAGGACCGCTTGGCCCACCTAGTCTGCCCATTTTCCTACCTAATAGATAAGCTGCAGATCCTAGTTAACCAACAGCTTACTTCCTCTTACCCACCCCTAGGACTGCCTTATGCCTGTCCCATGCATTCTTGAAGTCCCCCACTGTTCTTGACTCCACGACCTCCTCAGGGAGGCTGTTCCATGCATCCACAACCCTCTCAGTGAAAAAATACTTCCTCACATTACCCTGAGCCGTCCCCCCTCTATCTTCAAATTGTGCCCCCTTGTTCTTGCACATCTCTTTTTCTGGAAGATGCTACCCTCTTGGACTTTGTTAATTCCCTTGAGGTACTTGAAAGTTTCTATCATGTCCCCTCTCTCCCTTCTTTCCTCAAGAGTATACATATTAAGCTCCTTTAGTCTTTCTTCAGTATGTCTTCTGGTGCAGACCCTGCACCATTTGGTGCCTCTTGGGACAGCCTCCCTCTGTCTATGTCTTTTGAGGAGATGGGGTCTCAGGACTGCACACAGTATCTCAGATGGGGTCTCACCAACTGTCTGTACACAGGGATAACAACTTCCTGTTTTCTACTATTGATGCCTCTTCCTATGCATCCCAGTATCCCCCAGCCTTCCTTACTGCCTTCTCACATTGCTTGCCCACCTTTAGGTCATCCAATATAATTACCCCCAGGTCCTTTCTATTTTTACTGTTGTCAGTATCTCACCCCCATTGTGTACGCTTCCCTGGGTTTTGTTTCCATGCATTACCTTGCACTTCTTTACATTGAATCTGAGCTGCCATACATTTGACCATTCCTCCAACCTTGCCAAGTCCCTTCTCATCCTTTCCACTCCATCTTGTGTATCAACCCTGTTGCAGATCTTTGTGTCATCTGCAAAGAGACATACTTTCCTTCCAGTTCCTCTGCAATGTCTCTTATAAAGACATTAAAAGGACCGGTCCAGTACCGAACCCTGCGGTACCCACTAGTAACCCTCCTTTCTTCATCTGTGTACTCCATTTACTACTACCTTTGTGTCCTGTTGTCTAGCCAATTTTTTATCCAGGCTACCACCTTGGGACACATTCCAAGGCTGGCTATCTTGTGTATTAATCTTTTGTGTGGGACTGTATCAAATGCCTTGCTAAAATCTAGGTAGGCCATGTCCACAGCCCCTCCCTGGTCCACTACTTTGGTCACCCAGTCAAAGAAATCTATTAGATTCGTTTGACACGACCGTCCCATCGTGAATCCATGCTGCCTTGGGTCCTGTGCCCCACTGGCCTCTAGGTACTCAACAATTCTTTCCTTCAGAAGTGATTCCATCATTTTCCCTACCACTGAGGTCAAACTAACTGGTCTGTAGTTTCCTGCCTCTGTCCTGCTCCCACTTTTGTGAAGAGGAATCACATCTGCCTCCTCCAGTCCTCGGGTACCACCCCATCCTCCATGATTTGTTAAAGAGAGTAGTCATGATGTCACTAGTTCTACCCTTAGTTCTTTTAGAATTCTTGGGTGAATCCCATCAGGCCCCATTGCTTTGTCCACCTTCAATTTTATTAGTTCTTTCAGAACCCTTTCCTCTGTAAATGGACTGGTATCGACCCGTCTTCAGAAGTGTTTCTCTTGTTTTGGTTCGATTAAACTCCCTCCTCTTCTTTTTGTGAATACTGAGCAGAAATATTCGTTCAGTATCTCTGCTTTTCACTGTCACCCTCTACCCACATTCCCTCCCCTTTATTAAGCTTCAGTATCCCTCCTTGGTCTTCTTCTTTCGCCCCTAATGTACCTATAAAAGGTCTTATCCCCTTCAACAGAATTAGCTATCCTTTCCTCGGTTTGGGCCTTTTGCTATTCTGACTGCCTTCCCAGCCTCTTTCTGCTTTAGCTGATAAAGTTCTCTGTCCTGCTCCTTCTGTGTTTCCTTATATTTCTATAAGCTGTCCTTTTTCCTTAACCTTCCTGCCACCTCTTTTGTGAACCATAGCGTTTTTTTCCTTCGTTGTGTTTTATTGATTTGCTTTACACAAAGGCTTGTTGCCTCTGTGATGGCTGTTTTGATCACTCCCCATTGTTCCTCCACCCCTCCTTCTTGCCTGTTTGCTAGTGCTTTTCTGAGGCACGCTCTCATTTTCCCAAAGTCAGCCCTTCTACAGTCTAGTACTCTTGCTTTTGTATGGCTTGATTGTATGGCTGTGTTTATCGTGAACCACACTGTTTGGTGGTCGCTTGTTCCCAGATGACTACCCACTTCTAAATCTGAGATTCTTTCTCCATCCCCATTTGAAAGTACCAGGTCTAAGATTGCTCCCTCCCGAGTGGGTTTCGATACTAGCTGTCTGAGGCATGCCCCCTGTAGGGCATCAAGAATGACCCTGCTCTTGGATGTGCCTGCAGCAAAGGTCCTCCAGTTAACATCTGGCATATTCAGGTCCCCCATCAACAATATCTCCCCTTTTTCTGCCATTCTAAGAAAGCCTTCTATCATTTCCTTGTCCATTCCCTTCCCCTGAGATGGGGGTCTGTATACAACCCCCATGCGGATTGTGGTGCCATTTCTGTCTCCAGGGTGACCCAAAGTGCCTCATCTGCTCCCCTGTTTACTCTTTAGTTCTGTTGCTTTGATCCCTTCCTTATAGAGAGCTACTCCTCCTCCTCCTCTTTTACCCTCCCTGTCCCTCCTGTAGATTGTGTATCCTGGTATGTTGACATCCCAGTCATGGTTCTCTGTGTACCATGTTTCTGTGACTGCCACAATATCCAGGCAACCATCTTCCATCAAGGCCACTAGTTCAGGGAGCTTGTTACACAGACTATGGGCATTGGTACTCATCACCCTCCACTTTTTGATAGCCTTACCCTTTTAGCCCCATTTCTGTCTCCACTGCCTTTGCCTTTTTACATTTAAATCTGTTCTGCTCCCTAATAACTTCTGTACCTTGGTGTTTACCTCACTAATCACCATGTTTTGTGGAGTCTCAGATTTCCCTTCTTCTTTTCAGTGCCTCCCCCCTTGGCTAGTTTAAATGCTTGCCAATGAAGCATTTAAACCTCTCACCTAGGATCCTGGTTCCCCCCTGGACAGATGCAGACCATCGCACCAGTATAGGTCTGCATCCCTCCAGGTGGCTCCTCAATCCCCAATGAAGCCAAAACCCTGAGCTCCACACCAGTTTTTCAACCACTCATTGAATTCCCTGGTGAGAAGTGCCCTAGCATCTCCCTTGCCATAGACAGGCAGCACCTCTGAGAAGGTTACCATATGCGCTACTTGTCTAAGGCCCCTTCCCAACTCTACAAACTCCTCTTGCACTGCTCTGATCCCATTCCTAGCCAGGTCATTTGTCCCTAGGTGGACAATGACATACAGCTCCCTTCCTCATGCAGCTCCTCCCACGATCCTGAGGATTCGCTTCCTGTCTCTCCAAGCTGTGGCGCCAGGAAGGCACCTTACCTCCCTCTCCCCTTCCTCCCCCATTTCTACCCCCCTAATGATTGAGTCCCCCACCAGGAGTTGTTTTCTTCACCTGTGGGGTCCCATGCCACCCTCCTTTGGGTCTCCTTTGTGAAGGTTCCCAGCATCCTCCTTGGTCTCCACTGCAGGTGCCTCCATAGAGGAACCACTATCCACCAGAAGAGCAAATGAATTGTGGAGAGGTACAGCTGGAGGGATTCAACTCTGTTCCACCACCCTCTCCCTCCTTGAGCCTACCCTGGTCCAGTCTCTCCTCTTTCTTGGCAACCTCTGAGGTAGTGGCATTGGCCTGGTGGTCCCTGGGTGGGGAAGGAGGTTTCACGAATCCTAGCCAGGTCAGCCTGGAGACGGGCAACCTCCTCTCTCAGACCAGAGAGGTGTCTGCAAATAGGGCAGCATCGCAGCCTCTGGAATGTCTCCCGGAACACTGCCGCCCCACAGCCATTGCACTGCACCACTCCTATCATGTCTTATTTTGTGTCCCCTCTACTGTTTCTCTGGATGCTTAAGCTCTCCTCTCCTTACAACTCTCACCCTTCCTGTTCTGGGACAGCAACTTCCTATCTCCTTCAGTAGCCTCCTTCTTCCTTGTTCAATATCAGACCACCAGCAGCTGGGGGGGGAAAGTGAGCTACTTTTTCTACTTTAGGGTTGACAAAACCAATGTTTCTCTATGATCCTTTCCTTCCTACTGCCAAACAGGAAGTTCCTGTTGGCAGTCAAATCCAGTGGCTATAAAAGTAGAACTGGCTTTGGCTGGGTGGGTGGAGGGGTGGGATGGAGGGCAATTAGTAAGAAAAAAGGCTAGCAACAGGAAGTTGTAATTTGACTCACCTGCTTTTATAGTGTCTAAACCACACCCCCAGGTAAGCTCTCTGTAAACAAATCAAATTCCTTAAGTGTCTGCTCTCTTTGAGAACTGGATGAAAAATAGCAGTACACATCTGAGATCAATTCCTTTACAAATGAGTTTAAAGCTTTACTGCATAGATCTGCCAGATGACAGATACATCCTGTATTTATGATATATGGATTTAAAGCGTTTAAGTGGGACAGGACCAAATTGTATGTTCCGGTCATAGAGGTAGTGTTGTCTGACAAAAAACCCTCAATGTTTGCTAGAGGGATAGCAAACTTTTGCATGCTTTCAAACAAGCAGTCAAACATTGCTTGCCCAGTCACAGACACACATTCCGGCATATCTAAGAACTGAATGACATTTCTGCTTGCAGGAAATCCACAAGAATCACACAAAGCTTCTCATTTTCCATATCAGTGTTCTGATCCATGTAAATACAAATGGTATTTTATGACAGATTGCTGCAACATCATTTTGGTATCATGGACCAAGCACATCCCTGGCTCTAAAGTTTGCTTTAGTTTCCCAACATCATCTTCTTCAGAACGTCTAGTTCTTCACCATATTTCTTCATGAACTTCAGTATATGGTCTCCTACTGTAAATGGAAAGTTATGCTCTGCTATCAGAGACACAAAAGCCACATCTGCCTCAATCACTTTTGTGCTCTCCAAGCTTTGAGAGCCAAAGAAGTACATAATTTTCTTCCCTGTAACATGCTTAGAATTTTGCTGGTGCTTTTCAGAATTTGCGTACCCTTACACATCATGTCAAGTCACCATGGTAAACAATGAAATCTGTGCCACAAGACTTGTAGACTCTATACTTCATACCATGCTTCTTCCTGTTAAACAGTCAAAAGTGCTTTCAGCTGGCTTGGAAAATGGTGTACGTGCTCTTCTTTTTCTCCAGAGTTTTATCACAGCCAGTATCCTCCTTGACTGTATCCCAATTGTCTATGTACAAAGTATTAATTTTGAAAAATGGTATTTAAACAGTTCAGTTTTAATGAAACAGTGGAAGGGTTCTTTTCTACAAGGGAAGGTGGCCAAGGAAATAAAAAAGTCATTACAATTTTTCTCTGCCACCCTCTTGATGAAAACATCTGTGACTGCCACATACTCCGTGTTGGCAGACCCAAGCTCCCTCTGAATACACTTCCCCAATAAATCAACTCAGCAAGATGTGGGGATAATTTCAGGTAAAGCTGATGATGAAAATCAGTTGCAGTAACACACGTGTGCACCCCAACTTGGAAAAAAATGGCGGCAAAGAAAAATGGACATTATTACTTATTTTTTCCTCTGCCAATCACCAAAGATAACACATTACCACCACTATTACTTTAACTAATATTGTTCATGAAGTCACAGCATTTGATGTGAACAGACACAGCAGACACCCCGAAAACAACCAGTGTAACACTTTTGAAATCCTAGTTAACACATCTGGAGTGACTCGATGCAGCAAGCCAGAACCCCCCCCCCACCACAACATCAGAATAGATCGGACACAGCAAGGCAGACACCCCCCAGCCAAACTTCAAGTGATTGGACACAGAAAGACAGACCCCCCCATAACACACAACATCAGAAGTGATCAGTTGCAGCAGGACAGACCTCCCCAGACATACATCAGAAGGGATCAGATGCAGCAAGACAGACCCCTCCCAACACACATCAGAAGTTGTCAGATGCAGCAAGGGGGACCTCCCCATGCACACCCCCAAAAAAAGCATACATTTACAACCTAATAAATAAAACCCATCAGAATTAATCAGATCATCCGCACCACCCTGAAAAAAAAAAAGCAATAAAACACTATAATTATATTAGTAAAAACAATTCCAAGTATCCCCAGGCACCTACCTCGGGTTATTTTTCAGTGGCTCCTCCTCTTGCCTCCTTTTGTTTGTGGTGAATGGCTGCATGGTGGCAGTTCTTCACTTGTGTTGGACACTGTTGATGTAGTTCAAGACACTAGGCTCTTGGGATGGCAAGATGCTGCCCTGGCTCCTTCTCACAGTAGCAGGCCACTTCTTATGGCTGGACTCCCTTGCAACAGCAGATCAGAATAGCAGACTATCTCATGGCAGAAGATCTGACTGGGCTGGAAATTGTAATAAGGCAATGCAGGCAGGTCAGGAGCTATGACTCAGTGCAGAGCAGACAGACTGAACTTGAGGCAGCAGCACTTACACTACCAGGCGCCAGCAGACATAGACTGTTTATGGCACTGGAGTAGGAAGCAGTAAGAGACCTCCTCACTCAGAGCTCAAAGGTCTACCACCCAGCAGCTGAGCCAAAGCCAAGGAGTGCAGCCAGTGGTGCCTTTTTACTAGACTAGACTTTAAGCCCTCATTCTCACCCCACAAGAGAGCATGTCTAAGCAGCAGTGTCAGAGCAACAGCACACTGCCAGGTGAATTTACAGCATGCAGCTGGCTGAGTTTTGCAATACCTGTAGTCCTCTCTCATAGAAACATAGAAGTTGACGGCAAGTAAGGACCACAAGGCCCATCTATTCTGCCCATTTCTTTTTCTACCTTATGAATGTGCCATAGGCCTTTACTCTGTCAATGGCCTATCTATTCAATTGCTCCCTTATGCCTATCCCATACTTGTTTGAAGCCCTGCACTGTATTCATATCCACCACTTCTTGAGGTAGGCTGTTCCATGCATCCACCACCCTTTCTGTGAAAAAGAACTTACTCACATTACCCCTTAATCGACCTCCCTCTAATCTCATGCTGTGTCCTCTTGTCCTGCTATTTTTCTTGTATTGAAACATGTTAGGCTCTTTCACCTTGTTAATGCCCTTAAGGTGTTTGAATGTTTCAATCATATCACCTCTCTCTCTCTCTCTCCTTTGCTCTAGGGTATACATATTGAGCTCTGTTAATCTGTCCTCATATGTTTTCTGATGCAGTCCCTGCATCATTTTGGTTGTCCTTCTCTGGACTGCCTCCATTTTGTTAACGTCCTTGTGAAGGTGTGGCCTCCAGTACTGCAGACAGTACTCCAGATGGGGCCTAACCAGTGTCTTGTAAAGAGGGATTATTACCTCCCTCTTATGACTTGTGATACCCATACTAATACCTCCCAACATCCCCCTAGCCTTACCTGCTGCTTTAGAGGTCTGCTTGGATGATTTCAGGTAATCTGTGATGATGATACCCAGGTCTCTTTCTTCCCTTGTGACTGCCAGCAACTCCCCTCCCAACCTATAGTTGGCTTCAGGGTTTCTCTTCACTATGTGCATGATCTTGCACTTCTTTGCGTTAAACCCCAGTTGCCACTCTTCCAAGCATTTTGCCAGTTTATCCAGATCTCTTCTTATTCTGCCCACCTCATCTGGATCATCTACTCTGTTGCAGATCTTGGTGTCATCTGAAAACAGGCAAACCTTACCCTCCAATCCATCTGCAATGTCACTGATGAAGATATTGAAGAGGACTGGCCCCAGAACTGACCCCTGAGGTATCCCACTTGTGACTTGCATCTCTTCTGACTGAATACCGTTTACTACCACTCTCTGTTTTCTGCCCGTCAACCAGTTTGCGACTCAGTTGACCAACTTCTGACCCACCCTGAGCCTACCCAGCTTGTTAATCAATCTTCTGTGTACAACAGTATTGAAAGCTTTGCTGAAGTCAAAGTAGGTGACATCAACTGCTCCCCCTTGGTCCACCACTCTGGTTACCCAATCAAAGAAATCTATGAGATTAGTTTGACAGGACCTTCCTGTTGTAAACCCATGCTGTCTTGGATCCTGTGCTCCTATGGATTCCAAGTGTTGCACTATCCTTTCCTTAAGGAGTGCCTCCATAATCTTGCCCACTACAGAGGTAGGACTGACTGGTCCATAGTTCCCAGTCTACTCCCTGCTACCACTCTTGTGGGATCACATGAACTCTTCTCCAGTCTTCTGGGACCTCTCCTGTGCTCAGAGACTCACAAAACAGTTCTGATAATGGCTCTGCTAGTTTCACCCTTAGCTCCTTTAGTACCCTGAGATGTATGCTATCAGGTCCCATTGCCTTGTCCACCCTGAGCTTATCGAGCTCTTGCAGGACCCTTTCTTTTGTGAAGGGACTAGTGCACACCTCCCTCCCCCCTGTGTCCATGGTGCTGAGCTGTGGGCCCTGCCCCACCTTCTCCTCAGTAAATACTGAGCAGAAGTATCTATTTAGGATAGATGCCTTTTCTTGGTCCTCCTCGTCACACTCCCCCTTATCCCCTTTGATCTTAGCAATACCCCCTCATGACTTTTTCCTTTCACTAATGTAGCTATAGAAAGTCTTGTCCCATTCTTTCACTGTTCATGCTACTGTTTCCTCAGTTTGGGCCTTTGCCTGCCTCACTGCCCTCCCTGCTTCCATTAGGGAAGTTTGGTATGCCTCCCTATCTTCATCCGGTCTCCTTCCCTGCTGATGTTTCCAGAGGCTTCTGTTCCTCCAAGCCTCTGACTAAGTCATAAAAGCCCAAATCATAAACACTGATGGTGGTGAATGGAGGGCAGCTGAGCTTGACTGGCAGTGGTAACATCCCTTGATATAGTATGGTCTTCTTCCTTGTAGGTACTTCCTGCATGACATGGATGTTCTTTCTTCAGTGGCAGCCAGGTAGAAAATGCTACCAGTGCGCTGGCTCTCCCTCCAGTTACCCAACTGCTATATAGCACAGCAGCAGATCTGAGGGCTGACTGGTCATTAAGAAGTTAAGCATTTTGTGATGGGCTTCAGGTTGGGGGAGGGGGGGCTGGAGCCAGAAGCACTCAGTAGAATTGTGATTTGGTATTAGACATGTCACTGATGTCAGTATTAAAAGGGGAAGAGAAGTATTTGGGGAACAAAGAAGAAGAATCAAGAAGCACATGTTTCTGGTGTTTGGGTGGCCGTGGTGTGGAAAGTAAGGTAGCAGTGCAGGACAATGGTACAAGCTCACTTGGAATACTCAAATTTGGGACATCATGGATAATGCAGAGCAGTTCAGAGGTATGGTAATACATTTTATTGGACCGACAAAATAGTTTTTGAGGCTAGCTTTTGGGAGTTATACTCTCCTCTTCAGGTAAGTGAAAGCAGAGCTGAATAACATGTAAAATACAGAGGATGGATGTGGATTCAAATGAGATATTGTGTAGCTTGTAGTGCTGTGCAGAATTTTCAAATCCCGGTGGAATGAAATTCCATAGAATTTTTGAAATTCTGCCAAAATTCTGCTGAATTTTGCCACAAATGGAATGGTGAAATTTTGCAGCTGAAAATAGTTGCGGAATGATTTTCCGTAGAAAAAATGCTGTTTTGCAGAATATTATTCCGAAGATCTCAATATTTTCCATGGAACTTGTTGAGGAATAATTTTCAGTGGAAAAATAGCTTTTCCACTGAATATTATTCTGTGGATCACAGTAGGTGGAATTCTGCCGAAGAACCAGTGAAATTCCGCCGGCGGAATGGCCATTCCACACTAATTCCACCGGCGGAATTTCACATTCCGCACAGCACTAGTAGCTTCTTTAAAGGAGAACTACAGTCAGAATTTGCAAAAACATATGTTGTGCAGAGTGTTTTGATCTGTGTGTGTAGTCCTAGTGTGTCCTTCCCTTTTAATATTAGGAGTCTGTTCTAAATTAGCCTGCTTGTTTTATGGTAGTTTTATGGCCCCTGGGGATCTGCGGATCTTAATTTTAGCATGGTATATTGCTCTTCTTTTTCCTACAATCAACTGGCCAAAATACAGCTGTACTGCGAAACAAGGGTGCGAGAAAATTAAGGTTATAAGTGCAACTACAAATAACCACACACCTCAGCTGGGTTAAAAAAGGCTTTATTTAAGAAGCTGTTTAAAGCATACTGCCACTAATTCAAACAGGCAAGCCATAGCTGTGAGAGAACCCTGACCAGTTTCGTATGTCAGTTCGTCATCAAGGGGATCCAGCCTGTTTGAAATAGTGGTGGTATGTTTTGAACAGTTTGTTAAATAAAGCTTTTTTTAATTCAGCTGAAGTGTGCGGTTATTTGTAGCTGCACCTTTTTCCTACAATGTCTCCTGTCCCATGTGACAATGATGTACATAGGACCATAGATTCAGCAAGAACCAGTTTAGAGTCAATTTACAACAGCAGAGCTTTGATATTAAGTAAATTTCCTTATTCTGTGAGCACTAATGGCTACATTTACAGTTCAGCAAATACTTGAGGGCTAATTGAGCAAGTTATTCCATAAAAAAAATCTACTGCCCGATATTCTAACTGTGCCCAGAAAGGGCACAAGTGGTTACTCCGCACAAGTGAGTTGCACTGGAGAGCAAAAGTGCTATATTCAAATGAGATGCGCTACCACACATCTTGTCTGAATATGGTACAAAATGCCTACAGCATAAATGGGGTCCGCCTCCGATGCTCCGGCACATCCCACTGCCTGGTCTGAATACCTGGAATGGGGATGCGTGGTGTATTTTCAGAAACGCCAAGTGCAAATTCCAGATATTCAGACCAAAACATGCAAATGGAGCCATTACTCATGCAAGGCACAAATGGGACCATTTGCATGTCATTTTGGCCTCATTTGCATGCCTGGGGCAGGGAAGCACCCAGCAGAATGCACCGGGTGCTTTGCAAGGTCCGGTGTAAACACAAACACATACCATATCCCCCTGGTAGTCCAGTGTCCCCCCTTCCAGCCCAATTGTACAAAACAAGGTATGACCCCCATCTCCCTGGCAGGTTAATGTCCCCCACCCAAATTACGCCCCATTAATAATGCATTTACTGAAAGACTTTGCAGTCTAGTGGTACCCCAGCCCCAATCATATAAAAATTAAACATCCCCTGTCCCTGGTAGTTCAGTGGACCCCCTGCACTTAACACATGAGGTACCTCTTCCCCCGCTTCTCCCCCAGCATGGCCAAGTAGCAGGTGGGCAGCACATCCCACCCACACACTGCCATGGCTGCCTGCTGACTGAGCTGTCATGGAATGACAGTGTACTGTATACCTGTAAGCCCACTGGTAGAAATTCACATCCAATGGGCTTGCAGTGTGCACTGTACGCTTTCATTCACAACTTTGTGCATGACACACAGTTGTGAAAGAAAACATACAGTACATACTGCAAGCCCATTGGATGAGAGTTGCTACCAATGAGCTTACAGGTGTACAGTATGTTGTCATTCCATGACAACTCAGTTGGCAGGCAGCCATGGCAGTGTGTGGGTTGGTTGTGCTGCCCACCGGCTACTTGGCCATGCTGGGGAGGAAGCGGGGGGTATGGCTGCCTCAGTGGACGGGGGTCTACTGGACTACCAGGGACATCCTAGGGTTACTTTTTATAGTACGATCGGGGCTGGGGGGGTACCACTAGACTACCAGGGAAGTTTGGTGTAGGTTTATTCTATGAACGTGGTTCAGAAATGGGGGAGTACCACTAGAATACCAGGGTCTTTCGGTGATGCATTATTATTCAGATGGGATTTGGGTATGGGGGGGCACTAGACTGCCAGGGATATGGGGGATCGCTGATCCTATAGCACAGTCAGGGATGGGAGGGGGGACACTAGACTACCAGGGATATGGGGTATAAATATATTTAATTACAATCGGGGATGGGAGGAGAGTTGCACTATACCACCAGGGATGCGTGGTATAATAATAATAATAATAATAATAATAATAATAATAACTTTATTTTTAAAGCACCTTTCAAAATATCAAGGCGCTTTACATATCAAAAGCCACAATATACAATGCCAATTAAGAACATATAAATAGGATAAATACATAACAACATCATATGTTAAAAAACAAACAATAAAATCATCCATACAATCAAAACATAATGTTAGCACTCAGATTTCATTAATCTTCCAAATAGGCCATATTCCACAGGTAAGTCTTCAAGTTTTTCTTAAATACCTCCATGGAGGTGCACTCCCTTAACCGGCGAGGTAGAGAATTCCAAAGAGTGGGTGCAGCATAAGAGAATGCTCTACTGCCAGAAGATTTTAAACTCATTCTTGGAATCTCTCACAATCCCTCGTCGGCCGAGCGGAAGGATCGGCCGGGGAAGTAAGGCACCAGAAGTACTTTCAGATAGGTCGGATCCTGATCATGAATGGCTTTGAAAGTCAATAAAATGACTTTAAAGGTGATCCGCCACCGTATAGGAAGCCAGTGCAGTTCGTGCAGTACCGGGGTAATATGACTGGATCTCCTTGTCCCAGTCAACACCCTGGCTGCAGCGTTCTGCACCAGCTGTAGGCAATGGATTTCAACCCCAGAAAGCCCAAAGTAAAGGGCATTGCAGTAGTCCAGATGCAAGGACACAAAAGCGTGGACAAACGTTGGCAAAGAATCAGACGGAACAAGGTGACGCACCCTGGCAATATTCCTAAGATGGTAAAAGGAAGTCCTGACAACGGCCGACACCTGAGATTGAAGGGTCAGCCTGTCGTCAAGGACAATCCCAAGGTTGCGCATCCATTCAGAGGTCGGAAGTGACATGCCATCAAGAAAAATTCCAGAGGGCATGTCATCATGTGACCTCGCTATCTAACCAGCCGGGTCCACCACTAACACCTCTGTCTTCTCTGAGTTCAACTTTAACCAACTAGAAGCCATCCACCCTTGGATTTCTAGTGACAGTTCTATTACAATCGGGGATGGGGGGGGGAGTAGCCACCCAGGGGCTGACAGTTTCTGTGCTGCACTGTGCAGTACAGCAGCCCACCTGTGGGTGGCTACAACTTATGCCTGGTTTTCCAAGTGTAACTTTGTGCAGCACATCTCCGAGATGTGCGGGCAGCTGTGCCACACATCTTGGCTGAATATTGCGATGTGCCACCTTTACAGGGGAATGCTCTCTCCGAAAGGGCCTCATACATTATCTTTGCACTGCGGCACATCTGGAATTGTGCGGTGCATCCCAACCTTTTGAATATGACCCAGGGATGCAATTTGGAGATGCACCAGTGCAACTCAGTTGCACCAGGTGCATCCCCTTTGAATATTTAGGCCCTAAAGCGCAACCTTCCCAGTTCCTCCTCTTGGTATTATCCGCTCCTATACCTGTCCCAGCCATTTTTGAATCCATTAATAGTCCCTGCCCCCACCTCTTCATCAGGTAATCTGTTCCACGACTCTACAACATTCTCAGTGAAATGGAACTTCCTCACATCCTTCCTGAAGTTTCCACTGACCAGCCTTGTTTTATGTCCTCTTGTGACAGCATGGCTGTTTCTATTGAACAAATCCACACTGTTTACATTAATTCCTCTCAGAAATTTGTGCATCTCTATCATGTCGCCCCTCTTCCTTCTGGTCTCCAGCAAGTACTGTACATGTTAATAGACTTCAGCTGCTCTTCATAGGATTTGCCCTGCTGACCCTGGGTCATCTTGGTGGCCCTGAGCTGTACAGTTTCTAATATATCTCTTGAATTTCCCAGATGCAGTCTCCAGCACTAGGACAGTACTCCAAGTGGTCTCACTAGGGGTCTGTACAGAGACAACATAATTTCCTTTTCCTATATCGACTTCTCTTCCAATATGTTATAGCATCCTAGTTGTTTTGCTGTATAATTTGTTGCACTAACTGGATCGTTTGAAGTAGTCACTGATGATGACCCTCAGATCTCTTTCCTCAGATACTGAGGCCGACCTACTCCCCACCCAGTACTCTGTGTATGGGTTCTTTATCTACTCAATTTACATTACATTAGCTGGCCCACCAGCGCAGCAGTAGCACTACCATTTGTGGTGCTGATGACCTGAGTTCAGGAATGAGCCTGAGGCATCCAATTACTGGTGGAGGGGGGAGCACTGAGCATCTGAAGGATTGTTGTCCTCCTTCAGGGTGGGAGGGCTGCAATGCCTGGTGATCACCTGACCTTTAGTGTCAGCTGGAGGTAAGGGAGCTTGTAACCATGAGACAAGGGATAGAGTAGTGGTAGACATCTACACACTGTTGTGGGAGCATGCATGCTGGTGTGCTGATGTCATTGTACATCCATTCCCCTTGGGGAACTCTACACAGAAAATACCCTTTGGGCCATGCAGCATGACCAGGCACCTCTTGCATCCAGGCCTCATGAAGCATAAAAACAGTCTGCCAGGACTGAGGACCTTTGCCACTCCCCCAACCACCAAGGGATCCCTGCTGTGGGGGGCAAGGCACTGGTCAGCTAAAGCCCGCAGCAGGTAGGCCTGGGGAACTGGGGCTGGATGGAGTGAGAATCTGCAAAATGGGCAGAAATACGGTAAATCCCTGCAGGCACCAAAGGTGCATAGATAGAATTGAAAACAAAAATGTACATTATGTTTTGGATACCTCCCAAGCCTCTCCAGGCCCCTCTATAGCTTTCTCATCCCCTCCTGACTGTATATTCTGTTGCACAGCTTTGTGTCATCCACAAAGAGACACATCTTGCCTTGGATTCCCTCCCCTGTGTCACTAATGAAAACATTGAACAATATCGGTCCCATGACTGACCCTTGAGGCACTCCAATCATGACTGCCCTGTTCTCTAAGTTGACCCCTCTTACTACCACCCTCTGTTTTCTGTTGCCAAACATGTTGCCAACCTGATCAATTCATTCCACACTTCTAGGTCTACTGTCTTCCTCCGCAGTTTCCCGGGTGTTACCAAGTCCATGGCTTTGCTGAAATCAAAGCAAAGTAAAGCTGTGCCAGCCAGGATGCAATGCAGTAACGCAGAAGTGCATCACAAAATGCTGCAGTATACTACAGGGAACAACGTAATTCAAAGACGTTTAAGCCCTTTTATCATGCAGTATTTTGTGACATATTACTTACTGCAAGTTACTGCATTGCATTGTGGCTGGCTTCTCTGTAAGTCTACCAAATCAATAGTCAATGTGAAAAAGTGGAAAATCATGCACTTTGGGCACATAACCCAGAGGTGGAGGACAAAATAGGAGGAGAGGTATTGACAGTCAGCAAACAGGAAAAAGACCTGGGAATAATCATATCCCGATGACCTTACAGTGGCGAGACACTGTGACAAGGCCGTAGGAAAGCCCAATGGGATGCTGGGATGCATGGGGAGGTTCATAAGGAGGTGTATCACCAGCAGAAGGAAGGAGGTGGTGTTGCAACTGTATGGATTGCTGGTAAGACCCCACATGAATACTGTGTTATGTTCTGGAGACCACATCTCAGGAAAGACAAAGACAAAGACAAAGACATGATAGAGGATCCAGAGGAGGCAACTAAAATAGTGCAGGGGCTGCATCAGAAGCCCTACAAGGAGAGACTTAAAGACCACAATATGTACATCTGGGAAGAGAGGAGGGAAGGGGAGACATGATAGAGAACTATACATACCTCTCAGAGTTGAATAAGATACAGGAGATGAGTGTTTTATGAGAAAAAAATGCACAAGAATAATGGGACATTCAATAAAGTTGGAGGTGAACTTAGAAGAGATGCAAGGAAGTACTTCTTCACTGAAAGAGTGGCAGATGCCTGGAACTGCCTTCCAATGGTGGTGGTGGGGGTGAAACAGTGGTGGGCCTCAAGCATGCATGAGATAGGCACATAGGTATTTTAGTTAGAAAGTGGTGGGGGAGCCAGAGATCAAGTAGGTCTGCGGTGACAGTATAGTCAGGGACAAATGGGCAAATAGGGCGGGCCAAGAGGTCCTTATCTGCCATCACATTCTGTTTCTATATTTTAACAACCCGCCCTGTAACAACTGCTTTTGTGATCTAGTCAAAAATTATTATTAGTTTGGCCTGACATTACCTCCCTGCTACAGAGCTGTACTGCTTACTGTCCTGTAACCCATTTGCCTCTAGTTAGGCTGCTAAAGCTTTCCTTGACTAAGGTCATCATTGGCTTCCCTACAGTGGAGGTAAGACTGACTGGCCTGCAGTTTCCCATGCTTTCCCTGTTTCCCCTTATGGAGCAAAACTACATTCAAAGACCTCCAATCTTCTTCAGTTAAAAAGGTGTAAAGTCCATTAGCGTGGGATAAAAACCATTATTGGGACAGGGTAGCTTCAAAATGGAGGACAGGTTCAGAACTTTTAGTTCGGCTCCAGTATATTTAGGTTTTATGCAAACCTTAAAACGTCTAGAAAAGCAGTATGCCTGGGGTGTCACTCATTCAGTGCTATTGCACGTTTTACATGTGGAGTTTTGTAACAAGATATACAATTACCATGATGTAAAATGCCATTTAGGATGAGAGGTTGAGGTCTTGAATTATGTTTTTATGCTTAGTCTCTCTTAAGTTACTATGGAAGAAAATACAGCCTTTGAATTCTTTTCTTCCTACCACATACTAGTCTATAACCCTTCTGGTCTCAAATGGGGTTTTAATTATATGATCTGTATGACATCCTAGTCAATGGAGCATGTCTGGATGGCACAGCTCTCTATTATTATTCTAGTATTACTAACTCTCTCTTATTGAAATACATTCTTTTTTCATACCATTTCATTGGGTTATTGCCCTATAAATTGCAGTCTTCATATCTGGTCCATACAAGAATGCCAGCAATTCTATCCTCAGGTGGCTGGTAAGACATCTTTTGATCATATTTACCATTCTATATAAGGAACATGCAGGACAGCTTTCCCATTGGTATACGACATTTTTTTATGTATAAAGTGGTGTGCAGTTCATGTAATGCAGTATTATGAATGAAAAAAGCCCCATACTATATAAAGCACATTGGTTGTCCAGTTCTTACCCATCCCTCCCGATCTTCCCACAGAGTCAATTAACACACCAGTTTGGGATTTGAATGGCCACAGCCATATATTTATTAAACCAGTTCCTAATACAGACTAGGCATGTGCTGAAGGGAGCCTCTCCAAGGTTCATTCCTGATCTCCCGCTCCCCCACCAGGAGGGTGGGGAATCCTCCCCTGCTGCCTGCCCCCCCTCAGCCAGGCTGCGGACTATTGGGGCTTTTAAAGGGGGTCCGACCAACCGGGTTGGAGGCCCAATGCCCCCATGGTGGGTGGGGCCCTTGGCCTTCCTCCCCTTTTGTCTGACCCCAGAGATCGCGGACCTCCACCATGGGAAACCTGCCCTCCAGGGCCCATCGAGGCAGGCCCCCCCACAGGTCCAGCATGCCCAGGGGTATTTCCGGTGACCTCAGCCTGTCCATGCTGGGCACACTCTGGGGTCTCCCTGAGACCACCATAAGAAGAGCCCCCATTCCATGCTGGGCACTGAAGACCCCCCTTTTCCCCCGTCTTCCAAGCCAGGCTAACCTGACTTGCCTGTAGGGAACCTTGGAGACACTCCCTGTCTGCTTACAGGGCTGTGACAGATTTGTCTACCCTCCACCAGTGCTGAATCCAAGAATCCAACTGGCAAAGGTGGAAACCCAGGAAAAAACCTGTTAAGCAGGAAAACATGGGAAACTCCTTCTGCAACCCCTTTCAGCAGTTCCCTCAGTAGAGGACAGTTTTCTCACTCTATGTTTTATGGGTGGGAAGGTGGGTTCCTGCCTTGAGGGTGTAGAGGAAAAGAGACCGTAGCTTTCCTGTGTCTATCTTAAGTCACCCTACACTGCTCCACCCCTGGTCCATGACCACCCAGTCCCCTCAGAGGCCTCCGGGACCGCCCATCCCTGGAGCAGGTCCCCCCTGCCCATGGGGTCACCGATCTCAGACTCCAGTTTGTCAGGGACGTGGGGGAGGCACAGTCAGGACCCGGCCATCCCGCAGCAAACACCATGGGAATAAGTTTTGTCCAGGGGGGTGAGCCCGGACACCAATATCCCCTTCCCCCTTGAGGTCTCCGGGAAGTACTATTGATTGTCCAGTTCTCACCCATTCCCCCCCCCGATCTTCCCATGGAGTCCATAAACACACCAGTTTGGGATTTGAATGGCCACAACCATATGTTTATTAAACCAATTCCTAATACAGACTAGACATGTGCTGAAGGGAGCCTCTCCAAGGTTAATGTCCTGATCCTCCCCTCTCCACCAGGAGGGTGGGGAATTCCCCCTCACTGCCTGCCCCCCACAGGCCAGGCTGCAGGCTTTTGGGGCTCTTAAAGGGGGTCAGACCAATAAGGTCAGAGGCCCAGTGCCCTCCATGCTGGGTGGGGCCTTCGGTCTTCCTCCCCTTTTGTCTGACCCCAGAGATCAAGGACCACCACCATGGGACGGTCCCCCCACAGGCCCGGCATGATCCTGTGGTATTTCCAGTGACCTCGGCCTGTCCATGCTAAGCGCAGGCTGGGGTCTCCCCTGAGACCACCATAAGAGGAGCCTCCATTCCATGCTGGGTGCTGGAGGTCCCCCCTTTCACCCCACTTCTGAGCTGGGGTAACTCGACACCCTTAGGGAATCTTGGAGACACTCCTTATCTGCCACAAACCTGATCCTCATCAGGTCCCCCACAGCATGTCACCCCTTCCCTTAACTACTCCAGTCTCTAAGTAATGAGGTTAAAACCAGGTAAATGTCTCTGCAAAATAAGTCAAATCCCAGATCAGATAGGAGTATCCCATCCTTTCGAAAGAGTTATTTTTCTGTCACTGTTATGTGGTCATGCTTGACAATGCCGTCTAGCAGTCGGGCCATGAATGTCCCCATTTCTTTGTTGATCTTCATCTGGGTTCTATCCAGACCTTTGTCCTTAGTCTCTTTTCACCAATGTTGCCTCTGCACAATGTATGACCATATGATCCTGGTCCCTGGCATGCTGTGCTGGATGGTGGCTATGTCCTCCTTCATGGCATGCAACAATGCCATGGACTTCCTTGCACCCATGTCATTCCCTACCAGGTGGATGAACAAGATGTCTGGAGGTGTACCCTCTCGACACTCCTCTCGCAGCCTGGGAACCAAGTGATTCCAGCACATAACCCTGTGGCTCATCCATTGCACTGCCACAGGAGTATCACTGAAGCTCAGTACTGGACCCCCAGGTCGAGATCGTTCCCTGGCAGCCGCCCAATGGACGAAGGAGTGCCCACATATCCACATCTATTTCCCGGTTCCCAACCAATCTGTTTAACAAATAAAAACAAGTTAGAGCATGTGTGATCAGACATACCTTTTGAATGCCTTTGACTTCCACTTCCCCAGACCCTTAATTTCTGCCTGAGTCATGCCCTTGCTTGCTGCCCAAGTTGCTGCCCCTATCCAGAGTAAATGGGTTCCATAGTCCTCCAGCTCCTTTCCCACTGCCATTAAAGCCTTCTTAAAAGTTCTTGTAAACTGGAACTGTGTCAGTAGAGTCCCATCCCTGTGTCTGAAGTATGCCCACCCCTTATCCTGTGTCCCTACCTCATACCTCGCTAGCTCTTCCTAATCCTCCATTGCCACTCCCCAATCCTGAAGTGTTGCCTATGTGCCCCAAGCCCATTGATCAGTCTTTGATCTCTGGATCCAAACCAACACCCCCTTTCCAGCCAGCACCACATCCCCTGCCTCCAGGCCTCTCCTAGAAGGGTTCTATTTGCTGGCTGCCATGACCTCTGACACCCTAAAGGCCCCGCAGAGCGATGGCAAGACCCTTACCTGGCGTTCCAATGTCTTGGGTGTCACCGATCTCCTTCTATCTGGGATTCTAGGCTGCAACCTTACCCACCCCTCCAGAAGTTTCCTGACCCTGAATGACTGAGTGTGGTCCTCCAACCTCATTGCCCAGCTGAACCACCCCAACCCTGCTACATGACAGCTTGCTGCTGCTGCTGTGCTCCCTTCCTTTTTCAAAGCCACCACAAACCAATGCAGCTGCCTTTCTGGGATAGGCCAAGACTCCTCCCAACCGTGGGAGTCCAGAATCCTCATGAATTCCTCCACTCCTCTCATATATGCTTTTCGAGTGGTGGGTGTCAAAGACTGGCACATCAATGCCCAGTCTTCAAAATCTCCAGGTTCCACAAGAACTCCGGGATCTCTGCCGGGCTGTCGTCTGCTCCAGGTGCCAGGACTCTGAACTGTTGCAGCTGCAAATGAGATAAAGCATCAGCTAAACTGTTGCATTCCACGGGAACATGTCAGGCCCTAAAGTGTATGTTGTTTACCAAACACCTCAGCACAAAAACCTGTAACAAGTCAACTATTGGCCCAACTGCCCCCTGCTGCCGGTTGATTACAAGTACCACCCCTGTATCATCTGACCTCAATACCACCCTTCTGTCCCTTAATGTTGCACCCCACACTATTAGACCTACCACAATCGGGAAGAATTCCAAGAAGATGACGTTCTTGGTCTGTCCCTGCTCTTCCCATGGTGATGGCCATGTCCCTGCTAGCCATGCCCCTTTCAAATAAGCCCAAAACTCCAGGCCCCCGGCAGCATCTGTGAATAGTTCCAAGTCTGTATTGGACATTTCCTCCTCAGGCCATGCTACACCCCATTAAAGTCTTCCAAAATGGTGGCCCAGATGGCCAGCTCCTCCTTCACCACCCGAGGAATCCTGATCCTATGGTGGGGACAATGGACCCTGTCGGTCACCTTGGCTAGTCTCCATATGAAGGCCCACCCCATTGGTATGGTCCTGCACGTAAAAATAAGATGACCCAAAAACTGTTGCACTTGTCACAATGTCATCTTTTTTGCACCCCTGGCATCCCCCACCATCCTACCCAGGGTCTCCACCTTGTCGCTTGGCAACCTACATTCCATTCTCTCTGTATCAATTTCTGTCCCCAAAAAGGACAATACTGTGTTAGGGCCCACAGTCTTTTCCTCAGCCAGGGGCACACTAAAGGCCTGGAAAACCTCTTGGGACCCCTGTAACATCCTCCCACAGGCATCAGTCCCTTGGGGGCCCATCACCAAAACGTTGTCCAAGTAATGAACAATTCTCCCACTCAAGGTCGTCTGTTCCACTACCCAGTGTAAAAACGTACTAAAGTTTTCAAAACATACACATGTGATGGAACACCCCACTGGCATGCATTTATCCATATAATATTCCACATCCACCTTCAATCCCAGCAGACTGTAATCTTCTGGGTGGACAGGGAGCAACCGAAAAGTGGATTCAATGTCTGCCTTAGTCATCTGTGCCCCTTGTCCAAACCTTATCACCTCACTCACCCTCTTGTTGAATGTTGCATAGTGCACCGAAGTCAATGCTGGGTCTATGAAATCATTCATGAACCCTCCCTCAGGGAAAGACAAGTGAGTAATCATCCTTAATTCCCCTGGTGTGCTTTTCTGAACCATGCCCACTGGCGAAACTCTAAAGTGATCCAACGGGGGCTCCCCAAAAGGCCCTGCTATCCTCCCCAAGCACCTCTCTTTGGCTGTCTTTTCCCACACAATCGCCATGTTATCCCTTGCCGATTTTAAATTCAGAGCCTCGAAGTCTACCCATAGTCCCATATACAGTATCCTGAACCCCTCTGTAAATCCACCCAAAATCACAAGTGCATCCTCCCTGCTGGGGTATCTGTCCAACTACCCCTTCATCTCACCTACCTTTATCAGTATTACCCCCCACCCCTGCTCCAGGGGTCCTTTTTTTTTATAGAATCCCCTTTTTGGCTGGGATAGCCCCCCCCAGTTTTCCCCCTGGGTACTGTGTAAATGGGTGGGGCCTCCCACACGCGAGGCACTCATGAGTAAACTTGCATTTTGACTGCATGCATGTTTCTCTGTTAGACTGGTAACACTGGTTGCCAGCCTTGTTTGGTCTCCCTGTGTCCTTATTCCCTCCCCCCAGGTCTCCTTTCACAGGGAAGCCACAGTACATACATTGGACATAAGCTCTATCGGTGATTACATCCACTCACAATGGCATATCAGCCTGATACCATTCCCTTCCTGGATTCTTATGTAATCGAAGATGAAAGACCTCATCATAATGAGGCCATCTGGGACCCCCCCCCGGGCTGTGTGTACTTGCATGACCCTGGACCAATGACTGAGAAGGCTACAGCAGAGATCTGACTTCTCCCGGCACAGGACATACAAGTAAATCAAGTCCCCTGCCACCCAATTCTCAAAGTTCTTTTCCACCTGTGGTTTCTTTTCGTTAGTCTTGCCTTTTTTATCCCCCTCTTTCTTATTGTCATCCTCTCCTCTACGCAACAGGGTAAAAATATCTACAAATTCCCTCCTGCAAATTGCCATTGGGCACCCTTTCTGATTTGCTACTTGACCCCAGCAACAGCCGGACCCTCCCGAACCTGGGTGGGGCCATCTGAGGACCCCTGCCTATGGGCCTCTTACCCTTCCCTGGGGTCACTGGCTCCCCCCGGTCTTCATCTGATGATGATTCATCCCCCTTTCTGGGCCTCCTAGGCAAGGGCAGAAGCAGCCTTGGCCAGTTTCTGTCTGGCCTGGGAAACCCTGGCAGAGGTTCCCACGGCAGCACCCCACTTCTGGGCCTCTTTCCAGTCTTCTCTCCATGGGGACACCTCTCCTCCTCCTCCGAGGATGAATCGTACCATCCCCTAGGCTTTTTCAGTATTGGGCGCCGAGGGTGGCTTGGCCTCACCTGGCTCCCAGGTGGGCGAGGGGAGACCTCTGTCTCACTGTCTGGTCCCCATGATGATTTTCATTCTCGGGGCCTCCTCCTCCCACCCCGCCAGTGCCTTTTGGCTCTCTCTTCCCCTGGGCCCTGAGGGTTTCCCCTTGGGAACTGGGGTTTCCACCCTCTGAGCCACTGTAATCCCTCCTGGGGATCAAGGGGAGCCCTGCCAATACCCACAATTGGGCCCTTATACCCTTATTTGGCTTTGTTTTCTTACCTTTTGGCTGCATCCTGGGCCTTGGGCTCTGATCTCTCTGACCTCTCGGGCGATCCACTGGTGTCTCCAAGCATGCATCCAGCCATGCTGTTCTCCACCTTTGGGCCATCTTCTCCAGCTGCCACCAGTAATGCTGCTCAACCGTGGCTTGATCCGCTCTTCCTGCCTGACATTTTTTTTTTACAACTCTCTTCCCTTATTTCTCAAATCTGCTTGCACTACAGAGGAAAACAGATTCCTATCACCTTTTTTTTGTTGTTATATAACTGGGGGAGACACACTAGGCTGAAGCCTGTTCACAGGAGCGACCTGAGAGTACAAGGAAGGTTAAGTGACTTGCAAAGGGTCCCAGAGTATGCTATTGGGGACTGTGGGATTCACCCAGTTCCACGGGTTTTACAGCTCAGAGTCTTAAGCCCCTGTGCTATACTCCTTTCAAATTCCCTGTCCTATCCTGCCTCCTTCTCCTTTAAAAACATATTTTTGTTTTATGTATACAGGCACCTCAGAGCCACCACCTCCGGTTGTGGGGGCCCTTCCCTTGCCTTAAACTCAACAGACACAGTGCTAGCAGTCTTCCTAGGCCTGCTTCCCTTCCAGGTCCCCACTGCACCTCTCCCCCAATTCGAAGCGCTTCTAACCCTGGACCCTACCCCTTCTCTCAAGAAGCTTATGGCCTCCCTTCACTAACCACTGATCAAGGGCTCCTGGATATCACCTCTCTCTGGCTGTACCCCTGAAAAAGCACTCAGCTACCGTGAGCACTTTTGTTTTTTATTTGTTTATTTTCTGCTATCACAGGATTTAAGAATGCATGGGATAGGCATAAAGGAATTCTGGAGGTCAGGGGTTAGGGGCAACAGACTTCTGGGAAAATATAAACTGAACTTACAAGTTCAAATGGGCAGACTGGGTGGGCCATAGGCCCTTATCTGCCGACACTGTCTATGTATCTATGCTAATAATCTCCTACCAGAATGGAAACGCTGCCTCCGCCTGGCTCCAGCTGCCTGCTTCCTGTTGTCCTCCAAGCCGAGCCCACACCCGGCTCCCTGAGGCCTACCAGGCTGCTCCGATCCAGTCACCACATGGCATGCTTCAGCCACACTCCTGACTCGTGCACTGGTCTGGTGTTCCTGCCTGGAGAGTGTAGGGGAAAAGAGACCACAGCTTGCCTGCATCTCTCTTAAGTCGATTGCAGAAAAAAGTAGTGAGGGAGTGCACATCAGTTCTCATAAAGGTGCTACAGTCAGTAGCAATCACATGAATACCAAAAATGAAGCTGTGCACACACTGACCTTGAGAAATTAGAAGTTTTTTTATTTAGCAAAATTCAAAAGTATAACAAACACTTGGGCTAACACCACTATGTATCGATCCTGTCACATGGGTCTTCCTCGGGGGGTGGGGACTCGACTCACCCTTAGGGAACCTTGGAGACTCTCCCTATCCATTTATAAGGCTGTGACAGATTTATCTACCTTTCACCGGTGCTGAATAACTGGCAGAGGTGAAAACCCAGGAAAAAACCTATTAAGCAGGAAAACTTGGGAAACTCCTTCTGTAACTCCTTCCAGCAGTTCCCTCAGTAGAGGACAGTGTTCTCGCTCTATGCTTTGTGGGTGGGAGGATGGGTTCCTGCCTGGGAAAAAGGGACTGCAGCTTGCCTGTGTCTCTGTTAAGTCGCCCTACACCACTCCACCCTGGTCCATGGCTGCCCAGTCCCCTCAGTGGTCTCTGGGACCACCCATCCCCCAAGTGGCCCCCCCTGCCCAAGGGGTCACCGACCCCAGACTCCTTGTTTGTCAAGGGCATGGGGGAGACCCGGTCGGGGCCCGGCTGTCCTGCAGCAAACACCGTGGGAATGCATTTTGTTCAGGGGAGGGGGGAGTCTGGACACCAATATCCCCTTCCCCCTCGAGGTCTCCGGGAAGGACCATTATATACAAGGGTGCAGTGTGCACATATATGGAACCCAAAGAAGCAGAAGAGAGGAAGAAACTAGTGCCTTAGCTGGGCTGTTAAGGCACTTATTTCTTTCTCTATTCTGTTTGTTTGGGTTCTATATAAAACGTATACTGTAGTGAGAAGAAAGACAAGGAACACACCTTTTACACCCATACACATCTCATGATCCACCCAGTATGAAACTAATGAAATATTAAAAAAGCAGGAATAGTGTTAACACCATCTCTAAAGCTTAACACAGGATCTTCCCAGCCATTTGACTCTAAGACTCTGCTGTTTGCTCTAGGCAATTAGTGTCAGCCAATTGATCAGAGATGCCTTTTACTTTACAAAGTCCAAAATACCTGCTTTGACAATTTTACTGTGGTGCATTGTGAATATGGTAATGTTTTAGCCTTGAAATTTGGGGCATTTCACATTTGTAAGATGGGTTAAGTTGGATACAGCTATTGTCATTATTATCATCACCATCATCATCATCATCAAATATATTTTTATTACAGAGAGATTTTACGCATCCATTGAGCTGCAGTACATTTTGAATGGCATCCTGAATCTTACACTGTAAAACAGACAAATGGCTAAACCTGACTTCTAAATTGCAAAATAGGACAGGTGAGAACTCTAACCTGAACTCGTATCTGTGGTAAGAAAACTGGAAATGTGGAGTCAAATTTAGCTTTAAGATCAATTTGCATTGGTCCATACCAGAGATAAAGTTAAGGAATCTCCATGGAGGGCAGCACTGTTCAATTTATTTAAAGTGACCGAGTTTCAATAGTAAGAAGCATTGGTCAGTGCTTTAAAGTTTGCTTGTAAGTATTCTTAGTGACATTGGCATGCTTGGTTAGTGACTGATAGTAAAGTAATTTAAATTAAGACATACCTGCTGATAAAGCATATGTAATGTTGGTTGATGACCATACATGACCTATTAGAACAGGTATAGTAATGTTGAAGGAGGGATTAGGTATAGTAAAGCTGAACAGGGGTTGGTGCTGAAGGTGAAGGTGAGGAGCAAGAGTGACCAGGACAGTCAGGAAGACAAAATGCAACTCTGCCGCTTCAGTGCCCAAGACTGGGTATGGTGCTGAAGTCATCAGCCAGGACAATTAGAGAGATGCAAGTGCTTTGTATGATAAGAATAGTTAGGACTTTCATAACACGTGGGGCAAAAAAATTGATGTCTGATAAAAAAATATTTTAACTGTAATAGAAACCAGTTCATAGCCTAAACCATAGTAATCTGGCTGAGGCTGGAAGAATAGCCTAGAGGTTACAGTAAAAAGCGTGGTATGCCCAGAAAGCATGAGTTTGATTCCTGAAACCTCAACATGCATACTATGTCTCTAGGCGAGTCACTTAACCTTTCAGTGTTCTCGGGTTGCTCCTGAAAACAGGCACTTGTTCCTAGTAGGACTTATTCAAAGAATGCAAAACATAAATCTATTTAGGAGCTTTATAAGGAAAAACTGTGTTAATTGAAAACATAATAAAATGCATTTCCAGAAAACATAAAATGTTGTGGATTTAATTGAGGAATAAATTTTTTTAAACTTGTTAATAAAAATATTTTGCATCACAATACATTCATTTTACTTGGTACAAGGCGTACAGTATTTACCGTGATATTAGTAACAACACCCATTCTTTTATCTTGACATGTCTAAATCTGCCTCTTAGTAAACTTTTTTTCTTGATTCAGTAAGTGAGCTCCTTGAGTTCCTCTCGAATCTGTTTCATCCCTTTTCCCTTTTCCCTTTCTCTACAAATGTGTGAGGGAACACTCTTACCTGATATTACTGTCTCAGAGCTAAAAGGGGAAGGGTGTTGGAAGCATGACCTATACTGTATCTCTCCTTTTCCATTAAACATTTACTCATAACTTTTGTAATTTTCAATATTTTGTCCCTCAGATTTTCTACATAGCCCATTTTTTACCACACCTCATGAATGTGACAGGTGTTATTTTTCAAATCTTGCCCAAAATGTGTTCTTGCACTTGTGTCACAAAATGATGTTTTGGGTTTTGGACAGTATTTTATAAATGACAGCTGTCATGTTCAGAAAAGGTGGGGGTAAAAAAAGATTTTGCTGAAAAATGGAGTCAATATGTCACAAAAAAGTTATGAAGAAACATTGCGCGCAGGACTGTCTGTTGGCCCAGCAGGTAGTGCATTGTGCTACTGTGCCCGTGAGCTGAGTTTTGGGGGTGAGGCCAGTGAGCTGGCCGGTGGGACTGATATATGCAGTATATATTTACATATTTATATAGACATATGCAGTATATATTTTCATATTTATATTGACATATAAATATATACATATATTCGTTTAAAAAAACTGCATTAATGCACCAGTTAAGGTTCAACTTAAAGCAACAAAAGTATGGAAATGTGTCATTAGGGTTTCCAACACTAACTCCCCCCCCCGAGCAGCAAAAGGACAAGCCCACACAAGCAGCCACAGACAGCCATCATCAGGTAAGACAAACAACATGCAACTGTTTCCAGATAACACAAATGTAGTAGCACTAATGTACTACCTTCGTGGATTTGTATTTGCAGCCTGCACACTGCAAGACATACACACTTACTTATATGTCGCTGCAGATAGAAATCCAGGATACTCAAATCTCAACATTGCTTCTGTGTGCAGAGGGACAGGCCCCTGCAACCACAGATATAAATCCATGATACCCAAATTACAAGAGTTTTTTTGTCTGCCGAAGTGTTGGCCCCTAAGGAGGCAGCACGTCTGTAGCCTCAGGTACTCATGCACATTGCTAGACATACACATACTTGATGGCCTGCGCTTCACAAGTCACAGGTATAAGTCCATGATGGACCCAATGTTTTAAAAAGGATCATGTGGCAATAATGAATGGTGACAGACTATAAAAGGGGATGGGCTGTCAGCGAGCAGACAGAAGACCTCTTGTACTGAACATGGTAACTACTGGTAGTGGGCCATGATAAAATTAATTTTGGTTCTGCTGGAAATATATTATGTTGGACTGGTTCTATTCCATGCAATGGTCAAAGAAGGGTTCTGCTTCTGTGGGATCTTTATTAATGATGGATCTGCCATGGGTGTAAGACATACACATTAACCACTGGCTACAGAAGCGCAGGAGCCATGATATCCATGATACCAAAATTGCATCAGATCTTCTGTCTGCTGATGTGCAGGCCCTTGAGGAGATTGCACCTCTTCATCAACAGGTTTAAGACATGCACACTGACTTCTGGCTTCAGAAGAGAAGGTCCCTAGAGGGCCTGCCATTACAGATACAATATTGTTGCAATGTGGATATCATGGTTTCAGCAGCAGATCTAGAAATTGTTCAAGTGGGTAGCATGTTTTCAGTTATACAGCTGCAGCTAGAAAGCCATGCAGTAGCAGATCATGCTGTCTAACTAGGTACCTCATACAGCATGCATGAGTACCTCTGTTTACAGAGGTGCAGTTGCCACGGAGTCTTCTGCCTGGACAACACACTGCATGACATACATGACATGAAAGAAGGCATTCTTAGGATGGCAGAGAAAGGGGAGATACTGTTGATGGGAGACCTGAATATGCCAGATGTTAACTGGAGCACATTTTCTGCAGACACATCCAAGAGCAGGGCCATTCTCAATGCCCTACAGTTGGCATGCCTCAGACAGATAATTTCAGAACCCACTCGTGAGGGAGCAATCTTAGACCTCATAATCTCAAATGGGGACAGTGAGAGGATCTCAGATCTAGAAGTGGGTTGCCATCTGGGAACAAGTGACCACTTAACAGTGTGGTTCACGATAAACTCAGCTACAGAGTCAAGCCATACAAAAGTGAGGGTATTGGACTTCAGGAGGGCTGACTTTGGCAAGATAGGAGAGTGCCTTAGAAAAGCACTAGTAAGCAGGCTAGAAGGAGGGTGGAGCAACAGTGGGAAACATCAAGAACTGCCATCACAAGGCAAGCCTTTGTGTGAAACAAATAAACAAATCAAAATGAAAAAAAGCCACTATGGTTCTCAAAAGAGAGTGGGCGGAGAAAGTCAGGAGAAAAGATAGCATTCAGGAAGTATAAGGAAACCCAGAAGGAGCAGGACAGAGAGCTGTACCAGTTAAGGCAGAAGGAAGCAGGGAGGGAAGTCAGAATAGCAAAGGCCCAAACTGAGGAAAAGATAGCCAATTCAGTTAAGAAGGGGGATAAAACCTTTTATAGGTACATCAGGGAGTGTAGAAAGACAAAGGGAGGGATGGTAAGGCTGAATAGAATGGATGGTGGGTGAGCAGAGAGGGACAGCGGAAAAGCAGGGATACTGAATGAATATTTCTGTTCAGTATTCACAAAAGAGGAGGAGGGGGAGGTGCCTAATCCAATTAACAGAAGCACTCTTGATAGAGGGGTCGATCCCAGTCCTTTCACAGAAGAAAGGGTTCTGAAAGAACTCCTAAAACTGAAGGTGGACAAAGCAATGGGGTCTGATGGAATTCACTCCAGAATTCTAAAAGAATTAAGGGAAGAACCAGTGAAACCACTGACTACCCTTTTTAACAAATAATGGGAGGATGGTGTGGTACCTGAGGACTGGAGGAATGCGGATGTGATTCCCCTTCACAAAAGTGGGACCAAGACAGAGGCAGGAAACTACAAACCTGTCAGTTTGACTTCTGTGGTAGGGAAAGTGATGGAATCACTTCTGAAGTAAAGAATTGTTGAGTACTTAGAGGCCAGTGGGGCACAGGACCTAAGGCAGCATGGGTTCACAGCGGGAAGGTCATGTCAGATGACTCTAATTGATTTCTTTGACTGGGTGACCAAAGTAGTAGACCAGGCAGGGGCTGTGGACATGGCCGACCTAGACTTTAGTAAGGCATTTGACACAGTCCCATGCAAAATATTAATTGTCAAATTAAACAGCCTGGGAGTGGGTCCCTGGGTGGTAGCCTGGGTAAAACATTGAATGGACAACAGGACACAGAAGGTAATTGTAAATGGAGTCCACTCTAAAGAAAGAGGGGTTACTAGTGGGGTACTGCAGGGTTCATTACTGGGGCTGGTCCTTTTTAATGTCTTTATAAGTGACATTGCAGAGGGACTGGAAGGAAAAGTATGCCTCTTTGCAGATGACACAAAGATCTGTAACAGGGTTGATACACAAGGAGGCGTGGAAAGGATGGGAAGGGATTTGGCAAGGTTGGAGGAATGGTCAGAAGTATGGCAGCTTGGATTCAATGCAAAGAAATGCAAAATAATGCACCTGGGAAACAAAAACCAAGGGGAAGATTACACAATGGGGGGGAGGTAGTAACAACAACAAAAATGGAAAGGGACCTTGGGGTAATCATATCAGATGACCTTAAAGTTAGCAAGCAATGTGAGAAGGCAGTAGGGAGGGCTGGGGGTATACTGGGATGTATAGAGACAGGCATCACCAGCAGAAAACAGGAAGTTGTTATCCCTCTGTACAGACAGTTGGTGAGACCCCATCTGGAGTACTGCGTCCAGTTCTGGAGACCCCATCTCCGCAAGGACATAGACAGGATAGAGGCAGTCCAGAGGAGGCCAACTAAAATGGTGCAGGGTCTGGAAGAGAAGCCATACGAGAAGAGACTAAAGGAGCTTAATATGTATACCCTTGAGGAAAGGAGGGAGAGGGGGGACATTATAGAAACTTTTAAGTACCTCAGTGGAATCAACAAAGTCCAAGAGGGTAGCATCTTTCAGAAAAAGAGATATGCAAGAACAAGGGGACACAATTTAAAGATGGGGGGGCAGTTCAGGGGTAATGTGAAGAAGTATTTTTTCACAGAGAGGGTGGTGGACACATGGAACAGTTTTCCTGAGGAGGTTGTGGGGTCTAAAACTGTGTGAGAATTCAAGAATATATGGGACAGACATGAGGCAATTCTTGTGGGGGGTAAGAAGGAATAGGCTGTTGGTTAACTAGGATCTGCAGCTTATCCTGTAGGTAGGGAAATGGGCAGACTAAGTGGGCCAAACGGTCCTTATCTGCTGTCAAAGTTTATGTTTCTTTTTTTTTTTTTTTAATTTTCTCTTTTTTCCTGGCAGGACCCCATCTTAGATTGTCCCTAGTCACAGCCCCCTGGAGACCTCCACCGCTGTCATGGCTACCGAGATCCCCAGTCACTCTCAGCTCTGCCTCCGGGAGGTACATGGCCACCTTCACCCAAGCACCCACGGAGCTATTGTCTGCTTGGGGATCTGCAGTGACGGTGGTGCATCGAGGTCCTCCGGGAGGGCTTCATATACACGGTTGCTCTTGCCTTGGTTTTTCTCCCCTTTTTTCCTTACTGAGGCGGGGATGTGCAATGATGCAAGTGTCCTCCCCCCCTCCCAGAGCTGTATGCTAGGAGCCCTCAGTGTGCCGATCGCTTCCCACTCTCTCAGGAGAAGGAGAGCAGTCCTAGGATGCTCTATCCTTCTCCCCAGCCGCCCTCCAATGATCCGGGCCTGCCTCAACTCCAGGTCGCTGGCTGCCACAAGCAGAAAACCCATCACAGCCTAACGGGCCGGCCATAAAAGTTTATGTTTCTATACACACATAGGTGGCTGTGATAAGTACTGGCTCCTGTGGAGCCTGTGCTTATGCAGCCACAGATACAAATCTATGAACGTAGCACATCAGTGCTACTGCATTTGTGTAACCTGGAAACAGTTGTATATTTGTCTTTCCTGATGATGGATCATATCTTGCAATCTAAAATCTTGGATTTCCTTGAGGCTCAGTCCTTGTCCTTCTGGTGCTATCCATGTTTGTTAACATCTCAAAGCACAGTTGGAGGTGTCATCTCCATGTGTATGCAGACAAAGTCTGAGGTTAATTCAGTACTCCAATCTGATTTCAGCACAATCTCCTCTGGGTTTGTGAACAACTGCTGTACCTGATTCTTAATGTAACCAAAACAAAGTATATGGTGTTTGAATCCCTGATTTCTTTGTAGTACAGCTGTGAACAAGGATCTCTTAGCCTACCTCATACAGTTGAGCAGTGCCTACTCACTCCAGTCAAAAGCAGTACTTACCTTCTCAATTCTCTGAGTAGAGAGTAAATTTGGTAGAATGGGCTTAACATCTTCAGCATCAGACACCTACAACAAACTACTTCTCCAGCTGATGAATTATTCTAGATTGCGTGTGTTTAGATCCAATCTTTCCTGCCATCTTAGAACTCCCTGTATTTGTTTTGGCCCAGTATCCACCTCTTCTTGTCCATGATCATGTCACATACCAGTGTTCTTGTTCTTTATTTGTTGCTAACCTCTTTTTCTTTGCCTGCTTTGATTACTACTTGAAAGAGTTTTTTTTTCACATTGTACATTTTAGCCTGTATGTAACTGTTCCTGCTTAATGATGACTGCTGCTATCCTCTCCCCACGACCAACATGAAAATGAGATGCTGCATCTCATAAGGTCATCCTGGATGGAGTAATTACACAAAAAATAAATACATTAATAAATATAAACATACAAAAAACGCACAAAACACTAGTGGAGTGAAAATTGCATTAGTGCACATACTTTTTTTTGTGATTATATATGCAACATCTAAAATAAAAAAAAACATATTTTAAATGTTGCTTATAGAACAATCACTTATTTTACAGGTTGCACATGCCATAGCAGTTTTTTTTTACAGGTGCATATGTCACAGGGACACATGCCACAATTGGAACTCTTTTTCAGAGATCAGCCTTTACAATGCAGATACTATACTAGGAACTATGCTAGGAAGGTTTCAGATGAACAGACAGCCGAGGCCTGTAGGGTTCATCTCCTGCACTAGCAGGTTATCTCATCCCAAGTTCAAATAACAGATGACTATCTAGCTTGTTTTTATAAGTTGTGAGGTGCTGGCTTCTGCTATGTCCCTCGGTAAATTGTTCCAGAGTGGAATACTCCTTTGTGCGTAAAAATGTCTTCTCAAGTTCCTTTTAGGATAGGTCAATCTAAGCTGATGCCTATGACTCCTTAGTGGTTTATCTCTATTATTATACTGTAGCTCAAGACTGTCCATTAAGTCATTATCTTTCGAGATTTTGCACATTAGTAGCAAGTCTCCTCTAATTCTTCTTAATTACAGTGAATAAAGGTCTAGGCTTTTAGGTCTGTTTTCATAACTTAATGCATGCATTCCATTTATTAATCTGGTCATTCACCTCTAGACTCTCTCTAAGCCATCAATATTCCTTCTCAGGTGTGGACTCCACAATGGTGCACAATAGTCCAAGTGGGGCCTGACCATAGCTCTATTAAACAGGACAATACAAGCCCTTCTCCTATGTGTAAAGGCCCTGACAATACAACCAATAATCCTGTTGGTCTTTTAATAACTTCTTCGATATGCTTGTCAAAGCTGAGGTCATTTGTGACCAGCACCCCGAGGTCTTTCTCATTTTCTATTGTTTTCAGCCTAACACCATTTAACCAATATTTGTGCTCTTCATTTTTTATTCCAAAGTGCATAACAACTGACTTTTGGAGATTAAAGTGCATCCCATTTCTATTAGCCCACTCCTCAATTTTCTTCAAATAATTTCTTAGGTTTTCTGCCTTCTCACTGTTTCCAACCTCACCGCCTATTTTGGTGTCATCCACAAATTTTGTACAGTAGCTAGCTACATGAGATGTCATATCTGATACAAATAAATTAAACAGAACTGGCCCCAAAATCAACCCCTGAGGAACCCCACTCACCACTGGGCCTCTGCCAGACATATAGCCCCTAACCCTCACTTGTTGTGTCTTGTTACTTAACCATGTGCTCACCCTTATGACTAGTCATTATTTATCCCCATTTTGATCATTTTCTGAATTAGTATATCATGGAGTACCTTACCAAAAGCTTTCTTCAGATCCAAATAAATGACATCAACAGGCAACTGCTGATCAATCTGTTTACTTGACTTTTTCATAGAATGCCAAGTTATTGGTAAGGCATGATCTATTGGTCCTGAAACCATGTTGTGTTAAGTCATCTTGACCACTACTATTGATCACTATTGATTTCATGTTGTAATTTACTCTTGATCAGGGATCCCAAAAGCTTTCCCAATATTGACGTGAGGCTAATAGGCCGATAGTTGCCGACATCACCCCTATCTCCCTTCTTGTAAATAGGCACGATGGTTGCAGTTCTCCAATCTCGAGGGACATCTCCGGTTTGCAAGGATCTATTAAACAAATAATATGATGGTCCTACCAACCATCTTCCAACTTCCCTAATCAACCTAGGATGTAGTCCATCAGGATCACATCACAATAGTCCAGTGCAGACATGAAGCTATCTGTGATTGCATATAATCTCCCCCTATTGTGCCAAGCACATATATCCCCCCGTTTCGTGCTAAGATTTCCGATGTGCAATGCATTACCACAGATTCTTATTGTATTTACTTCTAATTTTATATGCCTGTGATGTAGCCTTTGCCTTATGTATTATCCCTTTTGTCTCTGTTTTTTAATCTCTGTACCCTGTAAACCCTATGTTTGTCCTTATTTCAATGTAAGACGTGGAGCCTTTGCAAAAGAGTCCCTGACTCAAACGGTTGTAATTCCGAAAACTTGTATATATAAATAAAAATAAAAATTAAAATAGCTGCTGAAGACAGAAACAGTTACAGCCTTTCCAATAACAGCTAAGATAAACTGATGCCATCGAACACAGAATGTCTACTCAAAATACACAGTTTATCATCACTTGTGAAAGAGCAGAACCTTTACAACTCACAGGTGGATTAGCCAACCCTGACTTATGGTACTGCCCTCTCACTCACAGTGATAAATTTGTATATTCTACACACTCACACACACACATACGCCTCCCCACCCACACCTAAAATGTTACCTTCACGGTGGGTAAAGATGAACAGCAGATCTGCTTCAGGAATAGAACGATATGCAGAAAGTGCACTTGCATCAAAAATTGTGAATTTGATGTACAGTAAGAACAATCTGTGCAGCTGGGATGGCAAGCAAAATAAATTAAATGGAGGAACTGTTTTTTTTTTACATATTTGAGGAACTTGTTTTGTAAAACCCTTCTGATGGTTGCTGCCAGTCCCAGCCCAACAGAGTGAACAGATACGTGGAGGCAGTGGAGGGCAGCTGGTGCAGGAAGTGGACCCAACTGTACCCCTGGAATCCTTTTTTTTTTTAACTCTTTTTTTATCTGCCTATTCCTCCCCTAGACCCTCCTTTTCTCTTGGATTCCCAGGTCTCCACCTCAGGCGTAGAGGAGTCTGCCCCTACAGTGTGCATCTGTGCTCCTAATTACCTACCCGGTTAACCCCATGGGTGGGGCAAGGAAGGCCCCAGGCTTACCTTCCTCGAACCTCAGGGGAGCTTGTGCACACAATGGAGTCTGCTCTCATGCTAAGGGGGGTAGTGGGAGATCATCGCTAGGACCGTCTGGGGGTATTTTCCACTGTTCAAATCCCCTTGACGTCTGCGTTCAATGAGGACCATGGAGCCGACGCATGCCAAGATGTGCGTCTGCTCCTGTCCTCTGCCAGTGTCAGCCCCCCATGTTGTCCTGACCATGCCAGCACCTCTGAGTTCCTCCAGAAGGTGGCGGTGGAGTGGCAAGACCAACTCCCCAGCCTTCCCTGGAGAAGGAGAGCAAACCATTGGGCACTCGATCCTTCTCCCTCAGCCGATCCCCGACAGCTCGAGTACGCTCCTGAACCCGGGTTGCCGGCATGGAGCGAGGTGTGGCATCCAGCGCCTCAACCCTCAGCACCACTGGGCCAGCCCCTGGAATCCTTTTATAGAGAATACAATGGGGATCTTATGGATGTTCGAGTTTACTGTTAACTTCAGCCTTATTTTCCACTCTGCAAAATGACTCACAGTTTTTGGGGTAAAGTTAGCATAGAAAATCCTGATGAAACCCCATGAAAAATATGTAGAGTAAGGCAGGACTGAGATCTGGCATAAAGCTACACTCCCCCCAACACATACACACACATGCACACCTTGGCTCATAGAAACATAGACAATGACAACAGAAAAAGACCAACGGTCCATCCAGTTTGCAAGTATTTTTGTTTAACTATATTTAATAAGGAAGGGCCGAGATCTGTCATATAACCATACACACACACACACACACACACACACACACACACACACACACACACATGTCTTGGCTCATAGAAACATAGACAATGATGACCGAAAAAGTCCAACGGTCCATCCAGTTTGCAAGTATTTTGTTTAGCTATATTTATCAATGCATTAAAATGATGTACAGTATCATCTGAGTTCAGTATCTTTTCCCATGTTAAATAAAGCTAAAGCAAACTTGTGTGGCTCACAGAAATGTACACTGTATTTACCTGCAGGATAAATAATCATCATTGTATGCTTGCAAGTCTCTATACACACACATACACAGACACACGCACGCATGCACGCACGCACCCATGCACACTTGCTTTATGTGAGTGGGAATTTTTTTAATTGCAAACTTGGAATAAAAGAATTATGGTTAAAATAAACCCAGCTACAGACTATCGGTGATCTTAATCTTAATTGAAAGCCTGCGCCTACAGTTCAATGGGTGAGCAACCAGCCATGCCTACTTCCTGAGTTATAGAAGCAGTTCCTCCCAGCCTATCTCTGAAGCACTTTCTATTTGCCAGCTGAAAGCTCTGTTGGTTTGTCCTCTCCCTTGGGGCCTTGCCACCTCCCACCGCTTTGGTTGTTCTGGACTCTGTTTGGTTCTGTTGGATTCTTTTGTGTCTGTCTCCTGCCTCGGTTAGTATTGTTTTTTGCTTCCGAGTGCTGCTGTGTGTTTCCCTGTGTTCTTGTTTACCTGTTCTCCTGTTTGTGTTTTCTTTCGTGTTTTCTTTTGGGGATTTTTCCCTTTCTTAGCATTTTGTTGCCCTTGTTTGCTCTGTGTTTATTTTAGCCTGTGCTTCTGGCTCCTGCCTGCCCTCAGTTTATCTGCAATTGCTATTGCCTGTTTCATCTCCCTCTGCGTGTTTTGGCTCACTCTGCTCTTGCTGCCTCCTCACTTTCTCCTTTAACTGATTGCACCTGGTCTTGGCTCTGCTGCTCAAATAGTAGCTAATCCCTATTTTCCTGCCCTGCTAATGCTTTACTCAATGTTTGCTCAGCTCATTCAATATTGGAGTTATGTGTGCTCTGCTCTATTTATTCCATGTTTGCTCAGCTGGGTCCAACTGTTACATTACTATTCTGCATTTTTCAGCTATTCTCCTAGCTGCCTGGTCTCTGCTTTCAGCTGCAGGCCTTTTAGCAGCATGTTTCTGAATTTATCTGCTTTGGCCTTTGAGTCATTATTTTGCTTCACCATCATGATTGCTGTTTGGTCCATGGTGTTCGGCTTGCATACAGCCTTTTGGGATTTTTCAGTCTGCTCAACCATGTTTATTTGTACTCGGTGGGACTCAAACCGTAGTATACTGCAATTCTATATTACTTTCACCATATGATTCAAACCTGCTTAAATGCAATTGTACCAAGCAATTATTATTGCTGTTTCAGTGCATTATTGCCCATGCCTACAAATTCCTGTGCTTGTTCAGCTCAACTGCTGTTGGAAGCTCTATAACTCAGTACTGCTGGAAACTATTCACTATTTGTACAATGCTTCATTGTACTCTGGAGGTCAGCTCAGCTACAGCTGTCACTGTAAACAAGTGTTACAATCCGCTTGTGGGTCACAGCACTTTACCATGGCTTCTTTGTTTTTCCTACGGCAGAGGATGAGAGTTATAGTGGAGAGTTGTGGCCCCATGTGCTTCAGTTACCTCATGTTCATATACTGCCTTCACCGCTAAAATCCTCTGGATATTTTTATCATCTTTAATTGGCACTCATTGATGGACTGGTTGGCTAGACTAGCACTGATTAAAGGACCAGATTACTCTGTTCTATTTGTGCAATCCCTATTACTAACATGCTTTTGCGTACTTTTTTTTACCATGCTGCAAATTGCCTGTTACTCACTGCATTACCATGTATGGCCTGCTCCATTGCTAAAGGTGATTACCATGCTGCTTATTGCCAGTTACTCCTGCATTACCATGTACAGCCTGCTCCATTGCTACAGGTGTTTACCATGCTGCTCATTGCCTGTTACTCCCTGCATTACCATGTATGGCCTGTACCATTACTAATGGTGTTTACTATGCTCTATATTATCTGTTATTCCCTGCATTACCATGTATGGCCTACTCCATTGCTAGAAGAGACTAGCCAACCATGCCCAACAATTTATTGGCTCTGAGCTTGCTCTCAGCTGATGGTCTCGCTCTACACCCTAGTCCACATCCTGAGCATGTGATGCCTTGAGTGGGGTCCTCCCTTTCTAGCCCATATTGGGAATGTCCTTACTCCAGGTGGAGTTTTAGTCATTTGTGCACAGGGGTGCATCTTAATGTAGAATTTATGACTAGTTGTGAAGGGTGGTTAAGCGCGTTCCTCCTTTGGCTGTAGTATTAATTACTACCATTGCATTTTAAATGCTGTCCCATGACTGCCTGTGGTTCACCTGGTTTGAATTTTAGATTGGTAAGCTGGCTGAGTGCCTCAGTGGTCATTGCTCTCTTCCTTCTGCTGTGGAGGTGCCTGTTGCAGAGAGCCCTTGCAACCCTTCATGGCTTTCCCATTAGAGGGATAGAGTGACAGCCCTCCACCAAATTGGAATATTTTCCACCCCCTTGAATTGAATTTCAACCATAGCAGCTGAGCAGTCACTAAATAAAATAGCCCAAGCCTTGAGGGAAGGTGATCTTGGCTTTGGATTCTCAGAGATTTCCTCCTCAAAGTGTTTTTTTTCTCTCCTCCATGCCACAGATCACAATACTTAGCTAGTTTAGTAATACTTTTAGCCTACTTAGGTAGGTTTCACTGTTGGACAGAGATGGATGGTGGCCCTACTAGCTGTTTCCTCTCTTCTTAGGAAGCCCCTTGCTGTCATCAGTGCAAGCCATATTATTGGAGCTATCCTGCTACCTTGTGCATCTCATTTACTGTATGTTTCATTAAGCTACCTGTTGCTGTCAGTCTGCTTGTCTACCTCCTAATCATTGATCGCTGCTACAATTCTTTTGGGGTTCTTTCCTAAGGTACCTTTAGCCAAGGGACCCTTCCCGCAGCACCTCTAGGGGTGAAATCCTCTTACAGGGTTCCTTGCCTTCAGTACCCCTACAGGTTGGTAATTCCTAATGGAATAGAGAGTGCGAATGGCCACAACATACAGTTGCACAAGCATAACATTATTCTGGTTGTGTAGGCCATTGAATTGAAAGGCTACGCCTGCAGTTCAATGTGTGAGCAACAAGCCATCCTACTTCCTGAGCTATATAAGCAGTTCTGACCAGCCTCTCTCTGAAGCACTTTCTCTTTGCTCCACCATCCTCCCCTCCTCCTCCAGTGGCTCTCCGTTCTACTCCCAGGGGGTTCTTTCCTAAGGTACCTTTAGCCAAGGGACCCTTCCTGTAGCACCTCTAAGGGTGGAACCCTCTTACAGGGTTTCTTGCCCACATTACCTCTACAGGGCAATAATTCCTAATGGACTAGAGAGTGTGAATGGCCACAACATTGTATTACAGTTGCACAAGCATAACATTAGTCTGGTTGCGTAGGCCATTGAACAAATTTTAAAACACTTTAAACCACAGCAGCTCATTTTCAACCCTTGCTTCTTCTATGTTTTCTGTATATAGGGTGAGGTCTGCTCATGACTGCCACCATTTTTTTCTTTTTTAACTCACAGACATCAAAAATACATAAAAAATAATATCTTCATTAAAAAAACAGCTGAACCTAGCTAAACGGGATCTGTTTGGCTAGATTCTGCTGTTTGTTTTTTAAATAACTTTCTAGAAATACCTTACCTGGGTACCCCAAAATCCAGGATGCCTAGCTTAGTGAGAGGAGATGTTCACCTGTCTTCTCAGTATGAAAACAGCAGGACTTTCCTGAATTCTGCAGCCACAGCTTGAGTCCTGCTGTGGGCTGCAGTGACAGCAATGAACTGCTATTCCCTTATTCTCTCTGCCTGTCTCTGTCTCTCTCTTTGTCTGTCTGTCTGTCTGTCTGTCTATCTATCTATCTATCTATCTGTCTGTCTATCTATCTATCTATATCTGCTGGAACTGCTGACTACAATATGTGAAAATAAGGCAAATATAGTATAATGTATTTCAATGGGGGGTTGAACTTTGATTCATAACTTTATTTTTACATAATTTGACCTCAAATTTTCAACATGGCCTTATTGAGACCCCATGTCATGACCAATGACTGTGGAATTATGCAAATCTGTCTCAAAAGGTGATTTTTGTAATTACTTTTTGAACCCACCTTGTGGGCAGGATGTGAATGTTTTCACCACCCTTGTTCACGAGGTGGGATCATAAGAACACTATGTTGAAAATTTGGGGTCTCAATATTTAGAAATAACAAAGTTTTAAGCCTATATTGCAATTTTTCTATGTTCACTCATAACTTTGCTAATTTTAAATATTTTGACCCCAAATTTCAACATAGCCATTTTTCTGCACCATCTCATAAACATGCCAAGAGTAATTTTTTAAAATCCTAATGAAACATGTTTTCACGTCACTATATTGCAATTTTTCTATGTTCACTCATAACTTTGCTAATTTTAAATATTTTGACCCAAAATTTCAACATAGCCATTTTTTTTATCACACAACCTCATAAATGTCAAAACGGTCATTTTTCAAATCCTGTCTGAAATGTGTTTTCACACCTGTGGAACAGAATGACATTTTAGTGGTGTGGAATGATGTTTCAGCAGGGATTTGAAAAATTTCTACTACTGGATTCGTGAGGTGGGGTATTAAGAAGGCTATGTTGAAAATCTAGTGTACAAATATGGTAAAATGCCCAGGTTATGAGTGAACATTGCAGTGTTTCAACATTCACTCATAACTTTGCTAATTTTCAATATTTTGACTCCAGACTTTCAACATAGCCATTTTTCTGCATCATCTTATAAACATGACAAGAGTAATTTTTTTAAATCCTGATGAAACATGTTTTCACATCACTGGTGTGAAATGATGTTTTAGTCAATATACTTTAAATGCTACTTGTCATGTTTATAAGGAGAATCGTAAAATAACCATCTTGAAACTTTGGGGTCAAAATTAAAAGAAACTTAGTGTGTCATGCCAGTCTTGACCCCAGCAGGTTTGCGTTGTGATCCTGAACCTGTGTGCTGAGTTCAGGGGTGAGATCAGTGGCCCAGCTAGATGTGGTGAGGATAGGGGATAGTGCTGTTATGCAACACCCCCAGCCAAGGAATTAAAGCTGCAGGGTTTTCCACACAGGCACAGGTACCATACAGTGAAGGCAACTGTCTTCTTGGCATGTGGCCCTGCATGTCTGCACCAGTGGGTGGCAGAGGGCCATGTGCATTGGCTGACAGATGGATGAGTCTGTATCTATGGCCACATTGAACCACAGGGACTAGAGGGCCCTGCACTTCTGCAGCCCACCAGACAGCCCCCTGAATTCTTGCAATAGGCCACTGCACTTCTTTTGGTGGATGGAGTCTTCCCTTGGCACAGGACCCAAAGGTCCCTGCGTATCTGCATCTGTTCATTCAGGTACCAAGGGGACCTGTGGATATGTGAATGAAATTTCACTATCTCAAAAAGAAAGAAAATTATCTGTAAAAATGTTGTTAATGCTCTAGTTAGGGTTCAACTTAACACCACAAAAGTAGGTAAATGTGGTGTTGGGGTTTCAACCCTAACTGCCCACCCTTCAAGCAGCAAAAGGAAAACACATGAGGGGTTTGGGTCTCTGAAGTCTTGGTAAATTAGTGGTGGGGTCTTCCTTGGGGTTGTCAATTCTAATGCTCACCCCATTCCCTGATTGAACAATGTCAGATGTGGTCTCCCACAGGGCCCTGTATGAAGAAAGCTGCAACAGACTGTGGTGCAAATTCCAAGTCTCTGTGGTGGCTACAAGGAGACCAAAGCTGGAGCCCTGGCCAAAAATCAAAAGAGAACTGCAACAAGAGAGCTGGGTATCCCAGTAAAACTGACCAACAATGACTTCAAGATAATCTCATTAAAAAATGTTTATTACAAAAAATGTTTAAAAAGCAGCAGCAAACATCCCTAATCACCAGCATTTTGCATCTCACTTGATGCTTTATCAAGGTGTGGAATAAGCATATCAATAAATCTTTTTACACCCCTAATGGCTCACATGTTCATTCAAAAGGACCAGTTAGTTACTACTAAAGTTCATTACATGCATTGAGTTCATAAATACTCAGACCAAAATGTACAACTTCTAAAGCCCCATATACCCATATATATACATATTTTACCACATAGTAACGTATAAAAACTTGTACATATTAGTGCCATAAACACATCACTATGGGCCAGCACTAAGGGAATGAAACTAACACATATGAACAATTGCTGCTTTTGGCCAAAAATGCATGAAGTAGAGGCCTGGGTAGATACATACTCCCCGGATGTGCCAGCCATGTCTGAGACCTGGCTCAAGCCCAATATACTAGCCCTTGAAGTTGATTTTCCAGGGTATAGGATTTTTAGATATGACAGAGTCAGTAAAAAGGGTGGGGGAGTCACCTTATATATTAAATCTTCACTTAATGCTACCTTAGTTGCCTCTTGCACCCTGGACAACTCACCTGTGAGGCTCTATTTGTCCAATTGGTATTAGGGGTCAAAATTTATTATTATTGGATGTGTGTACAACCCATGAAAAGAAGCCACTGATGCCTTTGAGGCTGTTGCTGTGGCTGTTCTGAACCTACCTCCCCTGGAAAAGATTATCCTAGGGAACTTCAACATCCAATACCAAATCCACCCTAATGAACCCGAACATGACTCAGATAATTCATGTACCAACTAGACTTAACATGAAAACCAGCAATCACACTATTCTGGACTGGATTCTTGTCTCTAGGCCTGACATAGTTAAACTGGCTGGCACCTTTAGTGACTGCCTTAGTGAACATGTCCCGACGTTTATAATTTGGAGAAATGACTTCCCTGCCCCTCCTCCCTGAACTTTCTTGACCAGGGACTTTTCCAAGTTCAACCAGCTCTCCTTCCTAGGGAATCCATCTGAAATAAATTGGACCCTGATCAAGCAAGTCCCTATTCTGGACACTGACCTTGGTATCTTTATAAATTACTTCCCCATGGCCATCAACAAACATGCCCCCTCAAACAACTGAGAGTTAAAGGCCAGCATGCCAATTTGTTAACTAGGGATCTAAGAACTCATGAGAGTTAGGGATAAGGCCTGGTGCACCTATAAATCCAACAACTTGACTAAGGATTGGGTAAAATTCAGGGCATTGAGGAATAAATGTAAAAGTGAATTGAAGTGAGGTAAAAAAAAGGTATCTGAGAGATCTGAAAACTGCAGATCTGTCTTACCCAAATAAATTTTGCAGCCATATTAATTCTCTCCTTAAAGGCAAAACCACCTCTGTAGATGTTGACATGATATCTAATGGAACCCAGTTCAGGCATCTGGCTGACTCTGCAAAAGAGATTAATGGCTTCTTTACTGACCTTGAAAAACACAGGACTCTGTTGACTGGAACAGTTCCCTTCCCATCCCTCTAATAACACTGAGGCACCCTCTCACTGTCCACTGTTCCACCTTAAACTCATCTCCTGGTCTGAAGTCCTTAAACTATTACTGAAGGTAAATGCTACAGGATCTGAAGGGTATGACAAGCTAGAGCACAGGCTATTAAGACTAGCTGCCCCGTCATAGCATCCCCCATCACCTGGCTTTTCAACCAAACCCTTCTTGAAGGGAAGGTACCTTCTCTATGGTAAGTGACCTTGGTTACTCCAGTCCATAAAGGGGGAGTCCCGTGAGATGGTAGAAAACTACAGACCCATCTCAATTCTCCCTACACTTAACAAAATCCTAGGAAAAACTAATTTACAATCAAATACAAGATTTATTTATTTATTTATTAAATTTTGGTGACCGGGTAGGCCCACTGAGCCCCGAAGGTCCCTTTTTCAGGGGTGACCTAGGATAACAATACAAATTATAAGAATGAACAAGGACATAAGGAACATTTGAGGCATTGTGAGTTACATTATGAGGTGGTTACAGTAAAGAAAAATAGTGGATACAGGCATGATTACAGGCATGGTTAAAGAAAAGCAGTGGATACAGGCATGGCTTACAGGCACGGTAAAAGAAAAGCAGTGGATGCAGGCATGGGTACAGGCATGGTTATCATCATGACATGTAAGCAATTAGTAGTACTCTGCATATAGTTTATTCAGGGGTTACACATGGCCTCTGGCAAGCAGTCTGTATAAGACAGGTAGTAGGAAGGTTAAGCTAGGAGACGAGAGTTGGAGAGGAGGGGAGTACCTTAGGAGCTTTAAGTGCCATGACAGTGGCATGAGCTTGAGGTCAGCAGATGGGACTTAAGCCTGGTGCGGAAGTTCATGAGTGAGGAGAAGGCCTGGACCTGGGGAGGGAGCTTGTTCCATTGGCAGGCTGCTTGGGAGGAAAAGGATCTTCCGCCAGTGTTTGTCCTTACCCTAGGGACTTCTAATAGCATTCTATCGGAGGTCCTTAGGTTCCTTGGGTTGTGTTTGAGGGTTATGGTCCGCAATGCTGGCAGACGTGTGGTTTATGGCTTGTAGGCATGGACAAAGCAAGGGGTGTTGGAGGCGGCCGACCAATGTGGGCCAATGAAGATTGGCCAAAGTGTCACAGTGGTGATGTCTCAGGTGGTCTAAGGTTGCAAAATGAGCTATTTTATTATATAGGGTTTGCATCCTGTTAATCTCTTGTTTAGCCATGCCCTGTATAATAGGGGCCACAAAGCTCAGGTTGGGTAGAAGGACACTGGTAGCTATGGAGAGCATAGCTTCAGGGATGAGTTGATCCCTGAGTCGGTACAGGGTGCCAAGTTTCCGATGTAGGGTCCTGGTGACCTGGTCCACGTGTTCCTTGTATGTGATATTCTGATCCAACGTGAGGCCTAAGTATTTAAGGGAGGGAACTAAGTTAATGGCTTTACCAGACAGTGAGGTTAAGGAGAGGGATGAGGACCTGTCAAATCCCAGGGATCTTGGCCCAAATAGCATTGCCTTGGTCTTGTCGGCATTTAGTACCATTCTGTTCTTACATAGCCAAGTCTCTAGTGAAGTGAGATCCTTTTGGAGTAGAGGGCCTAGGGCAACCACGTCATGCAGGGGTCGGAAGATGACAGTATCATCAGCGTACTGCACAACCGAGCTCTCCCCACAGTGGGTACGCAGGTCGTTGGTAAACAAGGAAAACAGGAGGAGGCCTAGAATTGAGCCCTGAGGTACACCCAAGATTACTTACAGAAGCACAACATAATGACTCCTGACCAGCATGGCTTCAGAAAGAAACATGGTACTGATACCGGCCTCATTAGCCTGACCACTGCCATCCTGAGCACTGTAGATAAGGGCCTATTAGCTGGTGCAGTCTTTATAGACCTTACCAAAGCCTCTGATCTGGCAAGACATCAGCTACTAATTTAAAATCTAGGATCCCTAGGACTAGATAACCCCTCCCTAATGTGGTTCTCTGACTATCTGGGAGGTAGGTCACAAATTGTGAAATGGTGGTGTGCACTCTTTGACCAGTGGCCCATCCTTGACAAGGTCCCACAGGGCTCCATCCTTGGACCACTATTATTTTCATTATTTATAAATGACCTCTCACTGCACATTGGAGGAGCTAAAGTTACCCTATATGCAGATGATGCAGTTCGTTATAGAACAGCCCCAAACGCAACTTATCTAAGTGAGCATCTAGGTAAAGACCTCCAGCTGCTTGAAGAATGTCTTCTTGCCAACAAACTTGTTCTCAATGGGAAAAAAACAAAGGCAATGTTATTCAGGCTAAGGAGCCTTGCACCGACAGAACTACAAAAACTCAAACTCAGTCTATCTGATAAAACAAGAGTAGAGGTGGTTAGCTCAATCAAGTACTTGGGGGTCTACCTTGACCAAGACTGTACATAAAAGATGCACCTCAGCTATCTAACTAAAACTATTAACCAGAAGGTGGCCTCCTGTAGTGTCTTAGCCCATTCCTAACCTCTGAATCCCACTGTAGAATTACCCAAGGTACCCTCCTTCCTTCCCTACTCCATGGTGCTCCTGTCCTACACTCTGTTCAGGGTACTGAGTTCTAGATGCTGAGAACTCTATACCACAGGGTAGGGAAGTTCACCAATTCAACCAGGTCATTTGACCATCACTGCTCAGTGCTGAAATCCCTAGACTGGCCGTCACTCGAGGGTGGACCGGCCTACCCCTCCTTCTGCTTAGTCTACAGATTAAGGCAGGGTGATACCTCCCCCCAGCCTAAAAAATCTTCTGCAACACAAACAGTGCAAAAGAACCTTAAGGTCCTCTGACCTCCAGCTACTTCATGTACCCAGAGCTAAAACCTCTCATGGAGCAAGATCCTTCTCTTCCTTCACCCCTTCCCTATGGAATGGGCTCCCATGCAGTATTCAATCATCTAGCTCCCTTAAGGGTTTCAAGAAAGAGCTTAAATCCCATCTGCTGAAATCAAACCACTGTTCCTGCTATAAATGATCATATGCCATATTCACACATGGCCAAATGTGAACTCCGAGGTACAGACCTGTGAGTGTATGAATTGGATATTACAGAGCGCAGTCCTCCAGAAATTATATAATGTCCCTTCCAAATCTAATGCAATCCTAAGGTACTGAATGTCATTGTCTTCTTTGTCTTGATGAGAATTAATTGTGATCTATGTTGACTAATAATTCTGTACTGCTTTGTATAATGTGTGTCTACTGCTGCTTTCTAAATGTACCCTGTATGATGGATGCATCACTGTACTATGTCTCTCTGTAATTAGCCCCGGGTCGCCCATGAAAAAGGAACCATTCGGTCTCAGTGTGCCTACCCAGTTAACAAAATAAAATAAATAAATAAACAAAGAAAATTTAAACACTTTTATACACTATTGAAGATAATGTCAACAATCAATGTGCTATTACTTATTAGTGCAACTTTGCAAATCATATTTGCAAAGCGAAATTTGTATTGTCAGTTTCAGGCAGAGAAATCAGCAACATTGAAATGAATCCTATTATAAATATCTAATTAAAAAATCATAGGGAAATATCATAGTGACTGTATAATCTAAACCACAGGGGTGGTTTTAAACCATTATTTTTATCTCCTGCATTTCAAAAAAGGAACTAAACTGAATTCTTCATTTAGTCCCATACATGAATTGACTTTTAACAGATTCTGCCATTTGCTTTCCCTGTGTAATAATTTGTTGGCCCAGTCATGCCCCAGTTTTAAGTGTAAGGGAGGTGGTGGTCACTGGGATAACAAATTATTGCAGAAGGAAAGTAAGTGGCAGTATCTTTATTTTTTTTATTTTATTTTATTTAAGATTAGGATTTACACCTTTGAGCCGGGGGCTCTTTTACTAAAGTTCCAAGTCAGTTTAACACAGGACAACACATGTAGTACAGCCAAGTTCACATGGACAACAAGGCAGTAATAAACAGAGATCCAGATCATTTGCCAGTTACAAAGTGCAAGAGGCATATAGCAGCATGACAATAGGTGTGGTATAAAGCTTATTAGGTGCAGTACATTGTTTAATTAAGAACACTTGAAATACGTAAATTCAAGGTAGATAACAGCAGCAAGATTTATTTATGTTATTTAGTTTTTGTTGACCGGGTAGGCACTCTAGACAGCATGGCTGCCTATTTTCAGGTACGACCCAGGAGGTTACAACAGAGGGCAAGTAGTCAAAACAGTAAAGTACCAGGAAAATCAGGTGCAACTAAGAAACAGGTACAGAAGCAGTCTAGAGATCAGTCACAGTACAGCTATTCACAGGCATTGGCAGTCAGTACATTTACAGGAAACAATATGTAGTAACAGATACAGGATACAAGTGCATTTGAGTAAGTCTTTAAATCAACATCAAGTAGGTAAGTGCTAGAAGAGGGATGGCAGAGTTTCCCAGGCAGAAATAGAAAGTGGTAGAGGTAGGCGCCAGTAGACAGCTAGGAGGAATCCACACAGGAGTGGGAGGTCAGACTATAAGAGCAAGGTTTAGAGCTAGAAAGAGCCTTCTGAAGATCCTGTTGAAGATACGTGGAGTAGGGGAATTTCTTAGATTCAGTGGCAGGGAGTTCCGTAGTTTAGGGGCATATATCGAGAATGTGTTTTCACCCATTTTGGTTTTACATCTTGGTTGGACAAGTAGGGATTTGTTGGCTGATCTCAGGGGGTAGGCAGAGGTCACATATTTGAGCAGTAAGGTCAATTTGTCAGGTATTTGGGAGGAGATTATATTCTCTATAAAACAGGTGAAAGTAAATTGATGGAAATCTGAGGGGGTGAGCCATCCCAGGCTGGAGTATAGTGAGCATCAGTGGGTAAGCTTAGGTAGTGACAGAGCAAAATGGCAAATGTTATTGTAACAGACATCCCATTTTTGGAGGAGCCCACCAGTAGTTGCCAGGAGGGCTATTAACCCATATGCCAGTTTAGGTCTCAGGATCCCTTGTGCAATGGCCAGCCTCGCCGCAGATGTTAGGCTATGTTTGACCTTATAAGCCAGTCCCAGCTGAGTACTTATGGATTTAATGACTGTGGCTAGGTGCAGGTCAAAGTCCAGGGTGGGATCAAGGGTGTCTCCTAGGTATTTAAAGGAGGTAGCAGTGTTTAGGGTAAAGCCTTCTAGTGCTTTGATACATAAAGATTGGGTGCAGGACCAAATTTTTGACCCTGAGCCAAAGAGCACAGTCACCATTTTATTTTCATTGAGAACACACTTGTTCTGCAATAGCCAGAGCTGAAAGGTAGTGAAGTTGTGATTGTGATCCTGGTTGCTGTCCGAAAGGTTTGGAGAGGAAGCGTAAAGAACCAGATCATCAGCATATAATAGGGCTGAGCAAGAACCTGTAAGTGGAGGGAGATCATTTATGAAGACCATACACAGGAGAGGGCCAAGAATAGAACCTTGGGGCACTCCTATCAAGGTAGGAGTGAGAGAGGAATTAGCATCACCAATCTGGACAAATTGCTGATGTTGTGAAAGATAATTTTGGAACTAGGCAGTAGCAGAAGTGGAGGAACCAAGAGATGACAACCTTGATAGGAGTAGTGGGTGAGGAGGTTAAAAGAGTGAAGGTACTTGGAGACCTGGGTAGCTATGATTTTCTCCAGGATTTTAGAGAGGGTGGAGAGGATAGCAATAGGGGGTAGTTATCCAGGTTAGTGGTGGCCCCCTTCTTATGTACAGGGACTACTCCAGCAGTCTTCCAGAGGGAAGGGACATGTCCAGTGAGTAAGGACAGGTTGAGGAGTCAAGTCACTAGAGAGGCTATAGAATGGGCAATGGTTTTTAGGAATGTCAGTAGGAGTCCATCCACCCCAGCCAACCCAGCAGGCGAGATGGACTTAGGTAAGCTTTAGATTTCAGTCTCAGAGACTGGGCGAAGGTTGAAAGGTGAGTTAGAAGGTTTAAAGTTGCCCTGCAGAGACTCTGGTAAAGGCCCAGGTGGTGTAATGTAGGAGGAGAGGTCAGTGAATCTAGAGTTAAGAGCATTGGGAATAGTGAACGGGTTGTTACAGCTATAACCATCCACGACCATATCTGAGATGGCATTGCACTTGTTTTTTCCTAGCATGGTGTTAACATGATTCCAAAAACCACAAGAGTCACTAACACAAATACTGAGAAGCTGACGGTGGTACTTGCCCTTTGCAGCTCTGATGAAAAGCTTACATAGATTTTTGAGTCTTCTGTACTCAGTCCAGGCCAATGGGGACTGGGTTAGCTTAGCTTTGCTCCAGGCTTTATCTCTCTGTTTGAGAGAGGCCATGACTGAAGAGTTTAACCAGCGGGTAGAAGTTCCCCGGATAAGACGCTTTTTTTCTGGGACATATTTATCTTGAAGTTTCAAGAATGTGGAAAGGAGATATTGAGCAGCGTGTTCCGTACTGAAGGTATTGTATAGAGGTGCCAAGTCCGTGTTCTGTAGCTCTAAGATTAAAGCTCTCATCCATTTTTGACAAATCCCTAAAGAGAATATCTCTGGGAGGGGGTTTAGGGGGCTTGGCTTTCCAAACACAGTACACCGGGGAATGGTCGCTGATTGCATCTGGTAATACTCCAACAGCATTGATCCATTCAGGCCGGTTGGAGACAACCCAGTCAAGAAGAGACTGGAGACTGCTGTTACTAGACTGTCTGGTCGAAGAGGTGATAAACTGAGTCGGGTGTAACCTGCTGAGCTCTGAAGCATAGATATTAGAATTTTTCCCCAGCCAATCCAGGTTAAGGTCCCCCATTAAGATGTGCTCTTGTTTACCTTTTAGAGAGGAGAGATAGTCTATTACATTAGTTAGGCCAGTTAGCCCAGTTTTGAGAGGGTTATAGATACACACTACGTTTAGCTTTTTAGTGAGGCCAATGGTAATAACTATGTGCATTGTTTCACACAGACAAGTGGAATTTACCGGGAAGACCATAACCTCAAGATTCTGTCTAGTATAAAACAAAACTCCACCACCCTTCTTTGAATTTGGATGATCACATCTATGGAGCTTATAGCTATCAATTTTATATAATGAATCGAGTGTGTGGGGTTTTAACCAGGTCTATGATAGACCTAGGATGTCGGGGAGTTGTAGGCCATCCAGGCTTCAAGCTGTGCAAAATTAGCTGATAAGCTTCTAATGTTCATATGTGCAAGCCTAAGCCCCTTTTTGGTGAACCAATACGATTGGTCCGTGGAAGCAGCGCCACCATGAGGGCCAGGATTTGGTTCAATGTCATCTGAGAGAGAAAGACGGCATATGGGTACGAAGGTGTCAATAAGTGAGATGCGGAGTTTGCCCCCAAGTAGCATATAAAAAGGGGAGCGATGTAGGTAATCAGCTATACTAGCAAAAAGGATAAGCTTTAGGGACCAGGTTACAGGGATAGAGGTATCACCCCTGATAATGAGATTTGAGAAACAAAAGCTCTGGTCCTCAGAGTTATGAAGGTAGCCAGAGTCAGTGGATGGGTGGCAGAGGAGATCTGCTGAGAAGTGGAGGGTCTGCACTAGGAAGAGGACTCCTACAGAGTAGAAATGAGGCCAGATCACTCCCATAGTGAACACTGGTGAGGAGCAAATAACAGTTAGAAATTAGGAAAAACAAGAGAAAAGCAATGATTTAGGGTCAGAGAGGGGACAAAAGCTGATGTGCAGTTATCCGTAGAAGTGTAAAGAGTATTTAAAGATTGAGGATAAGAAACTTCCCAACAGGCAACATTTAGGGGTATAGCTAGCAAACAACTTTATCCAGCCTTGAGCCAAGTGTAGCAGCAGAAACAGTTCTCCGTGTAGGTAGCAACAATTTTTGAAATTCACTGCCCTGGCTCCTCCTCCATAAAAATGGTCCAATCAAAGATGGATACAGAAATGCTGCCCTCAGGAACGAGCATTTAATAAGCCATGGAGGCGGGGGGGGGGAGAAAATTTGAGTCAATGTGCGTCTCGGGGAGCAAGCTGACGAGCAGAGAAATTAGTTCGATCAGGCTGCCTGATAAGAGAACTCGTTGAGTGTGCAGAGACATGCAGCACACAGTGAAGTCTCTGTTTACAGTTGCAGGCAGGCTGAGAATCAGACCATAGGAGCTGCAGTGAGAAGCACAAAAAAAATTTATTTTTCAGGATATGAGGCAGGTTTTCAGTCTGCAGAGGGAACACCAGAAGCCTCTTCTTGTCTGCAAAAATACAGATCAAAGTTCAATAGGGAGTTCAGCTGCAGGGTGGAGCAGGGAGCAGCTAAAAAAGGCACCAGAAATTCAAAGTGGAAGCTTTGGTACCTTGCTGGCTTCTAGGTGGACTGGCAGGGGTCTCCAAGTGAGGTCCAGGAGCCACAGGAAGCAGCACGATGGTGCATTCAGGGGCACCCAGGAGCCTAGGGAAAGGAGTGGGGAACAGATTAAATCAAGTCAGGGGTCAATAGAAAGAGGCAGGGACAGACAGAGCAATTAACAGGGAGGGACAGATCAAAGTGATTAGCTATGAGGGAGGGTAGCAGAAAGTAGGGGGAAGGGACAAGAATCAGAAGGACAGAGGAAGGGAAAAAGAAATAAATTTAACACGTCAAACTGAAAGCCTTTAACCCTTACAAAGTTTGTATTTTTTATTTTATTTATTGTAATATTCAGAAAAGACCTTTGAGTCAGAGACTCATTTACAGAGGTTCCACGTCATACATAAAAGGTACAGGGACAGCACTTGAAATGCAGATTACAGCACATTACAAATAACAGTCAAAGAGGTTACATAGTTGTTCAGTAGATGGCTAACAGAAGTTTAGGTACTTAGCACAGCCATAATAGTTACAGAGGTTTCTGTAGAAGGCTGATAGTCATATAGTTTCATAGGTGCATTTAGGTACGGGGACCCGATAATAGTTAGTTTGAAAGAGGCAAAGTCAAATCCGGTGCCAAGGGTAGTCACATTGGTTAGAGGCATGAAGGTATTCCCTTAGCTTGGATTAGGGCCGAGCCTTATTTCATTAGTTATATGGCTTGGGAGGGTGTCAGTCCAGGAAGGGGCTCTGTAACTGAAAGTTCACTGGAATTGGGAGGTCCAGCCATGGGGTACCCATAGCAGTCGCTTGTTTGAGCTACTGGTTGTTTTGCCTGGTGGTGTTGGGAGGATAATTTGGTCTAGGGTAGGTGGGGTGAGGCCTAGTAATACCTTTTTGGTCATAAGGCAGGTGTGGTACCTGATTCTGCTGTCTAGGTTTAGCCAGCTTGTGCTGCTGTAAAGGGAGCAGGAGTGTGTGAAAAGATCACATCCAAGAATGAGACTGCAGGCTTTGTTAAGCATGAGCCGGAGTCTGTTTAGGGTTGTGGATGGTGCAGCATTGTAGATTAGGATGCCGTAGTCTAGCAGGGAGAGGATCGAGGAGTTTATGGTAAGTTGTAATGCTTCAGGGGTGAGGCGGTGTTTGTACTTGTAGAGTACACCTAGTAGGATATGTTGATTAAAGCTGAGGTCGGGGTCTAATGTGATCCCTAAGTATTGAAAGCTGCTTACTTGTTCTAAGAGGGTCTAATTGGCAGTGAGAAATTGGGGGCAGAGGTTCTTGAGTGGGTTGTGAGGGTGGGCGAATATCATGTCTTTAGTCTTATTGTAGTTGATAATAAGATGCTTAAAGGAGGCAGTATAGCGCAGTGGTCTAAGGCTCTGAGCTGCAAATCTGGGAACATCCAGCAGACCAGACCTGGGTTTGAATCCCACAGCTTCCACTTGCATACTGTGTGACCCTGAGCAAGTCACTTAACCTCCTTGTGCTCCCAGGTCGCTCCTGTAAAAAAGCTTTCAGCTTAGTGTGCTATACCTGGTTAAACAACTAAATAAATAAAAAAATAAAGATGCTGGGTGGTGAGCCAGTCTTCGGCTTCACAGAAAGAGTGCTGGAGAGTTTGGTGGAGTTTGAGGGGTGCCGGGTCAGAGGCGAACAAGACCGCATCATCCGTGTATAGGGGCAGATTTCCAGGGCATGATGATGGGAGGGAGTTGAGGTATAGGCTGAAAAGTAGGGGGACAAGTATGGAGCCCTGTGGGACACTGGAGTGGATTGGGAGGCTGGGTGACAGGACAGGGCCTACCTTGACTATCTGCGTTCTATCTGAGAGATAGCTGGTGAACCAGTTTAGGGTGTCACTGGAGAAACCGTGTAGGCCAGGGTGTTCAGTAAGAGGGCATGGTTTACAGTATCGAAAGCCTTAGATAGGTCCACGAAGATGGCACCTGTGAGGTGGCCATGGTCCAGGGCTGAGTGGACATGGGAGGTAAATTCAAGGAGGGCGGTGGTGGTGCTATGGCCCTTATGGAAACTGTGCTGCTGTCTGGATAGAAGGTTATATTTATTTAGGTGGTCAGTGAGTTGGTCGGCTACTATGCGTTCTAGTGCCTTAGATGGGGGGGTGGGATAGAGATGGGGCGTAGTTGTTTGTGGATGTGCGGTCACCACTTTTATGGATGGGTGTTATGTAGGCCAATTTCCAGTGGGTGGGGAATTTCCCTTGACAGAGGGAGCGGTTGAGAATGTGGGTGAGAGGGGCCAGGACTTTCTGGAGGGTGAGGCGGAGAAGTCTGAGGTCCAGAGAGTTGTGACTATAGTGATTTTGGCTAATAGTTTTGGTAAGGTAGGGTTTGGCAGTCTCCTGGGTAAGGACTCACAGGTAGAAGGGTGGAGCAAGGGGATGATGGGGGGCGGTACGGGCAGGCGAGGGATCGAAGAAATTTGGGGGCAGCACATGGGAGAGATCAGTGAAAATGGTGTTTAGGGCCGAGACTATACTAAAGGGGTCGGTGGAGAGGCTACCATCTATTAGAATTTGGTCAGGTGGCAGATTTGGGACTTTGCTACAGAGTTCCTTTATGTTTTCCCAGAACTTGAGTCCAGTGCCCCAGGTGGAGGGTAAGGTGGCTTTGTAATAGTTCGCTTTGGCGGTGCGTATGGCCCAGGTGCACTTGTTTCGGGCCTCCCGATAACGTTGCCTGTCCAGAGGCTGTTGGGTCTCATTGGCAAGGTGCCATAGTGTGTCACGCTGATGTAGTAGGCCTTGGAGGTGGTCCAAAAACCATGGGGCATGATTCTCTTTGGTCATAGTTTTGGTGAGGGGGGCGAACTTGTCACAGGCTGCGTTAAAGGTGGTGATAAATAGTTCAAGGGCATGGTCCGGTTCGAGGGTGTTAGTTAGAGGTGTCCAGTCCCATTCTCTGAGGTGGGCCTTGAGAAGGGCTAGTTTACCAGGACATAGTTTGCACTGTGCAGTAATTTTAGGAGCGGTTTTGAGGAGGGTACCAGACCAGTTGCAGAGTACTGGTGAGTGGTCGCTTAGGGTGTCGGGGAGGACTTGGTTGCTGGTTATTTTGTGGGGTCGGTTGGTGAAAACAAGGTCTAGTAGGGAGGATGACCCCATGTGGCCGTGTAGCCGGGTGGGGGTTTTGATGACCTGAGTGAGATCGAGGCAGCAGCCTCGTTGATGTATGGGGTGGCTGTTTTGGCCAGCCAATTTATGTTGAAATCCCCTAGTAGTATTTTTTCATGCTTTGGGGGTTGGGTGGCGAGGTAGGACATGATGGCTTGGAAGGCTAGCTTCTGGTCCCTGGGTGGGACATAGGCCGTGGTGAGGAGGAGATGGGATGTAGACTTACCTAGAGTTAATTTTAGAGTGAGGGCCTGAGCCTTGGATGTTAGTCTGGGCAGAGAGAGTAGGTGGCCAGTGATGGAGTCCTTGAGGTAGACAGCACAGCCACCCCCTCACTTTCCCACTCGGTCGGAGCGATAGAGGTGGTATCCAGGGAGGTTAACTGCCGAGTTGGGAACAGAGGGGGAGAGCCAGGTTAACAAATGATACCCTATTTTAAGCCTTGAACTGTATGAATTTACAATTTTACCCGTTATCCCTAAGATGTAGTTAATTAAGGAGGCAACAGAAATTTCCAGTGGCCCTGATTAAATTAATTAAGACAGTAGCACATTAATAAAACAAAATTTGAGTCAGTATGCATCTCAGGGAGTGAGCTGAGAAATTAGTTAGATCAGGCTGCCTGATAAGAGGAAGCGCCGAGGGCGCAGAGACATGCAGCACACAGTAAAGTGTAGTTTACAGTTGCAGGCAGGCTGAGAATCAGACCATAACAGCTGCAGTGCGAGGCACAAAAAATAAATTACATATTCAGGATATAAGGCAGGTTTTCAGTCGGCAGAGGGAATACTAGCAGTATAGTGTGTGGTATAATGCTTGTTTAGGTACTCGTGTGTTAAATAGGTGCTAGTTAAATAAAGCAGCAGCATAGTAGCTGGAGCTGTGAAACTCATATAGTAGTAGGAGCAGTACATTCCACATAGATGCAGACTAGGTAGTGTATATTCCATTACTAGGTCGGTTGACTTAGGAGTAGCAGAAGGAGAGATTTATCAGGGGCACTGATGACTGACTCATTAATGGGGATGGTGGTGGCCTGAGATGGCTTTGTCAGGAGGAAGGGTAGCTAATGGGACAGTGATGAGCCAGGTGGTAGGAGGAAGAGGTGGGGATCTAGGTGCAAGCTTGGGAGGGGGTCATCTTTGTGGTTGAGCAGGAGCCGACTGTGGCTAGGCGGGGCAATTACAGTTATTTGCTTGGGACAGGAGAATACAGAGCTCTCTTTTAAAGGATCCCAGCTTTCCAGTGTCGATGAGGGAGGCAGGGAGGTCATTTAGCCACTGAGGTCCTCAGTAGTATAGGGATATCTGGGCAAAAGTGGTGCACTTAAACGGGATTTGGAGTGCACCTTTAGCTGTGCCTCTCATTGTTTTTGAGGATTGGGCACATTGCAAGATGCTTGCCGTGGATTTGGGGGTGAGTCCTAGGAGGGCCTTTTTACCTAGCAAACAAGCCTGGTTTCTAGCCCCAAGATGAACTGGGAGCCACACAGTATCAGTTTAGAGTCTGCATGTGTGTGTCAGGTAGTCTGCTCCAAGGACCAGCCTGCAGGCCCTGTTTAAGAGCTCTTTTATCCTCTCAAGGGTAGTGTCAGTGCCAGCGCTGTAGATTATCAGCCCATAATCAATAGTGGACAGTATTGAGCTGCTAGTTACCAATCACAGGACCTCAGGGGACATTGCATGCCTGTGTCTGTAAAGGATTCCAAGCTTTACATTCACAGTTTTGATGACGTGGTCTATGTGTGAAGGGAAGGACAGGGTGTCATCCAGGTGTATTCCTAAGTATTTGAATGAGCTAACTTGTTCCAGTGTTTCCCCTTTTTGGCTGAGAATGATCAAGGGGCCAATTTTTTTCCTGGTCTGAGTCATAGTAAACAGCATGTCTTTAGTCTTTTTGTAGTTAATTAGAAGTCTGTTTTGTAGGAACCACTTTTTACGTTTTTGAAAGCTGTCCTGTAGTGCTGCAGTTATTTGGGTCAGTTGCTTGCCAGGAACAGAGATTACGGCATCATCTGCATATAGCAGCATACTTGCTGGGCAGATGGAGGGTAGGGAGTTTATGAACAAGCTGAAAAGTAGGGGGCAAAATATGGACCCTTGGGGGACTCCAAGGGTCACCTCCCTTGGGTCAGATAGTGTTCTGTTTATTTTCACGCACTGTGTTCTGAGTGAAAGGTAGTTACCAAACCAAGATGCAGTTTCAGAGGACAGGCCAAGGGTCAGTAGGTTAGCGAGGAGGAGCTGATGGTTCACTCTATCAAATGCTTTAGTGAGGTCTATGAATATGGACCCCGCTGCCTTGCCATTGTCCGGTGCATCGTACAGGTGGTTAGTGAAGACTATCAGCGTAGTCATGGTGCTATGTTTTTTCCTAAACCCATGTTATTGTGCACATAGAGGGTTGTACTTATTCAAGGAGTCAGTTAGTTGGTCAGATACAATCTGTTCAAGGGCTTTTGAGAGAAGGGGTAGTATGGGTATGGGCCTGTAGTATGCTAGTCTGGTTCTGTCCCTGTTTTTGAATACCGGGGTGACAAGCGCTGACTTCCACCTATCTAGGAATACTCCTGTTCTTAGGGATAGGTTGAAATCTTGATTTAGTAGTTGCCGTATTGGTCCTTGCAAGAATAGATCCAGAAGCAAATGATTTGATACCTTTTAATGGACCAACATAGATGTAACAACAAGAACAAAGTGCTCTAGCTTTCGGACCAACCAGTCCTTCTTCAGAAGCTCATGGCAGTTGTTGCAGCGCCGCGAGCTCTGAAAGAAAAAATCCCAGCAAACACTGATACATCAGTCGTAAAATATCCGTCATTATCTGAGATAGGTTGAACATTTTTGTAAGAGGTGGTGCTAGCTCATCAAGTGTGAATGCTGCAAGTTTCATGTTGATCAGGTCGCCTCCAATCCTAGTTTTCCCTAAGACCCACTTAATGTATTTTGTGGTATCAGCACTGGAGATTTGCTTGAAATAAAATGGGGGTATGTTAGAGTTTTGGGAGGGGGGAGTCTGCATTGGGGATCTTCACAGGGGGCTGAGTGGATAGGTAGTCAGGGGTTAGTACAGTGCTTAAGTCAGTAAAAGAGACATTGAAGGCATCTGTTATTCATTTTGGTTCTTGTAGTGTCCCGGACACAGTGAAGATCAGTTCTGGTGGTGTTTTGGGGTCCCTGCCAGTAAGCGATTTTATGGAGTTCCAGAAATCTCTTCCGCTACCCCAGCTCCTTTCCAGTAGTTCTTTATAGTATATGGCTTTGGTCTTCCTTAATAGCTTGGCGCACTTATTTCTTGTTGCCAAGTCACGTATGGGACTAAATGAACAATTCAGTGTAATTCCTTTTTAGAAGTGCAGGAGATAAAAGTAATGGTTTAAAAACAACCCCTGTGATGTAGATTATGCAGTCACTATGATATGTCCCTATGATTTTTTAATTAGATATTTATAATAGGATTCATTTAAATGCTGCTGATTTCTCTGCCTGAAATTGACAATACGAATTTTGCTTTGTGAATGTGATTTGCAAAGTTGCACTAATAAGTAATAGCACATAGATTGTTGACATTATCTTTAACCCTTGCTGTGCTGCGGACTGATATATCAGTCCAGAATTCCTATACCTTCTAATTCTGTCAGCAACCTAAGGGTTAATAGTGTATATAAGTGTATAACTATGTTAAATAATAGTTTTTATATGTTACTGCATGGTGCAATATGTATATATATGGGTATATGGGGCTTTAGAAGTTGTCCGTTTTGGTCTGAGTATATATGAAATCAATGCATGTATGAGCTTTAGTAGTAACTAATGGGTCTTTTTGAATGAACATGTGACCCATTAGGGGTATAAAAGGACGCACTGATATGTTCATTCCACACCTTGATAAAGCACCAAGTGAATACAAAATGTTGGTGATTAGGGAAGTTTGCTGCTGCTTTTTAAACTTTTTGTAATAAAGATACTTTTAATTAGATTATCTTAAAGTTTTTGTTGATCAGTTTTGCTGTGATGTCCAGCTCTCTTGTTGCAGTTCTCAAAAGACTGTGGTGGCAGCATCTGGTGAGACATAGTTCTGTACCTTTGAAGAGTGCATCACTATGAGGCACTGGCTTGCAGCTGTACCTTGTGCTTTGGACAAGAGGGTACAGGCTGGGGGGAAGGGTGAGCATTAGGAAACAGTTGTATGTAATTTGTCTTACCTGATGATGGCTGTCTGTGGTTGCTTGTGTGGTCTTGTCTTTTTGCTGCTTGGAGGGTGGGGAATTAGGGTTGGAAACCCTAATGCTACATTTCCCTCCTTTTGTGGCACTAAGTTGAACTTTAGTGCGTTAATGCATTTTTCTTGTGATGAATTTCCTTTCTTTTTGTGATAGTGGAATCATATTCTCATTCACACAGGCCCTTCGGGACTTGTGGGAAGAGATGCAGATGCGCAGGGCCCTCTGGCCCAGCGCCAGAGCAGAATCTATCGCTACAAAAGTGCAGGGACCTGTGGGCTATGCACTTCTATACAGCAGCAGATGTCAAGAATTTGTGGTGCTGTCTGGTGGGCTGCAGAAGCGCAGTTCCTATAGACCCTAAACTTCCATGTGACCAGCCTTCTCTTCAATTTTTGTTTTTTGGGGGACATGAGCAGTTCATCCCAGCAATGGAAGCAAACATGCCTCTGTCTATGGACTTTTAAGATTTTTAATCATCCTCAATTCATACTTTGCACAGCACCAGCCCATCCCCAATACACATATCCCCAAAATTAGGATGCATGAACCAGCAGTTACACCCAGCAGTGTAAAACCACAACCAGCAAGGGAACCAGACAGAAAATACATTTTCCATACTGTATGATCATTTGAAGAGGGCACACAAAGCGTTATCCCCCTCCTCCCAACACACAACAAATCTGAACCCTGTCCCTTATTTTCGTTAACAGTTGCGTTGACACGTTTACAGCTTCCAAAGCTTTCCTATCCCAGTATGTTCTTGTTTAGATAAGCTAAGTCAAGTTTCGCTGTTTGGGAAAGGAGAGATTGCTAGGCAATTCTGCCTATTTTCCACCTTGTCTGGGGGGACGAGACACAGTTGGAAGTCAACTAAAATTGAACCAGGTTAAGCTGATGGTGTTAATTCACACAAAACAGTATATAATCAATTTCCTACTCAGCATACTGCAACACACTGTAACAGGTGTGACTGCATTGTTACAGACAACTTACCTAGTATAGGTAATAAGTAGAAGGTGTCTTACCTCGATACTAGGGAACCAGAGATAAGGGTCGATAAAGGACGTCATCTGTCGGATCTGCAAAATAAAATATAGGAAAAGGGTTACAAAACATTCACAGTCCTTATGAGTAACTAGCATGCTAGGACAGGTGAGACATGGTATAATACTTATCTGATGTGGGAGGACTCAGCATTCTGTCAGACCTGATAAAGTAAAGTGAAAAGTAGGTTTCTATGGAGAAAATATAGCAGGGACAGCAGAGACAAAGAGCTGAGAGACATGAAAGAAGTATAGTACAGGGTACTGCACAGGAGTAAAGGAAAAAAGTGTCTTTAGATAAAAACTTGCAGATAGGGCAAAGCAGGAAGACAGAGATACAGAGAAAGAAAATAGAGGAATAAGAAGATAGGAAGAGAGAAGAGAAAGTGTTGTTTGGGAGAGGCTTAGATAACTCCTTTAGTGCTGCTAGATGCTCTAGTGGACAATACTTTAAAGTAGTAGCCCTGTTGGGCTACTGGAGGTCTTCTTGGGTTAGTGGGCTCAGCATCATTTAAAGGAAAACACTGGAAAAGGCTCAGCTCTCCCCAGGTTCTACAAATATGTCTGATTAGTGCTTTCAGCAACTAATGAATTTTTTTAAATTACAGTACCTCTAAATTTGTATGTTTGCTTGCATGCATGCGCAAGAAACATGTTGTGGCAGTTTGCTGGAGAAGCAGGTTGTGGAGGTGCGGCAGTGTTGTGGCCAGTGCCGCCACTGCTTTTTAGGGCCCATCTGTGTGTCTTCGATGAAGGAGCACACTGGCTATGACAGTAGTCTGCAAGCATGCCACCAACTTTTTTTTTTTAAACTTTTTCCTTCCGGTCATGGTCTGTGGGGCCTCTCTCAGGCATCCTGTCTGCTCCTGCCCCACCTGAAGTCCTCCTACCTGTGCCTCCTCTCTCCCCCTCCTCTAGCCACGATCGGTACCCCCAGCTTATCCCCTCTGGTGTGGGGCTGCCCCTCCTTTTTGGGCACTCTCAACAGTCAGCTCCGATGTGGCAGAGGACCTGGGTGGAGGAACCTGGAAGGCCAGACAGAGAGGACCCGGCTATAGGCAAGGGGGCAGGTGCTAGTGCCTACCCCGCAGACTGGGGTTTTCTTTGTTCTGGTGAGCACTTCTCCCCCCTCCCATGTGTGTGCACATCCCAACACAAGGCGCACAGCAACCCCTGCCTGCGTTGGGTCATGCCAGCTACTTGCTGCTTAGTGAGCCACAGCACTCTCAGTCTCCACCAGGAGCCGCTGATGCACTGAGCAATCCCCAGCCCCCCCCCCCGGGAAGGAGAGCAGCCCTGCAGGCACTCAATTCTCTCCCACCCCTGACATCCCCCAGTGACCCAGTTCACTCCCAAACTCAGGTCGCTGGCATGGTGTGAGGTGTGGCATCCAGCACCTCAACCCTCAGTGCCACCGGGCTGGCTTGCGTGCCACCAACTTGAAACGATTTCACCTCTGCAATGAGGGAGTGCCCCCTCATTGCAGGGCATGCCTTGCCTAGTGTAATATTTCAATAAACATGGTGGCTGTCACCATCTGCCTCTTACAGTCCCCAGCAAGCCAACTTCGGGGGTGCTCAATCCCCCTATCAGCATGCCCCCTCCCCAGTTCATTTGCGGACAGTGGAGCCCAATCCCTGTTGGCATATGTGCCCCTTTGCTGCATTTTGTCTGCCGAGAGTGGTGCCCAATCCCCCTTGGCATCATCCCCCCCAAACACAGACACGCTTGCCGATGGGGTGCCCAATCCGCCTGGCGGCATGTTAACCCCCATTGCGTCAGCATTTTCCTGCCCACCCCACCCCATTGTGTGCCACACCAGCCCACCCCAGTGTGGCTAACATGGCCCCAAACCTACACCGTAAAACAGAAAGCGGTCCATGGTGGTTTTACTTTTTGTTTTATAACCTGAAAGACAGAAACGGTCCTTTGCCGTCGGGTCCCCTCCCCAACCCGCACCACCCTTCCCCACCCATCCCTGCACCCCCTCACCCCATACTACCTCCAGTCTGGTGTAATGATCTTCGGTGGAGCGGGAACACGTCTGCACTCTTCAAAGCTGACCGCGAACTGAAGAAATGCCAGTAAGCTACAGTATATAATGGCATAAATGGGGGGTTCAACTTAGCTGGATATTTCGGCCACTTTTGTGACTTTTGGCCCCAAATCTTCAACATGGGGTTCTTGGGACCCCACCTCATGAACTCAGTCAATGTCATGTCTTTATTTGGTCCCGAAAGGTGACTTTGCGGTCAATGTGCAGAATCACCTTCCAGGACTGATTAACAAAACAACAATGTCACTGTTCATGAGGTGGGCTCCCAAAAAGCCTATGTTGCTAATTTGGTGAAAAAATAAAAAAAAAAAAGACTGTGTTACGAGTGTGCATTGCAATTCCCACGCACGCTCGTAACTTCGAGAATTTTTAATATTTTCACTCCAGATTTTCAACATTGCCATTCTTCCACACCTTCTTATGAACAGTACAGCTATAATTTTTCACATCCTGCCTGAAATGTGTTTTTGCACATGTGGCACACAATGCTGATTGATGTGCGAAATCAATGTTTGGGACAGATTAAGAAAATCACAGTGACAGCATTAACAAGAAGAGGTCCCAAAAAGCCCATGTTGCAAGTTGGTGAACAAATTCAAATGACTGCTTTACCAAAGCGTAAGTTGCATGATCCCGCTAAATAACCACGTAATTTTTATATTTTTACTCCAGATTTTCAACATTGTCATTTTGCACACCACCTTATGAACAGTACAGCTGTCATTTTTCACATGCTGCCTGAAACATGTTTTCACACCTGTGGCACACAATGGGCGTGGTCACTGTGCAAATTCAATGTTCGGGACAGATTAAGAAAATTACAGTGCCACTTTTTATGAGCAGAGATCCCAAATGTTGAAAATGTGGTGTAAAGAATCCTCAAAATAATTGCATTACGGGTGTGCATTGCGCAGTTTCTATGCAGTCTTGTGACTTCACCAATTTTTTAATATTTTCACTCCAGATTTTCAACATTACCATTTTTTTACAACTCCTCATGAACAGTACAGCTGTCATTTTTCACATCCTGCTTGAAATGTGTTTTTGCACCTGTGGCACCAAATGGCACAGTTGCTCTGCAAATCACCTTTCCGCTAATGAACTGATAGTGTCACTGTTCATGCGGTGGAGTCACAAAAAGCCCATGTTGAAAACTTGGAGTGAAAATACCAAGAAACGCCCAGGGCATTAGGGTTTCTGACCATAACACCCTACCCTGTAGGGACTGACAGGTGTCAAGGGTGTGACTTGGGATTGTCAACAGTAATGCTCACACATTCCACCCCCATCCCCAACCTGCAGCCAGTGACAGGCATCGAGGTGTGTCTTGGACTCTTCGGTCCCAAAGTTCACCCCATTCTCCTATACTGCACCCATTTCAGCGTATTTCCTTATAGAGTGGGGTGAGTGTAAAGCCTGACCACCCAACAGCACACCTCAACACTTGTCGGTGTCTGCAAGGTAGGGTGAGGTGAAGTGACATGAGCGTTATGGGCGATGACCCAAAGGCACACCCCAATGCCTGTCCATCTCTGCAGGGCGGGGCTGGCGACAGTTCAATACTTCACTGCCATTCCTATTCTGCATCTGTCTAACTCCTGCACTTTCAATGCTAATGCCAGCAAGCAAACATTCGGCATTGACAAATGCTTGTTTCTAATGTGCTAAGAAAAAGCAACTTCTGCTTTCTAATGCTGCCAACCACCATCACAAGAGCACCCACACATTTCCTGTAGCTAACTGCATGCTAATATGTCCAGCTTACCAGTGGCTGAGGTTGGCAGGAATTATTAGCATAAAAGAGTTAGGAAAGCATGCAGCTGCTCATGAGATGGTGGCTGCCAGGATTAGAAAGCAGAAAGTTGCATGTTGTTGTTTAACACATTAACAAAATTATTTAAAGGTGGTCAGGCATTTTTCTAGTGGCTGGGGAGAGCTGTGCCTTTTGCAGAGTTTTCCTTTAGAAGTTGGCATTGGTGTTCCAGGGGGCCAGTTAACGAAGTACCCATAGTGGGCTATTTTTCTCTGGTACCATGACCCTAGCCACCGAAAGTCACATACGTCATCTTCCTAGTAACAGAAATGGCTGGTACAAGCGCCCAGCCACACAAGCAACTGGTACTAGGCACCTAGACATCCAAACACTGTAGCATTTGACTCCAGATACACATACACTCCATTATCACACTCCAGTCCACCCAAACACTATAATACCAGGCACCCAGTCACCAGTACACTCCGGTATAAGGTCCGCAACCACCCAAACTCTGTGAAACCAGGCCCCAGCCACCAAAAAGCCTAAGTACCCTTCCCCCCAGTCACCAAACAATCTGGTACCAGGCCCAGAGGCAGAGAAAACATCCAAGTACCAGGCCAATGGCCATGCAAACACTCCAGTACCATGCTACAGTACAATGCCCCAGACACTGAAACATGACAGAGCCACTAGATCATTCAATTACCAGATTCCCATTCACCAAAACACTCCTGTGTCAGGTTCCCAGACATCGACACTTACCAGAACCCAACCCTCAGTCACCAAACACTCCAGTACCAGGCTCGCCATCAACCCAAACAGTTCCTGGTACCTGTCTGTCAGTCAATTAAACAGTCTGTTATCATGCTTGCAGCCACCAGAACACTCCAATACGAGGTCCACCAGCCACAAAAAAAAAAAAGAAAATGGTAGAATACAACAACACATTTACCCCCACCACAACACCGAGGCTGGCTCTGTGGAAGAAAAGCAGCATGTCACAATGCTCGAATCCTCTCAAACAACCCATAACGGTGCTCTCACCCACTGATCAATCAACATGCAGCCACACGTATCCTGGGTATCATGAACCAACTCACCCAGACATCTCTGCACAGTGCCCAAAGACCTGAAACTCTCCAGCAACATGCTCAAAACCACCCAGACACCCCTTTGTTTTCACCCATTCACCCAATAACCATATTGCCAAGTTGTCTGTCAGCAGCAACATGGTAACATGCCTCCAGTCACCCAAGCTTCACATCACATCAGCTGGCTTCATTTTCTTAATAAAAAATGCCCATCATTAAACTTGCTACACCTTGATGAGCATAGCTGCACACCATTTACCCCCAGAAATAGCACATGCAGTAAACAAACCACAGTAAACATCATACCACTAGTCCCTAATCCCCAAAACATCTATTCACAAGTTTCCATGGTCCCTGAAGACCCAGTTATGGTGAGCACTGAAATATCCAGTTATGAGGCCACCATTGCCCTAGACAACTCAGAATCAGGCTTCCAATCCCCCCCAACACACACACACTAGCTATCATTAATGTCAACACCACTAATACACACACTGATTCAGCCCTGGTATGCCATTACCTACACCCATTAACACATACTGAACATGTCGCCCACCTATCCAAAACTGCTATATGTCTACTGACTGGACTCAGACTAGCCAGTTTATCATCCCTTGTGAGGTGGCAAGACTTTTGTAACTAACTTGTGGCTCTGCCACTCATGTCTTATGGTCCTGCCCAATCACACTTGAAGATAAATTGCATATTTTGAGTCAGATCACTGCATATCCCATATCTATCTATCTATTACATCTTTACTACATGTAAGTGATAACACAAGACAGGGTGTGTGAGCTTACTGTGATAAACCTACACATTCAGTACAATGTGAGGCATGAGGCAAAGCTGAGTGCTTTTAACCACCTAAGAATGTGAATATCAGAGTATGAGCACACACCCTGAAGTGTGTTATAGCACAAAATCAATATATGGAGGGGGGAGACTGAAGAAGTCCACCCACCAAAAGTGAACACAGCTCCTTTACCACCGGCCCCAACACACAGGAGTTGGGGGGGTTAGGAGGGAGGGAAAGAAGTACTACTTCACTAAAAGAGTGGTGGGCAACCACAATAGATGGCCAGTGGAAGTAGTGGAGACAAAAACAGTAGGGGACTTTAAGCATGCACAGGGCTATTCATAGGGGAATATTAAGAAATGGACAGAGAGGAGGGAAGGTCATCAGAGACCATTTAGGGTTTGCAGAGACTGACTAGGCAGGGACCATCTGGGCAGACTTGGTGGGCTAAGCGGTCCTTTCCTGCTGACAAATTCTATATTTCTTTGGCCTGCTTCTCCACCACAATATGGCAGACCCCTGCCTAGGGCAAGAAATAACGACCAAGATCATACTTTTGGAAATGTGAGTCTCTTGGTTTATATTTCCTGTGCCAGTAAAACATTTTCACATTGTGATATGTAACCACAAAAAAATGCATTAAACAGCAGTTCTAAAGGACACAGATGAAAGATGGTGGATTCCATTTGACGTGGTTTAATAAATATTATTTTTATCTCAATGTATGTGTCTATTTTCTTTTTTTGTACAATTTACTTGGGATAGCCCAGTTGAGATGCACCATACACATCATTTTCAGTGGGATACTGACACAGCTAATTTCTACAGCATGACTGAAACACTGGGAAACCATGGTTATTTTGCTCTAGTGGGGTTTGAACCAATGAGTGATCTCAAGGTTCTCAAGTCAGTGTTCCAATCACAACCGAACAATACCACCTTTTATTACACTATTTAGTGACATTGCCAATCTCCACCACCTGCCCCCTGCCATGTAAACACTGACAGCACAGGCACCAGCACAACCAGTACAGTCCCCAAACAGGAATACAGCCAGTTTCTGCACCAACAGAGACAGCTCTGCACCTACACGGCCACAGTCCACCACACCAAAGCAAACACAGCCAGCTCCCCCACCACACCAACATGGCCATCCCCATCCCCAAAGCAGCAACACAGCCCCCCCCAACATCGACACAGACAGCTCTGCACAAACACAGCCAATCACCCCATCACAACCATGTGCAGCAGTTGCAATGTGACTTTTAAGGCACTTTGATTCCAGCCCATAAGGTTGGCTCTGCTGATAATAAGACAGCGAGCTCCCTGCAGCAACAGAGAGTGACCTTAGAGCAACACTGCCAGCTCCTCCCATCCCACCCACACAAACCTGGCCAGGACCCCTGCCCACAGCCACAACACAGACTACCCCATGCCAAGAGACAACTGCTGCAGAAACACTGCCAGTCACCCACCCAAGAAAACCTGGCCAGCTCCCCTGCTCACAGCACCAACAATTATAACTTTTTCATAAAGTGGAAAATGCAATTATGCCAGTCAGGCCCCCCACCCCATGAACATTACATGGCTAGTCCTGACCACACCGGCACAGTCCACTCCCCAATAGGCTGCCAGCCCCCCAAACAACACAGCCAGTTCCCACACACCCACACAGCCAGGTTGCACACACTCACACACAGCTCCCCCACTTAGACCACAGCTAGCTGGCCCACCCCAACACAGCCAACTCCCACCTGCCCCAACATAGCCAGCCAGCCCACCCCTCAAACGAACACTGCCAGCTCCGTCACCCACCAAAACGACATAGACAGTCCCACCCACCCCACTTAAATGGACACAGCTGGCTGTCTCCCCCAATCAACATGGCTAGTATGCCCCCAAAACAGTCATCTTCCTCACCCCCTCACAACAAACACAGGCTTACCCTCCACCAGCATGGCCAGTCCCACCCATCTCAACAAAATGAACACAGCCAGCTCCCCCACCCCACCAATATGGCCAGAAATGAAACACCCACCATCCCAACCAAACACACAGTCAGCTCCCTCAACCACCCCCCCCCCACATAGCCACTACCACCCACACCACCTAAGTGGACAAACTGGCTCCCCACCAAGGTCAGTCAAACCCCTTCACTAATACAGCCATTCTGCCCCCTCCCCTATATAGCCACCGAACCCCTAGATCTTGATCTCAAGCCACCAGAGTCTTGGCTTCCAAACATGCACAAATCTTGCAGCAGAACAAACACTTTAAACTTGACAACAGCCACATTTAAGCAGATATGCACCCTGCAGCAATAAATAAATAAATGAATAAATAAATAACATTTTTTTATTTCAGGAGTGAGAGCAGGTAAGTAAGGAGTGAAGAGAGGGTCGGCAGCTCAGTTTTTCCAATGTCCAGATCAATCCCAGGTGTCCAGTTCTTCCCCCCACCACATGCCTCAAGGACCTTCAGTTGGACTAAAAAAAAAGAATAAAAATTCTCCCCTTCCTAGTAAGGACACACATTTGGGCAGATTGGGCATTCACCCTGCAAAAAGTAACGTTACTTTTCTTTCATACCAATATGGCTAGCCCCCCCCCCCCACGATTAAACACAGTCGGCTACTGACCTCACACACCAGTGTAGGTCTACCCTACACCAACTTACATGGCCAGTCCCACCTGCCCCATCTAAGCTGACACAGCTGACTCCCCCAACCCACAAATATCCAGGACTCCCAACCCCTGAGTGAACAGTCATCTCCCTCATTCCCACCACAACACAGTCAAGCCATTCCCATCTATCCCATCTAAGCGGATAAAGCCGGTTCCCCCATCCCACCAATATGGCCAATATCTCCTCCCCTGCATGAACATTGTCAGCTCCCTCAGCCCCCCCCACACAACACATGCCTATCCTGCACCAACAATCGGCTCCCCATGACACCCAAGCAAACACAGCCAGTCACCAACCTGGCCATTCAAAGCACCCCACCGACATGGTCAGTCCTCCCCCAAAGAACAATTAAACAAAAATCCCATGCACTCCGACCGACACCAAAAGTGTAACCACTGCTGCAAAGGGCTCAAAGCAATCTAACAATAAAGTGGCAGACACACCATTGCTGGAGTATAAAATAATTTATTTAAGCAGCAAACCCAAGACCAACACACCCCTAAGTAGCGTCTTCACAGGCTTCCTCCTAATACTCCAGCAGTGTTGTGTGCATCACTTTACTGATAAATTGCCTCTCTCCCAAACAACACAGGAGGCTCCATCACCCCCAAAAGACAGTCCCATGCCAATACAGACAGTCCTTCCCCTAAATGAACACTGAATGTTCTCCCAGACCCCCTTACAAACACAGCCAGCCCCATACCCCACTCAAGCAAGCACAGACGGATCCCCCACCTCACCAACATGGCCAATCCCCAACCCCACCCAACAAAGCCAGGTCCTACATCCTACCAACCTTACATGGCCAGCTTCCCACACCAACACAGACAGTCTGAGACTTATTAATGTAATAAAATGCAACTGATAAATCTCAAAAAGCAGTAAAAGCTCCCTCTGCACATGCAGCCAGTTCCACAGTTACCTTTGCGACAGCAGACCTCAGATCATACCTGCCTTTCCCCCACCTCCCCAAACATGGCTTGCCACCCAACAGCAGTAACACGCACACACACACACACACACACACACACACACACACACATGCACACACACGCATGCACGCACGTACGCACATGCACACACACTTTTACGCAGGACCATTTTAGCAGACAATAAATTTGCCCCACTGCAAGTGAGACTTGACAGAGATTTGTAGACTCCATCAACACATAGTGTAGTGAGTCCAGTGAGAGTGATGAGTGTTGATTGGGTCAAGTGAATCCCATGACCCCACAACAGAAATAAACAAACTGGCTGGCCCACCGGCACAGCGGCAAGGCGTCCACTTGTGCCTCCAACATTCCAGGTTTGGAAATGGACTTGGGAGTTGGAGGGCCAGATGGGTGGAGAAGGATTGAGCGTCCCAGAGACTGATCTCTTTCCCTGTGGGGAGGGCGGTAGAGTGTCCGGTAATTTATGGACCCCTAGTAGAGGCTGGGTGTTCTGTCACAGCCGGCGCCGTCCATTGTGGGGGTGGAGCAGATGCTGGTGTCATTGCACTCTCTACCTCCCGACAACAAAAAAGCCTGCAAACTTTGGTCGGTGCAATGATGCTCACCCCTCTGGCTCACTGCACCCACCACATACCTGTCGGTGCCTTCCGAGATTGTATGTTCCATTGGGTCAGCTCGCCCCTGCGATCTCAGCCAGTGGCGGTGATGCCACCGGTAATCTGGATGTACTTCCTTGGGGGTGGGTCATCTCAGCGGCCCCTCCTTGTGGGGGAACCTTGGGGGAGGCAACTGAGGTGGTAGCAGTTGGGGGGGGCAGATGCTGATGGGATTGGGGCGGACACAAGGCGGCTGACAAAACGGCATACTAAATTGCAAAAAAAGAAGCAAACAAACTGCCCAGCATGGTGCTACCGCAACTCCTCCCCCACACACACACATTTGTAGTCAGGATCATGTTACGCCAGAATGAATTTGCCCTACTACAGAAGAGACCTGACAGATTTGCAGATTGGATTTCCATAAAAGTATTAGTGAGAGTGAGGAGGGTTGACATCATTAAGTGAATGCAGCCCCAACAGACAGAAACTGAATTAGCTTGGTACTAGCAACCAAAAAGTACAGCCCTGTGTGATGTTGTCGTTACCACTTCTCCCTTTACTGTGCATCTCTGGAGACTTTCGATACAGTAAATGCCAACTTTTTCCAGAAATATTATTTGTAGTGTTTTATAAAAGAGGTGTCTGTTACAGAAGTCTCCACAGTGGTTGATAACTCTGGTGTTGCAGAGGTAATGGCAGAAGCAGATGATACCCAAACATTGGCCTGAGTTGTGGAGTCAGACAGGAAGTGTTGGGGTAAGGAAAAATTAAAGGGAAATGTCCGCCTCCAATCTGGCCCCACTTCTGTGTGCAGTGGGGCCCAATTAGCACTTGTATAAGTAAAATAACATTTTGCCCTCACTTGTTAGTATTTTATTTCAGAAAGTATCTGGTTGATCCTGCACCCTCCCCACTGGCATTTTAGCATCCGAAGCCCTCCCCGGTGTGCCCACAAGCACCCGCAGCTGTTTCCGTGATGACGTGTCAGGCAGGGAGCAGCTGGGGCACCTCCATATACTTAGTATGGCACTGTATTTTTGAACAGCTCTGGTTAGGAGCCTATATGCCCCCCTGTGAAACCCTGATAACAGATATAGATTGCCAGTGTGCCTGTCAGTCTCTGCCCCGGTCTTAGTGTAGCACAGACACATGTAGACTCCAAACTTGAGCTATTTGAATCTACTGCAGTACAGCTTATGCACTGTGGTAGATTCAAATAGCTCTGGTTTGGAGTCTATATGTGTCCGTGCTACACTGAGACCAGGCAGAGACTGACAGGCACCCTGGAAATCTGTATCTGGTATCAGGGTTTCACGGGGGCATGTAGGCTCCAAACCGGAGCTGTTTGAAAATACAGTGCCATACTAAGTATATGGCAGTGCCCCGGCTGCTCCCTGCCTGACACGTCATCACAGGGACAGCTGTGGGTGCTTGTTGGGGGCACACCGGGAAGGGCTTTGGATGCTAAAATGGTGGTGGGGAGGGTGCAGGATCAACCAGATACTTTTTGAAATAAAATACCAACAAGTAAGAGCAACATTTTATTTTACTTATGCAACTGCTAATCGGGCCCTACTGCACACAGAGGTGGGGCCAGACAGGACGTGGGCATTTCCCTTTAAATGTGGTACGTAAAGGGAAGGAAAGAGGAAATTGTTTAACCAGGAAAGGCACGCTAATTTGAAAACTTGTTTCCAGGCATGACTTGGGAGCCCAAGAAAATTAAGTGACTTGCTCAGGATCACACATTATGCAAGTGGGGGCTGTGGGATTCAAACCTACGTCTCCAGGTTTGCAGGTCAAAGCACTAGACCACTGCACTATACTGTCTGCTGCAATCAAACTGATAAAAAAAGTGTTTCTCTGATTTCTCAAATGTGAGATGGGGTGGGAGGCGTATTTAAGGTGGGATGTACCTTGTTGCATTTGTGGCAATCCTTATCATAAAGAGACAGAATGGTTTGGCCAGCTAATGGGATTATTCAGAAGGTATATACACATCAACCCCCCTTGCCCAGTGATCCCAAACAACCATTCAGGGAAGGGTGCAAGTCAGGTTCCCAAGTGGGGGAGAGCAACAAAACTGAGGCATGTATAACATTCTATTTTTATTTATTTATTTTATTTAGTTTTTGTTAACTGGGTTAGGTGCGCTAGCCAAAGTGGACTATTTTCAGGCACGACCTGGGAGAATACACACATAAAATTAAATGAGATTATACAATACATAGTATATAGTACAGGTAGGTTAGAATACAGATCAAGTCAGACAGTACTCAAGATAATACATATAGCTATGCCGAGATGACAAAAGTGACATTAGTACGTACAAATAACTGAAACTGAGCTAAGTGGCAGCTATAAAGACATTTTATAGCAAAGCTTGTTCAGAAGTGCAGCAGTGTCTTGGGTGAAATAGGGTGGTTAGCTGTGAGGCATTAAGTGGGATCAAAGCATGTGCAGGGGTCCCGGGATAGGTGGCGATATAGTTCTTTTTTGAAGATTGGGTGGCAGTTAGCCTGCCTCAGGGCAGGAGGGAGGGAGGGAGATCCAGGTGGCTGGGGCGGTGCAGTGAAATGCTCCAGACCCTTTTGAAGTAAGACACCTGGGTACGGTAAGTAGAAATTTGTTTGCCGAGCGTAGTCCATGGGTAGGTGTCTGTGGTACAAGTAGAGCTGCAAGGGAGGAGAGGGTTTGGTTATGGATTACAGAGTCAGTGAGGATCCCTAGGGAGTATAGTCAGTAGGCAGTTGGGGAGAGCCAGCCTAGGTCCCTATACAGTGTGCAGTGGTGCTTGAGGCGATGGGAAGAGGAGGCATACCGACATATGTTGTTATACATGACATCCCATTTATGGAGAGCAGTCTTATGGGCATTAGCAAAAGTGGAGGCACCATATGTCAGCGATGGAAGCAGAATACCCTTGGCAATTGCCAATTTGGCAGATGGTGTTAGCAGGTGACAAGTCTTATAGGCGATTCCAAGTTTGGCATTTGTTGCTTTACAGGTTGACTGGATGTGCAGACTGAAATCAAGGGATTTATCAAGGAGGACTCCCAGGTATTTGAAGGATGTGACACAGTTGATGAGAGACCACCCAGAGTCATGGACTAGGAGGGGTTCCTTACAGGCCCTGAGTTTGGGGGCAGTGCCAAACAGCATGGCGTGGGTCTTTTTTGTGTTGAGGATGAGCTTATTAGCATTTAGCCATGTTTGCACATTCCTGAAATCTGAGGAGAGGTTTTCGTTAATGATGTTAACTTTGTCGGCACTGGAGTAGAGGACGAGATCATCAGTGTATAGGATAGCTGAGCAGGAGAGTATGGCATGATCTATGTTGTTGATGTATAGCGAGAAAAGAAGGGGTCCCAGGATGGAGCCCTTGGGTACTCCGATGTCAGTGCCGGTCACATCCGAGAGAGCAGAGTTGAATTTAACAAGTTGTAATCTGTTTGATAGGTAGATGTTTTTGTAGTAAACCTGACCATTTTGGTACTGTGATTTCATAAAATGTGATTATGCAGATGGTGCTTAAGATGATGGTTATACAGTGGACTCCATTTATACTGTACACAGTTTCTATGGGCAAATGCTTTTTGTGGATAAAAACTGGACGCCAAAACTGCTGCCACAGACACCCCATTGTAAATCTGCCTATTACAGCAGATTGTAGCAGCTGGCTATAGTGGCCTCCTGAGGCACCTAATGAGGTGTGAAGCAGGTTTCTAGTAGGTGTTGATGTGTAGTCAACCATTACAGATTCACTTCTTGGCAGGCAGTATTGTTTTGCTTGTGGGCAACCGCTGCCCTGAATGTTTAACTTTTAGGGCTCTAAGTTTTATGAAAAAAATGGCAAAACAGGCTTAATTCAACATTTAAACTCTGCTCCTTCTGCCGTCAAACAATCACAGAGCCAGTGTAAGTTTTCACCACCTCAGTATCCCGTCAAAAGGACGACTCCAAATGGGCAAGCTCAGTGACAGTGATAGCACTTCGGCGACTTCAAAAATGGCAATGGTACATGTCGGCAAGCATTAATGGCGACAATGCTTTTCCCCCCTCCCTGAGGTGCTACGACCTTGGAGTTGGTTATTTAAGTAAGGAGGGTGAGGGGGGTGACTCCCCCTGCAATGGGGTATGTGGGGGCAAAGCCCCCACAGAAAAGCATTGTTGCTGTTAATGCACTTGCCAACATGTACTGTCACCATTTTTGAAGTTGTCAAAGTGCCATCACTGTTATTGGCCTTGCCCATTTTGAGTCACCCCACAGGTTTGTGGAGCGAGAGATGTGGTGGTCTGAGCAGATATGAACAACGACTCAGCATGGAAACAATGTTTTTTTTTTTTTAATTCACCTGAGTCAGTGCACTCTTAGCCCTGAAACATGTAGGTAGGTTCAGGGGGAGCATTGGTGAACAAAAGGTGTTGGTGTTTCTGTTTCAGTGCCATGCATCTTTTAAATTTCATAAGCCGATCAGATTTCTGCTTTACCGCAACTGTGGAAAATCAGTGTTCCTGGTCAGTGTCCCAGTTCCCAGTCAGTGTCCCTGCTTCTCCTCCTGTCAGAGTTCTGCCCTCTTTTGATGATGGTTATACAGTGGACTCCATTTATACTATACACACTTCCTATGGGCAAATGTTTATTGTGATAAAAACTGGACGCCAAAACCGCTGCCACAGACACCCCATTGTAAATCTGCCTGTTATAGCAGATTATAGCAGCTGGCTATTGTGGACACCTGAGGCACCTAATTGCTTGGTTTACATGTATTCACTGATCGATGATTGGGGATTGGTGATTGCAGACCCAACTTCAATATTTTTCTGTTTACATACCAAGCTGGATCCGGTTCTGGAGATGCGTGTCAGTTTACATGCATGTCTCCCACTGAAAAGATAGTGCAAGCCGAAGTAGTGTGCTCATGTGCTCTTCCCTTATTGTTCATTGACAGGAAGCAGGTGTGCCCACACACATGCGCGTTAGAAAAAATCGCTAATGCGCACGCAGTCAGAATCGATCCATTCTGCCATTGAGTTTACATGAAGCTTGAGAACGCATTTTCAAGCATCAATTCTTTTCAACCGCATGCTTCCAACCAGAATGAAAAAATGACCAGGTCACTAGATCAATTGAGTTTACATTGTTTGTTGCTTCGTTGATTACAGCATTGATTCCCGTGATTCAGGAGCCCCAACCAGCTTAAAGAGCTCATGTAAACGAGATAAATGAGGTGTGAAGCAGTTTACTAATAGGTGTTGATGAGGTGCTGAGTTGACGTGTAATCAACCATCACAGATCCACTTCTGGGCAGGCAGTATTGTTTTTCTTGTGGCTCCCACTGCCCTGAATGTTTAACTTTTACAGCTCTAAATTTTGTAAAAAAAAAAAAAAAAAGAAAAAAAAATGGCAAAACAGGCTTAATTCAACTTTTAAACTCTGCTCTTTCTGCCATCAAACAATTCAGTGTAAGATCCTTACCACTAGCAAAACAAAATTACTGGTCTGTGGTGTGAGAGATGTGGTGGTCTGAGCAGATATGAACAATGACTCAGCATGGAAACAAAGTTTTTTTATTTTTATTTTTTATTTAGTATGCTTTATTCATTTTTTCCCAGCATCCACAATACACTGTAGATTACATGGCATAGACACTGTTGTACAAAGACCAAGAACATGTCGTATTAGCCTTATGGTTACATCGGCTAAAATAATCACAATTCTATTATTATATCTACTAATTTATCCAACTCTAACTACCTAATTCCCTTCTCCTATTGACCCTTACCCCCCTTCCCCTTACCACTCCCCCCTCCCCTCCAGCAAGTGTGTACATGTTACTTTCAGCATAACTGCAAAGTTAAAATCCACCTACAAGGCAAATGGTCAGCTGATTATAGGCCGTTATGGGTTACATGTAGCAAGCAAAGCCTCTAAGGAGCCCCATCTGGACTGCTGTAAGTGGGGCCGATTGTTCATGTACAGAATATGTTTTTCTAATTGCAAAGCCATGAGCATCTTCTTATACCACTCCCTCACCGATAACCGTGTTTCTTCTTTCCAGTGCCTCATAATAATGAGTTTAGCTACTGCCAAGACTAAGGCAATATGTGCTTTCCTAACTCTGGGAATACCTCTCGGAAACCAATATAATAAGCATATTTCTGCAATGAAGAGGGAATCGAGCCCAAGCAACGGATCCTGTAGTTGTTTGATAGACTGCCAAAAGGTCTGGACCACTAAGCAACCCCACAGCATATGATACAGGGAGCTGGGGGCAAGGTAACACCTAGTGCACATAGGGGAGGGGACATGTCCCACTTTATGCAGTTTAACCAGTGTAAAATATAGGTTATTCATAATGTTAAACTGTATCATTCGTAGTCTATCCTGCTTAACAAATATATAACCGTTCCTCCATGCTCGTCCCCAAGACTCCACCTCAGGTACGATTGACAACTCTTGAGCCCAATAATAGCAAATCCTCTGGGGTAGGCTAGTGTCCATAGATTGTAGCTCTTTATAAATCTTGGACACTGCATAAGGTTCCCCGGCTGCCTGTAAGAGCCTAATCAATTTCTCTGTGTGCAATCTGTTTGCATTCCCCCATCCCACATGATTTTTAATTGCCTCCTCAACCTGCTTATATTTAAAGAAAAATGTGACCGGTACTGAGAAACGTGCACGGAAAGTCGAGAAGGATATCAATTGATCGCTCTCTGATAAGTCAGCCACCTTCTTATCAGTCAGGAGTGGCCAGAATGTGGGCGAGATGGGTTTACGATCAATTTGAAAATTGGGGTTACCCACAATGGGTTGATCCAGGGATACATGCCAATTACATGAAAGGAAAGTTTGTAGTTGATGGAGGGCCTGAGCCGACCATCCAATAGGGGTGTTCTTCAGCATGCTGGGTAGCTTCTTAGGGCTGACATAAATCAATGAGGTGAGAGTATCCTGGTGCTGGGTCATTAATGATTTTTCTATATCCAGCCACAGGGGGGTATAGACCTGGTTCTCGTTCTCCCAACCAGTCTTTGACCAGTGGACTACTCTACTGAGATGATGGGCACAGTAGTAGGTAAAGAAGGAGGGTAACGCTAAACCACCTTGTCTTTTGGGCCCTGTGAGTTTATTATATGATCGCCTAACCTTTTTGGCCCTCCACAGAACAGCATTTAACATCAACTGGAGTTGGCCAAACCACTTTTTGGGAAGATAGCACCCAAGCATCCCCACAGGATATAAAACCCTCGGTAGGACATTCATTTTTACAATATTAGTTCTCCCCCATAATGTAAGCGGAAGACTATCCCATCTTTCCAGATCCGATTTGATGACCTTAAGCAGCTCTGTAAGGTTCAGTTTCATCATGATGGGAAGATCTCTGGCAACCTGAATACCTAAATAGGTAAGGGTGTGTGGTGCCCACTCCAAACTGGTGCTACTTATGACCACCCAGGTGATCCTATCGTTCAGGGGAAGACCTTAGATTTAGATATATTCAGCTTGTAGTGGGAAACCTCTGCAAAGGATTTGATCACTTCCAGAAGATCTGGGATCCCAATTGCCGACTCCTCAATATGTATCAACAGGTCGTCTGTATAAGCAGACAGCATATACCGTTGCTCTCCGAATTTCATACCTCTAATTTGTGGGGAGGCAATTAATTTCTTAATAAGGGGTTCCAAATAAAGATTAAACAAAAGGGGGATGGGGGCATCCCTGCCTGGTCCCTCTCTGAAGCCGAAAAGGGCCAGATAGGATGCCATTGCACCAAACCTGTGCAGATGGGGAGGAATACAGGATCTTGACCCATTTAATAAATCCTGTGGGGAGGCCATATTGTGCCATTGCTAAAAATAAGAAGTCCCAGGAGACCATGTCAAAAGCCTTCTTGGCATCCAGGGACACCAACACCGCTGCGGAGTCGGAGTCCCTGGACGCCGAGAGGATATGCATGACCTTCCTCATATGGTCAACGGATGATCTGCCCCCCATAAACCCGATTTGTTCCCGCCCCAATAAGAGTAGCTAATATTGGGCCTAGCCTGTTAGCCAAGATCTTGGCTAAGATCTTAACATCTGTATTAATCAACGAGATGGGCCGGTAACTGCCAGGCATGAGGGGGTCCTTCCCCGGCTTGGGTATGAGGGTAATCAACGCTTTTAGGAAACTGTCCTCTGACGTGCCCTCTGAGTACCAAAAATTAAACACTTCTGTTAATAGGGGGCAAGTTCTGACACACACACTTTGTATAGGTTGTTAGAAAGACCATCTGGTCCAGGAGATTTATCCAATGTCAGTTGCTGGATGGCCTGTATGACCTCCTTCACAGTGACCAGATTACCCAGTATTTTGGCACTCTGAGGGGTCACTGTCGGTAGCTCTATGGGGGCCAGATAAATGAGAATACTTTGAGCTTTAGGGCGGCCCACCTGATCGACTGAGTACAGTCTCTGGTAATAGTTCTTTAACTCCTCAACCACTTCTCTGGGTGATGTTATAACTTGACTGCCCACTTTAAGACCAGCAATGAAGCGCAAGACCTCAGCCTGTCTAAGCCTAACTGCTAACAATTTCCCAGCTTTTTCCCTTGCATCCAGATATTTGATCTTGGTATGCTTCAACGACAACTCTACCCGTTGATATATCAGGGCTGAATATTGGGCCTGTAACCTATGTAGAGCTGCCCATTCTGCGTCGGGGGACTCATTATTAAGGGTGGCCTCTAACCCTCAGATAGCTAAAAGTAGATTGTTTTGCTGAGCTTTGTGTAGCCTGGATTTGATGGTCGCCAAACACAGGCACTCCCCTCTCAAGGCACACTTTGTTGCCGGCCAGACCATGTCAATTCTTGTAACCGAACCCCTATTGATTGTTATAAAGTTGGAAAGAAAATCCTGTATCTCCTGCGTGGCCTCAGCCTTCTGGAGCAACTGGTTATTCAGTCTCCAGATAAAATCCCTTCTAAATCCTTTCCCCAAATAAAACAGTAGTGAAACAGGCGAATGGTCTGATATGACCCTCTCATGAATCTCAGAGCACACCACAATTGGAAGCAAGTGGGAGCTTAATAAGATAAAATCAATACGGGATAAAGATTTGTGCGGGGGTGAGCAGAACATGTATTGACGCTCCATAGGGTGTAACACTCGACATACATCGAGGATATTTGCACCACTCATTAAGTCATGCAGTGCCCTCTGTGATAGGGAGGGTCTCCGTCTCCGAGAGTCAGATCTGTCCATCCACGTGTCTGGCACTACATTCCAGTCCCCTCCCAATATAGTTGCTACCGGTGGGTTAGTGACCACCATACTTAATAGATGTATGAAGAACTCAGGGAATTCTCCGTTTGGACCATATAATGCACCTATTAGGATTGGTCTAGCCTCGATACTACCCAGCAGGATAATATATCTCCCATTGGTGTCTTATATCTCATTCTTTAATATAAAGGGGATATTCTTATTTATGAGACTAACCACTCCCCCACTATTGTTAGACCTCCCGGCCCCGAAGGCCTGCCCTACCCAAGCTTTGATGAGTAGGTGGGTGTCTTCCCGTCTCATGTGGGTTTCCTGGAGACATGCGATCCCTGCCCTCAGATGCTGCAAGTGTCTGAGGATAACCCACCTTTTGCCCTTGTCCTGAGCCCCCTTGATGTTCCAGCTGATAAGGTTGTATTGGCTACTCATTCCCTGCAATTGTATTCATGTCGCTATGAGGATCTGCTCCCTTCCATAACCCAAATATGCAGTTGAACCCTGAAAGATACCTTGGCCAGTGGTGTACAGTATCATCCATAGTATACACACTTGACACCCCCCCTCAAGACGCCCCTTGTATTATCTATTCCCTTAATTTCTCCCAATAAACCCTCAACTAGCATACAAAACAATTACTTTTATCCCCTTCTTTCACCCCCAGTTCAGAGAACTGCAACACCCAAACAACCGCGGTACGCAATGTCTTCTCACAGAGTGATACGCACCATATCCTCCCACCTGCTCCCCACCCCCCATTGAACAAGCAGTATGCCAAACCCACATACATTTAAGTTGGTTAGCTCTCTGAGCAATAAAAAGAAAAACTGGCAGTGTTAATGAACAGATCAAAATGCTCTGAAATTAATAACTCAAAGGTCAGTAGTATCATTTGTTCCATCCTTACAAAGCCCTCGAATAGGGAGAGGCAGAAGGAGGAATAAAATGGCCACACTAAGAAGAAAAAGGCAAAAACTAGCAGTTTAAAGTAAGTCTCCGGATGGCAATTGGCACCATTTTTGGTCTCCTGTCACTGCCACTGCAGTCAGTATAGTCCCCCACATCTCCGGTTGCAATATCTCACAGCCAAAAGAAATAGAAACTCCCGAGTGTCCAGCTTATCCCATCAAGTACATCCCAGTCTAAAGACTGGTTCCGGAACAATTCCCTTTGTTTTCTCCCAGCATTGGATGATACGTAAGCAATAAGCCACGACAGGGTGTGCGTTAGACATTTTAACACACGGCTAGGAGGCGTAGTGAGGCACGAGGCCACCGGCCGAGTGCGTCCAGCCTCCTAGCCGTGTGTTAAAATGTCTAACGCACACCCTGGAGGGGCTTATTACGCTTATGAAAAGGATATCTTTAGTGAAACCACATTTAGTAGGTTAAATTTCCAATTTAAATTAGGAAAAAACACCTATGTTGGTGTCATTTTTAATAAAATAGTTCCTCCGCCTAAGTGTCTTGTGTTTTTTTTTTTGCAGTGAAGGAATGTTGTCCCAGAAAGGCTTCTGTACTTTAGGTATTCACCCCCATGCTGTATGGAGACGAGGGGAAAAAAAAGATTAAAATCCAGCTGTTTGGCTTTTTCTTATATGAATAATTTATATTTAGAATTTTAAGAGTGAGGCGGGCTGGTAGAGACAGAAGCGAACACGCATACATGAGCAGGTACAGACATTCAGTGAGCGTTAGTGAGATCGGCGGTTGTTCCGTTTTTTTTTTAAATAGATGAGCGAGCAGGCAGGCTGCGAGAGACATGTGACTGTACCTTTGTTTTTTATTAAATTCAAACATGGATCTTAAGGAAGCGAGTGGCGGGCTGGTGGAGAGATCGCAGCTGTTGTGATTTTTTTTTTTTTTATACATTACCGAGCGGGTTGGCCGTGAGAGACATCGCAGCTTTTCCCTTCATGCTACATCCACGGATTTCACAGACTGAGTAAATGTGAGCAGCAGGTCAGATGTTTTTACTGCATTTTTTTGTTGGCATACTGAAAATACAGCCTGGCATGTCACTCGCAGCTGGTGAAAAAAAGATGGCTGATTTTCAGTTTGCCAACATTCTAACTGGCGCTGGTCCTTTTTCCTGTGCGTTAGACAGAATATCACACAGGTATGGACCAATCAGCAGGTCTAAATTCTGATGCCCATTTCATAATTAGGCCTTAGTCTCTTCCTGTGGCATAACTTGCAGGATGCTGTCCACTCATTCAAATTAGTTAGTTCTCTTAAGCACAGAAAAAAAAAATAAAGCACCTGACAGTGTTGGTAAACAGAGCGAAACACTCTGAAATGGGTAGCTCGAAGGCCAGTAGTATCGCTTTTCTCCATCCTCACAAATCTCTCGAATAGGGAGAAGCAGAAGGAGGAATAAAATGGCCACACCAAAAGGAAAAAAGCAGAAACTAGTAGCTGAAAGTAAGTCTCCGGATGGCACTTGGCACCGTTTTTGGTCTCATGTCACTGCTACTGCAGTCAGAATAGTCCCCCATATCTCCGGTTGCAATATCTCACAGCCGAAAGAAACTGAAATCCCCGAGTATCCAGCGTGTCCCATAGGGTGCATGCCAATCTAAAGACTGATTCCAGAACAGTTCCCTTTTTTCTTTTCCCCCGCATTAGATGATCTTTAGGCCTAGAACTCGTCCCGTGGCCTAACTCGCAGGACACTGTCCACTTTTTCTGTGTTCACTTCAGATTGATATCCTGATGATTAAATAATAAGCTTCAGTAGTATCTCATTTACAAAAGCCCTGCCACTGCGATCTCTCGCCGGTTGCAACCTTGATACCCTCTCTCAATCCGTTCCCTTGAACAGTTCAGGAAATAATTCTCTGAGCTCCTTCAGAGCCTGTTCCTTAGTTTCCAAAGGGATCCACCGATCCTGATGCTTGATCTGGAGCACTGCGGGGTATCGCAGTTTGAAGGATTTTCCCGCTGCAATCAATTTGGACACTATTGGATGCATTTCTTGTTGTTTTGCCCTGACCGACTGAGGCAGATCTTGTGCAATCCTGAGCCAATGTCCTTCCCATAATATTTTTCGCAGGTCTCTAACCTTGGCCAGGATATATTGTTTATCCAGAAAATTAAGCAAGCGACAGATCGGGGCCATGGGGGGAGAGTTAGGGGGTGGGAGCGGACGCAGGGCCTGGTGTGCTCGCTCAATAATATACGTGGCTCCATTCGGAAAAGGGCCTGCTATCTTCTCAGAGAATTTCTGCAAAAATAGAATCGGGTTCGAACCTTCTTCTTTTTCAGGCACACCAAATATTAGGAGATTGTTTCTCCTACTCTTCCCCTCAAGGTCTTCTAGTTTCTCATCAAGTTTTTTCAGCCTTCTCCCAAACTGCATAATTGCCAACTCACTCTTGTCTTGTTTTCTCTCTAGTGAAAGGAGCTTAGCTTCCGAATCTCCCACTCTAGTAGTCAGGGCTTGCACCAAGGCTTTGATCTGCTGCATATCCTCCTCCATCTCCAAGATGTGTTCTTGGAGAGGTCTCATAACCTCCAGAAACCTTTCCTCCGAGAGAGCAGTAGTAGTAGTAGCTGGAGTTCTGTTGACATTCGACTGCTGGTGCTTAGGCTGCTTCACGGCCTTCTTTTCCGGCATTGATGGCGGTGAGTGTCTCGGCGCTGGTTTTTTCATAAAGACTTCCATTCTGGGCAGATAACTGTCCACTGTGAGACTCTTGCAACCTTCTGATGTAGGTTGGGCACCCCGCTTGTTGTGAAGTAAGTTGGAATTCACTATTTTGTTGAATGGAGGTGCGAAGCTGTGGGAGGTTGCTGCTGCCCTTCACCCTGTCATCAGGTAACCCCAAGTTTTTTTATTTTAATTCACCCATGTAAGTGTACTCATAGCCCTAAAACATATAAGTAGGTTCAGGGGAGCATCAGTGAACAAAAGATGTTTCTGTTTTGGCACCATGCATCTTTTAAATTCGATGAGCAGATCAGATTTCTGCTTTTCCTTGACTGTGGAAAATCAGTGTTCCCGGTCATGTCCCTGCTTTTCCTCCTCTCAAAGTTCTACTCTCCTTGGTTGGTCAAATGACAAACTCTCCATATCCGTAGCATTCTGTTGGTTCACTGCCCAAGAATGGCATTTGCGATAAAATAGCTTACTTTTAAAACTACAGCCCATCTTCATCATTTGACATATTACATTCCAGTACTAGATCCACCAGTGATAATATTGACAGCAGGGATCGAAACTGGCACTGGCCCACTAGTCAAATGTTGGTAGATTTTGTATCGGGTTACTACGATTTTCATTTAACTATACCTGTGGGCTTGTACTGGAGAAACAACACTTCAGTATGTACACCAACTGGGCGAGTGGAAATGTATGTGGGGCCTGTGGATTTTCCCAGTCACTAACCCTGCTGGCTAGTGGCTGCAAAACTTAATTTTGACCACTGTGACAGGCTAGGCATTTTAATTATCTAAGGTTGTAAACTCACTTCCATTAACTATAAAATAATCATACTGGGAGGGAGATTTTCATTTTTGAGCAGATTAGTTCCAAATGCTTTATTTGCACACTGAAAGTGGGTGATTTGCAAGTGTGTGTGTGTGTGTGGGGGGGGACAAACTGCCCAGCAGCCAAGGAAACAGCACCTCACAGCTCTCAATGCAGCCAGCAGCACGCCCCCATCTGTGGCTAAAGATGTCTAGAAAGTCCTACTGTTTGTATACAGGAAACACAGGTGAAGGGTTCCTCTCACTAAGCTGGGCACATGGGATTTTGGGTGCCCAGAAAGATATTTCTAGCCATTATTTTAAAAAATAAACATCAGAATCTAGCTAAACAGGGCCCGTTTAGCTAGGTTCTAGTGTTTGTTTTTTAAAATGGCAGCATTTTTATGTATTTTCATGGTTTTTGTTTAATTTGAGGAGGAAAAAACAAGATGGTGGTCTCACAGAACAAAAAAATGCTTTCTGAAATGAGAAACAAGTTGCGAGAAATCACAAAAAGGGTCCTGCGACATCAAATTTTTCATTTTGCACCAGAACTTTATCTCAAAACCCCTACTGCACATGCTCAGGATGGAAAATACTAAACTTCAAAGCCGTATAACTCTGAAACCATTTAATATTTTTTCACCAAACCTATCAAAGGCACTGCTTCATGATGTGACACATGTCCCCTGCAAGTCTGAAGAAAAAAATTCCATTCCACATAGGATGTAGGTGAGAGCAAAAAAAAAAAACATGTTAAGTATAGGAAAAAAGTTAGCCTTTCACGAAAAATTATATACTGTATGCAGATCTCAGAAACCCCACAGGCTGCCGTTACAATAATTTCCACATATCAAGACCTTGCCTCCTAGACAACACATGCACATTTTTGGCTCATTTCATCAGAAGGTGCCAAAGATATTAATGTGCAAAGTTAGGAGTTTAACACTGAACACCCTACTCAACCTGAACTATAGTGGCGCAGTAGCGCCACTATACTATATTTATTGTATGTATATACTGTATACAGTTATGCAACACCATTTGTTGTTAGAGTTATCTCAGTTGCTGTTTTATAGGTTGGTATCATCACAACTGAGTCCTGAACCACAGAGCAGCTTTCAGTCACAGTGCTGATGAATCTCAATTGCCTAGTGCAGCTCTGAAGGCAGCAGTTGAAATCAGAAACAGGACTCCGTCAAACAGCAGATATAAAAGTTATAACTAGTAAACTGATGTTGAATTAGTTGAATATGCAATGGTATGACACAAAATATGGAGTTTATCATCTTCTGTGTTTTAGGTTTGTTATTAAAGTGAAAAATTTAAGGAAATGCGACATTAGAGTTTATGAACCCTTCCAACGCCCACCCAATCCACCACCTCATGAATCCCAACAAATTCTGTGCCTTCTGCAGGACCTTCACAGAGCTCCTTGCTCAGTTGGTAGCAGTGAGGGAAGAAATCTCTCTCCTGTGGAATCGGCTTGGCCCACACCCTACACCACAAGTCTCCCAGAATCCCACTGGGCCTGGGGGTGGAGAGTGGTGGTACAGGAAAGGTGGCAGTGGCAGCTACATGAAGGGTATCCAGCCCCACACCATCCAGATAGCAAATCTCTTTCCATCTCTTTCCACCCCTTGAGGAGACTCAGGTAGCTGATTCCACCTGGAGGGGACTTTGAGTCAGTCAGGGGAAATGGGACTGAAAACCTGGTGGCAGTGAGGGATGAGAGCAGGAAGAAGGTAGCTAGGAGAGTTTTAGTGGTTTGGGATTCTATGATGAGGGGAGTAGAGAGGGTGCTGGGAGGGGGAGGGGTGGGGAAGGTCAGGTGTTTCCTAGGGTATCAGCCATGCGGGACATAGACTGAATAGGGAGGACAGCGGGGCAGAGCTGGAGGTTCTGGTACATTTGGATACCAATGATCTGGACAATCAGCCTATGGAGCAAGTGAAGCAGAACTTTCAGAGTCTGGGGGACAGATTACAGGCATACCTCAGCCTCCCTGGCCTTTTCTGAGGTCCTTTCTGTGAGGAGTAGGGGGAGGGAAAGATAGCATGCAGAGGGAAGAGGTTGAGGAGTTAAATAGGTAGTTAAAGGGATGGTATCAGCAGAAAGAGTTCCACTTTGTGGGGGCCTGGGGACACTTCTGTAACATGAGGCTCATCAAAGGTGGCGACCTTCACCTGACAAGAGTGGGGACCAGTGCACTGAGGCAGAAATTTATTGTCTGCATTGGACAGCTAAACTGACTGCTGGGGAAACTGAAGCTAGGGGAACCATGGTAAAGGGAGTGAGGACGGGGAACCTAGCTAGAGCTTCCCCTATACAGGGGGCTGGTAGAAGTAAGGAGGACAAAAATAAGGTTGAGGTTCAAACAGAAGTAGTGGAGCAGGTTAAAGAGGGAAGGCTCTCAAGGTCTGCAAGCAACAGGAAAAATAATAAGTAAGGGGAATGTGAAAGAATTCAGAAGTGGGATCACAAAAGAACAAAATAGGATCTGGATCTAGTTGGAAGGGGGTCTGCCTTAATGCCAGGAGTTTAGGTAATAAAATCAGTGAGCTCCTACCATTGGTGGTAGGCACTGAGGTGCACCTAGTATACATCACAGAAGCTTGGGCCACCAAGACTAATGGCTGGAACTTGTCAGTCCCAGGTTACACAATGTTTAGACAGGATAGTTGGAAAGGGGTGTAGCCCTATGTGTCAGGATGGGCATACAGGCTGGGGAAGATGGACACATCTGGGGAAGGAAAGGGAAATGGAGTCACTGTATAGTGAATCAGGCTATAAAACATGGGGGAAGGGTGGCGTGGGGGGGAATCTATAGACCGCCAGGACAAGGCGAAGAGAGAGCTAGGGCATTTGTGGAAGAGCTGATAAGGGGAATGAAGAAGTAGGAAGTGGAGGTGGGTGATCAGAACCTGCCAGATACTGACTGGAACATTCCAGTGGCCAGTCAGGCCCTGCTGGATACATTAAAGGACTGCCTGCTGGTGCAGCTAGTTAAGGAATCCAATAGACAGGTGGCCATTCTCGATTTGTTGTTCACCAACTCAAAGATGGTGGGTGGAATGAGGTTAGGGGAGCCATTATGGTCTAGCAACCATAACTTCATTTGGTTCAGGCCAGCCCTGTGATCCAGAATACACCAATCATAAATTGAAGTCCTAGATTTCAGAAGAGCAGACTTCTACCAGATGAGGGAGCTGATATGAGATAAATTGAACAAGGTTGACAGCACTGGAGGTGTAGGAGAAAAATGGGGGGCAATCAAAGGAACCATTCTCAAGGTAACAAAGTCATGCACAACAATTGTTACAAAACGAAACAGGTACAAGAGACCAATATGGTTGTTAGAAAGGGTTAGAGAAGCAGTGAAGGCCAAGAAAAGACTTTCACCATGTACAAGGAAAAGCAGGAGGAGGATGAATGAGGAGAGTACCAAATGAGAACTAGGGATGCTAAGAGGATGATCAGGAGGGAAAGACAGACATGGAGCTGTGTATTGTGGAGGGTGGGGTCAAGGGTGGGTAAAAACAATTCTTCATATATATTAGGTTAAAAAGGAAGCAGGGAGGAGGTACTTTTAGGCTACAAGAGGGCAGGGTTATAGAGGAAGATGTACAAAATGCAGCCATCATTAACAATTCTGCTCTGTCTTCAGAAGGGAAAACAATGTGCCCCACCTGGAAGTGGAATCATGGTAGCTGTTAGGGGCATTCCTGAAAAGAAGCAGCCAGTCTTTACCAGAGAAAGGGTCCAGTAGAGGCTAGAAGCCCTAAAGGTAGATAAGACCCCAGGGCCAGATGGTATGTACCCAAGGGTGCTTAAGGAATTAGCAGCAGAACTGGCTGGACCCCTAGTAAGGATATTCAATAGCTCAGTTCAGACAGGGGTAGTTGCGAAAGACTGGAGGGTAGTAGCCACAGTCCTGCTACACAAGGCGAGGGAAAAGGAATAACTAGGTAATTACAGTCCTATCAGCCTTACCTCTGCAGTGGGTAAACTGATGGAGACACTGTTCAAAGAGGAACTTATGAACTACGTAGAGGTCTGCTGTCTACAGGATAGTAAACAGCATGGGTCTGTGGCAGGGAAGTCTTGTCAGCCCAACCTGATAGTTTTCTTTGACTGCATCACAGAGGTGGTAGATAGGGGCCATTCTGTGGATTTACTCTACTTTGATTTCAGCAAGGCTTTTGACTCGTAACAGATGGAAAGTTGCTGAGGAAGTTGGGAGACCTGGGCACAGCTACGGATATAGTTAGATGGGTGGGAAACTGTTTGAAGAAGAGACAGCAGAGGGTGGTGGTAAATGTACTCAAATCAGAAGAGAGGGAGGTCACAAGTGGGGTGCCACAGGGATCTGTCCTGATTCTTGTCCTCTTCTATTTGTTCATCACTGACTCTGGAGAGGGCATCCTGGGTAAGTTGTGTCTTTACAGATGATATGAAATTCTGTGATACGGTAGATAGCGACAAAGGGATCAGAGAGTCACAGAGGAATCTACAAAGGCTAGTGAGGTGGTCTAAGGTTTAACAGCTGAAATTCAATTCCCGAATGTGCAAGGTTATGCACGTAGGGAACAAATAACCCAGAGCAGAGTACTGGATGGGAGAGGTAAAACTGAGAACTATGGCAGAAGAAAGAAATCTGGGAGGAGTCATTAGTAACTCCTTCAAACAATCAAGCCAGTGTAACAAGGTCAATAGTAAGATTCTGGGGTGTATTGGAAAGGGTATTGACAGCAGGAAAAATAATATAGTACTACCTTTATGTAGGTCACTGGTGAGGCTGCACCTGTAATACTGTGCTCAATTCTGGAGTAATTACCTAAGAAAGGACAGGGACAGACTGGAGATAGTGCAATGCAGGGTGGCCAAGATGATTTAGGGCCAACAGTGCAAATTTATAAGGGATTGTATCAAGCCACTGAATGTGTACTTGCTCGAGACCAGGCGAGAGACGAGGGATATGACAGAGACCTTCAAGTTCCTGAAGGGAAAAACAAGGTGAACTGTGGGGAACTATTTAGCAGGAGTAATAATTTAAGAACATGACGTCATGAGTGAAAACTGAGGGTGGGAATGTTGAAGAGGGGATGTGAGGAAGTTCTATTTTATGGAAAGGGTGGTGAAGCCATGGAAAGTCTACCATTGGATGTGGTGGGTGCCAAGACTATAAATGGTTTCACGCATGGCTGGGAGATGGTAACATAGTAACATAGTAGTTTACAGCAGATAAGGACCACTAGACCCACCTAGTCTGCCCGTAGTCCCTGCCTGCATCAGCGGCCGCTGACCCTACTTGGTCATTGGCTTTCGCGCCTTTTTCCCACATCTTGGGTTCCTTTATGTCTATCCCATGCATGCTTGACTCCCCCCACTGTGTAAGCACCCGCCACCTTCTGGTGCAAGCTATTCCAAGCATCTACCACCCTTTCTGTGAAGGAAAACATCCTCACATTTCCCCTTATCCTGCCCCCCTCCAATCTCATATTGTGCCCCCTCATCCTTGTATAACTCTTGTACTGACAGATGTCTCCCACCTGCACGTTGTTCAAGCCTTTAAGATACTTGAAGGTCTCTATCATATCCCCCTGTTCCCTCCTCTCTCTCTGTGTATACATGTTGAGGTCTTTTAATCTGCCCTCATATGTTTTCTGATGCAAGCCCCACGCCATCTTGGTCACCCTTCTCTGGACCACCTCCACCCTGTCTATGTCCTTGCAAAGATGCGGGCTCCAGAACTGAACACCATACTCTAGATGAGGCCTCAGCAGCATTTTGTATAAGGGCATCACCACTCCCTTCTCCTGCTAGTGATATCCCTTTCTATGTAGCCTAACATCCCACTGGCCCTTCCCACAGCCTTGTTACACTGTTTGACCACCTTAAGGTCATCTGAGATGATTATCCCTAAATCCCTTTCTTCGCTGGTGACTGTCAGCACTCCTCCCATCTTGTAGCTCTTCACATGGTTACTTCACCCTAGGTGCATGATTTTGTACTTCTTTGCATTAAATTTTAGTTGCTACACTTTGGACTACTTTTCTAGCTTTCTCAGATTCCTCCTCATTCTTTCAACGGTGTCTTCTCTGTTGCAGACCTTGGTATCATCTGCAAATAGGCAAACCTTCCCCTTCAGCAATGTCACTGATGAAGACGTTAAAAAGGACTGGCCTCAGGACTGATCCTTGAGGCACCCCTCGTCACCCTCCTTTCCTTGGATTTGATCCCATTTACTACCACCCTGTGCTTCCTGTCCCTCAACCAGTTTCTAACCCAGTTTTCCACTATGTGGCCCACCCCCAGGCTACCTAGCTTGTTCACCAGTTTTCTGTGTGGTATGGTGTTGAAGGTGTTGCTGAAATCGAGGTAGGCGATATCCACTGCTCCTCTCTAATCCACCTCCTTTGTCACCCAGTCAAAAAAAGTCAATCAGATTTGTTTGACATGACCTTCCTGCTGTGAATCCATGCTGCTTTGGATCCTGTGCTCCCATGGTTTCCAGACGTTCCACAATCCTTTCCTTAAGCAGCGCCTCCACAACCTTACCACCTACTGAGGTGAGGCTGACCAGTCTATAGTTTCCTGCTTCCTCCCTGCTACCACTGTTGTGAAGAGGGACTACATTTTCCCCCTTCCAGTCCTCTGGAAGGACCCCGTATTGACTGAGTGAAGGGTTTTGTGGTTATTCAGGTTGGCAAAAGTAGGAAGGGGAGCAGGGGGAAGGGAGCAATAGAAGCCCATATGGACAATAGGTCCCGAGGCAGTTAGGGAACTACTGGCATGCTAGATGGTCCCTTGGTCTTTTTCTGCCATCATTGTCTATGTTTCTAAATTTAATGCCAAGCACAATCAGGTTTCAAACATATGCTTATCATCATAAATGACATTGCATGAGAAATACAGTTATAACCCATGATGAGCACTGCACTTGTATGTTGTGAGACACAAGGCTGCAGCATACATGTCTGCGGCAATGTGAGTGATGGTGTGGACAATATTTATGATGATGCAGTTACTTCTCAGGGTCTCAAAGGATCACTCGAAAAGTCAACTACAAGTCTGGGGCCACATGTGTCATGATGTAACTGCTTTGTGACAGGCACACACACACACACACACACACACACACACACACACACAATTGACCCAGCACAGTATCCTGCTGCCTTGTGTCTCACAACATATGAGTGCAATGATCATCATGAAGTGTAACTGTATTTCTCATACTATTATTTATTTATTTATTTATGATGTTAAAAACTGGATTGTGCTGTGACATTCAATTTGGTGGGGTTCCCAGGTGTGATGGATGGAGTGGGTGGAGTTAGGGTTCAGAAAACTCTTAACGTTGCATTTCCTTACTTTTGTGACTTTAATGATAAACCCTAACTACGGGTTGCCTTATTTAGGGACCTGTGAAGTAACAGACTATTATAGAATGGCACCAGGTGTGTAGCATACTTTACTCGGGCCCTGTGGGCCCAACGTGAAGTGACAGACCCATCAGACAGGTCTGAAAGTTGCCATTTGTGTTGTTGTGTATGTGTGTGGTGGGGGTATGTAGGCCATCTCCTACATTCGGGCTCATAATGTTAAAAAATGGTAGTTAGGGATGGTAGAAAAAAGCAGTAGACCCATCGGGCACAGCACCAGTCTGTAGCTTGCTTTGTGCAGGACTCTCCAGATCCTGCATGAAGCAGCAGGCCTATTGGTCAATGGCAAGGACTTGTATCTTGCTTTGTAGAGGTTTGTAACACTGATCCAGACCTATAGCTTGCTTTTTTAGGGTCCTGTGAGTCCTACGTGAAGCATCTGACCAGTCAAACATGTCTCTTGACCTATGAATTTCTTCACACAAGGCCCTGCAGGCCTCATGTAAACCAAAAGACCTGTAGGGGACAGCACCTGATCTGTAGAATGCTTTTCGCAGGGCCCTGTATGTCTTGGGCAAAGTGAAAGACCAAGGCAAGTCTGAAAGTTGCCACTTGGATAGTCGTAAGAGAGTGGTAAATAGACTACCCCCCCCCAAATTTGGGCTTAAAATTTTTAAAATTGTTAAAGTTATAGAAGACAGAAAAAAATCAGTAATGAAAAAACTAAGTCTCAGAGCATGCGCAGACCATGTTTTTTGAGAAGAGTTGTTTTCAGTCACCCAGAATTTTTTTTAATTTTTTTTGTTTTTTTTTCCAGATTTGAGGATCAGGATGCTTATATCTCCTCATGACAATGCAATTTTGGGCAAGGCAAGGCAAGGCAAATTTTATTTTTCTAGGTGCCTAAATCCCAGATGCTCTGGGTGCCGTACAGTAAAAACACTCTATCAATATAAGATTTTATATCAGATAAAATTATAATAATAATAATAAAAACAACAAGCAATAAATATGATCTGTGATAACACAGAACTCTCTAGAACATATAGTCAAAAATGGGAACAAAAGGTGGGACTCCCAGAATGGTAGTATACCTGGTCCGGGAAAGCTTGACTAAACAGGAGGGCCTTGAGGTGGGTCTTGAAAACTTCAACTGAAGAGGCCTCCTGAACAGGATGGAGGAAGTAAATTCCATAGGATGGGGCCGGTGACACTAAATGCTCTGTCACCGGCAGTTTTAAGCCTCGTCCTGAGAATTGCCAGGAGGCCACTAGAGGAGGACCGGAAGGAGCGGACTGAGACAGCAGGTGTAAGGAGATCTGACAGATAGGCAGGGCCCAACCCATGTAGGGCCTTATAGATAAGCAAGCCCACCTTGAAGAGTATCCTCCACCTCACCAGCAGCCAGTGCAGTGTGCGCAGCACTGGGGTTATGTGGCAGAATTTTGACTGCCCAATCAACAGCCTGGCAGCTGTGTTCTACACCAGCTGCAGCCAGTGGAGAGACCCCAAGGAAGAGTGCATTACAGTAATCAAGTCTGGATGTCACAAAGGCATGCACTAAGGTGGGGAGGTCCATGGAGGGAACTAGGAGCTTGACCCTGGTGATATTCCTAAGATGGTAGAAGCTGGTCCGGACAACAGATGACAGCTGAGATTCAAGTGTCAAACCAGTGTCAAAGGTCACGCAAAGGTTTTGCACCGTAGAGGAGGCCTTCAGTGGTACAGATTCCAGGAACAAGCCGGTTTTGGCACCAGAGGCCAACCTCTTCCATCCTCTGTTCGACTCCACCTCCTGTACCTCCATCTTTTTGGGGTTCAGTCTCAACCAGTTGGAGGCCATCCAATCATTGATCTCCACAAGGCAGTTGATAAGTACTTCCACTGCACTGGATGTTCTAGCGGCAAAGGAAAAATACAGCTGGGTATCATCAGAATAGCAATGAAAACCCAGACTGTATTTCCTAATGAGCTCACCCAGGGGCAGCATATATATGGCAAACAGCATTGGCGACAAGACCGAAACCTGAGGTACTCCACACGACAGTAGGCTAGGGGAGGAGGAGAAATTCCCCATAACTATTCTTTGCCTCTTATTTGTGAGGTAGGACTCAAACCAGCAGATGACAGAGCCAGTGAGCCCACAAAATTCCCTCAGGCTGTGAGTAACACACAATGGACTACCATGTCAAAGGCTGAAGAGAGATCCAGGAGGACAAGAATTGCCCCCTTCCCTCAATCTCTGACCCTGAGGAGGTAATTTTTCACCTGAACTAGTGCGGTTTCCATACTATGCCTCATGGGAATACAGACTGGAATGGGTCATAGAGATCAAAAGCCTCGAGGTGTTCCTCAAGTTGCTACACCACAACCTTCTCAACAACTTTCCCTAAAAATGGGAGGTTGGAGATGGGATGGTAATTCGCCTTGATGGCAGGGTCAAAAGAAGTCTTTTTCAGGAGGTGATGAGCCAGTGCATCCTTCAAGGCATCTGGGACAATCCCCTCCAACAGAGAACACCGGACAATCAAGGCAAACACCTGGCCGACAGTGTCAACACATCTCATCAAGAAACTAGTCAGCACTGGGTCCACTTCACAATATATATGCTTTAACCTGGAGACAACCCCTATGACCTCCGACACCTCCACTGGTTTACACTTTCCCTAACTAGGTGGAGTCTTCAGTGGGCAACTCAGATGATCACTGTAGGCCACAGTAGGGCTCACTGGCGGAACGCCGTGCCAGATGGGGGGTTGAATTTGGCTTCAAAATAATTTGTGGACATGAAATCCAAGCCTTTTTTGGAAACAAAACAAACAAACAAAAAATAAAAAAATAAGTCCCTGCATGTGCAGTAGTATTTATCAGACTTAGTTTTTTTTTTGTTTTTTTTCCACATTAATTTTTGTGTTTAGCAGCTGTGGCGGATGGGAACAGAAGACAGTGGTGACTGGCTGAAGTATAGGGAGGGCTGTACTGGTTGTCTACTATGAGACCATTTATAATCTGTACTGAGGTGGCCATATGTGGGAGGATGGCATAGGTCCTAGAGGGTGGGTAAGGGTTGGGGTTTGTTTTGGTTGTGTGGACTCTGGTGGGAAGAGGGTGAAGGTACTTCCCATACAGTGGACAATGGAAGGGTGTTTGTGTTGGTGTATGGGAGTGTGGGTATGGGCTGTGCTAACAGTGGGGTTGGAGGCTGAACCACCAGTAATTAGAGTGGTTAGATGTGAGAGTTGGATACCAAATCTTCAGTAACTGTAGAGACTTGGGGGTGGGGAAATTGGCAGCGGAGCTGGATGCCGCACCAATGATGTCAGTAATGACAGGAAAGATGAGTGTTTTTTTTTTCAATTTGTGATTGATTTGGAAGTTAATTGTGAATGAAAAAGTTTTCATGATTCAGGTACCAGGGGGTGGGATGACACAATGTTTTTGTTTATTCATGACTGACTTTGGAAAGCAATCACAAATAGAAGCAAGTGTGTGAGCTTTTCATACATTTTTTCCAGATTTTTTTTTGTTCCTGCATGTGCGCACTCTGTGGCCTTAAAACAACAATTTCATATCTTTCCTCTGATTTTCTCCCTTTATCTGGGATGGTGCCAGTATGGTCATTAGGTTATGCATGCATGCTATGCATGCTTGTGTATCGGTGCCACCTTCTTCTGTTGAGTGACTCCTGCTGTATCATTACCTGAGTACACCCATGGGGTGGTAGCATTGCACAGTTCACTGTGCTCCCTCCCTGGAGGAGGAGAGTTCCCAGTGAAACACCCAATTATCTCCCCCATTCCAGTCTCAGCATACCAGACTTATTCCTGAATCTGAGTCCCCAGCATCACAGCCAACTCATATTCCTATTTTCTTCAGTAAATTTTAGAAAGAAGAGAACATTGATAACTCTCCAGAATTCTAGCTGTACTAGACAATTATAACTAAAAATAGGACATAATCAATAAACATCATGGACTGTGTAACCACTATCAAAGATGAGTGAAGGGGAGGCATGGGGAGATAAGAGGTGTTCAAAACAGCCAAGAAAATTGCTTTGAAAAAGCTTGGTGCTCCAGGAAAGTCCAGATCAGACAATTCATTGCATGCGTGACTACCTTTGAAATGTATGCCCTTTAGTGTTCTTATCCCAAACTGTATGTAGGCAGGACTGTAAGACATCTAACACTGCATATACAGGAGCATGTGAGGGACATTACCAGTCCAGTGGCAGAACATTTCTTAATACACCATAATAGTGATCTTACGTGCCTATGCTTTATGGGCTTGGAGCAGGTAAGGGTGGGTAGAAGGGGTGGTAACAGCCTTAAGAAATAGTTGCAAAGAGAAAGCTGCTGAATGTTCTCATTGAAATGCCTACAGCCAGTTGGTTTGAATAATGAACTGGATTTAAAACCTTGTTTGTACTTGACTTTTTGTGTGTATTTGCTTGATGAGCAGATCTTGCATCTAGTATAATTTACCTTTGTCTTATTTGTTTTTATTTTTCTGGACCCTATGGAGTATTGGAGAGTGCAGGAACTAATCTGCTCCCCTAGTGGTACAGTTGCTGACGCATGCGGGAATGCTCCTAAAGCCCCATCTGTCCTTCTCTCTCTCCACCCCACACACACCCTCCTTATTCACTTTGTTATCGGTCTGCCCGTGTATTTATTTGCTGTAGTTATCTTTGGTTGTGCTCTCATTTAGCCTCAGCACATGTTTTTGATAGAATCCTTTTGTTTGAGCAGCACATTTTTTTCAAAATTGAAAATATGAATACTTCTCAACATTAAGCTGTAAATTGTTGGAAAAAAGTATCTGAAAGTGACTTTGTGCTGAAAGAATATTTTCTCTGTATCAAATGAATTGCTTTATTAATGTTTTTTTCCAAAATCATAGAATGCACTGATTTTATGTCACATGATTGTAACACCTGGTCCATTACATCATTAGCTTATTAATACTTAAGCAGTTCAGCCACTACCAGTGCCACCCCTGATGAAGACCTAACGGTTGAAGTGCAGGGGCTACTGGTTGGAATGGCCACCCCAGTTTGTTTTTGTTGTGATTTTTGCTCTGTGCAAAATAAATTGAAATTTGCAGCATAATTTCTGGACTGAGAGTCTTTCTTTGGTCTTGGAGTGCAGTCCCCAGCTGTACTTAGAATACTGTAAAACTGTTTATATTAGCTCTTTGTTTATTTCATGATCATGTATTAGTCTCCCTGAATGATCCAATCAAATGTTGTACCTGATGACCCCTTCGTCTGCATGCTTCCCAGGAGAGTCTACACTTCCTAACCTCACACCACTCTAAGAGCCACTGGTACAGTATTTTTTTGTATTCAGCTTTAAAAAAAAAACTGAGAGTCAGCATCTCCCCCTCATCACTGGAATTATTTTGTTTGCGGCTTTAAAAAAAATTGATGCTGCTCACAAAAGCCGGATGGGTTCACTACGGAAAGCAGCTGTATACACTCAAAAGTCCCATTTCTCGACTCTGCATCTGAGATGGCCAGCTGGTACTGTACTTTAATATATGGACACGTGATTTAATAGCATACAAAAAAATCCCAGTAATAGCATTGCACAGCAAGTGGTAATAGTACAATTGCTCACCGATAATAGCATAGTTCCAAAGTGATAATACTATCGTTCCCTCCTGAACGATAGTATTATCACCAAAAGACATCAGTGCATGCACTAGTATTCCCTACACATGTCTTCTGAAGCATGCCTTTCGATTGGCTGCTTTTTCTTAGTGAGCGGGCAGAAGAAATCTCAAAACATGGCGGCCATCCCTCGCTTAGCGAGTCCTCCGTATTTTGCCGGTTTTTTTTTAGACTGTGCCCCAAATGGATTTATCTCTGTAATCCTGTGTTCCCCAATTCCCAACAGCAGGAAAAGGTAGGAATGCCTACTAATAATATTATGCCGTGCTTGTGCTTAACAGAAGGAGGGGGGAGGAGTCGAGTGACAGAATAAGCGAGGCGGGGAATGACAGCGCGAGACAGTGCGGCGGTTTGCCATCACCCAGACGGTCCTTAACTGAACTGGCGAACCGCCCATCTCAGAAGACCCCAAAACACACTCAGATCCATATATTAAAAAAAAAATGTATAGTTCAGTGTGTATTACCGGTCAGCAATACCATCTCGCGGTTCTGGACATGTAGGAACCTCTCGATGGTATTACTGACCGGTAATACACACTGAACTATACATTACTCTCTTTATACATTTTGATTCAATCTCTCATCACAAAATCCTTCTTGCTACAATTGTAAGTTTTCAGTTGACATGACATTACCATGGACCGAACAGTAATAGAAATTGATGCGCTGTTTGAGTGTATATATGTGTGTGTGTGTGTGTCTGTGTGTGTGTGTGTGAAGGGGGGGCTCAGTGTCTTTGTATAAAATATAGTACTCTGATTTCTCTGACATGAGTTACACCATTATTTTTGTGGTGCACTAAGCTTAATAATGGTATTACCATGGATCACGTGGTTTTCTAAACAGCAGCATAAAATGTTTAATGTAGTTTTAATTTCGCTGGTGAAGTTACTACCCCGAATATAGTGAAATTGAAACTGCATTAAACATTAGCAGTTCTACAGTATAAAGAATATACTATGAAACTAACACCGGGTTGTAACATCTGTCAAGCATGGCCAGAATAACATAAGTGATTATTTTGATGGACACTCTCCAAATAGATATGGTTCTATGTGATAACTGTGACTGCCAGAGGGCGATCGCCGTTACGGTGAAGTAAGAGCGTGAAAATCAATTTTGGCTCTCTGGCTCCTTGGCACACAACAAAACGGCACAGGGAACTTGTATTTTTTATGTTTAGCGGGGACTGCACCCTGCACCCCCACGGGGGCTGTGTCTCACACCCCTACTAAAGGATTCTCAACTCCAGGGGTGCATGACAGGGGAGAATAAAAAAAATATTAAATTTCCGCCAGACAGCAAAAGCGAACCTGTGCCCAGACCCAAACCTAGCACCCTAACCACTGAAGCCACGAGCCGACCTGCTACACCATGGGGCCAGCTCGGCAGCCTACCGCAGTGCCTCCCCTCACATCCCCTTGCCGTGCATGCTCGCTCCCAGCCCCAGCACATGTACATGTAGTGACTTCCTGTCACTACAGGTTACCCCCAATCCGGCCCTCTCCCTCATCAGTAGCCCCTGTGACGGGCGTCACAATTGAATTGCCCTTTTGCAGGTCACTCAGTTGCAGTTGCCCACATCACAGGCTACCATTGATATGTATGTGATTTGACTAATTTGCACTCCAGCTTCTAGAATGCTGCAGTGCCCTGATTTATGTATCAAAGGACTGTAAAATGCTGAATGTTAGTGCTCTTCCATCCTGCATAAATTACTATAGTCCACAGTGCTGCTGTTTTCTGACCCTACTGTATCGAAAATTACTCCTCCTCCTCCCAAAGATGTTTACCTTGTTTCACTCACCTACAGTAGTTGTACCTACTTGTCTCCCTATGTCCATTATATCTCCCTTGTGCCTTTTGCCTATTGTTAGATAATAGGTTGGAGATTTTAATCTGACTGTCACATTACATGCAGTTCTCACTATTGTTGGCACTATCTATACAAAGTTTGTATTTGTATATTCTAGGGCTTCACTGCAGCATAGTGTCTTGTAGATTTATCTCACTGAATTTTGTGTACCTGCACTTCTCATGACCTTATTTGGCCTGTCATTGTTGCACTTTTTCTTATTGTTCACCTACTTTGTATCCCCACTCCTCCCCCTTCCCTGGATCGTACCTAGAAACAAGCTTTGTCTCAGTGTGCTTTCCCAGTAACCATTTTTTAAATAAATAAGTAAGTATCTGGAAGTCTTACATCTCAAGAGTGTACTCTGGTGAAATAGGTTATACTGTGTAATTTATATACTCTTTTAAGATACCTGTGGCACCCCATTCACAAAGTCCCCACGCTGAAACATTTTCTGGGATTCAGAATGTTCCCTGGTGTTTCACCAACCCCATGTCAAATTCCTTTTCTTTTTTGCCCAGTGCATGACAGTCATCTAAGCACTAAAAATCCACAGCATCATTGGTTTTCATGCTTGTTTTTAAGTTACATGACAAGACTTAATCCCTCTTTATGGCACAAACATGTAAGGAGTCAGATGGTTTTATGTAGTCATAGCATCAATGTTTTAGGTGTCAACATGAATGTGAAAGAAAAAGTGAAACTAGGACACACCATTTGTCATGATGTTTGCTTCATTTTTTCTACAAATGCTAAAATAAAGATTAAATTACCAATACTATGACACCCTCTTGAACTAACATTCCCAAAAATTGGGGAACTATTTATGTGTTTTTTAGCATAAAACCATTTCAGACCCATGTCATTTTCATAAAATGTTTTTGATAGATGTAGAATATGGTTATGAATATAACAAAAGAAAGAAATATGGGGGGTGACCATGCTTCTTTTGATTATATCTGCAGAATGACAAAGAACAGAGTAACCAAGGGCAGACAGACCTGTATGTAAAATGTCTTGAATGCTGACAATGGCTGCTGTTGGGGGAGCTAACCTCCTTGCTGGTGTCCTGTATATATTGTTAGCTGGACACGACATACTGTAATAGGAAAAAATCATTATTCAAGCAATGGTTCCATATATTTAATCATTGTACCCAATAGCTCCGTATGAAGTCCAAACCATCTATTGATTCTCCTGATACAAAATTGCCGCCCAGGGTACAATGAGTTAAGAATATACACACACAGATAATCAGCCTTGAAAACTTTCCAGGTGCATCAGAAAAATAGAAATTTGAAACATCAAGGAACGTCTTTAAAGAAGTAGAGGATTCATACTAAAAAAAGAATTGCACAAAAAAAGTTCTACTTCTCAGACACTTTTCAGTTGCAACCTTCATCTATCCTCTGGCAGCCAGTATGAAGTTTCTGCTTCATTCTTCTTTATCTGTTAAGACTGAATGTTAATGACACTGACCTTTTTCTAAATGAAATCTTGACAGCAGCACAGTGGCAGCTTAGCCCGGAGCTGTCATCATTTACTATGGCCCATGGGGGATATTATTATTGCTTTTTCACCAACAGTTGTCATTTATCCTGTAGTTGTGTGATAAATAGAAGATGCCCACATGAGAGTGATTGGAGTTCATGCAGTTCTCAGTGGGATAGGCAATCTATGGGGACTGTTTCTGCCAGCAGTAGCAGTTTAGAGTTAGTTCAAAATCCTGTTTGTGGTGACGTGGGCAAACCAAACTAAAACTGGTGCCTTACAAAGTGCCAGTTTTATTCCAGAATGTATTTTTGTGTACTTTTTTGGGCCTAATTCTGATAAACTCATGTTTGGCTTAAAGTGAAACTGGAACAGATATTTTAGCATAGTTTCATTTTACATTACAATGACATTACAATTAAGATTTCCAAGCATTGCAACACTTTAGGAAACTAGAATGTTAAGTCTACCATTGACACCTAGATTGGTGATTTGCGGAAAAATGTATCCACAAATGACCATAACATGGACAGAATCATCAGAAGTTCAGCAATTCAAAAATATCTGCTGCTTTTGACTGATATAATGTATATGTGTGTGTGTGTGTGTGTGTGTGTGTGTGTGTGTGTGTATATATATATATATATATATATATTCCTTTGGAAAAAAACTGCATTAGTGCACCAGTTAGGGTTCAACTCAATGTAACAGAAGTAGGGAAAAGTGGCATTAGGGTTTCCAACCCTTACCCCCCCCCCAGCAGCAAAAAGGGCAAGACTATACAAGCAACCATAGACAGTCATCATCAGATAAGACAAACAACATACAACTGTTTCTAGATGACACAAATGCAGTAGCACCAATGTGCTACCTTTGTGGCTTTATATGTGCTTCATGCACACCACAGGACATACACACTCACTTGTCACTGCAGATAGAAATCCCCGATGCTCAAATCACAACGCTGCTTCTGTGCACAGAAACAAAGGCCCCTGCAGGCAGCGATACAAATCTATAATACCCAATTTACAAGAATTATTTTGTCTGCAGAAGCACAAGCCCCTATAGGGCATGCACTTCTGTAGCCTCAGGTACTCATTTACACTGTAAGATATACAAACATTTCATGGGAGGCCTGCACTGCTGCAGCCACAAGTGTAAGACATACATACTCTTGCTGTAGAAGCACAGGTATAACAAAATCCATGATAACAAAATTACAAAGCACTTTGTCTGTAGAAGTGCAGGCCCTCAGGGCCTGCACCTCTTCAGTCACAGGTGTAAGACATACACACCAACTTCTGGATCCAGAAGAGCCATCTCCTGTGGGGCCTGCAGTTACACAGCCAGAAGTACTGTTGCAATGTGGGTATCATGGTTTCAGCAGTGGATCTAGAAATTGTTTAAAGGTTATTAGTTTTTCAGTTATGCAGCAGCATATAGAAAACCATGTACTAGCGGATCATGCTATTTAGCGAGGTACCTCATACAGTATGCATGAACACCTCTGGCTGCACAGCTATGGGCCCCAGAGCTTCTGCAACCACACATACTCATGCATGATGCATGACATACACACAAGTGTGGCTGCATAAGCACATGCCACGTGGAGTCTACACTTAAGCAGCCACAGATACAAATCTGCAAAAGTAGCACATCAGTGCTACTGCATTTGTGTCATCTGGAAACTATTGTATGTTGTTTGTTTTACCTAAAAGAGTAGGTGAGTTTTTTTTATTAAACAAAACAGTAAAACAAAATTGAATAACAAAACTGTGTTACATCAGACAAATCAGGAAAAAAAGAAAATTAAAGTATTTCGCCATGCAGGGTTAATCGGGAAAAACAGGGGAAAAGGAAAAACTTTACAATGCAATTCATCAGAATAATTTGTAAAGAGGAGTGAATTATAAATAATATACATAAGAATATATGCTCACAACCTTAATCCCATTAGTCCCAAGATCCCTAAAGAAAATATTAATGCAAGATCCACCCACATTTCTCCCAATATCTTTTATGCACAGTGTTAGAAAGTTTACTTTCTTCAGTATGATACATATCTTGCAATTTTATTTGAATTTGAGTCAAGACACCTTCTACAGGAATACGTTTTTATTGTAACAGGAATGTACAACGTGTTGCCATAAATAAAACCTACAGAATGCAAATATGAGTCTTAATGTACTAGGGTGATAGGAGGATAAGTTTGAACCATAAATACCATAAACTAAGATCTCATAAGATAGGGAAGATAGATATTTTTCCTTCCATTTATGTAGCAGTAAAGTCCATAAGGATAGAGTATATGGGCATTCTATATAAAAGTGGTTCATTCACTCAACAATCCCTGAATAGGTGTTTTGGGGACACATTCTTTCTTCCATGGACTTATGTTTATGGTTGCTTCGAACCCCAAGGGGTCCATGACATGACAGCTATGTGACAACCCAGAGCCTCACGGGGATTCTATGATCCGTAAGTTGCTGAAAAACACATTTGATTCCAAGATATTCCCTTGTAAGTCTTGAAGCAAGGGGCTTTCAAAGTAATTACTGTCTAATATGGACTGGAACATCTGTTTTCTGGATGTTGTTAGTAATGTATTTGGGGTAATATGCCATTGCTGTATTTTAAAAAAAGCGGGTATTAAATAAGATGAAGGAATAAATTTCCTAAAATTTCTGAGAAGTTCAAAGGGTGCTTGATTCCAGATTACTAGTAAAGGAGTGGCTAAATGTTTGGCTATAGTATACCATAAAGATGGAGAGGCACGTAAAATATGTAATATGCCATGTGAGAAAAATAGTGTGAAAGAATACTATGGGATGTATCATCCGTACTCCCCCAAAACAATAATCTGGGTATGTATACTGCCTCTTAACAGGGTTTAATCTGCTGCCCCAGAATCCTTGAAAAAACACATTGTAAACTTTGGCTTCTAGTACTAAAGGTAATGGATAGATAGCTGCTATATATAAAAATTGAGGCAGGAAAAGAGTTTTTATTAAGTATATTATTTTCCTTTTGGAAACAGATCGACCTTTCCAGGAAAATTTGATTCTGTTAGCTTTCTCAATGGCAGATGTCCAATTATAGAAAGCATTGTGATTGCAGCCTACAAATAGTCTTAGGATTTTAATGGGTCCAGTTACCACAGGTATTCCAGCAAACAGGGTGGATTGTATTGGCACTGCATCAGGTGGTAAATATAAAATTGAGCATTTCCCATAATTTAGCTTTGATCTGGACAATGTTTAAAACTTTGTAATAGTTACAGTCAGATCAGAGTCTCTAAGAGAAGGGGTAGTGCAGATGCATAAACCATCCGCATATGCTGTGATGACTGGGAGTGATGCCCCTGTGGGTAAGGAAATGTGGGGGATTCTGGGGTGTTGCAATATCTTCTGTAACAAGGGGTCAATCTGAAAGGCATAAAGTATGGGACTCAGGTGCAGCCTTGGTGTACCTCTTTTCATCCTAAAAAAAGGAGATCCAGGGGATCCATTTATGTATGGGGTAATCCAAGCAGTATGGTGTAACAGTTTAACCAAATTAATAAATATCTGTGGGATATGATAATGGCACAGAACCTGAAATAAATAAGTGTGATTAACTTGGTCGAATGCTTTCTCCTGATCTAGTGAAATTAGCATGGAAGGATTGTCTACTGAGGAAAAATACGCAATATCCCTTAACAGAGATAAATTTTGTTTTATTGACCTGGATGGAACAGCGCATGTTTGTGACTCAGTAAGAAGGAGTGGAGCTACGGAAAGTAGTCTGTTTAATACAATAGATGCAACAATGTTATAATCAACATTGAGTAAGTTGAGTGGTCTCCAGTTTCTTGTATCTAATCTGTCTCCTTTTTTAAATAGTAAGATCTTGATAGCATCTGAAAAATGTTTTAGGATTGAATGTGAAAGCATTATATTATTAAACACTATTGCCAAAATATGAGAACATAGTTCTATGTAATGCTGGTAAAACTCAACTGTAAGGCCATCCTGCCCAGGGGAAGTGAATCTCTTTTGTCGGGAGATAGCCTGTCTAGTTTCTGTTACAGAAATTGGAGCAGTAAGAGAAGATGCTTGTTCCTGAGAAATATTTGGTATGATAATATCAGTCAGAAAATCTGAAGGCCCCATCGTGGATGATGCTTCTCCAAACATACAGTATGTTCTAAATATGTCTGAGCCACATTTTTTATATGAGGTAATGTAGTGTAACAACTTTTTGTACCTGAGTCTAACAGGCTTTCTATATGAGTAGCTGCAACTCTGTCTGAGCATCCCTTAAATATGTCCAGGAAGGGTTTAGAATTCTGAGTGCCACTATGCGCTTCCATTTTTAAGGACATGGCCCTATTATACTGATAGGACTCCATTTGGGTTTTCAGATTTTTAACGGCCTGAGAGTTATCTATCTGAAACTCATAGAAGATGAAATTAGGTCTTGTAGTTTTTGTCTTCATTTGGAGTTTGTGAGATAGGCTGATAAGGTTTTATTTCTAGCTTTCCTTTGAAAATTTTTTTTTTAATCCAATTGTAAGTCCTCCCACTAGCCTAAGAGGGAAGGATAGGCATCAAGTACAGTACATCTGGCCCTTAGAAGCTCTAAACATGTGGCAGCTATTTTGGAGTCAGTTAGTAAGGTATTATTTTTTTTTTTTTTTAGTTTTTGTTGACCGGGTAAGTGCACTAGACAAATTCTGTCTGTTTTCAGGCATGACCTGGGGGAGGGGGATACAGATGAATGCCAACTGCCTTTGAACCAGATTAAGCTGTTGGTGGTATTTTTAGTGAGTGGGGGGGGAAATTTGGCCAGGGCACTGGGGAAATTCCCCTACTCTCCTGTAGGGGAACCTTTGGCCATTGCGATAGCCACTTGGAGCGATCCTCCGGATGGCATGGACACTGCGGAGGTAGGAGAGCGGGCCTCCTCTCCTATTCTCAACTTTCCAGAGACAAAAAATGTGATCATGGATGTATCTGAATTGGAAGGAGAAACTAGCGATTTTTTTGTCTCTACAGAGGATTTATCGATCGTTTGAATTGATACGGGAATTGGAGCTAAGTCTGCTGGGTTTTTTTTCGCAAGCAGACCCTGTGCTGTGCACAACAAATGGTCATCTACAAAAATCTCAAGACTTAGAATCACCTGAAAATGGAGATTATGTTGTTCATTCAAAACTGGTAATGCAAGATTGCGATACATCTGTCAAAACCGCAGCTGACGCTGTCACGGCGAAAGATCCATCGGGGCTCGGTGAGTTACAAACAAAAAATGCTGGATTTGGTTTTGTTGCTTCATCCCCTAACTTTCAGGCTGGCACTTCAGGCACTATTGATAGTGCATGCCGACAGCCTTTACCGGTTTTGACAGCAGCCGCTGTAAATGCGAAGACCGATGTGTTTCCGGATCCCCGGGCTGGCAGTTCAAGCACCACTGAGGGTGTGTGCTGAAAGCCTGTAACTGCGGACTTGCTTTCTCCCAAATTCGAAGCCAAGATTAGAGAAAATGGGTCTGGGATAGCAGTCGGTCACCTGCAAACAACAGGAAAGGCACAACATATTCTTTCAACATTGGGGGCTACGCATATGTTACGAGAATCAGGTTTTGTTTTTAAACAGCCTGTTTGCTTTCCTACAGCTAAAAACACTGTTATAACACAAAAAGGAGTTGTATTTCAGACTGATCCTACTTCACAGGCTGGGGTCACGGCCTTTTCTTTTCCATCCAAACCTCAGTTAAAACTGGTGTTTTTCAATGAGAAGAAGTCTCTGTAATTGAAGACAAGGGGAGAAAGGAACATGAATTAGGTAGTAATTCAGTTACAGCTACTAAGGATCTGCCTATTATGACTGGGGTTAATTTTCTGTCACCAGTTACCTCTGATAATACTTGGTTCCCCCAGACGGCCTTGAAAAATGCAGGGTGGCTACAAACCCAGAAAGGGAATTGGCTTCCAGATCCTGCCTGGGACCCTACTCTAAATTTCTCCCAGTTGTCTCCTGAGTGGAAACCACACACTAATACACTGATACAGCTGGAGTGTTTAGGAATTCAGCCTGTAGAAACCTCACAATGCTCGGATTTAACAAAAACTGACCTCCCCAATCATTCACTAGGCTTGACAAATCTGACCCCATCAAAAGGACAAAATGTAATAACATCACCCAACCAGGCCACAGCTCCTACTGTCCCTATAAAGGATTTGGAAACAGCAACATCAGATGTTTCATCAGTTCAAAAACATCTTCTGTCAGAATTTTTTCTAAAATTAAAAAGGAAGCTGCTCCTCGGCTGAATGCTGTCCGCATATGCTATACGGGTGGTTTAGAAGAAAGACCAGACAGATTCTTTGTGGGATGGAAACTTTTAAAGGACTCTGCATTTTTCCCTGAGAGAAGTATATGCTTTTATTAATATCTCCGGGGAAGATAATTATGACATAAGTTTTCGGACTCCATATGCACTTGAATTGTTTTGGGAACGCTACTCACAGGTTAAGTTTTCTCCCCTATGGGCCCCCTTTATGATAATTCCCTTGACTAAACCTCTCGTTAAGTATGTCACGATAATGTTTTGTAATGAGGGGGTACATGTAGATGACATCACATATTGGCTATCCCAAAAATGTGAAATATTGAGTGACCCCAAAGCAATTTTGGATTCAGAATGTTTTTGGACAGGGGGTGGAAGTACAAAGTTAAACTTAGGCTTTCTGATACTGGAATGGAGAACATACCAAATTCCTTTATGTTAGGTAGGGATAGAGGCGTGTGTTTTTATGCAGACCATCCTAGGGCATGTTACAAGTGTGGTTCTAGGACACACCTATCAAGCACTTGTGACCAGACCCATTGTGGTAACTGTGGGGAATTGGGACACATAGCCATGCAGTGTGCCAATCATACCAGATGTGATCTTTGTGAAGAGTATGGCCACGTTTTTAGTGAATGTCCCTGGACTGCCAAGAATAAAGCTTTCTGTGCTAGTCCTGAGCTTTTAATACAGCAAGCACAAGAATCCACCTCTGTTCCTACAGAGACTGATATGACCCCCCACATCCCCCGCCCCCATACTGCTACTACAGTTGAACCCCCCCATCCTCTGGTAAGGTAGGAGAGCCTGACACCATAGTGGTTCCTGACCCCTCCCCCCATCTGTGATACCTAGCCAAGAAACCCCAAGTGGCAAAGTTTTGCCATGTGATCCACTGTTAGCCCCTGTATGTTATGTGCAGCAGGACTCTACTGACAGCTGCCCTTCTAGCCCCAGTATGATGCAGCCACTGTCAAGAACACGTTCCTCAAGGAACCTTAAACTAAAGCTTCCACCTTCTTCCCTTGACCCTCCCACATTTGAATCTGATAACACCTATGCAGCTTTATTTTTGCCTGATGATGATTCTGAGATGGAGCAAGAAGAATCAGGTTTACAAACAGTAGAGGGAACTTTGCCTTCTACAGAGATTAAGCACAATGATTATAAAGGGAAAAAGAAGAAAAAAAGGAAAAAAAAATGGTTTAAATGTTCATTCTACTTTGACACATGGCTTCCTTTTCCATAGGATCCTTAAATGTTCATAGTTTACTCAATACTCTTAAACGGCAAGCTATAATTTCATTTATTCATGAATCTAAATTTGATATTTCCTTACTTCAAGAAACCTGGATGTTTTCCAGGGAACAATTAATGCTCTTCAAAAGGGAATGGATTTGGGGACCCTCCTATTGGTCCTTTGGACCAGATTGTGCAGATGGAGTGGGTATTCTGTTGGGGTCTTATAACTTTTCTTTAATACAATTAATAGATCTGATCCCAGGTAGATTATTAATAATGGATGGGAAATGGAAATCAATGGCTTGCCGTTTTATAACTGTATATTGCCCCCAACAAAAAGTAGATAGGGTTGCCCTTTTTAGAAGTGTTCAACCATATCTTGTTACCTCTTATACTTGTTTTTTTTGAGGAGATTTTAATTGTGATGTTCCTAGAGTTAAACTGAGTGGTGGGAAAAGGAAAAAAAATTATTGTGATTTTAATATGTTGATTACAGTCATTAACACTGCATGCCTGGTGGACTGTAATATTTATAACAAAGGCCCTAGATTTACATACTCTCGGAGTACATTCCAGACTACCATTGATCATTTGTTCATTTCTAAACATTTACCTCAAGGCAGTTTTCAGATTTTACATAGTGAATTTTCAGATCACCTGTTGTTGAAATTTTCCATATCAGCCCTTTCTAATAACTATAAAATTAAAAATAGATGGAAGTTGAATACTTCCTTGTTCACAGTCCCAGAAGTTAAAAAGGGAGTTACATGTCTGCTAGCAGCTAGATTATCAGTCTTATGTTTGTATACTGATATTGGTGAATGGTGGATTGATACAAAAAAATATCTAAAATCCTGGTTTAATAAGCATATTAAACAAGTTGAGAACAATAGATTCCTAAAGTATCTATCCCTTCGAAGGCAATTACAACACCTGTATTCTATCTCTTATCTTACTAATCATTACTATTCACAGCAAATCAAAACACTTAAACATGATATGCTTACCTATCAGTATGATAGGGCTAAAACAATACAGGCTATGTTAAATAATGGAACACAGAAATCACCAATAGGACACCCTTATGAGGCATGTAAAAAAATTCATGAAGATATGACGATAGACTATTTACAAGATACTGAAGGAAATAAAGTGGAGGGAATTGATGATATAGAGCACATCATGAAGTTACATTACCAATCCTTATGTCCATTAGAAGCCCCTTCTGAGCATGATATCCAGGATTATTTGACGGGTGTACAGGTTCCGGCCTTCCCTACAGATGCTCTCTTATTGCTTAATGACATCACTGTAGAGGAAATTATAAGCGCTATTAAAGCTCTTAAAGCTAATACATCTCCAGGCTTGGATGGCCTCCCAAATCAGTTTTACAAAACCTTTGTTTCTGAAATTTCTATTTTTTTGTTCACCATATGTTAATTTTTTTTCAAACTAACAATATTCCTATTTCTTTTTCTGAAGGTTTATTAGTTTATTTATATAAAAATGGTGATAGAACTAACATAAAGAATTGGAGACCTATTATCTTATTGAACACAGATTACAAAATACTTACTCATATTCTTAATACCAGGTTGAAACAATATGCCTCACTAGTGCTTTCTTCGCTACAATTTTGTGGTTTACCTAATAGGAAAATCCAAGATGCTATTATCATTATTAGAGATATAATAGAAAAACTTTTTATGTCCAATACTAGAGGATGTATACTTTCAGTCGATCAGGAAAAAGTATTTGATCGGGTTAATCATCCTTTTTTATTTTCCACACTATTAATTTATGGGGTACCACCAAAAATAGTTAACTATATACAGTTTTTATATTCTCACGTCCATGTCCGGGTGCTTATTAAAAGACAGGTCACTCAGGGATTTATAATTCCTACTGGGGTCAGGCAGGGCTGTCCTCTGAGCCCTTTATTATATGTCTTCTCTCTAGACCCCTTACTTCAGCATTTGACTGATACTCCCAAATGGGATGGGTTATTGGCATTGAATGAACAAGACCTATTTCTTTTACAAGCATATGCAGATGATATTTGTTTTTTTTTTTCGCACTATGACCAAATTCCAATGTTTGTACAAGAATTACATATATATGCTAGGGTTTCTAACTCTAAATTAAATATAGCCAAATGCAAAGGGCTACTGATCAGCCCTTGGAAGATGGCAGTTTGTCAAGAACAAGGGATTGCTCTAACAACTGACCCAATAAAAATGTTAGGTATTACCTTTGGGACATCTAATCTTCCTTTGAAAAATTGGGAAACTGCACTACACAAAATGCAACATAAAGTTCAGAGATGGCAGCATTGGAAATTAACAAAATACAAATACTTAAACAATTTGTTATTCCTCAGTTACAATATGTTGCATACATTTTTCCACCCCCCACTATCTCTAGAAACTTTGCTTTATGGTCTTTTTTCCATATGTTGTGGGGCAATAAAATGAACCCAATTAAAAGGTGTTATACTTATTGGGAAAAGGAAATGGGAGGTCTTGGCATGATTAAGCCTGTGGTTTTCTTTCATACTCTTTTTTTTGTATCATACAGTGTGTTATGGTATCTCCACCCTTACTACCGGAGCTTATGGTATGGTACAATTAATATTAAGACATTATTTAGCTGCATGGCAAACAAAGGCACCAAAGTTGCACTCTAGACTACAAATACCACAGTATTTTAGACCTGCTGCTCAAAAATTATTTAAGTGGAAAATCCTTAAAGAACATATTTCACAGAGTACTAGGAAAAATTTTTATCACTCAATTCTTGCCCAGATCTATCCAACTGAACCTTGTTTTAAGAATTGTCCCTCTGTTTCTAATCCACAGGTTCTTAAACAGTTGATGAATAAAAGAGTGCTGCAACATATGTGGGAGACTTTATGGCTTACAGTTTATGATAAACTTAATGTTAGAGGAAATGCCAAACGTAAGAATTTAAGGGACAGGAACTGCCCTTATGCAGATTGTATCAACATTGAGGAAACCATGTGTCATTTTCTTTTTTCCTGTTCGTATTCTAAACCTTTGTGGATTTTTTTAAGTGAAAAGTGGAAAATGAATTGGTTATCATGCGTGAATTATGAAACTTTTGTTTTAGGTTTTCTTCCCTATGATGCTGCACAGTTGCATCTTGAAACCTATATGCTTTTTCTTTGTTGTTTGAGATATTATTTATGGCAAGTGAGATGCCAGTGTGTATTTCACCAAAAAATAATGCCTTACACTGTTTATAGTTTTCTAGTGACTCAAGCAATGGACACTGTATATCACACAGATTTATTAAAGTATCCAGGGGATAAAGTATATAGATGGTGGAAAGGTTTTCAAATCTTTATAAAATATAATAAAGTCTATTGAATTAAAAAAAAAAACCTTACAATTATTAAGAAACATGTGTAGTGCCAACCTTTACCCCAGCAGTTGTGCTTTTAACATAGTGACCACAGAAATATGGGTGACAATTAGACAAACAGGAGGTTCACCCCACAATACAGTGTGGTCTGGTCTAATACAGGAACGTTAACTGTGTAAATACAATAAGATTGAAAGAAAGAAAATAGAAAATAATGGAGGTAAGCCCCCATCCACCCCTGCCCCCTCATCCCCCCTTTTACCTTCCCTAACCCACCCCCAGCCAAGTGTTGTTCCTGGTCCATCAAGTTGGGACACCTGAGAAGAAAGATCTTTGGCCTAAATATTTAGGGTTTCCATATAGAAGGCAGGGCATCTAGAGGTCCCCATCTGCTCTGATAAGTATGGAGTGTATTGCGCATTGAAAAGATGCATTTCTCCAGTTGGAGAGCAAGTAGCATCTCCTTATGCTATTCCAGGACTGACGGAAGTGTGTTCTCCCTCCAGTGCCTCATAATTATTAGTTTAGCCATGGCCGAGATCAATGCCATGTGTGCTTTCCTAACCCTGAGAGTGCCATGGGGGGAAAGTAATTCAGTAAGCAGACTTCTGGGGTAAATAAGGGGTCAGTGCCCAGAATTGGGTCTAGGGTTCACCTAATTGCTTGCCAAAAGGCCTGCACTTTTGGGCAGGTCCATAGTATATGGCACAAAGTTCCCGGAGAACCCGCACATCTTGGAAAAGTGGGAGAGGGCAGTCTACCCATTTTGTGGAGCTTCACCGGAGTGAAGTATAGATTGTGCATAATATTGAATTGAATTAAATGCAATCTATCCTGTTTGACAAATTTATATGTATTTTACCATAGTTTCCTCCAGAAGTCTACGTCACTGCCTAGAGATAATTCCTGAGACTAGAAGTAACAAACTCCTTGAGGCAAGCTGGGGTCCTAGAGATTGCAGCTGTTTATAAACTTTGGAGACCACATGGGGTTGTCTGGCCACTTGTAGAATTGTGGATAGTCCAAGTGTGGGAGAAGGTGGCACCAGTCCTCTTCCCATGAGAGCAGCAACAGTATATTTAAGTTGTTTGTATTTGAAGATGGGTCTGTCTTGTACATTAAACCAAAGGTGAAATTTGGGGAAGGAGAGTATTTCGCTGCCAGAGTATAAGTCTGAGATTTTCTTCCCTATCAGGGGAGACCAATAAGAGGCTGGGATGGATTTATGCCCAGTTTTGAAGTGGGGGTTGCCCAGGATTGGCTGGTCTAATGAGGCATGCCATTTATGGGAGATATGTACTTGTAGCTGATGCAGGGCTTTAATGGACCACCCTAGTGGGGTGTGCTGCAAAGGTTTAGGGATTGCCCTTGGAGTGGCATATACTAAAGATGGGAGGGTACAGTGATGCTGAGCAGCCAGGAACCTCTCAATTTCTAACCATAGGAGTGCGTAGACCTGCGGGCCCTTGGTCTGTGCCTCCTGTACCCAATGTGCAAGCCTGCTAATGTGGTAAGTGCAGTAGTATGTGAAAAAGGAGGGAACAGCTAATCCACCCTGTGATTTCGGTGTGGTAAGTTTAAAGTAGGACTGTCTGACTACCTTGCCCTTCCACATAAATGCATTAAGCATGCTCTGAAGCTCAGAGAACCACTTTTTGGGGAAGAAGAAACCAAGCATTCCCACTGGGCACATGAGGCAAGGTAACACATTCATTTTAAGAGTGCCACAGTGAAAGAGGAAGAGCTCTTCATCTATCGAGATCAGCCTTGAGTATGCTTAATAAGTCTGAGAAATTTACTTTGATCATTGTGGGTATATCGCTGGAGACTTTGATTCCTAAGTATGTTAGGGACTTTGGTTCCCATGAGAGAGCGAACTCAGCCAGCTCCACCTGGGAAATTCTATTGTTCAAGGGAAAAACTTTGGTTTTGGAGAGATTGAGTTTATAATGGGAGACTGTAGAGAAAGTTTCAATCTCCTCCAAGAGTGATGAGATACCTGTTTGAAGCTCTTCTAAATGAAAATGTATGTCATCAGTATAAGCTGAGAGGGTATATCGTTATTCTCCTACTTTAACCCCCTTGAGCTTTGGGGAGGTTACCAGTTTCCTAATCAGAGGCTCCAAGTAGAGATTAAATAGGAGAGGGGGCAAGGGGAAGCCCTGTCTGTTACCCCAGTGGAGTGGAAAGGGTTCAGAAAGGATACCATTACACCAAACTTAGGCCAAGGGAGAAGAATATAGTAGCCAGACCCACTTAAGGAATCCTTCAGGGAGACCGAAATAGGCCATAGCCTCAAAGAGAAAATCCCAAGAGATCCTATCAAATGCTTTCTCGGCATCTAGGGACATGAGAACCACAGGCAGTTCCGAGTCCCTAGACACCGAGAGAATATGTAGTAGTTTTCGCATGTGGTCTCCCGAGGACCTTCCTGTCATGAAACCAATTTGCTCTCTGCTAATTAGGCTAGTCAAGAGAGGCCCTAACCTAGTTGCCAGAATTTTGGTGAGTGTTTTGACATTAGAATTGATGAATGACATAGGTCGATAGTTTTCAGGGTATTAAGGGTCCCTACCCTGTTTAAGGATGAGAGTGATTAGGGCATTGAGGAAGTTCGACTCCGAGAGTCCTTTCTCAAACCAGAAATGGTATACCTCTGTTAGTAATGGGGCTAGTTGTGATAGACTGCATTATATAAGTTATTAGATAAGCCATAGGGCCCAGGGGATTTATCAAGTGAGAGCTGTTCTACTGCAAGTCTAACTTTCCGGACATTGATAAGACTACCGAGGGGTATAGTCTCAGAGGGAGACAGTTTGGGGAGGTCGATTGAGTTAAGATACCCAGTAATATTTGTCTCAGTAGGGCGTTCAACCTGATCTTCCGAGTAAAGTTTCTGGTAATAGTGTCTAAGGACAGCTGCTACTTCTCTAGGGTCAGTAACTACCGGACTATCTTTATCTGACCTAAGGCCCAGAATAAAGTGAGAGGCTTCAGCTTGCCTAAGCCAAATAGCCAGTAGTTTACCTGCCCTTTCTCCTGCATCCAGGTACTTAAGTTTTGTACATTTCAAGGAGAGCTCAGCTTTCTGAGACATCAGCTCGGCAAATTGGGCTTGTAAGCTGTGCAACTTGGCCTAGTCCTCAACCGGAGACTGGCGACTAAGTGTGTGCTCCAGATGATGGATGGAAGCAGAGAGTCCATCTGTTGTTTAGACTGCAGGAATTTTGCAGCAGCCAGTCGGAGACATTCACCTCTTAAGGCACATATCATGGCTGCCCAGACCACATCTATTCTGCTCACCCACCCCCTGTTAATCTCTAGGAAGCTGGAAACAAAGTCCTTGACCTGGTGTAAGGAGTCCGGCTTTTGAAGCAGTTGAGTGTTCAACTGCCACAGGGTGTCCATTTTAATTTCAGGTCCCAGAAGATATGTGAGAGATGTGGGTGAGTGGTCAGAAATGCCCCTTGCATGTATACCTGAATTTATTATGCCTGGAAGAGCAGTAAGAGGAAGTCAGTTCTGGAAAATGACTTATGTGGGGGGGGGGGGGGGGGGGGAAGAAAGTATATTGGCATCATCAGGGTTCAGTAGTCACCAGACATCTATAAGGTCTGCTACCTTCATAAGATCGTATAAGGCCCTTTGTGCAAGAGACAAATCCTGTCTCCAGGAGTCAGATCTATCTAGATGTGAATGGGGAGTAATGTTCCAGTCCCCTCCCAAAATAGTCAATGTGGGGGGACTGGTGACATCTAAAGCTAGCAGCTGTGTAAAGAACATGGGGAGTCACCATTTGGGCCGTATATAGCTCCCATAATAATTTGCTGTGATTCCAGGAGGCCATGAAGATTATAATATACCGGCCATTGGGATCCCATATTTCTCATTCTAATTTGAAAGGGATTTCTTGTTGATCAGTACTGCTACCCCTCCACTACTTGCAGATACACCTGACCCGAATGCTTGCCCCACCCAGGTCCTGCACAACAGAGGAACATCCTCCCATCAGAGATGCATCTCCTGAAGACATGCAATCCATGCTTTTAAGTGTTAAAGATGCCAAAGTATAATTTGCCTCTTGCATCTATCCTGGGCTTCCCTCACATTCCAACTTATGATATTATAAGGGCCACTCATGGTGAATTGGTCAAAGGGGGAACATGAAGCCTACCCAGTCCACCAAAGCTGGAGTAGTAGTTAGTATTTACCATCCTGCTCAATGTGTTACACTCTTCAAAGGTGATCTCACCTACCACACTTGGCCATCCCCTTCCCGAGGCATTTTGTTAAAATAGAAAGAAAACTTATACAAATGAACCATATTCCCAAATACCCTCCCCCTATCTAATAATTACCCTTACAAAATATTCCTCTACTCACTAAAGTACCCAACCCCATTTCTAATAAACCGTACCACTTTATATACACCGGTGGGTGATGTCTTTGCGCTAACCTGAATCACAAAGAATCCCCCACCCCACTCCCACCCTTCCCTGCTGCTCAGACAGCATTACATGTACTTAGTCAACCATAACATAACAGAACAATATTTTAAATAAAATTAGTTTGAATCTCTAGTTAAAGTCCAAGGTAGCCAAAATAAAGTCTCAGTTGCTACCACATATAATATTTCCAGAGGGAAGCGGGATATTTCCCTGCATAAAGAAAGTTAAGTTATCCCCTAGTCTTTCTCGGAGGTAATAACCCTATTTCCCGGGTGATTGTTTAATAATAAAAGCAAAAAAAAAACTGAAGAGAGTCTTTTAAACACAACAGCCCTCCTAATATTCGTGGAATGTCTGTTGGTTACGTAGTAAGCCACACCGGCCGATATGAAGAAGTGCTGAGGGGGCTCACCATGAGATAATCAACATAAAATAGGGGAGGTCAGCCTCTCATCATAATCTGGGGTCCCCTGGAGATCTGTAACCATTCATCAGTAGCAGCCTCTACCCAGATGCATCCAGCACTGATACTAGTGATGCGAGGAATGCTGTAGTATTTCTTCACATTGCGTCCCTCTAAAAGGTTCCCTCTCAGGGCAGTGGGGGCAGGAAAAAACACACTCTAAATATTGGGATAAACCCCATGTCTATGCCCCCAGCAGGCCCCCACAATGAGAGTCCTTGAGTGCTAAAGTAGGCCATGCAGCAAAGCTTGGGCTGCTGTTACTGTCTCAGTTCAGAGGGCCCCAGAAACAGTGAAGCTGCAGTTGGTAGATGAGTCAGGCCTATCAGTTAGTGACCATATCCTAGCTGACATCAAAATGATCAACCAAACTATCAGTACTCACAGCTCTTAATAGCAAGGACATCAGCACTGACCATTTAAGGTCTCTTCACTTAAATCTGGGAGTAGAACTTTGAGTTCTTGCACAGCTTGCTCCCGCAATTCAAAAGAGACCCACTGGTCTCCGGACTTGAATTGAAGCACCGCTGGGTATCGCATCCAAAATGGTTTCCCCGCAGTGAACAGTTTCGATACGGTCAAGTGCATTTCTTGCCTCTTCGCATGGACAGACTGTGGGAGATCCTGTGTAATGCAGATTTTACATCCCTCCCATAGGACCTCTTGGAGCTCTTTAACTTTGGCAAGTATGTGTTGCTTGTCGAGGAAGTTAAGAAGTTTAAAGACGAGGGGCTGAGGTGGGGAGCTGGGAGGAGGTAGGGGACAAAGGGCCTGGTGTACCTGTTCAATCACATAAGTGGTGCCATTTGGGGATGGTCCTGCAATCCTCTCACACAGTTTTTGTAGAAAAAGTATGGGGACATTTCCTTCTTCTTTTTCAGGCACTCCGATAACTAAGAGGTTGTTCCTCCTACTCCTTCCCTCAAAGTCCTCTAACTTCTCAAGCTTTTTCATTATCCGACCTATATTGATAGCATCTTGCTCAGTTTTGCCCTGCTTTTTCTCTAGGGAGGCCAACCTGGCTTCCGAGTAGCCCACTTGGATGGTAAGTGATTGTACAGGTGATTTAATTTGTTGTAGGTCCTCTGAGATGTCTGCGATCTTCTCTTGTAGTGGTTGCATTATTTCAAGAAATCTCTCCTCTGAGAGAGTGGTTGCTGAGGTTAAAGATTTGGCCGAACCTGCGGCTTGGTGCTTGGGATGCTTCGTGGCCTTGTCCTTCTATGGAGTTGGAGGAGGGGAGTGCTGTGGAGGCGTTTTTTTTCATATATACTTCCATATTTGTTACGATTGCTGTTATCCGTTATGTTTCCAAAGCTTGTAGGTGCTGTTTGTACTTTGCTATCTGACATGATAATTGAGATTAATAGCTGAATTAAATAGCAGGGGTGCAGAGCTGTGGGAGATTACTGCTGCTCTTCAGGCTGCCATCACGTGACCATTATAAGTTTTTTTTTATTTGACTCCAGATTTTCAAGATAGTAATTTTATGACTCCCCTTATGAATATGACATGTGGTGTTTATAGTATATTGGCTGAAACATTTCCCATCACATGTGTGAAACCACGTCTCAGCCAGGATTTTAAAAATGACACCTGTCATGTTTATCGTGGTGTGAAAAAATGGCTATGTTGAATGTTTGGAGACAAAATATTGAAATGCTGAACTTTTCAACATAGCCTTCTTATAGCCCCACCTCATTAACCCGGTAGGTGAAGATGTTCAAATCCTGCGAAAAACGTGATTTTGCCTCAGTGACTGTGAAATCACATTTCGGTATGTATGGTGGGAAAATATTGAAAATTAGCAAAGTTCTGAGTGAAAGTTGAAATATTTCAATGTTCACTCATAATTTGGTCATTTTACCATATTTATATACCAACCTTTCAACATTACTTTCCTATGACCCCACCTCATGAACTCAGCAGGTGAATATATTCACTCATCGACCATGAAATCACCTTTCAAGTCAGATTTGAGAAATTCCACCATCCTTGTTCATAAGGTGGGGTTCCAAAAAGGCCATGTTTAAAATGTGATGAAAAAAAATATTTAAAAGATAACAAAGTTATGAGTAAAAGGCCAAATCCCATTTAAATATGTTAAACCAGACTTGCCTTATTTTCTCATATTGCAGTCACCAGTTCCAGCAGCAAGACATGTTTTCAGAGTAGATCTGTATCATGGGACATCTTCAGGTGAGTGAGGATGTGCGGAGGGGTGGGCGGTGGTGGGTGCTGAGTGGGGAGTCAGTGTGGTGTGGCTGGGGGTTTGGGGGGTCATAGCAGTAATGGACTGTTTTCTTTTATTTCAGGTTATTAAAAAAGACAATGAAGGACTGTTTTTGTTTTTTTTAGATTGGGGATCCAACACTGGAATTGGGCACCCCAGTGTCGGCTTTTCCCGTATGGCGGTATCAGGGGTGGTCACTCCTGTGTTGCCTGTATGCATTGTTTTGGGGGGAATCTGGAGTGGAAGTGGTCAGGCAAGCAGTACTGGGGCTGGGTACCCCAGTTCACTTTTATTAGTGGATCGACAGTGAAAGGGGGAAAGACATGGGAAGGCTGACTGAGATGGGAGACGGTGGGAGGGAACTATTATTGATAGGTGTGTATATATATACATATATATATATATATATATATATATATTTAAAGAGACAATCAGATATATAGTTAGTTACAGTGTCAGTGGTTGGTAGGTAGCACGCTTGCCTCGGAGGCCGGGCGATCAGAGGGCTGTGGGTTCAGTTCCCACATCTGGCACTTGAGTTCGTATCCCAATACTGACACTGCAGTGCAGCATGAGGAGGGTGCTGCACTTCTGAGGTGCTGTCTTTCAAATGAGATGTTAAACCGAGGTCCCATCTGCCTGGATTGGTGGTAGTTCAGGTGGATGTTAAAGACCCCATGGCACTTATTGAAAAGAGTAGGGGAAAGTTTATTGAACAAAAATCGAAATACATCCAAACAAATTAGTGCAAAACATAATCATTATATACAACCTTTTTTTTTGTGCTTTAAATTAAAGAAAAACAGTGTGTAACAGAAATCAGCATTGAGTCTTTTTTTTATAGAAACCAGGTCTCAATTTAACATTACTTCATGTAACTGGAATATCTGAATCTGTTACCCAGGGAAGACCTTTCCATAATTCTGAAAGTTCAGTAGTGGGTAACATTTTATACTCTAATGCATATACTGTAAATAAATCTTGTTTAATCTTATTATTAGCAAGCTCTATATATGTACTATCTTTTTGCTGTAATACATACAAACATCTAGCCATCCAGATGTTCCACTTTATAATAATAAAAATCCGGTGCAGAGTGCTTATATTCCATTTCTCCGAAGAAGGAGACACTTCTCCATACATTAGATTTACATGTGAGATAGTAGCATACAAAGGTTCTTGCCATAGTTTTGCTATGTATGTCCAAAACCATGTTAAGTATGAGCAGTCAAAAAACAAGTGCTCAATGATTTCTAGTGTATTAACACACTGAAGTCTGCTGAAAATCCTGTCTTGAAGCTGTTTGTGTTTATGATTGCTTTTTGTATTTATTCTCTTATGGCACGACAACCAGTGAAAATCCCACATATGTGCTGGGATTCTAGGGGATTGTAACAAGGTTCAGAGGGATGGCAAATAGGGACTGGGGCACTTCTCGAAAGCTTCTGAAACATGGCACGAGGTATCTAAAAGGGCGTTATACAACATTTTATGTGTCTGAACAGAAATCAGCTGTTGGGGTGTAATGTGCCACTGCTTCAGTCTTAAAAAACTTTCGTTCAGGTAAGAAGGAGTTGCAGCAGAGGCTCTAATACACTATAATGTATTCCCCTCCCACTGTCGAAACCAAACTACTACTTTCAAAACAACAATGTTCCCAACCTCTTTGTGTGTTGATAAGAATGGGTTTTAAATTTGACATGAAGAAGATACTATTAAAAAAATGATGGGGTTTATCATGTCCAAACCCCTTTTTTTGATTGGCAGGTATGTTATATTCCTTTTAATGGGATTGAGGCGGCTGCCCCAGACTGCTTGAAAAAAAGGCTCAACACTGTTGTTTCCAAATGCTTGAGTACTGGAAATACATAGCTCAGGTACAGAGAAACTGGAACTAAAAAGGTTTTAATTAACAATACCCTTTTCTTTTTTCCTAATGTCTCCCTGTTCCATTTGGCTACCTTTATTTTTCCAATTTCTAGTTTCTCCTCCCAGTTTAAACTTCCAGTATCCCTGGGACCACACTTTATGCCTAGGATATGAATTGGGTCCTCTGTGAGCTGGATAGGCCCCATACTACTACTTACTGTGTTAGGGTTTCCTAAAGCGAACCCTATGCATTTCTCCAGATTTAGAGCTGCACCTGATAGGGAGCCAAATGTGTTGCATCATTCCATAGCCTCCTCAACTGATGATTGATCTGCTACCATAAGATATAAGTCATCTGCATAAGCTGTAGCTTTTGGGGATGTTAAACCAGAGGAGATACATATTGGTCTAATGGTCTGTGCCTCATTTAATTTCCACAGTAGCGGATCTAAAAAGAAAACATATAGCAGAGGGCTCATGGGACACCCCTGTCTTACTCCTCTCTGAATTGACTATCAAAGACCATAACCAGCCATTAACTACAGGGACTACTGTAGCTGTCCTGTAAAGTGATTTAAGCCACCTTATCATTTTTAGGGGTACCCCATAGTGTTGTAGTACCATCCATAGAAACTTGTGACTAATATAGTCAAAAGCCTTTTTTTGATCGAGAGAAATTATATGCCCTGGAACTTCCCTGGAAGAGCACTGTGTTATAATTTCTCGAATCAAAATGAGTTGGTCCTGGATTCTTCTATTTGGGACTGAACAAGTTTTGTGAGATGTAATAATTATTTCTGCTATTGAAAGTAGATGTTTAGTTAATATTTTAGTTAATAGTTTACAGTCAGTATTCAGCATGCATATTGGTCTCCAGTTATTTAAATTTGTTTTGTCACCCTTTTTGTGCAGGAATATTAATGTCCCTTAATTAAATTGCAGTGGGATATTCCCAGAATCTAACATTTCAATATAAACTGTGACTAGTTCTGGCCATAAATGTTCACCCAGCATCTTATATAATTCACTGAGTAGGCCATCAGGTCCAGGTGTAGTATGGATTTTTAATTGATGTATACAGTCTATCAATTCTTCCTTAGAAATAGGTTGTGTGACTTTAGTCAGTATCGGGGAGGGGGGTGCTGGTAAGAAAATATCTTTAAGATAATTTGAAATACCACTAACATCTGATTCAATCAAAGAAAAGAGGGAGGTAGCATAGTCCACAATTATTCTCATTATTTCTTCTCTGGAGGTGTGCAGTACACCTGCAGAGTCGTTTAGGTTAGGCATATTTTTTTCTCTGTCCTATTACAATTATGTTCAAAGGGGCAAAGCTTTTGAGCAGTGCCTTACGTACCAAACTGTTGCTGGTGATATAGCTGCTGTGATTTTTGCCAAAGAAAACATAACATTTCTTTCTGTACTAGTGTGATTTGTTTACCCAAATTTTGCCCTGTAGATTCCGAAATTGTAAAAAGGTTTTGTAAGTGGGCCCTTTAGAAACATAGAAACATAGACTTTGATGGCAGATAAGGACTGCTTGGCCCATCTAGTCTGCCCATTTCCCTACCTACAGGATAGGCCGCAGATCCTAGTTAACCAACAGCCCATTTCTTCCTACCCCCCACAAGAATTGCCTTATGTCTGTCCCATGCATTCTTGAATTCTCCCACAGTTTTAGACCCCACAACCTCCTCAGGAAGGCTGTTCCATTCATCCACTACCCTCTGTGTGAAACAATACTTCCTCACATTGCCCCTGAACCGCCCCCCATCTTTAAATTGTGTCTCCTTGTTCTTGTACGTCTCTTTTTCTGGAAGATGCTACCCTCTTGGACTTTGTTGATTCCACTGAGGTACTTAAAAGTTTCTATCATGTCCCCCCTCTCCCTTCTTTCCTCAAGGGTATATGTATTAAGCTCCTTTAGTCTCTCCTCATACGGCTTCTCTTGCAGACCCTGCACCATTTTAGTTGCCCTCCTCTGGACTGCCTCTATCCTGTCTATGTCCTTGTGGAGATGGGGTCTCCAGAACTGGACACAGTACTCCAGATGGGGTCTCACCAACTGTCTCTACAGAGGGATAACAACTTCCTGTTTTCTGCTGCTGATGCCTCTCCCTATGCATCCCAGTATACCCCCAGCCCTCCCTACTGCCTTCTCACATTGCTTGCTAACCTTAAGGTCATCTGATATGATTACCCCCAGGTCCCTTTCCTTTTTCGTTGTTGTTACTACCTCCCCCAACTGTGTATTCTTCCCCTGGGTTCTTGTTTCCCAGGTGCATTATTTTGCACTTCTTTGCATTGAATCCTAGCTGCCATACCTCTGACCATTCCTCCAACCTTGCCAAGTCCCTTCTCATCCTTTCCATGCCTCCTTGTTTATCAACCCTGTTGCAGATCTTTGTGTCATCTGCAAAGGCATACCTTTTCCTTCAGTCCCTCTGCAGTGTCACTTATGAAGACATTAAAAGGACTGGACCCAATACTGAACCCTCACGGTACCCCACTAGTAACCCTCTTTCTTCAGAGTGGACTCCATTTATAATTACCTTCTGTGTCCTGTTTTCCAGCCAATGTTTTTCCCAGGCTACCACCCTGGTACCCACTCCCAGGCTTGTTTAATTTGACTATTAATCTTTTGTGTGGGACTGTGTCAAATGCCTTGCTAAAGTCTAGGTAGACCATGTCCACATCCCTCCTGGTCTACTACTTTGGTCACCCAGTCAAAGAAATCTATTAGATTACGTCTGACATGACCTTCCGCTGTGAACCCATGCTGCCTTGGGTCCTGTGCCCCACTGGCCTCTAGGTACTCAACTATTCTTTCCTTCAGAAGTGACTCCATCACTTTCCCTACCACAGAGGTCAGACTGACAGGTCTGTAGTTTTCTGCCTCTGTCTTGGTCCCACTTTTGTGAAGGGGAATCACATCCACCTTCCTCCAGTCCTCGGGTACCACACCATCCTCCCATGATTTATTAAAAAGAGTAGCCAGTGGTTTCACTAGTTCCACCCTTAATTCTTTTAGAATTCTGGGGTGAATTCCATCAGGCCCCATTGCTTTGTCCACCTTCAGTTTTAGGAGTTCTTGCAGAACCCTTTCTTCTGTGAAAGGCCTGGGATCGACCCCCCTATCAAGAGTGCTTCTGTTAATTGGATTAGGCACTTCCCCCTCCTCTTTTGTGAATACTGAGCAGAAATATTCGTTCAGTATCCCTGCTTTTTCACTGTCTCCCTCTGCCCACCCACCGTTCATTCTATTCAGCCTCACTATCCCTCCCTTTGTCTTTCTACGCTCGCTGATGTACCTATAAAATGTTTTATCCCCCTTCTTAACTGAGTTGGCTATCTTTTCCTCAGTTTGGGCCTTTGCTATTCTGACTTCCCTCCCTGCTTCCTTCTGCCTTAACTGGTACAGCTCTCTGTCCTGCTCCTTCTGTGTTTCCTTATACTTAGTTTGAGATACTGTAAATATGCAGTACTACTTTTGTTTTTACTGTAATACTTTAACCAAACCTGTTCAGTCCCAAATAGGAGAATCCAGGACCAGCTCATTTTGATTTGAGAAATTATAACACAGTGGTCTTCCAGGGACATTCCAGGACACTTTAAAAAAAATTCCTTAAATCCAGCTTGGTGTTTTCCCACCATACTGTGGGAGAGTCATAACAAATCAGAACTGATTTCCGAGCCAATAAAAACTGAATTAGCTGATTTTTAAAAGCTAGCTCAGAAAGAAGGGTATTATTAAACTTCCATAGATCTGGGTCTTTAGCACGAAATGGATTTGTGCGCAAGGAAATAGAGACCACTCTGTGATCTGAAAAAGGTGCAAGAAGTACTTTTACAGAAAAAATAGGTAAAGCTTGTGATGTAAATATAAATGTAAATATAAAATCAGTCCTAGTGGTAATGCACCTTTCTGAAAGATACGGGTATGTTGCTTTGTTATTTCTAAGTAAGCATCCTGCAGGTGAGCAGTATGAAGCAGAGCTCCTAATGCTTTGGAGTTACAGTATATTTTTTTTGTTTTGGCCTGATGACTTTTATCTTGCAGACTGAGCCCACAGTTAAAGTCACCTGCAAAGATGGTGTATTGTGAAGTGTGTAAATATGGTTGCATGTGTGATAAAATTTTTATTCTATGTGATTTGGTTTGTGGAGCATATTGATTAATAAGTCGAAGAGGTGTGCTCTGTACTACCACATCTAATATAAGAACTCTACCGGGGACCAACTCAAAAAGTTTTAACAATTTAAAAGCAGGGTTCTTTATTAATATTCCCACTGCTAAGCAGGTTTCTTGGCATATGGACCAGAAAGAAGGGCCTGCTAACCATTCTGTCTGGGCCTGCCTGATTTCGTGGGTAGTATGAACTCGAGTATCTTGCACAAATATTATGTCTTGTGACAAGGAAGCCAAGAAAGAAACAATCACTTGCATTTTATCTTTCCTCTCCATACTGTTTAAATTAATAGTACAACAGTATAATGCAGCCTGCAGCATAAGAAAAAGAGGGTGAGCTTCCTCCAAAACAACATTCTCCCTATTTTTTCCTTCCACTCCCTGCTGGTACTTTCCCTTTATATCTTGCTTTCCATTTTTGTGCTCCTCTCCCTTTTGTCCCTATCTCTGTATCTGTCGTACCCTCCGGATGAGAGGAAGAAAGGGAAGATGTATCTGATTCTTCCCCTGATTCTGCTGAGGTATCTTGTAGAAGCTCATATTGGTTGTATAAAGAAATAGGGGAAGTCTTTGTAATTTTAGAGGGAAGGAGGCAACTTTCAGTTTTGTCCTAGCTGACCACCTACAAGGTACTGGCTCTTTTGGAGGGGGCATTCTGGACACAGTTGTATCTGGAGGTTCTGGAGTTTCAGCATGGGAACATGATGCCATAGTAATGTCTGTGGTATTAGGAGCAGCTGAGGGGGGGAGCCCGGGATATCAGGGGAAGGTTCTCGAATCAGGGGCCCACTAAAAATGTGGGGGGTATGGGGGGGCCTCAGGTCCTGTCCTATTTCTGATTCTGGCCTTTTGAGCTTGTGAAATAATGAACTGTTGATCTACACCTGCATCATGGTTGTGTGCCGCCCAGGTACAGTTCTGAAAGGTATGGCCTACTTCGTCACACAGATTACAACTGCATTCATTAAAACAGTCTGCACTCTGATGCCCTATTTCACCACACAGGTTACATTTTATTTTACCACAGGCACTGCTCAGATGTGAGGGATCACCATATCTGTAGCAGGCCTTCGTCTGGTCAGAATAGAAAAGTGCACCTCTATCTCTTCTGATAAAGTAAGAATTGGGTAAATGTGTATCCCCAGTGTCTGCAGATTTCAATAAGACCTTAACCTCCCATCCTTCTGTCCATATGTTTTCAGTGTCTAGAATAGCCTCAGGGTCCCCCAATACTGTGCAGTGCAATTTTAATCAGTACAAAACATTAGAAATATCTACCCCCTCATTCCTAACCAGAATGGTAACAGTTTTATATACAGGCTTTCTTAATGGTATGGCTAAAAAAGGAGTCCACAGTGCAGTTTTTTTTAACACATGATACTTGGCCCAAAAATGTTCTAAGCCTTTAGTACATATGATGACCTCACTGCATTATGTCTTTGTACCGGTAATACTGGTAAACCAAATAATGAAGAAAATATTTTTCTGTCCTGTAGGTCTGATATTTAGCAGAGCTGCAGCCTGTAGCAGTGCCTCTGTATTCCCCATACTCTGTGCATTTTGAACATTCACCTGAAATTGCAAAACCAGGTGCTATGTTAAAGCCAAGTCTGCAGGTAGGGCTAGAGGATCTGCCGACATAAGCTCTGCAGTCATGATAGTGGTAGTGGTGTTACTGTTAGTTCTTGCTAGTTTAGGAAAGTCATTTATGTCAGGCATCTGAATCGGGGAAGAGCCTGATGTCCAGAGGTCAGAACCTGTTTTTTTTCTCCTACCCTGCACCTTGTAGTGTCGTTTCATCTGACCATGCTTGGTCACATTCATTTTCCTCTATTACAGTATCTCCAGCTTTTTGTTGTAAATCAAGGTATTCACACTGAGCATGAGTACTCACTGCGGGTTGTTCTGTAGGCTGTGTGGTCATTCCCTCATTTTGTCCTCTGGCAGACGACATATCCAACAGCTGTTTCTGTTTGTCTGTTTCAGGTGTGCTGTCTTTTTGCAACCGCCAAATCTTCTGCTGCAGGGACATTTTCCGATATCAAAAACACCACTCTTCTACCTCCAGTTCTTTTTGCAGTTCTAAAGCTTCTGGAGTGACTGCTACTGAAGGAGGTTCATTTTCTGGTACAGAGCTCTCACTATTGAGTTGCTCTGTAGTATTTGCAGGTCTTTCAATGTCATTTATACTATCTTGACTATTAAAAGTAATTTCTCGTGCATTGCTTACTTCCATCGTCTGACTCCCAGATTCCATTTTTTCACCATGCAAAATTTTTGGCAAACCAACATTCTCACTATGATCTTCCACCTCCATACTCCCTCCTGGACTGCTGTCCACCATCTTGGATGACAAGTCCTCACCACTGCCATATCAACACTTCCTCATCTTCTGCTGTCCGGCTCCAAACTGAGCTCCTCCACTCTGCAGGAATTCAAGCCCCCTGCTGGCAGAGCAGTGGGATTTCCCTGGTGTCCTGGCCAAATTTCCCTCATTCACTAAAAATACCATCAACAGCTTAAACTGGTTCAGTCTCAGTTGCTTACCATCTGTATCCCCCCCAGTCGCCCCTGAAAAAGGGACTTCTAGGCCCAGTGGGCTTACTGGGTCAACAAATCTAAACATACAAACAAACAGACAAACAAACAAACAGCAGAGCCAGCCATGATGCAATTCAGTAACTTGCAGTAAATGATATGTCACAAAATATTGCAGTGAAAAGGGGCTTAATTGCTGGTGAATTACACCATTCCCTGCAGCATACTGCAAGATTCTTGTGATATGCTACAGCATTACTGTATTGCATTCTAGCTGGTGCTTCTGCACGTGCAGAGGCGTAGGCCCCCATGGTTTTTTTTTTGTCTATAGAAGGACAGGCCCCCATGAGGCCTACACATCTGAAGCCACACATATTCATGCATGCAGTAGGACATACACACAAAGCTGTGACTGCATAAGCAGTGGCTTTTGTGCTACTGCATTTGTGTCATCTAGAAACAGTTGTTTGTCTTACCTGATGGTGATGACTGTCTGTGGTTACTTGTGTGGTGCTGACCTTTTGCTGCTTTGGGTGGTGGGGAGTTAAGGTTAGAAACCGTAATGCCACATTTCCCTACTTGTGTTTTATTAGACTGTACACTAACTGGTTCATTAATGCAATTTTGCTTTACAAAGAATATCCTTTCTGTTTGAGATAGTGGAATCATATAGAACCTGTGCGAACAGATACAGATGTGCTGGGCCCTCTGGGCCCTGCACCTAGGGATGACTATGTCTGCCTATGGAAGTGAATAGCCCTACTGGCCCTGCATTTCTGTGCAGCTACAGATGTCAAGAAATTATGGCCAGTTTGGCGGGTTGCAGTAGCGCAGGGTCCTCTATGCCCTGCACTTCCACATGGCCATAGATAGAGACACACAGGGCAAACAGTCCATCTAACAGTCCATGCACAGGGCCCTCTGCCATTAAAATAGTTGTTTTCACTATATTGTATCAGGGTCCATGTGAACAACCTTGCATTTTTCCTTCCCTGGCTAGGGAGGTGTCACATAACAGTGCTATCCCTCTATCCTCACCTCATCCAGCTGGCTTATTGAGCTTACCCTAAAATCAGCTCCCCAGCATGGGTTCACAAAGCACTTCCCATTGGGGAAAAGTCTGGCAATACACACAATGTTTCTTAATATTTATTGTTTTTAATTTTGATCCAAATTTTCAAGATAGTCATTTTATGATTTCCTTTATAAACATGACATGTGGCATTCATAGTATAATTGGCTGAAACATTATTTTGCACCACAAGAGTGAAAACACATCCTGTCCAGGATTTAAAAAAATGACACCTGTGACATTTATGAGGTGGTGTGAAAAAATGTCTGTGTTGGATGTTTGGAGTCAAAATATTGAAATTTAGCAAAGTTATGAGTGAACATTGAAATATTTTAATGTCCACTCATAACTGAGTCATTTTGCCATATTTTTACACCAAATTTTCAACATAGCCTTCTTAAGACCACGCCTCATGAACCTGGTAGGTGTAAATGTTCGAATCCCTCCCAAAATGTCATTTCACGCCATCGTTTCAAAAACACATTTTGGCCAGGATTTGAAAAATTACAGCTTTCATGTTCATGAAGTGGTGTGAAAAAAATGGCTATATTGAAAATTTGGGATAAAAAAATTAACAATGATGAAGGTTATGAGTGAGTATAGATAAATGTCAATATAAGCCCACCACTTTGTTGTTTTTGTAATATTCTGACCCCCAATTTGTAATATAGCCTTCTCATGACCCCACCTCATAAACCTAATAGGTGAACATTTTCAAATCCTGCCTAAAATGTGGTTTCACACAGTGACCACAAATTTTGCCTTTCTGTCCAGATTTGAAAGAATTACACCATCCTTGTTCATGAGGTGGTGTCCCAAGAAGGCCATGTTGAAAATTTGGTGTAAAAATATAAAAAATGTGACAAAGTTATGAATTTAATGTCAAACCCCATTTAAATACATTAAACTGACCTTTACTTATTTTCTCATATCGCAGTTGCTGGGTCCAGCAACAAGACATGTCTTCGATCAGACAGTGATCCTGCATCATGGGATATGTTTAGGTGAGTGGGGGATGTGGAGTGGTGGGTGTTTAGTTGGAGAACAGGGTGAGGTGGGTGGGGGTCTGTGTGTCAGATGGGCGATGTGCACTGAGCTTCAGCAAAAAAACAGAAAATATCAACAAGGGACAGTTCTCTTTATAGTGACAGTGTTCTTTATTTCATGAGGACCCAAGCCGACACTGGGGAGTGGGCACCCTAGTGTCAGGATGATCTTCAGTAGCACCGGGAGTAGGCACCCCAGTGCTACCAAACATACATTGGGGAAGGTGGACAGGTGATCTGGAGGGGAGGGGGTCAAGAGAAGTGGTACGGTGGTTGAGCAACCAGGTCTGCTTATTAAATACATTAAATAAAGTAAACATTGGGAAGGGAGGAGAGGCAATGTGGAGGAAAGTGGGGGAAAGAAAGGATACCACAGGTGGGCACCCTGGTCTGCTTAAGAAATATTAGTTAGTAAGATAGATACAGTAGCTAGCTAGCTTGATAGATAGCTAAACTGATAGAGATAGCTAGCTATCTAGCTAGATAGATAGCTAGAGTGAGGAGTGAGGGAGTGAGAGAGAGAGAGAGAGAGAGAGTATGAGATCTTGGGCAATCATTGGGTAACTGCTCTCACTCAAGCCAGCAGCAGCACTCTGGCTGTGGATACAAAAAACCAAAAGGTCCCATCATTGATCTCACAAAATAACCATGCTTCTTTTGTTTGATCTCATGAAAGAATTATAGTTCTTTTGCATAATCCAGTGATCACCAGCTCACTGCTGCCACTCAAACTAGCAGCACTCCCAGCTGTGGCTAAAAAAAAAAGGAAGTACCGCTGTTGATCTCAAGGTGTTCAGCTCACTAAAGAACCATAGTTCTTTTGTATGAACCCTCACTAAGTCTTCCACCAAGGTTTAGAAAATTGGCTTTTTATTTTCTGGCATCTGATTGGCTAGTACCCTTGCCAAGGGGGTATATTAACTTTCAATAGATGCCCAGGAAATGAAAAGTACCAGTCTACAGTGCCCCTTCACCCAGTACAAATTGTAGTGCCCAACCTGCTACATAATTGGCTGCAACAACTAATTTAAAATGTAAAACACCGCCATTTTGTTCCCTCGCTTAGGGAGAGAGCCCAACCACCATCAGTTCTCCCGGTACACTCCTTCCTGACTTAAACAACTGCCTGCTAGCTACATTAATTTTTTAACATATGTTTTTCTAAATAAAAAATATGCACCTTGTCCCATGCCCCCAATTCCCCACACAGTTACAACAAAAGCTCGGTCACCTGATGACACTCTCGCTCCTCCCTCCTCCTGGCGGTTGCAACTTCTGTTCAAACAAAAACAGATTTCAAATGTACAGTACTGCTCACCTCTAAAACACTGCCACCACTGATTTTTCCCCATGCCCTGCAATCCCTGATACTGTGTACGCTGAATATTTAGGGACTTACATTACCACAACTGTCCGCACTCTCACTCCTGCTGCTCCAGTCGGTTGGTCGCCCACTTGCTGACTGTGGCAAAAACAGATGCTCCCCTTCACAGTCCCCGTGGCTAAAACAGACGCTCCCCTTCACAGTCCCGGTCTACATAGAAAGCAGCGAGGACCAGGAATGTATAAAACAAAATAAAACAACTGGCTCTCGACAACACCCGCTTACTCTCCCACACCACGCTTCCGTGTCACGATCACAACCTCTGACCTACCACAGTGTGAAAAAACGCAACCTGTGACCTGTGTGAAAAAAAAAAAACATCAGCAAGACAAAAACAGCCTGTCAACATAAAACAAAGCAAGTGTACAGAGTAAATAAAACAATTGTAATATGTGTGTGGGGGGGGCTGTTCAACTAAAAAAAGAAATGAAAGAATCTGCTGCAATCTGCCAAGTTTCTAACTATAGTCTGCATTTGGACAAAAGACCATCCTTGTAAAGCAGGCGGAGGAACTATTTCATTTCAAAATGTTCTAAAAAGTAATTTTTAATTAATTTGTTTTCTTTTTTTTTTATAGTGCCCATTTTCTAAGTGCAATAATACCCTCGAGGTTGGGCGGTATGGGCAATACTGGACCTTCCAGGGGCAATAAGGCCCTCAGCCTGCGGCGTTGGCCCTCATTACGCCCCTGGGCGGTCCGGTATTGCCCAATACCGCCCACCCTCTTGGGTATTATTGCTTGCTTAGAGTGATGTCCTAAAACCATGATTGGGGGAGGTGTCTTTTTTCAAAAAACAAGCCCCAGAATCGGGATAAAAGGTTCCCATTTTGCTAGATTCATGTTTGTTTTTCTACAGGGTACCATTTTTATGGGTTTTCAATTTTTTTTGTGAAAAAATTAAAAAAGTAGATGGCCATACAAAAGATTTTTTTTCTTTCTCACAAAAAAAAGAATTTTGGCTCATGAAAGAAGATTCTTCTTTTGTGAGCCGGAAATTCTTTTGCATCAGACATATAAATGAAAGTCCCTACTGACAGCATGCTCACAACTGAAATTTCAAATCCTTAGTAATTGGAAACCGATTAATATTTTTTCACTAAACCAAAATAAAAAGGCCTCTTTCTAGGGCAAGCCCCTTGCACCCTGACAATTTCAGAACAGAATTCCAAAGTGTCTGGGCTGTAGGTGAGAACACAAAATGGCCCCCTCCCCAATTTTTACACTTTTTGGACTATCCAAATCTTGGAGTATGGCCATCTGAACATCACAAAACTTGCCAAATCAAGTGACCCCCGACCACACATGCAGAATTTCATGCAATTACATTAAATGAGAGCAACGTTATTAAGGTACTAAGTAGGGGTACAACATTAAACATGTTACTCAACCCTAACTATAGGACTGCTACCATGCTCCTATAATATATGCATGTATCTATACACAGTATATCTATATCCATGCTACCCCACCCCTATACTATATCTATGTATCTATATGTATCTATATCCTAAGTTTAATGGTGCTACCATACCACTAATATATATATATATATAGAGAGAGAGAGAGGGAGAGAGAGAGATGTAATAGATAACCCACTCTAGGGTGTGTGGTCATGCTCTGATATATGCACGCCTTGGTGTGCATTGTTACGCATGAGGCCACAGGCCGAGTGCATCAACCACCCAAGATGTGCATGTATCAGAGCATGACCGCACACCCTAGAGTGGGTTATTTATCTTATAAAATGGCAAAATTGTTTTGGAGGGGATAAAAGTGCAGATGTGCAGTTGCGCTCTGATATACGTATGGTCACCTGATGGTCTTTGTCAATGCAATTGATTCCTTTTCTAGCCATTATATATATATATATATATATATATATATATAGGATATCCGGGTGCCTGTGGGCTAATGAAGTTATTTGTATAGTAGACTGTGACCTCAAGTAACCTCATGAGTGGCGGGGAAGCCATGAGTGAGGTTCTGAAAGTCTGAGCTACTGTTCAAACTCAACTGTTATCCACACGCACCCCCCCACATATTGAATTTATGCATCAGGACAGGAGATTCTGTGATGGGCTAGTTGTAGACCTAAGTTTATTTTTATTTTACAAATTAAGACTAGAATCTAGGTCTTTTCAATGTTTTCGTGTTGCTCCCTCTTTCCTGTGCCCTGTTGTTATGGGTGTTGCTAGGGAGTCGTGTCATGATGTTATCACTGATGCTGCTATGTAGCTGCTGATTGGTGTTTTAGTTGAAGAGTGGATTTTGTTTTGGGTGAAAAAATGGCGGCGACGCTTAGCAATAGCAGCTTGGGTTTGGGTGAAATGCCTCATGTTACAATTTTTTTGTTGGATGGAAAGTTTTTTTCGGAGGAGTAGACACTAGGAGACTGTGTCTGATAAAGCCAGTGGGAGCGAGACCTGCAGGAGAAACAGCAGGCGAGGCGGCATTGTGAGGACCGGCTGCAGTATGTTGTACAAGAAATGGGAACAACAGAAGCTAAGGTAGTTTTAAAAAAAAAGGAGCAAGAACAACTAGTAGTTTGAATTATAGTTGAAAAACAAAAAAAAAAGTCTTAATTCTAGTGATTTTGGTGTTTTTTGCCACCTGTAACTTTGCCCCCAGTGAACCGATTGCTATAAAGTTTTCAGGATCCAGAGATCTTGGCACTGTCTCTGTGCTTTTCAATTTCATATAAATCAGCTGAATGGGGCAAAGTTATTTAGGTGCAAAAATTGTGGTTTAACATAAAGGTGCTTACTCAATCCTAATATGCAGGTGCTAACATGCCTGTATAGTACATATATTTATATTATATATACACACACACACAGTCTGAACCACTTATAGCGGGCATCGTTTTAGCACACATGCATTTAAATTGGACAAATCTGCCTTGCCAAAAGCTCTTTTGCAAACAACTACTGTATTTTAACTCATACATTAGGGTTACAAAGTCACAAAAGCAGGAAAATGCAGCATACAGTGAAGCCCGCTAGGATCAAGCACAGTGTCACAGTTTCCCTGCATGACAAAAGGGCTTAACTCCCATTAAAATTGCATTGTTCCCTGTAGTATCTATACTGCAGAATTCTGTAGAGCTGGGCTTGATCCAGGTGAGCTTCACTGTAAGTCTTCTTTCAACCCTAATGTCCAACCCCTCCCAAAGCCTCTAGCTTTATTACCCCGCTTCAGGCTACAGGTCTGGAGACATGCCCTACAAATCTTCTGATTCATATAGGGCCCACAGGATCAGTCCTAACTTTCTTTGTGCAGGGCCCTGCACCCTGTGTAAAGCAAGAGATCAGTCATAACTTTCTTTATCTAGGGCCCTCCAGGTCCTTCATGAACCAGGAGATCAGCCTTAACTTTCTTTACATAGGAACATATAGTACCTGCCTGAAGCAGGTGACTCATACCATTCTTTGTACAGGTCCCAAGGCCTGTAGCCTGAAGCAGCAGACCTATTAGTTACAGCCTGGGACCTATAGCTTGACCTTGGGTTATGAGGCTAGGAGCTGGGACAGGGGGTGGGCATTAGGGTTGAAAAATCCTAATACCACATTCACCTGCTCTTTAGGCTTTGCAACCCCAACTTATGCATTAATGTAGTTTTTTTGTACTGAATTTCCTTAATTGTGAAAACATACAATCATAACATGCTTCACGCAGGACCCTTTGGACTCTAAGCAAAGCAGAGCCCTTATCTTCTTCACATGATGCCCAAAATATCCTTCAAGCCCTGCATGAAGCAGCAGTAGCTTCCAAACATGCTTTGTGCAGGGTCTTTCCCTGGTTTCACTCAGCTGGATTGGCCACCACATAGCCCCCAGTGGGCTCCTGTTTTAGGTCTTTGCCACTTAACCCTATGACTGTCAGGGCTAAGGATAACCCAATGCCAAATGTTAATTCTGTGAACATGTCAAAATCCAAAGTTTTAGACACTGGTGTAGCAGGTCAAAAGGAATTTGGTGTTGCTTTGCCATTTTGTCACTTTGATGTCATGAAGCAGCACTTTGCACAGAGAGGAGACACTGAGTATGTTTATGTTGTTGGCAAGGCATATCCTGCAGCAGCCAATCAGCAAGGCTGGAGATCACGAACTCCAAGTGCTGCACTCATCTCAGTGCCAATTTCAGCTCTTTCTCACAGGGAAATGACCTGTAGTAGGATGAAATTCCTTTTATGTGAAAGAGTGACATTTAATCAGAAAATGTTAGAAACCATCAAATAATCATGCATTATCATTCCAGTTAACTAATTCTCACAATATTATAGTAACCGCAGTTTCAGGCAAGTAGGCTAATGAAATCATGCTGAAGAGGGGAGAAAATGCACAGTGTGGACCTGCACTCGCAGCTTCAGGCAATGTAGCAGGAGTAGGGAGAGTGATTTTAGCAGGGTCGTAATGACGTGGGGGGATTTTGAAAGATGTATTTGAGAAACATTTTTCACTGAGTGATGGTAATGTAGAGGGCAAGGTAATTCATATTTATTTTTTTAATGTTATTCTCCCCTACAGCAGGAGCAGGGCAGATTACATTTAGCACACAGGAAAATGTGCATGGGGATTTTGAAGATGTTATTTAACAAGTAATTGTTTTTTATTGAATTCTGGTGGTGCAGCAGGGGAAATCCATCTTTTTATTTGTTGCCTGTGTGTGTGCAAGACTCAGCTGATCAGTAAGTGAAATATAAAGTAGTTTCATGTCTGGGACACAAGGTCACAAGCCTCTCAGTGAGGTGTGGTGTTGACTATCAGTGTATGTTTGAAGGGTGACCTGATGGTGTCACGCTTCCCTGTCACCTTGCTAGTCATATGACAGTGTGGCATGTCCATGCACTGGGTGTGCATGTCATATGGGCATTTAACAATCATTGATGGCTACTGTGAGTCATCATTGTTAGTGGCTGGTGGCAGCTGGATTGTGCCATTATCTGCCATGCATGTGTTGTCGATGTGTAGAAAACAGGAAGAAAAGATCAGAAGGAGCAAGGAATGTGTGGAAGGAAAGCAGCAGATAAATGTTCCTCTATACCAGTTCCCCCAAGTACAAGTTCTGCAAGTGGTGGTGGTGGAAAAGGAGCTGGTCATGGTGGAACAGGGACTAGGAGGCATAGCCAAGAGGCTGTGAGAACAAGGGCAGGGTGCACCATAGTATAGTCAGAGAAATCATGGTTCTTAAGTCCCCACAAATCCATTGATTCCTATCCCATAGCCTTTCCTGCCGGTCGTCCAGTTTATCTGGTGATAAAACCACCCTGAGCAATCCAGAAGAACACAAGTCTCTCACACTACCTCCTTCAAATGTTTCCAGTTTCAGAGACATCTCCAGTCCTCACTGGGCCCTAGTTCCACTTCATGTAAAATGAAGTGAGTAAGGCACTGTCAAAATCAATCACACTTTCTTGAATCACATTTTCTCAAATCTAAAATATCAGTTTCTTGTAAAATACAATCAAATCATGCTTTCCTTTTTTGAAATAATTTTTGTTGAAAAAATAAAACAGTAATACAATATGCAAAACAGTTGCAACTGGCAGAGTAGAAACAGTAATTTATAATCATACAAAAGGCAGTGTACAGTAATGTGTAAAAATAGTAAATTCATTTAGATGCAAATATATTTCTGCTTAATAGGAACAAGGCCAAAAGCAAACCTCCACAAAAAATTAACTGTCTAGAACACCAACTGGGTACAATCCTACAGGGGTCAGGGGAGGATAGATTGGGGTTATAAATGTATTTTACTGTCACACGACTCAACCTCACTTTTGTAAATACAGCAGATTACAATTATATCCCCATGTGATCACAACTAGATTAGAAATGGTGTGGTAAATGGTGGAGAGGAAAGGGAAAGGAGAAAGGGAAGGTGCAAAGAGGGAATGAGGGCCCCCAGATCAAAGTAGTTTGCGTCAACAATCTGTACCAGAAAAAATTAATGCATGTTTCATTCATGGAGGCAGCTGATCATTCTCAATAGCTGCAAAAAGTGGACCACACATCTGCAGGAAGAGATCAGATGTGCCAGTTGCCCCCAGTTGGACCCTCTTAAACTTAAGACACATTTGTAGGTTATGAGCCCACTGCTGAATGGACAGGGGTTCAGATAAGAGCCAGTTTTGAGCAGTGGCCTTCCTGATATTTATTAGGGCAGTTAACCAAAGGAGTACCCCCCCCATTGAAATCCTGTTAGAGTTAGCACCAAGAAGCAGTTCCAAAACAAATCTTGGTAGGGCCCTCTCCAAGACCACATCATGACTGAATGTATGCCGACACTACCGTGACATTTTGAAAATTAAGTACATTACAGTGACAAGTTTCCTGACAGTTTCCCGATGGATTTATACCAACCGCAACTTGCGGTTGACATAAATCCATCGCTGTACTATCACATTGAAAGAAAGTTGTTGCTGCAGTGTCATGGATCCATGATTGAATGGTCTGCATTCCAAAACTGGTTAATTCTTGGACAGGTCAAAGTCATATGGAGAAAATTGGCTACTTCTTGTAAACATTTAGGCAGCCTGGAGATTTGTCTGGGAAGGCTCTGTGGAGTTTCTGTGGGGTGACATGAGCCTGTACATAAGATTCAGCTGTATTTGCTACAGTTTATTACTGTGAGAACAGCTAATAAGATATTGTTCCTAGCCATCTCATTCCATATCTTAAGTTTAATGAGTGCGTAGAGGCCCTGTTTCCATTTGGACCAGGTGTGCACCAGGTGTGAGTCCTGTCCCCCTCTAATGATGTGGTAAAAGACTGACAAGAGCTTTATACATGGCTGAGGTTTGTATCTTTCCTCCGTAAATGGGCTAGGACAGTTACAGCTGGACACCATATCCAAGTTATCACCCAGTCTGGCCTGTATGGTTAAGTAAGGAAACAAGTCCCACACCAACAAGCCCCATGTTTTCCTGGGCTCCTAAATAATAAGCAGTTGCCCTCCCCACTAGAGCTGGGTCACATTCTGCAGTTTCTCTTTCCTCCAGCCAAACAGCCTTTGGAGGACATGAACTGCTATTCCTTCTTCTCTCATATAGCACAGATGATACTGAAGCAAGAAGAGGCGCCTGAGGGGATGGCCAGGTGCTTATGGGCTAATAGCCACACCGTAGCTGTGTTTTCTGAAAGGGATTGTTCACTGGAGGAAACCTAAAGTCCATGAAGCCTTCTAGACAGGAAGTCTCTTTTGAGTGTGCCACCCAGGTCCTCCTCCTACAATGCCATCCATGCAGGCTCACTACAAGTCTTGCCCACCAGCAGAAAAGCCAAATTTGAGATCCAGTAGTAATGCTGAAAATGAAGGAGTGCAAGACCACCCAAATTGGCAAGGTGGTACAGAATGCTTCTCCTGATGTGGGCATTATTCCCATTCCACATAAATTTATGTAGTGAATTTACTAACCTGATGTGGATTAGAAGAACATGGATGGACAAAGACTGATATAAATATAAACATCTCGGGAGAATATATATTTTTATTCTATTTATCCACCCAATAAGAAAGATAGGTAGGGCCTAACACCTATCACAGTCCTCCGCTATCTTGCTCACAAGCAGCCTATAGTTTTTGAGGTGCAGTAGGTGTAATTTTGCTGGTCTAATCCCTTAAAATACTTTAGCTGGTCAACCCGTTTCAGACCTTTGGGGTTGCCAACTAGTTGCACTCTATACAATTTCCCCAGTGGCAGGGCCTCACTCTTTCCCCAGTTAAGTTCATGCCTGACAGGGTACCATACTCCTGCAAGAGGGAATGTACTGCTGGAAGGCCCCGAGGGTGTTGTAGATATAGCAGCAGATCATCAGTGAAAAGCATTGCTTTGTGCTTCTGACCCCCTCCTCTATAACCCTCTATTCCAGGGGCAGTGGCAAGGGGCACCCCTTTCTGGTGCCCCTGCCCAGGGAGTAAGATGATGTGAGTGAGCCATTAACAATAATTTCAACCATGTCGGATGTATACAGGGTTCATATCCTGCCCACCACTCCAGGCCCCATCCCAAACCACTTGAGAACTTCGAACATGTATCCTAACTCCACGTGGTCAAAAATCCTTTCTGCATTCAGGGCAATGAGCACCAGGAGGAAGGAGCTGCTGGTATAACTAAACTTCTCTACTGGGACTAAGAACTAGAACTCTTGTACTCAGAACTTCAATTTAGGGTAAAAAAAAAAGTTAGTGTGTTTGTCAGAGTTAGTTGAAGTGAATTGTTATCTGTGTATGTTATCTGTGTTATCTGTGTAGTTATCTAGGTGCTTGTCACAGGTGGTGAAGGGAATTGTTATCTGTGAAATTAACTAAGTGTAGAAAGATTTGCAAAGTAGAGGGAGTGGCTTAGCTGGAAGCAGCCAGGTTAAAACCAGATTTAAACACTGCCCTAGATAGCTTCTGGCAGAGCACCAGGAGGAAGGAGCTGCTGGTATAACTAAACTTCTCTACTGGGACTATATTGCCCCCCTTCCCTCCCCTCCACCCAAAGGCAGTTCTACTTTTATAGGCACAGGATTTGACTGACAAAAGGAACTTCCTGTTTGGGAGCAGAAAGTGAGTGATCACAGAGCCACCAAAGACTCACCATCCTAGAAGGGTGAGAGTAGCTCTCTGTCCCTCACAGCTTCTGGAGGTCTGACTCTGAGCAAGTAAGGAGACCACTGAAAAATATAGGAACTTCTTGTCTCAGAACAGGAAGATCAGGAGCTAAAAGGGCACAGAGGCAGTAAGTAAGTAGGGAGAGAAAAAAAAGAAATAAACAAACAGCGGAAAGAGTAAGTATTCTAAACAACAGTTAGGGGGCCAGAAATAAGACATGATGAGAGTGGAGCAGCAGTCTTCTGGGAGACATTCTGGAGGATGCAGTGTTGTCCCATCTGCAGGCACCTCTCTGGGCTGAGGGAGGAGGTTGCTCATTTCCAGGCTGAGTCAGCCAGGATTTGTGGGACCTCCTCTCCCACCCAGGGACCACCAGGGTCACTGCCATTGCCTCAGAGGTTGCCAAGAAAGAGGAGCAGTTAGAACACAGTGGGCTCGGGGAGGGTGAGGGTGGTAGAACAGAGGTGCATCCCTCCAGTTGTACCTCTCCACTATTTCTATGCCATTCTGGAAAAGTGTAGTTCCTCTATGGAGGCACCCACAGTGGAGACCAAGGAGGATGCTGGGAACCTCCACAAAGGAGACCCACAGGAGGGTGGCATGGGACCCCACAGGGGAAGAAACAACTCCTGATGGGGGACTCCATTGTTAGGAAGGTAGAACTGGGGGAGGAAGGGGAGAGGGAGGTAAGGTGCCTGCCTGGCGCCATGGCTTGGAGGGACAGGGAGCGAATCCTCAGGATCGCAGGAGAAGCTGCACAGGGGAGGGAGCTGGATGTCATTGTCCACCTAGGGACAAATGACCTAGCTAAGAAAGGGATCAGAGCAGTGCAAGAAGCATTTGTGGAGATGGAGAGGGGCCTCAGACAAATAGCATGCACGGTAACCTTCTCTGAGGTTCTGCCTGTCTATGGCACAGGTGAGGCTAGGGTGCTCCACACCATTTGATTCAATCAGTGGTTGAAAAACTGGTGCACAGCTTAGGGATTTGGCTTCACTGGGGACTGACAGTCCACCTGGAGGGATGCAGGCCTATACTGGTATGATGGTCTGCATCGGTCCAGGAGGGGAACCAGGATCCTAGGTGATTGGTTTGAATGCTTCATTGGTAAGCATTTACACTAGCCAAGGGGTGGAGGCACTGGAGAGGAGTAGGGAAATCCTAGCCCCCTCAAAAAAATCAGGGTAATAGGTGAGGTAGACACCAACATAGAGATGTTGCTAGGGAGATGTGCAGGGGTAAATGGAGAAAGTGACAAATGTAATAAGGACAGGGATGGGACAAAAAGGGGTAAGGCCATCAAGAAATGGAGGGTAATGAGTACCAACACCTGTAGTCTGGGCAACAAGCTCCCTGAACTAGTGGCCTTGATGGAAGAGGGAAGCCTGGATATCGTAGCAGTCACAGAAACTTGGTACACAGAGAACCATGACTGGGATGTTAACATACCAGGGTACGTAACCTACAGGAGAGACAGGGAGGTGAGAAGAGGGGGAGCAGTAGCTCTCTGTGTAAAACAAGGGATAAAAGCAACTGAAAAAAAGAGTAAACAGGGAGGAGAAGAGGCACTGTGGGTCACCTTGGAGACTGGAAGTGACACCACAATCTGCACAGGAGTTGAATACAGACCCCGATGTCAGGGGAAGGGAATGGACAAGGATATGATAGAAGGCATACTTAGGATGGCAGAAAAAGGGGAGATACTTTGATGGGGGACCTTAATATGCCAGATGGTAACTGGAGCACCTTTGCTGCAGCCACATCCAAAAGCAGGGCCATTCTCGATGCCCTTCAGGTGGCATGCCTCAGACAGCTAGTTTTGGAACCTACTGATGAGGGAGCAATCTTAGAACTCATACTCTCAAATGGGGACAGTGAGAGGATCTCAGATCTAGAAGTAGGTAGCCATTTTGGAACAAATGACCACCAAACAGCGTGGTTCATGATAAACTCAGCTACAGAGTCAAGCCATACAAAAGTGAGGGTTCTGGATTTCAGGAGGGCTGACTTTGGCAAGATGGGAGAGTGCCTTAGAAAAGCACTAGCAAACAGGCTAGAAGGAGAGGTGGAGCAACAATGAGGAAATACCAAAACTGCCATCACAGAGGCAACAAGCCTTTGTGTGAAGCAAATAAACAAATCAAAATGAAAGAAAAAGCCACTATGGTTCTCAAAAGAGATGGCGGTGAAGGTTAGGGAGAAAAAGATAGCATTTAGGAAGTATAAGGAAACACAGAAGGAGCAGGACAGATAACTGCACCAGTTAAGGCAGAAGGAAGCAGGGAGGGTAGTCAGACTAGCAAAGGCCCAAATTGAGGAAAAGGTAGCCAACTTGGTTAAGAAGGGGGATAAAACCTTTTAGGGTCTGGTATGATTGCCCGACATCTAAAATTCCGACTGCAAACTTTCCGACTCACAAAATACCAACTGCACTAATTGCCTGAGTCATCAAAATCACGACATGCAGTATGCTGCTGTGCTTCTATTGCTGCATGACATAAAGCAATGGAGAAAATGTGTGCATGATTCCCCCCCCAAAATGTCCCAAGGAAACAGCATTGGGCAGACTTGTGAGAGTATATCACATATAATGCATTCCCTCATAACACCACGTCCATCTTTCTGATGGTGATACTAATCCATACGAATACCTCAGTGGTATGTCATCCTCTATAAACACTGTTTCGTATTCTGAAACCATACTAAGAAACAGCAACCGGATGGGACATCTAAATGCCAGTCACCAATGGTTTATATTTTCACCACTTCTCTAAGAAAATACTTAAATCCACATAGTTCAGTGATGACTGGTCCACAGCTGCTATGCCCTGTGCACATCAGCAGCATCATCCATGTTTCCTTCACTGATACCTTCCTATTCTACGGTACAAGCTGTATAGATGTACCATGTAATCAGATTCCTACATCTACGATTATAGACGCTGCCATTGCATGGTTGCTGCCATGTTTTCTAGCTCAGTTTTTTCTTGTTGTATTAATATTTTTAATAATTGACTCATCATGTTTACCTTCTCCAGGTATTAAAAGAGGAACTATATCTATGTGCAGTAATAACATTCTGCCACTGTAAACATGCGTAAACCATGGTGGTACAGTACGTGAGAAAGCAAGCCTATGTACATAATTTTTTTATGATTAACTGTTCGGAAGTATTGATTAAATTATCCTTACAGCAAAGGAGAGTTAAATGGAAACTCCAGTATGCATGGAAGATGCAGCAATTGTTACAGAACTGCCAAATTATGGCTTTTACTGTTAAAATATATATATTTTTTTGCCAGCTTTATACAGGGTTTGATGTATGTAATTGTAGGGAGTGGGGGAGGTTAATGATACTCAAAAAGGAAGATGGCTGGTGTGTTATTAAAATGTAACTGTCGGGATTTCAATGGTCGGGCAATGCTGTGTCGGTCTTTGAAATGTCGGGCACTTAGCTGAGTCAAGCTTGTGGAGTCGGGAAGTTTTATGTCAGGCATTTCCATGTCAGGCAATCGTATGGACCCTACCTTTTATAGGTATATCAGGGAGCGTAGAAAGACAAAGGGAGGGACAGTGAGGCTGAATAGAATGAACAGTGGGTGGGCAGAGAGGGACAGTGAAAAAGCAGGGATACTGAATGAATACTTTTGTTCAGTATTCACAAAAGAGGAGGTGGGGGAGGTGCCTAATCCAATTAACAGAAGCACTCTGGATGGGGGGGGTCAATCCCAGTCCTTTCACAGAAGAAAGGGTTCTGAAAGAACCCCTAAAACTGAAGGTGGACAAAGCAATGGGGTCAGATGGAATTCACCCCAGAATTCTAAAAGAATTAAGCAGAGAACTAGTGACACTGCTGACTACCCTTTTTAACAAATCATGGGAGGATGGTGTGGTACCTGAGGACTGGAGGAAGACAGATGTGATTCCCCTTCACAAAAGTGGGACCAAGACAGAGGCAGGAAGCTATTGACCTGTCAGTTTGACCTCTGTGGTAGAGAAAGTGATGGAATCACTTCTGAAGGAAAGAATTGTTGAGTACCTAGAGGCCAGTGGGGCACAGGACCCAAGGCAGCATGAGTTCACAGTGGGCAGGTCATGTTAGACAACTCTAATTGATTTCTTTGACTGGGTGACCAAAGTAGAAGACCAGGGAGGGGCTGTGGACATGGCCTACCTAGACTTTAGCAAGGCATTTGACATAGTCCTACACAAAAGATTAATAGTCAAATTAACCAGCCTGGGAGTGGGTCCCACGGTGGTAGCTTAGGTAAAACATTGGCTGGACAACAGGACACAGAAGGTAATTGTAAATGGAGTCCTCTCTGAAGAAAGAGGGGTTACTAGTGGGGTACCGCAGGGTTCAGTACTGGGTCCAGTCCTTTTTAATGTCTTTATAAGTGACATTGCAGAGGGACTGGAAGGAAAAGTATGCCTCTTTGCAGATGACACAAAGATCTGCAACAGGGTTGATACACAAGGAGGCATGGAAAGGATGAGAAGGGACTTGGCAAGGTTGAAGGAATGGACAGAAGTATGGCAGCTTGGATTCAATACAAAGAAGTGCAAAATAATGCACCTGGGAAACAAAAACCCAGGAGAAGATTACACAATGGGGGGAGGTAGTAACAACAACAAAAATGGAAAGGAACCTGGGGGAAATCATATCAGATGACCTTAAGGTTGGCAAGCAATGTGAGAAGGTGGTAGGGAGGGCTGGGGAGATACTGGGATGTATAGGGAGAGACATTACCAGCAGGAAACAGGAAGTTGTTATCCCCCTGTACAGACAGTTGGTGAGACCCCATCTGGAGTACTGCGTCCAGTTCTAGAGACCCCATCTCCGCAAAGACATAGACAGGATGGAGGCAGTTCAGAGGAGGGCAACTAAAATGGTGCAGGGTCTGCAAGAGAAGCCATACGAGGAGAGACTAAAGGAGCTTCATATGCATACCCTTAAGGAAAGGAGGGAGAGGGGGAACATGACAGAAACATTTAAGTACCTCAGTGGAATCAACAAAGTCCAAGAGGGTAGCATCTTTCAGAAAAAGAGATGTGCAAGAACAAGGGGACACAATTTGAAGATAGAGGGGGACAGCTCAGGAGCAATGTGAGGAAGTATTTTTCACAGAGAGGATGATGGACATGTGGAGCAGCCTTCCTGAGGAGGTTGTGGGGTCTAAAACTGTGGGAGAATTCAAGAATGCATGGGACAGACATAAGGCAATTTTTGTGGGGGGTAGGAAGAAATAGGCTGTTGGTTAAATAGGATCTGCAGCTTATCCTCTAGGTAGGGAAATGGGAAGACTGGGTGGGCCAAACAGTCCTTATCTGCCATCAAAGTCTATGTTTCTATGTTTTATGATCCCCACCCCATGGCTAGCTGACATTCTTGACCAATTATGAATTATATCTAGGTTCCTCTGAATATTGTGTTTTCCCTGCCTCCCATTAACAAACCCAGCCTAATCATGATGAATAATAAGCATGATTTCAAGGTGGGAAGCAATGACCTTTGTGAGAATTGTATAGTCAGTTGTTGAAAGGGAAATAGGTCTATAGGAGGCACATAGGGTAGGGTCCTTGCCCTGCTTTGGTAACACAGTGACTGTGGCAGGCCTCATGGAGGAGGCAGCACACCAGATCTCAGGCTCTCCCCAAGCATGTCCACAAGTGGGTCCAAGAGCTTTGCCAAAAACATTTTGAAGAAGTCAATGAGCAGCCCATCAGGGCCTGGGGCATTGCCTCCACTGTTGCACTTAATAGCTTGAAGGACTTCTTCTTTGATTATGAGATCATCTAGCTGCTTGGCCTCCTGGGAGTCAATAGACCTTATAGACACCTTAGCAAAAAAGTCTTCAAACTATTGTGTGGTGGGAGAGATGTCATAAGTAAATAGGGCCTAGTAGAATGAACAGAAAGCCTCACCAATTTTCCCAGGTTAAGAAGTTGGGGCCCACAGCCATCTACTATCTGGGAAATGGACTTCTCACCTTACGTCTTATGCAGCTGTCACGCAAGGAATTTCCCCTTCCTGACCCCTCAAAATATGACCCTGCCTGGGACAGAATGATGGTTCTCTCAAATCTCGAACTATTTAAGGTGCTATATTTCCATTTTAACTTTTGGAGCACCATATACAGGGAAGCAGTGTCTCAGCACGTGTGCTTTCTTGCATGTTTACATTTTTGTTTGGATGAGAATTTGGACAGTTCCTGCTCCTCTGCTTTTTTCCTGTGGCTGGACCCCTTACATAGGCCTTCAAGGCATCACAGTGGACCCCTGTCAAGATGTCACTTGCCTTGTTAAACTGCAGTAATTCTCAGAGGGCTTGGGACATGTATGGTTTGAAGGACATGTTCTTCAAAAGAATTGGATCCAGCCTTCAAGGGTCAGCACCAATGTAATCCCACCAGTGGAAAAAGTCATGGTTAGTGTTGTATGGTCTGAAATTAGGAAGGCATAGTAAATTATGGTAGAGATTCCAGGAAGAACACTTGCATGCACCAGAAGGCAGTCCAATCTTGTATATGAGTGGTGGGAGTGTGAAAAGTAACAGTACTCCCATCCTGTGGGATGGCAGTTCCTCCATGCATTCACCAGGTTACAATTTGCATCCAGGGTGCCAAGGGCCTGAGCAGGGGTTCAGTTAATTATTTTTTGTGGAAGTCAAATACTTCCATGAGTCAAATTATGGAAGTTATTTCAATTTTTTTTGAAGTAAAAATACTTCACAGATCCCACAATTTGAAAGCTAATATTCTTAGTAAGAAGAATCAGTCTACGATGTTAATACACATTGTCAGTGTCAGTGGCTCAGTAGGTAGCACACTCGCCTCTGAGGCCTGGAGATCAGAGGGCTGTGGGTTCAGTTCCCACATCTGGCACTTGGGTTAATATCCCAGCACTGACACTGTAGTGCAGCATGAGAGGGGTGCTGCACTTCTGAGGTGCCGTCTTTCAGATGAGACGTTAAACCAAGGTCCCATCTGCCTGGATTGGTGGTAGTTCAGGTGGCTGTTAAAGATCCCATGGCACTTATCGAAAAGAGTAGGGGAATTTCCCCGGTGTCCTGGCCAAATTTCCCTCATTCACTAAAAATACCACCAACAGCTTAATCTGGTTCAAATGTCAGTTGGCATTCATCTGTATCCCCCTCCCCCGGGTCGTGCCTGAAAATAGGCAGGATTTGTCTAGTGCACTTACCCGGTCAACAAAAGCTAAAATAAAAAAAAATAAAAAAATAAAATAAAATAAAAACATATTAGTGGTAAAATACAATTTCTTATCTTATGTGCCCTTAGTCTTGGGAGTCATCCAATTTTGTTTTTTTTGCATTTGGAAGTCATTGACTTCCTCCACCTTTATTTTGAAGATTTTTGCCTTATTTTTGGGAATCAAATACTCCCAAAATGGAGTTAACTAAAGCCCTTGGCCTGGGCATTGAGGGGAAAGTGGCATTGGGCTCAGGATGGAGTGGTCTAGGACTGTATGCCTGAGACAGTTAAACTCCCTTCCCCACACCATGGCCAGAGAAGATGCCATGTCCAAAGTTAACCTTTGAAACAAGCCAGGGTCCTTCACATTGAGAGCATAGACTGAACTGATAAGTAGGTCTTTACCAATCATTGTGACTTGTCCAGGACATATAAGCCCCTGGATCAGTCACAGTATCAATAATCTTAGCCTGAATGCCAACTGGAAGCCAGATGACCATCCACTTTGCTTATGCAGAAAAACAGGCTGCTACCCATCACCCACCCAAGGTTTTACTGGTCTTTTCAAACTCCTGTTTGTATATGTGTGTTTCTTGCATAAGGAAAACTTGCGTTTTTGACTTCTTTATCATCTTCACTACCTTATGACACTTTATCACATTTTTGAGGCTGTTAACATTCTATGTGGAAACAGATTGTTAGCCATTGGGTTGCTTAACTACAGTTCATCTACAGGCTAGAGCAATCCTCCTGCCATTCTCATTGGTACTGCAAAATATTGGAAGGCTTCAGTGCATAACTTTACCCAACTGCAACTGATTAATAAAAAAACTTGTTCCCCTTTTACTCTCTCTCTCCCCAGCCCCTCCACACCAAATACCCCAAACAACAAACACAACCTTTACCATCTTCCCTTCCCCCCAAGCAAAAAAACAAAACAACAGAAACACAGGTAGTGCCAGACACCTCCTCTACTGTCAAGCATCTGGCTGCTTGACAAAGCATCCCTTACAAATTGGTGGTGACTGTGGATTGGGGACATGTATATGGCACCGTTGTACATAAAGTGAATAATTGTTAACCAGAATAAATCATACAGCAACTCAGTATTCACTAAAAATACCACCAACAGCTTAATCTGGTTCAATTTCAGCTGGTTATCATCTGAATCCCCCTTTTCCTGGTCGCACCTGAAAAAGGGACTTCTAGTCTCAGTAGGCCTACTGGGTCAACAACAAAATTCAATAAATAAATAAATAAACAGGCAAGATGCAAAAGTGGGCCCCCCCCCAGCCTTCTGGGCAGGGTGCCCCACCTCAAAAAAGTGAGCCCAGTAAAAGTGGAGAGCAGAAGGGAAAACCCCAATGGTATTCTCAGGAATTGCATGGCTATGGCTAGTCTCCAGAATCACACCCGTGTCTGTGCCCTGGGGACTGCTTTGACATGGTGCCCATCCAGCTTGGTCACTTTATCAAGCTATGTAAGGTTATTCAAAATACACTTGTAAGATTCACTTATCTCTTTGTGTAAAATGCATGACCCAGTGCCTAGGCAATAACCCAAGCTATACGACCAGCCTCAGATCAGGCTCTGCCCCAACATCCAGGATTATTAGTTATGCAAAATAGTTCTTTGGATAGGCAGTCAGGAAAATATTGTATATGAAAACAGGTAGCATTTCTAAGAGCATGAAGGCCAGGGAACCCAGTCATCATAGGGCAGAGTCAGTAACCTGATCAAGGCATTAGAAGAGCCCCCATGCTGGCACCTGCATCCCTAGATGCAGTTGAGGGGGCACAGTGGAACACTTAGTCACCTCCCTTTTGTTGACACAGAACTACTGCTGTATTCAGACCAGGGCTGCTGTCAGATTTAACGATGCTGAGTAACAGATCAGTTAACAAGACTGAGGGTTATCCACCAGGGACCAAGTACTTAAAGAGTGCAGTTGAACAGTCATGTAGTAGAGGTGTTAAGAAGATGGAATGTTCATGTTGATTTTCCCACTCTTGACAGCTCATTGTTACCTGCTTCCCCAGAAGTTGAGCTTCAGGTACCATTTTCCTCATGTCTGAATGGAGACTCTGGGGAAAGACAGCAACGTATAAAACCTGAGGGGGAAAAAAGAGTAAAGAGCATCCGGTCATATTAACCAGCAAATATTGCTCAGGCAGAAAGGTGCAGCAACAACAATGTGCTCACAGGGGCTCTTCAGGGATGGACACCTGCCAAAAACCCAACTGCTCGCTGGCCAGTAGAAAGTTGTGATCAGTAGTCTTTGTCAAACAGGAAAACACCACCAGGCAGTGAAATAGCACTATTTAAAAAAAAGAAAGAAAAAGGAAAATGAGAGATGACAGAACATGAGGGTCACCATACTGGGAAAAGTAGGAAGGCAGGCATTGCCAGTCAGAGGGGGTTGAAGTCCACTATAAATCATTAGCACCAACCTAGTCATCTAGTGGGGCAGTTTCACACGCATCAGCTTGACCCTTAATGGTTGAGTCCTCCTCCTCATTGAAGAGCTTTGCAGCCACTGGGTCAGTGAAGAACCATGGCAGGTGACTTATCCAGGTGATTCTAAGGCAAGCATGGTAGAGAAAAGCAAAGTCCTGTCCACTGTGGTGTAGCTTAATTTTTCCACCATTAAATAGCTGCTGCTGGTGTTATAGTTCCCTGCTAATGTCTTGAAAAACTGAGACCTGACCTCTGTCAGTCACGATGGGACTGTGAACATTTGCTGCCTGGAGCATCTTTTCTTTGCCTGTGTAGCACAAATACTTAATGAGGCAGTGATGGGGTGTGTCATCTGGCTTAGGCTTATGACCCATTCTGTGCACTCATTCCATTTTAAAAGCCAGAGCCAGTGGATCCATTTTTAGGATTTTTGTGTTGGTGACCAGTCACTTGTGAAGTTCCCTTTCTGGAGCTTTCCCCTCAAGCCCTGCTAATAGTCCAATGATGCAGAGGCTGGACTGCCACTTGGTCATCAGTGCAGACCCAGAGTTCCTCCAGAGTGGCCTTGAGATTATTATGGTCTCTGCTGACATCACTAACAGGGTCCTCTAGCTAGTTCACTCTTTTTTCCAATTCATCTATTCTGGCAGCATGAGCTGCTACCATTTCAGATAGGCCAGTGACTATTCCTTGAATGTTGCTGATCTTGGCTAAGCGGTTAATGAAACCAGCCTTCATTTCACTCTGCATGTTAGCTAAGGCATGGGGTCATAATGTCGCAAGACATTATGCTGCATAGCAAAATTGCACTGCCAATACAGTGCAATTACTGCCATGCAGCATAAGTCTTTTTTCTGTGGGGGGGTCTTCCCCCCCGCACCCCCCGTTATAGTGGGAGCTGCACCCCCCAAACCCCACCCCCATTAAGGATTCTCAACTCCGGGGTTTACCTCGAGGCGCAATAGTGTGAAAAAATAAAATGTCTAGGACGGGAATCATACCCAGTCCCAGATGCAGTGCCCGGGTTCCTGCTGCTGTGGCTCAGGCCAGTGAGCCATGGCAGCTGCTCGGCGGAACCCATTCCCAGTAGACGTCTTATCCTCTACCTGGGATTATGTGAATGGTGCAATACCATGTACAGCAGTATATGTGGCATTATACCATTCGCTGTCATAGTCAGTGCTGTTTCAGGTTATCTACAATCTCGCATGCTATTAAGTGTACAACATTATGACCCAGTAGGGTTAGCTAACATGGCTGGCATCTCTGTGAGGGAGCTCTCAAGCTCTGCCATTGTGCACCCTGCCTCCTGTGCTGCTGAGGCCTGTGAACAAGTGCATACATCATACTGTGGTCTCTGAAGAACTGGAGGAACAACTGGCTCAAAATTCAACTTGAGCTGCCATTTTTGCTGTCTGCACACTGCCATGGAGCATTGGAGGGAGGCTGGGGGTGATTTTTCCTGGTCTCTTTGCTGTTTACATATTAAATAATTCTGTCATCATCCATGACTGTAGGAGTTCAGCTAGAGCACATCCACCATGTTGCTCAGCCATCCATGCCCCCCCCCACCATGACACTTTCTTGAATCACATTTCCTGGATTCTAATATATCCACTTCATGTAAACTGAGGTGAGAAAGGCAAAATAAAGACCAATCACTTTTACTTGACTTAAGTTTACCCAAATCACATTTTCTCAGGTCAGATAGATTCACTTCTTGTAAAAGAGGTGCGAAAAGCAAAGTCAAGACTAGTCACATTTTCTTAAATCATGTTTTTTTAATCACATTTCCTCAAGTCTGATATATCCACTTAATGTAAAATGAGCTGCGAAAACAAAGTCAAGACATTTACATTGTCTCAAATCACATTTTCTAGAATCTAATGTAGTCACTTCATACAACAGGATGTGAGAAAGGCAAAGTCAAGACCCGTTACATTTTCTTGAATTATGTTTTCTCAGATCTGTTATATTCACTTCATGTAAAATGAGATGGGAAAGGCAAAGCCAAGGCCTGTCACACTTTATTGTATCATGTTTCTGGAACCACAGTTTCTCACATCATGTTTCCTTGAATCACATTTTCTCATATCACATTAATTAGCATGTTTCTTCCACCATTTATGAGGCAGTTTGCATGCATGATGCAGATGGTGCAACTTCCAATGACAGCAGTGGGCAAGATGTCATCGAGGCATCAGTCAGGAAGCACAGGAAAGCCAGGAGCAGTTATAAAGTTTGCAAGTAGCATTTTATTATAACTACTCCTGGTTTTCCTATGCTTCCTGACTGATCCCTTGATGACAGATAGTGTCAGACTAAGTGGGATTTATGCCATGTATACTCTAAACCAGGAGTTTTGGGCATGGGTACCGGACCTGGTATAAGGGGAAGCATAGAAGAAAGGTATGGATCCTGCAACAGCAAGCTCAGGAGTGATTACCAGAAGAATGTCAGCTGAACTAGCAGAGATAAAAGTCCAGACTGAGACTGTACAGCTGGCACCAGTGATGGAAGAAGAACAACAGGCAGAAACTGAACCTGAAAGCATGTCTGCCTTCTTCAAATGGTGGACAATACAACAAAGAGAGACCGAGAAGCAGAGAAAAGAAGAGATAGAGTGACAAGAGCAACAGAGAAGAGAAGAGATGCAGCAACAGGAGCAGCAGAGAAGAGAAAAGTTTCAGTGATAGGAGCAACACAGAAGAGAAGAAATTCAGTGACAGGAGCAGCAAAGAAGAGATGCAGTGACAGGAGCAGTGGTGGCTGGATGCCTTGCAGGCATTCAAAGCTGGAGGATCTGGTATGGGTGCAGCAGAGCAACAAAACACAAACAATTTAAAAGAGAATAAACTTACAAAGTTGTGTCCCTCAGATTATATCAAAGCATACCTGACAACTTATGAAAGATTTGCCATAGCTTGCCAATGTGGCCAAACAAAAAATGGGCAGTAAGGCTGGTACCTTATCTGACAGACAAAGCCCAGCTTGCCTATAACAATATGGACACTGTACAGTCAGAAAACTATGACCTTGTGAAAAGAGAAATCCTGAAAAGATGTGACATCTCAGGAGAGACCTATAGGCAAATATTCCAGTCCCTGAACTACCACTCAGTCAACAATCCTCGAGAAGCCATTATCCAACTCAGAAGGCTCCTCATTAAATGGCTCCAACCAGTGGGCGAAACAGTCCCACAGATCACTGATGTATTTGCAGCGGAGCACTTCATCAACATCCTGCCTGAAGACATGCAACTTTGGGTAGAAGAACACTGACCAGAAAGTGGGGAAAAGGCTGTTTCTTTGGCTGAGGACTATCAGATAGTCAGACAGACAACATAGTGGCAAAGTAACAGCTAAAGACCAGTAAGACCCTATTTTTCCCGACTTTACTCCAGGTTAGATAAGAACTCTGGTGGGGCAACAAATCTGCACCCAAAGACTTTACTTGCTATAACTGTAATAAGTCAGGCCATAGTGCAAGAAACTGCCACAAAAATAAGAATGATAACACTGGAGCAGATTTGGGCTTAGCAAATTGGGGCAAGTATTTAACAGATGTCAAAGTGGGAGATAAGACTGTGAAGGTACTTAATGTTTTGTGAGGCAGACAGACACTAGTGCATGTTGAAATTCTGGGAAAGAACTGTGCAAAAAGACCAGATACTGGTGTCATCTGCATCCACGGGGACACTCAGTGCTATCCCACCACTGAAGTGACTCTGAACCAAATGAATGTGGAAGTAGTACCTTGGTTACCTGTACCTGTGAGTACTGGAAATGACTTTCCAGGATTTTCTGAGCTAATCACTGAGGGAGCAAAACCAATAGTTTCAGCAGCTGTGATGACAAGAGCAGAGGCAAAGAACATCTCAGATGGTGGGGACACTTTTCCTTTTGGTAACTTTGATACTGACTTGTTTGAAACCAGCTCCAAGATCTGGAAATCCAGGACCAAAAGAAGATGCTTGAAAAAAAAAACAGTAGCAACAAGAGACTGATGGACATAAGGGGTTGATATATGAAAATTCTGAAACTAAACTGACAACTGATTGTGATTTTGTTTCTGAGTAAACTAATGATGCTTCTCTCCAAGGTTATTTTAAGCAGCTAGGAGTGAAACAAAAACAGGGTGAATCAGTGTTTAAAAAATACAGTGGGCTACTGTACAGAGTTTGGGCTAATCCTCAGATGCTGGAACAGATAGACCAATTGGTCATACCAAAGAAGTTTAGCACTCAGTAGTTACAGATAGCACATGATAGTCTTATGGTTGGTCACTTGGGGAAGGACTGAACCCTTGCCAGATTGCTGTACAGATTTTACTGGCCTGGAATTCATGAATATATTGCTACCTATTGCAGTTCTTCTGCTAAATATCAGAAAGCAGCCCCAGTGACTAAAAAAGATAAGGTTCCCCTGGTGCTCCTACCCTTGAAAGATGTGCCTTTTGAGAGAATTGCAATGGATGTGGTTGGCCCCTTTAACAAAAGTGGAAAGGGTAATTGGTAGTACCCCTTATCCCCAAGTAAAAAGGGCAATAGATTCATTTTGGTATATGTGTGACTATTGCTACTCAATACCCAGAGGCAGTTCCAATGCATACTGTCACAGCTGTAAAGGTGGCAGCAGAGCATGCCAAACTTTTCAGCAGGGTTGGCATACCTAAAGAGATTAATACTGATCAAAGTAGCAATTTTGGTGCTGCATCACTGAAGGAACTGTACAGACTACTAGGTATCACTGCCATCAGAACCTCCCCTTATCACCCTCACACAGATGGTCTTGCTGAGCATTTCAACCAAACTTTAAAATGCATGTTAAAAATGTTTGTGAAAGAGGAAGGGAAAGACTGAGACCAATACTTACTTTAACTGCTTTTTGCTTTCAGAGAAGTTCCACAAGCCTCGATAGGATTTTCACCATTTGAAATGCTGTATTGTAGACAACCTAGAAGGCCACAGGATGTAATAAAAGAAACATGGGACGATAACCCTGGTGAGAAAGAATCTATTACATCTTATATGTATGCCCTGAGAAAGAAGCTGATAAAATATGTTGAAACTGCCCATGGTAATCAGGAAGTGGTCCCAAACCAGCAGAAGGTGTACTATGACCATGGGGTAAAACAAAGCATTTTTTAACCAGGTGAAAAGGTCTTTCAACTGTTACCCTCAAGAGAAAATGCATCAGAGGTAGGCCTAGTTGCAGTTCTGAGTCAGAATATGCATGTGAATGAACATCCTATTCTATATATTAGTAGGAAATTGCATGACAAAGAGAAAAGGTACTCCACCATTGAAAAGGAATTCCTTGTCGCAAAGTGGGCCATGGAGTTCTTTAAGTTTTACTTGTTAGGGTCTGATTTTGTATTTATAACACATCACAGTCCTCTCTGTTGGCTTAATCAAATGAAGGATAACAATTCCAGAATCGCAAGGTGGCACCTGGAACTATAGCCATTTAAATTCAGTGATGCATAAATCTGGAAAAGAGAATGTCAGTGTTGATTTCCTGTCACAATATGGGTCAGGAACTGAGAATTTTAAAGGCTGAAAAAAATATGTGAGTTTAAACTTAACTGTTAGCCGTATTGGTTGTTATGGAAAAAAGGATACTGCATATGTGCAGAACTATAAAAGTTATTGGGTAATGTTAGAAGAGAATTAAAAGAATGTTTTGGAAACCTGTTTTTTTTAAACAGATGCCTTCTTAAAGAGGTGGGTATGTGACAAGGTTGAATAAGACCCTGTCCCATTTGTTATGCAGAAAAGTTAAATGCAAGGAGCTGTTCTAATCCTCTCCTGTTCTGTCTCTTATCTGTCTGATTGAGCAATTGCATTTTCTTGTGAGACCTAGGAACTGATCACTTTGATGGTCTCTCGATTCTCCACCTCCCCGCTATCTCCCTGGCTTCATTTGCTGTTTCTTGTCATTTCTATATTTTCTTCCACCTTGCATATCTGCGGTTATAAAAATATATGAGAATCTTCGTGTGAAACAGCTTGTGTTAAATTGGGATCCCTTGATTTGAAAATGTATATAGTTATACTGTTGAAATGATTGCAAAAAGCTATTTGGAACTCAGGGGGCTAATCTGAGTTGCAATTTAACCTCCACAAACTGTTTTGCAGAGATGTCAACAGGAGATTTGTTTGGGGGCACCATATTCTATTTTGTTCACCTGCAGGAAAAAAATAAACTGACAAGAACTCTGATACTTTTTTTGTGTAAACAGGATGTGTGTTAATGAGATCATGATGCAGAAGTTAATTGTCAGGCAAAGACATCTTATAAAAAGAGCAGCAATGTTTATTAGAGAGAGAGAGAGAGATTAAAATTTAGAATTAGAGATACCCTCAGATGAAGGACTTTGTTTTCTTTGTTTATACTGCCTTTGTAAATAGCTATCCTGAACATTTTTTTATTTTACTGTTATTGATAATAATGAAATGCTACTTGTGAATTTTATAACTGTCCTTGATTTTTCTATGCTTCCTGACCTTTGCTTCAATGGTACAAGCTTATGTGCATTTTACTGTATTCATTTACTTATTTATTTCAAACGTTTAACTAGGAAAGACACATACTGAGCTGATAACAGCTCCTTTCCTTATGCATCCGGGGGTGGGGGGTGGGTGAGGAAGAAAATACAGTAGGTAAAAGAATAAAAAGTACATCAACAGAAATGCATCATTACGTAACTGACAACCAATATAGCGCATTAAAATAGGAGTAAAGTACAATATATTACAGAAGGGCATGCTAACATTAAATGAAGTGGTAAATAGCAAAATGTGTATAAGGAAATACAATTGCAGTTAGGAGCAGGGAGGAATCCAAAGCAAATCAGGTCAGAAGCAATACATGGGGAGGGGGTTACCTTAAGGTCTGAGGTCAGAGGCAGTTAGAGAAGTGAGATATAATGTCGTAAAGAAAAGACATAAGGGAAAAGTTGGAAGATTCAGAGCAGATAGATAGGGAGGAGAGGACCAGAGTTTCAGGAAATTATATGAGAAGGCAGTTTGACCAGCAAAACATTTCCGGGGATGGAAAGGAATGGAAAACAGTGCTATGTTGTGGGTAGGAGGTGGGAGAGAGAGTAGGGAGGAACAGTAGGGAGGGAAGGAGGAGCTAAACCAGTATTTGGATATAAAGGAGCCAAAATGGAAAAGGCACCTGGCATTAAGGGAGGGGAGATAGAGAGAGAGAGAGAGAGAGAGAAGAATAAAGAGTGAAGTGGTAGGTATGGGGGACTACTCCAAAGCAAAATGGCAGGAGTGAAATTGGGGGTCAAGTCTGACTACATTGGGTTTGGGAACGGAACTATGGACTATATTACCATAGTCAGAAATGGGGAGAATCATTCTTAATACTATCTCATGGCAGGCAGGATGCGAGATACTCGCTGTGTTCCTACAGAGCTGACCAAGCTTGGGGGGATGCTGAAGGTGCATCAACGTGTGTGAGAAATTGAGATGGCAGCCAAGTCAGTTAAAGCAAAGATTTGGGAGGTATATTGCGACAAAGGTGGATTTAAACTAGATGGGGGGGTTGGCAAGTGGACAGCAAGTAGGCAGGGATCCGATAGAGTGGAGTCACAGCCTACCCCCCCCAGGTTAACAGGGAAGGACTCAGGGTGGCCGAAAAAGAGGAGAGTAGAAGGGAGGAGATGGAGAGAGATGAAGGGAAGGGGCAGAATGGAGGGTGGTCTCACTGAATGCAAGATGCTTAGGCAACAAATCAGCTGAGCTAAAGGCACTCTTGGCAGTGTGGAGGGTGGATATTGCAGCTGTCATGGAAATGTGAGCAAACGAGCACCAGGACTGGGATCTGGCAATCCCAGGGTACAAATTATACAGGAAGGACTGTTAGGAGGGAGGGAGGGTGGGGTGGCAGTCTATGTGAGGAACAGGATCAAATACACAAGGGATGAGGGGAGGAAAGGAGTACAGAGGCAATCTGGCTGCAGCTCCTAGACTCAAGGGGTTGGAAACTGAGGTTTGGGGTGGTATACAGGCTGCTGTCTCAGTCTGAGGAGCTTGACAGAGAATTAGTGGGACAAATCAGAAAGGTATTTAGAAAAGGGAAGTTGGTCATCGTGGGGGGATTTCAACTTGCCGGGAGTTGACTGGAGCATTCCAGTCACCTCTAGTGCTAGGGAGCAAGTGCTCCTGGATGCAATCCAGAAGGGTCTCCTGACACAGTTGGTCAGAGTACCTGCTAGACTAAAGAACACTATAGATCTGGTATTATCAAATGGGGAGGCAGTAAGGGAAATAAGGGTGGAGGACCCACTAGCCGACAGCGATCACCAAACGGTGTGGCTTAATATCACGATGTGCGGGGAGCCAAAGAAATCAGTAATCCAGGTGGTAAACTTCAGGGGGGAGGACTTTGGGAGGATGTGGGAAGTAGTGAAAGTGAAACTGGAGGGCATAAGGCAGGAAATGGATGTGGAGCAGAAATGAGAAATTATTACGTGGGGGATTACAGAGGCAATGGAAGCCTGCACCAAGAAACAGAGTAAGAGGAGCAGAGCAAGGAAACCATGATGGTTGAACAGTGACGTAGTGGAGCTGGTGAGGGAAAAATGAGAGGTGCACCAGAAGTATAGGAGGATGGGGAAGGAAGGGGACAGGGAGGAGTATGCAAGATGCTCCAGGGAGGTGACCAGAAAAGCAAGAGAAGCCAAGGCCCAGACAGAGCTGTGATTAGTACAGGGAACTAACGGGGAGACTTTTTCGGATACATCAGGGAGAAAAGGAAGTGCAATGAGACAATACTAAGGATAACAATGGGTGGGGAGTGAATGGAAAAGGAGGCTGAACAGGCGGAAGCACTGAATGAATACTTTTGCTCAGTGTTCATGGAAGAAAAGGGGGGAACGCTAACACCATGGACTGGGAGGGTGGGGACGGGGGAGAGGACGTGACAGATAGAAGGATTGAGGGAGGTAGAGTCCTAGAGGGACTGAAGGCACTGAGGGTAGACAAGGCACCAGAGCTGGATGGTATCCACCCCAGGATGCTGAGGGAGATGTCGGAGGTGGAGCCACTGGTAGATCTGTACAGCACCTCACTAGAGTCGGGATGTGTGCCACTGTACTGGAGGATGGCACATGTAGTGCTGTTACACAAGAGCAGACCAAGGGATGAACCAGGTAATTATCATCCGGTAAGTCTCACCTCTATAGTGTGCAAACTCATGGAAATGATACTAAAGGAAAGACTGGTGTTGTACCTGGAGGTCAACAGCCTCCAGGATGTGAGGCAGCATGGGTTAATTTCGGGAAAGTTTTGTCAAACCAACCTGATACAATATTATGACTGGGTGACAGGTGAGCTGGATAAGGATCATGTTGTGGATGTTCCTTACTTGGACTTCAGCAAGGCCTTTGATTCAGTGCCTCATTGGCAGCTTGGGGGAAGCTAACTGCTGTAGAGGTAGGGGAAAAAATGATGAACTGGATTACAAGCTGGCTGAGTGGGAGGCTGCAACGGGTGGTAGTGGGAGGGGAGTTCTCGACTCCGAAGCCAGTGATGAGCGGGGTGCCACGGCACTCTGTGCTGGGACCAGTATTATTTGGGCTCTTCATATCAAACATTGCGAATGGGATGGTGAGCAAGGTAAGTCTGTTCGCAGACTACACCAAAATGGGAATAGTGGTAGATGGAGGGGAGGGATGGAAGCAGCTGCAGGAGGACTTAAGCAAGCTAGAGGAGTGGTCAGAAAGGTGGCAGCTGGGGTTCAGTGCAAAGAAGTGTAAGGTTATGCACTTCAGGTTGAAGAACACAAGGAGAAAATACTGGTTTGGGGGGTTAAGATGGGCATCACTGAGGAGGAGAAGGACCTAGGGGTAATGGTAACAGGGACCATGAACAACACTGCTCAGTGCAGGAGAGTGGCTGCAAAAGTGAACAAAATGCTGGGGTGCATAGCGACGGGGTTTTCTTCCAGGCAAAAAGAGGTGATCTCGCCACATCACAGGTTGCTGGTAAGGCTGCACTTTGAGTATTATGTGCAGTTTTGGAGGCTATACCTGAAGCATGATATCAGGCTACTGGAGGAGGTGCAGAGGAGGGCAATGAAGATGATATGTGGAATGGAAGGGAGAGACTATGAGAGCAGGCTGGGAGACCTGAAAATGTACACCCTGGAGGATAGAAGGGACAGGGGGACATAATACAGACATTCAAGTATCTGAGGGGAATCAATAAAAATGGGACAGATGAGGTCTTTAAGCTAAGGGGGGAGGGACACCAGGGGGCATGGGCTAAGAATAGAGGGAGGAAGATTTAGGAGGGAAATGAGGAGACACTATTTCAAGGAGAGGGTGATAGCAAAATGGAACGCACTACCAGAATGGGTGGTATCATGTAAATCTGTGAACAGCTTTAAAAGGGCATGGGACAGGGAACAGGGGAGAGTGAGGGTGGAGGAGGTGGGGGCAGCAGAGGAATGGCAAAGGAGAGGGGGGGCAGCTGCAAACTAGGGGTGCTAGCTGCACACTCAAGCAAACTTAGATAGACTGGGTGTTCTGTTTCTGTTGGCACATTCGTATGTTCATATGTTTGTAAATCAGACCCCAAAGTACTGAAAGGAGGATACATCCTCAATCTATATAAACTTCAATAATATCTTTTAATATTTAATATCTATTAATTTCTTTAATATTAATTATATATATATATATATATATATATATATATATATATATATATATATATAAAGCTGTAATGGAAACCAAAGCTTTCTAAGTCTCAATGCTCACTATGTTGTGCTCATTTCAAGCTCCACCACCATTCCTACCAACTACCATTCTTCCACCATAACCAGACCCTACAAAAGTTATGTAGAGGACAGCCTCCCAGAGCACACCAAAGCACACCACTAGTGGACGTGCCTTATGTAATTTTTTGGTCAAGAGGAAGCACAATAGGAAAAACATTCTGCAGTTTATCCTGTCACTGCTATATATCTGGACATGCCTTCATGATTCCTGACTCTCACCAGCTTGCTGCCCAGGTACAGTTCCAGCCAGGGCTTGAAGCCCGTGCCTCCAACTGGATAACTCTACATCAGCACAAAACACCATTGGCGGTTTCTACCACCTCTCTCGCTGCTGTTGGCTGCTCTAACACTTTGAAAATTTTGCTTTTCTGCTGTTTAGAGCGTTGCCTTCTGCAAGCGCCTTTTTGGTTTTGTATAGTTTTAACTGCAAAACTTGTATAACCTAGACTGCTTTTGTGAAGACCTGTTGTTTTACTATACAGCAGCCAGAAATTGTGATTCCAGCTAGTGTTAGGGCAACTTACTATACTCTTGAAGGAAGAGCCTAATTGTTTGTTTTAACTCTCCTCCACTTTTACTTCCTTTCTCCTCGTTCTCGGAAATTCATGACCCCTTGTTTGCTGGCCGTAAGGCTCTCGGCAGCAAAGGCCAGGTACTCCATCCACCCCATACCCCTCCCCCAGCTTGGTAATGTAATTAACTTGTTTTCCTCTTCCCTCTGTCTGCACAGCCCTCTTTTCTCACATACTCTCCCCTATTGTATTGTGTCCCTCCCGCCGCTTAAGCCTAGGTGCCAGCCCCTTGGCACTCCTCTTTAACCTAGCTAATCCCCTGTTTTTCTTCCTTTCAGAAGATGCCCTTGATCGGGCTTTAGCCAAAGAAGTGGCTGTGGTGTGGATCCTCCATGGCTGCCCATTCTGTCTCCCCACCTGACTCTCACCAGCTTGCCACCCAGGTATGGTTCCAGCCAAGGCTTGAAATCCGCACCTACAATTGGATAATTCCACAGCAGCACGGAACGTCATTGGTGGTTCCTTCCATGTCTCTCTCACTGCTATTGACTGCTCTAACACCTTGAAAATGTAGCCTTTCTGCTCTGTTTAGAACGCTGCCTTCTGTGAGTGCCTTTTTGGTTTTGTATAGTTTTAACTGCAAACTTTGTCCCACCCACCCTGGCCCTAACCTCTATTAAATGCTCTCTCCCTAGAGCTCTTCCCCACCCACTTCTCACTATTGGTGGCCTCTGACTTGTAACTACCAATTGACTGCACAGGAGCCACTGCAGCTATGATAACTTTCGAAGTGTCATGTTGTCACGTATAAAACGAGATGCTGTAGTACCGTACTTAATCCTATACTTCATAGGGGGTGCTGAGAAATTCTCCACTGCCCCAATACTAGGTGCACTGACCTACTCTGCTATCTCTGCCCACTACTAAAGGGGTACCGGGGCTGACTCATGCACAGATCTGCCCTCAAATCTAGTACCTCAAACCTATGTACCCTCTACTACCCTAAAAGTCCCAATAGCTGCCATATTACTTTGCAATACCCTGGCAGTTGCTACCAATGACCACAAGCACTGCAGGGCAAAATATATTGCAAAAGGCTGGATTTGTTGGGCATGAATGCTAAGGAAGATGCTACTGCTACTACTCTTAATTTCTGGAAATGCACACCCCAGCCCAGGACCCACCAAAACTAAGTCCCCAATGAGCTTGGGACACCTCAAAATAGTATCTCTAAACATACTCAGCCTCCTACCCAAAATGCCGCAATTCCAGGCATGGGTGGAACTGCTCCAACCAGATGTTATAGCACTCATGGAGACCTGGTTCTCCCTGAAAGTGAGTGATGCCACCATAGCCTTAGATGGCTATACTATGTTCTGCCAGGTTGGATTATCCAAACGTGGGGGTGGCTGTCTGGTTTATATCAAGAGCGAGATCTGAGGCCAATTACTACCTCCTAGTCTCCACACTAAGGAGGCACAAATCTTAAGCCTCAAACTCTCTATTGGCCAACAAAACAAAGTACTGCTACTCTTCACTGTTTGTGTACCCCCTGGACCCATATCACTAGAATCCTGCAAGTGATTTCCAACCTACAGCAGCACATGTAAAACTTGGAACACATCATTGTCGGAGACTTTAATGTAAATTGGCAGTCCATGGATGCATCCACTGCCCGTGACCAGATCTCAGGCCTTTACCTCTCACAGCTGGTAACTCAACCCACTAGCCATAACTACAAAATGGGCACCAGTACGCTAATTGACTGGCTCCTCACTGCCTGTCCAGAACACATCACTGAGGTCACAGTCCTACCTGACACCCTTAGTGATCACTCCCCAGTTATGTGCCCCTGGTCGAATAAGTTTTCCAGAATTGCTCCCAAGGTCATAAGAAATAGATCACTGAGACCTGGTCAGTGGAATGCCTTTAGGCAATATCTCAAACTGATGGAATGGTCACCATTGGACGGGGCTCAGGATGGCAATGAAGTCCTTAATTACTTCCTCACTACATTTAACAAGCCATGTGACATATTTGCCCCCTGCAAAACTAAAAAAGTAAGAGGGGCTACGAACCCATGGCTCTGTGGTTCCCTCATTGAGCTCATATGTCATAGGGACAACTTTTGGAACAAGGCCAAAGCAACAGGTAAGCATCCTGACATCATTGCCTACAAAACAGCCAGGAACAAATGCACCAAGATCATTCATCAGGCTAAGGCCACATACTACAATGACCTCCTGAAAAAGAACTGGGGCTGTGGAAGAGAGTTTTGGGACTCAGTAAAGTCACTTGCTGGAAAGGCCTCCAGAGCTCCTCCTGAATTAATTATCACTACTGCTGGGACACTCCAGGAGTCTTGTGACAGTTAGCACATTTAAATATCTCAGGGTTCACTTAGATGACACCTTAACCTTTGGAACTCATGTTGACCATGTTGTTAAGACTGCTAATGCAAAGCTTGGCATCCTCTATCGCCACAGGCATTCAACGACACTTAAGGCCCTGAAATTGATACCAAGTTGCTTGGTCTTATCCACTATAGACTACAGCCTTGTTATTTATGGTGCTGGCACTGACACTGCCCTCAAAAAGGTAAAAACCCTACTTAACAAAGCCTGTCAACTGGTTCTGGGGCTGGATCACTGGACACATACCTGTGCCCTCTATCAAGAGACAGGATGGCTCCCTCTTCACTTTAGAATTATATACCAAACATGCCTACTTGCCAAGCAGTCCTTGCTGGGATGCACCCCTGAATCAACCTCTAGCCTGTTTCAAACTGCTGAACCCATGATTAGGACCTGAAATGTAGATAAGGGATGACTGGTGATACCGTTTAAGTGAACAGCTCAAGACCAGAGATCCCTCTCCTACCATGGTCCCAAGTGGATCAATGAACTCTCCAAGGACCTTATTGATTGCAGTAAGGTCAACCAATTCAAATTGGGCCTCTGGACCCACTTAGTTCAAGAGAATGCCTGCAACTGTTTCCTCAAATCCTAACAATACCTAGTCCTTGTTAAGCAGAGTTCCCTTGCTTCCTTTCTTACCTCCCCTTTGGACACTATAAGATACAGTTAAGTGCCCCCTACACTCCCACCTGTCAATGTTGCCCATCTAGCATCTTCCCCCCTTCCCAGACCATCCCCACCCCATCCTCCTCCCTGTCAACCCTCCCTTGTGCCGCCCTCTCCCCACTCCCCCAGGCCCTCCCCCCTCTTATTCCTTCCCTCCTCCTCCTCTCCTCTTCCACCACTCCCCCTTCCCTCTACTCATCTATATCTTGTTACTCCTCCCCACCACTCTCCTTCCCCTATACCATGCGCTGACAATGCCTTCTCTGGCTGCTCCTCAATCTCTAGCAAGTCTGGATCCTTATTCATTCGTGTTGCACTCTGCACTTACTCTTGAATGGCCATACGCTTCATTCTGCTATTGAATTGTTACTACTCTCCTTTCATTGCATTGTATTCTTATTTAGATATGGTGTGGCCTAGATTATTAGGATCACCAGTTTCCTTTACACTTTTTTATTTCCTGTTTGATCTATTGTAAATTGCAATGTAACTGACTATTGAATCTGTGTAACCTTATGTAACCTGTGTGTTGTTTGTAATGTCATTGTATCTAATCAACATGAAACCTTTGTAAATGAGTCCATGGCTCAAAGGTATTAATCCCAATCTGAAATAAAACTGTGAAAAAAAAAAGAAAATCTGAGGGTGGGAATCTTCATGATGGACAGTAGCAGTAACATGGGGAAGATGACGAAGATGAGGATTCCCCCATGCACCTTGTTTTGCACATGCACTAAACCTAGTGTTGAGTCACATGCTTGGCAAACATGCACAGTTAAAAGAAACACCTAACAATATATGGGATTTCACTAAATATATCAATCACTCCCCGAAAAATTATGAGCTCCATTGACATTATCAGCAGAAGCACAATGCTCCTTAGTGTTGCTTAATTAACAACATTGCTGACTACAAGACTGTTTAATCCCCGTTTTATAGTCTCCTTTACCCCATGCCTGTTACTGCATTGCAAGCCATGGTAGTTTGGTCAAACTGTCCTAAACCAAATTTATGGGTCCGAATTTGAAGTCACACCAATGCTGACAATGGCCCACTTCTCCAACCCTGACTTCCTATTTTTTATGCTTGTATGCTTTTTGCTTGAATGCAAATAGAAGCATTAATGTACTGTAGTTTTTGTTGCAATATACTCTATTTTATATTATAGGGATGTAGTAGCACCCCTATAGTTGGGGTTGAGTAGGCTGTTTAATGTTAAAATTCAATTTTTAAACCTAATAACTTTGCCATCATTTGACAAAATAGCACAACGTTTGACATGCATGGTCAGGCTGTCATAGTTTCAAGACATGAAAAGTTTTCTAATGGCATCTTGTTCAGTTTTTGAGATACAGAGAGCCACAAAATTGAAAAAAAAAATTTTCGTTTCCTTATGCTTAGCATTGCATTTTTTTACTCTCATGTACAGCCTAGACGATAAAGAATTTTTCTTGAAATTTTCAGGGTTGAACAGACCTGCACCAGTGGTGTCTTTCAAATATTTCATAAAAAAATATTATATGGTTCCAGTGTTAAAGGATTTTTTTGGATAACTGACAAATGTGAATGGTAAAAAAAAAACATCTCAAGTGCTTATTTTCATTATTTACTTGTGGTGTAGGAGAAAATACTGATTGTGTGGGAAAAGATAACTGAAGATGACTGACCTCACTGCCACAATAGCTGAGGCAGGACTAGACTGGGTTGCCATGACTGAAACATGGTTCACAAGCAATCACAGTTGGGAGGTGACTATCCTGGGGTATAACTTGTTCAGCAGAGATAGGAAAAAGAGAGGGGTGGCTATTTATGTTAAGGATACCATCAATGCTACACAAATGCAGCAGGCACAAGGAGAAACAGAGGATATATGGATCACAATCAGGGCCGGAAGGCAGAAACCCATTTGGGTAGGAATAATCTACAGACCCCCAAATCAGGAGGAAGCCTGGGATAAGGAAATCCTGGAAACCATCCTCCAGATGTCAGACAAAGGGGACGTGGTGCTGGTGGGGGATTTCAATCTGCCAGATTTAGACCGGAGTACCCACACAGGGGCATCACAAAAAAGCAGTAAATTCCTATTCACACTACAGGAAGCAGGCTTAAGTCAACTAGTGACATCACCCACAAGGGGTAATATGATTCTAGATCTGATATTCACAAATAGTGATATGGTTCTGGGTGTCAAAGTAGGAAACCACCTGGGCAACAGTGGCCATAACACGGTATGGTTCAGGGTAAAAAGGATTGAAGACTCCACACACTCCAAACTGAAGGTCCTTGACTTCAGGAGGGCAGACTTCACAAAAATAAAGGCCTGCCTGAGGGACAACCTTAGTAACACAACAGAAGGGAGCATTGAGGAATGTTGGACAAGGTTGAAGGATGCAATAATCATGGTCACATCACAGTGTGCCTGTCAGGATAGTAAGAACAAAAGGAGGAAAAACCCACTATGGTTTTCCAAGGAGGTGGCAACCATGGTGAAAGAGAAGTGCATAGCCTTCAGAAAGTACAAGGAGTCAGGGAATGAGGCGGACAAAACGGAATACAAACAGAAACTAAAAGAGACAGGAAAAGTGATAAGAAATGCAAAGGCTCAGACAGAAGTTAGGATAGCTCAGGAAGTAAAAAACGGTAACAAAACCTTCTACAAGTACATATGAGAAAAAAAGAAGACCAGGTGAGCATTGTTAGAATCACAAAAAAGGGTGGACAACTCACAGAGCAAAACGGGGAGAAGGCAGAGGCACTCAATGAGTACTTCTGCTCAGTCTTCACACATGAAGCAGATGGAAACAGACCAACAATAGGCATAAAGAAGTGTCCAATTGAAAGAATAGACATGGTCCCTTCACAGAGGAAAGGGTCCTACCAGATGTGGTACACCCAAGAATACTTAAAGAACTTGGGAGAGAACTGGTAGCCTTCTTAACAGTGCTCTTCAACAAATCATTGAGGAGCGGGGAGGTGCCTGAGGATTGGAAAAGAGAAACAGTAGTACCACTCCACATGAGTGGAAGCAAGGAACAGCCAGGAAATTACTGTCCAGTTAGACTAATGTCAGTCATGGGAAAACTGATGGAGTCCCTGCTGAAGGAAAGAATTGCAGCTTTTTTGGAGCAAACTGGTCAGCTTGACAAAAATCAACACGGTTTCACGGCAGGGAGGTCCTGCCAGACAAACCTTTTTGATTTTTTCAATTGGGCCACCAAAATAGTGGATCAGGGTGAGGCAGTGGATGTGGTTTACCTGGACTTCAGCAAAGCTTTTGACTCTGTTCGACATAGGAGACTAATAAAAAAACTGGAGAACATGGGAGTCGAGCCTGAGGTACTAACTGAGTCAGAAACTGGTTATGTGGGAGAACTCAGAAAGTATTAATGAATGGCACTCTGTCAGAAGAGGGAAGGGTGACTAGCGGGGTCCTACAGGGCTCAGTTCTGGGGATGATCCTCTTCAACATATTCATCAGCGACATTGCAGATGGACTGAAGGGAATTGTGTGCCTGCTTGCAGATGCCACCAAAATCGGCAATAGGGTGGACACACAGAGAGACAGCATAGCATGGAAGCTGATCTCCAAAAACTGGAGGAGTGGTTCAGGACCTGGCAATTGAAATTCAATGCCAAAAAATGCAAGATCATGCACCCGGTAAAACGTAACCCAGGGAAACTACCCAGTGGGAAGACAGCAGCTGGTGGCTACTAGGCAGGAGCGAGACCTGGGGGTGATCATATCAAATGACCTCAAGGTTAGTAAATAATGTGAAAGGGCAGCACTATAAAGCAGTGGCATCCTGGGATGCATAGGGAAGGGCATCACAAGCAGAAGGCATGAAGTAATCATGCCCCTGTATCAGTCCCTGGTAAGGCCTCACCTGGAGTACTGTGTCCAGTTCTGGAGGCCATACCTCAGGAAGGACATAGATGGGCTGGAGGCAGTACAGAGAGGAGCAACAAAGATGGTGCAGGGCTTGCATCAGAAACCGTACAAGGCAAGACTAGACAACCTCAAATTATACTCCCCAGAGCACTGCAGGAATTGTGGGGACATGTTCGAAACATTTAAATACCTTAAAGGTAACAACAGGGTGCACGTGCAGAACCTCTTTCAGTTAAAAGACTACAACAGGACTAGAGGGCATGACCTTAGATTTAAGGGAGGAAAGTTCAGGAGCAATATGAGGAAATTCTTCTTCACAGAGCGCGTTGTGTAACCATGGAATAGCCTGCTGGAGGGGGTGGTGGGAACCAAGATGGTGAGGGAATTCAAGCGGGCATGGGACAGACAATGTGGGATACTCAAGCAGGCAGCTAGATAAGGGGGGTGGTTGGAAACCAAGGGCAGACTTGATGGATCATACGGTCCCCATCTGCTGACAACTTCTATGTTGCTATGTAAAAAAATACAGATGATGTAGAAAAAAATAACAATTTTGACGTGTCATCTTTTTTCTCTTTTTCTAATTTAGGGACATCGAAAATACATAAAAATGATGTATAGTCAAAAAACAAACACCTGAACCTAGGTAAACAGGATACATTTACCTGGATTCTGGTGTTTGTTTTTTGAAACTTGCCCTGGAAATTATGCTTCTAGGCACCTGGAAATCCTGGGTGCCTAGCTTAGTGATAGAAGCTGTTCATCCATGTTCTCAGTATGAGAACAGTGGGACTTTCTTGAGTCATACTGCTGGCTTCAGTTGCGGCAGTTACCCAACAAGCCCCTGCTCTCTCTGTCTCCATCTTTGCCTGTGTGTTTGTATCTATCTATCTATCTATCTATCTATCTCGTTGCTGTCAGGAGGTCAGAATTAGGAGGTGCTGTACTGGTCAGTGTTGGCAGGGTGCCTCGTGCACACTGGAAGGGGGCAGGATAGAGGTGGTTAGGTGCAGAAGGCAACCTGGGTTTCAATGGGTCCTAGAGAGAGGCTACCATGTTTGGTTCCCATCCCCAGGGTTCCTATGAGACTGAGTGGGCAGGCAGCAGAAGAGCTGCACTGTCCACCAATCCTCTGAGGGCGATGTTGTGCATTGCCAGATTGATCAGAAATAAGACCGCAATTATAGCGGATCTGGTTTTGTCGTTCGATCTGGCATGCATTACAGAGACCTGGGTAGGGGACGATGCTGACCCAGTCTTAGAAGCTGCTATCCCCCCCCGGGTACTCTGTTGTGCACTACCCGAGAGTGGAACGCAGGGGCGGGGGTGTGGCCATCTGTTTTAGATCTGAGCAAGGCTTCTCCATGCACCCAGTGAGAACATCGATTTCATTTGAATGTGTGGCCATCCGTGGTGGTCTGGGTGCAGGTTGCAAGATTCTCCTGATTTACCGCCCCCCCCGGGGCGGCAGGAGAGTTCCTGCAGGAGGTAGCCGACTTTGTCATCAATCAAACATTGGAGGCCCCAGGTGTTTAGTTCTGGGGACTTCAATGTTTGGGCTGATGATGAATCATCGAGGCTGGGTTATCACTTCCTCCAGATGATGTAATCTCTGGGCCTGTCACAAGAGGTTTCTACCGCGACTCACTAGAGTGGTCACATGTTGGACTTGGACTTCTCGCTGGAGCTTGAGATTGACAATCTTAAAATTGATTGGATCACTTGGTCTGATCATTGCATGGTGGAGATCTGGCTTGGGGCCCCCCGTGAGCCCTCCCCCTGCAGAGATGGTAAACTACCACCCTTTGAGGGGTTTGACCCTGGAAGGTTTCCTGGCAGTGGTTGACCTATCTGGTGTGGGCAGTGAATGCATAGTGGGTGTGGGCAAAGCAGTCGTCACCTATAATGACGTGATGTCTAGGGCACTCAGCTCCCTTGCACTGGTCCATGTATGACCGAGATCCTCTCACTTGAGGTCCCCCTGGTTTGATGGGGAGCTCAAGGTGATGAAGATCAAGGGTCAGAGGTTAGAGCACTGCTGATGGAGGACCGAACTGAAGGTGGACAGACTGGCCCTGCATGAAGACTATGTTGTGCACCAGGAGGCAATGAGCTGTAAGAAGGCAGTGTTCCTCTCCAGGGAGATTGCCACTGGGAAGAACTGATCAGTTATGGTTTTTCAGACTGTGGACAGGCTATTACATCCAGCTTGTTTACAGCTGAAAAAAGTATTTTCTGATGCTTTATGCAATGAGTTTGCTCAGTTCTTCTTAGGCAGAGTGTCTGCTATGAGGCAGGGAATTCTGCCAATGAGCCACAGTGTGGTCAACAGTGGTCACCCTGATTGTCTGAGGTGCACTCCACCTGGTTGAGGGGAGTCTAAACCAGTGGAGGTGGCAGAGGTCATTATGGTTGTCTCAAGACTGAAGCACACATAGTGCGAACTGGACCCAGTGCCAACTCATTTCTTAACGGGATGTGTTGACTCTTGGTCCGGTGTTCGCCTTTATTGTCCGGTGTTCTTTGTCAGAGGAGGTCTTCCTAGATGCCTTGAAGGAGGCACTGGTAAGAAGAAACAATCTTTAGACATTGACGTCAAGGTGAATTACCGTCCTGTCTCCAACCTTCCATTTTTGGGAAAGGTTATAGAGAAGATTGTGGTGCAGCAGCTCAGAGAACACGTCATGGCCTTTGAGGTCTGCGAGTTGCTCCAGTCTGGGTTTTGTGCTGGGCACTGTATAGAAACCACATTAGTTTTGGTGCATAATAATCTCCTCAGGGCGAGAGATTGAGGAGAGGGGACAATTCTCGTTCTCCTTGATCTCTCCTCAGCTTTTGACATAGTGAACCATTGTGTGTTACTTGACTGCCTGAGGGAATTGTGTGGACTCATCGGCACTGTGATCTGCTGGTTTGAGTCCTATTTCACAAATAGGAGGCAAAGGATTGTGATGGGGAATTTCTTCTCTCCCCCTAGCCTTCTGTCTTGTGGAGTACCTCAGAGTTCAGGCTTGTCACCAATGTTGTTTGCCATGTATATGCTGCCCCTTGGTGAGATCATTAGGAAGTACAGTACAGTCTGGATTTTCATTGCTATGCTGATGATTCCCAGCTGTATCTTTCCTTTGCCCCTGGGACATCCAATGTGGTGGATGTACTGAACAACTGCCTGGCCAAGATTAATGACAGGATGTCCTCTAGCTGGTTATGACTGAACCCCGATAAGATGGAGGGACTGGTGGTGGAGTTGAACAGGAGGTGTGATAGGATGGCATCTGGTGTAGACTGGATTGGTTCTATGATCTGTGCCATTGAAGGCTTCTTCTAGGTGTGCGATCTTGGTGTTATCCTCGACAGCAGATTGACACTTGAATCTCAGGTGTCATCCGTTGTCCAGTCCAGCTTTTTCCACCTGAGGAATATCACTAGGATCAAACACCTAGTTCCACCCTTGGACCTTCCCACCTTGGTACATGCATTCATGACATCAGGGCTTGACTACTGTGATGTGCTCTACCTCGGGGTCTCTGGAGGTACCCTCTGTCAATTGCAGCTAGTGCAGAACGCAGTTGCCAGGCTGTTGACAGGACAACCTAAATGCTGTTATGTCACCCCAGTGCTGTGTGAACTACACTGGCTGCTGGTTTGAAGGAGGGTTTTCTTTAAGGTGAGCTTGCTCACCTCTAAGGCCCTACATGGACTGGCTACCTGTCAGACCTTCTAACACCTGCTGCTCCAGTCCGCTCCCTCCTGTCCTCCTCTAGAGGCCTCCTTGCGATTCCCAGGATGAGGTTAAAAACTGTCGGTGACAGTGTGTTTAGTGTCGCCGGCCCCATCCTATGGAATTCGCTTTCTCCATCAGTAAGTGAAGCCCCTTCAGTTGAGGTATTCAAAGCCCACCTCAAGACCTTTTTATTCAGCTGGGCAGTCCCAGACACTGTCCTTTAAATAATGTTTCTGAGATATTCTGTGAAATGGCTCCTTGGAATTCTGCTGCTTGGTCAGACCCCCATTTTGTGGTCTGATTTTAAGTATTTAATTGGAATGTTTTATGTTTTATTTATAGTGTTTTAATAGGTTTTTGAAGTACTTTGTGCGGCATCCAGAACCTCTGGAATTGGGTGCCTGAAAAATTAAATTTGTCTTGCCCATCTATCTGTCTGTCTGTCTGTCTTTCCGTCTGTCCATCTGTCTGTCTGTCTATCTGTCATATCTATCATATCTATCTACTGTATGTATCTACTGTTGCCAGCTCCCTTCTTTCCCATATGTACTTTATTATTTGTATAAGTGGACCAGGGTGCTTACCCCTGGTATTGCTTCATTTCAGCCCCTCCCATCCAGGACATCCATCCACATTCCCTTTATATGCCTGGTGGCACTGGGGTACCCACCACCAGTGCCACTGAATAGTATCCCGAAACTGGGTTACCCAGTCCCCAGTGTCGGAATGTCCCCCTGTAGTAAAGAAAACTATCCCTCTTTTTTTATACTGTGAAAAAAGAAAACAATCCCTCACTGATCTGAACCCCCACACACACCCATCCATGCCACCCCGACCTTCCACTCAATACCCACCAGCCTGCACACCTCCGCACACACCCACTCACCTGATCATGTCCCATGATGTGTTTCTGCCAAGGGTTATGAGAAGAGCCATTCACCTGAATTCTCACTATGAAAGCAGGGAGACGTTCTTGAGTTCTGAAGTTACAGCTTGAGTCATGCTGCCAGCTTCAGTTGAAAGAAGAAAATGGTCCCTCACTGATCTGAGCCTCCACACACACCCCCACCCACTACACCCCAACCTCCCACCACTCCATAAACCCCACATGCCCCATACACTCTCACTCACCCAAACATGTCCTATGACATACATCATGAGAGGAGCCATTCGCCTACATTTTCGGTATGAGAACAGTGGGACTTTCTTGAAGTCAGAAGCCATAGCTGGAGTTGTCTTGCCAGCTTCAGCTGAAGCAGTGAGCTGGCATTCCCTTGCTCTCTCTGTCTCTGCCTCTGCCTCCTTCTCTGTCTCTGTATCTGTTTCTGACTCTGTCTCTACCTCTGTCTCTGTTTCTATGTCTCTGTCTCATTCTTTGTCTGCGTATCTATCTGGCTGTGGATCCGGGTCACCAGATAGAGGGGTTGGAGGCTGGTCAGCCTTCCGGAATTTGTCTGGGAGACACCCAGATTCTTTCATCTCAATGGGTGCAAGACCTGGGGGTGATTCTTGATGATGTGCCGACACTGCAGTCTTAGGTGTCGGCAGTCGTCAAGTTCTCTTTTTACCATCTGAGGAACATTTCCAGGATCAAGCACCTAGTTCCATCTGGCAACCTCCCTACGCTGAGCCACGCCTTTGTGACCTCGTGCCTTGATTACTGCAACTCCATGTACCTAGGGCTTCAGAGGGTTGATATCCTCTGCCTGCAGCTAGTGCAAAATGCTGCAGCCCTGTTGTTGACGGGGACTCCCTGGGTATATCACATCACACCGGTGCTACACGAAGTGCACTGACTGCCTATTCAGTGGCAGATCACCTTCAAGATCAAGCTTCTGACCTATAAAGCCCTATACAGACAGGACTCGGATTATCTGAAAGAGCTCGTCCCCCTACTGCCCTGGGTGACCACTCCACTCAGCTGATGATGGGTTGCTGGAAATTTCTGGGGTATCCTTGAAGACATCAGGGGCCCATGCATTTAAGTATGCGGCCCCAGCCTTGTGGAATTCTCTACCCCATCAGTTATGGGAGTGCACGACCGTGGAGGGCTTTAAGAAGGCCCTAAAGATTCACTTATGTGCCAAGCTTTTATAAATTGATTTTAGCTCTGTACTTATTTTTGATTGTGATTTTACTGTGTTATTTATTTTTGCTGTACAGTGCCTTGATAGCTGAAAGGTGCTATATAAATAAAGATATTATTATCATTATTATCTATCTATCTGTCTGTCTATCTATTTGTCTAAATACCTATCTATCTCAAAATTAAGACTTTTTTGGCTCATCAATAACTCAAAAAACAGTTGAGATCTGAAACTGGAAACTATCAGGGTTTATAAGGTCTGGTCTAAGGGTTAATCTTTGCTATTTGTTTCCTACATTAACTATTACTATTTCTGAGTTATTTGCAATGATGTTTCAAAATGTGTTGCATTTTAACAAGCTCTGTTTTGTGCTCTGCACCAAGGAAACAGTTCATCTGGCTGTGAACATTAGGGGCTCCTTGAAGCCCTGCACCAATATAGCAGTCCATGTGGCTGCAGATACACAGGGGCTCCCTTGTGGCCCTGCAGCAAGATAACATTTGTTCTGGTCGTGGATACACAGGGGCACAACTAGGCCCTGCACCAAGGTAAATGTCCATGTGACTGTGAACACACAGGGGCCCCTCTGGGGGGCCTGCACCAAGGTAACAGTCTATTCAGTTGGGGATGCACAGGGACCCCTGGCCCTGTACCAAGGTAACAGTCTGCCTGGCTGTGGATGTGCAAGGACCACAATAACCAAAAGCCACACCATCATGTACATTTTTCTTTTCAGTGAGCAAAAATTAGTATTTTTTATGCTTTTGGATCACTAACTCAAATAAAAGCTAATTTCTTTAACTCACGAAAGCCTTTTTCCATATGAAACCATAAAAATGCATTTGCAAAAATTCAGTTGTCCTTAGAATGTTTATTTTTGCTACCAAGCATGTGCAAAAATTAAATACAATTTTTTTATTATTAAAACAAGGAGCAAACTAATTTGCAAAGCACATTCTTTGGATCATAGGAATCACAGGAAAGGCGCAGGCAAGATAAGCTACTAAAGCCTTTTAATCTGGTTGTAACCATGTATACAATTATCTTCCAGGTACTTATCCAGTTTGGTCTTGAAACTATCCGCTGTTTCATGCAGTACTATTGAATCTGGAAGTGAATTCCAAATATTTACCACCCTCTTTTTGAACCTTGTTGCCCTTTTAGTCATACTATACAGTCCTTTTGAGTTGTCTGCTATTCCCTTTGCCTTCATAATTGCACTTCTTTACTTGTGGACCCATTCAGTTCCACAGATTAGGGTCTGGAAAGCCTTATACACAAGAAACACATCCTCTCATAATGTCCTCTTAAGGCTGTACATATTCAGGTGCCTGAGTCTTTCATCATAACCCTTGCCCCTCATGCCTTCCACAGCTCAGACACAAAGGGCAATCCTAGGGGGGCATACACCAAGTGTGGTCCGCCCCTAGCATTACTGTCTGCTGAGCTTCACTGATCTTCACCAACTGGGACAGAGAGACCACTCACATGGAGGGAAGGCAGACTCCGACAGGCGCAGAAGCAGGGATTCCTTAACAGCAGTACTTCCTGAATCCTCCTTGGAGTGCAGAGTCCGGGCTCCTTTCTCTACTGAGGCAGCTTCTCTCCTCACTTGCTCTGCTCAGACCCAGCCAGTGGCTGCTCTCTCAGCATAAGGAGCTGTTGGAACACTTACCCAGAATTCCTGGCTGCTGTATATAAATCAGCATTTATACTACTTTACCCACTACTGAAATAGTGGTCAGCTAATAGAAAGCTCTCAGCCAGAAGCAACAGCTCAGACACAAAAGGCACCCCTAAAAGGCTTACGCCAAGAGTGGTCCAGCCCCTAGCCTTACTGTCTACTGATCTTCACCAACTGCTGTACCCACTACTGAAATAGTGGTTGGCTAATTGAAAGCTCTCACCCAGAAACAACCAGAAGCAACAGCTCAGACACAAAGGTTAACCCTAGGAGGCATACGGTAAGTGCAGTCCAGCCCCTAGATTTACTGTCTGGTGAACTTCACTGATCTTCACCAACTGGGAGAGAGACCACGCATGCAGAGGGAAGGCAGACTCCTACAGTTGCAGAAGCAGGGATTCCTATACAGTAGTTCTACCTGAATCCTCCTTGGAGTGCACAGTCTGGGCTCCTTTGTCTGCTGAGGCAGCTTCTCTCTTCACTTTCTGTGCTCAGACCCAGCCAGTAGCTGCTTTCTCACCGTAAGGAGCTGTTGGAACACTTACTCCAAGCTCCCTTAACATAAAAACCAGTTTCCATGCCATCCTATCAGTTCTGTGTGTACTTTGGTTTTATGTGCAATTAATGTAACAAGGGCTTGGTACATCTAAAAGACAGAACATCACTGATTGTTTTACAGGTAGCAGAAACAAAGGTTCCGCCACCCACCCTACCCCTTAATCCCACCCACTCCGGGTCATCCTCCTTTATAGGGTCTGCATTGCTCTGCTCCTTTCCTCCCTCTCTTAATTACAAAGGCATGGCATACATACATTCAGATCAAACACAAAGGTCTCCCCTAGGAGGCACATGCCAAGAGTGGTCCAGTCCCTAGCTTACTGTCTGCTGATCTTCACTGACTGAGGTACCCACTACTGAAATAGTGGTTGGCTAATAGAAAGCTCTCAGGCAGAAGTCGCATCTACTTCTCTTTTGTCCAAGTATGGCAATACAGCAATCAACTACTCTCAACTAAAAGCCTATACAGAATAATACAGCCACTATGGAGCTTGTAAACTGCAGTTGTTGTGGCACATGGTTTAACAAGGCTTTTATCCTCACAGTGGGGCACAGTCCACTGTCCAACATGCTTCACATTCAAAGACCTTAAATCTCAGCTGCATGCAGCCTGGGCTGAGATACACTGGGCAATTTCAGATAACCTACAGGTCCTAAACATGCTGCACAAGCACCCCTACCTCAAAGAACAAACAGGAAGATGGTCAGAAACCATAGAACAACCAAACAATCCTCTGCTAAGGGGAGTTCCGATCCTATTTCAACATCAAACAGATATGCACCACTATCTCCCAGGGTAACTTGCACAGATGGTATTGATGATTCTCCAACTTGTGTAAGAGGCATTGAATATTCTCCACATCCAAACCAGGACAAGGAGGTGCACCCCACCACTAAACATGCTAATCAAAAAAGAAGAAACCTGCTCTAATAATAGACAACTCCATGATTGGGGTATAGAACCTCACCTCCAGCAGGGCGATGCTTCAGTTGTGGTCAAGTGCCTCACAGGGACATCAGCATGGAGGGACACAAGCCACATTGAGGGGATCATACATGCAGTGGACCACAACACTCATGTCATTCTCCACATAGGTACAAATGACCTAGCCAGAAGGTCAGTGGAGGAAGCTAAACAAAATATCTCCAGTCTGGGCAACAAACTTTCTTCTTTTGCAACTGGTCTCACCTTCTCTGAGATTCTGCCTGTCTGGAATAAGAGAGACAGCAGACAGAAGATCAGGGAAAAGGACATCACCGAATTTAACACCAGACTGAGGAACTGGTGCCATGAAAAAGGTCTCTGGTATATCAGTAATTGGCAGGACTTCTGGGAACAGGAGTTTTCTAAATTCAACAGCCTGCACCCCTCTTAAGAAGGTACACAAGCATTTGGTCAAAAGATTAATGTCCACATGGTCAGTTAAACTAGTGGATAGGGAAGGTGACACAGGCACCCCTTACACCACAAGGGTTGCCATGTGCCACTCCCCCATAACCAACTAGTTCAGAATGCATATGCTCCTATCATACGCACAACAAGCAACACAAAACACACACACAACAGAGCCAGGGTAAGCCTTCAACTAACTAGAATAAACAGTGTTGGAAGGCAATGTGCATCAGTGTTCATAGCCTGACAAACAAAATGCCCAATCTTACTGCCATGATGGCAGAAGTGCAGTTAGACTTGGTCGCCATTATGGAAACACGGGTCACTTGGAACCACATATGGGATGTCACCATCCCAGGGTGCATGCTATTTTGAAAGGATCAAGAAGATAAAAAGAGAGGAGGTAGTACCGTATGTAAAAGTGGACATCAATGCAATAGAAATCCAAAAGAAGCAAAGCAAGCAGAGGCACTTTGGATTAAACTCAGGGCTGGAGAGAAGGACCCAATTTGGATCAGAGTTATCTACAGACCCCCATCTCAGGAAGCTGATATAGATAAGTTGCTCATGGAGACCATCTTGATCATGGCAGACTGGGAGAGTTGCTGATGGTAGGGGACTTCAATCTGCCAGATGTGGACTGGTCCTCATACACAGCATCCTCTGAATTAAGCAAAGATTTCCTGTTTGCACTGCAAGGAGCAGGTTTACAACAACTGGTAAATTCCCCCACCAGAGACACAGCAATATTGTACTTGGTGCTCACAAACAGCACAAATGTCTCAGATGTACAAGTAGGGGTCAGTCTGGGGACCAGTAACCACAGGACAATCCAGCTAGCTGTGAACAAGGTAGAAGATACTAGTCACACTAAAACCAAGGTTCTAGATTTCAGGAGAGCTAACTTTCCTGAAACAAAATGTATAATCACATCCATGCAAGATGGCAGAAACTCTGAAGATGTAGAAGACTGTTGGGGAGCCTTAAAAAACTGCTTTAAATACAGCTATAGCTACATGCACTAGGCAAATCACCAAATCCACAAGAAAGAAAAATCCACTCTGATTCACCAAGGACGTTGCAACCAAAATCAAGAAAAAGGAGAGCTTTTGAAAAATATAAACAAGCTAAAAGTGAATTAGATAAAGAGGAATACAAAACAAACTGAGTGAAGCAGGAAAGGCAGTTACAACTATGCAGATGGAGGAGAAAATAGCACAGGGGGTCAAGAAGAGAGACAAAACCTTCAGATATACAAGGGAAAAAAGAAAGAGTAAGGGGGAATAGTCAGGTTAGTAACAAAGGAAGGCAAGATGGCAGAGACAGATGAAGACAAAGCAGAGTCACTAAATGATTTTTCTTGCTTGGTCTTCACCATAGAAGACAGCAGGAAGGGTTCTACTCTAAGCAGATCAGTACACAACACCACAGGAGCAGACACAAGATCCTTCACAAGGGAAATGATCCTAGAAGAGCTGAATAGGCTCTATGTAGATAAAGCAATGGGGCCAGATGGCATCCACCCTAGGGTACTGAAGGAGCTTCGGGAAGAACTCATCACACCACTGGCTGATCTTTTCAACAAGTCACTGGAAAGTGGAAAAATACCTCAGGACTAGAAAAGGGCAACAGTGGTACCTTTACACAAGAGCAGAAGCAGGGAAGAGGCAGGAAACTACCAACTGGCCAGTTTAACCTTGGTGGCTGGAAAAATTATGGCATCATTGCTAAAGGAGAGGATAGTGAAGTACCTGAAGGATAGCAGAAAGACTGACCCCAGGCAACGTGGCTTCACATCAGGCTGCACTTGTCAAACCAATATGATTGACTTTTTTGACTGGATCACCAGAGCAGTTGACCAGGGAGGAGCAGTGGACATTGTGTACCTGAACTTCAGCAAAGCCTTTGACATATTCCCCCACAGAAGGCTAGCTAACAAATTAGAGTATACAGGAGTCAGATATAAGATAGTGAGCTGGATCACCAACTGGCTGCAAGACAGGATGCAGACAGTGCTTGTCAATGGATCATTATCAAGGGAAAGCAAAGTGACCATAGACGTTCTACAGGGGTCTGTGCTGGGACGTATCCTCTTTAACATACTTATCAGGGATATTGCAAATGACTTGAAGGGGAAGGTTTGCCTGTTTTCTGATGACACAGAACTCTGCAACAGAGTAGACATGCAGGAGGGAGTGAAAGGTATGGAAGCAGACCTGAAAAAACTCAAGGAATGGTCCAGGGATTGGCAGTTGAAATATAATGCCAAGAACTGCAAGGTTATGCAAATAGAAAAAAGGAACCCACGGATAAGGTACACACTGGGAGGGCATCAGTTAGAGGAGACAAAGACAGAAAGAGACCACGGAGTAGTCATTGCGGATGACTTAAAGGTTGGAAAAAAGTGTGAAAAGGCAGCACAGAGGGTGAGACATCCTTAGATGCATTGGTAGGGGAATTACAAGTAGAAAGAGTGAGGCTATCATTCCTGTCTACAGGTCCTTGGTGAGGCCACATTTAGAGTACTGCTGTCAGTTTTGGAGGACCCACCTCAAAAAAGACAGACCACTTGGAGACAGTACAGAGAAGGGCTACAAAGATGGTGCATGTACTGCATCATGAGCCATATGAGGCGAGACTCAGGGAACTAAATCTGTACACCCTTGAGCAGATAAGAAACCGAGGGGACATGATCAAAACCTTTAAGTACATTGAGGGAATCAACACAACACAAGCAGGAAACCTCTTCCAGCAAAACAGGGATGCACTTACAAGAGGGCTCAACTTGTGTCTGGTAGGAAGCAGGTTCAAAAGCAACCTCAGGAAGTATTTCTTTACAGAAAGGGTCATAGACCTATGGAAAAGCCTACCTCAGGAGGTGGTGGAATCCAAGACGGTACGTGAGTTCAAACTCACATAGGACAGACGTTGTGGCCATATCAGGATGCAGTCTAAATAAGGAGGGGGGCAGAAACATGGGCAGACTAGATGGTTCATGCAGTCCCCATCTGCCAACATGATTCCTATGTTCCTATTCTTGTTGTTCATCTTTGGATACCCTCCAATATTTCCATGTCCTTGGAATACTGTGATGCCCATAACTGGCTGCAGTACTCCGAATGAGCTCTCATTATTGAACTATACAGAATCATCATGATCACTGCTCTGTTTCTACAACTGATGCTTTTACCTATGCAGCCCAAAATTTTAGGTCACTTGTCACCATTACCCCAGGTCTCTCTTCTCCTGAGTTACCCTCAGTTCTTGCCCATATATATTTACTGTAGTTCATATAGCTTGTATAATGCCAGTTTTTGATACCCAAAGAATGATAGTGCACTTATTGATATTGAAATGTAATTGGCCTTGTTTGCCCATATCTCCCGTCTTTGAAGGTTACCCCTCATTGTCATCATGCCCTGTTCCCTATCCACTCTTACCCCAAGCTTGGCATCATCCACAAACATTTTTATCCATGCATCCTATCAAACCTGAAAGTTTCACATTTCAGATCCCAACCGTTGTTTCACTATTGGTGAGCAAATGTCATTAATTTCAGTGAAGTTGTGTATGTTTGTATTTTCCACCTTCTAGAATTTTGCTCCTACAGAATCAAATATCACAAAATATATACTATCTAGAGATTGTCGTACTGACTCTGTGCATGCCAATTTTCAACTGAATCTGCCAAACAGGGGCCAAGCTATTAAGATGCAAAAATCAAGGTTTAACATAGAAATGCTTACTCAGCTTACTGTACAAGTATGGTAGTTAAATGTTAAACCCCTATTTTGACATCTCAATAGCATGGCAATTGTTTCACCAATCTGGCTGAAGATTGACATTCCTGGAGTTGATACCAGGATCACTGGATTCTGTAAGTTTTCAAAAGATAAGTTTACATCTCTGTTATTTTTTAAAGGCAATAAAAAAAGTTTCATTCAGTGAAGCAGATATGTTGTACTGTTTAAAGAGCAGCTCTCTATTAAAATAAAAAGCTTAAATTATTAAGATTGCCAACAATTGTGATATATTTAATGTTAATGTTTTCTAGCTTTCTTTTACTTCCTTTTAATTCTAACCTACTAAAGCATTCAGATACTGTTATACATATTTCATTAAGTTTTTCAGAAATTATTTGGTTTCCAACTAATATCACAATTGAGCTGTGTGACATCACAGTTTGTTGTCATGGTGAGCATTATGATGTCCTTAACCAAGGCACTATGAGATAACAGGAAATAGGACAATGTTTTTAGACAGACATTCTGGATAGACTACCAAAATCTGTTATAAGCCCTGTAAAGGAAATCTGAATTATTTTAAAAATATTCTTTAGTGAATTTTTATAGCTGAAACATCATCTTTATGTAATAACATGCTGAAGTGAAGAGTTGCTGTTTTAGAGAAACTATATGTTTAATGAAAAAATGGCTTTTTTGTTAGTTTGTTTTATTTCAGACTTCAGGAAGAAGACTAGTGTCTCTAACATGGGAAGCTGGAAGAGTAAATTGTTGGGCTGGTGAGTTGTGGTTTCAAATCATTTGCTAGTTTGAGCATGTTTGTTGTAATTGTAAAGTACTGCAACATTAAACAATTTAACAAGTTGATCTTTATGTTATGATACAACAAGGAACCAGGGTTTATGGTTTATGTTTGGTGCCAGCTAGACTGGAGAGTCAAAGCAAGTGTATTCTGAGGATAATTGTGTTTGTTTATTTATTTATTTATTTGTCTTTGGTAACCTGGTGAGTGAGGTGATCCAAAGGACTGATTTCAGTCATGACCCGGGCCACACAGGTGGCAGGAAGCATTCTACAGAAGTAGTAAAATACAGAGAATACAAAGATATGATCACATCACATGTACAATGTAGTTAAGCTAACAAAGATACAAAGCAACTATCAAGCAGTACAAGGTGAACACGTGCTAAACAATAGGATTCAAGGTCATTACACAAATAGCTGCTAGTAGATACATGCTAAATGTGGCAAAAAATACAACTCACGCAAGTTAACATGCCTAACAGAGGTTGAGAGGCAGAGAGAGAGAGAGACAGAGAGAGAGACAGCGTATCAAGAACTGATAAGAAAGCAGGGGAGGACAAGGAATAGCAGTACTAGGGAGAAAGGATACATAGAAGAGCAGGGATAAGCAAGGGAGGGACAGATTTTGACCATATGACTGAGCAGGGAAACAGTTGCAAGTGGATTTGGTCATGAGCCAGGATCTTAGGTTAGATTTAAAGGAGAGCTGGGAGGGGGGCAAGTGAACAGACGATGGTAACCTGTTCCACAGAGATGGGGTGGAGACAGAAAAGGCCTTACTTCCCATAGCAGTAGTAGTATGTGGCATTATAAGTGGAGGGATGGAGGAGACCCTGAAGGCTCCTAGAAATCACCCTATCTGTTAACAGTAAAACGTGGGGTGAGAGCTGTTTGCTCCTGAGTGCATTGTCCACTAGGCAGCCCAAGGTGTAATCAAAACCACCTTGTAGTGGGAGCCACCCTAGGGATTGGTAGAGTACACAGTGATGGGTGGAGTGGAGGACTAGGAGATCAAAGCAACAGATAGAGTTGTAAATTGTATTTTGTCAAGAGCTTGGGGTAGTGGGCATAGAGGATTAGACAGGGGAGCAGTAATCAAGGAGGGGTAGTAGGTTCCCTTGCACAATAGCAAGGTGAGCTTCAGGGGACAAGAATTATTTGATTTGGTAGGCAGCACTTAACTTTTCGTGAATTTTCCACACAGTGTTATTTATATGTTCAGAAAAAGTAAGGGAGGGGTCGAGAATGACACATAGATATTTGAAGGTAAAGTTACACATAGATATTTGAAGGTAAAGTTTATAGATATTGAGTGCATGAGCAGTGAACTTCTTGCTATAAGAGTGGCTTTTGAAGGATGTGACACTGTTTGTCCAATGCAGAGTGGTCTGCGATGGGCAAGACAGTGCTACACCAATCATCAACCAGGCTGATTGTGATGCTGTTTTGCCTTGATGGGCAGAAACTTTGTCTAGTTGAAAAGAAAAAGCTGAACCAGTCATACAGCAGCTTTTTCATTTCATCTGCAGGACACTGACCAGCAAACAACTGTTCAGTGTCCTGATCAGCCTAGCTAACATCACCCCCCCACCACCCAACTGGTCCCTTCCCTCATTGTCTCCACACATACCACTAGTCTCCACAGTGTTTTCCTGAAAGTAAAAGCCTGGAGGAGCACAGACTAATGCTACCAAATGTCCAGGTTTGACTGGGACAGTCCCAGTATCAGAAGGGCTGTCCCGGTGTCCCAAAGCATTTCTGAAAATCAGGGATTTGTCCTGGTTTCAGATTTTCATCCTGGTTCCACCCACCGCATGCTCCACCCCCAGCAGCTGCAGCATTCTAAGATGATAGTGTGCTCAGACTACCCAGCCATGCAGCACCACATTTCTCTTCCCATTCAATTCTGTCATTCATACCGTGGGGCCCTTTAACCAAACCCTTTTCCCTGGTGTCTAGTGGCACTCCCTCACCCTCTAATCCCAGTACCTGGTGTCTTGTGGCACCCCCAACCTCCTTCAGATCACTGTCCCTGGTGTACTGTGGCACCCCACCCTCCGATCGCTGCCCCTCATCCTTTACCCCCCCACACAGAAACCCATTATTGATTTTATACTGCTGACATCGGGGTGCCCAATTCCCATGTCAGCTTTACAAGCCCCCCAGTAATGTGGAACAGTGGTGAGCCCACCCCCAGTGTCCCGAAATATTTATTTTAACTATTATCCTGTTAAAAAAGAAAACAGTTCCCTGATGTCTTTTTTGTTCACCTGAAAAAAAGAAAACAGTCCCTCATCATCCCCTCTGTCCTCCTCCCCCATCCCAACCCTCCCACTAAGCATCCACCACCCAACTTACTCTATACTTATTATCAGAGGTCATAGGATGTCATCTTCTGTGAACCAGGACACGTCTACACTCTTTAAAGCTGAAGCATGAACTGAGGAATAAGGGTAAGTCCTGTACAATGTATTTCAGCAGCGATTTTAACTTATGTTGATATCTTTGGTATTTTTGTGAATTGTTACACCAAATTTTCAACATGGCCTTTTTGGGACCACACCTTCTGAACACTGTCACTGTCATTTTATTTATTGGGCCTGGAAGGTGATTTCACGGTCACTGCGTGAAATCACCTCTCGGGACTGAATAATGAAATTTTACCACCAGTGTTCATGAGGTTGGAGCTCAAAAAGGTCATGTTGAAAATTTGGTGAAAAAAATTTAAAAAAATGGATGCATTACATGTGTTCATTGAAATGTTTCTATGCACACTCATACCTTTGGCAATTTCCAATATTTTGACTCCAAATTTTCAACATAGTAATTTTTTTCACACCACCTCATGAACAGTACAGCTGTCATTTTTCACATCCTGCTCAAAATGTTTTTTCGCAGCTGTGGCAAGGAATGGTATTTTGGCATGGATTTAAACATTTTCACCAATGAAATTTATGAGGTAAGGTCATAAGAAGACCATGTTGAAAATTTGGGGTCAAAATATGAATAAATGCCAAAGTTATGGCCATTCGGTGCAATTTCGCTAAGCCCAGTCACAACTTCAGAAATGATAAATATTTTGACCCCAGAATTTCAACATAGCCTTCTTATTACCCCGCCTTGTGTATGTCACAGCTGTCATTTATCAAATCCTGGCCAAAATGTGTTTCCACACCTGTGGCAAGGAATATTGTTGCAGTTGAACAGAATTATGTTTTGGCGATGATTCCACAATTTTCTGTACTGGGTACATGAAGTAGGATAATAAGGTGGCTATGCTGATAATTTGGTCACTATTGTGCTATAAATGGAAGTGCAGGTCCCAAAGGGTCCTGTGCTCCCACAGCTACATACTGCACATATTCACATCTAGGGACAGATGGGAGCGCAGGGAATCACGTTTGTTTTAAAGCCACTTCTGTGGCAAAACGGAGGTTTCCCTGGACTCCAAAATCACCCAATCATGGTCCAGAGACATGAGGGAGGAACCTGAGGGTCTGAAAAAGTTGTTTTTATAAAAGTGCTAAAAAGTGCATGAAAATAAGCCAGCAGCCAAGGTTGCTGGGAACTGTAGTCCTGCCCCATCCAGTACAATAGCAATACCAACAGCAAACTTCTACATTGACAAATGCCTGTTTACCATTGTCATCATTTACACACATTCTTGGTTTAATGGGTTTGACATCCCAAGTACTATTTCCTGTGCAAGTTTGGTTTCTCTCTCACTATACTCCAGAACTGGTTCCCATTTGTGTCACTGCATTCAGTGATGTCTTCTTATCGCAGGGTTTGATTTGATTTGATTGATTACCTGAATAGACACATTAAGCTATAAAGCTCATTTTCTTACATGACCTGGGGCAACAATGCCAAGAAGTAAAATAAAGGAATAATGCATGACAGGGTGTGTGTCGTGCTGGGATAACGTCACGCCTGGGGTGATTATTCACCAGGCCGCAGGCCGAGTGCGACTAATCACACTAGAAGTGACATTATCCCAGCAAGACACACACCCTGGAGTGCATTATTCCTATTATACAATGGCTCATTTTTGTAAAAAAAAAAAAGAAAAAATGCTCAAGGAGTTTACTATAAGTATAGTTTGTCACATTTTTAATGTGTAGGCATACTAATAAAAAAAATAGTGTTGATTGTCCCTGGGTCAGTAGGTGTAGCTGCTGTAGTGTGAAAGGTTGGCCACTGAAGCTTACTTGAATGCTGAGCCAGGGACACGTTAGCACCCCCCCCCCAATTCTCTATCACTCTTTGTTTCTCTGTCTTTTTGATTACCTGGTTCTCTCTGTGTGCATCTGTTTTTCCTCTGCTTCTGAAAGCTGTTGGAAGACAAGCCCGTGCTCCCATGGTGTTGTCAGAGAGAAACTGTACTCCAATGCTGTTTAAATTATTGGGTGTCTGCATATTTTTCCCAGTACTGTTGTAGTGCGCTAGGTACTAGAAAAGAAAAAAAATTATTTAGTGATTGCTTTGTTGGCTTCTGTGTGTCGGAAAGAGAAGAACAGTGTGGTTTTCTTCGCCAAGCATGTACTGTTGAGTGCTCAAGCTGAATTACAGCAGGGAATGCAGGTCATGATTACGGGTTTCTCTCGAGTTAAAAATAAAAAAGAAAACAGGATGAAAATTAGAGAAGATCAGGAAACAACTGATTGTGGGATGGAGGGCTTTGTCTCTGAGCAGAGTGTGTGAACTATTAAGCCCATTTACATTGATGGCGTTTATTTCGAGTGGGGCAGGGAGCGGGGATTGTCAGCACTTGGCAGAGCTGCAAAGCAGGGAGCGCTGAAGCTGCTCATAGGCAGCGGAATGATGCTTTTCTTTTTCTTTCAGTGGGGTTTTAAATGTGCTGGCACTAGAGCTGTGATGTTATATCAGGATAACATCACGGCTCCAGTGCAAGCTTAACCAATCAGAGCCAAACATTCTTCTTTGCCATTGTATAATATAGAATAATGCATGGAGAAGTGTGTGTAACAAGGATTTTATGCACACCTGATATGTGTGATACCTCATAAACCCTGAGAGTGAAGCTTGAGGAGTTTATCAAGGCATCAAACACTGAGGGTGTGCATAAAATGAGTTGACATACAGTTCTCCATGTTTTATTTTTTATAATAACTGGTGCATTTGATTTTTTTTGTTGGAGAGGTACTTGTTGAACAGCCTAACGTTGGTCTCGGTTTTTCTTAGAGTGTTTCTGTTTTCTTGCTGCTCTACGAATTTTTGTCTTTTTAGGTCACTAGGTTGCTGAAATGGTGATGAATGTTCCTTTTTGTAGGTGGATAGACAGACAGTAGTAAACTGCTGGTTATTTTTTGTTTCTGTGAGAAATGTGTCTTTTTTCAGCTGCAAGTAAGTTAGATTCCTGCATGGCAGCTGAAGTGACGTTAGCATGCTCAAGTTGACGCACGTACTGGCAGTGAAAGGAGCCAGTAGCACACTACCTGGTCAGTGATTTTAGAATTTTTGCAAAAGGGTCTTAATCAAACTCCATTATACATGGATGGTTATACATGGCCATGTATAATCAAACTCCATTATTTTATTTATTTAGTTTTTCATTACTGGGTAAGCGCTCTAGGCAAAGAAATTGCCTAGTTTCAGTCATGACCCAGGAGAGTTACAGACATAGGTAAAAGCACATCAGCTCACAATGGTAACTATTACATAATACAGTACACCAAATCCAGGAGCTAGCCATCCAAGCCATGTATGGCCAGTGTTGCAGAACTGGCTTTGACCCTTGTTGCTGATCCAAACAGCATTGCCACTGTTGTTTTGGTATTCAGAAGACCTTTGTTTTGAACTAGACACTCAAGTAGATGGCAAAGTCTGACTCAAATGTGGTATTAATAGAGGCGATGTCCTTGGCGCTGGCGTATAACACTATATCATCTATGTATAAGATAGTAAAGGTAGTACTCGACATTTGAGGCAACCTATTCACAAACAGTGAGAAAAGTAGTAGTCCTAGAATTGAGTCTTGTGGTGCACCAATGCTGGTAGGAGAGAAATCAGATTTGCAATTGTCAATCTGAACAAACTGTGTTCGTCCAAATAGGTAACTGCTAAACCATGTTAAGGAGCCTTGAGAGAATCCAAGTGTGGCCAGTGTATCTAATAGCAATATGTGATTCACCAGATCGAACGCTTTAGTTAAATTCATGAAAATTGCTCCAGTGTATAGCCCTTTATCCATTGATAGCTTGATGTCATTAGTGAGTTTGATAGGCACCATGGCCATACTGTGCCCCTTCCTTAAGCTATGTTGGGCAGGGGTGAGAAGGTTGTTTTGTTGCATGTAGTCTGTGACCTGGTCGGCTTCTAGGTTTTCAAGAATTTTGTTTAGTGCTGATAATATTGCAGTTGGGCAATAGTTGTTCATGTCTTTTGTGTCCCCTTTCTTATGGATGGGGACAACTCACGCTATCTTCCAGAGAGACAGTACTTCCCGAGGACTGATGGAAAGGTTGTAGATCCTGGCAACTGGTGCCACTATAACAGGGGCTACTAGTTTAAGGAATCTTGGTAGTAGGCCATCTGATCCCGCTGATCCATGTTCAGGTAGTTTCCTCAAAAGTCTCAGAACCTCAAGCATGGTGACCTGCTTAAAACTAAGTGAAGTGGAGGCCTGGGCCAGGGACACAGTTGGAGAGACAGAGAGTTGACTGGCCAGCTTCTCATAGTCCGAGAGGTCGGAGAAGTGGATGTTTAGGGTGAGTGATTAAACTGGACATGGCTATCTATAAGTTTGACAGCTTCTGCTCACAGTTAATAATCAGCACTAAGCAGTTATTACACACACACACACACACGCGCACGCACGCACGCACACACACACACACATACACATACACACGCACACACACACACAGTATACAGAGACATTCAGGATACAAATTAATTAAAATATTAGCAGATCATACTGTTCTTTTGTTGCTGTCTTTTTCATCATGATGTTTCTCCTCCTGTCCCTCCCAGCAGTCCCTTTCTGATGTTGATCCCCAGCCCCATCACCTGTCATATCCAGGACTTACCCATCTACTTCCTGACCTCCATGGGCGAGTGGGTGCCTGGTAGGTGGTAAGGAGTCTGCAGGGTCACTAGTGTCATCCTACCATCAGAGAAGCTTTTTCCCTTGTTTCTCTCCATTCCAGGGCTGGCACATGTACCATGGTGCATGTGGGCAGTGTAAAGATTCTGCACACCTCAACACCTGCACCCAGCTGTCAGACAAGGCAACTGCTACTGAGCCTCTGTTAGTTGGCAGTGAAGGAGTGGTACATGCTGTCCCTCTTCCTGAGGAGAAGAGTCATTAAACATACATCAGTGGTCCCTCCTGCCCCCAGGTCTCCGACATGCAAATTGGTGGAGCAAGCTGTAACAATGCCCTGACTATAGCCAATGCTTTTAACGCCCTGTTCACCAACCTGTCTGACTATACCCCTACGTCTTCTGCATCCAGTGATCCAGGTCACACTTATAGCACTGTGTCCCATTCTCCTCCATTTCCCTTCTACTTTAAGTCTGTCTCCTGCAAAGAGACATAGAAGCTCCTAGCAGGACTCTCCCCTCACACTGGAGCAGGGCACGACAATCTTGAACCCAGATTACTCTTCCTGGGGGCCCCCTACTTGGCATGGCCTATCTCCCACATTCTAAGCTCCTCTCTCATGTCTGGGACTATCCCAGCCACATGGAAGGTGGCTCATGTGACCCCAGTACTCAAGCGTGGTGACCCCAAAATACTGGAAAACTACTGCCCCATAGCGATTCTATCCGCAGTGAGCAAACTCCTTGAAAAAGTGGTAGCCTCCCAGCTTGCTCTCTTCCTCAAAACCCATGGCCTCCTCTCCCCTGAGCAGCATGGGTTCTGCAAAGGGCACAGCACCTCCACTACCCTTGCACAGGTCACTTCCGCAATCTGAACTGCGACTGATCAAGGCAAACTTACAGGGGGCCCTCTTCATTGACCTCTCAAAGGCCTTTGAGCTGGTTGATCACACTCTTCTGGGCGCTACCCTCCGGTCCTTCAGCCTTCCCCCTGTACTAGCTTGTTTTATGAACTACCTTTCAGGAAGGCAACAGTACACGAGATTCCAAAAAGCCTGATCTGGGCTCGCACCGGTAACCTGTGGGGTGCCCATGGGTCCATCCTTGGCCCCTTACTGTTCTCCCTCTTTAACAATCAGCTGCCCTTGAACCCTACCTTGGGGCATGTCACCCTATATGCAGATGACCTTGTGCTTCTTGCTAGCTCCCAGGATATCAGAGACATTAACACCAGACTTAACACTGATTTCAGCTGTATTCAATCCTGGCTCAAGGCAAACAAGCTTGTCATCAACCTTCACAAGACGCATGCCATGTTATTCGGCTCTCCTGCCAAGGTTAGAGCTCGCCCGACACACCTCAAAGTCATTGGTGCCAATGGCGCCCCTGTGTTGTTGGTCGACTCGTTCAAGTACCTGGGGGTAACCCTCGACCCTCAGCTGGACCTCTGCTGGCACATATGGAACTTCTGTAAGGCCACTAACTGTAAGCTGGGACTGGCGTACAGGGCAAAAAGCTGCCTCACCCCAGCTGCCCGACTTGCCCTTGCAAAAGGATACTACTCCCTATGCTCTGCTATGGGCTCACCTCCTTTGTGAATGCCCCAAAAACCTGGCTTACAAAGTGGGACTCTACGTACAACAATGTATGTCACTTCACCCTATCTGCCCCCTGTCTCACCCTTCACTGTCAACTCAATGCCAGGCTGGGGTGGCTCTCCCCTAGCAACCACTAATCCTTTGTTATGGACAACTTCACTGACAGCATCATATGATCTTCCACCCCCCCCCCAGCACTTGCCAATCTGCTCAAGCCTGCCCTTTTGGCTACCAGCTGAGGTCTAGCAACTGGCAGGCTCTCATGGTCCCCAAAACTTGCTCGCTCACTGGGACTGCACCTTAGTGGCCCTCGGCCCCAGAGCCTGGAACCTACTCCTGGCTTATGTAAGGGCTGCCCCCTCCCACAGGTGCTTCAGTTCCTCCCTCTGGGACTACCTAAAACAAGCCTCTGCCTGTCTCTGCGTTTAGCTGACCCGCACTCCATGGCATGCCAAAGCCCTTTCTGACTGCCAGAGCACAGAGGTCTGTAGATCACCTCTCGACAATGTCCTGTTGTTACCAGCTGGCTTCCTTGACCCGCCTCCCTCAGCTGACATGCCCTAACACTGCACTGCCTTTAATTAGCTGTCTGATTGTACCTGGCTCTCTGCCCTTCCTGGCAAGACCCTGTGTGATATCCATTTACCTCGTCTCTGAATCTGTTATTGCTTGAGGTCTGCTGTCTATACCTGAATGTACCCTGTAAATTACTGTTACCTTGTCTGTATAATGTTATTGCCTGTACCCTGTCTCTGTAATGTTATTGCCTGTACCTTTTGTAATTCTCTCGGGTCACACCTGAAAATAGGCACCTGACTGTCTAGTGTGCTTACCCAGTAAACAAAAGCTACATAAATAAATTTGATACTCAGTCCTTCTTCTGCTGTTAGTCCATGAGCAACCCTCATCCGTTCCCAAACCTAGGTCACCAGTGTGGCAGGCAGTGAGGCTGCCAGCACCTCAGCCTGCCACAGCAATGGACCAGCTTCATTGTAGTCTGACTTGGAAGAACATAAAGGGTAGGAGACTTATATTTTTATTTATTTATTTATTAAAACGTTTCACCAGGAAAAAACATACTGAGCTCAAATAGCTTGTTTCTAGATGTGCTTGCTTCCAGATGTCCTGATAACACAAAGCTCTGCAACAGGGTGGACACACCAGTTTTAGACTGTAATACTTTTACTTTTAGGGAATTTCTTCCTATAAGCAAAAAGCACCACAGTGGAGGGTGACATTCACCCCAAAGTTCGTAAACTTATAGTTGGGATTGTGTGAACAGTTATTTACAACAGAGAGATCAATCCTTGTTATGACCACATTGTGTTGATGGTGTGGTGGGGGACTGTAGCTGACCTGTACCTGTTTGTGGATTATTTCCGGGAGATCAAAACTCTGCGTGTTCTAGCCCTACACTAGGAACTTGGGTTAATATCCCAATACTGACACTGCAGTGCAGCATGAGGGGGTACTGCACTCCTGAGGTGCCATCTTTTGGATGAGATGTTAAACCAAGGTCCCATCTGCCTTTTCTGGTGATAGTTCAGGTGGATGTTAAAGATTCCATGGCACTTCTCAAAAAGAGTAGGGGAAATTTGTTTTATTGAAAATCATACAGTTTAAACATACATAATATAAACATCCAAATTCATAATCACATATCTCAGTTTTTAACAAAAATTGTAAACATGACGGTAAATCCAAGAAAGACAAAACTATAGATTACCCAAGAAAAGAAAAAGGAAAAAAAAAAAAGATGACAACTATAACTGTAATGCCCCAGATTATAGGGCTCCTCTGCTAGTCTCCAGTGCAAGTCTGTCTCCCCAGGTAGTTCCCTGTTGTCCCCCAGTTCTCAAGCCCACAGCCCTACAAAAGAAGTAAACTACAGCTGCAGTTAAAACATTTTTTTTCCTCCTGCAGCCTGCCCAGCCCTAGCGCAAGGGAGTATCATCCTCACGCTGGGCAGCTGCCTGCCTCCCTAGTCGCTAGGGACTCGGTGTCCTGAACGCCAGGTAGGGTTTCTGTGGCCAGTAACGGCCATTTTTAAAGAGTTTGTGGGCAGCCAGCAGTCAGTGTGGTTGGGTGAGTGCTCTCAGGTGCCCTGATGAAGAAAAAGAAAAGTTAAGGCCCAAATCAGGAAGAGAGGGGACACAGAGAGGTAAACAGTACTGGGCATTAGGTACCTGTAGTCCTCCTCTTCTTCCTGCGTGTCAGTCCTGTGGTAGTCCAGTGCTCCGGCGGGTTCCCCAGGTGTGTAGAGGGTCCAGTGTCGGCAGCCGACGGACGTCTACAATGGGGCTCGTATAGCCCAGTTTACAATTTTTAAAAATTTTAAATTTAAAAGTAAATTTGGTCCCTCGGCAGCGGTGCCCACAAATGGGTCTACATTCCTTGCCAGCAGCACCAGCAGAGCCTCAGGCCGAGCAGCTCAAGGCCCCTTAGTCATCCGCCGACTGCCCTTCCCATTTTTCCCCCAGCGCCAGCAGCAGTAACTCCCTCCAGCCTCCTCCGGTAGCAGTTCTTCTCCCTGGGTCAGGGTGGTGAGTGGGTGGCAGCACTATATGGCAGGTGTTGACTTCCAGCTCTGCTTATTTAATATAAACGTTTAGTTGGCGCCATAGAGCACTGGGAGGGACAGCCTGAGGGGCAGCCTAGAGGGGCAAGGAAATGTCCCTTAGAGAAGGGACAGCCAGGGGCGGAGTTATTTAAATATATTTAAAGAAGCTCCAGCTTGGAGCCATAGGCAGGGGTGGAGCTAAGGCGAGGCATCTTGCTTGACCAACAGGGAGGTTCCTGCCAGGCTTCACAGATTTAAAGGGACAATGTTAGGCCCAGCTATTTAAACGGGTAATGCTTGGCCCAGCTGTTTACAGAGGCCACACAGACCCAAGCAAGTTAAGGGGGCCAGCTCAGAGTACAGAAAGTCCCAGCACCTTAGGCCAGCTAGCCAAGTGGGCTACTAGAAAGGGCTAGTTAGCCCAAAAGCTACTGTTTATTTTTATCTAGCACATATAAGGGCCAGTTAAGGCCAGGAGGACCTCAGTTATTTTAGTAGTCATGGTAACCAGGTGGGCCAGTGAGTTAGAGGCCAGGTAGCCAATGTATTTTCTTGGTGTTCTTTACATTCTATGCAGTTTTTTCCAGTTCTAGGTGGGCCAGTGAGGGGATGTCAGCCTCAGATAAGGTATAGTACCCCAGATTGGAGTCCATTGACCAGTAGCCAAGTGGCCACCAATAAGTAAGCTAAGCAAATATTTAATGAGTGCTCTCCTGTGGTTTAGAAATGCACTCTGTTATTAGTGATAGCTAGCAGGGAGTAAAGGGGAGTGAGTCAGGCAGTTAACCATCCCCTTCAGTTCAACAGCCACTTCCGTGCCCAAGGGCTAGTAACCCCTGTAACTTCTCCATCATCTCTAGTATGGGGAGGGACAGTTTGGGAGGGACTCTTAATTCTTAAACTAATCAGATTACCTTTGCTTTAGGGTAATTTTCCCATTAGGTGCCTTTGGAGTTTATTACCAGTGGGAAGGGTACAGAATGTATACTCCAGGCTCCCCGCATTGCTAGCCCTTAGTTTTTAGTAGGTTTTACCCCGGTGCATTCCCTTTCTAAAGTCCCTGCCTGGATTGCTGCTGCTTGATACTGGGATTATTAAGGAAGGCAAAGCATTGTAGAGACATTGAGACTGTGCCTGAATCCTATGATATAGCTGCCTTTTTTCTGCTTAAGCTGTTGTGCTGCAAGAAACTGTTGGATTAACCCTGCAGATGTTTTGCTTGTATCAAAATGTTCTGCTTGCTTTCTTCCACTGGATTATGCTTAGAGACTATGGGATCAATCCTGCACTAGTGTCTCTACCCAAGAACTGCCTTGCATGTTACCGAACTGCCCGCTTGGCAAAGAATTGAACTCTTTAGTCTGATGCTACTCATCTTCACCTGATTCTCATCCTCCTCATGAACTGTTGATCACAGTGACCAATTAGAGACTGATATCACCTTCCTTCTCCTATAAATTGGGGCCGGTCACCAGCATAGGTATAGCACAGTTAGCTCCAGGCCAGTCAACTCACATCCAGAATATCAGGCCATTCCCCTTCCTAACAGTGTTTAGGTAGTGCAGGGAAACACCGTGGTTCACAGGTAGGGATCCGTCATAAGAATAAAGGATTGGGCTTTGGATGCAAGAATCCAGAGACCTCTAGTCAAGTGTTTGCATCCTGTCTTGTTCCCTGGAGTCCAGCTTCGGCCCAATGTCTACACCCTGTCTTGTTCCCTGTAGTCCAGCTTCAGCCCAGAGTCTGCATCCTGTCTTGTTCCCTGTAGTCCAGCTTCAGCCCAGAGTCTGCATCCTGTCTTGTGCCCTGGAGTCCAGCTTCAGCCCAGTGTCTGCATCCTGTCTTGTGCCCTGGAGTCCAGCTTCAGCCCAGTGTCTGCATCCTGTTTTGTTCCCTGGAGTCCAGCTTTGGCCCAGAGTCTGCATCCTGTCTTGTTTCCTGGAGTCCAGTTCCGGCCCAGTTGTTTGCATCCCGAATGTCCCTGAAGCCCAGTTTTGGCTTAGGAGTTCTTCTTCAGCAGTTTACGTCTTTCTCGTTTCCTTGGGGTCTTCCACTGACCAGGAGCTCCCACACCTGCATCGCATTGTTTGCTTCAGCTTCATCACAGTTCAGTTTCCCTTGAGCCCTACTTAGCCAGGAGGCTTGCATAGCTTGGGATCTTGCTTGTTTTAGTCCTTTCACCCTTCGCTTTTACGATTCGACCAAAAGCCAGCCAACAGAACAAATCGGTGGCCACCACTCTGGATTTATGAAGGACTCTGTCTTCATTTAATTACTGCTTAATAGGATATATATATGTAATAAAATACAGTACAAGATTGATTTTACAGCTCGTAATGATAAGTTTACCATATAGTTTAAAATAGAGCAATAAGGGTATTATAGAGTTCAGAAAATAAGACATTAGTAGAATAAGATATTAATAAAATAAGACATTCATAGAGTATAAGAGTCCCTATAGAGTATAAGAATCCCTATAGAGTTATAGGATCCTAAGTTACAGAGTTACAGTAGAACTGTAGAACACTAAGCTACAGTGAAGTTATAGCATACCACATTACAGTATAGATTGGTTGTATACTGCTTGACTTCCTTGGTGCCTAAATAGCAAGAGTAAGTGCTGCTCTTGATGCCGACTGCTCTCAGAATGGCCTGGTTGGGTCAGGGCACAGGTCCACCCCCCCTCCAACTACAACTTGCCTTGGGAAAACCACAAGGTAATCCGACTACGCCAACCACCCGGAGGTGGATTTTTGTGTGACACCCAGCCAGCGGGTGTCAGGGGAAATGTTGGGGAAAAGGCCGAAGTTCCAATACCACTAGTGGGCACACAAGTAGAGGCATGAAGCTGGCTCAAATGTAAGTAACATGGAAGAGTTTATTAAACCCAACTACACAATAATATTATTCTAAATATCTACATTGTAAAACTCTACAACTAGAATAGTACTAAATTTAGAACTTTACTTCTATGCGATAAATCAGTTGTAAATACCTTTACGCCATCCACCCTTTCGTGCCTACAGGGGAAAAGGGAAAGAAGCAAGACGAGGAACCAGCTGCTGGGGAAGGGAAGACATACAACAAGACACAGGTCAGGACTATTCCAAGGTGGTGTCAGCCATTGGCACAAAGGTCTCTAAAGACGACTGGAAATGACACCCCTCCAGGAAAAAGTCTGCCACATTCCACCCAGCCACAGCTCCTATGTGGACTGCCAGGGCACAAAGCCACCCAGCCACAGCCCCACATGGGCGGGTGGGACAACAGAACAAAACAGGAATATGACGGCTGGTCAGGGAAAACAGGGACGGGGCACCTGGGACCACACGCAGGCTAGATGGCGACAGCACAATAAACAGTATATTTAAAGCCTGTGTCTGTGTCTTTATTTTTTAGCATTAAGTACTGAAACACTCTATGTGCACATAAAACAGTTTAGAAAATATCAACAAAGCTAAATCACAGTGGCATTGTCTTCAGGTGACCAATGTTTACTGGCTGGCATTAATTCACATTGATGCAAACAGGTAATTGATCAAAGTTCCTGGCTCAACGGAGCCTTGCACTTGCCTTGCCCTTTAAATTTAGCACAAGACACAATAAAATTCCATTTGTAGGCATTAGACAACAGTTACCATTGTTTGTATAGTTCCTGGACACTTTTTAGCCTACAGGCCTGATGTTACCTCTTTAATTCTGGTGGGACTGACATTGCTCCTTTAAGGCTACTGTCCATACACGCAATCAATCAAGCTAACATTCTGCCAGCCCCTTTCTCCCTCTGTCTATGGGGCTTTCCCAAAACTCCACCCCATGGGCTTTCCTGGATGGGGCCTTACTCACACACTCACAGTCACTTGGCTCAAGGGAGCCTTCTTTTACTCCATCCCCATGGGCAGTCCTTTGCTCGAGCTTTGCCTGCCCCCACATGTCACTGGCTCTATGGAGCCTTTTTCTTCAAACAACATGAAGTCTTGCTATATTATAGACATTAGCAGTTTGATCCAGCTCTAGAACTGCCCTGGAGTGAAATGGTTAAAACCACTCCAAAATAGAATTTTGGCACGAGAGCAGCTCTATCTGTGTCATTTCAAACTTGAACTGTCAGATTCTTTACTCCGCCTCAGTGAACAGTCGCTCCGGAGATTTCTCCTTCTGCTCGGTTCATTTCTCGGTTTAAAAAGTGTTTTCTCGGTTGGATTTAACCGAGAATAGTTTTATTTAACCGCAAAACTGCTCGTTCAAGCTCTCTATCTGTGGTAACCGAAGTAAATGAAGGTTTTGTCTGTGTGGAACTTGTAGTTATCGGTTCAGTTTTGAACCGTTCAGTGGGTTTAAAACTCATTTAAAACTAAAAGTTACTATTTTAGAGTGCGGTTCCCAGTTCTTATCGGTTCTAAAAAACCGGATTTATTCGTTTTTCAATACCGTGTTACGGTTAGGAACCGATAAAGAATTGTCTTCTACCTAGCACTGCACCGTTAAAAGGCAAGATTTTGGTTAGGCTGGCATTATGTCTGAGAAACGCAAAAGAAAACCAGGCCCACTGGGTTTCAACACTGTGATGTTTGTGGGGAAGTCTTTGCCAAGGCTGACCCACACACCACATGTGTTTATTGTCAGGGTTTGACCACCTCCAGTCAGACTGCCAGGTATGTAAGAATTTCCCTGCAGCCACCCTGGAAAAAAGATTGGGCAGGCTCAGGGAACGAGAGGCCAAAAAGTCCGCTGACCCGGATGGCCAGCCCGGTTCAGTGCCAACCGAACCAGAGGGAGTGCCCTCTGACCGGGGCCAGACTTCCTCGGGCAAAAGAAAAGCTGGTTCTGAGGAACCAATTCCAGTAAAGAAAACAAGAAAATCAGCAGGTCTGAGTCCAAAATTCCTTCTCCAACTGCTGCAGAGATAGCAAAAGCCATACAAATTGTCCAGTCACTGTCTCAGGGTCCGTCCAACCACCACTATCTGGTAAAAGGTCGGTTCGTCCGGTCCCAGTGGTTCAGGATTATGATATTGAGGAATTTTATGAACCAGAGGAGGGGGAGGATTATGAACAGTATGAATGTGGCTGGGAAGGTCTGGGTGTGCCCATTGAATGGACATCTCCCAGACAGACCTTTAGAATCTCCCCATGCTGTCTGAGTCCCATCTCATTTTATGTTTTATAAAAAGTTGCTGAAACCCTCAGCTTCCTTTAGAAGAGGCTGTGGATGAGCAAGAGGAGCCTGATTTTGTAAAATGATGGATATTCCAGAGTCTAGGAGATTGTCTATTCCTTTACATAAGTCTTTTAGGACACACAATACAAATTTTAAAAGCTCCTAATTCTGTGCCTCCTGTAGATAAAAAGATGGACAGAAGGTATACATTGTCAGGCCCTGATACATAATTCCTTTCTCAGCAATGCAGTCATGTTGGAGTAGTTCAGGCTGCTGCCTGTGATAAAGCTAATATTCCTTGGCTTCACATCCTCCTGACAAGGATTCAGGAAGATTGATGCCATGGCAAAACAGTATATGGCAGCCTCTCTAGGACTCAGGCAAGCAAATTATATGGCTTATGTAGCTAGGTATCAGAAATCTAGATGGGATACTGTTATGCAATTGGCCAAGCAGGCCCATGGCCAGCTGGCTAGTGAACTAGAACAGGTGGCTGCTGATGGCATTGAAGCCTCTAAGGTTCAGTTTCATGCTGCTGTGGATGTTAATGATGTCTCCTCTAGGGTCATGGCCACATCTGTAGCTTTTCGTAGGTTGGCCTGGCTCAGGTGTACTAGTTTGTCACAGGATACCCAGACTAAGGCTATGGATTTTCCTTGGTGGGAAATTCTCTGTTTGGAGAGCAGACAGAGAATTACATGAAGAAGATGGATGAATATAGGACTACTTACAAGAGTGCCCAGGCTAAGGAGCGGCAAGCCACTCCTCAAAGGCATGCCCCCAGGGGTAGGGGTAGGCCTTTTCACAGGCCTTTCTACCAGACTCAGGCCTCCTCTGCCTATGCTCAGAGGGGCTTCTTCAGAGGCTGGGGCAGACGAGGGGTGGGCAGATCTGCTCCCACCCCCCAGCCTAAAGCTCCTGTGAAACAGGCACCCTGATGGGGTGCCCAGGGCCGATTCTCCTGTACCAGTGGGGGGAAGGCTGGCTTACTTCAGTCAGAATTGGGCTTCTTTAACCTCAGACAAGTGGGTTCTGGAAGTAGTAAGCCAGGGTCTGGTTCTCAGCTTCAAAAAGTTTCCCAAGTTGAGAAGCAGATTTTTCTACCTGCAAGTGCTTCAGAGACCCTCGCTCTGGAAACAGAGGTCTCATCCCTGTTAGCTCTCAGAGCAGTAGAAAGGGTTCCTCCCCTGCATCAGGGCAGGGGTCTGTATTCCAGATACTTCCTTACCCCAAAAAAGACAGGAGAATGGCGGCCCATCTTAGATGTCAGATATCTGAACAAGCATCTTTTGAAACCAAAGTTCAAAATGGTAACTCTGGCAATGATTTTACCTTCCCTAAGGCCAGGGGACTGGCTAGCCTCCCTGGACCTCAAGGATGCCTATTTCCATGTCCTAATCAGAAGATCCCATTGAAAGTACCTCAGATTCAAACTGCCTTCAGGTCATTACCAGTTCAGAGCAATGCCCTTCGGCCTTACCTCTGCTCCAAGGGTATTCACAAAGTGTCTAGCAGTGGCAGTGGCCACTTAAGGAGGCAGAGGATTGCTGTTTTCCCTATCTAGACAACTGGCTCATTGTAGACCAGTCTCCAGAACAGGTAAAATCTCACCTGCAGGTCACCCAGCAGCTTCTCACCTCCCTGGGTTTTCTGCTAAACCTACAAAGTCGGTTCTGGAACCAGTCCAGGTACTCACCTTTATAGGGGCAGAATTGGACACAAAGCTAGCCAGAGCCTTTCTTCCCCCAGAAAGGGTAAGGAATTTAGTGGCTCTGGCCTCTTCCTTCACTCTGCAGGTCTCTTGACCAGCAAGACACTTTCTGCAGCTCCTGGAGCACATGGCTGCATCCACAGCTGTTGTGCAGGGAGCCAGATTTCAGATGAGAGACATTCAGTTTCATATGAGAACCATTTGGTCTCAGAGAAGAGACCCCTTTCCAAGTTGGTCCCAGTGACTCGAACCTGATCCTAGCTCCAGTGGTGGCAGGATCAGAGCACTTAAGAGTGGGGGTCCCTTCATTTCCCCTTCTCACGACTTGACTCTCACTACAGATGCTTCCCTTCTGGGTTGGGAGCCCACATGGGCGACCTTTCCACTCAGGAGTTTGGTCCCCCAGGAATCTCTGCTCCACATCAATTTGCTGGAACTCAGAGCTGTCTTTTTAGCTCTTCAGCTTTTTCTGCATCTGTCCATGACAAGGTGATACAAGTCAGAACAGACAACACCACAACAATGTGGTACATCAACAAACAGGGGGCACTCGGTCTTGACCTTGTGCACCGGGCAATGAAGTTGTGGTCTCTGGCCTATTCCCTGAACACTTCCCTCATAGCAGTTCATCTTCCAGGAAGGACAATGTCCTAGCGGATGCCCTCAGTAGGATTTCCCAGGGCCATCATGAATGGTCCCTGGATCCTCAAGTGCTGGGGATAGTTTTTGCCAGGTGGGGCATCCTCAGATAGATCTTTTTGCAGCCCCAGACAATCACAAACTTCCTCTGTTCTGTTGTAGGCCTCAGTGCTGGGCTCAGTTCCCTGGATGCCCTTCTTCTGGATTGGGAGGAAGTTCCTCTATGCTCCCCTTCCTCTCCTATTCAAAGTACTAGTCAAAATCAGATCTCAGCCTTGCAGGGTGATTCTGATTGCCCCGGATTGGGCCAGGCAGCCCTGGTACCCACTCCTTCTGTCTCTGACAGTCCATCTTCCCCTGTGACTCCCCAGGAATCACAATCTGTTGACTTGTGCCCAGGGAAGGGTTTGGTATCCGGACCTCAAATCCCTCAACCTCAAGGCCTGGCTCTTGAGGAGTTAGAGTTTGCTGATTTACACCTCTCTCAGGGTGTTCTTGAGATCCTAAAGGCTTCCAGAAAGCCTTCCACTAGGGCTACTTATAGTTCTAAATGGAAAAGGTTTTCCATTTGGTGTGCTGGGAAAAATATTTCCCCAGAATCTGCTGAATTGCCCATTTTGTTAGATTACATGGTACATCTTAATTCCTTGGGTCTCAGACCAGCTACCCTGAGAGTTCATTTGGCAGCTGTGTCTGCTTTTGTGTCAGCAGGAAAGTCATCCCCTCTTTCCTCTCATCCTGTGTTTTCCAAGTTTTTTAAGGGATTACTCCATACTAATTCTCCCTTTCGGGAACCGGCCCCTGCTTGGGACCTTAATATTTGCATTGCCCGTTAATGCAACCCCTTTTCGAACCTCTGTCTTCTGCAGAGCTTAAGTACCTAACGGAAAACTGTTTTCTAGTGGCTATCACTTCTGCCAGATGCATAAGTGAATTGCAAGCCTTGTCAGTGGAGACTGACTTTATTTCTTTCCACAGGGATAAGGTAGTCCTTAGGACTAATAGGAAGTTTTGCCTAAGGTGGTTTCAGATTTCCATCTTAATCAATCATCTCCCTTCCAGTATTTTCACTGATCACTCCTCTTCGGTGAGAGGAGGTTGCACAGCCTGGATGTTAAGAGAGCTCTTAGTTATTATATAGAGTGACTAAAGGTCACAGGTCTGAATCCCTCCAACTTTTCCTCACCTATGGTGAAGTTGGGAAAGGCAACCTGCCACTAAGAGATCAATAGCCAGGTGGATTGTCTCTTGTATCCAATTTTGTTATCAGAAAGTGGGCATAGCCCCCGGTTGAGGGCTCATTCTACCAGGGGTACAGCTGCGTCTTAGCTGCTGCCAGAGATATCCCTTTATTAGAGATTTGCCGGGCTGCTACTTGGAAAGCGGTACACACTTTTGCAAGCATTACTCCCTGGATGTCCAGGCCAGGAGAGATGCTCGGTTTAGCACAGCTGTTCTTCAGAGCCTATTCCCTAAGTAGGTTCTGCCCTCCTCCATGGAGGTACTGCTGTGTATTCTGCTAATGTCTATAATATAGCAAGACTTCATGTTGTTTGAAGAAAAAATTACTCACCTTAGTAATGTTGTTTCTTCTAATGAGTCTTACTATATTATAACCTCCCAAACTGCCCTCTCAAGAACCTCTACTTGGTGGGAGTGCGGGCAACTTAGTGTGGGCACTACTTATGTTCTTTTAGCATTTTGTCCCCTTTGGGACTTTGGGGTGTGTATGTACGCTGCGGTGTGTGTTTTATTATACTGATGTTCCATTTCATATTATTAGAATGGTGTTAGTATTTCTGGTCCCCTGACTTGAGTCTTGGGTGTTGGGACCATCAATGGTTGTTATTATTTAGGTAGCCATTTGGCTAGTGTGAGTTACAGCTTCCACACAGACCTTAGTGAGTTTGGCTCGTAAAGATCTGACAGTTCAAGTTTGAAATGACACAGATAGAGCTGCTCTCGTGCCAAAATTCTATTTTGGAATGGTTTTAACCATTTCACTCCGGGGCAGTTCTAGAGCTGGATCAAACTGCTAATGTCTATAATATAGCAAGACTCCATTAGAAGAAACAACATTACTAAGGTGAGTAATTTTTTCTTTTGACCCGCCCCAAGGGCAGTCCCTTCTTCTGGGACCTTGACCCTTGTCCCCAACAGCCATTGTCTTGGCTGGTGCCTGAAAGTGCAGAGGATTTATTTTAATATTAAAAAAAAATAAACAGTTCTTTCTTTTTCCCAGTGGCCAGCACCTGACCTCAGTGCTGCCGCCACGCACCCTACCGCCCTCTTCTCTGGGCCAGGACATTGGGACATGCTTCTGGAGCTGGTGAGGCCCGGACCCACCTCCTCCCACAGGTCTCCTCAAACTGGGTTGCGGGTGATGAAGAGGACAGCCTGGACCTGCTGCCCCTCCCAGCGAACCTCATCAGGACTTTTTGGCGGAGGGGCCATCCTTGGATTATGGCAGCCACCTCTTCCACAGAACCACACTGCCACTGATCAAGGATGGAGGGGACGGCCTAGACCTGTAGCCCCTCCCGACACTCTACTGCTGCCACAGAACCAGTATACACAACAGACAACTGCTGCCAAAGAGGAGGAAGGAGTGATTGCTGTGGACCATCTGGGAAATCGGGAGAGACCCCAGGACATCAGGTGAGTCCCTTCCCCTTTATCTAGCCCTGGCCAGCCTAGCACTCCCTCATGCTTACTGCTCCTCACTCCTGCTCACCAATGGGCTGAACGAACACTGCTGTTCAAACAGGCTGAGGATTCCATCTCAGAATCATCTCTAGCCCATTCTTGCCTGTACGCCCCTCGTGACCACGCCTACGAGAGCAGGTGATCAGCATGAGGTAACTGGCGGAGTTCTAAGAAGAAGCTGCAGGAAAGGAAAATGAACAGGGAAAATAAAATTATATTTAAAATGGAGCCCTGCTGGGGCTTCACGTTTTGTGGGTGGGATACCTAGCTTCTGGACCTCCCTATACCCTGGGACACTTTTCTGTCTCTCCAGCCCTAAAGCACCTGGCTGCCCATATTTGGAGGGCACCAGGACTCTGGGGCACTACATTCGCCACCACAAAAATATACATGTCTTCATGTATAGCTTAACTTAACTTACAAAGACTCTATACTGTATATACCATTGTTCTGCATTCTTACCTGAGCTGCTTCACACATTGGACTCCTCTGAGTACTGCTCTATATCCTGTCCGTGACACCAAAAATTGTGAAGAGCAAGAGCAAGTGCTGCTCCTGACACCAACCGCTCTCAAAATGGCCTGGTTGGGTCAGGGCACAGGTCCTCTCCTGCCAGCTACAACTCGCCTTGAGAAAACCACAAGGTAATTCGACTACGCCAACCACCAGATTTTTGTGTGACACCCAGCCAGCAGGTGTCAGGGGAAATTTTGGGGAAGGGGCCGAAGTTCCAATACCACTAATGGGCACACAAGGAGTGGCATGAAGCTGGCTCGAATGCAAGTAACAATGAAAAGTTTATTAAAACCAACTATACAATAATATTATTCTACTCTACAACTAGAATAGTACTAAATTTAGAACTTTTCTTCTATGCGATAAATCAGTTGTAAATACCTTATGCCATCCACCCTTTCGTGCCTACAGGGGAAAAGGAAAAGAAGCAAGACGGGGAACCAGCTGCCAGGGAAGGGAAAACATACAGCAAGACACAGGCCAGGACTGTTCCGAGGCAATGTCAGCCATTGGCACAAAGGTCTCTAAAGACCACCGGAAATGACACCCCTCCAGGAAAAAGTCTGCCACATTCCACCCAGCCACTGCTTCTACGTGGACTGCCAGGGCACAAGGCCACCCAGCCACAGCCCCACATGGGCGGGTGGGACAACAGGACAAAACAGGAACATGACAGCTGGTCAGGGAAAACAGGGACAGGGCACCTGGGCCCAACTGCAGGCTAAATGGTGATGGCACAATAAACATTATATTTAAACTCTGTGTCTGTGTCTTTATTTTTTAGCATTAAGTACTGAAACACTCTATGTGTACATAAAACAGTTTAGAAAATATCAACAAAGGTAAATTACAGTGGCACAGTCTTCAGGTGACCAATGTTGGCTCACTGGCATTAATTCACATTGATGCAAACAGGTAATTGATCAAAGTTCCTGGCTCAACGGAGCCTTGCACTTGCCTTGCCCTTTGAATTTAGCACAAGTCACAATAAAATTCCATTTACAGGCATTAGACAATAGTTACCATTGTTTGTATAGTTTCTGGCCCCTTTTTAGCCTGGAGGCCTGACGTTACGTCTTTAATTCGGGTGGGACTGACATTGCCCCTGTCCATACATGCAGTCAATCAAGCTGACATTCTCCCAGCCCCTTTCTCCCACAGTCTATGGGGTCTTCCCAAAACTCCACCCCATGGAAGGTCCTGGCTAGGGCCTAACTCACACCCTCACAGTCGCTTGGCTCAGGGGAGTCTTTTTTTACTCCACCCCCATGGGCGGTTCTTTGCTCGGGCCTTGCCTGCCCCCACATATCACTGGCTGTATGGAGCCTTTTCTTTTTGACCCACCCAGAGGGTGGTGCCTTCTTCTGGGGCCTTGACCCTTGCCCCCAACAGACATTGTCTTGGCTGGCACCTAAAAGCAGTTCCTTGTTTTGCCTGGTGGCCAGCACCCAACCTCAGTGCTGCCACAACTCACCCTGCCACACTCTTCTTTGGGCCAGGACATTAGCACGTGCTTCTGGAGCTGGGGAGGTCTGGACCCACCTCCTTCCACAGGCCTCCTTAAACTGGGTTGTGGGTGATGGAGGGGACAGCCTGCACCTGCTGCCCCTCACAATGTACCTCTGGAGACTGCTGGCTGAGGCATGGAGGGGTCGGCCTTATATTGCTGCCGCCAGCGCTCCCTGAGAACGTCTGCTCCTGCTGTGTATACAGGGAACAGCCTGGACCTGCTGCCCCTCCTAGCAAACCTTAGCAGGACTTTTGGGTGGAGTAGCTGGCCTTGGATTATGGCTACAATCCCTCCAATGGAACCACACTGCCGCCAATCATGGATAGAGGCGATGACCTGGACCTGCCGCCCCTCCACACACTTTTTACTGCCACCGTGGAACTGGGAGACATGATGGACAACTGTTACCAATGAGGAGGAGGGAGTGATAGCTGTTGGACTTGCCAGGACATCAGGAGAGACCCCAGGACAGCAGGTGAGTCCCTTCCCCCTTTACCTAGCCCCAGCCAGCCTAGCGCTCCCTCACGCTTACTGCTCCTCACTTCTGCTCACCAAAGGGCTGAATGAACACTGCTGTTCAAATGGGCTGAAAATTCCATCTTGGAATCCTCTCTAACCCACCCCTGCCTGTATGCCTCTCACGACTGAGCCCATTAAAGCAGGTGCCCTGCATGAGATAACTGGGGGGGGGTTCCAAAAAGGAGCTGCAGGAAGGGAAAATGAACAGGGAAAATAAAATTATATTTAAAATGGAGCCCTGCTGTGGCTTCACGTTTTGGGGCTGGGGTTGCTAGCTAGGGGCCTCCCTACACCCTGGGGCACCTTTCTGTCTCCCCAGCCCCAAAGCACCTGGCTTCCCATATTTGGAGGGCACCAGGACTCTGTGGCACTACATAGCTTCATTCAGGTAATCAGGACATCATTATCAGTGACCCATGGTAAGTTCCTCCAACTCTGATCTAATAGCTGTCTATTGTGGGGTTTTGCCTTATTAGAATAAATCTGCTTAATTTCTTTTGTTATTTTCCTTAACAATTCTATATTAGAAATAACTTTCTGTCATAAAGTAAATACACACCTGATATTCCATATGTACCATTTATCACTGCAAAAATAACATTTAAAGTGCCCCATCCCAATTATTCCAAAGTACCCCATACTTCCCATAAATTAAGATATAATAATAATAATAATAACAACAACTTTATTTCATGTAAGCACCTTTCAAACTATCAAGGCACTTTACAAAAAGATAAAACAACAATAATAAAATCAGTAGACACAATACTAATCATAATAACAGTCTAAGGGGTCGCACTTATTTGATGCCACTAAAGGCCTGAAGCCATAAAAAGGTTTTCAACAGTTGTTTGAAAACTCCCACATATATATTTATTTTGGAAAATAGTCCTTCACCCCATTCTTTGGCCATTAAAGCCCAAAAATCTATAATATAAGGATAAGAAAAAAATAAATGCTCCATTGTCTCCAGAATCTGAACATAATACGGCCTTCAACATATTCTTTTTTCAAGTTTTTTGTGCTTCTGATTAGCTTTAATACTTCAATGCTCATGACAGCATAACCATTGTACATCTTGGCATTTGATCGGAATTCTGCTATCTTTTACCAAAAGTTGTAAAGTTGGTACACACCCAGAGGGCCATTTTGAAAATAGTTCAGTCTCTGTAAAGTGAGTAACAATAACCTGGTGATAAACCTATTTTTTAGTTTTATTTCTTAAGTCTGCGCTAGTTATATTCCATATTTTTAACTTCACAAAGACATCCCTTAAATATTCAGGAGGTAATGCAGTTTTTTTAATAATTCTATGCGTCCCTTCTTTCTAGTCTGTAAACCAAACCAATATAATACTTAAAAAGATATCCTGCCAGAAATTTCGAGTGTGCAATAACAACGGTCCAAAGTTCATATACAAAAACTGACAGTATAAAAATACAATTGGATTTATCATATCCTGACCGCCACTGTTTCATGGTAGATACAAGATATTTCTTTCAATAGGGTTGAGGCAGCTACCCCAGAATGCCTGAAAAAAATATTAAGTATCTTAGCTTCCCTAGTTCTAGGTGGGGGGAATACATTGCTGATATATAAAAATAATGGTAAGAGGAATGTTTTGATTAAAAAAAACTATTTTTCTCTTATTGAAATTCCACCCATTCCACCTTTGCACTAACCACATCCCTGCATCAATTTTTTTCATCCCAATTTATCAAATCTGAAGGGCCTGTACCATATTCTATTCCTATTATCCTTATATTATCGCTAGTAAAAGTGACCCCTGCCAACTGTGACTGATAAACTTTGTTCCCCAACTCTCTTCCAACACACTTTCTCTTATTTAATACAGCTCCTGACACTTCTCCATACTGATGACAGACCTGAATTGCTGCCAAAACAGATACACTATCTTTAACTAGTAGACAGACATCATCCGCATATGCCAGTGCCTTGCATGGCAAGGTATGCTGTTCAGTTTGAATTGGAAGAACCTCAGTATGTCTATTTAGAGCCCTTAAAAGAGGATCAATTGTGAATACATACAAAAGGGGACTCATAGGGCACCTTTGACTCACCCCTTTTTTTATACCTACCATGGGTCTACAAAAACCATTGACCTGTGGTATGACCATCGCATTCTGATAAATATTTTTTAACCATGTGATAAACACCCTTGGAATCCCATATCTCCTTAATGTAAACCAAAAAACTCATGACTCACTGCATCAAATGCCTGTGGTTGATCTACTGACACAACTAAACCTTCCACACCCAAGACAGCATCAATTTGAAATACATCCCTTAATAAAATGAACTGGTCTGTTATAGCTCTTCCAGGTATGGCACAGGACTACATTACTGAAATTAAATTTGGAGCTATCTTTAGAAGTCTGCTATTCAAAATTTTAGTTAAAATCTTAAAATCACAATTTAGGAGGCTGATAGGCCTCCAATTTGCAATATCTCTTTTATCCCCTTTTTTATGCAGCAGCGTTAACACCCCCATGGACATATCAAGAGGTATCCCAGATGTAGTTAATAAATGATTAAAAATCTCAGTCAACTCTTGATATAGCTCTGGCCCTATGAATTTGTAGAGTTTGGCCATAAGACCATCCCTCCCTGGTGCTTTTCCTGTATGTAAAGCCTTAATTGCTGTCTCCATCTCACAAGCTGTGATGGGTGCCACAATCTCAGCAGCTGTATCTGGATCACAGAATGTAACATTACATTTTGTATAAAATTATTTTGTTATTTCTTCATTAAAATTTTCAGCTTGAAACAGGGATTTTGTATTGTCATAAACTACTGTAAAAATACATTCATTTGTAGTATGTAAAATTTGTTTAGTGTCAAATATTGCCTCAATTGTCTGTTTTCTTACTTGTTCCCTGCCGCTAATAAATGGGCAAATAGTATCCATTTTACCTTGTGTCCGATATGTCTGCTGCATCACTAGAGTAGCAGTTTGTTTTAAATTATATGCTTGTAATTTATCTTTCACCATCTGTGCTTGTGCAGTGTAATCATGCTTCGTTGTGTGAGCTAATCTCATTAAAGACTGCAACTGTTTCCTGTTTTTCTGATATGTTAAATTATCTACATTTCTATGACCTTTACTAAGGGAAATAAGTAACGATTTTAATTCAAAAAGAATTCCGTTATGGTGGACAAATGAAATAAATAAAGCTATTAAAAAAATAGGTCATACCGAAAATATAAGAAGTCCTAAAACACATCTCATTTTCTAAAATACAAAACTCTAATTAAAAAAACTAAACACTTGATTAAAAAAAGAAAACAGGAACTAGAACTTCGTTTAGCAACGATTCCAAACATAAAAATAATAAAAAAAGGTTTTTACAGCTACACTGGATCACTTAGGGGCAGCCAAAATACTGTAGGGCCATTAAAAATACATGAATCAGTAGTGGCCAATGACTTGGATATGGCTTATGAGTTAAACACCTATTTTTGGAGTGTTTATATTCCTAAAGAACAAGCTGAACTTAACCAATTAGATAATGAAGGAATATTGGAAACCATTATTATTAAGGAAGTAGAGGATAATATAAGGATCTTGAAGGAAGAATCAGCACCAGATCCAGATGGTATAGCCCAAAAATGTTTAAAGAAATTGGTAAAATAACTGGCAGGTCCCCTAACTGTGCTGTACAATACAACAATAAATAGTGGGACTACACTAAAGAATGATTGAGCATATGCATAAAGTTGGAATATATGATATCTCACAACATGGTTTTACACCTGGAAGATCATGCTTAACCAATTTGATCAGCTTCTTTGAGTCAGTTAGTGAAGCTCTTGATGGAAGCTTGTCAGTGGATGTAATCTTTTCAGATTACGCTAAGGCATTTGACACAGTGTCACATAAAATCTTGTTAAGAAACCTGTGTAAACTAAAATGTAATGGTAACATCGTCAGGTGGATAAGCTCATGGCTGAATGAAAGAGCACAACGTGTAGTGGTACGGGGACATGAATCTGGTTGGGGGTCCTGTGACCAGTAGAGTCCCACAGGGCTCTGTCCTGAGTCCATTGTTATTTAATATACTTATATCTACAATGAGTGTGAGTGATGGTGTCTGGATAGGGAAGTATGCAGACGATTGCAAAATTGCAAGTATAGTCAATAACTTAGACTCAGTATATAAATTCCAGGAAGGCATAAATAATATTTGTAACTGGGCAGACAAGAATAAAATGACATTTAACAAATTAAAGTGTAAGATAATGCACTTTGGAACTAATAATCAGGGGGGCAAACTACAATATGAAGGAAAAAATAATCCAGTCGACAACAGAGATCTGGGTATAGCCATCACCAATGATTTGAAATTTGATGTTCATACAAAAAGAACAGTAAAAAAATGTTATTCTATTCTGGGACGTATACATAGGCATAGAAAGAGTAGAAAGGCAGAGGTCCTGATGCCTTTGTATACAAGTCTGGTTAGGCCTCACATGGAGTACTGTACCCCTTTTGTGCGCCCACTTCTATAGGTTCATTGAGAATGATGGAGAAATCCAAAGAAGAGCAACTAAGAAAGTAAAACAGCTCAAACATCTCCCATATGAGCACAGATAAAAATCTTTAAACTTATATTCACATGAGTACAGGCTATTAAGGGATGATTGTGAGTGTGTGTGTGTATATATATATATATATACAATGCCTTACACAATAGTGACATACTTGATGTTATATGTCTAGAAAAATAGGATGCTGAAAATAAAACCAGATCACATAATGATAAAATCAAATGCCCAGTAAACAGAACTCAACGAAGACAGAGATTTATTACACAGAGGGCACCACCTATATGGAATTCATTACTAAAAAATGTAGTTAATAGTGATACAGTGCATAGTTTTAAAACTTCACTTGATGACTACATGAAGGAAATGAAGTATAAATACCACCATTAAGTTGGTGGCGAGTTCATTATGGGCCTTGGCCTTCTGAACTTGTAGAATAACTATGAAACTATGAAGGAAACTAATTCCCATTTAATAATTTCCCACCATGCAGAAGGATCCTCACAGATATCAAAAAAAGATTTTTTACTGATGATAAAATATAACATTTACTGTTTAACAATGTCCTGCAATATTAGAGATGAATTAAATCTCCATATCCCAGGCCCATGCATTTGTCTAGCAGATCCCACAATAATACGTAATTCCCTATGACTGGAATATTCCATCGATTCTGTTGAAGCATTTTGTACTATTAAAGATTTATTAATAAATAAAAAAATCAATTCATGTTGCCGTATTTCCTCTCTGAAAGGTTGGATCTGATCTATTGTTTTTTGAAAATATACATCCACTAGAAAAGCTGTATTTATAGTATTTTGTAGATCGGTCACATCACAGAAAATAGTTTGTGTGGTGGTAGTCTTCCCTCTATCTTTTTTTTGTCAACCCACAGTTAAAATCACCCCCCCAAATAATATTTTGTGAAGCATATAAATATGGTCACATTTGTGAAAAGATTGCAATTCTGTCCGCCTTCGCTTGAGGTGCATATACATTGATTAATCTATAATATGTATTATCAATTTTTCCATCCAATAATAAAGTTCTTCCTGGGATCAAATCAATATGTTTTATAACACAGACTTCAATATTCTGAAACAAAATGCCCACCCCAGAACAAATTTCAAGGCCCAAGAGCCAAAAAGATACTCCTGTGTACCATTCCCATAAGGCCTTTGATAATTCAGGCACTGTATGCAACCTAGTATCTTGTAAAAAAACAGATAATCTTGTTATTAGATCTCAAATATGAAAATACATAGCCTCTTTTGACATGATTCTTAATACTGTTCACAGTAATAGTAAGAATTGTTATGGGTGTTGCCATTGTTAAAGAAAAAAAATCCCAACTAAGGAGCTGACGAACATCACAGAGATTTCCCTTTCTTCTATGCCTTAACCTCTAAAGACCTTTCTGCTGGAACTGGTTTGTATAAAATAGTTCTGTCTGGTTGAGATTCTGGTTCACTTAATTCCATCCCTAAAACCCCCTCTGTGATTACAGAGTCAAGAGATGAACTGTCGGAATCATCATCCGACCTATCCTGCTGGTCAGTAAAATTTGGAATCTGTTGGAAACTGGGGTTTCAGTTATTTTAGGCATTTTAGACGCTGGCTGTATCCTGCTTGATCTCCTCCTTGTCATGGATCTCCGAGTGCTCTCTATTATCTCACTGGGTGGGGGAAGGAGAGGGGGCATATTAACAATGTCCTTGTCCTGCTCTGTCCTTCCTACCAAGGGTTCCCTTCCCTCTGAGGAGATCTTGTTCCCATCTTGAGACTCAATTACCCCTGTTTTAGCATCTGTTCTATTCATGGAAGGTGCATCTACCAGTTCCCCAAGGACCTCAGGATTCTTAGTAGGCATGTGCATCATTGCTTCCTCATTCAGGACTGAGATGTTACGTTGTGTAAGCTTTGGATCAGTCGAACCACTTCTGCCTGTGGTGTGTACCTGCTGTGCTAACGTTACCATTAAATGCTGCTCCTCACAATCAGCTGCACCAGGTGCACTGTGCGCTGCTTTGGGGCATTTTGTGTACGCATGGCCCTGTGTCCCACATAAATTGCATACCGTGACTTCTTTACATTGACCACTAGTGTGTCCCAATGCATTACATAAAGTACATCGTATATGGTCACAATTGCTGCTTATTTTCTGTGGGGTCCCACACTTGTAGTAGGTTCGAGGCTGGTAAAACAGGACACCCCTGTCTCTACCTAAAAAGAAAGAGTTAGGTGAATGTTGCAACCTCTGATCCTGTGTTCGTAAAATAACCCTGATCCATCATCCCCCAGTTCAAATACTCTCTGAATCAAATATTGCTTCTGGGCTTCCCACCACAGTACATCTTTGTCTTAACCAGTACAAAAGATCCGTCACACTCACACCCTCATTTCAGAACAACACTGTGACTACTCTGTGTGCCGGCTGAGTTAAGGGTATTACCTCAAAAGGTGTTCACAAAGGAGTTTTTTAGACTTTCTGATACCTCTCCCAGAATTTTTATAGTCCACTATTCAACTTAAAACTATTTTCAAATGTGGACTTCCCAGATATATGTATCAAAGCATATAATTCAGTAATGTTAAACTGTAAGTTGTGTTTTAGCAAAGTTTTACCCACATAAACCCTGTCTGGGAAATGCTCTAAGCCTCCTTGATATACCAATCTTACAGCATTATGGCATCTTGCTGAATATACAGGCTGTCTAAAAAAAGATGCATACTGTCTGGGTTGCCTAGAGTTACTCTCTGCTGTAAATTTTCAGTTTCTACTACCTTAGTTTATTTAGGCCTAGTTTGCGCCTTGTCTAAATTATCAGTGTCTTCTGTAGCAAACATCCTGCAGGCTGTCCAACATCACTATGGACAGTAGAAACCTTGTGTTTGCTACCCAGCGCCTGGTCCAGCATATTTAATATAGGATGCTGCATTAAAGTCAAGTCTGTTGGTATTTCTAAAGCATCCTGTCCAGTTTCAGCATCCTGTTCCATTTCCATCTCAAGAACTTCCTCATTATCCTCTGGTTTGTTATGATTTATTTTATTTTCCCCTGCAGAAAGCCGCAGTAGAGTTAATTGCACTCCTGGGATCCAAATCGGGGTAAACCCTGAAATCCAGCTGTCTTTGTCTGGCTCTTTCGCCCAGCCAGCTGCTTGCAGTGAATGTTCTACTGACCATGGGCCCTGCACAGGTTCTGAAAGAATCTGCCAATGATTTTTGCATAGGGCAAGCTTTTTTCACAGTTCTGCCATCCCTCGCCAAAAAAGGAAAAACTGTGGCATCCTTCTGTTTATCTGCTGCTTTGGAAAACATTATACCCTCTTGTGGCTCATGAGTCATAGCAAAATGAAAGTCCTGTACTCTACCCTGCTTCTTCTTGCTATAAGTCAGCATTTCGGTATCGGTAACATTAACATTTTGCCAGCATAATTCTGTTTTCTTTTGTAAGTATCTATTCTCTTCTGTGGTAACCAACTTTCCCGATAAATTATCAGTATTCAGACTTACAGTGTCAGGATTACTCCTGCTTCGTATCTCATGTACTCTGTGTTGCTTGCTTTCCACATCCATTGCATATCCTGCAATTTTCTCTGGGATTCCAGTTGCATCGTAAAATTCTTCAGTCTCTGCACAAATTTCAGTCGGGGAGGAGACTGACTCCCCAACCATCCGCACATCCTTCTCCTTCTCAGTCTGAACAGCAAATGGGTCAGCCATCCTCAGATGACTAGAGCTCCCTCTACAGCCCAGTAGGGAAATTTCACTGGTGCCCTGGCCAAATTCCCCCCCCCCCCATTCACTAAAATACAACCAATAGCTTAATCTGCTCTAAAGTTCTTCTTCTTTAGTCCCAGTAGAGAAGTCCAGTCACACAGCAGTCCTTTCTCCTGGTGTCTTCTGACAAGCTATTAGCAGAATATTTCTAAGGCAGTCTTTAAATGTAGCTTCCTTCTAGCTAAGCCACTCCCCCTACTTACTAGATCTTTCTACAAGTAATTTAAACCTCACAGCTATTAAGTCCTTTCAATCACCTGAGATTTACACCTAGATAACTGTTCAGATAACCATTCAGTTCAGTTAACTCAGACAAACACACACTTTTTTTTGTTTTGTTTGTTAGTTTTTTTTTACCCTAAATTAAACATCCAAGTACAAAAGTTCTTCTTCTTCATTCCCAGTAGAGAAGTCCAGTCACACAGCAGTCCTTTCTCCTGGTGTCTTCTGACAAGCTATTAGCAGAATCTTTCTAAGGCAGTCTTTAAATGTAGCTTCCTTCTAGCTAAGCCACTCCCCCTACTTACTAGATCTTTCTACAAGTAATTTAAACCTCACAGCTATTAAGTCCTTTCAATCACCTGAGATTTACACCTAGATAACTGTTCAGATAACCATTCAGTTCAGTTAACTCAGACAAACACACACTTTTTTTTGTTTTGTTTGTTAGTTTTTTTTACCCTAAATTAAACGTCCAAGTACAAAAGTTCTTCTTCTTTAGTCCCAGTAGAGAAGTCCAGTCACACAGCAGTCCTTTCTCCTGGTGTCTTCTGCCAAGCTTCAGGCCATTAACTGGTTATCTGGACCCATGCTTTCACTTGGTAATCCTGATAGGTCCAGCACCACCAATAGACCATCTAGGGTCACACCCCTCAAAGGGTGGTACCAGATCAATCTCCACAGGGACAGGCCTATGGGGGGGAGCATGGCAACTTGAACCTTAGAGTGTAATAGTCTGACCACCCGACAGGTTCCACCACCAAGTCAGAGGCCTCCATCCCCAGCAGGAAGACCAGATTCGATGAGTGACCAAGATTATGGGTCACAGAGGCAACTGCCTGTGTGAAGCCTAATGAGGTCTTAAGTTGGAAAAGTCCTGCCCAAACTATTACAGTTCATCATCAACACAAGTGTTGAAGTCACCCAGCACCATCAACCTGGGAGACTCCAACACCATGTCTACAATGAAGTCTGTGACTTCCTGCATGAACTGTTTCTAGCCCCTGGGTGAATGGTAGAGAAGAAGTATCCTGCATCCCACACCTACAACCACCATACACTCAAAGGATCTGATCTCCCCAGCTGGCACAGCTACAAGGCCCAATTCCGATCTAAAACAGATTGCTACACCCACGCCCCTGCAATCCAACCTTGAAAGGTGTATCACTGAGAACCCATCTGGAATCGCTGACTCCAAAAGGGGACCAGCATTTTCATCCAGCCAGGTCTTGGTGATGCAAGCCAGGTCCGATGACCCAACAATATCAGCTATTATAGCTGTATTGTTTTTAGTGGACCTGGCATTGAACAACACCATTCTAATTGGATGAGATACCGAGACTGACTGGACCACTGTCCCGCTAACTGCGGAGCCCTTGGGTATGGGTACCAGGCAAGGTGGACCTCAGTCTTGGCTCCATTTTGCCCCAAGGCATCTCCTGGTCCTCACTACCCCAATCCGGCCACCCTGCACTTCTCCACCTCCAGGTCCAGGGCCCTCCCATGCCTCCTACCAACTATCCCCAGAGCCCTACAGCATCCATAAACTGCTGTGGGCAGTGGAGGACAGTTGAAGGGATGGAGGTCCTGGAGCTCAGAGGGGAGTAGCGCCTGACTGGCAGAGCAACCTGCCAACACATACTGACAAAACCAGGAACAACAGTCCACAAACACCCAAAACAAACCCCAAATAAATCAATCACATAAACAACAATACAATTAAAAAAGGAAAAAAACACAAATTCCACCCCCACCACGATTTAAGTTTGATGTTGCAATTTTATTGCCAGTGTTGGGTAAGTTACTTTTTCTATTGCTTTCTATTACTTTTGGAAACTTATTCCAGAAAGCTCTGTGCAGTCACTAGCAAGGATGGAGAAGTACTGGAAAAAGTAATACACCTTACAGTTACAATTACTTATGTCTTTTTATACAAAAGAAATACGTAACTGTAACTGATTACATTTATTTGAAAGTAACTAGTAATTAACCTATTACTTTCAAATAAATGTACTCTGTTACAGATATTTATTATTTTGTATTGTTTTTGTATAAAAAGAAATAAGTAACTATAACTGTAAGGTGTATTACTTTTTCCAGTACTTCTCCATCCTTGCTAGTGACTGCACAGAGCTTCCTGGAACAAGTTTCCAAACGTAATAGAAAGTAATAGAAAAAGTAACTTACCCAACTGTTTATTGCATTAGTGTTCTAATATAAAAGGGGTTAGATACTCCTGTAGGATGCTCCAGCTGTGAACTGCGGAAGTGAAGTTGGGTCTTTTAGTCAGAGAAGTGCTCTTCTATACTCAAAATAGAGCTGCCGATTGTAAGCTTTAAAACTGTTTGGGAAAAGCCTTATGTGAATTACTCCCTGTTGTATTTTTATTTCTAGCATTAAGAGTTTACGGCTTCTTTTCAGCTATTTCTTTTCAGAAATAGCTATTTTATTTTCAGAGCTATTTCAGATCAGAAATAGTGCCTGTTATTAACATACTCCAAACCTGGTTAGCACTCCATCCTCCACCCTCTCCAACCAATTCTACCAAATTTTCTGAACTTCCTTCCTCCCTTGTCACATGATAAAATCTGCTCCACAGTATCATCCACTTCTACCACACAGCACGTCCAAATTACCCCTTCCTGACAAAGCCTGTACAGGCTGCTATCTCTCCCCCTTATCTTCACCCGCACTCTCAGACAAAGCTACTACTGGCTGCCACCATCCACCTTTTAGCACTTAGGATCTGATGTTAGACTGAAGCATTCACTGCATATTACTTATCAACATTGTCAGAGTATAAACTTCTGATATCCCTGCCTAGTGAACAAGTTCTTAACAATCGCTGTTAAAACCCTGTACTACTTGTCTTATTATTACTACCCCTTTCATGTATTGTGCTGTGTTGTGATTACTGATGTGGAACCTTTGTAAAAGAGCCTGTGGCTCAAAGGTTGTAATTCAGAAACTGAAATAAATAAATTTCTGTTTGTTTAAATTTTATAATATGAGGGGCAAGGTCCCTCTCTCGCCACGTAAGGATGGCTAGATATTTCTTTGTTTTACTTTTCCTTATATTTCAGGGGGTTCTCAGTATCATTTTAATAGGTTTGAGAAGGCTATTAGGTGTCAAGTAAGTTGTCAAGACAAGAGTCTGTATAAATTTTACTTACTGGTAGGAATGGAGAGTAATAACTTATAAATCACTTCCTCAGTGTCATGCTGGACATCCTGCAGTCTTGAAGTTACGTGGTACTTAGATGTAGTACTGGAGGTGCACAACTGCGGGATCGGGGGGGATCTCAATTTGCTGATTTTTTTTTAAGTCCACGGTTTGTGAATTGTGGGGTTTGGATGGGCTCCCTCGGATCTCATCACGGGCCAGATAGTTAGGAGTGGGCAAAAGGCCTAAGGTAGGTTTATATTATCACTTACACAAGGGATTATGTTAGTTTTTTGCATGTACTCAGAGAAAGTGGCTTGGGGAAGTTATTTTTAGGGACATGGCAAGGGGGGGAAGGGCGTCCACATGTACCATACTCTTATATTAGGGAGGGGTCCATATCTGATGTTTTTTAGTTATGGCCAATAGAATAAATGTGATCTCTTGGAACATTAAAGGGGGGAGAGATGACAAGAAAAAATATATGATTTTAAAACAATTTAAATAAGTTTTCACTCTATTTGCTTTCTTGCAAGAAACTAATTTCCCAGAGAGACAGGTTACCCAACTTTGTACAATGTGGGTGGGCCCGCACCGGGTCATAATGTCATATGCTTAATAGCGTACAGCATTATGGTGCACCCCGGACCTCTGCGCACTCCTAGTTGGACCCCCACAGAGTTGGAATCTTTAATGGGGTCTGGGGATGTAGCCCCCCCCGTAACAGGGGTGTGGGGGTGGAGCCCCCCACAGAACAATAAATAAACATATATCGCGCAACGCGATTGTGCTGCATGGCATTCTGCCGATTGACATTATGACCCTGTTCTGGGTGGTCCAAGCCAATGGAGCAGTCAGTAGCCCTGGAGGAAGGGTGACACTCCTAGTGGGGAAGGCTTTTCCCTTTAAATCTTTACAAAAAATAAAAGATCTGGAATGTAGATTTTTGTTTGTACAGGGCATGATTGGCCATTTTGAGTTGGTGTTGGGAGTTATATATATATATGGACCCACCACGGAGTCTCCTTCCTTTTTTCCTCATTTGGTCTCTGTTCTGGTGTCCTTTAGCCATCTCACCATGTTAATAGGTGGAGACTGGAATTTAGTGTTTGTCAATGACCTGAATAGGTCCTATAGGAATAAAAAGGGTCTGTTTCTGGCCCAGTGGTCTCTATGTGAATTTATTGACCACTTTGGGCTCGTTGATCCCTGGCGACTGGCTAATCCCTCCTCTAAGGACTTTACATTTTACTCAGCTGCCCATGGAGTCTATTTGAAATTGGACTATTTTTTAGTTAGTAAACAGTTGCTCCCATTTACTTTAGAGTGTCAGTTTCTAGCAAGGGTATTATCAGATCACTCCCTGGTGGTATTATCCATGGAACTTCCACACTTAACCTGAAGATCACACTCCTGGTCCTTAAATACCTTACTATTTTAATTTTGTGTTTATTTCTTTATCCCCCTCATGGTTGGCCCACATCTGGCCGCCATTCTGGTACACTCTGGCTCCAGTTGAGGTCCTCTCCCTCAGCGATAGCCCCACAGCTTGCCCCCATGGCAGGGAGGCAGCAAGCGCCCCTTACTTACTGCCAGGAGACAGATCCAGTACACTGGGGGTGACACCCTTGGAGCCAGGAGATGCATCCCGGGACAGCCAGCAAGCAGAATGACCGTGCTTTTTCCTTGTTCTTTCTCCCCAGGAGCTGGGGTGTGCAATGACGCCTGTGGAGAGGAGCACGCACGTGCCTGCACACGCTCCATCCAAGCATCTGCCCCAACTCCTCCCCCTTCTGCAACATGGGGCCCTGTCTCCCAGCCTCCACTAGAGAGCAGGAGAGTGCCGACCGCTGAGGACCCCCCTCCCCAGAGAAGAAGAGCAGTCCATTGGATGCACAGTCCTTCTGCTTCCCTGCCAACCCCTGGCAGCCCATGCTCATTCCCAAACATGGGTCACCAGCATAGCACGAGATAAGGCATTCAGTGCCTCAGCCCTCAGTGCCACCAGGCCGGCCTTAAATACCTTACTATTAAAAGATCCTACATTGGCAGCTCATTTTAAAGAATATTTGAAAGAGTCTATACATTTTAATCTGGCATCAGTTTCAGCTGGTGACACATTATGGGCAGCACTCAAGGCTACTTGGAGGGGGGAGTTCATTCGTTTGGCTACTATATGGAAAAAGAAACAACAAAATCAGGTGAATAATTGGCTCTAAGAGATCTGGACACTAGAAAATAATTTATCTGCCTCTTCACTGGTGGAGGACCAAGTTAGGTTAGCGTGCCTGAGGGCTTAATACCCAGCCTACCTCTTAGAGAAGGTGGACAAGGTGGCTTCAAAGCTTAAAGCCACTTATATCAGTCAGGGTGACAAGGCAGGCAGGCTGTTGGCCCTCCACTTGAAACAGCAGAAGGAGTCCAAGTGGATCTCTGCATTGAGGGACCCAATTAATAACACCCTGATTAGTAAAGCAAAAGACATGGCAAACATTTTTAAAACCTTTTACCAATAGCTGTATTCTTCCCCTGCCTTGTCACCCTCCCATAGGGCAGTGAAGAATGAATTTTTGACTCAAGCCAGTCACCCAAAATTGTCTGCAGACCAAACAGAGTTGCTAGAGGGCCACATTACAGAAGCAGAAGTGGAGCAAGCCATTGGCTCCATCCTCTTGGATAAAGCCCCAGGGCTGGATGGATTCCCTTCCTTGTTTTACAAGACTTATAAGGAATAATCTGTCCCACTCTTTACAGTGTTTTTTTTTTAATTCTTGGAATTCCTCTCCTTTAGTGGAGAAGTCTTTATTTGAGGTGAGGATAGTTCTTCTTCTGAAACCAGGGAAGGACCCTACCCAAGTGAGAAACTACTGTCCTATTTTCCTTTTAAATACCGATGTTAAAATTTATGTGAAAATTCTGGCTGCTCGTTTAACAAAGGTATGGACCTCCCTCTTGGGCCCAGAGGAGGCGGGGTTTGTGTCTGGGTGGAATGCTAGTGATCATTTTTGCAAATTAGTCTATCAATTCTCTGTGTCCAGGGACCCAGATGCAAATGCGGTGTTGGTGTCCCTGGATGCAGAGAAAGCTTTTGAACGGGTGGCATGGTGCTATTTATTTGAGGTTCTTGGTCGCTATGGAATCCCTTTGGATTTTGTTAAAAGATACAAATTTTGTATCACTGTCCCTCTGTTCAGATACTATGAAACAACAAGCTCTCAGATTTGTTATGGCTGGCCAGTGGAACTCGACAGTGTTTTCCCCTCTCCCCTCTATTATTTATTTTGTATATAGGACCCTTGGCCTGCAGACTGTGACAAGCTAGTGATGTTGAGGGTAGCCAAGCAGCTGGAGCAGAATATAAACTGTCATCTTTTACAGATGATATATTATTGCATCTCTTTAACTGGAAATCATCATTGCAATCAGCACTGAGAATCATATCCCAATTTATTTCCTTTTTTGGGTTATTAGCTGAATAGTCATAAAATGGTGTTTTACCCACTCTCCCCCTTATGCACAAAAACTGAAGTATCAGAAATGGGATTAGAATGGGAGGTGCATTCGTTATCATACCTTGGGATTAAAATCTCAAAAGATTTGTCTCAATCAAAGCCCCTGAATTTAGATCCACTTATTAAACACTAACAGAAAGACCTAGCCCACTGGAGGCAATTACCCTTGTCAGTGTGGGGGAGAGCTAAAGTGGATAAAATGATGGTTTTACCAAGACTATTTTATCCGCTGCATATGCTTGGCACATTTCTCCCCAAGTTATGGTAAAATCCATTCGATGTGCTCAGCATTTCTGTGGAGGGGGAACCACCTAGGAGAACATATAGGAAATTGTGCAGGTCTTGGGGCTTAGGGGGCCTACAGCTTCCAGACATGTTTTATTACTACTTAACCATTCACTTGGTGAGATACTTTTGATGGTTTAAACCTAATATGATGAGTAGGCCTTTTCCGAGCTGGTATGAAAGAGAGAACATCTTAGCAGGCAATTTTGGATTTTCATTGCCTTCTTTATTATATATGTCTGGGACTACTTTCCACAAAAACCTCAGGGAGACTCCTATGGACTGGGATGTGAAAGCACACCACCAACTTTGTAAAGAAGTTCATTTATTTTGCTATAGAGATATTAGCCAACCCCTGTATGGGGTGCCCTGGGGAGGCATGGGGACAAAATGTCACATGGCAGAATGCCGTGCGACTTAATCGCGATACACAATTTAGTTAATTCCTTTGCTCTGAGGGGCTTCACCCCACACCCCCATTATGGGGGCTGTGCTCCCGACCCCCACTTAGGATTCTAACTCTGGGGGAGTCCAACATGAAGAGTGTACAGGTCTGGGGTTCGCGCATAATGTCATATGCTATTATGTGTACAACATTATGACCCAGTACGCCCTGGGGAGGCAGTATAGCACTGTGGTTTAGGGCACTAAGCTGCAAATCTGGAGACCTGGGTTTGAATCCCACAGCCCCCACTTGTATATTGTGTGACCCCAAGCAAGTAACTTAACTTCCTTGTGCTCCCAGGTCACACCTGGAAACAAGCTTCAGCTTAGTGTGCCTTTCCTGGTTAAACAATTTCCCCCTTCTCCCCCCATATGGAAACTACAATCTCAGCATCTCAGGTCACCCACTGTTACCAAGTAAATGGATGAATTTATCTATTGATTCACTTGCAGAAATTTTGGACAAAAGGGAAAACTGTGTCAGTGTTGGATATTATGCAGTGATTTTGTCTTAGACCCTAAAATGATTTTAAAGTAGTGCATGAGTGACATTGTGTGGCTCCGTTTTTGGGCCCCCCTCCATGGACAAATTCAGTGGGTGACTCCTTTAAAAAATGTCATTCACGATCCCTTAAGAATAGGTCTGTTTCCAACTTGTACAAAGAGATTTGCCAGCGGTCCTGGAAGAAGTTCTCTCCAGTGGCATACTACTGGAAAAATTTATAGGACATTAAACAGTCGGACGAGTATTGGTGGAGAATTTGATTTGATACTTACTGGGTAGTAAAACAAGATAGATTAATGCTTTTACAGTTTAATATCTTACATAACCTTTACTATTCTCCCTCAAAACTATTTAAAATGGGCAAGGCTTGTAGCCGGCTCATTGGCGCAGTGGTTGGATTTCCACTTGCGACGCCGGCGACCCGGGTTCGGGAACGGACTCGGGTCACTGGAGAGCCAGCCGGGGGGGGAGTAGGCACGAGTGTCCGACGACTGCTCGCCTACTCCACGGGGAAGGAGGAGACATGACTTGCTGTCTGGTACCCCCTGGCAGAGGCCTAATGCACATGGGGGCATGGTGAACATCGGCTCTGCCTAGACATTTGTGGCACACCACGCCCCAGGGAGAAAAGCGGAAAATCCAGCCTTCTGGTCTGCCACATGATGGCTGCCTCACTCCTGTCAGCCTGAGATGCCCAGACGCCTCCAAACCCACCTTAGCAGCACTCAGGGACTGATGCCTAGTGCGCTGGTCGCCCCTCACGGCGCCTTCCCCCTCGGAGGAGGGGGACCCACCCGGCGAAGGGATACACCGGGCCACCCCTGGGTTGGCTGCGATCTGGAGTGTGGAGAGGAGGGTCAGGGCGAGGGGTCACAGAAGGCATGAGCAGCCGGAAGGAGTGGCAGACCAGAGGCAAGTAGAAGGGATAAACAAAGAACACAAAAAAAATTAAATGGGCAAGGCTCAATCACCACTGTGTGAGGTGAGTGGGTTAGAGGATGGCATGCTATATCAGAAGCTGTGGTCCTGCTCCAAAGTAAAATCCTTCTGGCAGTTAATTAATTCTTAGATTCCCATCGGCTCAGTGGTGCTGAGTGTTGAGGCACTGGGCGCCACACCTTGCACCATGCTGGTGACCCAGGTTTGGACGTGAGCCCAGGTTGCCAGGGATCAGTAGGGGAGGATAGGATTGAGCATCCAGAGGACTTCTCTCCTATCCCGGGGAGGGTTGTGGGTAGCCACCGCTCTGCAGCGGACCCTGGGGATGCCCGGAGGCACTGCTAGAGTCGGTGTAATGGAGGGAGGAGTGCAGCGGACGTCAGTATGTCAGTGCATGACATCATTGCATGTCTGCACTCCTAGGGGAAAAAAAAAAAGAAAAATAAGGAGGAAAAATCAGCAGCACCACTTGCAGCAGCTTGATGGCCACAGCCCGTCAGTGGCCTGGGGATGACCTGACACGCCGGTATTGGATCCTGGCCTGGCGCAGGGACTTAGGGGGTCTCTTTCACGGGTACAGCAGCATATGCCAGCCAGTGTGTGTGGGCGCCCCTTGGGGCCATTGGGGGAAGCATAGCTGTGGCTGGATGTAGGGCAGAGTGGTGGCTGCAAGGAGGAAAAATAATGCAGTGATAAAAAAAAATAATTCTTAGATTCCAGCTGACATGCACGTCACATGCCTTGTTCATGGCCAAACCACAATATGTATGTTTGACTTGTGAGCTGATAGGAAAGAGTGACACTACGAGGCCTCCCCACACCACTTATAGACCACACACCACACCACTGAGAGACCGTGGGCCTGATTTTAAAAATACATTAGATCGCTGCAAGGGACTTGCGACCAGGAGTTTGACACAAGTGGCGACTTGTAAAAATCAATGCAGCAAATCCAATTTTATAAAAATCAAGCTGCAACTACCCTGGCACAAGTGCCATGTGTTGAATGCAGGATACAGACCAGCTCCCCCTGTTCTACATTAGCACCATGGGGGGAGCCAGTTTATGGGGCTTGCGCCACACCGTTCGTGCAAGCTTCCATAAAGTGAGTAATTGTTGCAACTGCACCAAATGTACTAAAATTTGACACAAGTTGCAACAAACTATTAGACGCTGCAATTTCAAACTTTGCAGTGGATGCAGGGCTTGGTGCAAGCCCTGCATCCACCTTCTAAAATTGGGCCCCTTGTGTCTCACGTAGCTGTCTACTTTACTTTTCGCTCTCTGACTTTTTGCATGCTGACACATACACACAAAAAAACATATATTTTTGTGCCTAACTGCACCACCAGTAGTCAGTAAAAATTAAAAATCTCTCAAATAAATCCTTCAAAATCCTCTATGCACCTTGTCCAGTCTACTTCATTCATAATAGGCTGCTCCTGCGGCGGGGGAAAATAAAATAAAAAAACAAACATAGATTTCTGTGCCCTCTACTACACCACCAGTTTTCAGGAAACAAATATGTACCATATACTGTATCTCCCTTAAATCAGGAGTGTTTCCAAATGCCTGGAAGTCAGTAATCGTCACACCTGTCTTTAAGGCGGGGGACAAATCCCTTACATCCAACTACAGACCTATTTCCATCCTTCCTCCCTCCCTTCTCGAAGGTCATTGAGTGAATGGCATCTAAGCAGCTTACTGAGTACCTAAATAAATATAATCTACTTTGCCCACAGCAGCACGGCTTCCAGAAAAAACACTCTACACTTACTGCACTAGTTGATTACTCATCTCAGCTCTATGATGTCTTAGATAGTGGCCAGGCAGTTGGGTCAGTCTTCATTGACCTCACGAAGGCTTTTGACTCGGTTAATCACAATCTACTACTAAGTCACCTCCTGTCTACAGGCCTATCACCTGAAATGGTACTATGGTTTGGCAGCTACCTCTCCAATAGGTCACAATGTGTGAAAATAGGGGATACCCTATCTGTAGCCAAGGAGGTGCTACTAGGGGTTCCACAGGGCTCAATTCTTGGACCTCTGCTTTTCAGCCTTTTCATCAACTCGGCACCACTAGCTTGTTCAGCACACACTGTTCTCTATGCCGACGATGCAGTAATATCAGTCACAGGAAATGACCACAACTCCATCACTGCCGTACTCCAAAGCAGCTTCCTGAAACTTGAATCATGGTTTATACAGAACAAGCTACTATTAAACCACAAAAAAAAAAAAGCGAAATGTCTGCTCTTCTCCACCTCCCAAAGTGAAAAGAAGTATCTACCCATGCTTATACAAAACCAAAAGGGTGAGATACTTGAACAAGTAACAAACTTCAAATATCTAGGCATTACCTTCGAAGACACACTCACCTTCTCAAACCACATAGACTCTGTAATCAAGACTGCAAACATAAAACTTGTCATCCTATACTGACCCAGACATTCATTGACACCTAATGCTCTAAAACTTGCTATAAGTAGTTTAATACTGTCATCTGTTCACTATGGTCTGCTTATCTAGGGGGCTGGCACAAAAACTGCCCTTAATAGGGTTAACACTCTCCTCAATAAGGCCTGCCGACTTACTTTGGGGGCTGCTCTAGATACGCACACCTGCTCGCTATATACTGGTACTGGGTGGCTCCCCCTAACCAGAGAATGCAATTCCAAACCTGCCTACTACTAAAAAAGTGCTTCTTGGTCTCGCCTCCCCCTGCCTGGAAAATCTTTTTAAACGGGCATTTCCAACAAAATCAACCAGAAGTACTGCTACTGACAAGTTGGTGACTCCCTTCAAAAGGACAAAACTTGCCCAGAATTTTATCCTGTACCAAGGATCGAAATGATACAGTGAGCTACCTGCTTACCTCACTGGCATGCCCAAGATCAGTTCTTTCAAAATCGGGCTCAGATCCCTTCTCGGCACTAAAATGGATCGCACCGGCCTATAGTACACTAATGAAGTCAGGGCCTCATCAGCCCATACGCACTTTTCTCCACCCACCTCCCTCCTTCACTCCCCCCTCTCATCTGACGATGCCCACTTATGGCTGTCAACCCCATCTTTCCCCTTCCCACCTCTGATGATGCCACTTTGGCTGACCACCCCACCCCTATCCATCCTAGGTTAGCACACTACTTAGTGAACCCCAATCATTAGCCTTGCTGACCTTCTCTTATCAGCCCTTCCTCTCTGCTAACTATCACTCTTTTATGATGTACATTAGTCTCAGTCATATCGTAAATGTTGTATACTAATCTCTATTTCTGTTTATACCTGCCAATGTAAATGTCTCAATGTCATCTTCTGTATATTTTTTATTACTGTAACTGTTTAATTTTGTTTATGCAACACTGACTTGGAACCTTAGAAAACGAGTCCTTGACTGAAAGGTGTTAATCCGAAACTGAAATAAATAAATAAAAATTAAAAAATCTCTAAAATCCAGTGTGCCCACAACACCGATACTGTCCCAATTAGCCTGCACTTGAGTATTTTAAATTTTTTTAATTTTCTGACTTATTACTTTTGTCATATTTTAAACAAGGGTACTTTAGCTGAGATTTACTATAACCTAACCAGCACTTCACAGTGACCCTGTTCAGTCCGGTCCTAAAATATTTCATAATCATTTCAATTTACCTTACTAATATGAGTTGAGATCCTGTGGTGCCTTTCTTCTTTTCTGCTCAGATCACACTTCAGCTTCCTTTCTCACATTTATATATTGCAGTCGAGACCCTGCCTGGTGCAAAGGTCACAGAGACAGACTTTTTGACTAAGGTTGAGGAGCCAGAAACTGCACGCTGTTCTGCTGAGGAGTAGCAGGTCGAGCAGGGTTGCCAGAATGCTATACTCTTATGTATGTATAGTACACCACTGTTGCCTACATTTTTAGCTGTATTTCAACTCATTTGAGAGATCTGAGAATCTTTCCAGAATATCTTGTGTGTCCGAGAATTGGTGTGTGTCCCTTTGTTGCTGCTGTCTTTTTCTCCCACAGGACTTGGAGTGTTTGAGGTGGCTGAATAGCCCATTCAATGGGAGGGCAACAGAAGGCCCTGTGGGGGGCTGATTAAGTTGGGACTTTACACCACAGCTGATGTATGAATACAGCTTTGTGGAAGCGTTGAAGAAGCTCTGAGCAAGTTATGTATTTGTGCTCCTTTCTCCACATGAATCTGTTTTAGTCTCCTTAATTGATAAGTAAGTACTGGGGGTTCAGTGTAAATAATAGCAAATATTAGTAATTGGTGTTGATACTGTGGAAATTGTAGATTTTAGATTTCTCCTTTATTATTATATTTATTATGGGACTTGCTTCCCACTTACTGAATTGAAGTTCCTTTTTTTTAACTTTCAAATTGTATTAGAGCGAGTGAGACAGAGCTTAGATGGTCTAGCGCCTCCAATTAAGGAAGGCTGGGGATATAAAATTCATGTGTTTGATCATTATCCGGTTCCCTAATTCCCTAATTTACACTCCTTGGTATTGCAGGGGCTTAAATGCACATGCTTGGTGTTCTGTTCCTTAGATTTGCCATTTTGGAGACAAGAAGGAACACTTTTCGAGTGTGTGTGGCCTGTTCCATAATTTATTATCAGCTTTTGGAACTTCTGGAGGTTTTGGAACTGTGGCTCACTGAGGTTGTAAGTTTGCTGATTTAGTCCATCATAGTAAAGTTAACCAAGTTGTTGCGCTAATCTGATTTTATTTAAAGAAAAGACACTCGACAATAAAGAGACAGTCGGTGACATGTGCAATAAGTAATCTTTACCCTGCTCAAGCTGGTGAGGATTGTTTTCCTTGCTCTATACAGCATAAGTCTAAAGTAAGTACGATTATAAAATAATGCCTTACTATGTATCTACCGTACACTAAATGCCACTGCCTTTTGTTAAGATTCCAGAGGTGGTTCTGAGATCAATGTGTTTAGTATTAGACTCTGGATTTAAACTTGACATTGAAGCCCAGTTAGACTATAACGAGTATCTACTTTGAGGGGCTTTGCTACGTAGAAAATTCCTTGCCTTTGTATGGTGAGCAAAGTTCTTTTAGTTCCCCCATATTGTGAGTGCTGTGGTACTATGGTAGAGGTTATTAGGAATAATTTCTCTTCTGTATTTTGTTTATTATTTAAGGGTGCATGGAGTTTGGATACAAATAGAATTGCTAATAGAAAATCTGGCAAGACTGCAAATATCTGCAAGATCCTGTTCGAGGGCATTCTCTCTTGCTTTTGCATCTTGAACTTGCAATAGCATTATTAAGTTCTGAGAATTGTGTACTTCTGCATCTGAAATTGGGCAAAAACCTGGCTGTTAGAGGTAGAATTTGCTTCTGACCAAAAACGTGGCCTTTTATACTGCAGCATTCTACTGGATTATCTATTGAAGAAGTGGAGGTGTTGGAAGGCTTCACTTTGGCCTGAATAAACAACCTATTTCAAGATTATAGACCATAGAGAACATTTTGGGGACATCATGAGATCCTATTTGGACTCTTAGAAGAAGTCTGGTGTAAAACTAGAAGGTGTAATTTTATAGTACACTGCGGTGGGCTGGACTTCCCTTCATTATAGGAGAAATAGAAATGCCACTCTATGGGCTTTCAGAGTGGTTACCAACAAGCTTCCCCTATACTTCTCTGATTGTATTCCCCCGAGTGTGACAGGTGCCTATGCTCTAAGAAGCTGTTCCCTAATTGCCTTGCAATTACCTAAGGTCAAATCTTGTTTCGGCAGAGCTGCCATAAGTTTCTCGTTGCCTTATTTGTGGAACAATATGCAAAAAAACTTGAAGCTGAGCTGTCCTGTTAGCCTGAATATTTTCAAGTTGCTCTATGACTACTCCATGAAGAAATCCTGCAAATGTTTCCCACATTGCTAGCTTACCTATTTTCCAGTTTCGCTCCTACCCATCCTGCCTCCTGCCATGCCTCTTCCCCTGCCTCTCTCTTCCTACCAAAATACCGGCTTCTCTGTCTCTCTTTAGCCAATGCCAAGTTCCATCCCCTTCCCTGAAGTATGCCAGTTAACTATTCCAACCCCATCACTTCTTCCTAAGGTGGTATCCCTCTTCTTGCCTTTCTCTCTCCTTTTAAGTGAACATTCCGGCTGTACCCAGTTATGAGCCTATCTGTTGTAAAGGCCCTCTCACTCAAATGTTTATGTACATATGTATATTTTTCTTCTTTGTATAATATTGCATTATGTTTTACCATGTTACTGTACTATGATTTTTGTATGACCAGGTCCATCTTGCAAATGAGCCCTGCTCAATGGTGCCCACCTGGATAAATAAAGATTTTGATTGATTGATTGTTTTATTTGATTATCTGTTTAAGAACCTTCCTGTTCACCTTATTGTTATTTTTCTGTGTTCTTTGTGCTTTGAGACAGAAAATATAAAGGTAGGTACAAGGAAACAAAAGGTGCAGCAGAGTGAAAGATCCCCGCTACAAAAACAGAACCCTAATACAAGTAATACTTATAGAGAGAAGAAGGAGATTAGAGTCTTTCAAACTAAGATTACTGATCTTCCTTCTATTAGTTCAGCTGTGAGAACCAACACACAGGAAAGGACATTGACCCCTAAAGTAAGGTTGAGTGCCCTCTCACCCTCCCCTTCATTGTTAATCTGTGATGGGGAATGAGGAAAGGATGTATGTACAGGGAGTACAATGGAGGGGGAGATTGGTACTGAAATTGACCTTAATGTGTCTAATGCTTTAAATGTGACAAATATCTCTAATGATGTACTTTTAGTACATAGCTCAAATGATAGTTTACAAGGTACCCCAAGGGAAAATAGCTATCTAAGCCTCCCAAAGGATGGTCCTCAGAGAGGAGTATCAAGATCATCTAGTGAGGAAAATATAAGACAGTTTAATAAAGCCCATGTAGCTATATTGGGTTATGACCTGCAACTCATAAATTCAGAATTACAATTTGAAGGGATGAAGAAGCTTGAAGCCAATATGAGTATTTAGGCCAAGGGGGGACTCTACTCTCATCCTCCTAATAATTATATCCCATATGATCTTAGTGATGATTTAATTCTCTCTTTAAAAAATCAGTACACAGCAAATCTTTTATTAATGGAGCAAATGATAGTGATTAAGAATGAATTAGAGTCTGCTAGACAGGATATCGCTATTAATGGTGCTAGGTTAGATGATGTGTTAAGGAAACGGAATATCATAAACCCCCCAAAGAGCCAGATTTTGTGATTTGGGAGAGGCTAAAAAGGAGGTGGAGACGGTGGATGACAAGAGGAATGGCAGGCCAGATTTTAGCTCTATTATATTTCCAGATACGCTGGTCTCAAAAATAAAAGAAAAAGAACAAAAGCAAGAGAAGGACTAGGACAAAAGTAAGGGTAATACAGGTTCCTCTCCCTTGGGTAGAGATGGTGCTGTTTGTGCTGGGAAGAGCCATGTAGAAAGTGATACTGCCATAACAGAGATAGCTGAAAGTGAAAGGGATAGAATAAGCAATATTGTTCTATCCCATCGACTGAATACATCCAAGACTGAATCAAACAATAAGGGTGAAAGTATAGACCTACAAAATCAGCTTATGTCATTAGAAAGGGAGATTAAGCTATTACAAACAGACCTTAAAACAACTTTTGTGGAGCAATCTCATGACAAATTGAAACCACCTTTACCTGTAAGAAAGATAGATCAAAATGAAAGAAATAGTCCCATAAAAGACCAAATGCCAAAACCCTGTGAGGGAATAAACCACTTGGGTATTCACTCAGGTGGCCCTGTGCCATTTCTAAGGATAACAGTACTAGATGGCTGGTCCGCAATACACAGGGAGAGGCTTAAGATATTTATAACCAATTTGATAGAAGAAGAGATGGGCCTCTAAATTATGGAGTCAGATATTGTGGAAGTAAGAAACTCTACAGATGGGCAAATAAATTCCAGAGAAGTTTTTTTTGCATCACCTAGAGTGGTGAATGACATCTGGTATAATGGAGAGAAAATTGAAAAGAAAGGTTTCTTTATTGTCTTTCCTAATAGGCAAGTTTTCACTCAGGATGCATTAAGAACAATTGATAAGAAATAATTAGTGTCATTAAGCCTCTTTGGAATGCAACATAAGCCCAGAGAGAGTAAAAGAAAATTAATGGGTTCATTATGTAACTTTTTCAGCTAATTTTTGAATATTAAATTGGGCAGCATGGGTATTAAGAACATAATAAGAAAATCCGATTCATCGCAAATAGATATTGCCAAATCTCTACTGGAGAAGAGCCTTCGCTTAGATGCATTGGGCTTATATTTGTGTAAATCAGAGGAGATATTAGGGGAATTAAACTCAAATGTTAAGATTGTTCATTCTGGCCAGTCATTGCATACAGACGAACATTTGAATGCTTCCATTGGCTGCCTAGTAAGAGACTTAGATTGACTTGCTCATTGTTATATGAAGGGATCTGCTTTTACGTCATCTGACCCTAATGTTTCTGAGGCTCCTAGTACTAGCAAAACTGTAATTTCTGATAAAGTGGGAGGAGCTCCACAAGGGAATTATGATTGTAGTACTTATAATGCTTTAGGTGAATTGAAGTTCTGTAACATTAGCTTTCTATCCTGGAATGTTGCCAGTTTGGAGCAGAAATTGGTTGATAAGGAATGGGATGACTTACTTCGATGCTCTGATGTTGTTTGCCTACAAGAAACCTGGCATGTGGAGGGAAATTCTAGTATGCTGAATGGTTATGAAAGTTACCATGTTTCAGGTGAAAAGCTCTGCAATTTTGGAAGAAGAGCCGGGGGCTTGATATCATGCGTTAGAATTGAAATTATTCATTCTGTTAAATTAAGATATTCTGATAGACATATTCTGTGTCTTCAGTTAAGTAATGATATACATAGCATTTTTTTTATTAAAAATGTATATTCTACCTCAGATGTCTGAATTCTGTTTATCAGATGTCTGGGATAGGTTGGTGGCCCTTCTTCATGACTGCAGGTCAGATTCACCTGGTCATGAGATTTAAACTCTAGAATTGCAGATTTTGATGAACATTGTGAAAATTCTGTATTCCTGATTGCTGACTTTATAGGTCTAGCATTATTAGAAAACCACAGGATATGATAAAAAATAATTATGAAAAAAACTAATTAATGCAATGAGGGAATTGGACATGTACCCTTTAAACTGTAGACTTAAGTGGAATGAAGAAGGCAATTTTGCTTTTATAAATGGGACAAATAAATCTGTCCTAGATTTTACTATCTGGTCTGGACATAGGAATATTTGAGATAGCTTCCAGATATTAATTAGCTCAGAAAGTGATCATTTCCCCTTAGTGCTAACAGGGTTATCTAAATATAGTAGTCCACAACCTTTCGGGGGCCTGGCACAGTAAGAAAGAATCCATAATAAAAGAGTGGTGTGGTCAGTTAATTTAGAAGTAGCATTACAAAATATAATCAATCTGTATCTGTATTCATTGTGTCCTAAGTTATATCAGGAATCAAATCGGTTTCTTTGGGTTCAGTTGTCATCTGTGTATGCAGAGTTATGTAACCACTTATATGAACAGAATCAAATTAAAGAAAAGAATCAAACTAAGGATATAGGATGGTTCGATAAAGAATGCAGAGTATTTAAAAGACAACTATGGACTAAATTGAGGCTAATTAAAAAATCTAATGATTAGGTATTATTTAAGGAGCTAAATCAAGACCAGAAGAGGTATAAACTATCATGAAAACAAAAAAGATCAATATTATAAACATCAATGGGAAAAAATGTTGGCTGGTCTAGATAAACAAGACTCACAAAAGTTTTGGTCCTATGTAAGTAAAGGTACAAGTGCTTATAAAACTGCCCCAGATATGTATATATCAGAAGACAAATGGCTTGAGTTTTTTGCCAAAATCTTTTTTGATAGTCAGTTGGACAACAGCTACACATATGGTGAACTTAATCAAAATAATATTATGATTACTAATCAAAAGGTGTACTTAGCAATAAAATCTTTAAAACTAAATAAAGCCCCTGGGCTGGATAGAATTCCAGCAGTAGTGTACCAAGTCAATACTCTGGGATGGTGTAAACTCTTGGAAAAAGCCTATAATAAGAGCATACAAGAACGATATTTCCCAGAATCTTGGAGGGGGCATTAGTCATACCCATCCATAGAAAGGAGAGAAAAGATGATCTGAAAATGTATAGGCAAATTAGCCTCCTTTACGTAAACCTGAAAATTTCCTCAAAAATCATTTTAGATAAATTAAAGTTTCAACCTGAGTCCACAGGAGGTCTTATAGAAGTACAAGCTGGTTTCAGAAGTAATTACTCAACTATTGACAATTGTTTCATCTTGTCTCATATTATTGAACAATATGTAATTATAAGAAAACAGAAAGTGTATTGCACGTTTATATACTTTTTGTCTGTGTTCGATACCATAAATAGGAAAACACTATGGTCCCAGATGAGAGATAAAGGGATTGATTCATATTTTATTGATATTATTGCTAACTTTTACAGAGAAAACTGGGCTAGGATTAGATTAGGAATTAAAGGAGAAGTTTCAACATTTTTTTTTAATAAATAAAGGCATACATCAAGGGTGCATTTTGGCCACCACACTGTTCACTCTATCTATTGATGGTCTTTTAAGAAAATTATCTAATTTGATATCTGATGCACCAAAAATAGGCTCAGAACCTTGTTCAACATTAGCCTATGCAGATGATATTATTCTGATGTCACTATCCAAATCGGACTTACAAAAACAACTTAACTTACTATATAAGGCCACAGAAGTTTTGAATTTAAAAATAAATACACAAAAATCTTAAATAATGGTCATTGGTTAGAAAACATTAAATGACTACAGGTGCTTGGGAAATGAGAGACTCCCAAACACAGATACATACGCTTATTTAGGTTTGACTTCTGCTTCAAACCTGTCTTGGAAGGCTCATTTCAATATGGTTTTAGCCCGGGCTGTTAAAACAACATATGGCATGAATAAATTTAATTACATGTATGGGGTAATTCTCTTAGATCTTTACTAACAGCCATTAGCTGTAAACTTCCCCCCTGATTCTATATGGAGCAGAAGTGTGTGAATATACAAATCAGAAGAGTTTATTAAGTCTCATATTTAAAGTCCTATTTTGTCCAGCAGCCTATGTAAGAAGTGAAGTGGGCTTAGAAAATATTGATGCATTGACGGATGCAAAAAAAATTAATTAATGGATAAAACTCACTAGAATGACAAATGACAGGCTCCCTGGGTTGTGTCTGTTGGAAAAAATAAATTGGCATAAGAATAAAATAAATGTTTACAGTTGGTATGATAAATTACTAGGCTTATTAAAAAGGTATGATCTCTATTAACAAAATATTGGGATAGGAATATTTGTCCTACCTGGAAATATACCAAATATCTTAAAAGAAAGATATTGAATATCTGGATAAAAAATTATATGGATCTTATAAACCGTTCAAGGTACTCACCTTGGTTCGTTCTCTTGCAAGGGAGACATAGTTTCAAATATTATTTAGATTTTCTAACTGAACCAGAACTACAGAAATCCTATATAAAATATATATTTGAGTGTTTTTCCAAAAATGTTAATGAAGCAAGCTATAAAAGATTACCTATAATTGCACAGAAATATTTCTGTACACACGGAGATAGGGAAGACTTGTTTCATGTGATCTGGGAATGCGATTGGTACAATAAACTTAGAGCCCACTGGCTTGAGCCTATTGTTAATGGCTGGAACACATTGAACAAGAAATATTTGACAATTGTTTTACTGAACTCAGAAGATGATTATACTTTTAGCCGTTTGGCAATTTTTTTCCATCAGATTAGTAAAATAAAGAAATAAAAAATGAAGGGCATTGATTATACTGTAATATGAAACTTAAATCGAGATAAGTCCAAGCACCCGCACAGCATACTTAGAAAATGTCCAATAGATAAAAAATCACATTTATTAAAGACCAAATCAAGGCGCACACTACACAGACTGACGTTTCACTTGGCCCACTGCCAAGCTTCTTCAGAGTAAAAGTATTATACTTAAATACCTTATTCACCAAACCATGTGATTTCTATTGCACCAATAAAAATTCAATAACAATTATATATCAATTATTTAAGAAAAACAGTTCTTAAAGGCACACACCCTATAAATACATTTATCCATATACACTCTATTCAAAATATCACCCCATATATAGGAATATCAAACCAGTATTCAATTTTAATTCATACAATATTAAGGCAACCTATATCCCTTACATTATTTATTGAAATACCTAAAAAAGTGCAAATAATAAAAACGCAAATATTATAAGGGGACAAGTTATTTGTTTAAATCAACTCTGCTATTCGATAAATATTCTATGTTTTTATTAGTTTATACCAACATTTAATATAAATTCATGGATATATAACCATGTTTATTTTATTTTTACTATTTTAAAATTTCTAAACTCGTAATTTAAAGGTCCCATAAATTACTTATATTTCTTCAAACATGCAGATAACTCGAAATTTTCATTTAGGCCCTTATTCTCACAGGCTCCTAGTGTATATATCCAGAAGCTCTCTCTGGCCTATTCTCTTATTTAAATCTCCACCCTTTGGTCCCAATGATAACCTGCTCTAAACCCAAAATCTGAACTTATGGTTTGTTTGACCATACTTCAAAACATGTTTCACTATAGCATATGAATCATCCATCTTTTCAATAGCTCTAACATGTTCACCTATTCTCACTTTTAATTTACGTATAGTACGTCCGCATAAAAAGCCCCACACTCACAGGTTAATAAATATACAACATTCGCATTATTGCATGTAACAAAATCTTGTAACTCCACTATCTTCCCAGTAACTGGGTGTGTAAAGGTTTTGCAACAATTAATGTATTTGCAATATGTACAGTTCCCACATCTGTGTGTTCCCTTTTGTCTTGTAGTAAGTAGTGTTTGTCCAGCTTTTGAATTAGAGCCTGCCACATTAGATACCACATAATCCTTAATACTTTTGTTCTTCCTGTATACTATGTTAGGACCTTCTTTTATTATCTCCCTCAATTTAGGTTCCAAATTTAAAATCGACCAATTGTCTTGTAGGACTTGTTTTATGTCATTAGCTAATAAATGTGATTTTTTATCTATTGGACGTTTTCTAAGTATGCTGTGCGGGTGCTTGGACTTATCTCGATTTAAGTTTGGTGTGATTTTCGACAGCACCGCACATATCCTGGTGCTTCTTATTTTTCATGAGTTTCTACTGTAATATGACAATTTATTGAATGTATTAGAATTTATAGCATAGTCTTACTCTTGTACTTTGTAATTTATTGTATTTTAATGATTTTATTTATTTATTTGTTTTCTTGTTCTCTCTCTTGTACAATTGTGTATGACTTTTTAGTCCAACAATAAACATATTACTACTGTATTGAAGCCTGAATTGATGTTCCCAAATTGTGGCTGGGATGCTGGCTAAAAATAAGAATAAGAATAAAGAGCTTCCTTACTACTACAGGCTGTTTCCCTGTGACAAACAGAGAGAGAGAGAGAGAGAGAGAGAGAGAGATGGAAATGGCACTGAGGAGTGCTTGATCACCAGTGTTGCTGATTGACTGCTGCAAGTTATGTGGTTTGCCAACAACTTGAACATCCTCACTGTCTTTTCCCTGTAAAAAGTGCTGTGTCTTGACAACAACGTGTCAAAATGCCAAAGGGTATCTGGAATCATTCTGACCTGCTTAGCCTGTGTCCAAAATGTGGGATTTTGATATGTTTATTTATTTATTGAGATCTCGGATTACAACCTTTGAGCTAAGAGCTCATTTATAAAGGTTCCACGTCAGAATGGAAACAAACATACGATTACATGTTAACAAATGAACAAGCAACGGTGATGGCAAAATAACACTACATTCAGACTGATGGAAAAATAGTAATTAGAAATTGCTAAGAAAGAGTATATCAAATACATCAAACTGAGGATATTAGGCTAAGCAACAATAATACTTGAGAGAAGAGGGACAATTGAGAGTGGGTGCAGTAAACCAGAAGTTGGTTAACTTTGTCAAATGGCAGGCAGAGATAAGGGGAAGGAAAGAGGAGGGGGATGGAGGAAGAGGGACATAGTCTTACTGTTGGCAATTGTAAGGGAAGAGGGAGGGAGGGGAGGTGGGAATGGAGGGTACAAGGGAAGGTGATTAGGAGAGAAGGTGGAAGGTATGGTAGGTAAGGAAGTGAGCCCTGGGAGGAAGAGAGGTGGGGGAGATGGGAGTAAGGAGTGGCCAGAGGAGGTGGGGGGTTGGGGGTAAGTAACAAGTTGGGGATGTGCTGAAGTGCAGTTTCCTTACATATTCTCAGTTGACGATGGGAACATGTCAAGGGAAGCAGGTGCACTTCATTTGGTTCATGAGGTGTGATCAAAGTTTAGGTTTGAAAGGACCAATTTTTGGTTCAGTGAGTAAAACAGGAGGGAAGGAGTTTAACAAGAATGGAGCCTGGTAGCTGAAAGATCTCTGGCCCTGCGAGGTACACCAGAATGGTTGCTCAAATTGGTTGCTATTTGATGTTCTTGTCAGTCTTACTGGGTCAGCTGGACAGAACAAAGAACATATACTGGAAGGCATAAGTCCAAGGACAGCTTTTTTAGCCAATAGGCATACATGATAGTGAATTCTTCACTCCAGGTCTAGCCAGCCTGTTTGATGGTAGACTTGGCAGGTGTGTGTTAGTCATGGGGTGCCTAAGGCTAGCCTGCAGGCTTTATTCAGGGTAGTGGCTATAAGCTGGAGAGTAGTGTCAGGGGCTGTGCTATGTACAACAAGGACATAGTCTATTGTGGATAAGACTGAATTAGTAATTGCTAATTGAAGTGCTGCTTTAGTTAGTGCCAGTACCTGTAAAGCTGGCCAGGTTTGTAGTTTGCTGACCTGGCGACAAGGTCTATATGGGTAAAGTAGAAGAGGGAACAATCTAGGGTGACACCAAGATATTTAAAACTATTGACTATCCTGAGAGCTTCATTTTGTTTCTTTCTTATGGTTATTGTGGACGATTTGTGAAGATCATAGGTTGAGGAAAAAAGCATTATTTTTGGTTTTCCATAGTTTAAGAGCATGTTTAATTGATGTTTACTGAATGCAAATTTGGCATCAGTTCACACGTAGTCTAGACCCCTGAGCTCTAGTGAACAAGGTTTTATCAAATTTCATAACCTTCAATATGTTTGCACAGCTTAATTAAATCATCACACTTTGCATTTACACACACCGACCCATTTTTTATTTTATATAATTGCTGGGTTTCACTTTTTTGCCACAGCAAATATATAAAATAAAAAGCTGTTGCTCTGCAACCATGGACCGGTTTCAGTGCGCGGTATGTGGTTGCCATCAGGACTGACACATCTATTACTTTTTTATTTGGTAGAGCAGGCATATGTTTGTTTTAGTATAATTCTGAAAATTTACATTGTAAAAAACACTTACCGCCGAGTCTGAGTGGCGGTTCGCAATTCGGCGAAAAGGAAAGTGGACAGCGTCGGAATGACAGGAAGACAGGAGGACGCATGCACAGAGTAAGGGAAACCATGTGTGTGTTTGCCGTTATAAATGCTCCTTTATAACAGCAAATTACGCCACGGTTTCCCTATGGAAAAAAGGGGAAGCCAGTTATTATTACTCCCTTATGGAACCAGTTAAGCTAAAATGTTACTTTATCTGGCAACTTTCTAAGATCCAAGGGGCCTCACATTATACAAGAAACACATGCACATAGGGAATAATGTATGGTGAAGGGTGTGTAATGAGATCTAACACATACGCAATGTACATGGTGACACACAAATCCAGAGAGCAAAGCCCCAGGAAGTTCCATAGGTATGCATGAAGAATGTGTAGTAAAACTCATTATGCCACTCCTCCCCTATTTTCTTTTATAATTGCTGGCGTTACATAAATGGAATATTAAATTGCACTGATATTTTTGTTGTTGATTATGGTACAGTTAATAGATTTTCACTGATGTCAGTAACAAGAAAAATCGAAAAAAGAAAGTATCTTTTGGTATGAAAGCTTCTGTTCTATCAAACTCTGTGATGTGGGGTCTAGTACGTAGGCTAAGGATTGTTTGTTTTGTTTTTTTCCTGTTAGGTGACCTATTTAAAAACAGGGTTCACAGTGGAAAATGTGATTTACCGCTGTTGTCTTGCATTGGTAGTCATTACTTGTGACTGTGAGTGACAGCAGATTTCACCACAGTTTTCTATGTGTAATGAAGCTTAGTCAGTAATTATAAAACAATTAATCTCAATAAATTACAAACTGTATCAAAAATAACACAGATATAAAATTATAACATGGTAAATATTACATAATAACCCAAAATGTTTTCCCAGACTCCAGTAAAAACATTATTTTTGCTGATTACAGACTAGCTTATTTTGTTTGTGCCAGAATCCAAAATTATTCTATGTATTGTAGAGAGATGACATGTCTGTATCACTGACAAAATAGTAACACTAACATAGAAACATAGCAATTGACAGCAGATAAGGACCGCTAGGCCCATGCAGTCTGCTCATTTTCCTTACCTGCTGCAAAATCTGCAGACCCTACTTGATCTCCAGCTTTACCATCTTGTTTCTATTGCTAAGGTTCCCCTATGCCTGTCCCATGCATTTTTTAAATCCCCCACTTTGTTTTCCCCCACAGCCTCTGCTGGGAGTCTATTCCATGCATCTACCACCCTTTCCATACAGAAATACGTCCTCACATTACCCCTTAGTCTACCCCCTTCCAACCTCAAGGCATGTCCCCTCATTCCTGAACATCTCCTTTTCTGAAAGATACTACCCTCCAGTACTCTATTTATTTATTTCGTTTTTGTTTACTGTGTAAGTCAACTAGACAAGGAGTTGCTTATTTTCAGGCACGACTCAGGAGAGTTACAAACAATGGAACAATGTACTGTACATACAGAAATACATTGAGCATGACACTATAGGATATAAGTGACATTGAACAATAATGTAGTGTAAACAATGGCTCAAAACACAGTTTACAGAGGCAAGAACATAGAAACATAGACTTTGACGGCAGATAAGGACCGATAGGCCAATCTAGTCTGCCCATTTCCCTACCTACAGGATAGGCCGCAGATCCTAGTTAACCAACAGCCTATATCTTCCTGCCCCCCACAAGAATTGCCTTATGTCTGTCCCATGCATTCTTGAATTCTCCCACAGTTTTAGACCCCACAACTTCCTCAGGAAGGCTGTTCCATGCATCCACTACCCTGTTCGTAGTAATATACTCACATTGTCCCTGAACTGCCCTCCTTCATCTTTTAAATTGTGTCCCTTGTTCTTGCACGCTCTTTTCTGAAAGATGCTACCTCTTGGACTTTGTTGATTCCCTGAGGTACTTGAAAGTTTCTATCATGTCCCCCTCTCCCTTCTTTCCTCAAGGGTATACATATAAGCTCCTTTAGTCTCTCCTCATACGGCTTCTCTTGCAGACCCTGCACCATTTTAGTTGCCCTCTCTGGACTGCTTCTATCCTGTCTATGTCCCGGAGATGGGGTCTCCAGAACTGGACACAGTATTCCAGATGGGTCTCACCAACTGTCTGTACAGAGGGATAACAACTTCCTGTTTTCTGCTGCTGATGCCTCTCCTATACATCCCAGTATACCCGGCCCTCCCTACTGACTTCTCACATTGCTTGCTAACCTTAAGGTCATCTGATATGATTACCCCCAGGTCCCTTTCCTGTTTTGTTGTTGTTACTACCTCCCACCCATTGTGTATTCTTCCTGGTTCTTGTTTCCAGGTGCATTATTTTGCACTTTTTTGCATTGAATCCTAGCTGCCATACGTCTGACCATTCCTCCAACCTTGCCAAGTCCCTTTTCATCCTTTCCACGCCTCCTTGTGTATCAACCCTGTTGCAGATCTTTGTGTCATCTGCAAAAAGGCATACTTTTCCTTCCAGTCCCTCTGCAATGTCACTGATGAAGACATTAAAAAGGACTGGACCTAATACTGAACCCTGCGGTACCCCACTAGTAACCGCCCTTTCTTCAGAGTGGACTCCATTTACAATTACCTTCTGTGTCCTGTTGTCCAGCCAATGTTTTACCCAGGCTACCACCCTGGGACCCACTCCCAGGCTGGTTAATTTGACTACTAATCTTTTGTGTGGGACTGTGTCAAATGCCTTGCTAAAGTCTAGGTAGACCATGTCCACAGCCCCTCCCTGGTCTACTACTTTGGTCACCCAGTCAAAGAAATCTATTAGATTCGTCTGACATGACCTTCCCCACTGTGAACCCATGCTGCCTTGGATCCTGTGCTCCACTGACCTTTAGGTGCTCAACTATTCTTTCCTTCAGAAGTGACTCCATCACTTTCCCTACCACAGAGGTCAGACTGACAGGTCTGTAGTTTCCTGCCTCTGTCTTGGTCCCACTTTTGTGAAGGGAATCACATCCGCCTCTCCTCCAGTCCTCGGGTACCACACCATCCTCCCATGATTTATTAAAAGAGTAGCCAGTGGTTTCACTAGTTCCTTCCTTAATTCTTTTAGAATTCTGGGGTGAATTCCATCAGGACCCATTGCTTTGTCCACCTTCAGTTTTAGGAGTTCTTGCAGAACCCTTTCTTCTGTGAAAGGACTGGGATCGACCCCCTATCAAGAGTGCTTCTGTTAATTGGATTAGGCACTTCCCTCCTTTTGTGAATACTGAGCAGAAATATTCTGTCAGTATTCCTGCTTTTCACTGTCCCCTCTGCCCACCCACTGCTCATTCTATTCAGCCTCACTATCCCTCCCTTTGTCTTTCTACGCTCACTGATGTACCTATAAAAGGTTTTATCCCCTTCTTAACTGAGTTGGCTATCTTTTCCTCAGTTTGGGCCTTTGCTATTTGACTTCCTCCTGCTTCTTTCTGCCTTAACTGGTACAGCTTTCTGTCCTGCTCCTTCTGTGTTTCCTTATACTTCCGAATGCTATTTTTTCTTCCTGACTTTCACAGCCACCTCTCTTGAGAACCATAGTGGCTTTTTCTTTCATTTTGATTTGTTTATTTGCTTCACACAAAGGCTTGTTGCCTCTGTGATGGCAGTTTGATAATTCCCCATTGTTGCTCCACACTTCCTTCTAGCCTGTTTGCTAGTGCTTTTCTGAGGCACTCTCCCATCTTGCCAAAGTCAGCCCTCCCAAAGTCCAGTACCCTCACTTTGTATGGCTTGACTCTGTAGCTGAGTTTAACGTGAACCACACTGTTTGATGGTCACTTGTCCCCAGATGGCAACCCACTTCTAGATCTGAGATCCTCTCACTGCCCCCGCTTGAGAGTCACGAGGTCTAAGATTGCCCCTCACGAGTGGGTTCCAAACCAGCTGTCTAATGCCTGCCACCTGTAGGGCGTCAAGAATGGCCCTGCTCTTGGATGTGGCTGCAGCAAATGTGCTCCAGTTAACATCTGGCATATTCAGGTCTCCCATCAACAGTATCTCCCCTTTCTCTGCCATTCTAAGAATGCCTTCCATCATATCCTTGTCCATTCCTTCCCCCTGGCATGGGGGTCTGTACACAACCCCTGTGCGGACTGTGGTGCCCTTTCCAGTCTCCAAGCTGACCCACAGTGCCTCCTCTCCTCCCTGTTTACTCTTTTGTTCAGTTGCTTTTATCCCTTCCTTTACATAGAGAGCTACTCCTCCCCCTCTTCTTCCCTGCCTGTCTCTCCTGTAGGTTATGTACCCTGGTATGTTAACATCCCAGTCATGGTTCTCTGTGTACCATGTTTCTGTGACTGCTATGATATCCAGGCATCCTCTTCCATTAAGGCCACCAGCTCAGGGAGCTTGTTGCCCAGACTACGGGCATTGGTACTCATTACCTCCATTTCCTGATGGCCTTACCCCTTTGCCCCATCCCTGTCCTTCTTGCCTTTGTCACTTTCTCCATTTACCACTGCCCTTCTCCCATCGACACCTCCATGTTGGTGTTTGCCACACTTACTACTATGATTGTTTGGGGGGGCTAGAATTTTCCTGCTCCTTTCCAGTGCCTCCCCCCTTGGCTAGTTTAAAAGCTTGCCAATGAAGCATTTAAACCTATCACCTAGGATCCTGGTTCCCCTCCCGGACAGATGCAGCCCATCATGCCAGTATAGGTTTGCATCACTCCAGGTGGACCCCCAGTCCCCAATGAAGCCAAATCCCTGAACTCCACATCAGTTTTTCAACCACTGATTGAATCCCGTGGTACGGAACACCCTAGCCTCTCCTATGCCATAGATGGGTAGCACCTCCGAAGAAGAACAGATTAATACAATATACAATAGTATGATACAATAAAGAGGAAGCAGCACTCGGGCAAGAGAAGTGCAGGAAAGGAAGTAAGTGCCATTTATAGGAGCAGGAGAAGCAACTAACAAGGAAGGTCAGGGGAGACAGAGCAGGAGCAGATGTCTGTATCCATGAGGAAGGAGTGAAGATCCTTTTTAAAAGCAAGGTGGGATTTGGAGAGTTTGATGTTTAGTGGGATGGAGTTACAAATTTTGGGAGCAGATATCGCAAAGACAAGCACCCCCTTTTTGGAGGAACATCTTGGAATTTCCAGTGAAGATTGATCAGAGGATTTCAGAGGGTAAGCCTGAGTTGTATGGTTTAACAAAGAAGCAAGGGACTCAGGAGCCCCAGTTCTGACTATGTCATCAATCTGACAGCAAGCAGTATAGAGCCAATGAGAGGATGGGGAGAGCCAGTCTAGTCAAGCATAGAGTTGGCAGTGATGAGTTAGTATGGGGGCAGAGAGTGCAAATCTACAAATACTATTGTAGCAGGTGCTCCATTTTAGGAATGCTCCTTTGCTCGCATCAAGAAATGCCATAGAACCATATGTAAAACAGAGGCAGAGGGATTCCTTGAGCAATAGCAAGCCTGGCAGGAGAATTTAGGGAGGACCTGATTTTATAGGCAAGCCCCATTTTTTTGTTAACCACCTTACAGGTGGCTGCTATGTGTAGGTTGAAATCAAGAGATGGGTCAAGTGTAAATCTGAGATTCTTGAATGAGTTGACTGTCTCCAGGGGAAAGCCATCAGGGCCGAGGATGGAAAGGGAAGAGGAGCAGGTTTTGATTCTTTTGGGAGGAGCCGAACAACATTGCCACAGTTTCCTTAGGGTTAAGTAGAAGCTTGTTTATTTGCAGCCATGCTTGCAGACAGTCAAAATCTGCTTGAAGGTTTTTATTTATGGAAGTGAGGTCTTTTGCAGTGGCTTAAAGTACCATGCTATCTGCATAAAGGATCCAGGTGGAGGAACACAGCAGTGTGGGAAGATTGTTTATAAAGAGAGTGAAGAGGAGGGGACCAAGGATTGATCCGTGTGGGGCTCTGACATGAGTTGGGGCAAGCAGAGACTGCGGTTTCTACTTGAAGGAATTGCTTTCTATCAGAGAGGTGGCTATTGAACCAGGAGGTAGTATCTTGGGACAAACCAAGTGAGGACAACTTGGATAGAAGCAATGGGTGATCGAAAAGGTTGAATGCCTTTGTGTGGTCTATGAAGACAGTACCTGTATACATGCCCTTGTCCATAGCCATTAAGACTTCATTAGTGAATTGGATTAGCACAGTCATAGTACTATGGCCACATAGAAGACTTGTGAACAAGCTGGGCAGCCTGGGAGTGGGAGTGCCCTTCAGATATTTGTAGGTTACTATCATATCTCCCCTGTTTCTCCTGTCCAGGGTATACATACTGAGGTCTCCCAGTCTCTCCTTGTATGACTTTTTGTGCAGGCCTTGCACCATCTTTGTTGCTCTTCTTTGAAATGCCTCCACCCTGTCTACATCCTTATGGAAATTTGGCCTCCAGAACTGGACGCAGTACTCCAAATGAGGCCTCACCAATGATCTGTACAGTGGCATCACCACCTCTTTTCTTCTGCTGGTGATACCTCTCACTATGAACCCCAGCATCCCACTGGCTCTCCCAACAGCCTTGGCACATTGTTTGGCCACCATTAGGTCATCAGATATGATACCCCCAAATCCCTTTCCTGCTTGGTGATCATCAGTATCTCCTCCCCATCGTGTAATCCTCCTCTGGGTTCTTGCACCCCAAATGTATGATTTTGCACTTTTTCACACTGAATCTCAGCTGCCACACTCTAGATCATTCCTTCAGTTTACCTAGGTCACTCCTCATTTTTCCACCCTTCCCAGAGTGTTCACCCTGTTGCAGATCTTAGTGTCATCTGCAAAGAGGCACACCTTCCCTTACAGACCCTGCGCAATGTCATGTATGAAGACATTAAACAGGACTGACCCCAGAACTGATCCCTGTTGCACCCTGCTGGTCACCCTCCTTTCCTCAGATTGAACTCCATTTACCACCATCCTGTCTTTTATCCCTCAACCAGTTTCTCAGTTTCCCACATTGTGACCCACTCCTAGGCTGCCCAGCTTGTACACAAATCTTCTATGTGGAACAGTATTGAAGGCCTTACTGAAATCCAGGTAGGTCACATCCACCGCTTTCCTCTGGTCCATTTCCCTAATCACCCAGTCAGAGAAATCAATGAGATTTGTTAGACATGACTTTCCTGCTGTGAATTCATGCTGTCTCAGATCCTGTGCTCTGCTGGATTCAAAGTGTTCCACAATCATTTCTTTAAGTAGTGATTCCATTATTTTCCATATAATTTAGGTGAGGCTGACTGGTCTATAGTTTCCAGCATCCTCCCTACTCTGGCTTGCGTGAAGAGGGACTACATTTGCACTCTTTCAGTGCTCTGGAACCACTCCCTTATCAAGTGATTCATTGAACAGGGCTGCCAGTGGTGCTACCAAAACCTCCTGATGTTCCTTTAATATTCTAGGATCTATCCCATCTGGTCCCATTGCCTTGTCCACTTTTAGTTTTGTGAGTTCCTTTAGGACTGTCTAAAAACATAGAAACATAGACTTTGACGCCAGATAAGGACCACTTGGCCCACCTAGTCTGCCCATTTCCCTACCTAGATGATAAGCTGCAGATTCTATTTAACCAACAGCATATTTCTTCCTACCCCCCACAAAAATTGCCTTATGTCTGTCTCATGCATTCTTGAATTCTTCCACAGTTTTAGACCCCACCACCTCCCCAGGAAGGCTGTTCCATGCGTCCACCACCTTCTCTGTGAAAAAATACTTCCTCACATTGCCCCTGAGCCGTCCCCCCATCTTCAAATTGTGTCCTCTTGTTCTTGCACATCTCTTTTTCTGAAAGATTCTACCCACTTGGACTTTGTTGATTCCACTGAGGTACTTAAATGTTTCTATCATGTCCCCACTCTCCTTCCTTTCCTCAAGGGTATACATATTAAGCTCCTTTAGCCTCTCCTCATATGGCTTCTCTTGCAGACCCTGCACCATTTTAGTTGCCCTCCTCTGAACTGCCTCCATCCTGTCTATGTACTTGCAGAGACGGAGTCTCCAGAACTGGATGCAGTACTCCAGATGGGGTCTCACCAACTTTCTGTACAGAGGGATAACAACTTCCTGTTTTCTGCTGGTGATACCTCTCCCTATACATCACAGTATCCCCCCAGCCCTCCCTACTGCCTTCTCACATTGCTTGCAACTTTAAGGTCATCTGATATGATTACCCCCCCCCGGTCCCTTTCCATTTTTGTTGTTGTTACTACCTCCCCCCATTGTGCAATCTTCCCCTGGGTTTTTGTTTCCCAGGTGCATTACTTTGCATGTCCTTGCATTGAATCCAAGCTGCCATACTCCTGACCATTCCTCCAACCTTGCCAAGTCTCTTCTCATCCTTTCCGTGCCTCCTTGTATATCAACCCTGTTGCAGATCTTTGTGTCACCTGCAAAGAGGCATACTTTTCCTTCCAGTCCCTCTGCAATGTCACTTATAAAGATATTAAAAAGGACTGGACCCATTACTGAACCCTGTGGTACCCCACTAGTAACCCCTCTTTCTTCAGAGTGGACTCCATTTACAATTACCTCCTGTGTCCTGTTGTGCAGCCAATGTTTTGCCCAGGCTACCACCCTGGGACCCACTCCAAGGCTGGTTAATTTGACTACTAATCTTTTGTGTGGGACTGTGTCAAATGCCTTGCTAAAGTCCAGATAGGCAATGTCCGCAGCCCCTCCCTGGTCTACTACTTTGATCACCCAGTCAAAGAAATCAGTTAGATTCATCTGATATGACCTTCCCGCTGTGAACTCATGCTGCCTTTGGTCCTGTGCCCCACTGGCCTCTAGGTACTCAACAGTTCTTTCCTTCAGAAGTGATTCTATCACGTTCCCTACCACAAAGATCAAACTGACAGGTCTGTAGTTTCCCGCCTCTGTCTTGCTCCCACTTTTGTGAAGGGGAATCACATTAGTCTTCTTCCAGTCCTCAGGTACCACACCATCCTCCCATGATTTGTTATATAGGGTAGTCAGTGGTGTCACTAGTTCTCTGCTTAATTCTTTTAGAATTCTGGGGTGAATTCCATCTGGCCCAATTGCTTTGTCCACCTTCAGTTTTAGGAGTTCTTTCAGAACCCTTTTTTCTGTGAAAGGACTGGGATCGACCCTCCTCTCCAGAGTGCTTCTGTTAATTGGATTAGGCACCTCCCCCACTTCCTCTTTTGTGAATACTGAACAGAAGTATTCATTCAGTATCCCTGCTTTTTCACTGTCACTCTGTGCCCACCCACCATCCATTCTATTTTGCCTCACTATCCCTCCCTTTGTCTTTCTATGCTCCCTGATATACCTATAAAAGGTTTTATCCCCCTTCTTAACTGAGTTGGTTGTCTTTTCCTTAGTTTGTGCCTTTGCTATTCTGACTACCCTCCCTGCTTCCTTCTGCCTTAACTGGCACAGTTCTCTGTCCTGCTCCTTCTGTGTTTCCTTATACTTCCTAAATGCTATCTTTTTCTCCCTAACCTTCACCGCCACTTCTTTTGAGAACCATAGTGGCTTTTTCTTTCATTTTGATTTGTTTATTTGCTTCGCACACAGGCCTGTTGCCTCTGTGATGGCAGTTTTGATATTTCCCCATTGTTGCTGCACCCCTCCTTCTAGCCTGTTTGCTAGTGTTTTTCTTAGGCACTCTCCCATCTTGTCAAAGTCAGCCCTCCTGAAGTCCAGAACCCTCACTTTTGTATGGCTTGACTCTGTAGCTGAGTTTATTGTGAACCACACTGTTTGGTGGTCACTTGTTCCCAAATGGCTACCCACTTCTAGATCTGAGATCCTCTCACTGTCCCCATTTGAAAGTATGAGGTCTAAGATTGCTCCCTCATGAGTAGATTCCAAAACTAGCTGTCTGAGGCATGCCATCTGAAGGGCATCAAGAATGGCCCTGCTTTTGGATGTGGCTGCAGGAAAGGTGCTCCAGTTAACACCTGGCATATTAAGGTCCCACATCAACAGTATCTCCCCTTTCTCTGCCATCCTAAGTATGCCTTCTATCATATCCTTGTCCATTCCCTCCCCCTGACATGGGGGTCTGTATACAACCCCTGTGCAGATTGTGGTGCCATTTCCAGACTCCAAGGTGACCCACAGTGCCTCCTCTTCTGCCTGTTTACTCTTTTGTTCAGTTGCTTTTATCCCTTCCCCTCTTCTGCCCTTCTTGTCTCTGCTGTAGGTTGTGTACCCTGGTATGTTAACATCCCAATCATGGTTCTCTTTGTACCATGTTTCTGCGACTGCTATGATATCCAGGCATCCCTCTTCCATCAGGGCCACCAGTTCAGGGAGCTTGTTGCCCAGACTACGGGCATTGGTACTCATTACCCTCCATTTCTGGATGGCCTTACCCCTTTTTGCCCCATCCTGTCCTTATTGTGTTTGTCACTTTCTCCATTTACCCCTGTGCTTCTCCCTGTTGACATCTCTATGTTGGTGTCTACCTCACTTAGTACCCTTATTTTTTGTGGGGGCTAGGATTTTCCTGCTCCTTTCCAGTGCCTCCCCTTCTTGGCTAGTTTAAATACTTGCCAATGAAGTATTTAAACCTATCACCTAGGATCCTGGTTCCCATCCTGGACAGATGCAGAACATCACGCCAGTATAGGCCTGCTTCCATCCAGGCGGACATCCAGTCCCCAATGAAGCCAAATCCCTGAGCTCTGCGCCAGTTTTTCAACCACTGATTGAATCCCATGCTGTGGAGCACCCTAGCCTCATCTGTGCCATAGACAGGCAGCACCTCCGAGAAGGTTACCATGTATGCTATTTGTCTAAGGCCCCTCCCCATCTCCACAAATGCTTCTTGTACTGCTCTGATCCCTTTCTTAGCCAGGTCATTTGTCCCTAGGTGGACAATGACATCCAGCTCCCTCCCCTGTGTAGCTGCTCCTGTGATCCTGAGGATTCGCTTCTTGTCCCTCCAAGCCATGGCACCAGGAAGGCACCTTACCTCCCTCTCCCCTTCCTCCCCCAGTTCTACCTTCCTAACAATGGAGTCCCCCACCAGGAGTTGTTTCCTTCCCCTTTGGGGTCCCATGCCACCCTCCTGTGGGTCTCCTTTGTGGAGGTTCCCAGCATCATCCGTGATCTCCACTGTGGGTGCCTCCATAGAGGAACCACACTTTTCCAGAATGACATAGGAATTGTGGAGAGGTACAACTGGAGGGATGCACCTCTGTTCCTCCACCTTCATTCTCCCTGAGCCCACTGTGGTCCAACCGCTCCTTTTTCTTGGCAACCTCTGAGGCAATGGCAGTGACTCTGGTGGTCCCTGGGTGGGAGAGGAGGTCCCACAAATCCTGGCCAACTCAGCCTGGAGAGGAGCAACCTCCTCCCTCAACCCAGAGAGGTGCCTGCAGATGGGACAACACTGCATCCTCCAGAATGTCTTCCAGAAGACTGCTGCTCCACAGCCACTGCACTGCACCACTCCCATCTTGTCTTTCTTCTGACACCCTAACTGTTGTTTGGAATACTTACTCTTTCCTCTGCTTGTTTATTTATTTATTTATTTTTCTTCCCCTACTTACTTACTGCCTCTGTGCCCTTTTAGCTCCTGATCTTCCTGTTCTAAGACAAGAAGTTCCTATATTTTTCAGTAGTCTCCTTACTTGCTCAGAGTCAGACCTCCAGCAGCTAGGGGGGGAACGGAGAGCTACTCTTGCCCTTCTAGGATGGTGAGTCTCTGGTGGCTCTGTGATCACTCACTTCCTGCTCCCAAACAGGAAGTTCCTGTTGTCAGTTAAATCCTGTGCCTATAAAAATATAACTGGTTTAGGGTGGGGGGTGGAAGGGAGGGAAGGAGGGCAATATAGTCCCAGTAGAGATGTTTTAGTTATACCAGTAGCTCCTTCCTCCTGGTGTTCTGTCTGTTCTCTGGCAGAAGCTATCTAGGGCAGTGCTTAATTCTGGTTTTAACCTGGCTCCTTCTAGCTAAGCCACTCCCCCTACTTTGCAGATCTTTATACACTTAGTTAATTTCACAGATAACAATTGCCTTCTGACACCTGTGACAAGCACCTAGATAAGTACACAGATAACAGATAATAATTTACTTAAACTACCTCTGACAAACATACTAACTCTTTTTTTTACCCTAAATTGAAGGTCCCAGTGCAAGATTTCTAATTCTTGGTCCCAGCAGAGAAGTTTTAGTTATACCAGTAGCTCCTTCCTCTTGGTGTTCTGTCTGTTCTCTGGCAGAAGCTATCTAGGGCAGTGCTTAAATCTGGTTTTAATCTGGCTCCTTCTAGCTAAGCCACTCCCCCTACTTTGCAGATCTTTCTACACTTAGTTAATTTCACAGATAACAATTCCCTTCTGACACCTGTGACAAGCACCTAGATAAGTACACAGATAACAGATAACAATTTACTTCAACTACCTCTGACAAACACACTAACTCTTTTTTTTACCCTAAATTGAAGGTCCCAGTGCAAGATTTCTAGTTCTTAGTCCCAGTAGAGAAGTTTTAGTTATACCAGTAACTCCTTCCTCCTGGTGTTCTTTCTGTTCTCTGGCAGAAGCTATCTTCTGTAAATGATCTGGTGTATACCTCCCTCCCATATTTGCTCATGTTGCCTAACAGTGGTCCCTCACCTTCTCCTTCTTCTGCAAATATAGAACAAAAATATTTGTTCAATATTTATGCTTTTTCCAGGTCCCCTTCCACACACTCCTCTTCTTCCCCTTTAAGCCTTAAATCCCACCCCTGGTTTTCTCCTTTCACTTATGTACCTATAAAATGCCTTGTCCCCTTTTTAAGTATGCCATGCATGCACACACACACAGCAAACTTCTTGCTATGAGAATGGCTTTTGAAGGGTGTGACACTGTCTGTACAATGCAGAGTGGTCTGCAAAGGGCAAGAAAGTACCACACCAATCTTCAGCCAGGCTGATCATGACATTATTCTGCTTTGTGGGGCAAAATCTTTGTGTAGTTGAAAAGAGAAAGCCTGTGGATGTATTATTCTTGGACTTCAGCAAGGCGTTTGACTCTGTCCCCCACAACGGTCTAGTGGAGAAACTGATGGGGTTGGGAGTAGGCCCTTTGATGGTCAGATGGATTGAAAACTGGCTAGCTGGATGCACCCAGAAAGTAGTGGTCTGTGGGGAGCTCTCGAACCCTAGAGAGGTTGGTAGTGGGGTACCGCAGGGCTTGGTCCTGGGTCCGATCCTGTTTAATGCATACATATCGGACATCAGGGAGGGTATAGGGTATGAAATGAGTCTCTTCATTGATGACTCCAGGATGGGAACAGTAGTTGAGGGAGAAGAGAGGAGGTTGGCCCTGCAAGGGGACCTGGACACCCTGGAAAGCTGTGCTCACACATGGAAATTAAATTTCAATGTCACCAAGTGCAAGGTGTTACATCTTGGGTGGGGAAACCCTAAACACAGGTATACCCTGGGAGGGGAGGCACTGGAGGCCTCAATAGGGGAAAAAGACCTGGGGTCATGGTGGATGCATGTATGAATAACTCTGAGCAGTGCAGAAGAGTGGCTAGCAAGGCAAACAGGATGTTGGGATGCATCGTAAGGTGGATCACCTCTAGGAGAAAGGAAGTGATTCTGCCACTGTACAATGGACTGGTTAGACCACACCTTGAGTACTGTGTACAGTACTGGAGACCACACTTGAAGAGGGATATACAGCTCCTGGAGAGGGTAGCAGAGGAGGCAACTAAGATGATATGAGGGCTAGGGATTTGATGTATGAGGACAGACTTGAGGAGCTCTGCCTGTTTTCATTGGAGGAGAGAGGAGACGGGGGACATGATTGAGGTCTTGAAGTACCTCAAGGAATAAATAGGTAAACATGGAGGATCTTTAGACTAAAGCAGGGAGGTATCACCAGAGGGCATGGTTTGAAGTTGGAAGGTGGAAGGGTGAGGGGAAGAGGAGGAGGTTTTCACTAAGAGGTGGTGGACCCTTGGAATGCACTGCCTGGCGAGCTGGTTCAGAGATCCACAGTGGAGGGCTTCAAGAGAGGGTGGGACAGACACAGAAAGTGGATGTATCAGATGATGGCCTCTCCCAGTGGGGTGGGGATGGATGATAGTGGTTTCTGGAACACAAGGGGGGGAGGGTCTCGGCACCCAACTAGGGATCTGAGGTTCGAACAGACTTGATAGACCGTAAGGCCTAATCTGCTGGCAAATAGTATGTTAGTATGAACTAACCATATGACAGCTTTTTCCTTTCATCTGTTGGACATCACGTAGCAAACAGCTGTTTGGTGTCTTGATCAGCCTGGCTGATGTCACCTACCCGAGCACTCCCGCTGCTCACCACCGCCAGCCTGATGGGAGAGTCTGCCTTCCACATGAAAATCCAAGTCCGCATTATCTGCCACTGGGTCTTCTTCTTGCAGTTGGAAGAAACCTGTAGTGGCAACCTTGAGAAGTACCCAATAAGCAGTTGGGACTGCAGTATATGTCCTTGTGAAAATCTGTTGCTGGCAGCACTTCCTGTATGTTGTGACTGTACTTAGTGCAGTTTATGTGAGTGGCAGTAGTTGTTCAATAGTAGTTTGTGTGATGGTGGTATCCTTGGGACACACATATGATTTCCTGGCCTGGATGTATTGGCACATAGTGGAGATCACAGTGAACCAGTAAAGGGAGTGTTCAGAGTGAGAGAGAGAGAGAGAGAGAGAGAGTGAATATTTCCAGTTGCGCTTCTCACTCTGCAATACATCAGGGCCGGGAAATCTTATGGGTGTCACAGAGATCACACCATCGCATAAAGTAGTACTGAACAACTGCTGTGCTGCCAGTCACACAAAGTGCAGTCAGTACCGGTGCTTGAGTGTCCTTATTGCACCCCTCCCAGACAGTGGGAGCAGGCATGGATGTTTTGGGTCCAGGTGTGCAAGTGAGGGAAACAGCAACCTCCCCCCACTAGCTGACCACCACTCAATTGCTGACTAGTGCATTGGGCAGCAACCCCTGCAGCAAGAGACAGCGGCAGCAAGAGACAGCATCGTGTGTGTGGGTACAGTCTGTCTGTATCACTGAATGGCTGCACCAAGCAGTCCAGTGCACCACTGAGTTGTATGTGAGTACCAACAGTGTTTGTGTTTGCCCTCTTCCCCTCCTGTGCCCCCCCACTGACCCCTGCAACAACAGGTCCCTTCAGTCTCACCGCCCGCACCAAGGAGTCCTCTGCAACAGTGCTGGTCCTGGAGCAGAGCACAGATGAGACGCAGTGTAAACTGCAGCTGCGGGGGGAGAAAGCATCTACTGGAGCCACAGTGCTGACATTTTGTGAATGTCGGTCCCCCACTTGGTAGTCGGGAGTGCAGGTTGGTGTGCCAGAGAGAGAGTGCCCATCCTGACAGTAGGAGGCGAGAGAGAGGTGCTGCAACAGTGACCACGTGCCCCCCACAGAGCGTAATCTGCACTTCTTTCCACTGCACAGACACAGCCCATAGCGAGAGAGAGAGAGAGAGAGAAAGACAGAGAGTGAGACACACACAGACACTATACCAGTTCTGCACTCCCTCTCCCGATCTGGCACTGTAGTCCTGTCGACCAGTGCCCAATACCAACAGTGAACTTTCGGCATTGTTAAATGCTTGTTTTAACTTCCTGTGCTACTTTTTCCTCTTGTGCTCCAGACTGCTTTCCCTGCCTCCCTCTGTTTATCCAGGTACACTACCCTGTCCTCCTCCTTTTGTGTTTCCTTGTACTTCCTGAAAGCCATATTTTGCGCCCTTACCTTCCAAGCCACTTCCTTTGAGAACCATAGTGGTTTTCTTCTTCTCTTGCCCTTGTTTACTTCCCCAATGCAAAGGTTTGTTGCCTCCACTATGGCTCCTTTCAGATGGGCCCACTGCTCCTCAACTCCCCCCTATTTGTTCCTCCTTGCCAGGAAATTCTTGAGACAGATCCCCATTTTAGTAATGCCTGCCCTCCTGAAATCCAGGACCCACACCTTTGTGTGACTTGACTCTGCCTATATATAACTGCCTATATGTAACTAACTATATATAACTAATAAACTCAACCTTGCAGTTGTGTCACTGAGATGCACAGCCATGGCAAGCTACGGTGGCGTCCCCCAGGATGAAACACAATTCTGCAGCTAATGCAGCACTCTGCAGAATGCTGCAGAAGACCTACTGAATAAAGCAATGTAATTTCAATGGTAATTAGTTCCCTTTGTCATTCAGGAAAATGTGACACTGCCAGGATGAAGTTAATGCCACAGTTTCCTGCATGACAAAGAGGACTAATTGCCATTGAAATTACATTGCTTTCTTCAGTAGGTCTGCTACAGCATACTGCAGAGTGTGTTAAAAGTGTGTTTCATCTTGGGGGATGCCACTGTATTAGGTCACAATGTGCAGAATGCTTCACGGTTTCTAAAATAATTCATAATCAGACTGTCAGTGTGACACTGACCACTTAATCCAGGGTCAATAAAAGAGCTTGTACATGCCTTGATGATCAAACTTCATCTTTTATGGATTAACTACTAAATTATTAATAACAGTCAAATTGGTAAAGAAAAGTAGAAAAAAATGGCAATATTACACATTAAATGCATGTTGAAAATGGAAAATAGAGTTAAAATCAATGTTTTAGGTCATAGGTCTTAGATATATTCATACATATATATATATATACATACATACATAGTTGCCAACAGATTAGGCCTATTTGTCTATCTTGTCTGCCCAATGCAGCTTACTGGTAATGCACCTTAGCTGCTCAACCCCCCTCCACCCTCATCTCCTCCCTGTATTGCTCTGGTGATCTACTTGCCCTCCTTCCATACCATGCCCCTGTGCCTGACCCATCCCTTCTTGAAACCCCCCACTGTTCCCATTTTTTACTAGATCATCTAGCAGAGCATTCCAGGGCACCACCACCCTCTCTGTGAAATAGCGACCCCTCACCTCCCCACTGAACTCCCCCCTGCCAACTTTAGACTATGGCCTCTTATAGTCTCCTCTTCCCTGAGCTTGAGCAAACACTCCCTGCTCACTCTTATTTATTAATTTAAGGGAATCAGATACACCTTTGAGCCAGGGGCTCTTTTACAAAGGTTCCACATTAGGCAGTGGTTTTGTGCAAAAGAGAAATAAACAGCAGCTGGGGAGCTTTGTCAATTACCAAAACATCACAATTGTGCAAATCACTTCTTTAACAATTTAAATAATACAGATTCGTATAGGTAGCCATCCAACAGAGGGAAGCAAGGCCAGAGGCTGGTGTAAAGAGGGTGAAGAGAGGTAGTGGGGGTGGATTGGGGCAGGGGCAGCGAGGAGGTGTGTGGAGGGAGTAGAGGAGGAGGGAAGGAGTAGGGAGGGAAGGGTAGGGTATGGGGGTTTGGGGATAAACCATCTAGGCGTAGCAGTTGCAGGAGGCACAGGAGATGAGGTATTGATGCAGGCTGAGCTTAAAGGCACCCAGGGTTGCTTTGCTGGTAACTTCTGCTGGCAGGGTGTTGAACCAGGAGAAGGATCTGTAAAAGAAGGATCATTGGCCTTGGGTAGTCCTGCAAAGGGGAACAGTGAAGGAGAGGTTGTTTGAATTCCTGGTTTGTCATGGGCCGCTATATGGTCTCAGCAGTGCCTGTGATCCAGGGGGTCATAGGTCCAATGTTTGCTTTTTTACTAGGGTGCAGGTTTGATATTTAATTCTGCCAGATAGTTGGAGCCAGTTTGTGTGTTCATAGATCTCGCAGGTGTGTGTAAGACAGTTTGCAGATGTTTGGAGATGACATGCCTTATTTAGTGCTGTGGCGGTGCATTGGAGAGCTGTGTCAGTGGCAGACTCGTAGATCACAAGCCCATAGTCTATTATAGAGATTACTGAACTGTGAATGGCAGTGCTTAGGGCTTCATCCGTGAGGCAGTTCTTATGTCTATAGAGCAGGCCTATGCGGGTATTCACAGTTTTTGCTACGTAGTTGATATGTTCAGAGTATTCAAGTGTTGGGTCAAGAATCACCCCAAGATATTTAAACAGATGTTTTTTTTTTAAAGGGTGGCCACTTTGCTGTTTGAGATAGAGTGGTCTCTGTTTTTATGTTTGCTGTGGGTACCATGGAACAGCATTGATTTGGTTTTGCTGTAGTTAAGAATAAGCTTGTGGGATTTAAACCATGCCTCTACATCAGTGAAGCTTTCTTGTAGTAGCAACTGAAGAAAGGAGCGGTCAGAGTGGGAGGTGAAGATGACATCATCGTCAGCATAAAGTAGTATTTTTTCTGAGCAAGATGAAGGGAGGCTGTTTAGGAAAATGCTGAAAAGCATAGGACCCAGGATGGATCCTTGTGGCATTCCTGATTGGACCAAAAGGGGTGTTGAGAGGGATTCGCCAATTTTTAGCTGCTGTGTTCAGTCACTGAGGTAGCTTTGAAACCAAAGAGTTGTGTCCAGATATAGGCCTATTAGAGATAGTTGTTGAAGCAATAGTGAATGGTTGACAGTGTCAAATGCCTTAGGTCGATGAAGGTGGTGCCAATGAAATCCCCTTGGTCCAGGGCATTGTGGATGTAGAAGGTAAGCTCTAGGAGTGATGTGGTCATGCTGTGGCCCTTGGGAAATCCATGTTGTTCTTGACATAGCAGGTTATACTTAGTAAGGTATTCTATCAGTTGTTGGCAGCTATTCTCTCCAGCGCTTTTGAGAGAGGGGGGAGAATGGAGATTGGTCTATAGTTGCTTGTAATGGATTTATCGCCACTTTTGTGGATAGGTGTCACCATCACTGATTTCCATTTTTGGGGGAACTGTGAGAGCATGAGAGATTTGTTAAGGATTTTGGTGAGGGGGGTCAGGACTTCATCGAGGGTAAGAGTGGGGAGTTTCAGGTCGAGGGAGTCACTGCTTGATCTAGACTTTCCAAGTACTCAAAGGAGGTACTTTTTTGTGATGTCCTTGGAGATGGTTTTGAAGTAGAATGGTGGATTTCCCTCCAAATTTCTGACTTTGAGTTAATGGTATCTTGAGGGGGATCAAAGAAAGTTGGCAGTAAAACATGGCTAAGGTTGGTAAATGCTGCATTAAAGGCATTTGCCACGATGACTTGATCTGTGATAATGTGGCCATTTAGGTGGACCATAATGGGTGGGACTTTTGTTTTTTTTCCAGTTAGTTCCATTAGGTTGACTCAAAACTTATTTCCATCTTTCCAAGAGTTTGTTAGCACTCTTTTGTAGTAGTTGGCCTTTTCATTTCGAATCGTACGGGTGCAAGCATTTCTCACAGCATTGAAGGCTTGAGTGTCTGCCCTGTTTCTGGTCAGCTTAGCACGTTGCCAGATGTGATTCTGGGCCTTCATTTGCTCAAGGAGACCAAGGTTGACCCAAGGGTTGTTAACACCTTTAATCTTGAATTTCATGAAGGGTGCACGTGCGTCACAGGCGGTGTTGAAGCTTTGGATGAAGTAGTCAAGTGCAGTGTCCATGTTGGGGGCTGCATCTATAGGTGACCAGTCATGATCTCGTAGGCATGTTTTTAGCAGCCACAGGTGGCCAGGTAGTAGTTTTCTACTGTTGATGATTTTAGGGGGGTCTGAATGAATTTGTTGGACCATGAGAGTAGGACTAGTGAGTGGTCGCTTATACAGTTGGGGAGAACTACTGTATTAGTAATGTGTTCAGGGCAGTTTGTAAGAACCCAGTCCAGAAGAGTTGAGGTACCTGTTCTGTAGTTTACTCAGGTGGGTGTTTTAACCATTTGGGAGAAATTGACAGCTGTCAAGGCATCTTTATACTTATGTGCATTGGGGGAAGACCAATTTACATGAAAGTCCCCAAGAAGGATAGTTTCAGATTTCTGATCTAGGGAGTGAATGACATCCAGTACGGAGTTCAATCCTTGGTTGGTAAGTTTGGGGGATATGTAGACTGATGCCATCATCAGTGTTTTATGGTGGGTCCCCAGACATATTTTTGTGGCAAGAACCTGGATGTCACTTGCAGGGTGAGGTACAGGTAGGGTGTACCCGATTAGAGTGTCCTTTAGGTACAGGGCACAGCCTCCCCCCTTCTTGGAGCATCTGTCTTGCCTGAAAATGGCATAACCTGGAATTGTTATTGCAGTGTTGGGGGTCTTAGGTGACAGCCATGTCTCAATTACTGATATTATATCTAGGTTGTGGAGTGTGACCCAGGAAGTGAGAAGATCCAGCTTTTTGAGGAGGCTGCATATATTGATGGTAGCCAGTCAGAGCCCCTCAGACTCCTCAGCACCACAGAGGCTAGACTGTTGGGGGCCAGGGTTTGGGTGGATGTTACCTGAGATGAGGATCAGCATCAGAATTAGGCACTTTAAGAGAGTTTTGATATACTTCTTTTGTCCCCATACTGTTAATGTCTTAGGAGCCTCTTTAAAGGGATTGTGATTTGAGTGAGAGAACCCTGTTAATAGGAGAGAGATGCTGAGGCTCATGGGAATATGTGGTCTTGATGGGAGAGCCATCCATAGGTGAAGTGGTCTGGATGGTGTGTTATGGGTAAGAGTTAGAGAGTAGTTGCACATGATCCTCCCTGGGGTAGATAATGGGAATTTAATTGAGAGGTCATAGTATTTTGGTGTTGCAATATAGCAGACCTTCCAGAGTAGATGATTAGATTGAGAATAAAAAGCAGGCTCATTTGTGGAAAAGTGGTTCCCATACTTAAGAGTAGAGAGTGGTCAGAAATATTGTTCTCTGGGGCAGAAGGTATGGGCTTTTTAGGAGGAGGTGGGATAAGTCTACTGATAGCTAATAAGAGCAGAGTACATGAGAATTGGGCAGTACACTTGGGGAATTAATAGAGGTTGGGGACGTGGTGGGTGGGCATGGCTGGTGCTAGCCTGTAGAAGTGAACTAGAAAGCTGGGGCAGGGTTTAAGTGTATTTAAACAGGACCAGGTGGGCAAAAAAATCAGGCAGTTCTGTTGAACCCCTTCAGGTATTTGAAGGTCTCTGTCATATCCCCCTATCTCTCTTGTCCTCCAGGAAGCACACGTTCAGCTCTCTGAGCCTATCTTCATATGGCAACCCCTCCATACCACTGATCATTCTCATTGCCCTTCTCTGGACTCTCTCCAGAAGTGTGATGTCCTTTTTAAGATGTGGTCACCAGAACTGCCCACAGTACTCCAAATGTGGCCTCCCCAGTGAGGCGCACAGGGGAAATATGACCTCCTTTCTCCTGGACATTATCCCCCTGGCTATACACCCAAGCATTTTGTTTGCTTTGGCCACTGCCCTCCTGCATTGCCCTGAGTGGTTCCCTTTAGCATCGGTCATAAACCCAGGTCCTTTGCCATTGTTGTTACAGCCTGCTGTATCCCCCAAAGTGGTAGATATATATTCAGGGTTCCTACTACCGAGATGCAGAACAATGCATTTATGTGCACTGAACTCCAGCTGCCATGTGTGGGCCTAGTATTCTAGTTTCTGCAGGTCACCCTGTCGTGCCTTTCTTCCATCCTCCCTATCCATTACCACCCACAGTTTGGTATCATCAGCGAATAAGCTCATTTTACTACCTATCCCCTCCCCGACGTCTGAGACATACAGTACAAGTCGCATTAAACTGTTCCACAAATGAGTTGGTTTGGCATTGTTTTTTTTACAGTTGGCAATGCAGTAGCAACTCATATTGCAAAATTTGTCAGTGCTTAATCAGCTCAAGAGTAATGTTTGGAAAATGTTTTTGCAACTCATTTGGACTGCATGTGTAGTCCAGTCACAATGCAATGCAAAACTGAGTTTTAACTCTTAAGAAACAGTTTGTGCAAGGCTTTGTGCTGTATCAAGCAACATTTATGCAGCTTAATCTGGTTCAAGGTCAGTTGGCTTTCATCTGTATCCCCCTCATCTGGGTCGTGCCTGAAAATAGGCAGGATTTGTCTAGTGCACTTACCCGGTCAACAAAAACTAACTAAACTAAACTAAGCTAAACTCACTAAGAAATACTAAAGCAACTCATTGGAGGAACAGTTTAATGTGACTTGCACTGTACAAGTTAAAAAGGAAAGGGCCTAAGACTGAGCCTTGTGGGACCTCACTGATGACCACCTTGGGAGTCAAGACTTCACCCCTTACCATCACCCTCTGTTGTCTGTTCCCAAGCCAATTTGCTATCCACCCCACCAACTTATCTTGCCTGTGTCAAAAAATGTTCAGCAGTCCCATATGTTATATCTGTTCATATACTGAATTTTCTGTATAGTGCATACAACACATCAAAGAATAAATTAGCAATGTAAAACTAGGAATACATTACTGTACAGTGCCAATGATAAATCTAAGTTTTTTTAAATTAATGTTTTTGTTGGTTTGGCATTGTTTTTTTACAGTTGGCAATGCAGTAGCAGCTCATATTTATTTGATACCCTCACCCCACCCACCCCTGGAAATAGTTCCTTTATACCTGAGGTTCTGACATCATTTCCTCAAGAGTGCAAGGTGCATATCACTGTCATATCCTCTCTAGCACACTACACTGACAATATAAGCATACACATTGTATAATATATATATTTCTATATAACCAATCACACACACGCACGTGCACACACACACACAAAAATGCAAACAAACAAACAAAAGAAAAGCAGATAAACATGTGGGGAGTAGTGCAATGTAATGGCTGTGGGGCAGCAGTCTTCCGGGAGTCTTTCTGGAGGCTGAGATGCTGCCCTATTTGCAGACAACTATCTGCCCTAAAGGAGGAAGTTGCCCATCTTCAGGCCACACTGGACAGTAGTAAGGAAACCTTCTCCCAGGCCACACTGGACAGTAGGAGGGGAACCTCCCCCATCCAGGGAGCACTAGCACCACCACCACTACCTCAGAGGTTGCAAAGAAAGCACAGCAGTTGGACCACAGTGGGCTCAGGGAGGGTGAAGATGGTGGAACAGAGGCACACCCAGTCAATTGTTCCACTCCACAATCCATACACCATTCTGGGGGAGCATAGCTCCCCTATGGATGCACCCACAGAGAAGACTGATGACAACTGTCACAGGGGAGGCCCACAGGAAGGAGGCAGAGGACACCACAGGGAAAGGAAGCAGCTCCTGGTGGGGGACTCAATTATTAGGGGCATAGAACTGGGGGGAGCTGGGAAAACTGAAGTAAGGTGCCTGCCTGGTGCCATGGCTTGGAGGGACAGGAAGCGCATCCTTAGGATCACGAGAACAGCTGCAAGGGAGTCTGAGCTGGACGTAATTGTCCACCTAGGGACAAATGACTTGGCTCATCATGAGATTAGAGCAGTGCAGGAGGACATTGCAGAGTTGGGGAGGGGCCTAAGACAAGTAGCACACAAGTATCCTTCTCAGAGGTGCTGCCTGTCAAAGGCATGGGGAGGCGAGGTAATTAGCACCATGCAGTTTAATGAATGGTTGAAAAAATGGTGCAGAGCACAGGGTTTGGCTTCATTGGGACTGGGGTTCCACCTGGAGGACACCAGCCTATACTGGCAGGATGGTCTGCATCTGTCCAGGAAGGAACAAGTCTTTTGAGCAATCGGTTTAAATGCTTCATTGGCAAGCTTTAAACTAGTCAAGGAGGCACTGACAAACAGCAGGAAAATCCCAGCCTCTCCTACAAAACAGGGTACTAAATGAAAAAAGACTGAGGTAGAACGGTCAGTGGGAATGCTGCAACAGAAGGTAAAGCCATCAAAAAATGGAGAGCAATGAGTACCAATGCCCGTAGTCTGGGTAACAAGCTTCCTGAATTAGTGGCCTTGATAGAGGAGGAACATCTGGATATCGTGGCAGTCACAGAAACATGGTACACACAAAACCACGACTGGGACGTAAACATACCAGGATACACTATCTACAGGAGGGACAGGGAGGGTAAAAGAGGAGGAGGAGGAGGAGTAGCTCTATACATAAGGGAAGGAATCAAAGCAACAGAACAAAAGGGTAAACAGGGAGGAGAAGAAGCACTGTGGGTAAATTTGGAGACAGGCAATGGCACCACAATCCGCAGAGGGTTGTATCTGAACCTTCTCAGGGGAAGAAATGGACAAGGAAATGATAGAAAGTATACTTAGAATGGCAGAAAAAGGGGAGATATTGCTGATGGGTGATCTGAATATGCCAGATGTTAACTGGAGTGCAGTTGCAGCTGCCACTTCGAAGAGTGGAGTTATTCTAGATGCCCTACAGGGGGCATGCCTTAGACAACTAGTACTGGAGCCCACTCAAGAGGGAGCAATATTAGACTTGATTTTCTAAATGGAGATGGAGAGAGGATCACAGATGTAGAAGTGGGTAGCCATCTGGGAACTAGCGACCATCGAACAGTATGGTTCATAATAAACACAGCAATAGAGTCAAGCCATACAAAGACAAAAGTACTGGACTTTAGGAGGGCTGACTTTGCCAAAATGGTGAGTGCCTAAGGGCACTATGCAAATGGGCAGGAAGGAGGGTGGAAGAACAATGGGGAATAATAAAACTGCCATCACAGAGGTAACAAGCTTTGTGTGGAAACAAATAAAGAAAACAAAACGATGTAAGAAACCACTATGGTTCTCAAGGAAGTGGCAGTGAAGGTTCAAGAAAAAGAAAGCATTCAGGAAGTACAAGGAATCGCAGAAGGAGCAGGACAGAGAACTGTATCAGTTAAAGCAAAAGGAGGCTGGGAAGGCAGTCAGAACAGAAAAGGCCCAAACTGAGGAAAGATAGCCAACTCAGTTAAGAAGGGATAAAACCTTTTATAGGTACATTAGGGAGCAAAGGAAGGCCCAGGGAGGGATAGTGAGGCTTAATAAAGGGAGGGAGGGTGGGCAGAGGGAGACTGTGAAAAGGCAGAGATACTAAACAAATATTTTTGCTCAGTATTTACAAATTAAGAGGGGAGGTACATAAAACAAACAGTAGAAACACTCTGGATGCAGAAGTTGATACCAGCCCATTTACAGAAGAAGGGTTCTGAAAGAACTCTTAAAACTGAAGGTGGACAAAGCAATGGGGCCTAATAAGTTCATCCCAGAATTCTAAAGAACTAATGGTAGAACTAGTGACACCACTGACTACCCTTTTTAACAAATCATGGGAGGATGGGGTGGTACCCGAGGACTGGAGGAGGACATATGTGATTCCTCTTCACAAAAGTGGGAGCAAGGCAGAAGCAGGAAACTACAGACCTGTTAGTTTAACCTCAGTGATAGGGAAATGATGGAATCACTTCTGAAGGAAAGAATTGTCGAGTATCTAGAGACCAGAGGAGCACAGGACCCTAGGCAGCATGGATTCACAGCGGGAAGGTCATGCCAGATGAATCTGATAGATTTCTTTGACTGGGTGACCAAAGTAGTAGATCAGGGAGGGGCTGTGGACATGGTCTACCTAGACTTTAGCAAGGCATTTGACACAGTCCCACACAAAAGATTAATATACAAGTTAGCCAGCCTGGGAGTGGGTCCCAAGAGCGACAGCCTGGGTAAAAATTGGCTGGAGAATAGGACACAGAGTAATAGTAAATGGAGTCCACTCAGAAGAAAGGAGGGTTACTAGTGGGGTACCTCAGGGTTCAGTATTAGGACCGGTCCTCTTCAATGTCTTTATAAGCGACACTGCAGAAGGACTGGAAGGAAAAGTATGTCTCTTTGCAGATGACACAAAGATCTGCAACAGAGTTGATGCACAGGGTGGGGTGGGAAGGATGAGAAGGGACTTGGCAAGGTTAGAGGAATGGTCAAATGTATGGCAGCTTAGATTCAATGCTAAGAAGTGCAAGGTAATGCACCTGGGAAACAAAAACCCAGGGGAAGAGTACACAATGAGGGGTGAGATACTAACAACAACAAAAATGGAAAGGGACCTAAGGATAGTCATATCAGTTGACCTAAAGGTGGGCAAGCAACGTGAGAGGGCAGCAAGGAGGGCTGGGGGGATACTGGGATGCATAGGGAGAGGCATCACCAGTAGAAAACAGGAAGTTATTATCCTCTGTACAGACAGCTGGTGAGACCCCATCTGGAGTACTGTGTGCAGTTCTGGAGACCCAATCTCCGCCTAGAAGACATAGACAGGATGGAAGCTGTCAGAGGAGGGCAACTAAAATGGTGCAGGGTCTGCACGGAGGAACATATGAAGAGGCAAAGGAGCTTAATATGTATAGCCTCGAGGACAGGAGGGAGAGGGGGACATGATAAACGTTCAAGTACCTCAAGGAATCAACAAAGTCCAAGAGGTAGCATCTTTCAAAAAAAAGAGGTGTGCAAGAACAAGAGGGCACAATTTGAAGATAGAGGGCGGCTCAGAGGTAATTTAAGGAAGTATTTTTCACAGAGAAGGTTGTGGATGCATGGAGCGGCCTTCGGAGAGTTCTGGAGTCAAAATCAGTGATGGAATTCAAGCATGCATGGGACAGTCATAAAGCGATTCTAGGGGGTGGGGGTAGGAAGAAGTAGGCTGCTGGTTAACTAGGATCTGCAGCTTATCCAGTAGGTAGGGAAATGGGCAGACTGGGTGGGCCAAGCGGTCCTTATCTGCCGTCAAATTCTATGTTTCTATGTTACTACGTTTAGTAAACAATTAATGATATACTGTCTATTGCATAAAAGAAAACAAATATGCACCCTGGCATGTGTGTGTATGTGTATGTGTGTGGTGTTATACATCGCATGGGGTCCTCATGGGGAGTGGGCTATATGTTGCACAAGGTCCTAGCCTGTGTGCATCTATGTGATCTTGGTTTTGGGGGGTTTATATTGCATAGGGACTCTGGGTTGATGATCATTTTTACTTTGCAAGAGACCTGGATAGGTTTGATTAGTGTGATTTTGGTATGGGGGTATTGAGGTGGTGTAGCCTGGGGGTGGGGTTGCACTTTCACTGGAAGTATCACAACATGACAAACTCTGAAGTTAAAGGACGGATTATTGCTTGGGCTAGGGGGTGATGTAAAGGAATGCATTTCATAGATGGTAATGGCAAAGTAATGAAGGTCTTAATTGCTACATTATAGTTTTACTTATTTATTTGTAATTTTTGACCAGCAAAGGCACACTAAGCTGTATCAGTTTGTTTCCAGGTGCATCCTGGGGGTGGGTTACATGGACCAGTTTCTATTGATGGCAGCAATATCAGCACCTTCGTATGTGGGTAGTGTCACTGGCCGGTGTAGCCAACCTGAGTACATCCAAAGCAAAGGGTAGAAGTGTATATTGATGAAACTTACTTTTGGGGGAGGAAGGTCCTGGAAAACCTGTGATAATATCTAAGGTTAGATGTTGTCCCTCCTTTACTTCTATGGACTGGAACTGAGTTGTGGTTAAAGCATAATAATATTTATGTGACCCCAAGTGTATGGGGCACTGCTCCCCTAGACACCTACTGGGGGCTTTACCCCCAACCCCTGGGCCCCACCAGACATTTAAAAATCCTGGCTTCTATGGCTCTGGTGCAGACCAACAGCAAACAAGCATTTGTCAGTGCCGGATGTTCACCACTGGTATAGAAGCCGTTGGGTAGTAGATGCACTGTGGTGCACTTTTACCATACTCTCCAGGTGGGTAGTGAGGTGGGTTGTTAGGCACGAGGCACAGCTGAGTGCCATCAATCATCTGGGATGTGCAGGCTAATTGACCCAATGACATCATGAGCGATGAAACCGCAAGTGATGCCATCAGGTCAATGGGCACAATAACAAAAAATATCAACAATATTTCCAGTAGGATGGTAGTATATTTCATTTGTGACATACCGCCAAAAAATGAAAAAAAAGTTGAATTTCCTGCCATTTTTAGCTGATTATAAAAAATCTAAAAGGTATCTATAAATGAAACCCTATTCATTTTGTAGATATTTTTATGCTGAAAAGCGTTTGTGCAGAATGTGCCATGCTATCATTCTTTGTTTTAAAGTTATTTGCATTTATTTGCTGCAAAAGGTGAAAAAAAAACTAAAGTTCTGCTGTTTTTTGCTAATTATAAAAAAAACTAAAAAGGTATCTTCCACTCCCTTATCCCCCCATGCACCCCCCATAGGTACTGCTCTCTTGACATGTTTGCTCTCTACTTCACCTCACTATGTAGCTCATGAACCCTGAGTTCCACCTATTCCCCCACATCCCTCTTTTCCCCTTTTCACTGCTCCTTTTGATTTGTCTTGGCTGACCCATGTTAACTGAATGACTTCAACAAAGATATCCTTGACCACCTATTATCACATACTGATACATTATTGTATTTTATCTTAGCTTTTGCTCCTGTATCTATTTTTGGTTCTTATTTGCCAGCTTTGACAAAGTCTGATATAAAGACTGCTCTAATTGTTTTTTTTTTTTTTTGCTATAGCCATGTCATGTTTTTGTTACATTGTTGTATTTTGCTAATTGTTATGATTTGTTTTGGAAATGGAACCTCTGTAAATAAGTCTCAGACTCAAAGATATGTTAAATTTTGAGACTGTAATAAATGAATACATGTATAAATAAAGCACCACTAATTTTGTAGATACGTTTGTGATTAAAACAAATTTTGTGCTCACAGTACATGCTATCATTTTTAGGTTTGAACTTATTCGCATCTGTTTGTCGAAAAAGTGAACACAAAATTGTGTTTTCTGCTGCTTCTTTTGCTAATTATAAAAACTAAAAGGTAACTATAAATGAAACACCACTCGTGCTGTAGATATTTTTGTGCTTAACAAATTCATTTTGACAGTACCATGCTATAATTTTTTTTGTTTTAAAGTTATATTCTCTTTTGTTTGTCGAAAAAGTGAAAAAAATGTATTTTTTTGCTGTGTTTTGCTAATTATATAAAAAAAAAGGTAGCTGTAAATGAAACATCACTCATTTTGTAGATATTTTTGTGCTGAACAACTTGCATGCTCACAATACCATGGTGCCATTTTTCATTTAACAGTTATTCATATTTGAATATAGTTCATACTACTAGTATACAGGTATAAAAAGAAGATTTACTATGTGTGTGTGTCTCTCCCTGCCCCCACCCAGCTGCTCAGAATCAGTGAACAGCTATGGGCTGTTCCTGGGTATTTGAAATTCCTAGCCCTCATGAAAGATCAGCTGTGTCTGCTGGTATGCATACATGAAAGGAAAGAGCTGACCCATGACTGTGTTTGCTGTTCCTTTTCAACTAGAGAACATCTCAGCCTAGCAAGCCTGATCTATGTCATGCTCACCCTACCTGATGATTGGTCATGCCCCTTTAAAACTGCTCTGCATTGGAGGACAGTGTCACACCTTTCAAAACACAACTATCATAACAAAATGTTTGCTGTGCGCATACGTGCATGGTGAACATAAAAATTACAGACTGTTCATTGTTTTGTTTCTGCTCAGAATAATATAGTCACGTTTGTATTTCAGTCAAGTGCCAAGTCAGTCCCACAGAAAAACAGACATTTGGTACACTCTGAGGTAGCACACAGTACATAAGAGGCTGTAGGCAGTAAGAAGCAGTAAGCATGAAGAGCAGAGAGCAGAATCATCTAACTCACTCCTCCACAATCGTCTCCTACATTCCCTCCTCTGGCAGATCTCTCCGCCAACATTAAATACTACCCCTCAAGCCTATCAATGCTCTGCTGCTTTTTCTGTCAGACAACATGAAGCTGAATCCCAGCCCTTCCCCTCCTTTCCCCCTTCTCTTAGGTCACTAAGAGACTCCGTATGTTCTACTTAGATGCTAACAGTTTACTACACAAGATGTATCAAATTAGGCTGAGGGTATTACAGTTCCTTCCTAATGTCCTAGTTATTACTGAATAATTTCACTTCTCCAGGGCTGGCAATGTGGACACTGGTATCCTGGAACATGCTGTTCATTGGCAGGGCCATGTGCCCCTGTACTTTATACCCTCCACAGTGTCTCCTGTGAGATTATTCACTCCTCATCCCTCCTCCCAGGAATTACTCCAGTGAAAGCTCTCATTCCTCCTCTCTCTCTCCATCTATGTTGGTGGCATCTACCTATCTCCAAGGTAAGGCTGGACAAAATTAACTTCAGCTGGTGGAATTCAGATGATATTACAATTCCACTTCACCAAAATTGGCTCAATTTTAAAGAACCCTTAGAGCAATGCAAGTTGTGTCACGCTAGGACTGCAGTGAACTCTGGCTGCATCAAGGACCCTGCACCCAATTTTATAAAAGTGGGGTCCCTGTGGAAAACTTCCAGGAGTTGCCACAGCTGTAGGGTGGTGTCAAACAATTGGTACACCTGTGGGAATTGCCACAGGGATACAGCCCCTCCACCCAGCACAACACTAGACAGACTGGGATGGTTAGGGGAGTGAATCTGCTTGTCAGGAGGGGGCTGGGGGCAGAAGAGGCATGGAGGTGCCATACAGGGTGCCAGAGAGACAGGGGACATGAGAGGGAGTGATGTGACACCCAGTGTGGGGGGGGGTTCAATTTGCTTAGCCATACAGTCCATGGGATGGGACCGCTTTGGAGGGTTCCAGGGACAGACAGTGGCATGGCCCCATGTGGGCATAGCCCTGGCAGCTGCCCCATAGGTGGACACCTTGCATAATCCTGTAGGTGGGAGGTAACCTAACACAATGTGGGAGGGTGGGTACGAGGGGACTGTGGCAGTGCCTGGAGAATGTTATCCCCACCATTGGCAACCCTCATCCTGCAGATCCAGATTACCACCTACAGGGTTATGCAAGGTGGCCACCTCTGGGGCAGTTGCAAGGGCTGTGCCCACCTGGGGCCATGTCATTGTCTGTCCCTGGAAACCTCCCCAAAGCAGTCCCATCCCATGGGCTGCATGGCTAATCAAATGGCACCCTTGCCTGGTGCCACATCACTCCCTCCCATTCCCGCTGTCTCCCAGATGCTCCTTATTGCACCCCATGCCTCTTCTGCTCCCATCAGCCCACTTTCAGACCCCACCCCCATTGTCACAGTGTGTGGCATTGGCAAAGTCTCTTAAACTACCTCCTGGCTGGTCTAAGTGGAGCCCCTTGCTGCATCCATGGCAAGGGTTCCAAAATTGCAAAAAAGGGGATGTTGCAGGCCCATTGTGGTGCAAGCCCTGTTGCAACCTGGCACATCCCAGTTTTGGTCACAAGGCTGGTGCTGTGTCAGTTTGGTGAAAAATGTATGAACTTTTGCCAATATTTTAATTCCAGTTATTGCCATCTGACTTTAAAACTTCCTGTTCATCTTGTACCATGTGCAGTAAGGTTGACGTTCTCTACCACTTAAATATCTATTTATTTATTTTATTCAGTTTTTGTTGACAGGGAAGGGACAGCTAGGCAATTCTGTCTATTTTCAGCCTCGTCCCATGGGGTGGGGGTGGGGGAAAAGAGATACAGATAGAAACCACGAGAGATTGAACCAGATTAGGCTGTTGGTGGTATTATTTTAGTGTACGGTATATGGGAAATTTGGCCAGAACACCAGGGAAATTCCTGTTACTCTTTTTGAGAAGTGTTATGGGATCTTTAATGTCCACCTGAACAACCAACAGAACAGCAGACAGGACCTCAGCTTAATGTCTTATCTGAAAGATGGCACCTTGGAAGTACAGCATCCCCCTTATGATGGACTGCAGTGTCAGTATTGGGTTTTATCTCAGGTTCCTGGTGTGGGACTAGATCTGACAATCTTCTGATCTTCCAGCCTCAGAGGTTAGTGTGCAAAAGCTAAACAACTGACACAGTTAGATGGGTGTACCAAGTGTCAGATCTCTAGCATTAAAGGGGACTGAGTTATAAACATCCATACATTTACAAATGTTCAGATGAAATTTGCACATAGGTAAACTGCATAATTCTAATCCCCTATAACTTTAACAGTAGAGGAATTAGTGTCACCCATTCTAGTAGGTTGAAAGACCCAAAAAGAAGGTTATAGGTGTCAACTGTTTAAATCTCTTACTTAAAGGACAACTAAGTTACATGCAACCAAACGTTTCCTAATAAAATCAGGGACTCAGTTTTCAAAAGCTAAACTTTGGCACAAGGTGCCTGCCCCAAACAGCTTTTTGATGCAGGTGGAACCATGTGTCAATGTTTGTGGTAATCTCAATCTTGGAATGCAGGCTGCATCAGAATTGGATGCCATGTGTCAAAGCCACCCTGTTCCATCTTTGTGGCAGAAGCACCCTTGCACCAGGTCACAAGAGGCTTATGTCATGGCAGGGCTGCACCATCCCCTTATTGGAATTCTAGAATCCCCACTGTGGTTGCAAGAGGGGTCTCAACCAGCCATAAGCTGGTCTAAGGGTCCTGCACCACTGGCTGGCAAGGTGGCAATTGGGGGGGGTTGAAAGATGGGGACTGGGGTCAGAAGAGCAGAGGGGGTGCCATGGGGGGGTGTCGGGGCATGGCAGTAGTGAAAGGGACCTGAGGAGGCACCTGGCAGAGGTGCCATGTGCAGTGGCACAGAGTCGATCAACCCAGGTAGAGGGTTGGTATGGCTGGACCATTATGACTTGAACCTCATGTGGCAACAGCACTGGCACCTGCCAAACAGGAGCCACAGTCCCAGACATGTGGTGGGTGGCACTGGGTGCAGGTTGCAGGGTGCATTCAGTAAATGGGTACGTTCCCCAGGCACCGCAACATTTCTCCGGTACACAGCCCCCTGCATATCCACTGGTGGATGTCCAACTACACTGCAAGGGACTGTGGCTCCTGTGAGGTAGGTGCCAAGACTGTTGCCACCTGGGTTGTGGGTCCTAATAGTCCAGCCATGCCAATGTTTGTACCCAGGCTGATCGGTGCTGTGCCTCTGTGCATGGCACCTCTGCTGGGTGCCTCCTTAGATCCCTCTCACTGCCACCATGCCCCCATTGCTCCCATGGTGCCTCCACTGCTGCATCAGCCCCAGGTCCCCACCTTCCAGGCATTATACTCCCAACCTTCATGACTTATCTAGGCTTGCACTGGGGGAAGGGCTTGGTGGGACACTCTGACAAACCCCTCAGTGGGCTACATGTCTGGCGCAACCCAGCAGTTGCAGCAACTCTTGGAACTCTGTCGCAGAGACTCCAGATTTTATAAAACAGGGCACAGGGTCCCTAACTTACCTGGAGTTTGCTGCAGCTGTAGATAGGCACAAATTGCATCAGTCTAACGGTGGATTGAAAATCAAGCCCCATTAATTGAAGTCACAGTTCATGAGCTTTAGTGAAAATTGTGATATTTTTGTGGAAGCTATATGTGTTTTGTACTTTTAAATGTCACCATTGTAAATTATCTTCTGCTCAACGGATATATCCTTAAATGAAACAAACAAACAAGCAAAATATCCATACGTTTTGCACAGCCATACACTTAAACTGCTACAGAGGAGGGTGGAAAAGGCTGGGTAGAGTTGTAATAAAGTAGCATTCACAGGGGCTCCATAGTAAATACACAACAGCATCAGGTTGCCTTGTGTCAATTAGTATCTTGATCGAAGAACCATTAAAAATAGTTAAGACCATCCTTTTCCACTTCACATGTTTCATAGGTAATGTACAAGCCCAGAGGAAATTTGCCCATAGAGGCTTGCTATTTCTCAATTTTAGTATCCTTTTATACACTTCTTTTTACAGTAGTCATCTAACACTTTCTTGAATACTTCCATATTATGACTATGCACTATCATAGGAATCATAGGTTGAACAGAGTGGAGAAGACTAGTTAGTCCATAAGGCTCACTGTTAAATCCTAGTAATAACTTCTAATATTGTTACTAATCAGGAATTTGTCCAGATTTGTTTTAAAGGCCTGCATTTGTTCTCTGGTTATCACCTCTAAAGGTAGCCTATTCCATAAAGGCACAACTCTAATGCTAAACCAATGCTTTCTCCTAGTGGTGTTGTATTGCTCCCTTTTTAACTGAAATTGGTGTCCTCTAATTTGGTAAGGTTGCTCACGTAATTCTAAACCCAAAAGTCTCCTTAAATTAATATAATTCATTGCTCTATACATTATGCACATACAGTATCTCCCCACAATCTTCTGTATTCCAGTGTATAAAGCCCCAAGCAGTTCAATCTTTCCTGATAGTCCATACCCTGAACTCCACTGATCATCCTAGTAGCCCTTTTCTGAACCATTTCCAAAGTTGTAATTTCCTTTCTATATTCAGGTGACCAGAATTGTGCACAGTATTCCATATGTGGCCTCATCAGTGACCCATACAAAGGCAACAAAACCTCCCTCTTCTTATACTTAATGTGCCTGTTTATGCAACTCAATATATTACCAACTTTTTTGACCAACAAGTTACTATGTTGTTTAAACTTAAGGTCATTTGAGACCCTAATACCCAGGTCTCTTTCATCTTTAATAACTCCAAGCCTATATCCGTTGAGCCTATAAGTTGCCCCTGCATTCTTTCTTCCAAAATGCATGACCTTACATTTGTCCACATTAAAGGTTAGTTTAGAGTCCTGTGCCCACCTCTGTAATGTAGTTAAAGCTTCCTGTAGTATGGTACTTTCTGTTTTGTTGTTTACTGTGCAGCTGAGTCTTGTGTTGTCTGCAAATTTGGCTTCCCACACACCCTTTCCAGCTGTCATTGAGTGAATGTATATATTAAAAAGGCAGGCCCCAACACAGATCCCTGTGGAACCCCACTTGTGACCCTTGACCAACCTGAATTACATGCCCTGATTGTCACTCTCTGCCTTCTATTACTCAACCAAGAGTTGATCCAACGGGTTATGTTCCTTTGGATACCATGTTCAATCAGGGCATCCACCAGTTCTCCGCGTGGAACCCTATCAAAGGCTTTAGAGAAGTCCAAAAAATGACATCAGCAGGGCTACCCTCATCTAGAAACCTACTAACATTTTTGTAAAAACCCAAAAGGTTAGTTTGACATGACCTGCCATGCTTAAAACCATGTTGTGTATTGCCAATATCCCCTCTTTGCTGCATGTCCTGTTCTATGTGGTCCTTAATAACCCCCTCCAACACCTTGCCCAGAATAGATGTCAGGCTTATTGGTCGATAATTATTGACTTCTTGTTTGGATGCTTTCTTAAAAATAGGGATTACATTTGCCTTCCTCCATGCCTCTGCCACTTCCCTCTGGTCCAAAGAAGTCTGAAATAAGTATGTTAGGGGTTCTGCCAAACTTTCCGCTAATTCAGTTACCACCTTTGGATGTATTCCATCTGGTTCCAGGGATTTGCTAGGGTTAGGATTAAGGAATCTTTTAATTTCATCCTTATTTAATTTAATTGTACTTTGTTTTTCATGATGTTGTTTAATTCCTGAAGTTTTTGTATTATGTACAGTTGAGAAATAAGTATTACATTTTTCAGCCATTTGTTTATTATCTTGTATCATACTTCCATCTGTATCCTTTATTGGGCCTATCCCTTGTGATCCTCCTTTCATACTACTAACATAGTTGTAGAATGTGTTGTAATTATCCTTAATTTTGTGCACCAGATTGTATTCATATTCCCTTTTGGCTTTTAGGATACTTTTTTTTAGTTTGTTTTAATAGATGCCTATAGTTGTCCCTGTCCTTTACATGGCCACTTTTTTTGGCTTTAACAAGTGCTCTGTTGTTTTTATTAATTTGTCTTTTAATGCTTCCAGTCATCCACACTGGAATCTTCCCTGATTTATTATATTTCCTTTTGACTGAAATATGTCTATCGATTATTTGATTTATTTTCCCAGCCAGAGAATCCCACATTTTGGACACATTTTTGTTATGAAAATCATCCTTCCACCTCATCTACTAAATTCCTCTCTTATTTTATTATAATCAGCTTTGCTGAAGTTTCTAATCATTGTTTCTCTGGTGGTTTTAGTGCCTAGATTATTTATAACAAATTCCACCTTGGCATGGTCACTGGAACTAAGTGGGGTGGTAAACCTGCATTGTTGAATATTTTCTCCCATATTACTTAAAACTATGTCCAGTACGTTTGTTTGCTTTGTTGTTTCTTGAACATATTGGTCCATACCGAGTAGGCTAAAAGTCTCCAAATATCTTTGTTCCACTGAAGACCTAGCCGTATGATTTTTCCAGTCAATACCGGGCAAGTTTAGATCTCTCATTATTATTAGATTTTCAAGTGTGTTGCTGTTCTCCATACTTTCTATTAGCTGTATATCAGTGTCTGTGAGGGTATTAGGGGGTCTATATATTACCCCAACAGTGATTTTTGCTCTCTCTTCTGGGGTAACCTTTACCCACAACTGTTCTATTCCATCCACTGCTTCTACTTCTATTTGTTCTGCTATTATATTGTCAGCTATGTAGACAGCTACCCACCTCCCTTTTTACCAATTCTATCAGCACTAAACAGATGGTATCATGAAATCTGCCTTTCCCACTGATCTGCAGCATCCCACCATGTTTCTGTAATGGCACATATGAGTACCTTGTCAGTAATCAGAGTGGATACTAGTTCATCAAATTTCCAAACTAGACTTCTTGCATTGACATTCACACATTTCCAGACAGATTTATTCTTGTTTATCTCTATTTGTTTCCTATGTGATCTGGCCTCCCCACCCTTCTGTGCCCCCGTATCCTAGTTTAAATATGGGGTTACTGCATGTAGAAAGTTTTAAGCAAGGATTCTAGTCCCCTGTTTGTTTGTATGTCACCCATCCTTACTGAACAGTCTGGGGTTAAGGAAGGTGTTCTAATTTTCTATTAGGAACATACCTTCTCTGAGGCTCCACCTTCTCAGTCACCCATTTAGCTGTCTTATTTCTCTCAATCTCATTTGTCCAGCTCTTGGGACTGGGAGGACCTCTGAGATGAAGACCTTGCATCCCAGTGTCTTAGGTATTTTGCCTACTTCTTCAAAGTCTCTTTGGATCTCAACCATTTTTCTCCTCCCTATATCATTTACTCCTGCATGTATGATGGTTACAGGTTTTTCACAATTCTGCAGGAGTCCATGGAGTAGCTGTTTAATGTCCCTTATTCCAGCCCCTGGTAGTGTGCTCACTGTGTTTTAATCATTTCTGTTTCTACAGATTATTAGGTCTATATTTCTTACCATTGAATCCCCCACAATCAGCGTATCTCTTGGTATTTTTTTCTTCTCTGGGACTATCCTAGTAGATAGGAAGTGGTTTGGCATGTTTGCTGTATTATCAGCTTCTAATTGTTCTTCCTCCCCCAGTATACTTAAATTGTTTTGCAGATTTAGATTGAAGGTACCACCTATATTGCACCTACCCTTTTTGTTTTTATTATGTACCAAACACCAGTCATCGTCCCTTTTTTTTATATTCACTATGTCACTTGGAAGTCCGGTCACAATATTTACTGCTCTCTGAGTAAACCATATAGCCCTTTTTTGGTGCTGAATAATTCACCTTTCAATTGCAAAGCATGTTTCCTTATTCCATAAGATATTTTTGTTATTTTCCAATCCCAGTCAGTGCCTGAGATCATCCTCTTGGAATGACCTATAGATGAGACACATGGCACTCTTCATTCTCCTATATTCAAGTGTGAACATGTCAAGAAGTTCCAGTTTCTGTTTGTAACTCCATTCCTTGAGTCCAAGGTTCAGTCTCTGTTCGTAACTTAATTCCATGGGTCTCACCATGATTTTGGTTGCCTTCTGTACTCTTTCTATATCTTTAATGCACTTTTTGTCTTGTGGAGCCCAGAAGTGGCTACAGTACTCCAAGTGATGCTTAACAAGGGCTCCAAATAAGGGCATAACCACTTTTTGGTCTCTACTTGCTATGTTCTGCCTAAATCATTCCAGTATTTTGTGGCACATTTTGGTGACCTCACCACAATGCTTATCAAAGATAATGAAGATACCCAGATCTTTCTCTATGACATTTTCTTTAATTATTTTCCTCAGCAATGAGTACTTAGCCCTCTTGTTTTTTGTGCCCATGTGAATTACTGTACATTTATCCATGTTAAAATTGAGCTTGTGAGAATTTGCCCAGGATTCCAGCTTATTTATTTCTGCCTGCAAAATTTTTAATGGCTTCATTAGGCAAGGCAAGGCAAATTTTATTTATCTGGTGCCCAGTCCCTGAGACTCTGTGCACCTTACATTAAAAGGTACAGTAGTGTCAGTCCAAAACATAACATACAGTAAAAATATAAAAGCAATAAATAACAGTAAATCTCAGCATGGATAAATAAGTACTTAAAATAAGTACAGGTCTGTCATCTTCATCGGGGAAGGCCATATGGAAAAGATGAGCCTTTAGCCCCTCTTTTGAACAACTCGTCTGTTGGGGCCTCCTTGATAACAGCTGGCAAGGAGTTCCACAGGGTCAGCCTGGTGACACTAAAGACACAGTCACCAGATGTTTTTAGCTTGACCCTGGGAACATCAGGAAGGCCCCTAGTTAAGGAGTGGAGGGAGCAGACCAAGGAGGCAGGTGTTAGGAGATCATCCAGATAGCCAGGGCCCAACCTGTATATGGCCTTATAGGTGAGAAAGCCCACCTTTAAGATGATCCTCCACCTGCCAGGCAGTCAGTGCAAAGCTCACAGGACTGGGTTTGCGTGACTGAACCTTACCAGGCCTGTCAGCAATTAAGTTGCTGCATTCTGTACCAGCTGCAGTTGGTGGAGGGTCCCCACTGTCCATACACCAACAGGCACTGGAGTATATCTTGGGGTCACTGAACCTAATGCTCACCCCATTCCATGTGTAAGGAGGCTGAGATGGTGCAGTGTAGGACAATGGGGTGAACGTTAGGGCCGATGAACCCAAGGCACACCCCAATACCTGTTGGTGTGTGGAGGGTGGGGGTGGGGTAGTAGGGTTGGTTGAGGGGGTGGAATGGGGTGTTAGGGGTGGGATGAGTGTTAGGGTTAGGAACCCTAATACCATAATTCCATACTTTTGTCACTGTAATATCAACCCTAACCGATGCATTAACAGTTTTTATTTGCAATTAATTTCCTTACTTTTTGTGACAGTATCACCATAGCCATACTGGGCCCTGTGCTCCCATCTATCCATAAGTGTAGAGACATTGTAGTTAACCTTCATATCCCTATTGGAGCGCAGGGCCCAAAGACCTTACGCTCCCTTGCTCCATGATTTTTCTTACCTTATTGTGGGAGTGCCGAGTCCTTTGGACCCTGCACACCAATCCCTCTGTAGATGCAAGAGCAAATTATGCAGTCCCATCAGTCCATAATGTTTCCCATACATGCATATTTATAAGCGAGACTCATTTTCCTGTAGGCTAAGCAGTACAGATGTCACATTGTGAATGCAGGGCACAGTAGCACAGTAACGGTATGGCCATTTATTAACTTTTCTTTTTACAGAAAACAAGTCCTGGCAACATGCATTACTGCTTAGTACTAAGCTGCCCGATGCAACAAATCCATATCTCAAACTGTTTTCGAGATATAGCCTCCAAACAAAACCCCAACCATCACAATGCTGTCCTATGTGAAATGAGGCAACTTCAGCATCTCATAAATAAGCAACTGATTGTTATTTTTTGACCAAACCAGCAAAAGCCACATTTGTGGAGCATGCCCTCTGTACACTGAACATTTCAGCCCATAAGAGCAAATCATTTGTTTGCTATGCCATGGTAAAGAAACAGGCATAGCTGACAAAAAGTGTTGCAAATTGCTACACTTTCGCACATTTTGCGATAGCTTTCATGAAAACTGTCACTGATTTGCAAATTCCATATGTAAGGAAGCTGAGATGGTACAGTATAGGAGAATGGGCTGAGATTTAGGTCTGACAACCTCAAGGCACACCCCAACACCTGTTGGTGTGTTGAGGGTGGGGTGGTGGGGTAGTAAGGTTGGTAATCCTAACACCAAATTTCCATATTTTAGTCAACAGAAACAGGAACCCTAACTGATTCATTAATAGATTTTTTTGCAATGAATGTCCATACTTTTTGAGAAAGTGTAATCTTACCCTTATGTGGTTGTGGGAGCAAAGGGACTTCTGGGTCCCCGCTTCCATCAGTTTGTAGTGTGTTGTAGAGCACAGGGCTCACCAGTCCCTGAGCTCCTATACATGCATATTGTAATTGTCTCTGATTTTCATGTGGGAGCAGAGGGCCAGGGGGACCCTGCACGCCTATGTAATCATGACTGTAGAGACATTGTAATTATCCCTCATCTCCCTGTGGGAGCACAGGTCCCTTCAGGCACTGCGCTCTCATCACTCCATAATGGTACCCATTTGTGGTAGTGCAACCCATCTATCAGATCTTCATGATTCTTAATTGCTCTGCAGTGTTTGTTATGTTTTAAGGACTGTGGATTAGATTGTATTTTAGACTGGTGATTTTATGTATTGATTTTATTTTAATGTTTGTATTTGTACAGGTGCCTTGATCATATGGAAAGGTGCCTTCTAAAATTTGATTTGATTTGATCCATAAGTGTAGAGACATTGTAATGAACTCTGTTCTCCCTCCAGGCCCTGCACGCCTACTACTGCATAATAGAGGCCCTGCTCTCCCATTACTGCATAATAGTATCCATGCTCCCATCTACCCATAAGTGTAGAGACACAGCACAGACCTAGAGACATTCCAAGTAACCCTTGTGCTGCAAATGGTGCAATATCACAGTAACCACAGGAACACTGGAAAAACATTCACCGCAGTTGTAATAATGGCCTGGAAACCTGCATACTTGCTTAGTACAGCTGTATTTAACAAAAAACCTGTATCTCGAACCATAATGCCATTGAGGGGTTGAACAAATCATAATGCTATGAGCATGATGGGCATGTGGCCTTTATGAGCTTGTTTGATCCTGGCATTATTACATGCATATACTGGACTTTGACATCATTTATTTTATATAATACATCAGGATAGACACGGTTTGCTGCATCCTGTGTGTTTCCATAGTCAATCTCTAGTTATTGGAGAGGAAATTGAGGGTAAACTCTCTTTTACAATTGTGTCCAAAACATTAAAATAATTATAACATAACACAAAATTACAAAGATATATATGCACAATATTGAATACTCTAAAAATGGCATAATTCACTCATAACTTTTATTTATTAATTTATTTATTGAAATGTTTCACCAGGAAGGCACTCTGAGCAACAAATTGCTCATCTCCCAGTGTGACCTGGAGGGTAGGGAACAATGTGATAGAATACAGAGAAATGTTACAATACTGGAATACAATTTGTTTACTTACATACAACGTCAGCAGGAGGGATTACAGGTGGATAACTTTGGCTAACAATGCAACAGTGAAGTATAGCAGATATGAAGACAGATATACTGTAGCAAATTGGCAACAGTTGGTGACAGTTGGTAACACTGGAACACATATAATAACTTGGCAACAGTATGTAACACTAGATGGTAAAGTGACACAATAGTAATTGGTAGCCATTAGTGTAACACAGATATTCAAGATTTACAGTGATTGGAATAAAGAGAGGAAGAATGGAAGGAGGAAATGAAAAATTGTGGTGGGTAGAATGGAAGAAGGAAAAGGACATTTATGGAGAGATGCAGACAGAACACAATTTATGAGGCAAACAGAGATGACAGGGTACATATAAGAGGGGTATAGGGTAGGTTCTAAGTGCTTAATTGAGTGTAGGGGTAGACCAATGTTAAGCTATATTAACCAGAGGGGGGTGTAGGAGGAGAGGAGAGGTAGAGTGAGTGTGGCAGGGTGATGGAGAGAGGTATTGTAGGTGGGGGTATCTAAGGGGAAGGAGGAGTTGAAATTCAAGTGTCCTGTTTTACCTATCTGGGCAGGGTGGTGGACAGCCCTACTGGTAGGACACCAGTTAAAGGTGAAGAGAGTTATTTATATATAGTGATGTGAGAGAGGGGGGTGTTGGGAGAGGGATATTGTGGGAGAGCAAAGCAGGGGTCAACTATAGTAGGGGGGTAGTACCCCCTACTAGAGTAGGGGACAAGGAGGAGCATGATCAGAGGGGGTGTTGGGGGAGGGATGTTGTGGGAGGCAGTAGCAGAGGTCAACTATCGTAGGGGGTAGTACCCTAGCAGTGTGCTGGGTGATCCTGCCTGCAGATGGCAGTGATCTAGCAGTGACTGAGGGGGTGCAGTAAAAGGAGTAATAGGGGAATGGAGGTAAAGTTGCTGTCCACCATGCACTACAGATCCTGCCGGCACAAGGCAGTATAGAGCTTGCAGGAGGGAGATAAATTAAGGGTAGAAAAAGAAGGGTGAGAACACTTTAGAAGGAGGGAGAGTAGGGGACAAGGATGAGCACAATCAGAGGGAAACAGGAGTGGTGGGGAGTTGTCATATGGTGATATGCGCTTAGTGGAAATAATAGGGAGATTAGGGAGGGTCATGGCAGGCACAAGAAGGGGTAAGGAAGTTCTTGAGGTAACAGTTAATGGAGTAGCAAGAGGATGAGTGGTTAATTTGAGGGGAAGTGAATTCCAGATTTTTCGGAGGCGATAAGAATAACCCGATTGGCCAAAAAGGCTAGAGCAGTGTTTGACCACCAGGGTTTGTGAATTCGTAGATCTTATGGAGTGGGAATGGGGGGCGGTTGTAAAGACAGGGGAGAGATAGGAGGGAAGTTCACTCAGCCAGTGCTTGGAGGTGAATTTTGTGCAGTGAGACAGACGTCAGTTTGTCAGGGAAGGGAAGGAAAGGGCATGGTAGAGATCACAATGATGAGTGCGGAGGGGGGTGTAAAGGTCAAAATGGCAAAAGGAGTTGAACAGGGTATCTAGTCTGGCCAGGGAGGACTTGGGGAAGCACCATAGACTACATCACAGTAGTAGAAGACAGGTAGGATCATCTTCTGGATAATCTCACACCTAGCTAAGGGTGGGATGCAGGCATGGTTCCTGAATGAGGCACCAAGCTTGGGATGCATTTTTTTCTGAATGGCATTGATATGACCAGAGATGTTTAGGTGTTGGTCCAGCCAGACACCTAAATAACTGAAGGAGGATGTGTCCTCGAGTAATGTCCCATCAAGGGTGTGGAAGGAGGGTAGAGAGGGAAACCTGGTAAGACTCTGCCTGGTGCCAAAGTTCATGGAGACTGTTTTTTTGGTGTTGAGAGATAGTTGGTGAACCAACGCTGAACTTTGTCGAAGTCATGCTGCAAGTTGGATGCAACCTCGGTGGGGCAGGAGCCAGATGCATACAAGACTGTATCATCAACATACATGTGAATGGAGGAGAATGGAGAGCAGGTGGATGAGAGAGTTTAGAAAAATAGAGAATAGTATGGGACCTAACACTGATCCCTGGGGACATCAGTTCATATTGGGAGGGGTGGGGACATTGCATCAGAGATCTTGACTGATTGGATTCTGCCAGTGAGGTATGCCTTGAACCAGTCTGTGGCTAACGGGGATAGCCCAGCTGTTGATAGGGTGTCAGGGAGAAGGGAGTGGGAGACTGTGTCGAAGGCTTTGGCCAGATTGACAAAAATGGCTGAGGTGATTTGGCCACTGTCCATTACCATGAGGATAGAATCAGTGAGCAGAAGAAGGGAGGTGGTGGTGGTGGAGTGATTTTTCATGAAGTCCTGAAGTCAGTTGAGGTAAGCGGTGAGCTGGGAGAGGGCTAGGTGTTCCTGAAGTTTGGCAAGGGTAGGGAGAAGAGAGATGGGGTGGTAGTTACCAGAGGAGGTGGGGTCTCTGCCTTTGGGGAAGGGAAGGACCACTGCATGTTTCCATGGGGAATGTACTGGGGCGGTTGAGAAGGAAATGTTTAGGATAATAGAGAGTGGGTAGGCAATGGCTGGGGCTAAGAGGGATAATAGTTTAGAGTCAAGACCATCTGGGGAGGAACCTTTTGAAGGGTTGATCACTAGCAGAGCATTTAGGGCATCATTTGGGGAGACAGTAGAGAAGAATAAGGGGTGAATCAGAGGGGGATCATTTGTAGGCAATAGGAAGGGGGAGAGGGAGGGGAACAGTCTGGGAGGGACTGGAGTAGCTCATCAGCACAAGTAGTGTAATAGGAGTTAAATTCAGTAGCTACTGCAACTGGATCAGAAATGAGGGTGGCGTTTATCTTAAGTATGGGGTGGGTGGACAGGCTGGGGGGGGTAAAGAGGGCATGGACCACTCTCCAGAACTTGGAGAGGGAGTTGATGTTTGTCGTGAAGGTAGATTTTAAGTACTCATTTTGGCTAGCCTGGTAGCCTGGGTGCAGGCATTACAGAGTTTTCAGTAAATAAGAGGGTCATTTGGAAGATGGGAGACTTTGTGCCATTTCTAAGCCCGATCTCTGGCTCTGTGGCAGGCTAGTAATTCCAGAGTAATCCAGGAGAGGTGATGACCTCTAATCCTTGTTTGCTTTAGGGGTGTGAAGGCATTCCAATTTGCCAGGAAGATGTCTTTAAAATAGATTAGGGCTTTATCAACCGAGGAGGTGCTTGCTAGAGGGGACCGGTCTGAGAGGGCAAGGCTATGCAGAAAAGATTCCAATTCTAGGGATTTATAGGTCCGTATCTGTAGAGTTTTATGTGGGGATTTAGGGCTACAAACTTTTCTGACCAGGAAAACTGGGTCGTGGTGGCTGAGAGCATCCGGAAGGAAACTGGAGGTGATGATTCTATGGGGGTGGGACATTAGGGCCAGATCAAGTAGGGAGTGGTTTTGGGTCTTGTGATTAGGACGGGTAGGTTCTGTAATTAGTTGTGTGAGGTTGAGGGCACTGATAGCATTTCTTGTGGTAGATGTTGTTGAGGACAACCAATTTAAATTGAGGTCACCAAGGATGTAAAGCTCACTAGTTTGAGAGAGGGAAGTAATGGAAGTTAGGAGGTCAAGGAATACAGCAGACTGGACATTTGGATGGTGATAGATACTATCTACAAAGATAGGGAATGAGAAAGGGAGGGATACATTGATAGCTAAGGCATCATGGGTTGCTGGGTTGGAAGAGGAGAAGACTAGGGCCACTCCACTGCTCCTGCATGCTCTGTCTAGCCTTAGGATGGAGTAACCAGGGATGGAGAGCGAGTGGTCAGGAATCATGCTCTTTAGCCATGTTTCTGTTATAGTTAGAGTGTTTGATTTCAGGGCAGCAACCATGGCTTGCAGAAGGTCTAATGTCTGAAGTAGGCTATGAATGTTTAAGTGTTACCCTTTATGAGGGCTGTTGGTGCAGACCTGAGTTTGACTCCCACAGCCTCCACTTATGTACTGTGTAACCCTGAGCAAGTCACTTAACCTTCCTGTGTTCCTGGGTCACACCTGTAAAATGGGTTATGTGGCCTATGGGAGTTAACCTGGTTGCCAAAGAATAAAAACAAATAACTGACTAAATCAAATAAATAACAGTAAAAAAAAAGATTTCCTATCACTAGTAATGTCTATCCCAACATTACAAATGACTTTGGAGGAGGAGTGATATACTCGCCTGTTATAAAAAGGGGGTGGAGCCAGAGGTGGAGTTTGGGGTGTGGTTTAGCATCCGTTTTTTACCTCATGCAAAGGTGGTGACCCTAAATGATTTCAGCACTGGCTGCAGCGTTGGGCAGGAAACCAATGTCAGTGCTCTGGGGCCGTCTGGAAACATTCAGGTCCCATAGTGATGGGTGCCAGGAATTTAAATTAGAAAAGGGAAGAAAGCTCCAAAATTCCCTTTCCCTTATCCTGGGTCAGGGACCAGATGTTACCTTGTGAGCCAAGGAGGAGAGTGGCAGCAGGCTGTACAACAGTCTGTTAATACTAGTCTTAAAATGTGAAATTGATAATAAAGTGTACGTTTTTAACTTTTTCTGGATTCCATCCCAAGTACGTGGTGCAGATACTGCAAGAGTAGATGCCCCAAATTTTATTCGATATTTTGGTACCAAATACTTTCATAACAGTGTAGAGATCTGTATTGTACTGGTATATTGTTAGTGTTTTTCCATAGTGTAGTTTTAGTGCTTTGCCATAGTATAGTGTGTATTATCAGGTGCCTTCTGTTTAGCCCATGCAGTGTTTCCATAGTGTATGGGGCCTCCTATAAAAGCTGCAAGCCTAACTCTACTGGCAGTCTGGCCTCCTCTACAAGAAGGTATGGCTCTGGCAATCTTCCCCTTAGTGTTGTTGGTAATGGCTGATGGGCTGTGTGGCATTGTGTTTGGTCAGGAGCAGTCTGTGAAGGGCCAGGGAGCAGCACAGTGTCTATCTATCTATCTATCTATCTATCTATCTATCTATCTATCTATCTATCTACTAGTCACACAAAATATGTCAAAGTTAAACCTTACACATTAATGATTCATTCTAGACACTGAATTATTACAATTGAAGATCAATCACTTATTTTAATTTTTGCATTTTATATCCACTTGAGACTGATATTTACGGAACTTCTAACTAATGGGAAAGCAGCTTTAACAATGCCTGTTGACATTACCATGCTCTCTGCTGCACTCAAAACAGAGCAGTGAAATCAAACAGAAACAGTTTAATCTTCATAAAAAGAAGTACTTTAAAATTTTAACAATTTAAAATACATTATATAAAGAGGACACACAATGGTATGGCTCAGAATACACCTCTTGTCATCACTTGTGTGGAGGAAGGCTTTCCATAATTCATTTGTGGCACTGCCACTTGTGAATTAAGTTTTCACCTCTTCACTCATAAAGATTAGTTATATATTCAGTAACTACATAACCCTGTGTAGTGGGGAGGTAGCATCAGTATAGTTTGAATTACAAATGTTGCTCTGTGTTAAACCCCAGTATTTACACTTTAACACTTTGGCCATCCCTGGATGGAATAATTGGAAATTTGGCATGGACATCTTAGGATCTCCAGAGCCTATGAACTTGGAAATGGTCAGTTGGTTTTAAACTTGTTAAAGGTTGAACACATGTAAAAATATGATTTTAAGACCTTTATTTGCTCGCCAATAGCACAAAAATGGCTGAGAGTTGAAGTCTAAAGCATTCAAGATAGTTAGAGTTTAGCCCAAGGATGTCACTTTGCTAATTGTATTATTTAGTTTTTGTTGACTGGGAAAGGAGGACTAGGCATTTCTTCCTATTTTTTATTTATTTATTTATTTATTGCATTTTGTTGACCTGGTAAGCCCACTGGGCTTAGAAGTCCCTTTTTCAGGGGCGACCGGGGGGATACAGATGGTAAGCAACTGAAATTGAACCATATTAAGCTGTTGGTGGTATTTTTAGTGAATGTAAGAAATCTGGCCAGGACACTGGGGAAATTCCCCTACTTTGTCGGTAGGGGGGGACTTGCTGCCTGTTTGCATGTCAGTCTCCGTCTGTATGGAGATGGAGCAGGACGTGGAGAAGCTTGGAGTGCTGGATGCACCTCTTTCAGGAGATTTAAGTGAGGTGGATACTTTCTTCGATGCAGAAGTCCATTTGGAGAATGATGTTGCTGTTTCTGAAGCAGTTGCACTGGTCGACCTTGGATCTGCTGCTCAGTTTGCAACTACGGAGGTATTGGTAGCCCCTAGATCCTTTGATTCAGCTGCTGTTTCTTTGCCAGATACTCGTCCCATGCAGGTTTCTACTTCTGTGGACTTACCGGCTGTTGATGCTAGTGACCCGAGTATCTCCCTGGCGACTGGCGGGAGTTGTCAAGCACTAGCCCAGAATACTCCTGCTGCGGGTGTGTCGGGTGATCAGTTTGGCGTTCTACCTCTCATTCCCTAGATAACTTTTCAGACTGTGCCGACTGACCAGACTGGGATTTCGGTATTTTCGTTTAAGGCTCCTAAATGTCCTACTTGGAAGAAACTTTGTTCCAACTCTACTGCTCCTCGGCGATTGTGGGCTGATACTGAAATGACTGATTCTGAGCCTTGGACTATAGATAAATCATTGCATGTGGCTGGTTGGGTGAAGTCTCCTACATCACATCAGTGGACTTCTGGATTTGACCCTATCTGTATCCCTGGGATCCGATTGCGGATGCCCTTGCCTGATGTTGACCCATCGGGTCCTCATACCCCTTCTGTGGCTGATGGCACTACTTTTGATAGTACCCCAGGAACTGACTTGGAACTAACTCCTAATCCTGTACTGAACTTTGACAGTATGGCTCTTTTGGGTGCTCATGGTAAATGTCCTCAATCACCCAACCTTCCTGATCCTGTTACAGATGGTGCTGGGGGTCCTAATCCCTCTCCTGCTGCTGATGGTGGATCTTGTCCTAAAACGTACGCATCCTTCTTTTGGAAGAAGGTGCTGCCTGCTAAAAGACATAATGCAGTGCACATTATTTACAAGCGGGGGATTAGATATTTTTCCTGATAGGGGTTATGTGGGGAAAGTCTTACTTAAATCCAGTCTGTGCTTTAATGCAGCTGAGCTCTACGCTCTGATCCATGTTTCTGGGGAGCACTCCTTTGATGTGAGCTTTAAGCTACAAAATGGTTTGAAGGCCTTTTGGTTACGGTACCATAAAGTTAAACATACTCCTTTATGGTCCTCATTTGAGGTGATTCCCCCAACTAAGCCAGCCCATAAATCTGTCACTATTCTTTTTCATAATGAAGGGGTCAGTGTGACTGATTTACTTTTTTGGTTGAAGCAATGCTGTACAGTGCTGGGTCCCCCGGAAGCCATGTTTGATGGTGAAAATATCTGGACTGGGGGTTGGAGGGTTCAGGTGATTTTGAATGCTACTGATGGGTCATTACAGCATTTGCCAAACTCCTTTTTTATTGGTGGGGACAGGGGAGTTTTGATCTATCCCGGGCAGCCTAAAACTTGCTACAAATATGGTGCTCTTGGGCATATTAGTAATGCTTGCAATAAAATCCGCTATTCTTTGTGTGGGAAGTTGTGCCACTTTTATTCTCAGTGCACTGAAGAGGTTTGTTGTAACCTATGTGGTCTGCCTGGTCACTCCTATGTGGATTGTGATCAGACTGCCTCTACTAAATCTGGGTCTGGTGATCTTGAGGAGCAATGGTTGCTAGTGGCGGTGGCTCAAAGGGAACATGTGCAACTGTGTGCGTCAGCTACTCGATCAAAACCCTCCCCAACTTCTCCTTTAGAGGCTTCGTTGGATGTGCCTCCTTTGGCCCCTCCCCCTGAGTTTGGTTCTGATTCACCCTTGGAGGTTGCTCCTGTGGAGGCGCTGTCTAAAGAACTTCCTGTTGAAGTACCTCTCACCCTTCTGACTGTGAAGCCTCTAGATGTCCCATCTCTCCCTTCCTCTGCAATGCCTCCCCCCCCCACTGACTGTTCCGGTAGTGGATCCCAAACAGCGTGTAACTTGACATAGGAGTTGGAGGCAGCCTGCTTCTAAGGTCCCCAAAATTTCTGAAACCAAAACATCTAATCATTTCCATCCCCTATTGTTAGACTCCAGTACGGTGGGGCTTGACTTTGAGGTGTCATCTGAAGATTCCCGCTGTTTTGAACCCCTTTCTGATTCGGAATCTACTGAGTTGGGAGATGTTGCTGTTAAATTGATGGACCCAAAAAAGGGTGCCACCCCTCTTAAAGGGAGGAAAAAGAGAACGGTGGGTGCTAGTAAATCCCGGGCCCATAAACCTCCCTGAGTCCTCTGACATGTCCGATTCCCTCTTTATCCCTCTTGACGATCAATGTCAACAGTATCAAAAATGTTAGGAAACAGAGTGGTGTTTTTTTGCATTTGTTGACCTATACTGCTGATGCTATTTTTTTACAGGATACCCGGCTACACACACCTGTTGAGCTTTGTCAGGTTAAGACTGAATGGTTTAAAGGACCCTCATATTGGTCTCCTGGTTTGGATTCTTGTACGGGGGTGGGAATTATATTTACTTTACCTGTTCAACTTCTCAAGCTGTTGGATTTGATCCCTGGGAGGGTTTTAATTTTGGATGTTAAAATTCGGGGTGCTACCAGTTGATTACTATATGTGCTCCTTAATCTAAGGCAGACCGTGTGGAGTTTTTTTCCACCATTCGTCCTTTTATTTTTTCTGCTCAGACTGTGATATGGGGGGGGGCTATTTCAACTGTAGTCTTACTTGTCAGGATCGGGGTAGTGGTACATCTACTATGAAAGCATTTTGTGATATGTCCTTCTTATCTTCCACTGTACAGCTAGCAAGTTTGGTGGATGCGTATAAATCATTTCATAAAATGGGGAAGCTGACCTTTCAAAGGGGTGTACATGCCACCTGTATTGAGTTTGTTTTTATTAGTAAGGGACTCTCAGTTACGAATTCTCAGGTTGCTTCTGTGGAGTTTTCTGATCATAAAGTGCTATCTGTACTTCTTGGATGCAGTCTTAGCACTGCCTAAAGGGAAGGTTCCTGGACTTGATGGTCTTCCTGCTGAGCTTTATAAGTTGATTGTCCCACTTATTTCACAGGAATTGGCTTTAGTTTATACTTATCTGTTGGATACAGAGCTCCGTTCTTTGGACATGACACATGGTGTGATGACACTTTTACATAAAAAAGGTGTCCAGGAGAATTTGGATAATTGGAGACCTATCTGTGTTTTGAATGTCAATTTTAAGATTCTGATGAAGATTTTGGCATGTCGTCTGTCAAAAATTGCCCCCTTTGTTATTTTACAGTTCCAATCTTTTTCTGTTCCAGGGAAAAGGATGCATGATCAACTGCTACCGTTGCGTGAGGTCTTTGCGTCTGGGACCTTCCATGATGCGACTGGGTATGTGGTGTCTCTCAATCAAAGGAAGGCTTTTGACTCTGTTGCCCATGATTTTTTATGGTTTGTTTTGCAGTTATATGGGATTCCAGCAGTCTTTATTCATTGGTTACAGGTGATTTATGGGCAGGCTGTTCTTCGACCTTTGGTGAATGTTTTTTTGGGTCCGATGATTCTGGTAAGTTGTGGGATGTGTCAGGGTTGCCGCTTGAGCCCGTTGCTTTTTGTTTTTAGTCTTGATCATTTGCTTAGTGTGTTGAATGATGTTCAGTTTTTTACTCCTGTTTCAGCTTGTCAGCGTCCTCTTCCTTGGGCAGCTGCTGCCTATGCTGACGATATTTGTTTACTTCTAAAATCCTCCACTGATATATTAAGGGCTATTGACTTTTGCTTATATTATGGGGTGGCTTCTGGGGTTCATTTGAATGAGCAGAAGTGTTTGATTAAATGTCTTGGGGTGGGTACCCTGGATCCCTGTGTTGCTAGGCTTACTATTCAGGAAGGGCTTCTGACAGTTTTAGGGATTGCTTTTGATACTAGCTGGATCTCCTGAATTGGGATATGAAACTTTGGCAGGGAAAACTGTTATTGGATGGCTGGAATAAAAGTGTAATGGGTAAACAGAAAAGGGTCCATTTGGTTAGGACTTATCTTTTGTCTCTTTTTCTGTATGTTAGTCTTGTGTTTCCTCCCCCTAGAGATCGAGATGCTGCTCTTTATGGTTTATTCTTTTCCATAATTTGGGGAAGCAGATTGAATCTGATTAAATGTAATGTTTTATACCTTACAGTTAAGGATGGGGGTCTTAACATGGTGAAACCAGTATTGTTCTTTTTTCTTAATTTTATATTTGCTAACCTGCACCCCTTATGTCATAAGACTCCGACTTGATGGATGGCATTATGGCCTGAAAGGCTGAAGGCTTGGTATCCCGCTTGGGACTCCGGTGATTTGAAAATATATAAATCAGTTTTGTTTTCTCCACAGTTTTATAGGGAGGTGTTTTTTCATTTGAAGCAGTGGGATCTTGTATATGAAGATGTTTTTCACAAATCAAAGAAACTTGTATGCTCAGGTTTTGGCCTCCAAATTCACTGATATTGATACATTTCCCTTATGTATTCCTTCATCTGTACCTCATGTTCTATGGATTCTTCATAATGAAAGACTTCCTGTTAAATTTTGGGATGTGTTATGGCTTTGTTGCCATGACAAGCTAAATGTTAAGGCTAATCAAAAACATAAGGCTTTGACTGAACAACAACGTGCTCAGCCTGCATGTTTAGGACAGTTGGAGTCTATGTCTCATTTATTTTTTACTTGTTCCTTTATTCACTCCTTTTGGGATTACTTGGTGTGGTGTTGGGGTATGCCTGTATTGAGAACCCTTTCTTATGATAATTTGATTTATGGGGTATTTGGTCGGGAATGGTCTCATTGGGACGTCCAGACATTGAATGTCTTATTTTTTGTTGTGAAATGGTATGTCTGGAATGGCAGATGTCTGTTTACTCTGCAACAAAAATCGCTTTCTTTTAAAGACCTTTCAGGCTGTATTTTGAAGGAGGTGTGTAATATTTATTTTCATGAGAAGTCCTTTCATAATGCTTATATATTGCAAATGTTTGGGGGAATCTTCCTCGGGTGACTGATTACGATGCTCCTATTATGTGAGTTTGCTTTGACAGTTTCTTATGGACTTTGTTGAACTGATATGATTTGTCTTCCTCATTTTTGAATTTGTATTTGAATATCTAATAAAAACAAAATTCTCCTACTCTTTTTCGATAAGTGCCATGAGATCTTTAGCATCCACCTCCTGAGCTACCACCAATCCAGGCAGATGGGACATCAGTTTAATGTCTCATCTGAAAGATGACACCTCAGAAGTGCAGCACCCCTCTCATGCTGTACTACAGTGTCAGTATTGGGATATTAACCCAAATGCCAGATGTGGGAACTGAACCCACAGCCCTCTGATCTCCTGGCCTCAGAGGAGAGTGTGCCACCTACTGAGCCACTGACACAGTTTTTAGCCCAATTCCAGGTGTGGGGTGGGTGGGGGATATAGATGGGAACCAACTCACACTGAACCAGAGTAAGCTGTTGGTGGTATTTTTAGTGAATGGGAGAAATTGGGCCAGGACACTGGGGAAATTCCTCTACTCTTTTTTGAGAAGTGCCAAGGGATCTTTAATGTCCACCCAAACAACCACCAGAACAGGCATATGGGACCCTGGTTTAATGTCTCATCAGAAAAACAGCACCTCAGGAGTGCAGCACTTCTCATGCTGCACTACAGTGTCAGTATTGGGATTTAACCCATGTTTCTAGTGGGGGATGGAACCCACAGCCTTCTGATCTTCCAGCCTCAGTGGAAAGTGTGCAACCTGTTGAGTCACTGACACTGATTTAACTAAAAAACGTGTCATTTTTAACTTATGAATAAAACAATGAACTCTTTGTGCATGTGTAGGTTCATTTTGTACATTTATGTTTTTTTTTTTTCCAAAATTAGGTATTCTGTTTGCCTGAGATAGTAACATCAGTTACATGGAAACGGTGCAATTTCTGGTACTTATAGTGGTCCTACATGGCAGAATTGAGTTGCCCCCTTTAAAGCCATCTTGGGGGATTTACAAATGGCCAGTTATGTGGTCAGGTAGGGGGTGTCTTAATTAACAAATTACCCATGTTTGGGCCACAAATGTCTTAGTTTGATCACGTTACGCTAAACCCTAAGCCTGAGAAAATGTTTTCTGCACACGTGAGTAGACTTATGTTTATTTGTCAGGCATAAAAATAAAACATAAAATGGCAATAATTTAACCAAATTAAGACATTTTTGACCCAAACATGGGTCATGTCTTAGTTAGGACCCCCATGAACGCATACAGAATGTGGTCAGTTGTAAATTCCCCAAAATGTGTTTTTGGGTGTTTACTGAAAACACATGGGGGTGGATTTATGATTGACCAGGATGTGGTTCTAACAAAGACATTACCAAAGTTTCCTTTAAAAATGTATTTATTTGGTAAAGTTATTGTCATTAATATTTTTTTCTTAGAAACAAAAACTACGTCCACATGAATGCACACAATGCAATTTCCGGGACATTTTTTTTTGCTAAGACAATATAAGTCCAAGAAATTCTATTTTGTGCATGCATGTAAACTTAACTTTTTTCAAAAACATATTTAAAATGGTCATAACATGGCCAAATATTTTGTCTTAGTTATGACCCTTCTAATGATCACATAAGTGGTCTGTTGTAAATCACAACAGAAAAGTGTTTGGGGAAGTTGTGCACACAGAGGGTCTGAGCAATGTGTGTGTTGATGCAACTACCTTGTGATCAGCCTGAGGGCCAATCATGAAGCCCTCTACAGGTCTTGTACAATGGGTATGCTGATGCAGATGCTTTGTGAGAAGCCCACAGGACCACTCATGAAATTGTTCAAGGTCTGGTACAATGAGTAAAATCCACAACAGGTCAGGGCCAGCATGTGTGTGGAGTTAGCTGATTCACCACTAGTGAATTCTGCTATATTTCTCACACAATGTGTGTAACGATGTGGCTGCAACTGCTTTGTGTATGCCTGTAATGCTATATGCAAAGCAAGCTACAAGTTATGGACTGGAATTGATAGGGTAGTTGCTTTGCATAAATGCAAAACATCCACCTGTGTCCATCTAGCTAAAAAAGAAAGAAAATGTGTTGCAAAAAAGTACCATAATGCACAAGTTAAGGGTTATTATTAAATGTGCAAATGTAAAGCAATCAGATGTTAAGATTTTTTAATCCTAACTTCACCAATCTACATCCACCACCTTCATGATCATAATAAATTAATAACACAGTAGAGGGTGGAATAGTACATGCAACATAAGATATTTGGATAAGCCTATCAACAGGTTGACATTTGCCTCTCATCACATACCAGGTTACTCTTAGTCTCAGCAGTGTAGTATGACACTGAAAGGCAGTGCAAGAGAAAGACTTTACTCAGCACCACTGTTATGGCTGGAGAAGATCATGGAACCAATAGAAATGTTTGAAAGATTTTATCACTGGTGACAATGTGACAAAGTCATGAACTTTTCCCTCTGTGAAGGCAACATTATGTAACACCCCTTCACCAACTTTGGGGTGTAGTGCAAAAGCAAAACTGTGAAGTCCTTTGTTGGTGAAGGCAGCTCTACTTTGTGAAAGGTGAATAGCTGGTCAAGTCACAAGTTATACATAATGCTAATGAAATTATTTCACTGCTGCAGGAAGTGCTGCACAAGGATATAAGTATTTAACCTCCCTCACAGTGTTCTGTCCTACACTGTTGGAGGAAGGAGTAGAATGTGTCTCCATTGTGCTATGAAAAATAGCAGACAAAAACATAAACATCGCCTGATTTTGAGTAGCTTTTTCTTTTTTCATATTTTATGTTTAGAGTGCTCTCGCTGTAAGTGTAAATGGAAGGGAGATGGGAGTGGGATGGGGATAAGAAAGCATTGTACAACACAAGTATTTCTGCATTTATCTTGTGCATACACTTAATGCTCTGAGCTATGTTTGGAAGTACCACAGGTTTTATGAAAGTGTTTTCCCACAAATATATTTCCTTAGAACACTCTCAGAGCTGGTAGCTGTGGCTGGAAGTGAACTAAGCTGAGATGGAGGATCACAACCCACCTGGCCCCAAGATGCAGTTTTGTCTAGTGTTCAGATCTGTTTCCTTCTCTTCCTTCTCTGCTCTCTCGTTATGTACAATGAATAACAGGTGCTCACAGCACTGCTGTGTTTTGCCCAGATAAACAGCTTATTGTGTTTGAAGTAGGTGTCCCCTGTGATCCCTTTTTTTGCCCAGATGTAATCTGAACCTTCCTGCCATCTGAGTGCACCCATCAATATGGCACCAAAATCCCCAATTCACTTTCCCTGCCCCGAGGTCCGTCCCCCCCCACTGGAGTTAGAATATATAGTTGGGGGCATGGGGTGGAGGGTACAGCCCTCCGCATGAACACAGGGTGGCAAATTCAAATCCTGGCGCCCTAATGATGGGCGCACTTGGACAGGCGCATTCCGATGGTGGAACCATAATCTGATGAATCAATAATAAAATTGTCTCACACAAAAGATTTGGATGGGTAGCAAGAACTTGCTATTACAGGAGTGGTGGTTGTCACTCCTCAACTACTTTCTCTATTTGTGTTGCTTGTAGCTGCATTTGAATTTTTGTAGACATCTTGGGTTAACCAGGTTTGCCACCATATCAGTGCCACCTTTTATGTTTTTGGGACTTTTATCCATATGCTGAGTAGTGGGATTAGATACTTGCCATTGGAATCTTGTTGGCTTACTTTTTTTAGATTCAGGTTTCCAGACACCATCTGTTACATTATAATATCACCCTCAATCTCCTCAGCATTTTCTTCACTGGACTCATCTCTTATGTTTGACAATAATTTCCTTGACTGCATCCCTTCCTTAGGTACCGGACCTACAATGGGGGCAGGCTGGGGGCTCACTCTTCCTGCTTTCCTTGTCTAGAATCAAAACAGCCAAGTCAGCTGCTGTCATCCTGCTTTTGCCTTGAGATGATGAATGGTATGGGCTGGTACAGTGTCTACCATATCAGGTGGTGATAGTCTCTGCATTTCCTTCTCCTCATCAAGATAACAACCACCTATTGTGACCTTCACACTGCTGTTCTTTCCTCAAACCCCCTCATCATATACCATCCACTATACAAAATAAGTGACACAAACACTGAGCTGCACAACAGCACTGTTGCTTCACAGCCTTGCACAACAGATTGTTTCCTCGCAGCCATAATATATTTTTTTCTGTAGTACATCAGTTTTGTTTGTTTTTTACTTGGGAAAACATGTCCACTGCTTAAGCACTGGCTCACAAAAATTGATTCACAGCCCTATACAAAAACTGACTGTTGTCCTGCACAGTCCATTTTTTAAATATTTCTGATTCTTACATGTGTGCTGCCTAAGCACTAAGGTGAAGAACATAACTGTAACTTCACATCTCTACATAATAATGGACTGTTGTCTTACACAGCCCCAAACTACTTTTTTTGTAAGATTTATGATGTCTTACTTGGGGAGAAAATGAGTGCTATCTCAGTACTGAGCTGCATAACAGGACTGTCCCTCACAACCCTACACAAACAACTGACTATTGTCTTGCAGTTAATATTTTTTTCTATAATATTTCTGATTTCTAAATATGAAATAAGCTTACTTCAAAAATCGCAGATGTGGGCACTCACAGTCAATGGTTAGCTCAGCGGCTGTTATAAGACAAACATTTGTCAATGCCAGATGTTTGAGTGCAGTCTTATAAAGCTTTAAAGAGGACATAAATGATATGCATTTTAAATCAAACATTTCTGGCAGTTTCTGTTCATTACTGACATGCTGTTAACAGATTTAATGCTATTTTATTTGCAAAAGCTGCACACCGGAGACCAGGAGCAAAAGTGGGCAGATAAGCAGACGGAATATGCAGAAACCTTGAATGTCCCAAGCACTCAAGATTAGCAATGCATCAAGTTGACAGTTTCTTAAATCAACAAACAACCCAATCACTGTACAAATAATTTACTAAAAATTAGAACATACATAAAATTTGTGATTATTAAAGAGAAAGTGCAGTAGGAGGTTCTACGTTATGATGGCGATTGCTCAAAGGCGACTTTCATTATGGTGAGGGTACATCACCGAAAATCATTTCAGTGATGTACACCCCTGGCACACAGAAAAACAGCACCAGGGACTTGGATTTTCCATGTTCATATGTGGGACTGCACTCCCTCACACCCCCTACTAAAGGATTCGTAACTCCAGGGGGTGCATGTCGGGGGGGTGCAAATTCTGGAAAAAAGTAATTTCAGGCCAGGTGCACAAACATGTAGGTGCGCCCAGACCCAAACACAGAATTCTTGCAGCTTTAGGCTGCCACCCACTCATCACGCTATAGGGCCAGCTCTGCAGCCTTGCACCAACCACACCAGGCTAACCCTTCCTTCCTTCCATCATGCTCACTCCCCCCCACATGTGTATACATATAGCAATGTCCTGTCACTATATGCATGAACCTCCCTCATCTGGTTGCCTTCCTCACTCCCTCTTCCTGTTATTCCTACATCACAAGTGGGTCTCCATTTTGGTAGGTGCCCACTTGTAGTTAGCCAACATCACATGATACCACAGTGGGTATAGCTGGTGGGGTCAAGTCAATGTCCTGCCACTGGAGGGAAGACAGATGGTAGTGCAGCAGGTGTAAATGTTTTACTTTACAGTTCAGTACCCTACCTGACTTGGATTACATCTGACCTCCCAGTATCCCAGGTGGCAATGCAATGCACTACTCTCATTCCCCTGGGTCAGGCCTCAAAACATACATTTTTGTAACCAATGGGCATAGTCATAGGCACTGACTGCTGGCTGGTGCTGGGGGGAAGGGGCAGTCTTAAAAGGGAGAATGCAGAAAGATGCTGCACACAGGCACAGAGCCATTGCTGACTGCGAACACTGCAGTAAGGCTTGGTACAAAGATCAAATGCCATCAGTTCAATGGAGTAACATAGCAAAAGGTACTATACAGCCACACCAAGAGGTACAAGGCACCTGACTAATCTGAAGAGACTCTAGCACTGGGTACCTGGTTTGTGTTACAGTATATTCAGTGGCAGTGGACTTCATGCTTCACTGCTTTTGTTTTGTGTTTTGCCTCTTGTTGTGGTGTATATCACTTTGTGCTATGTCAATACATACAATTGACAGCACTGAAATGATATACCAAGTATTAGTGCAAATTTGGTACCCATCTATATTTGTGTGACTGAGGCTGTGTGCAATGGCTTTCTGCCTTCTGTGATGTACTGTGTTGAGATGGTCTCCCTCACAGCTGTATTACATTCTAGCACCACAAGTGTGTTCTTAATTTTGACTGGGGTTCTTTTGTAATGGCAGTTACAAAGAATATTGAATGTTGAGTGAGACAATTGGAAACTTTTTAAATGTGGACTAGCCAATGGTAGTAGCTTCAGGGCAGTATGATATATACTGGCCAGATTACCACACTGCAATGACCCACAAGTTGCAGGATCTAATCCTTCAGAGCCAATGCACATTTATAAAATGGCAAGAAAAAATCTAGAAATTTAATTGGCCAAGTGTGACAGGATTGAATAAGGCTTTGCCCAATTTATTATGTAGAAAGAGTTTAAACACAAGGATCTGTTCTAACCTCTCCTTTTCTGTCTCTTCTCTGCCTGGTTGAGCAACCAAATTTTCTTGTGAGACCTAGGAACTGGTCATTCCAACAGTCTTGCGAGTCTCAGCCCCTCGCTATTTCTCTGCCTTCCCTTGCTATTTTTCTCTTATCTTCCCCCTGGCATATCTGCAGATATTAAAATATGTGGATCTTTTTATGTGGAAATGTCACTGATACTTGGATCCCTTTGTTTCAAAACCGTACATAGTTATACTGTTGAAATGATTACAAAAAGCTATTTGGAACTCAAGAGGTTAACCTGAGATGCTGATTTGAAAAATCTCTCCAGAGTTGTCAACAACAGGTCAGTTCTGTGTCACTATGTTCTTTTTGCTGCAACTGCAAGAAACTGACAAGAACATTTTAGGAAAAACAGGATGTCTGTTAACGAGCAGAGGTTGCAAAGACATAGAAACATAGAAACATAGAAGTTGATGACAGATAAGGACAGTAAGCCCATCCAGTCTGCCCATTTCTTTTTCTACCTTATGAATGTGCCATCGGCCTTTGCTCTGTCAATGGCCTATCTAGTCATACTCATCTATATTGCTCCTTTATGCCTATTCCATGCCTGTTTCAATCCCTGCATTGTATTCATATCCATCACGTCCTGAGGTAGGCCATTCCATGCATCCACCACCCTTTCTGTGAAAAAGAACTTCCTCACATTACCCCTTAATCGGCCTCCCTCTAATCTCATGCTGTGTCCTCTTGTCCTACTATTTTTCTTATATTGAAACATGTTAGACTCTTTCACCTTGTTAATGCCCTTAAGGTGTTTGAATGTTTTGATCATATCACCTCTCTCCCTCCTTTGCTCTAGGGTATACATATTGAGCTCCGTTATTCTGTCCTCATATGTTTTCTGATGCAGTCCCTGCACCATTTTGGTTATCCTTCTCTGGAGTGCCTTAAATTTGGTTAATGTCCTTGTGAAGGTGTGGCCTTCAGTACTGCACACAGTACTCCAGATGGGGCCTAACCAGTGTCTTGTAAAGAGGGATTATTACCTCTCCACTTCCAACTTGTGATATCCCTACTAATACACCCCAACATCACCCTAGCCTTACCTACTGCTTTAGTGGTCTGCTTGGATGATTTCAGGTCATTGATGATGATGAAGCTGACGTCTCTTTCTTCCCTTGTGACTGCCAGTGACTCCCCTCCCAGTCTATAGGTGACTTCAGGGTTTCTGTTCTCTATGTGCATGATCTTGCACTTCTTTGCGTTAAACCCCAGTTGCCACTCTTCTGACCATTTTGCTAGTTTATCCATATCTCTTCTCATTCTGCCCACCCCATCTGGATCATCTACTGTGTTGCAGATCTTGGTGTCATCTGCAGATATATAAAATAGCAGCAATGTAAGTAAGTAAGTAAAAAAGTAAGTAAAAATGTATTAAGTGCCTTTCAAGTTATCAAGGCGCTGTACAATAAAATACAATGAAAACAAAAATAATAATAAAAATTTAGAAATATACAGAAAAGGCTTGATAAAACAGATACGTTTTAAATTCTGATTTAAAATTCGTGCTGGTCGGGCATTATCTTATCCGTCGAGGTAGAGAATTCTACAGGGTGGGTGCAGCATAAGAAAAAGCACATGCCCCAGATGTTTTTAAATGAACCCTGGTAATCTCTAGCAATCCCTCGTCAGTGGATCAGAGTGGGCATCAGGGACAGTAGTGAGTAAGGAGCTCTTGCAGATATCGGGGTCCCTGCTTGTGTAGGACTTTATAGGTCAGCAAACCGACCTTAAAAGTTATCGCCACTGTACCAGCAGCCAGTGCAGTTTGCGCACCACAGGCATAATATGACTAGTCCTAAATGTACCAGTCAAAAGCCTGGCTGCTGCATTCTGCACCAGCTGCAAGTGGTGGATATCAACCCCTGGAAGCCCTAGGTAGAGGGCATTGCAGTAATCAAGGCAGGTGGTTACAAAGGCATGGACCAGTGTAGGAAGGTCAGCCAGGGGAATCAGGTGTTTTAGCTGGGTGGTACTCCTTATATGGTAAAAGGAAGATTTAACAACAGTGGATAACTGAGATTTTAAGGTCAAACCGCTGTCAAAAATAACACCCAGATTACGTACCCAGTCTGAGGTCATGAGCTGGACATCATCAAGCCATAAACCCAAAAGATGCACAATCCTAAGACCTGCCTCTGGATGACCCAGGTCCATGACCAACACCTCAGTCTTGTCTGGATTTAACCTCAGCCGGCTAGTGCTCATCTAATTCTTGATCTTGGCAAGACAGTTGTTAAGCACAGGGACCACATCATCCTGCATAAAGGACATACACAGTTGGGTATCATCTGCATAACAGTGAAAACCCAAACTGTATTGCTTTTGCTAAAGACATCGAGAGAGAGCAAGACTGAAACTTGGAATACAAGATATCCTCAGATGAAGGACTTTGTTTTCTGTGTCTGTACTGCCTTTGTAATTACTTATACTGAATAATTTTTATTTTTTATTTTGCTGTTATTGAGAAAAATAAAATGCTGTTTGTGAATTTTGAAATTGCTCCTGGTTTTTCCTGTGCTTCGTGACCTGTGCCTTGATGACAGATGGTGTTAGCCTAAATGGGATTTACACTGTGGATACACTAAGAAAGCAGTTATGTGCATGGGTACTGAAACTAGTACCAGGGAAGCATAGCAGAAAGGTATGGATTCTGCAACAGCAAGTCCAGTAATAATTACCAGAAGAATGGCAGCCAAACTAGAAGCAGAAACAAAAGTCCAAACTGAAACTGTACAGCCAGCACCAGTCATGGAAAAAAAAGAGCAGGCAGTGACAGAATCTGAAAGCCTGACTGACTTTTTTCAAATGGTGGGCTATGCAACAACAAGAGATGGGGAAACAGAGAAAAGAAGAGGTACAGTGACAGGAGCAGCAGAGAAAAAAAGAGGAGCAGCAGAGAAAAGAAGAGTTGCAGCAAAAGGAGCAGTGATGGATGGATGCCTTGCAAGTTATCAAAGCTGGAGGATCTGGCACAGGTCCAGTAGAGCAACACAACACCAGCAACTTAAAAGACCTAAAATTTACAAAGTTGTGCCCCTCGGATGATATTAAAGCAAACCTGACAACTTTTGAAAGGGTTGCCGCAGCCTGCAATGGGCAATCAGACTGGTACCTTACCCAACAGGTGAAGACCAACTTGCCTACAGCAATATGGACACTGCACAGTCAGAAAAATAGGACCTGGTAAAAACAGAAATCCTGAAAAGATATGACATCTCAGGAGAGACCTACATGTAGAGATTTCGGTCTCTGAAGTACAACTCAGTCGACAATCCTCGAGAAGCCTTCACCCGACTCACAAAACTCCTTATGAAATGGCTTCAGCCAGAGGGCAAAACACTCCCACAGATCATCGAAACATTTGTAATGGAGCAGTTCATCAACATTCTACTCACAGATGTGCAGCTTTGGGTAAAAGAACATCAACCTGAAAGTAGAGGAAAGGCTGTTTCTTTGGCTGAGGACTACCAAATGGCCACACAGACTATGCAGTAGCAAGGTAACAGCCAAGAACTGGTAAGACACTCTTACCCATTTAAACTCTAAGTCTGGTAAGAACTCTGATGGGGGTAACAAATCTGCAGCAAAAGACTTTATTTGCCATAACTGTAATAAGCCAGGTGACAGTGCAAGAAATTTCCGTAGTAAGAAGAGTGACACTGGAGCAGATTTGTCCTCAGCAAATTGGGGCAAGTACTTAAGAGATGTGAAGGTGGGAGATAAGACTGTGAAGAGACTTACAGATTCTGAAAGCAGGTAGACCCAAGTGCATATTGAAGTGCTGGGAAAACAATGTCCAAAAGGACCAGGTATTGATGTCATCTTCATCTACGAGGACACTGGATGGATACTATCCCATCAGCCAAGTGACTCTGACTATTAAGGGTGTGTTGTGCCAAATGAAAGTGGGGGTAGTACCAAAGTTACCTGTACCTGTGATTATTGGAAATGATTTTCCAGGATTTACTGAGTTAATCAAAGAGGAAGTAAATCCTGATGTTTCAGCAGCTGTGATGCCAAGAGCTCAGGCAAAGAAAATCATGGATAGTGGGGACACTTTTTCTTTTGGTGATTTTGATTCAGACTTGTTTGAGCAGAGCTCCAAGATATGGAAGTCCAAGAAAGATGATGCCTGAAGAAACAGTGGCAACAAAAGACTGATGGACATAAGGGGTTAACATGTGAAACTGCTGAAACTAAACTGATCACTGATTGTGATTTTCTTTCAGAACAATCTAACAATGTTTCTCTCCAGGGTTATTTTAAGCAGCTGGGGGTGAAACCAAAACAGGGTGAACCTATGTTTAAAAAATGTAATTGGCTACTGGACAGAATTTGGTTTAAACCTCAGTCACCGGACCAGATAGAACAATTGGTTATACCACAGAAGTATAAATTGGAGTTGTTACAGATAGCATATAATAGTCCTAAGACTGGTCACTCAGGAAGGGATCACACCCTTGCCAGATTGCTATCCTGGAATTCATTAAGATGTTGCTATCTATTGCAGTTCCTGTGCTGAGTGTCAGAAAGTAGCTCAGTGACTAAAAAAGACAAGGTGCCCCTGGTGCCCCTACCCTTGATGGAAGTGCCTTTTGAGAGAATTGCAATGGATGTGGTTGGCTCCTTAGACAAAGTAAAAAGAGTAATAGATTCAATTTGGTAGGTTGTGACTATGCTACTCAATACCCAGAGGCAGTTCTAATCTGTACTGTTACAGCCTCAAAAGCAGTAGCAGAGCTTGTCAAAATGTTTAGTAGGGTGGGCATACCTGAAGAGATTATTACTGATCAGGGTAGTAGTTTTGGTGCTGCATTACTGAAGGAGCTGTACCAACTACTAGGTGTCACTGCCATAAGAACCTCCCTTTATCACCCTCTGACAGATGGTCTTGTTGAGCATTTTAATTAAACCAAAAAACACATGTTAAAAAGATTTGTAAAATGGGAAGGGAAAGACCATGACCAATACTTACCTTACCTGATTTTTGCTTACAGAAAAGTGCCACAGGCATCAACAGGTTTTTTACCATTTGAAATGCTGTATGGTAGACAACCTAGAGAGCCACTAGATGTAATAAAAGAAACATGGGAAAATAACCCCCATCAGAAACAATCTATTACATCTTATATGTGTGCCCTGAGAAAGAAGCTAGCAAAATATGTTAAAATCACCCATAGTAATCAGGAAGAGGCCCAAAACCAGCAGAAGGGGTATTATGACCATGGGGTAAAAGAAAAAGTTTTTAAGCCAGGTGAAAAGGTCTTGCTACTGTTGCCCATTACAGAAAATAAACTGTTAATGAAGTGGCAAGGGCCTTATAAGGTTACTTAGATGTACTGGCATAGTTAACTATCAGATTAAAACCCCTGACAGGAAAAAATCCTACCAAAATATGTCATGTTAACCTCCTCAAGAAATGGGTTGAAAAAACACCAAAAGATGTTTTGCTGGTTTTACCAGAAATCGATGAAGAAGATATTAATGTAACTTATGACAGACTGGAACAAACTGTAACTGCTGATGCTGTAGAGGTGAATGTTTCCTTACCTTCCAAAAAAACTGCAGCAAATTTGTAACTTGCTAAAAACATTTAACAGCACGTTTACCACAGTACCAAACTGAGCAAAAGGGGTTGAGCACATAATAGTGACAAGGAATGCTCTCCCTATTAGACAAAAGACATACAGATTACCAGAGTGGTTAAGAGGTGACGTGGTTAAGGAAATACAAAACATGAAAGAATTAGGCATCATAGAAGAGGCAAGAAGTGCTTGGTCATCACCAATGGTGATTGTAAACAAAAAAGAAGGAGGTGTAAGAATATGCCTTGATTTTAGGAAACTTAATCGAGTGTCAGAATTTGACAGTTATCCTATGCCCAGAATAGATGATTTGGTGAACAGACTGGGAAGTGCCAAGTATATCAGTACCCTCAATCTCACCAAGAGTTACTGGCAAATCCCCCTAACTAAAGAATTTTGAGACAAAACTGCATTTGCCACCCCTGTTGGATTCTACCAGTTCACCACCATACCGTTAGGTTTACATGGTGCACCCACTATATTCCAGTGATACATGGATATAATTTCATCCCCTCACACTGGTTATTATGTGGTGTACCTGAATGGTGTTGTGGTCTACAGTCTGTACTGGAAAAGCCACCTGGAACACCTGTGAGCAGTTATCCAATCGACCAAAAAGGCAGGTCTGACAATTAATCCTACCAAGTGTGTATTGGGCATGCAGAAAGCCAGATATTTGGTCTATGGCTTAGGAATTGGAGAAGTCAAGTCAGAGGTTTCTGAGGTAGAAGCTGTAGCAAACAGCCCTCTCCCCAAAACCAAGAAACATGTCAAGTCATTTTTAAAACTGGCTGGTTATTACTGGAGATTTGTTCCCGGCTTTGCCGGCAGAAATACTGAACAAATAATTCTGCTCAGTATTCACTAAGGAGGGGGAGGATCAAGGACCACAATTGGGTTGCAGAGGCAATGAGGGGGAGAAGTAGACACCAGTCCATTCACAGTGTAGATAGTTTTGGAAGAACTCACAAAGCTGAAGGTGGATAAGGCCATGGGGCCAGACAGCATCCACCCGAGGATATTAAAGGAGCTACGAAGGGAACTAGCAGTGTGTCTGGTGGCCCTGTTCACAGAGTCACTCAACAGAGGACTGGAGGAGGGCACATGTAGTCCCACTGCACAAAAGTGGCAGTAGGGAGGCGATGGGGAACTACAGGCCAGTCAACCTCACCTCAGTGGTGGGAAAGATCATGGAGACACTACTGAAGGAAAGGATAGTGGCACATATGGAATCCAGAGGTCCTCAGGATCTGAGGCAACATAGATGCACAGCAGGAAGGTCATGTCAAATGAATCTAATAGATTTTTTAATTAGGTGACTAGGGAAATAAATCAGGGAGTGTTGGTGGACATCACTTACCTAGATTTCAGCAAAGCCTTTGACACGTCCCACATAGAAGGCTGATTAACAAGATGGGTAGTCTGGGCATGGGAGACAAGGTGGTGAACTGGGTTAGGAACTGGTTAACAGACAGAAGACAGAGGGTGGTGGTAAATGGGGTGCAATCCGGGGAGAGGGGGCGACCAGTGGGGTACCACAGGGATCAGTACTAGGACCAGTCCTGTTCAATGTCTTCATTAGTGACATTGCAGAGAGGCTGGAGGAAAGGTCTGCCTGTTTGCAGATGACACCACGATCTGCAACAGGGGGGATACTCCAGAAGGGGTGCAGAAAATGAAGAGAGACCTGGAGAAGCTTGAAAGTTGGTTGGAGATGTGGCAACTGTGGTTCAATACAAAGAAGTGCAAAATAATGCACCTGGGTAAAGCAAGCCCTGGGGAGAGCTACAGGTTGGGGAGAGGAGCTGACTGTTACCAAAGAGGAAAGGGACCTAGGAATTATCATCTCTGATGACCTTAAGGTATCAAAGCAGTGCGCAAAGGCAGCAGGGAGGGCCAGTGGAATGCTGGGGTGCATAGGCAGGGATATCACTAGTAGGAGGTGGGAGGTGGCAATGCCATTGTATAAAACATTGGTAAGGCCTCACCTGGAGTACTGCATGCAGTTCTGGGAGGTCAAAAATGCCCAAGGACATAGATAAGGTGGAGACTATTCAGAGAAGGGCAACAAAGAAGGTGCAGGGCTTGCACCACAAAACATATGAGGAGAGACTAAGGTACCTCAATATGTACTCACTGGAGGAGAGGAGATAGCAGGAGGACATGATTGAAACTTTCAAGTACCTCAAAGGCATAAACAATGTGCAGGAGGGGGACCTTTTCCAATGTAGAAAAAGTATTAGAACAAAGGGGGCACAATATGAATTTGGAAAGGGGTAGATTAAGAGATAATGTGAGGAAGTTTTTCTACATAGAAAGGGTAGTCGATGCTTGGAATTGTCTGCCACAGGAGGTAATGGGGGCAAGCACAGTGGAGGGGTTTAAGCAGGCCTGGGACAGGCACAAGGGAAGTTTGACAGAGGAGGGAGTGATGAAAAGCCTTTGATCACACAGGGTCAGTGGCCACATACAGAGTATAGGGCCTACGGGCAGACTGGATAGACCTAGCAGTCCTTATCTGCTGACAATTTCTATGTTTCTATGTTTGCCAAATTAGCTACTCCCCTCACGGAACTCACAAAGAAACTGTTTCCGAATAATGCGAAATGGACCCCAGAGTGTGACAAGGCTTTTCGGGCCATTAAGGCTACATTACGTTCAGACCCTGTTTTAAGAAGCCCAGACTTTGAAAAACAATTTATGTTACAGACTGATGCATTAGAGGTAGGCCTAGGTGCAGTCTTGAATCAACATATACAGTGGTCATTATAAAAAGTTTCCCGGTACCCCGACATGACACTCTGCATTTTCTTGGTACTGTGGTATGATACTTGGCACTATGCTCAGCACAGAGGTGGTGGCGCAGTGCCTGCAGCATCACAGTGTTCAATCTGCAGTAAACTAGCAGTACATTAGCTGCCTAAATGCACTTCATGACTTATTCACTTGATGGCAGTGTATGATTGTGTCTGTTTTTTTAATGACCCTTCTTCATTCACTGGCAGATGTCACTGTTTCAAATGTAAACGAGCCACTGACATCTTTTATCATTGATGTTGTTGGTGAGAGAGCCATGATAGTGATCTGTCACTGATGAGCTGCACTGTATATGTGCTTCCTTAGTTGCCTCTTCTCTCCACAGATGTGACTGTTTTTCTTTCTCTTATAAGTGATTAAAGTGCTAGGAACATGGGAGAACCATTAAATTTGCAATTGACTGCAGCAGTTCATCCCAGACTGACGTACTCAAATGAAGTTGAACCACCAGCCCTAGACTTTGAGCTGGCACTGCAACACATAACAAAAATAGATTATGGAAGGGGTGTAAGCTGGGGATAAGTGCTGCTGCTGCTCATGTTACCCATACTGTGGATGTGCAGTCTGTGTGAATGACAAGTACGCCTGTGTTCTTGATAGGTATTCAGGGATGACTGCCTGTCCATCTTTAATCTCCACAGTTAAGGACAGTTTAAAGTCTTCCTGGGCTGTCAAGTTTGTTCTCTCATTGGGCAACGTGGCAGTAGTTGTCTCACTGACACTGTGCATGCCTCTTTGACAGTTCGGCAATTGGCAGGATTTTCTATATAAAAGGTGAAAAGCAAAAATATTTCTTCTTTGTGGTATTAGTTCGAATTGAATTGCCTATCAAGGTCTGCAATGAAATAAAACAATACTAAAGAGATCGCTACAGCAGAGACAGGAGCAGCATTTGCATTTCGGTCATAAAAGGGGGCTCCTTAGAAAGAAATGAAAAAAATTGATTTAACCTTGTAACTTTGCTCCTAACAGCTTATCATTTCATTGACTAATTAAATTACATGAAATGAAATGCAAAATCACCACTGCCAGAATTGTTGTTCTGTTTTTATTTATGTAATAACATTCTTTATTGCTGGCAGTGATGGCAGTGATGTCTGCACTGAACAAGACTGAGGAAAAGCTCTCCATTTGCGGTTATCAACAGTCATAAAAAGCATCTTAACATTACTAGTGGCAGACACATAAGAAGTGAAACTTTTCCTTAAAATTTGAGTTGCTATTATGAACTTCAAATTGCTTGATGCGATGCTTTGAAGTTTTCCTTTGGCCTATACATAGGACTCACTGATGCTCTGTGCGTGCCTCTTTGACAGTTCAGCAAAGGGCAGGATTTTATATTGAAAAAAATGGTGAAAAGCAAAAGATTTCTTCTTTGTGGCATTAGTTAGAATTGCATTACCCATCATGGGGCCAGATATTCAAAACTTTGTGCCAGGCAAAAACTGTTTGCACAGGTTTAGCGTGTGATTAGCGCGGGTTTGCTATATTCAAAAGGCCAAATAGCACGCACAAACTGCATTAGCACTGGGCAAAATCATAATGTATGCAAGGGGCAAAGTGAGTGGGTGTGTACATGAATACAGGCGCAATGCTGTATTCAGCGACCAGCGACGCACATAGCGGTTTGCGTGACTTAGCGTGACACTTAGCGTGGTGCATATTACCGCCCTGGAAAAGGTAGTCTTAATCCTCAGCAATCAGTTTTGCATTACATTATGGCTTTACATGGTGTTTGCATGGCTTTGCCCAACCCTAACAAATAAATATGACACATAGACAAAGCCAGACATAGAGGAAACATGCTGCTCACTGATGGCATCACAATGATGCCATCATCTGCCACCAGTCCCAGACATACCAGGTAGTAAGTGGTGACCCTTCCACCAGTGGATAGCATGGCAATGTGGCCATACAGCACACACCTGCTGACCACTCTTCTGTGGACACCAACAGATGCCAGCATACACATGCAGCACTGAGGGCATGGAGGATGTTGAGGGGAGAGTGTACAGGTGGCCAGGCTGTGCCTCAGACCAGGTGTGGACACAAGGCAGGGATACATCATGCAGTGCACATGGGCCAGTATTTGGAATATCCCAACACCAGTGTGCCTTTCTGATAATATATGCCCCCCTGGCCACATACCGCACAACTGTACAACTGCCATAGCACACAAAGCCGGACATGTATATGTCACTGTGAGCATCCCATGCCAGAGGTGCAGCATCTGTGGGTCACAAAACAGCATAACAGTAATGTCCACTGCCAGTAAATGCCTGCATGTTGGGCCTGTCTCTATGTATAGTGCAGTCATCAGCACTGCCCTACACACCATAAGCAGTGCTGTGTCCATACATTACTGGCCCTCTTGCTACTGTAGCATCTGCTGTATACTGTAGCATGACCTACAGTGTGACAGTTGCATACAGCACCACCACCATCTGTGCCTATGCCGTGTTGTCCCAGTACAGCTGCAGGCAGCAGCGCATGTGAAAGTACAGTGTTCAAAACTGTATAATATTCCCTGAACTGTTTGCGCAGTGCTAACACATTTGCGTGTGTTTAGCGCTGGGCTAAACCATTAGCCCGGTGCAAACTGCATGCAAATCACGGCATAATGAGATGCTAATCTGGATGTTTGCCCAGGGACTACCTAAGTAGGCTCATTTGCATGTCACTTTTGAATATGGCAAAGTTTAGCACCAGGCAAACATGTCTGCACTGGGTTAATGGTTTAACCCTGCGCTAAACCCACGCAAACATGCTAGCGCTGCGCAAACAGTTTAGAAACATCATACAGTTTTGAACACTGTACTTTCACATGTGCTGCTGCCTGCAGCTGTACTGGGTCCACACATTTGCTGGCACACGCATTGGCCACATAGTTCACCTCTACCTACCTTCACTTTGCTGTGCACTGTGTTGCTGTTGTGGTTTGCACTTCCTGGTTGCTATATTCAGAGCTGTCTTATTCCAGGGCTAAGTTTGCCCTGCACTCCCAACCCAGTTTGCCCAGCCTCATTTCCATGCTATATTCAGAAGCTGTTTGCCCCAGGCTATTCCTTTTGAATATAGCTTTCTTTGTGCTCCGGGCTAAGTTTGTCCACCGGGCAGTGTTAATTTAGCCCCTGGGCAAAGTTTTGAATATTTGACCCAAGGTCTCTAATGAAATAAAACAACATGAATAAATAAAAAAATGATACTAAAAAGCTTTATTTATATTATAATGAGCAGGTCTGTGTCTGACATTTCTTTTGTATTTGATAAACAATTGTCATGTCTTTTGTCAGTACCGTGTTATACTTAGAATGTGATGTGAATGAATGGCGAGAGCAGCATTTACATTTTGGTCATAAAAGTAGGATCCTTAAAAAAATTAAGAAATAGAAAAATTGATTTAACCTTGTAACTTTGATGTTTTCTTTATTTTTTAACTGGCTTGATATGCCTCTGTGAAATGACACAATACAGATTGTTTGCACTGTTGCTTATACTAGTTTGCTAAACCATCAGTCTTATTTAAGGCAGAGTCTCGCTACAGGGAAATATATATTAGCAAGAGGGCTATGTTAGGTCATTTCACAAGTCATATCAATCCAGCTAAAAATAAAAAAGGGGCAAAGCTGCAGCGTTAAATGAGTTTTTCTATTTCTTAATTTTTTTAAGGACCCCCCTTCCATGATGGAAAAGTAAATGCCACTCCTGTCCTTCATTCATGCACACTCCATTCAAACTATAATGTGTGATTGACAAAAGACATGACAATAGCTTATAAAATACAAAAGACATGTCAGATACAGCCCTGCTCATTATAATAACATAAATTAAGGAGAGTTCTTTCTCAGGCTTTCATAACCACATGTAAAAGTGTGGGTCATTTTGCCCCTCTGAACGGGGGAGGGGATCAGATAGTCCTGACTATTCAGTTGCAGAAATCTGCAGAATCCTAAAAATTTTGTGTAGATATTTCAGTAGTAGGGCAATACAAATACTGCTTTCTTGGTTTGATATTTTCTCTCTTTGTCGATAGCGGAAACTCCTGAGGCACAGGTGGTTGCAAAAAAATCTCCTAGTTAAACAAAAAAAAAGGTGGGGTACCAGCCCTTGATTAATGGAAACTGCACAAGAGGACTACAGATCTTCCCTGGAAAGATGAGTGAAAAATCTATATATCAACAAATAAATGAATAAACAATCCATCGATAAACAATCCATGCTGTGCATGTGATAAAATACATACCGTAATTAAATCAAAAAACTCAGATCAGGTGCTTTACATTCAGACTTTAAAGCAGAAATGCAAAATATTGGATAATGCTAACTCAAAAAAAGGATTTATAGAAGTAAATACTATGGGTTCCACAGTCTTCTGAGCTAGTACTGTACATTACTGTATCTCCGTGTTTGAGACTGTGTCCCTTGTTTCCCCTCATATTGAGCATCTGTGTCCCTTATTTCATTATGAAATGTTTGAGAGACACAGTGTGCCAAGGGAATTTGGCTGACTATTTGTACTGTTAGTGTATGTTTTTAATGTGAATGGCTGTCAGGGCAAGTGGCTAAATTAAATACCAGATCCTTGGTGTGAAGTTTGTGGGGCACAACATATTGTTGTTTTTTTCTCAAATTGCTGAACTATAAATGACAGTAAATAATAACAGCACACCACAAGAAGTGAGGCAGGAAGAAAGCTAGTTGCTATCATGACTGTTGGTATGCATGGGAAAGTCACTCCGGAAGGACGCATCTTTAGATCTTTAGATTTTCATTCCTATGCACTAAAACTCCAAAACCCTGTCACTGAAAATAATCATAAAATGCAGACTCTGAAAAAAAATTTACACCTGCTCTAGCCAACCAGAAAGCAACTTGACCACAAAGGACTAGAATACCACATACCAGTAATGAATGTTGTCATGGTGACTGATCCCTCTTTTTCCCACACACTGGCTGCTATTAACTTAGGAACAATATGTGTGAAGGATTATCCCAACCCTCCCTCCACTGACTTCAGACCAGTGACTGACCTGAGTGTTGTGCCCAGTGTAGAGAAAACCACAGGTAAAGAATTAATGCACAAAGCAGATGGGGACCAGAATATATTTACTGTAGACATTCTGTGTGGTACAAATCGAGCAGTGTCTAGTACAAATGAAGCAGTGGTGAACAAACTACCAACAAACAAATAACAAAAATTGCAGTCTCCTCTCTTTACTTTAACTTCTGGACTTCATAATTTACTCGGTGCACTAAGTGTCCACATACTGTACACCGACGAACTGTTGAAACATCACAATTTTAATGTTATTTCTACACAACTTCATGATTTGTGTAAATCTATTTTAGAACGAAGGTATAATTTATATTCATAGAAAACTGAGCTGCATATGAATATCTGTTTGTTTTCTGATAATCGCCCAGTGTTTGTTCCCCACAAACGTACAGCAAATGCTATCGTAAACTAGAATGCTTTCTGTTACATCCCCTTATTTATGATTCACTCACTTATTTGTAATAAACTGTACTTAATTTTTTTTTAAATTTTGCAATCTCAGAAGTGGTATGTGTGTGTGATAGAAAGATCCTTACAGCTGGGTTGCTGCTGATATGAATTAACAGCTATAGCATCTCTGGCACCTAAAATAGAAACAAGCAGATTTATCCTAAAGTATGCATACATTTGAGTAACACTCCAGTAATGAGTTTACCACACACACACACAAAAAAAAAACAACAATATGTTTGAGGTCGCACATCTGGCATTCTTTGTTTTGATTTTCTAATCTACCTAGAGCAGAGGCTGTGTTTCACTTTTCATTTAGCGATGCTTCTCCCCCTGAAATTCCCTGCAGCAGTGTAGTGTCAGGTCACAGCTGACTTGTACCTCTTCCACCATTTTTAATAAAATAACCTACTTTCTGCATAAGTCAACTGAGTTAAAAAAATGCCTGATAGCAAGGTGATACTTCGGAGCACTGAAGACATGCTGAACCCTGATTAGATTCCTGCGGACAGTAGCAGGAGGCATTTGTGGGAATCAAACCCACACCATTGTGGAACTAACAAATTAATAGAGAGATGTTTTCCACTACCAATATAAAGTGACAATGTATTGTTTTATAGTGTGTAGCAATTTTACCTATAATGTTTTTTTAATATCGCTCTACCACCATGCTGCATTTCATTCATTTTATTTCTGGTCGGTAGGTGTAGTGTTATGTTCTCTGGGATCTAGCCTCTGAACGCATTAGTGTATTCTACAGTAAAAACATAATTGAGTTAATGACGAATGTAATCCTGCTGAAATGTGGAAGTGGTCCCTCAGTTTGATTTTGCCCCCATTTATCTTTTGGCAGTGCAATGAATTGAAATTGCCAACCATACTCCATTCTGCCAATGACTTATTTTTCACATTTTGGTTTCACATTATAAAAATAATATAACAAAACTGAAAACAAAGTTTATGTTCTTCTACTGGTTATACAGTTGTGCTTCTAGTTCTACATAGTGTGAATTGGTATGCCCTATTGTGGTCACCACCCCCTCACCCCACATCACCACTACCCCCACATACCTATTTCTGCATTGTGTTATTTTTATATTTTTTATCAAATGTTGATCAGGTGCTGACCCCCACCCACCGCCACCTAACACACACACGCACACATACACACTCACACACACACACATGCGCACTTTCATTGTCACTTGTTATGGGTAATTAATTAACCTGACCTTTGATTACTGGTAAATATGGTTTTAACATGTAATTACCAATGTTTCCATATGTTTTTTATAACTTTGAAAAATGGAAAGTATTATCCGACGATCTCATCACCCCCACTTCCATCAGTCCTTCTAATTTGCACACACTAACATTCACCCTCATAGTACCCCCCCATTTCCCACCCCCTCAAAACATATCTTATGTGGTCTATTACCAATGTGAGTATCAAACTTCTTATCCAAGACATGTCTGACTCTCAGAACCTGTGATGGAAGAATAAGGCAGTTGCTGTTCATTGTGTTACAATCAGACTTAGGCAATTAGACATTGAAGAGGGTAAATTAAGGAAAACTAGTATGTGACATAAAAATAAATAAATAAATAATTGAAAGGGCACATGATGGTCATTAAATTGTTTTGTTTTATCTTGTGGGCATCAAAACAGTGCAGATATCAGCCAAGGACACCTGTTTTCTAGTATGGAAAGGTACCAGGAATCTTCTGGTTCCACACGCTCCATGAGATGTCCATGAAATCCCTAAAATATAAAGGCACTGATCTGCAAATATGTGAAATTCAAATAGCCAGCAAGTCCAGCTCAACACCACGTGAGTGTGCTTGTTGCAAATTCAGCAGTCAAAAAAGCAAGCAACAGCACCAACTCAATAAAAACGTGAAAAAAAATTATTTGTGCAAATCAAACAAAACCACCACAGTTTGGGTGGTGAACCTAATCTGTAGTGGTTTTGTTTGATTTGCACAAATATGGCTGTCTTCACATTTGTATTGAGTTGGTGCTGTTGCTTGCTTTTTTGAAATATGTGAAATTACCCATCCATTTTCAGAAATAAAACACCTAATGTGAGGGCTAGAGGTGTGCAACTGTTAATACTCTGAGTGTGTTTTCACTCAGTAAACCTTTTACAAAACTACAGCATAACACATCATCAGCCCTGTCTTTAAACATCATGGTCAAAGTACAGTACCATACAAATCAAAAAGTTCACTAGAGAAATCAGAATGTTTCTAATATGTGATGTTAGAGTAAGTTGAGAGTCTCTTTAATGCATTTCTGTAACTGACTGTGCAGTTATTGGACTTAATTGTATTTGGATGTTCACGTAACTCATCCAGATCGCATTCACAATTTTTCACAAACTCTAACACAGGACTGGGAGCAGGGCAATATGTTAATCTCAGCCATTAATTTATTTCGTTTTTATTGATTGGTTAAGTGCAGTAGACAAATTCTGCCTATTTTCAGGCACAACCCAGGGGAAGGGGAATACAGATGAATTCCAACTGACCTTGAACCAGATTAAGCTGTTGGTAGTATTTTAGTGAATGGGGGAAATTTCGCCACGGAACCAGGGAAATTCTCCTACTCTGCTGTAGGGGGAGCTGCTGAACATTTCAGAGATGGCCAGTCTGGCCAGGGAGTTGGTGGAGCAGGATGTTGTGGAGGCTAGGGGTGTAGGCTCTGCCCTAGTATCTCATGGAACTGGGCCTGAAATTTATTTTGATGCACTAGACCCTTTGGAGTCCCAGAGCTCTATTGATATGGTTGAGGATATGGAAACACAAAATCATATAGAGAGTGTACCTTTAATGGAGAAAACTACTGAGAATTTGCAAAGGATGCTATAGGATGATGAAATCATGTTTACAGAAAGATGATTGCGATTGCAAAAGACCATTGAAAAATCCAAGGTTGGGACTCTGATGCGAGAAGGTGACATGGGTGTTCCTCCTCTATCTACATCACCTATGGCACTTCCCGCCCTTACTCAGGTAAAAGCTTTCACTATTTATCAAACTTCTGCAAATACCGAGGCTAGTGCTGCTGTGTTCACTTTCACTAGTAAACAAGACTCTGATAATGTTGACAAAACCACTCATGCTTTCATTAATTTGCCTGGAGTATCATTTGCAATAAAGCCATGGGTGGTGGGAAGTGGTAAAATTGGCCAGCTTACAGACAAATTGGATGTGGGTTTAGTGCAGGGGGATTGTCTGGGACACAGCCTCGAAGATTTGATTTCTTTTCAAGCCAGGCCTCATTTCTCTACGATTAGCTCTATTGCTATGAGAACATTACATACAGACATTTTGTGTCCACCCCTGAACCCGAATACAGTTTCTAGTGATACTAGTCCTTTACAGAATCATGCTGAAAGTACTGTGAAAAACCCATCACAGGTTAATGATGTTGTGTTTAGAGTTCACAGAGGGGGATGGGGGTGATTGGGGTGCTAATACAGACCTACAGGATGAAGAACCTTTCTACAAAATGGGTGGGGAGATTCATATGGGGTTAAATGGAAGATTCAAAGAAGAAAAGGGAGAAAGTAGTACTGCATACCAGAAATATAGTACAGGATGATGGGTTTGGTGCATTACAGCCACAGAATGTCTTTCAGTTTTCTCCTCCCACCTCAACAGTTGCAGCTATTAAACAGGCCTTTGGTCTTAATTCTAATGACACTGGGGACAAACCATGGACAAAGTCAGCACTGAAAGGAGCAGGTTGGATCATGAATAAGATCTGACAGTGGGTCCCTGCTCCTGTATAGGATTCAACATCTTTTTCCCAGTCCTCTATTGAACCAGAATGGCACCCTGAAATAGGTAAGACAGCTCCTACTCTTTCTAAAATGAAAGAAGTCCCCCCATCATCTGCTCACTCTATTGATATAGCAGCTCCACTATGCACTGTAGTTCAGACATGCCCTGGTGGGCATGTACCGGACATAGTTCGGTTAGAGGTAAGCCTTAAACCTCAAGCAAGTGTGATGCTGATCACACAACAATTGCTCCCAATACAGTCTCAAACTGAATCTAACACCCCCATCAGATCCCAAAAGGAAAGGCAGTGGAACATATGGAAGATATTCCTGAACCTTCACTCTCAGTGAGTGATGACACTACCTCAGACAAAAATCAGCAAACATTGCTATCTGATCTCTTTAACTTGAATTCTACCGAGCCATTGCCTTGACAACATGTGGTCCATCTAAATTATAAGGGGGGTCTGAATACCCACCTGGACCATCAATATGTTGGAAAAAAAATTATTAAGGACTCATTATGATTTTACCTTGCAGATGTGTTTGCCTTCTTTCACATATCAGGAGAAGAGATCTTCGACATTAGTTTTCAATCTGCTACACTGTTATAATGTTTCTGGACTCGTTATAATCAGGAGAAAACCTCTTCTCTGTGGATCCCTTTTATGGCTATCCTGCTGAATAAACCCCTTACAAAATCAGTAACCATTATGTTCCGTAATGAAAACATCCCAGTTAGTGATATATACCATTGGCTACAGCAGAAATGTCAGGTACTAGCAATCCCAGTGGCTATTCTTGATGATGAACAATTCTGAATGGGGGGATGGAGATTTCAGGTCAAACTACATCAGATGGATGAAAGGATTACACATATCCCAAACTGTTTTTTTCTTGGATAGGACAGAGGACTGTGCAATTATCCTGGTCAACCCTGGGTCTGTTACCAAAGTAGAGCTCACACACATGTCCAGTGTGTGCGATAAACTGCACTACAGTCTGAGTAATGAGGTCAGCCATATCAATTCCAACTGCACAAATTACCTCTGGTGTAATTTGTGTGAAGAACAAGGACATCTTTATAAAAATTGCCCCTGGGCAGCTGTTAACAAGACAGAATCCCTGGATGCTGAAGTCTTGATTGATAAGGCACAAGCAGTTAGTAATGAAGATTCCACATCATCTTTTCAGCAGAGTTCTCAGGAAATGGGTGGAGTACCCATCACATTACTGGCCTCTTAAGTTCCTGATGTTGAGACAAAGCCATTAGTGACTGATATCATTGCAGACCATTCAAAGATGTCTGTATCACACTCCTTACTGCAGCCCATCTGCTATGATGATCCAGGAGCACCTGGTGGTACTATGGAGGAAAAGGACATAGAACCCCCCATCCTAATCCTCCAGTATCTAAACAAAGAAGGTCTACTAAAAGAATGACCAAAGAAGATCTGTGGCCTCCAACAGAAACATCAAATTCCTTTACACTGTTGGAACCAAAAGACTGGGGGGAGTCAGACCCTGAGGAAGATCCCAAGGATGCCATGGAGATAGGCATCTCACAGTCTTAACCAAGAGAAAAACTATATTCTGGAAAGAAGAAAAAGAAAGAGATGTAAAATTTGATATTTAGACTTCTAAACTGACTATTGCTACCACTTCTATGGCAACTTTTAATTGCCACAGTCTGCTTAACCATAAACAATGTTTAGCTATATTTCATTTACTCTATGATTTGGATGTTAATATTATTTTTCTGCAGGAAACCTGGATGGCCTCAATTTTTCAGCTTCAGATCTTTAAATTGGAGTCACTGTGGGGACCATCTTATTGGTCATTCAGGTGTGATAAAGCTGATGGAGTGGATATCCTTTTTAAAGGCAATTGTTTCAACCTCTTCTGCCTCCTGGACCTTGTTCCAGGAAGAGTCCTCATTTTGGATGGTTATCTGGATGGTGAACCATGCAGGTTGATCACAGTCTATGCCCCCCAATTGAAAGCAGACAAAACAGACCAGTTTTCCCAAATCTTCACACAGCCAAAATTATTATCCTTGGAGGGGATTTCACTTGTAGTTTGTCATCCCCTAAGATCCTCTCTGTATGTACAAAAATATATTGTGATTCATTGACATTTCAAAAATGTATTGCTTCAGCAGACCTTCAAAACTGCAATGCACATATTCTACAGGCTAAATATTTTACTTATGAAAGGGCACATTGTACTACTATTATTAATTATTTATTTGTTTCTCAACATCTTAAAATGACGACTCTAAACTATGTCCAGTTGAGTATTATGACCATCAAATGGTTATTTCTAATTTAGATGCATGTTCCCACATTTTTAAGACTGATTGGAAATTGAATATTCAAATTCTTAAGGAGTCCATAATATGGGCAACAGTTAAAAGAATATTAGCTACCCGAGCCTCAGTACTAGATCTTTACAATGATTTTGGTGACTGGTGGCTCCAAACAAAAAACAATCTCTCCCAGTATTTTCAGTCCTATGGGAAACATGGTATGCAGTCACAATATTTTAAATATCTCACCCTAAGGACTACATTTCAGCATTTACTGTCATCTCCACATTCGGTAAGTGGTGACATATTGTCCCAAATTAATTCTCTTAAAATTGAAATGCAAAATGTACAATGTGATTGAGCTAGTTCTATAACAGCTGAATTATCATATGGGACCCAAAAAACACCAGTTTCTGACCCATGTGCTGCCTGTAAATCATGCCAACATGCTGCTTCAATTTACAGCCTGAAATCTAGTCAGGGTGTTGAACTGACTGCAGTTCCTGATATTTTTGAATTGATTACAGAGGCTCACAATACTATTCACTCAAAGCCCCTAGACTATACCCACTACCTTTCTACTTTACAGAAACAAGGTATTTCCTCCTAGGATTCAGTCTCTCTTACCCTGGCAATTATTTCTAATGAAATTCTTACTGTCATTCAATACAGGAAATCACGTGTGGCCTCCAGATTAGATGGTCTGCCCTATGAGTTTTATAAAATCTTTGCTCCTGAGTTGGCATTATGTCTGGAGGCAGTTTTTAATTTCTTTTTCTCTCAAAATAAAGTTCCCCTTCAATTTTCTAAAAGTTTGACTGTCTATTTATAAAAATCTGGAGACCAGTCTTTGCTCCAGACTTGGAGGCCTGTCATGTTATTGAATGGAGATTTTAAAACATCGGCACAAATATTACATTTGCACTTAAGAAAGCTGGCAGTACACATTATTCACCCCTTGCAATTTTGTAGCCTGCTGAATAGATCCATTTTTCACCCTTTGATTATTTTGAGAGAACTTTGGAATTATCATCATCAAAATCAGTTCCTGGGTGGGTGATCTCCCTGGATCAACAGAAGGCATTTGATACAGTAGATCATTCATTTCTGTTTAATGTGTTAAAGGCATATGATATTCCCCTTCCTTTTATTGACAAGATCCATATGCTTTATGATCAGGCTTGTTGGAGCCCATATGCGAGAGGGGTCATAAGACCAGAATGTACTGTTCGAAGATGGGTGTGCCAGGGGTGTCCCTTGAGCACCTTGCTCTACATTTTTTCACTCAACCCTTTTCTACAAAAACTAATGGAAAATGTGAAGGTGCAGGGTCTGACTGGGAATACCTCTGGAGATGAAGTTAAAATATTAGCATATGCGGATGATACCTGCCTTCTTTTAAAGGGTTTACATAGCATTAGGGAAGCTTGTTATGAAATAAAACAATATTCTAAGGCCTCTGGAGCCCACTTGAATGTGTCCAAATGCAAGGCTATACCAATTATCCCTCTGCCCAATCCTACTGATATGGTGGAACAGTTCCCAGTGATCCATGATCAGATTATTATTTTAGGATTAATTTTTTCATCATATGATATGGCATATAAGAATTGGATGTTGGGCCTGCAGAATTGTGCTGCATAAGTCTCTAGGTGTAAAGGTTGGAAAGTGTCCAAATTAAAAAGGATCTCTATTATAAAAACATTTTTACTCCCTAGTTTGTCATATGTCGGCACAATCTTTCCACTCCTGATATCCTTGGAAACCAAGTTCTACAATATATTTTTTGCAATGTTGTGGAAAGCCACCTTAACCAAGTGAAGAGTGGTTTTACATATTTTTCACAGAAAAATGGAGGCTTGGGGATGATTGACCCAGTCATTTTTTCCACTCTTTGTTTTGGATAGATTCTATCAAGCATCCATGGGCAACCCTTGGTACATTGGTCCAGAAATGGTTTTGTAATAATTGCTCCCACTTCATGGGTAAATGGGTTGCACCCCCCCACCTTGAAATGTTTGGCACTTCTATTGATTCCAGACTCATTAAAATCTTCTATACATAAGCTGTTTAAATGGCATATGCCAGAATCTTTGTTTTTTGGTTCATCCAGAGTACAGTTGTACTACCATGTTTTGGGCAATGTGCCACTCCCCCCCCCAAGGAATATAAACATTGCCAGTCCCACAAAATTGGTAAAGTTTTTGCCCTTTTAAATGAACACCGAATACCAGACCATATGTGGGAGACAGTATGGTTGATTGCCTATGGGAGATTACATGTCAGAGGTAATCAGAAACATAAGATAATGGTAGAATGCTCATGTCCTTTTTTAGGGCGTGGAGCCCTGGAGAAAACAATGGAGCATTTTTCTTTACATTGTGTCTTTTTCCATAACCTTTGGACACTCTTAGCCACAATCTGGAAACTACCATGGTTGCGCAATATCACACATGAAGCACTGGTGTTGGGGGATAATGCCGGCACACTGACTAAATATAATTGTGGCAATTTGTTTGTATTTTTTGCAGTGTTCAAATTTTATTCATGGAATGCAAGGGTTCAGTGAGTAATACATCAGCAACAGATGCCCTTCACGGTCTTTAAGGTGATTTGTGAAAAAGCATTCCAAGCCATTTGGGATAGAAAAGTGGAACAATATGGAACTGCTATGACAAGGTTAGGATGGAAGGGTCTCTCCTTCTTCATTAAGTTTAAGTAACTATATTCTTGGATTTGCCATATGAGATTTTTATATACAGTATAAGACCGTGAATTCATCATTGAAGTAAGTGGTGACGTTTTGTTTTCCATATTTTTTTTCTCAGAAATTACTGTAATTGTATATATAATACTGTGTTGATTTGAAGTTTTCTTTTGTTTTCTTCTTTTTTTCCTTATTGTGGTTCTCTATTTTTGGAATGCTTGTTTAAATTCCTTTTTCCTTTTTTTTTTGCATCACCATTTGTTACCCTGTATATGGTATTGTATTCATTAGTAAAAAAACACCCCTACTGTTTTCGAGAAGTGCCATGGGATCTTTAACATCCACCTGCACTACCACCAGAACAAGCAGATGGGACCGCAGTTTAACATCTCATTCAAAAGACAGCAACTCAGGAGTTCAGCACCCCCCTCATGCTGCACTACAGTGGCTGTATTGGGATTTAACCCAGGTGCCTGGTGTGGGCATAGAACCCACAGCCTTCTGATCGCCCGGCCTCAGAGGCGAATATACTACCTGCTGAGCCACAGACACTGGTTGTCATAGCTTGTTCCTGATACTTCTGTCATAATGTTCACCTCCTGGATTTTTTTTTTTCGCAGAATCAGTGTCCATAAAAGAGTGGATTGATTTACAGTACTGTAAGTGTCAGGTCTCTTTCACAGTGATGCTTATTACTATAGCTGTAGCCTGATAAAAAGTCTGCATCTGTTGTAGGGGCAAATAAAAATCCTTTATTCAAGCCTGACTCTTCTTCCATTAGTAAAGCCTTGTTTGAGATTTCTAAGCTATTTTTAGTTTCTACACAAGTTGAGGTGGGGGGTGCAGAAAGTAAAAGAAGCACTTTTTCTGTGTAAGCTGTAGTTTTACTAACAGGTACCTGCCTTATTACAGAGCCTTTCACAGTATATGCCTTTCAAAATTTACCCCTTTCCCTCTTAGCTTTTCTTACACCATAAAAGAACAGCTGATTTTCATTAAGCTAGAAAGATTGTAAAAACTTCTGCCAATTTCAGGAAATGTCCCATTTGATTGTTAGGAGATAACCTTCATCTCCTGTGAATGGATGTTCTGCTGTGGCAGAGGAAGGCAGACACAGACATCAGCTTTTCTGTCCTAGCTATGCCCTTGCTTAATTGAATACATTATATGTTAAAACAGAAGTTAGAGAGAAAATTGGAAATGAATGAATATTTAGATTGGTGATTTTAGGTTGCTCTACCAAGGTGATTTAACCCTTGCAGGGCCACGGACTGATATATCAGTCCTAAATTCCTATACGTTCTAATTCTGTCGGCAGCCTCAGGGTTAATACCAGACATAATACAACCTGATTTAATTAGGTAAATGCAAGTTTGCTGAAAAAATGTCTATTTGAATGCATCAGTTGCCATTTGAATTCATTTATGCTTATTAATTTTATCTAAGCAGTGCAGTTGGAGGAATTAAAATATTGTAACACTTCAGAAAGTATAAGTGCTGAAAAAGTCATCAAAAAGTCACAAATCATTCAGTGGAAGTTTTCCAGGGTATGGTCTCTGAAGTGATTGGACATCTGTGTAAATATTGTGTGCACCAGGGAGTAGCCAGAGAGTTACTGTTCCAATCACATTTTTTTCTTGTCACCTCCACATACTATTTACCAGTCATATGGGGTATCTGAATGTGTATGGGTTATCTCTTTATCTGCCTGCCCCTGCTGTTAATACTGCAACTGCAGTCAGCACAGCTGTGGAACAAATCAATAAAAAAAAACAGCACAACAGTCTTGAAGTGCACTCAAGGTTGCCCACCCCCCCCAACACATTTGATTATACTGGCTGATAGGAACACAAATCTTAAAATGATTCATGGAGAGATAGACATGGTATTCCTATGCTGTAAACATGGATTCAATTGCAAAAATGTAACTTCCTCCTGTTGGGCATGTTCACAGCAAAGAAATATCCTCTCCATGGATCAAAGTCTAAGTGCTGCTTCTGTATGCTACTTTTTTGGCAGCAACGCTGCTGAAGTGGCTTATTATTTAGCTGCAGCCAAGTGCATTATCGGTGGTAGATAGTCTGTCCATGACTCACTGTTCTCATCATCTTTTTTTTTTTAAACTTTAAGTTTATTTAAGTCAGACACAGGTACAATATCATATCATACAGCTCTGTAAAGACATCATACAGTAGCAATATGAAATCTCAGTTTTGCTGCGTCTATAGCTCATTATTAAAAATGACTTTAGTTCTTCCTTTCTTCTAGGTAAACATAATTCAATCTCATCAGTGGGACCATGGAAGCCCCTTCAGACCCTTACAGTGTGGCTGTGTCTTTATGAATCTTTATGACTTTAGTTGAGCCAGATTTAACTAATTGTTCCTTTGATCAAAGTCTGTGTCTAATAGCTTTGTCAAGTGAAATAAAGACTTTAAAAAACCAATAAAACATATGTTAAATAAACAATAAAACTGATAAACTCATTACATGGCTGGTTACTTGAGTATTCACTTATGTTTTCTATCTATTAGAAGTGGGTTACACTGTACATTCTCTAGTTTTCATATCTTTCCTGGTCCTAATCAATGAGCAAAGGCCTGTTGGGGTAAAATAGAGACCCCTTCAAACTCTTCAATTAAGTGCATGAATGGTAGCCATATTCAATTAAATTTTTCCCCTTGTAAATGCAATTCAGCTGTAATCCCCTCCACTTTGAAAATACTCTTCACTATTTCTACCCAGTCTGACAAGGTGGGTGGAATGGGATTAAGCCAATGTCTAGTTATAGCTTTACTGACTGCCGCTAAAAGAATTTCAATAAAGGATTTTTGCCTATTGGTTCTTTTCCCTTTAGGAAGGAGCCTGAAATCATATGCTGGAAACTGAGGGGTTCCCAAATTCAAGTCATCTGTTGGAAATGCCCCTCTACCTCCCTCCAAATTGCCTGCAACACTGGGCAGTCCCAAAAGATATGATAGTGGTTCCCCACTGCTCCACAGTTTCTCCAGAATCTATCTGAGTTACCCATGTTGTAGTACTTGGTTCTGGTTGGGGTATTAAAGAGCCTGGCAATAGTTTTCCACTGAAACTCTTTCCATGTGTTAGAGGCTGATGTGTGAAAAAGGCCCCTTCCATATTTATTACCAATTTTACAAATCAAGAGAAATTCCTGCTTCCCTTTTCCAAGCTGTCTGGCAATTAGGTGAGTTTTTTTCATGGAGGCCATATAGGTTAAAACCAATCTAGAGATAAGATGTGTTTCTCCATTGCTAGCTGCAGCCTCCAAGATTGTTAGCTCTAGGGACTGCAGAACCTGTTGTACTTCTGTTAGGTTTGTGCCACCTCTCAAAAAAGAGGTAACCTGAAGATATCTTAAAAAAATGTGAGGCAAGCAGATCAAACTCCTGTTGTATCTCCTGAAATTATTTAATTTACCCCTGATTAATGAATTATTTAAAATGTATCAGACCCAGTCTCTTCAAATTTTCAAGGAGTGATCTATTCTAGGTGGAGATAATTGGGCACACAGTGTAGTCTCTGTTCTGTTTGAGAGGGAGAAGCCCAGACCCAATTCCTTTTTAACCTTCTTCCACACCTTGTACATCTGTTTTAGCCAAGAATTTGCTATCTCTATCTTACCCAGGTATTCTGGGGGGCCTGAAAAATCCAGTGCCAGATTCACCTCTGGACTGTCCCCAGATTCCTGCATGACCCAAGTGTTATCTGGGTCTCTTTTTCTGTTCGCCACCCCTGGTGACAGTTGGGCCATCTGATAATAAATCTTCAAATTGGGTAATCCCAGGCCCCCATGATTCATCACCCTGAGCAACGTCTACTAAGCTGTTCTGGCTCTTTTCCCACCCCATACGAAATGACAAAGTGCTTTATTAATTTTCCTCCACTCAGGGGCTGGGATGTGCAAGGATAATGAACTAAATAAAAATAGAAAAGGAGGAAGGACATTCATTCTTATGGATTCCACTCATCCCATTAAAGACAGGGGACAAAGTTCCCATCTTTTCAGGTCTATAAAAACTTCCTTCATCAGCTTCGCATAATTTACTTGGTAGAGCTGTTTCAAGTTCAAGGGGATATATATGCCTAAGTACCGGATACTAGAGGATACCCACTTAAAGGGCAACAGCTGCATAATTTCTGGGGAATGGGAGCTGCTTACCAGTATAATTTCAGTTTTATCATTGTTAATTTTGAACCCTGAAACCTGACTGTATGTTAATAAACTCTGATACAAAACTGGAAAGGTTACGAGAGGGTTTCTTAAATATAACATGGTATCATCTGCATAAAACAAAATCTGGTTTTCCTCTCCTTCAACTTTGATTCCCTCCAAGTCTGGATGTATTCTGATGAGCTCAGCCAGGGGCTCCATGCTCAGAGTGAACAGGATTGGGGACAACACTGTCTCATTCCTCTTTGTATATCTAGAGATTCCGATGCTATGCTATTTACTTTAATTCTTGCACGAGGGTTATAATATATTGCCTTTATCCAAGTTTTAAACCACATACACAAGGCCCTTGACACTGGCCACCTACTAGGTGCACTGTTCATTGACCTTACCAAGGCATATGACACTGTCAATCACCAGCTCCTTCTGAACCCCCTCACTGCCCTTGGCCTGTCAGAGGATGTCACTAAATGGTTTAAAAGCTACCTTACGGATAGGAATTAAAAAGTCAAGATTGCTGGCTCTCTCTCACTTAGCCTTCCCATTTGCACGGGTGTTCCCCAAGGCTCCATCCTTGTCCACTACTGTTCAGCCTCTTCATAAACAATCTTCCTGCAGCATGTAATAACAATATGATACTGTATGCTGATGACACGGTCCTCTTCTCTACCCATACTGACCCCATCCCTCTCTCCCAGGACCTTCAGATTAACTTCAGCCTGGCTGAATCCTGGTTTGAACAACATAAACTGATGCTTAATTACAAAAAAAAAACTAAGGCTATGATGTTTCACAACTATCACAGCAAACTGAAATCAGCCAACCTCAATATCCAAAATAAAATACAGAAACCACTTGATCAAGTGCAGGAGTTTAAATACCTTGGTATCTCTCTTGACTGCACACTGTCCTACAACTCACATGTTCAACACATTGCAAAAGCCATAAACTCAAGAATAGGGGTCCTCTATTGCCACCATCAATACCTGACCAATGATTCCATGTGCACTGCTGTATCTAACTCCATATTGTCCATTATTGACTACGGGCTAGTCTTCTATGGTGCCGCTACTGATACCACCCTAAAATGAATCAGGACTGCCCTTCACAAGTGCTATAGACTTGTCATGGGGGCAGGTAAGCATACACACTCCTGTGACCTCTACAAATGCTGTAATTGGCTCAACCTTCATGGTAGACTAGCACATCAGTTCTGCCTCCTGGCAAAGAAAATCTGCCTTAGCATCACACCCCCTGCAACGCATGCACTAGTGATACCTTCAGCTAACTCACGCTTCATGCACAGTTCCCTCAGGTCATCGTATATCGTACCTTTCTACCTTACCTACCAGGACCAACTTGTCTTCCATGCCAGGGCCCCATTGCTTATAAATGGCCTTCCTGCTGAAATGGCAGATGAGAACAAGCTAGGCCCTTACAAATGTAAACTTCACATCCACCTTTCTGATCTAAGCAAATGTGACTGCTCCATTTAGGTCAGTGGTTCTCCACTGCCCACTCCCTCCCATCCATGGCTCCTGTTTTCCTTAATTTTTACTATTATTATTATTTCCACCATACTCCCCTTTCTACTCTCACCCCCTTCTACTGTGTCCTCCACCTCCACCCTCTCTCTCAAATTTCTTCCCACTCCACCTTCCCACCACACTCACTCCTCCACTCCAACCCCCTTCTCCCGAGGCTTCCTGCTTCCACTCTATGCCTCATCCCTTTCCCCATTCCCCTCTTCTTCTCTCTCTCTCCCCTCTCCACCTCCTTTTCTCCCCTAACTCCCACCCTTTAGGCACCTCCCATGGTTTCCCTTTATCCATTCCCCTCCTCCCCTTGAACCCACTCCTGCTCACACCCCTCATCAGGTCCACCCACTGCTCCTCCGTCCCAGCACCCTAGCACTTTGTGATCATAGCACTTGTGACAAAGTCATTTCTGGCTGCCTACCCCTCTTCTCCTCTCCTCTCCTCCTCTCCTCCTCTCCTCTCCTCTCTCCCTCTCCTCTCCTCTCCTCTCCTCCTCCTCTCCTCTCACTATCAGTGCTCTCCTCATCTCATCCCCCTTTTATATCTACTTTATGCTAGGCTTATGTTCACCCATCCCAGACTACCTGTACCACACACTTTTTATGTTACTGTGTTCATATGCCAATTTGCCTTTGTATTATATTATCAAGTGTTTATTTTTTGTATTGTTATGATTGTTATGATGACGTGGAACCTTTGTGAACAAACCTATGGTTCAAAGGTATTTTGTAATCCTAGTAATCAATAAAAAAAAAAATTGATCCCCAAAACTGAACCTAGCAAGTAATCCCAAAAGATAGTCCCAATTCAAGTGGTTGAATGCTTTCTCAGCATAGATCGCTATAGCCACCTGGTGTTCCTCAGCCTTCTTCCCATAGTATAAAATATTAAGACACCTCCTGATGTTATCTTTTAAATGCCTATTTGGCACAAAGCCTGCTTCATCCAGATGACTCAGACTAGGCAATATGGTGTTTACTCTAGTAGCAAATAATTTGGTGAATATTTTAGAGTCAACATTGAGAAGGGAGACTGGTCTATAAGATGTACATGAGTCTGGAGATTTGCCCTCCTTTGGGATCACTTTAATAAAGGCATCTCTCCATAAATGGGGAAATCTCCCTATTCCTCACAAGAATTAAATATTCTAACTAGTATTGGGGCGAGCTGTGTACTGAACTTTTGATAGAACTCAGCATTACACCCGTCAGGGCCCAGGGATGCACCCATTTTCATGTTTTTTATAGTGTAAATATCTTCTGTAGCTGTTATAGGGGCTTCTAGCTGTAATTTATCTTCTTCTGACAATTTAGGTAGAGAAACCTTCACCATAAAATCCTGTATACTTTGTGATCCCCCTGTCCCTTTTAAATCTGCAGAGTAGAGAGCAGTGTAATAGTCTTTAAATGCTCCAGCTATTTCTTTTGGGGTGTAATGATTGATTGTGCTCCCACCTCGGATTGTTTTAATTCTTTTCACATACCTATTGGCCTGTGTCCTCCAAAGTCTAAAGGCCAGAAGCTGGCTAGTCTTATTACCCTGTTCATTATATTTTTGAATAATATGTCTCAACTTACCCACAATCTGTTGATCCAAAATGCCTTGCAGCTCTTTTCTAGTCTTATTTAACCTGTCCCTAACTCTGTAAGCACCCCCCTGCTTGTGGATAACTTCTAATTATGTTAATTTTAGTTCCAAAGCCTCTTGATTTTCTTTAAGCTGTTTTTTTAATCAGGAAGCATAAAAAATTATTTCTCCCCTTATTATCACCTTTAGTCCATCCCAAAACCACTTAGAGTCAGTCTCAGCAAGCCTATTGTAGTTACGGTATTTCTTAATAGCATCTTGTATTATATTCTGGAAATCCTCCCATCACAAAAGGGAGGAATTCATCTTCCAAAAGGTGCACCTACTCGAGTTACCCAACTGCAGATCAAGGGTCACCACTGAATGGTCCGAGACCATCCTGGGGTGAATTATATAGTTCTGTATTTTATGCAGATCTGGATTGCTACACAAAAAATAATCTATTCTTGAATAGGAGTTGTTGGGGCTGGAATAAAATGTGTAATTCCCTCACTGAGGAATTCAATTACCTCCAAACATCCAGGAGAGACAGTTCCTGCATACTCTTATTGCATGGCTCATTTTCTTGTTTGTGGAGGTGACCTGAGAAGAATGGTCGACCAGGGGGTTTAGAACACAGTTAAACTCCCCTCCCATGAGAATTAAGCCCTCTCCCAAGTCTGAGACCTTTCAGAAATTGGCCTTGTAGAAGGAAGGTTCATCATTATTACAGGCATAGATGTTTACAAAATGCACCCTCTGGGAGAACAGGTCACCTGTGATAATAACTCCCCTGCCCTCCTGCAAGGTCTCTTCAGAAATTATTTCTAATGCTAAGTCCCTCCTAAGCAGAATAGCCATACCCGATCTTTTCCCCGAGGGATGGGACACCCCCACAACCCTTCCCACTCAGGACCTTTTAAGCTTTAAATGCTTTCCATCCAAGAAGCTCATCTCCTGAAGAAAGCAAATATCTATGTTGAGCTTTTTAAGATTGTGTAGGATTTTTGTTCTCTTAATAGGTGAATTGATCCCCTGAACATTTAGAGATACAAGTTTTAAGGTACCCATTTTAAAGATTGTAAATTCAGCCTCTTTTGTGGTGGTTCCCCAGATCACCCTTCCCAAGCACCACTCCCACCTTTTGCAGGCCCACTGATATGTACAGTCTAGTATGCCCTTTCTTCATTATTAAACAGTAAAAGCCAAGCCATGTCATTGTGTACAAATGCATAACAGATGCAATAGGAAAAAAACTCCATTTAAACCAGTAAATAACAAAATTGAACCAACATTGAACAAGAATTAATACCAAATAAATGCTTCCTAGGTTGAAGAGCTGGCACCCAGTTTGTTAATAGGGAATTGTAACACAAATTACTGTGCCGGTAAGTTATACAGGCCTGACCTAAATTGGATCAGTGATTGAAGACTGTCACTGAGTTCTATATTGTAATGTAAGATATAGTTAGAGCACACCACTGTGGCTTCCACGCCACCACTTGAAGTCCAGGGGCTGCCAAATAACTAATATAATTACCAAAGTCCCCCAGTACTAGCTGGATATTATTATCATTTTGGAGAACGTATTGGGTGTGAGACACTGTAGCCACCCTGCGACATCTCTAATAATTACCATCTGTTCAAGGTGGATCATGAGCTGTTTAAAGAGCCCTCCTCCCCTCCCACAATGTTGAATTGAGATATAAAATAAAATAGCACTTGGTTATGTACCAACTTTGGTTCATTAAACTCAGGTTGCATTCCTTGTGCCTCCTAGAAGTTTGTACTTTCTTTCCCCCCCAGCTCGCAATCCGACACTTCATCCCAGCACCTTTTGAGCTACTTGAAACATAATTTTTTGTTAAACACAAGACAATGTAGGCGATATGTCTACTATTATAACTTAAACAATAACACTATTTGTGCAGTGAAAAGTCTTCATTCCTTTGGTATGAATTATATTTAGACTGTAACACCAACTGTCTCTCTGTGGTGTTAATCCTCCCCAGTAAAAGTTGGGCTAGCCTTCAGTGTGGGGGGGGTGGAAGGAAGGACAAGCAGCAAAGTAAGAGAATACTTCTGGGGTGGGAGCAAACTAAAAACTGGATGGGACAATCATTACTTGAATTAGGCAGTCAGGTTGTCTAAATCCACCAAATGCCTGCATACCAGTAAGACTTGCAAGTTAACAACTGAGGCGAGAAGCATATAAATCCAAGAGATGTCATTATAGTGAGAGGCTCTATCAATAAGAGGAAGTTCGGACCCACATCCAGGAACCATGCATCAGTGGAAAAACATGGGCTGGGACCACTTGGTTGGGTAAAAAAATATATAATGGCAATCTGAATTAAAATTATATTATAGTCCTTACCCAGCATGAGACATCCAAAAAGGGTAGTCCACCCTCTCCATAGGTCAAAATGAAAATCAACAGGATTCTGTTAGGCCTCTCATGTAGGGACTTCACCGGTGAGCACCTCATTTCTCTCTCCCTCCTGTTGGGATATCTTGATTTCTCTGGCTAACAGCTCCTTAAGGTCCATACTGAGCTGAGACATTCAGGATACCATAGTAGATTGTGCATGCATAGGTTTACCAATTCTGCACCAAGCTGCTTGAGTTATTTCATGCTCTAGGATGTCTGCTCCAAGATTGGGACAGTTGAGACCCAGCTGTTGCAGCGTAGGAGCCACCTCTCTCAATGAATCAAACATAACTGGCCCCTTCTCAGTGTGGACCTGCAGCTGGGTAGGGTAGTACAGTTGAATTTTTATTTTCTTTTCTTTAGCTTGTTTAATCACCTCTTGGACCTGATGCCATTTATCATTTAATTGGTCCGAGAAGTCCTGATCAAAAAATGTCTTCTTGCTATCCAGTTGCAAGTCCTATTACTCCCAGGCAGTTTGAAGAATTAGCTGCTGCTCTTGGTCATTTAGCATCCGCACTATAATTGAGTGGGGATGGTCAGATTGCTCCTATCACTATGGAGCCAGAGAGCAGTGAATTCTTTCAGTTGAGAGGGGGGCATTTTCTGGTATCTTGAGCACATCTCTCAGGATGTGCAGCACAAACACCTCTACTGAAGCAAAGGACTGCTCCATGTCTTCAGGAACCCCATACGGACAAAAGTTATTACAGCGAACACAGTTTTCTTTGTCGTCAAATTTAGATTAAAGTTCTCGTTCCCTCACCAATAAATAAAGGACAGCTCTGTCATGCTGGCTAGTAGAATCAGCTAAGGATCTGATTGCCTGCTCTGCCATCTTGGTGCATTTATCTACTTCCTTCAGGTCAGCTCTCAGGTCAGCAACTGAGGACTCTGCTCAATGCAATGTTTTAATTATGCCATCCAATTTGGTGAGTATTGTGTGCTGATCACCTAGATCCATGTTTTCTTCTGAGTCCGTAATGCTTGCCACTGGAGATACTGGGTGGGAGTCATTTTGTAGGCCTGATTGTTTATTGTTGTCCATAAGGGCCTTAATTTTTGCAGTTTGTTAGTTTTCACGCCTCATCTTGTTAGTCACCATCTCCAGTCATTGATATCTTTACAATCGTAGATGGATGCAAGTGTCTGCTAGTATTTCGTTTCCTAATATAATAGTGGGCCCCAGAGCTCTCAGATTAAGTGGCCATTAAGTCAGTGACATCACCGGAAGTCCTCCATTGCACTATCAATGGGGTTGGGGCAAGCATGTTCGGCAGGGCTGTAGGCTCGGTTTTGAGAGAACTGCCTGTATTAGACAGTACTTAGTCTTGCTTTAACGAATCAATTGAGGATTCAAACTTTTCAAGAAAATGACAAAAGAGACAGTAAGCAGAATTTTATTATGTCATGTTGTGAACATACTCTAAATACAGTTAGCTGTAAAATACTGGAGCACTGTGCGCAATCAGAGGAATCTGTCCTTAGAAGCACACTGCAGAGGAAGTGACATTTCTGAATGCCTGGGGTGGGATTAATTCTACTTCTCCCTGTGCTCTGAAATTGCACTTGGCTCAAGATTTTAATGGGCAAATCCACCATCCCCCTTAGCCATCCCCAATACCCCCTCAGAAACCACAGAATTTGCATTTATTACTGTACATGCCTGGTGCCTTATTAATTGGAAACAGAACTCAATGGTCTCTGAAATGGTTATTTTACTGTAAATGCACTTTTATTCCATTTAATTTAGCCATGAAGGGGTTAAGCCCCATGGAGTATGTCATCTTCATCATGCTTAGCCAGTACCCATCTGTGATATTACACAGTACACATTCACCTGTTTATCCTTCAGTATTTATTTTACAGCGTTCAGCCTCTTCTGCTCCCAAAGTTAACAGTGATGTACTGAATAGTTCATAACTAGTATTGACTGGAACATACTGTACACACTCCACATTTTGCTGACAATGTGGCACAATGAATGGGTGACTGGAGATTGCCCCTTCCCCGTGCTGTCTTGCAGTTGTATCCCCATACCAGAGCAACGGACTCCCATCAAGACAAGTTCAAGAGTAAAACTTTTAAATGTATTGTGTCAGCTGGCCCAGTGGTGCAGAGGGCTGAGGAGCTGGACATCTCACCTCATGGCACGCCGGTGACTCGGGTTTGGGAGTGAGCCTGAGTCATCGGAGGTCAGCAAAGGGGGAGGAGGGCAGAGCTGGATGAAGTAGCTGACAGGTAGCTCTCCTCTCCTCTTCGGGGAGGTTGAATGGCATCCCTCACTCACGGCTGCCCCCTGGTGGAGGCTGAGGGGCTGCGCAAGCAGGGTGCCAGCGATAGGCCAATGGGGCGGGTGGAGGAGGGTTGTTACCGGGGCTGTAAGGTGCATGCGTGCCTCCACACATATGCAACCTTCTCCTGGGGCCCTCGGGCAAAATGGGGGGAAAAATGGAGGAAAAACAAACCGGTGGCAGGATGGTGACTGACTCTCTGTAGGCACTGCTCCTGGACCGGGTGTAAGGTAAGCCCCAGTAATTCAGGGGGATGGAGCTGGGGGAGCCGGTCAGATGGGGCCATTCGGGGAGGAGTATAAATAATAATAATATAAAAAAAAGGACTGTGTCACACAGCAGCTGACCAATACTACAAACCCCTATCCTCAGAAAGTAAAACTAAATAAATGTGAATGTTTATTTTTAGAGTCTAAAAGTAATCTTATGACCCATGAGAGATAAGATTACTGTCGGAGTCTCTAAAGTAATTGTTCACATATATTTAAAATACCATAACTGAGTGACTGAGTCCTATTTTCTCTGCAGCCTTCAGTTAATAGATATGACTACCCTGTACACTTACTGACAACATTCCTATTAAAGTCAGGCAACTGAAATGAAGCAGGATGGCTAAAAAGGTAGTGGTGGTGGGGGTAATGGCAGCCCACCTCTACTTTAAAAACCCTCATCCTCCGAATCTTGCACAGGACTTACCCACTTATTTTAAATAATTGTGAATATTCATTTTCAGAGATTCCTACATTAATATGAAAAACAATGGAAAACAACTATTCCCCTTTTGCAAATGTCTTACCTTCCAAATAGATACAGAATAAATCTTAGCACTTTGAAAATCTCTTTATCCCATGCTAGGATGTTAAAACACAAAGTTATTGTTTAATACAGTGTTGCGTTTCACTGGACAGCGTAGCAACTGGAGGTTCCAACAAGACTCAGCTGAGAAGCTGGACTGCCTGCTGGAGGAGATAAATAGTATGGAAACATCAGGGAGATAAGCAGGGGCAAGTGGGGTTGTGGGGCTGCACCCGTTAACATGGAACATGGAACTAGAGGCTCAGAAACAGAGGAGTGTGGTTTGGAATTTCACAGCTCACAGTTGTTTTAGGAAATCTTTCCCTGTTAACTCAAATTTTTGGAGTGTTTGCCATTTACTGCTCTGACTTGAGTAAGCATTATTGGTGAGTGAGCTGTATAGCACTTAAATGTTGGACAGCTTGTATATTGTGCTGTCTCTTTTAAGAAATCAAAGCTGATATTTTCTTACTAAGATGCTACATTCTAAATATTTTCATACAATAAATTTGTAAAGCTATTTTTTTATTTTGTGCCATATGCCTCATGTGATGGTTTTTAGCCCATTAGCGGGCATGTTTTTGACTGCAGTCATGCTGGCTGCTGCTTGTGTTTTAGGGAGAGGCTCAGAAAAGTCAATGTCTCTCACTTGTGTGGATGCATAAGACACAGAGTTGAACTGAGGGCAAACTCCCTGTGTTTATTTAATCTTTATTATTGACTCCTGACACTGCTGACATTCCTGATGAGGTGATAATGATACCCGCAGGCGTGGGTGGTAGTGATAATTGCTATGTTGTTTTACACGTCCCACCTTCCCCAAAACAGGATGAAGAAAGCACTGTGCCTCGCTGAGAAAGTTAAGCTGTTGGATAAACAGATGTCCTGGGGTGCAAACAAAAATATCTGGCTTGTGAATTCAGCATAGATACCCAGAGTGTTGCTGTTCAAAGGCACTTTGAGACTTGATTATTGGACTACACTGCAGTCCCTCAGAACTGATTACACTAAACTCCGTGGTTGACAACCTGCTTAAATAAATACACCAACATTAAAAAAAAATGAAACAAAGCAAATATATTATGTCAGTATTAAAAATGATGTGTGGTTTGTTAATATAGGAATAGATATGTATATTTCAGTATGGCAAGTAGTCTACAATCATAATCCCCCCTTCTGATCACCCCTCCACCTTATACTATCCCTCCTACTCCCATCCCTCTGAGCTATTCACCTCTGCTGTACCCTTGACAAAGCCTCCTCTAGCTGTGGATATCTCTACTCTCTCCAACTTGGCACCTCCTCACTCACTTCTCCTTTCCTCCTTCTCCCACCCACCAAACTATTCATCTCTGCTGCTCCCATGACAAAGCCACCTCTGGCTGAGTACAGTTTAGCTCCATGTACCCATATAGCCTAGGAATTTGTCTCAGTAACTATTTGTATATTGAGTTTGCCTGTACTGTGCACTGCACTCGTGGAGTGCTGTTATAATTTTTTTCGCCTTGAGCACTTCTGCAAATTGAACTGTGTAACCTATTTGTTATTACTGTCTTGTCAACCTGTTTTTACACTGTAACCATTGTATTGTCATGTATTTATTTCTGACTTGGAACCTTTGTAAATGAACCTTTCGGCTCAAAAGTATTAATCTAAAAATGGAATAAATAAGGAAAGAATTCAGCATCAAGGTGGATCACAATTTGACCATTCCCTTTACCTTGCATTTTAGATATATTCATAATTTTTTGGCGTCCACAACATATGCATATAAACAGAATCAACTGTATTTCACAGGCACTGGAAAAATGTTTTATGATGTTTGGTGAGAATGTCACTGTGCCAGAACACTGTAGGAAAAAAATACATAGTCATTGTTGCCCAGTATTGCTACTTTTTTTAATCTTTCTCTTGTGCTAGTTTCATGCCTTTTGTGAATAGTTGAGTGCAACTTATGCTTCAAACTCTTAGACCCAATAGACCAGGAGCAATGTCTAAGAACTTCAGTGCACCACAAATTCAAGCGTAAAAGACTGAGGTAGTGGGAATGTGTAAAGTTCATGACAGTAAAGCCTTATGATTCCCTACTACTGTATCTTCAGCTAAATGCTCAAAGATGTTTCTGTCAGGAGTAGAACTTGGGGTCTCTGGTTTGATTTAATGTGAAGCCTCACTGTAAGTCTGTCCATCACAGTTTATCAGAAATAGCCATCCTGCATGTGCAGCAGGGGCTACAGGAATCACGAAAGGTCATGAAAATGATTTGTCTCAAGGCAGAAGGGAGAATTGTTTAGCCTTGTAATTGTAGCCTTTACTTAGTGTATAGCAATTACACAAGGTAGCATTTGTTATAGCATGTACTGTGGGATTTATAGTAGCCTGGATTAATACACAGTGCAAGTGTACAGAATTCATACCTTATAGTACATTCCTTCTTGGCATTCCACTGTACTCTAATCAAAGCTTTTCACCTCAAAAGAGTTGAGTTGCATTATAAATTAAGAGTGGAGAAAAATCAATGAGTCTCAGTATTGTAACTAAAAATGTGCACACTGTCTTTTTGTTAATGTACAGTGGTTTTGGAACATGCAGCAAGCCCATGAGGATGGATAATAAGCAAGCGATAACACATGACAAGGTGTGGGTTATGTGCTGATAAGAGCACGCCCGGGGTGTACTAAGGCACGAGGCGCTTGCGCCAAGCGCCTTATGCCCCTGGGGGTGCTCTTATCAGCACGTAACCCACACCTCGGAGTGTGTTATTGCACTTATAAAATGGGCACTGAAGTAATTATTTAAAGAAAAAAATTAGAACAAAAGAAAGTTAGAAATATAAAAATGGAGGTTTCATTAAGTTAAATAGTAAAAAAAATAGTCCCCAGCAGAGGTCTTCCTATGTATTTATGAGGTACAAAGTAGAAATATACTATACAGCCTATGTAAGCCTCCCCCATACATTTAATCTTTTGGGGTTTTTTTTTGTATTTTTATTTCAACATGTATTACTTGCTGTATGCATTTCAGGTGTACCTGACTGCCAACTCAGTTTTACTTGTGCCAAGCGTTTTCAAGTTCAGGTGTTCTGTTTCTCCTGTTGCCACATCCTCCCACCATCCAAAAATAATTTTTTGATTCTGTTTGGCTTTATTTTAATTTAGTTTTGTTTCACGTTGGATGATTTGAGTGCCGCTTTGTTGATACCGAGCGCGTCCATATGCGGCTACCATATGGAGCTGTTTCCTGTTGTTTTTTCCCATATTTAAAAGTGTTACTAACGGCGAACTTGACCTGATGAAGTCTCTTTTTTTTTTGTGAGGTGACAGTACAGCATTATATGCTGTGATCGGGACTTGTATATTTAATAGTATCGTTTACGATAAAAGACGCGGGGTGGGGTATGGATTCCGGAGACCGAATACAGCCTTTGTGGGGACGGGTATGGAGTCTGGACACCGAATACAGTCTGGAACAGCGGGAGCGACTGTTGAAATGTGCAGTCATGACAAAATTGATGGCTAGTGAGTAAAAAAAAAAATGTTGAGAGTATTTCTGTGGAACTGGAGCTTGCTGTGATATGAGTGAGAGCGTGACAGTTACGGGTCTTGGTGCCGTTTGAAATGCTGGGAGTGAGAGCGTTACAACGGGGATAGAGAACAAAAAAATACAAAAGAGCAGGTAGAAAGTCAGCAGGTTCTGTATGTGGTTTTTTTTTTTGAGTATAACGGTCCACCGGTGAACTAATTATGCTTTCCTTGCTGCTGCTGTACCATGACAAAAGTCAGCTTCCTGCTGTGCTGCCGCTTCAGTGAGCTCTGCTAGTCAGCGTTTCTGTTTACGGTTGGCAGAGCTCACTGATTCGTCATTGTCATGGAGCATCTTGGTGGGCAGTAGTCCCGGTTGGCTAGTATATCATCTGATAAGGACACGGTTCAGATGATGTACTAGCTAATCAGAGACTTGGATTTCTTAAGCCCATTTTATAAACACTGCTATAAACTACAGTATAACATTAATATTGTATACTATGAGCACTTAAAAGTGGTACATAGTAAACATTTTTTGTAAATACCTGTGCAAAGTAACAAAAAAAAATTAAGAGAGAGAGGGAGAGAGAGAGAAGGTTTGTGTGGGCATCCATGATGACTTGTAACATCAGTCACCATCTTATTCATTATGGGCCCTATAAATAAAGCCCACATGGCATGTGCAGGGCATGTGCATATGCAGCAGGGGTGGATACACGTCAACGTGTGTGCAAGACACCACGTAGAACTGCAAAGCACAGCCATGCAGTCTGCATGTGTGCCATGTACAACTCCTGGTGGGGAACTCAGTCATTAGGGGGGTAGAGCTGGGGGAGGGAGGGAAAAGGGAGGTAAGGTGCCTGCCTAGCACCATGGCTTGGAGGGGCAGAAAATGAATCCTCAGGATCGTGGGAGCAGCAGCAGCATGGGGGAGTGAGCTGGATGTCATTATCCACCTAGGGATAAATTACCTGGCTGGGGATGGGATCAGAGCAGTGCAACAGGAGTTTGTGGAGTTGGGGAGGGGCCTTAGACAAGTAGCACACACAGTAACTTTCTTGGAAGTGCTACCTATGTATGGCATGGATGAGGCTGAGGTACTCTGCACCATGGGATTTAATGACTGGTTGAAAAACTGGTGCAGAGCTCAGGGATTTGGCTTCATTGGGGACTGGGGCTCCACCTGGAGGGATACAGGCCTATACTGGTGTGATGGTCTGCATCTGTCCAGGTGGGGAACCAGAATCCTAGGGGATAGGTTTAAATGCTTCATTGGCAAGCATTTAAACTAGCCAAGGGGGGAGGCACTGAAAAGGAGAAGGAAAATCCTAGCCACCCCAAAAAAATCAGGGCAGTTAGTGAGGTAAACACCAGGATAAAGCAGTTGATAGTGAGAAGGGCAGGGGTAAATGGAGAAAAAGACAAAGGCAGTAAGGACAGGGATGGGGCAAAAAGGAATAAGGCCATCAAAAAATGGAGGGTAATGAGTACCAATGCCTGTAGTCTAGGTAACAAGCTCCCTGAACTGGTGGCCTTGATGGAAGAGGGATGCCTGGATATCGTGGCAGTCGCTGAAACATGGTACACAGAGAACCATAACTGGGATGTCAACATATCAGGGTACACAATCTACAGGAGGGACAGGGAGGGTAGAAGAGGAGGAGGAGTGGCTCTCTATGTAAGGGAAGGGATCAAAGCGATGGAACTAAAGGATAAACAGGGAGGAGAGGAGGCACTGTGGGTCACCCTGGAGACTGGAAATGGCACCACAATCTGCACAGTGGTTGTATACAGACCTCCATCTCAGAGGGAGGAAATGGACAAGGAAATGATAGAAGGCATCCTTAGAATGGCAGAAAAAGGGGAGATATTGCTGATGGGGGACCTGAATATGCCAGATGTTAACTGGAGCACCTTTGCTGCAGTCACATCCAAGAGCAGGGCCATTCTCGATGCCCTACAGGGGACATGCCTCAGGCAGCTAGTTTTGGAACCCACTTGGGAGGGAGCAATCTTAGACCTGGTACTCTCAAATGGAGACAGAGAGAGGATCTCAGATCTAGAAGTGTGTAGCCATTTGGGAACAAATGACCACCAAACAGTGTAGTTCACAATAAACTTAGCTGAAGAGTCAAGCCATACAAAAATGAAGGTACTGGACTTCAGGAAGGCTGATTCTGTTAAAATGGGACAGTGCCTCAGAAAAGCACTAGCAAACAAGCAAGAAGGAGGGGTTGAGCAACAATGGGGAAACATCAAAAGTGCCATCACAGAGGCAACAAGCCTTTGTGTGAAGCAAATAAACAAATCAAAATGAAATCAGAAGACACTATGGTTCTCAAAACAAGTGGCGGGGAAGATTAGGGAGAAAAAGATAGCATTCAAGAATTATAAAGAAACACAGAAGGAACGGGACAGAGAACTGTACCAGCTAAAGCAGAAGGAAGCAGTGAAAACAGTCAGAATAGCAAAGGCCCAAACTGAGGAAAAGATAGCCAACTCAGTTAAGAAGGGAGATAAAACCTTTTATAGGTACATTAAGGAGCAAAGAAAGACTAAGGCAGGGATACTGAGGCTGAATAAAGCGGAGGGTGGCTGGGCAGAGAGGGACAGTGAAAAAGCAGGGATACTGAATGAATACTTCTGCTCAGTATTCACAAAGGAAGAGCAGAGGGAGGTACCTAATCCAGTCAATAGAAGCACTCTGGATAGGGGGGTTGATATCAGTCCTTTCACAGAAGAAAGAGTTCTGAAAGAACTCCTAAAACTGAAGGTGGATAAAGCAATGGGGCTGGATGGGATTAACCTCAGAATTCTAAAAGAACTAAAGGGAGAACTAGTAACACCACTGACTACCCTTTTTAATAAATCATGGGAGGATGGTGTGGTACCTGAGGACTGGACAGGGAGCAAGACAGAGGCAGGAAACTACAGACCTGTCAGTTTGACCTCAGTGGTAGGGAATATGATGGAATCACTTCTGAAAGAAAGAATTGTTGAGTACCTAGAGGCCAGTGGGGCACACAACCCAAGGCAGCATGGATTCACAGCAGGACAGTCATGTCAGATGAATCTAATCAATTTCTTTGACTGGGTGACCAAAGTAGTAGATCAGGGAGGGGATGTGGATGTGGCCTACCTAGACTTTAGCAAGGCATTTGACACAGTCCAGCACAAAAGATTAATAAACCAATTAACCAGTCTAGGAGTGGGTCCCAGGGTGGTAGCCTGGGTAAACACTGGCTAGAGAACAGGACACAGCGGGTAATAGTAAACCGAGTTCACAGTGAAGAAAGGGGGGTTACTAGTGGGGTACCGCAGGGTTCAGTACTGGAGCCAGTCCTCTTTAATATCTTTATAAGTGACATTGCAGAGGGACTGGGAGGAAAAGTATGTCTCTTTGCAGATGACACAAAGATCTGCAACAGGATTGATACACAAGGTGGGGTGGAAAGGATGAGAAGGGACTTGGCAAGGTTGGAGGAATGGTCAAATGTATGGCAGCTCAGATTCAATGCAAATAAGTGCAAAGTAATGCACCTAAAAAACAAAAACCCAGGGGAAGAGTACACAATGGGGGGTGAGATACCGACAACAACAAAAATGGAAAGGGACCTGGGGGTAGTTATATCAGATGACCTAAAGGTGGGCAAGCAATGTGAGAAGGCAGTAAGGAGGGCTGGGGGGATACTGGAATGCACAGGGAGAAGCATCACCAGCAGAAAACAAGAAGTTGTTGTCCCTCTGTGCAGTTGGTAAAACCACATCTGGAGTACTGTGTGCAGTTCTGGAAACCCCATCTTCACAAAGACATAGACAGGGTGGAGGCTGTCCAATGGAGGGCAACTAAAATGGTGCAGGGTCTGCACCAGAAAACATATGAAGAAAGACTAAAGGAGAGTAATATGTATAGCCTCGAGGAAAGGTGGGAGAGGGGGGACATGATAAAAACTTTCAAGTACCTGAAGGGAATCCACAAAGTCCAAGAGGGTAGCATCTTTCAGAAAAAGAGATGTGCAAGAACAAGGCGGCAAAATTTGAAGACAGAGAGGGGACGGCTCAGAGGTAACGTGAGGAAGCATTTCTTCGTGGATAGGGTTGTAGATGCATGGAACAGCCTTCCTGTGGAGGTTGTGGAGTCAAAAACAGTGGGGGAATTTAAGAATGCATAGGACAGACATAAGACAATTCTACTGGGGGGTAGGAGGAGGTAGGCTGTTGGTTAACTAAGATCAGCAGCTTATCCATTAGGTAGGGAAATGAGCAGACTAGGTGGGCAAAGTGGTCCTTATCTGCCATCAAATTCAAATTCTAAGTTACCCACCATGGAACGGCCCACTCAGCATATGCACAACCATGCGTGAGGTGTGCAAAAGTGTGCTGCATGGTGCACACAAATACACATGTTCAGGGGCTGCTGTAAACTGCTGTGTAAGCCTACGCCACCAGCAGCAGCCCAAACAGTGGCAAATGGGTATTGACAGGCCCATAGCAGAGGACACAGCCATGCCCCTGCAGCGTGTATGGTGCCGCTGACACGCAACCACCTACAGGCTGGGCTGCAAGCACCCTAAAAGGACGGGCATGCAATTCAACATGGCACTGGTGTGTGCAGGCTGCCACATGGATGTGGTGCAATGTCGTGTGCCCTGCAACCTTCCGCCACTGCTGATGTGCAGGGTTAATGTGGCATGACACCATGGCATGGGCAACACTGACAGTGTAGAAAGCCACTGCAGCACACAGGGGCAGACACACATGGTCAATGGAGGGACAGCACACATGGTGACCCATGCAAAGAGGCACGGCCCCCCCCCCCCAGAAGGCTGAACCAGACAGGGGAGCCACCCATGGCTGGGCAGGCAAATGCCACAATAGGCCACCACAGACCCCCCCAAAGGTAACCCCAGCAGGTTGAACCAGACAAGAAAGCCACCCATGGCTGGGCAGGTGAATGCCACAATAGGCCACCACAACCCCCCCAGACACACACACGTGAGGCAGTGAGCAGACAGGGTATAGCAGTACAAAGGTTTATTAACGCACCCCATGAAGGTCATTATGTACACAGGCATGAACAAGCCAGAAACAATACCTGGCCCCCCAACACCCAGACCACCCCCATGCAGCAGAACACAAGTTCCACCACCCCTCTGTAGGCAACAGGCCTGGCTCACCCACTCCACCACAAACAACAGTTGCCAAGAGCCTCCACAACTTGACCAGCCCCCTACCCATTCACCCACCTGTCCACAGCAGTCAACCACCCATCCATCACTGTGCTGCAGCACTGTACAACAGCCCCGTCTGGGGCTGCAAAGTCTCAGACATGCCCTCTATCTCCATGGTTCTCCTCTCTACTTGCCAGGGCCAGGGCTCCTCATTGCTGTTGAGCTGCTCCACTGCGGGCTTGGGCCACTCCACCCTCTGCAGCTGTAGACATCTGACAGGTCCCTAGAGTGCTGTGGAGAGAATGTGACAGTTAGTACCTTGTGCAGGTGTATGGCCTCCCACCCCCCTGTAATGTCCAGACACACAATGATGCGTCCAGCCCCCCCATGGGGTCAGGAGCAGACACGTGGGCAGCAGCTTCTGGCACACACCATGCCAAGCACCACTGTTGCACTGCATGCCGTGCGAGGGTAAATGGTGCCCTGTGTCCCCCCTAGGCACGTGGGTGAGTTTTGCAGTGGCAAAACTGGTACCGTGGCATGCAGCCGCACACGCCCACCATAGCAGCCAATACAACAGTATGGCAGGCAAGTCGTACATGCTGGGGATGTACACAACCTGTGAGTGACTGCCACACAGGCAACATGCAGGCACAGCTGATGGGCAGCAGCCACAGCACAGTCCTCAGTCACCACCGCCAACCCGGCCAGAACCCATGGGTCATACCGCTACCCTATAGTGGACCCCCAGGTAATGGACAACAGTGCATGGTGCTGTACAGGTGATGTACACTTTCCTTGGATGGCACTGTGACCCTCCACAGGGTCCAGAGCTCTGTTTCCCCATGCTTGTCCTCATAATGGGGGTCCTCTTCCATCTTGGTCCTCCAAAAATAGCATGGCATCCGGTGCTGCTACCTCCTGCAGTACAGGCCCATTGGCATGACCACCATCACCACCGCCACATTTGGCTGCACCTGCTTGCATAGCTCCAGTCTGGTTGGCATGCCCGTAGAATTCTGTATGGGGAAGGGGAAGGAAACAGCAATGCAGAAAGGTGTAAAATCAACATGTCAGGACACCGCTGAAATGCCATCTCCACCCGCAACCATACTTATGTGCCCTGTGTGTCATACTCACTGAATGAAAGGCTAGGAGGCCCACAGTGTCCCATATCCACTGCTGTCACTGTATTCATCCTCTTCTACACACCACAGTTGGTTGTGGGTACCTATCCATGTTGTGAGTGCGACATGGTGTGGCATGTCGTGATCCTTTTATAGTGGGCCTGGGCTGGACATGCATGTGCCATGTAGGCATACACGTGACAGCCACCCATGCATGTTGGGGCACATGCTGTGAGACATGTCCATATGGTGACACAGTGCCACTGAGAGTGCTTGCTGTGGGACACTGCCATGCCATCTGGCATGCCTGCACATGCATGTACACCATGCAGAGTCGCAGTCCATTGGGCTACCCTGAAACACACAATATCAGCCTCTGTGTGTGTGTGTGTGTGTGTGTGTGTGTGTGTGTGTGACCAAAGCATCCCTGGGAACATGCCAATGCTGTGAGCATCCACCAAGCAGCCTACGGCCATGACCAAGAGACTAACGGTCACGGCCCCTGGCTGTGAGGCTAATGATGCAATGCACCCACTGTACAGTCATAGCACAATCGTACCCATGTGTGACTGGGTGGTACAGATGGCATGCATCCACAATGCATGTGGCAATACCACTGTACAGTAGATGAGTACACTATCATGTGAAGCAATGCAGTAACACATTAACACTTGCTGGGGCGATGCACTGGCTGCCATGGAACGTGGGCCGCATGGGTGGCAGGCACATGAAGCACTGTCACAGCCATTATGCTGCTGAGTGGCATGGTGACATGCTGCCTCATGCCACACACAGGGCATGACTGTATGGTGCATCGCGTTCACAGGTTGCACTGCAGTCTGCCTGTACGCCACATTAAACAGGTGACACCATAATTGGGTGCTGTTCCATGTACATGCCATTACCCGCATGACAGCGGAATGTGCCTGGGACTGCTCATGAATGTTTACCTGCAGATCACAGGGTATGTGAGAAGTAGACGGCCACAGCCATGTGAGCGCATGTTCCGTCCACACATGGAAGGTCACCTGCTATGGGACACTCACTGCAAAGAACAGTTCCAGCTGCCATGGCCAATGGTCATACAACTATGCAACCTAGTCGGCGACTGTGTCGGTCCATGGACTCACCGCTCCAGGGCCATGTCAGTTGGAACTAAGGTCATGTGTCCCCTGGTCTACTAGGTGTCAGGGTCCTTCCAGCATGTGTTGGGTGATGGCATCGGTGTGAGCTAGCCGTCCATGTCCAGGGCCCTGGCACAGGTCACGGATGCAGTGCTGGAGCACTTGCAGGACCACATACACCTCCTGATGTCCGACGGTGAGGTCTGTGCCAAGAAGCAGGCACTCTATGCATTACATGGTATGCCAGATGTGCTTCATGCTGTGAATGGCACACACATTGGCATCTTGACACCCTCAGTGTCCGAGGCGGCTTACCACGTCTACGTAAAGGGTTCCACAGCATTTACTACCAGGTGGTGTGTGATGCAGCAGGAGTGTTCACCGAAGTGTGTGCCAAGTTTTCTGGGTTGTGCCATGACTCATACATAATGGACACACCAGGCCTTGGAGCATGGCTTCATGCTGGATGCATGGATGAGTGGCTGTTGGGTAGGTGTACTGTGCTAATGGGTGTATGTCATCTGCCTGTTCATTCCATAACTGACCTCTCTCCATTTTTCACAGGTGACAGCAGATATCCACTGCTGCCATACCTGCTGACACCCATCCTGGTGCCTGCAGATGTGGCAGAGGTGGCATTCAACACAGCACACCATTAGATGAGGGCCATTGTGGAGAGGAGCATTGGTATACTAAAAATGTGATTCAGATGCCTGGACCACACAGGGGCACCATTACGCTGGCTCCACGATGCGCCTGCCATGTATTTGCTGTCTAAGTGATGCTGCATAACATGGCCATGTGCCATGGTGTGCCGATGCCCGACTACCAACCGCCAGACATACCACCAGAACAGCATGCTAATGACCCAGTGCACAGACAGGAGGTGGCCGCTGGTCATGTTGCCCATGCAGCAGTCGTGAACTGATCCTTCAGATGCTAGCCATATTGGTAGGGCCACTCTGATGCTCCTTGACTGAGCATGTCTGACAATGGCTACAGTGATGATATCCAGGATGGTAAACTTCCCAGTGTGGCACCACACTATCCTGCATGCACCCAATGATGGACCACGACTGAGGGGGCATGTCATCACCGGTGTGGCTGTGGTGTGCATGGATGGCAATGGCCAGCATGACTGGCATTTAGTGGCTGGGCATTTGTGCCACTGCATTAATCCCTTGTACCATGGCAAGGTAGCCAGCCAAACAAAGGTCCACCAGCCCGATGATCAGTTCGCATGACCATTCACATTTTTTTGCCTGTGCCACCACTGCCCATCACCCTGTGCCACATCATGCTCGGCCATTGTGTCAGTGTGTGTGTGTGTGTGTGTGTGTGCCCATGTATGTGTGTGTGTGTGTGTCCCACCCTGACACCCATCCTCCATGCCCATGATGATGTGCAACTCCCTGGTATGCTCATATTCATGGTGATCCATATGGGGCAGCCTGCTCCCACATCGACGATGTCACCATCTGCATGCAGGTCTGAGTGCCCTCCCTTCCCTGCCCCTGCACTGTGGGGCATGTGATGTGGCTGTAGCATTCACTGTGTCAGTCTCCATGGCATCCTCCATGGTGTGGACATTGCACTGCCCATCATCTGCCTGGCTGTCCTCCGTGGGCATGTCCTGTGGTGTTTCACCGTGAGTCTCCTCGCTACTGCCGGTCATGGTGACCATGCTGTGCCCCACATCATCCTGCAAAGACCACTGTATGTTGCCAGTACTGGAGTCCCCCTGCCTCTGTGTTCCACCTTTGGTGGTCCTCTATGTTCCAGTTCCATGTGCGGGCTCAGGACAGTGCTGTGGTGCCACGGCCATGATCCCCAGCCTGAAATGGTGTCCAACGTATGCTCCTGTGCCATCCTTGCTACATCATGGTCTATGATGCCTGTCAGCTCCATGAGAGCATCCATGTGTCAGTGCTGGGCTTTGAGGCAGTCAAGGTCCAGCTGCTGCAGCTCCACGTATTGTGGATCATGTATCACTGTGCCCTGGTTTGCCCTGCTGCACCCTGTCAGTCGGGTAGATGGGCCTTCTTCCCCACTGTTCAGGTCCGCTCTGCCCACTTTGTGCACTGCCACACTGTGATGTGGTGTGACTCATCCACGGGCATCCTGATTGGTGGTGGGCAGTGGCTCGTGCACACATGTCACTGGCTGGCCATTCTGCATTGCACACTGGGACTTCTCACCCCCGTCATCACCATGTAGTTCCACAGGAGTCTCCCCATCCTTGCTGTCAGGCCCAAGGGTGTTGTCATCTGCTGTGTCATGCTGCACATCATCCGCTACCTGTACTGGACCTGTGGGGGGGGAATTACTGGTCTGCTCCATGTGCCATGTCTGTGTCTAAGCCATGACTCACCCCAAAGTCACCTGCGGTGATGTCTTCCCTCACCAGTCCTTACCATGTGTCTGCAGCTATGTTTGGTGGACACCCTGGTGGAGCACCGTCACCATGTCTGACAAGCCTGGCATGTTCTGTTGGCACAAGGAAACAGCGTTAGACCTTTCTATGGTCTGGTGATCCCGCACCACGGTATGCTGTGTCTGTGTGCAATACTTACCAGCCAGTGCGACCACGCCCTCAGCCTCCCCATGAATGCTCACAGTGGTTAGGGTGTCCATTCTATGGGGGTGAACTGGCAGTCAGGTATGGGCAATCCACCTCCTGTGCCATGCTGTTCTCATTGTTCAGCAACCAGCTTTTTCTTCATAGCCGTGCGTAGGTCCCACCACTTACGTTTTATTGCCGTTAGGGTCCAGGCATCTTGCCCTGTGGCGTCTACATGAGACTGCACCTCCAACCACAGCCACACCTTCACATCTGCAGGGGTGGATTGGGCAAGGGCACTGTATAGCTGGCTGTGGTTGGTGCTGATCTCGCTCACCATTGCCACTACTTGTGTGGCAGTAAAGTTGGTGGACCAGGATCATCCAGTGTCACCTCTGCAGCAACTTCCGGGTGCTGACCCTGCCATCTGCCGCTCTTGTTTGCCCTCCATGTTACTGTGCACACCAGTCTGTGAGGGAACCCTTGATTCTGTCATCCTGCATACTCCTCCAATGCAGTCCTCATTCACTTCTGCGTACATGCAGTGGGAGGCACATTTGTCCTTATATGGCAGGGTCAAGGGGTGGGGACACGTAGCTGGGGACTAATTTCTCTTTGTGCATGCTGCGTGTTCCTGTGGTCCGGCATGCTGCTCAGCTGCATACCACGTATGCATCATGTTTCTGTATGTTTCATGCTCATTCGTGCATAGGGCCCATTGTGTTTTATTTATTTATTTTTTTAGTTTTTGTTGACTGGGTAAGTGCACTAGACAAATCCTGCCTATTTTCAGGCATGACCCAGAGGAAGAGGATACAGATTAATGGCAACTGACCTTGAACCAAATGAAACTGTTGTTGGTATTTTTAGTGAATGAAGGAAATTTGGCCAGGACACCGGGGAAATTTCCCTACTCTTTTCAATAAGTGCCATGGGATCTTTAACGGCCACCTGAACTACCACCAATCCAGGCAGATGGGACCTCGGTTTAACATCTCATCTGAAAGATGGCACCTCAGAAGTGCAGCACCCCTCTCATGCTACACTACAGTGTCAGTGCTGGGATATTAACCCAAGTGCCAGATGTGGGAACTGAACTCACAGCCCTCTGATCTCTCGGTCGACCATGACTGTCCTGTGTTACAGAAACAAAATAGCTTCGTGCAATACATACTGTATGCACGGTTCAACATTGCAGTTTATGCTGATTTTTCCTTTTTTCAGGTGCAATCGCCAGTTTATTCATCCTGCACCTCCTACCAGCTACTTCTCAAGACAAAAGGTGAGCTTGATTGCTGTTTGAAAACTGACACTTGAATTTCTTTGAATGTCAGTGTGAGCTGTCGTGCAGCAGTTTTTTCTGAGGATTTCAGAATTACTGTACATTAATTTTTTAATCAAATGCACCAGCTGCCATTTGATAGCTAATGTATGATTTTCATTGGATCACTGAAACATTGTAATAGATTATATTTTTTAATGCTTATTTCTTTTTCTTTTCCCTCTCTCCCTCTCTCTCTCTCCCTTCCCCCCTTCCATTTTATGCACAGGTATATAAAACAATTGAGTACACTTTCAACATCACTGGACATATGCTCCACAGGTAATAACCATCCTCAGTAATTGGAAAAATAAATCATTCTGTGTGAGTTCATTTTGCAAACTAGCTCATTGCTAGGACACCCCAACAAAAATGACAAAGCGTAGACCCCTTGTTGGTGTTGATGGGATATTACCTGTGCTATCAGGGCTCAGAATTTTGAAAGCAACATAAGCAATACAGGCAGGATGTCCTGGTGGCTTCCTTCATCTGTGAAGCCTCAAAGCCCCACTCTGCACAAGAGAAACTATTACAACTGACTGTATGTAAACACATACTGTAGCTAGCAACTTGCAACTGTCAGCTTCAATACACAAAGAACTGTACTCTTTAAGATGCCTTTTAACTTTTTTTTTTTTGCAGTGCATTGTAGTTTTCTTAACCAGTTCAGTTCATTGTTTTTTGTGCGTGTAGTATTTTCTGTATTTTTAGCTGTGCTATTTTTAGCTATGCTTTGCCATATGCAGGGATCGGGGTGGATAAAGGTCCCTGAATCAGTGGTCACTTTGGCATTCAGAATGAGGGACTTTCGTCTTGTTTTTTTTTTTCTTTTTATAAAATTGTAATTGATTTTCAACAATGAAATACAGCAATAACATTACATATAATATAATCTATGTAAGTGTCACAATTAAAAACATAAAGCATATTGAACTGCTCATGATGTACATTAATTATTTATCAGTGTCTAATATAGCCAAGGATGGGCCTCAGAGAGTCTTTGTTCACTCAAGTAACCCCCCAACCCACCCACCTAACGTGCATAGGCATAGACAAAGTGCACCAGAGCCTTAAAGAGTTGACCTAATCTTCTGTCATTCAGTGATTGTAGCATACAGATATATGTTAGAGTTGCGATCTGTGAATGAGCTTACTAACTCCAGCATGATCTGGATTTGATTCTAACAACATGCACTCACATACTCTGTATGCAACTGATAATTTTTTATTTATTTATTTGAGGATTCAGAAAATACCTTCGAGTCAAAGACTCCTTTTCAAAAGTTCCACATCAGTACAGTTAAAAACAATAAGAGAACAGTACAGAGCAATACAGAAATAGAACATAAGCAAGCAAACAATATACAAAGATACAGTAAATGGCTAACATTTTAGAAACTGTACATTCATGGTATTAGACACAATGTCCATGTACATAAAAAAACTCCAGTAAAGGGCTGATATAGAGAGAGTTTCAAGAGTGGAGGGAGGGGGTAGATGGCCAGACACCTTAGTCAAAGGATAGAGGGAGGGTGGGTTCAGGGGCAATCACAGAGATTTGAGGACTGTAGATGGTTCCTAAGGTAGGCTTTGTAGGAGCCGAGTCTATTTATGTTTGTGAGAGTGTTAGGCAGGTTATTGACTCAGAAAGGGGCTCGGTAACTAAAGGACCTTTGGAATTGGGAGGCATGGCACCAGGAAACCTGGAGGAGTTGCCTGCTAGCGCTACGGGTGTGCTGGTGTGATGGGGCCCATTGGATTAGTGGGGAGAGACTAGGGGGCGAGACCAAAGGTAATCATTTTGGCCATTCGGTAAGTATGAAACCTGATTCTGTTGTCTAGGTTAAGCCAGTTTGTGGCATTATACAGGGAGCATGTGTGGGTTAGGTGTGAGCCGGAGAAGTCTCTGTTCTAAGGAGTCACTGCTGTGTTGGGAGTGACTTATGGCTTTTTTGAGGTAAGGCTCAGCAGATCTGGGGGAGATGCAGAGTAGGTGAAATGGAGGTTGGCAAGGGGAGAGGTGGTGTAGGAGACAGGGAGTTGGTCAAAGAAGTGGCGAGGGAGGACGTGACTGAGGTCAGTGAAGGCATGGTTAACTGCGGTAGCAATCTGAGTGGGATTGAAGGTCAGGCCCCCTTCGACCAAGATTTGCGTGGGGGCAGGGTTGGGGCTTTGCTGCAGATGTCCTTAATATTGTTCCAGAATTTACACTCCAAACCCCAGGTAGAGGTAAGGGCAGATTTGTAGAACTCGGCCTTGGCTTTGCGCAGAGACCAAGTGCATTGGTTCCGGGCATCTCTGTACTTCTGCCTGTCCGACGGCAGGCTAGTCTCATTGGAGAGGTGCCATAGGGAATCTCTGGATTGCATCAGTGCCAGTAGATGGTCAGAGATCCAAGGTGCAGGGTTGCCTTTGACCATCTTTTTGGTAAGAGGGGCAAACATGTCACAGATGGCGTTAAAGGTGTGAATGAAGAGTTCAAGGGCTCTGTCTGGGTCAAGGGTGTTAGTTATGAATGATCAATTCATCAGACTGAGATGAGTTTATAGGAGTGTAAGTTTACCAGGGCCAAGTTTATATCATAGGATCATTTTTCGAGGGGACTTAGGGGTCTTGTACATCCAGGAGCAGAGGACAGGGGAGTGGTTCACAGATACTATTATTTTAACTACACCCATGATCAGGCTGGGGAGCAGGTCCACTGGACCACCAAGGAGATGTTTAATTTTTAATAAGCACACAATCGGGCTGGGGAGCAGGTCCACTGGACCACCAGGGAGTTTATCTTTTACAAAGCCGCCGATAAGGCTGGGAGCAGTCCACTGGACCACCAGGGACTGTATCTATTGAAATATGCCCACGATCGGTCGAGGGGGTAGGGTCCAGTGGACCACCAGGGACCGTCTTTAGTTTATGATGCCATGATTGGGCATTTGGGGTGACGCCCTGCCTGTGTCTCGGAAGTCATGTGGCCACCCACAGCAGGTGGCTGCCATGTTGCGCCCTGCATTACGGCAGCTCACCTGTGGGTGGCCAGTCCTTGCTCCAATTTTTTTGGGTGGATCTTTGTGCCCACCTGTGCTGCACAAGGCAGGTGTGTGCATGCATATGCGCCGCACATCCCAGGCTGAATATTGGGAAGTGCTGCATATGCATGGGCACGTCCCCCACACTTGCATCACATACATTACTGGTGCGCCCTGGCACATAGGGATTTGTGCAGTGCAACAACCTTTGAATATCGCGCCAGGACGACAGGCCGTACATGGCACAACACTGCTGGGCGCCACGTGCAATTCCTTTGAATATTGTGGCCATGGTATTTAACAATACATAATAAAGAAACTGTTTCCCGTAATGTGTACTTTATATCTTTTTCCGGCTCCATTTCCTTTTTATGTCCACAGTACTATTTCAAAGCCAAAGAAGTGACCATATTTTTTTCTTCAGGAAAAAAAATTAAAACATTTAAAAATGCCTAAATTCTGTAGTGATGAAAATGTTTACCAGCAAATGAAAGTGGAAGACAACTGGCTGTGCTACTGTTACAAAAGGTGGGGGCAGCTTTGCTGCTATGCCAATTTAAGATGCAGTGGAAAAGATTAGGTTAAGTGTTAATGGTGTTAATGGCCATACTTTACACATCCCAGGTTGACTGCTTTCACAAACAAAAGGCTATACTGACAACAGAACTTGTCTGTAACCTGGACATGTACCTGAAACACTGAATGATATGACAAAACCTGTTTCAAAAGTATGCAAGCACTTTTTTTGTACTTTATTTTAGAATAAAGTATATATATAAAAAAGTATGTAAGCACTAAAAATGGTGCAGAAACCTGACCAGCACAGAGCAAAACTGGATTACCTGATAGGGAACCTGAAAATCTGATCACCAAGTAAAAAACCTTACAGGTGGCAACCATAATATTACTCGCTAACAAAAATAAGCTGAACAGTAAATAAAAATGTACAACTGACACAGTTTTTGAAGGAAAATGTGTTTCTTCATATACTGTTATAACCCCCTTGTTACCCAGGGTTACTAGAATCCCAGTAAGACCTAGTGGTAGGCAGGGAAGGCAGCTTGTGAAACTCCAGTTAAATGGGTTTCACACTGTCTCACTCTGTTCTCAGTCTCAGCTGAGACTGAGGGATGACATCACCAATAGAACTTTCGCAGCTGCATAAGCCACATTGGAATCTGCAGCAAAGGGAGTTAGATAGAACGTTGGGAGTATTCAAAGTGAGAGTCTGCAGTTTGACTGGAGTGAGTGAAGTTGTACTCAAGTGGTGGACACCGCTGTTCAGGTCTCAGTGCCCCCTTCCTCCAAGGGGGATGTAAAGATTCCCAGCAGATTCCTGGGGCAATCCCCTTAATTCTGCTAGTGTAAGGAAAAGCTGCCTGTTTAGTCCAGGATTTATTTTGGAAGATGGAAGATTTGTGAGTCGCCTGTGGGGAACCTGCAACTTAAGGGTGAGTGTCTGCTCTGGCTAAAAGGGCATATGTTTTCTTCACCCTGGGACTTGTGTGAAAATCTAGGGATTGAACTACATATTGGGAAGCCTAGAGAAATGGGCCAAGCAAGTAAAAGTAGTGTCAAATCCCAGAGTTTTGTGAGATGCAAATAATATGTAGAGGAGATGTGACAGATGTCTATCCTTAATCTACATTTAGAAGTTCAGCAAAGGAATGGTTCAGTTTTCCAGAGAAATGGCCAGATATGGGCTGTGGGAGCTGGAGGTGGGTGGCCCCCCATCTTTAGTGACCAGGTCCATCTCTACGGATTTCTTCTGTGTTTTCTACTTTGCCTCAGGCACTTGGCCAGTGATGGGGGAAGTACCCAGACATGGGATTGTAAGGAAAATTCTCTCTAAGAGTTGCAGACTCTAGTGTGGTTTGGGGAGCCATGACAGGATAATTGGTTCATTCCTCAAATGGACCATGAAAGGGATAATTGGTTCATTCCTCAAATGGACCATGGATCAAGTGGCCAGCAGGGGAGCTGGGCCAGTGTGGAAAACCCAAGTGTGTACAAGTCGGGCTGTGTACCCAAAGCTGCGTGCAAGTCCGGGCTGTGTGCCTGGTGGGTTCAGAGCCTGAGGGCTGGAAATGATAATTGGTTCATTCCTCAAATGGACCATGGATCAAGTGGCCGGCGGGGGAGCCAGACCAGTGGGGAAAACCCAAGTGTGTACAAGTCGGGCTGTGTACCCAAAGCTGTGTGCAAGTCTGGGCTGTGTGCCTGGTGGGTTCAGAGCCTGAGGGCTGGAAATGGTGATAAAGTGCTCTGTAGTCTCTAATCTGCATTACCAGGAAATGCAGCCCCATGGGGGTACATCTATGCTTTGTTTGTTAGTTCAGCTAGTATGTGAATAAAAGCCACACTGAAGAATCCCATTCCTGGTTCTGGACATTACAGTTATTGCTTCCTGTGTTCGGATTTACTTGGGTGCCCCTGTGTAGAGTAGCCAAATCTAGGTCCCCCTGTGCTGAGTAACCTCATCCTTCCTAAACCCAGGTCCCCACCAGGTACTGTTGTCAGCTTCAACAGCATGCCACCTGTCATTTTGGCAAAAAGGCAGGGGTGAGGGGTTACAAAAATGGAGGCACCGCTGGGATTTTGTTCTGGGAGGAAGGTGCTTGGGCAGGGGGGGCTAGCGTTTTGGCTATTTGGCAGTGGGTAGTCCATAAAGCTGAAGCAATTTCCCTAGTGTGTTGCTGTGTGCTGTGGATCTTGTGCTGCTGTTTAAAATTGCCAACTGTTTACCAAGGAGCAGTAGGCCAAAGAGTGTGCCCTTGTCCGGCATCAAAAAATTGTTTACTGCATTTTTGCCTGATTTAAAAATGAACTGTGGTAAAGAAAAGTGTGGAAGTCTAGGGGTAGCAACAAAAAAATTGTGCCCTGGATGTTTGAAATGCTTTTAAAATGAACTGTTGTGAAGAAAAGTGTGGAAGACTAGGGGTAGCAACAGGAAAATTGTGCCCTGGACGTTGGAAATGTTTTTTGAATGAAAAAAGAGACTGCAGGTTCAATGGCTATGTTAAATGGTTGAAATGGGCTCCCACCGTGGAGTCAGTTGAAAAAAAAAAAGTTGCATTCTGCAGTTTAAATTTGCCTGCTCGATGATCGCCATGAGGAGAAGATCCCTCGCGAGGAAGAAGAGGCTCATTTGCATGGCGTTGTGTGGTTGATCAGACTGCAATCAGTCCTGCCCCTCAGCCAGCTCTACAGAGACTGCCCCAGCATTCCAGAGGAAGTGTGAGTGGAGTACGTGTACTGGCTAGTGGAGGAGCATCACGGAGTGTTAAAATCATTGTAAACAGTTTAAAAATAGACTTGTTAGTTTAAAATCGGGCTCAACCCGCTAATCGATCATCCGAATTGCAAGTTTGGTGGTTGAAAAGACGATTGGTAGGACTGCCCGCCCTTTTCTGTTCTGAGGCCTCCAAGAACTGGCTGCAGGCCATTTTTCCCATCGCAGCAAATTGCTACTGATAACAGTAAGTAACCATCCTTAAAACTGCTCAAACAGTGATTTTCAGCCCCTATGCCATATAATTGTGTGTGCAGCAGTGTAGTCGCTTTGCAAGTAAAGACTGTGTAAAGTCCTGCCAGCAAGTGCAAGTCTGTTAAGCCATTGACTGCATGCATAGTAATGAATTTAGCCTCAGTTGAAAGTTTGCAGCCAGAGAGAGACTGTGGGTTGTAGCAAAGTGCAGCACTAGAAGTACAGGCAATCCTGTGCTAAAAACCTGAAGCTTTAAGAGACTGTGAATAAAATAAAAATGATACCAGCATGTAAAAAGTCCATGGAAAATCCTGTAAATGTGTTTAAAGCCAGAACAGAGTAAGTTGTGCAGTTTGAGCAAAAGTTATCAGTAGTTTGAGTAAATCGGGTGCGCAGTGGCTTGACCCAGATTCTGAATGTTGATGCACAGGAGTGCTACCGCTGCCATTACAGGGTGGGGTAGTAAAGTAAACACAGCAGCAGAGGAGCCATTTTACAGCTAAAGAGTGTGTTCAGTAAAGTTGTGACTTTCATTAACAGTGAACTTCATTTGTTTTTCTGCAGTTATGGCCTCAGGACCAGCTCGTTACCCAGATCATGCCCAGGTTGCAGTAACAGCAGCAGTAAATAGACTGAGGGATATTGAAAAGTGGTGCTATGGAGGGCAACTGCCTCCTCATGTGGCGATTCCTAATTTTCCAGTGCCTGTATGCCAAATATGCTTGAGAGCTGGAAGGGACGTCCTCATGATTCCTCACTGTGCTGGATGCCTAGAAAAATATGGCTTGTATAAAGCGCCTCCAATTCATTTGGCTCCCACATGGACAAAAATTCAGGAATCTGCAGTTGGCAGCACACAGCACCAGGCAGAGCCTGTGGAGAAAGGCCCCTCGGGGGAGTGTGGCGCAAAGCTAGAGGGTGCAGAGTTAGAGACAGAACCAGAAGTTGAAGTTTCGGATGCTGGATCCCAGAAGGAAAGTTCGGATAAAGCATCAACAGACCCCTTGGGGGCTTAGCCCAAGTCTCTTAGACGAAGATGAGATGTGGGAGGCCATTGAGTGGGAGGTGTCGACCTCCGCGCCTAGTGATGAGTGAATAGTCTCAGAGGTGAGAATGACTGCTCACTCCTGGGCTCAGATCCTCAGTGAAGAGGAAGATGAGGGAGAACCTATGTGGCCTTGTGAAAAAGGAACGGGTACACAGCCTCAAGATCTTGCCTCAGAGGAATTATGGAAGAAAGTGGTGATGCCACTGCCCTGGCTTTACAGGAGGAAGAAGTCAGGGATCCGTTTCTGACTTTCTTGAGGATGCATAGCTGGCAGAACCAGGACTGGCCACCCCCAAGCCAGATCAGCGGTCTCAGATTGACCAAAGTAAGTAAAGAGGAGAGACTGGTTCGTAGGAAGGCAAATAAGATCTATGGTATGACCTTTCCTACCTTTCCTCGAAAAGTCTGGGAGGAGATTGAGAACTGCAGGAAATCCTGGATCTGGGATTAAGCAATGAAAAGTGTGCATCCTGGGGCCAAAAAGCATGTAAAGAATAGACTGTTCCACGAAAAGTATACCCAGTGGAAGAGAGGCAGGACACGGTTTATAGACAGAGTGAGAATAGTGGACAGAGATGGATGTGAAATCTCCCACTGTGTGAATTATGTGCACCCAGACAGGGTAATAATTCAAGCTCCTGACCCCCGGTACTATTGGCCTCAGTGCAAGGACCTCTCAGCAAATGTGCCCATGCTTACAAAATGGAGAGCCGAGCAGTGGTAGTCAATACTGCCACACCAGACTGTGAAGTGCCTTTATTGATCCACCAATATGGACATCCAGGACTCAGGTGCCCCACAATCATCAGTCTACAGTGTACTGGCCTTTCCAGCATCCATCGACTGGCCCACCAGATGACTTCGGATCCAGAGAGGACACCAGCCCAGCTGTATCCTGTTCATCGCCTGGTAATTGGATGACGTCGGACCAGCTGTTTTCCTTTTGTTCCTGTTCTAAGGTTCCATCTCCAGAGATGACATCAACCCAGCAGTTCCCAGATGTGCCCTCCTGTGGTTCCCGAAAGATGTCCTCCCAGCTGTATCAGAAGAAATGCTGCCAGGGAGAGTCTTCGTCAGAGGTGCAGGTTGGTGCCGAATCTCGTACTACAAGTAGCTGGTAAGTCCGAACTTTTCTCTCTTTATGACATTGCAGTACACACCCTACACTAACAGACTTCAAAATTGTGTGAACTGTCTTCAAAGACTCTCCCCTTCGGGACTTTGGCCTGTTAGAACTGTGCTTCACTGGGCTCCAGCCCAGGAGAGACTCTTTATTGGACTAGCCTTTGGGCATTGTGGTCATTAGTTGGGACTTTTAGGGCACTCCATCCCACTAAATGTGTATTGTAAATAATGTTGTTGTTTTCTAATGTAAATACTGTTTTTCTACTTTTTTTCTAAAAAAATTTTTTCTGGGATTCTGCAGTGTTTTGATTGTAGGGGTCTAGGTAGACTGTGTATGCAGATTAGGAGTGTGTTTTGTCTTTCTTTTTCTTACAGGTGTTCCTGGGAAGACAGAAGGGAAGACAAGAAGAGGAGGAGGGGCTCATTGGAGTTCCTTATCAGTGCTTTAGTGTGTAGAAATTTAAAGTACTGTGTTGTTATGGTTGTTATTGCTGTATTAACCCTTTCCTTCCACAGGTGTGGTTGTGGTGGTAGGGAGGAGGCAGCAAGGTGGTATTTTAATGGTGTGTAGTTGCAGGTTGCCCAAGATCGGGGAGGTCCTCGGGTTGTTTTTGTTTTGGGGTATTAGGTTAAAGGCAGATAGGTTTTCCCTAGAGGGTTAGGGGGGATAGACAGGCTGTGGTCCTGAGTGGCCATTGGGACCGCAGTGCTGATCTATCAGGGCTATGCTCTGTATAGTTCTACCAGAGCCACTAGATGTCCTTAGTAAGTGGATAGTGTAGAGGCTGACATGTCAGCTACAGGCCTCTAGACTCTTAGTGTTGCCTGCCTGTGCTGGCACATGGTAGGATGGGCCTGATCACCCCCCTCCGCAGGTAGCACATAGGGTGGGATGGCCTAAGGCTGGGTAAATAATGACTGCTGACAGTCATTTTCTTGGTCAAGGGTGAGTGTAACCCCCTTGTTATCTGGGGTTACTAGAATTCCAGTAAGACCTAGTGGTAGGCAGAGAAGGCAGCTTGTGAAACTCCAGTAAAATGGGTTTCACACTGTCTCACTCTGTTCTCAGTCTCAGCTGAGACTGAGGCATGACATCACCAATAGAACTTTTGCAGCTGCATAAGCACATTGGGATCTGCAGCAAAGGGAGTTAGATAGAACGTTGGGAGTTTTCAAAGTGAGAGTCTGCAGTTTGACTGGAGTGAGTGAAGTTGTACTCCAATGGTGGAGACCGTTGTTTGGGTCTCAGTGCTCCCTCCCTCCAGGAGGGGGAATGTAAAGATTCCTAGCAGATTCCTGGGACAATCCCCTTAATTCTGCTAGTGTAAAGAAAAGCTGCCTGTTTAGTCCAGGATTTATTTTGGAAGATGGAAGATTTGTGAGTCGCCAGTGGGGAACCTGCAACTTAAGGGTGAGTGTCTGCTCTGGCTAAAAGGGCATATGTTTTCTTCACCCTGGGACTTGTGTGAAAATCTAGGGATTGAACCACATATTGGGAAGCCTAGAGAAATGGACCAAGCAAGTAAAAGTAGTGTCAAATCCCAGAGTTTTGTGAGATGCAAATAATATGTAGAGGAGATGTGACAGACGTCTACCCTTAATCTACATTTAGAAGTTCAGCAAAGGAATGGTTCAGTTTTCCAGAGAAATGGCCAGATATGGGCTGTGGGAGCTGGAGGTGGGTGGCCCCCCATCTTTAGTGACCAGGTCCACCTCTATGGATTTCTTCTGTGTTTTCTACTTTGCCTCAGGCACTTGGCCAGTGATGGGGGAAGTACCCAGACGTGGGATTATAAGGAAAATTCTCTCTAAGAGTTGCAGACACTAGTGTGGTTTGGGGAGCCACAACAAGATAATTGGTTCATTCCTCAAATGGACCATGAAAGGGATAATTGGTTCATTCCTCAAATGGATCGTGGATCAAGTGGCCGGCAGGGGAGCCGGGCCAGTGTGGAAAACCCAAGTGTGTACAAGTCGGGCTGTGTACCCAAAGCTGTGTGCAAGTCCGGGCTGTGTGTCTGGTGGGTTCAGAGCCTGAGGGCTGGAAATGATAATTGGTTCATTCCTCAAATGGACCATGGATCAAGTGGCTGGTGGGGGAGCCGGGCCAGTGGGGAAAACCCAAGTGTGTACAAGTCGGGCTGTGTACCCAAAGCTGCGTGCAAGTCTGGGTTGTGTGCCTGGTGGGTTCAGAGCCTGAGGGCTGGGAATGGTGATAAAGTGTTCTGTAGTCTCTAATCTGCATTACCAGGAAATGTAGCCCCATGGGGTCCATCTATGCTTTGTTTGTTCAGCTAGTATATGAATAAAATCCACACTGAAGAATCCCATTCCTGGTTCTGGACATTACAGTTATTGCTTCCTGTGTTTGGATTTACTTGGGTGCCCCTGTGCAGAGTAGCCAAACCTAGGTCCCCCTGTGCTGAGTAACCTCATCCTCCGTGAACCCAGGTCCCCACCAGATACTGCTGTCAACTTCAACAGCATGCCACCTGTCATTTTGGCAAAAAGGCAGGGGTGAAGGGTTACACTGTAATACATACTATTTTACTACAATGAATGAAACGGCCACAGGGATAATTCTCTTTCAGTGGTTGAGGTAGACGCAGGCTATACAGGGTGCAGAAATCACAGTATTGCTCTAAATGGGGCTCAACATTCAATATGTGCTTTTCATTTTTTTGTCTTGTTCAGTATCAGATGCGGACATGCAGCAGTCTGCTTCCTTGTCATCAATAGGGTTACCACCTTTTAAGAAGCCCAAAGTGAGACATTTCTTACTGAAACAAGATTTTTCGCAGGACAATATGTCATCTCGACCAATGCAACAGACATGTTTTCTCTAAATAATCAGAATTAAGACTAAGTGTTGTAGTTTTTTAGTTGTTTCTTGTGTTTTTTTATTATTTTAAGGTACTTTAGTTAAGGTATTACAGTTTTTTGCAACATTAAGAGGAAAATCAGGAAATATTTTTTCTACCATAATGTCAGGACATTTAGTATTTTTCATGTTTTTCTGCAGGACACAGCTACCCAAATCAGGACTGTCCTGCGAAAATAGGGACAGGTGGTAACCCTAGTCATCAAACAGGCAGCCACAATTTACAGTACACAGTGCCTGCTAACACACACCAAAAAACAAAGAACAAAAAAAAAGGACATCAGCAATTAGGATTATAAGGGCTATCTAAAACATTTAATTTATGAGTGCTAAAGTGAGTGGTGAAACAGATAAAATACAGGGCTGTCACAAATGGCAGACTGAAATGCATACCAGCCTGTGTGTTGGCCTGAAGCTGAGGGATAGGAGGTGTGCATTTGGTTTTAGCATTGCTCACTTCAGAACGGTGATTTACTGCACTTTTATACTGTCTCTGCCTCAAGGTAACAGCTTGGTATATGTAGAGGCTAAGGTAGGAAGTCACTTGGGAGCTGTAGATCTGATCCTGTATTAGAGAACTACAACACTGTCAGGGATGCCACAAAGCGGTGTTTGTTTTTAGCAGTTGGGGTCACCTGTCAGCAGAACAGGAACCCAAAACAGCAAAGGGGGATTTTAATTTAAATAATAGTATTTGTGTGGGCTATTGTTCCTAGTAGTGTGTGAGTAACCCTAGTTCGAGTTCTGTGTCACGGAACATAAAATCAAGGGCAGGAGCGAGTGCCACGAGTTTGAGCACGTGGTGTCATGCGTGGAGATGCGTTCAGAGACATGCGCATCTCTGCACACATCAGCATGTTAACAGGAAGTGGGAGTAGGACAGTGAAGGATTAAACAATTAACACAGTACAATACTCGATTTGAGCACCCCCTCCTCCAACACCTGTAGATTAAAATGATTGCATCCATTTTAACAACAAATAGGGATCTGTGTGTGAAGTGCTTACTGTGTGGCATGTATAAAATGGTGGACGGAAGCTCAGATTATGAGGCATTTGAATGTGATAAATGCATACAGAATAAGGAGTTACAGAAAAGTGTTGATTCACTTATTACAAGGCTAGAAAAGTTGGAAAGTAGTCCAATTGAAATGTGCAACAAATTGAAAGTCCTATCTAGCCTAAATAAAGGAGGTATTAGTGGGGAAGTTCAATCAGGGGAACAATGTGGGGCAAAAAGGAAGAAACATCAAGATAATGACAAAGATAATGAAGAGGAAGATAATGACTGGTGCAAAGTCACCTCAGTTAAAAGAAAAACATGAGCTAGAACCCCTTTTAAGAATTATACCTTCTAGGCAAAGGGAGATACAGCAAACCAATAGTTTTCAAGCATTAACAGAATTTACCCCTATTGAAGAGGACATGACTGAAATGTAGGATACCATGATCCCCTCCCCCCTTACAGGATTACAGGATAAAAGACAAATAACAGTAATAGGGGAATCAATCATTAAATACACTAAATAAACATATTTGTAGAGATGATAAGGAGAACGTTATGGTGATCAGTTTTTCAGGGGCAGGGGCTCAAGATTCATACAACATGGCGGATAACAATTTTAAAGGGTCAGGAGTATATGTGGGTATAAATGATTTAATTAGAAAGCCACTGTCAGAAATACAGCAGGAGTTTATTAAATTAGGAAACAAGTTGTCGGAGAAAGATTGTGAAGGGATGTTTTCTGAGATACTTCCAGAACCCAGAGCCTCAGTATATAAACAGAAAAAGATAACATTAACAAATGCGTGGCTTAAGAGGTGGACTCAGAAGAATGACTTCCACTTTATAAAGCATTGGGATACTTTTTATGGCAAGCAAAACTTGTACAGTAAGGATGATTTGCATCTCAATTTCCAGGATAGTAGAATATTGGGGAAAAGAATTAAAGCTGAAATTGAAAACTGTTTAAACTAGTATGGAGGGTGATGATGGGTTCTGTGGTGTTCGAAAACTCTGTTAAGAAATCCAATAGGTTAAATGGGGGATTCAAGAAGCATGAGAAAGTAAAAATTATGTTTCTTAATGCCAGGAGCCTTAACAGAGAAAAGATGGCTGATTTAGAAATCATATTGAGTGAGGGACGACATGATATTATTGGGGTTGTAGAGACATGGTGGACCAAGGTTATCAACTGGAACAAAAGTATAGCAGGATATCACTTGCTACATAGAGATAGACCTAAAAAAGGGGAGGGGGAGTGGCCATATATATCAGGGAAGAAATTGAATATCAACAGATAGAGGTTGCCACTGATTATGGTACTATTGAGGTTATTTGGTTAGATATCCTTGGACTATCAGGAAAGAACATTAAAGTATTAACTTTTTATAGACCACCTGATACTAACAGTAATGATACAGACATACTCATAAAGCATATAGTTGATATGGTAGAAAAAGAGGATATAGTAGTAATGGGAGATTTGAATATCCCAGATATTAACTGGGAAGATGAAAGTATGAATGCAAGGGCAGACAGAATATATAGTGAATTAACAGCAGTAGGAATAGAGCAATTTGTTCATGTAGCAACTAGAGGGGGCAACATTTTGGATGTAATTTTGACAAATATAGGTGAGGATATTAGTAACATGGATATAATTGCTCCTTTGGGATCACGTGATCATGACTCAATAACATTCAAGATTGATAGACAGAAGAATAATACAAAAGGAATATCAACCCACATGTTAAAAGCAAAGTACTTAGCAACTAAGGAGGAACTTAATGGAATTGATTGGGTGGATTTAATAAGAGAATTGTCAGTAGAGGCATCCTGGAATTTGTTTATACAGATGATTAATAAATTAATAGCAACGTATGTCCCAACAAAAAAGTATATAATACCAGAGGTAAAAACACACTGTGGTTAAATAAGATAATTATGCATCTAATTAGGAAAAAGGAAAAACAACACAGGAAGATGAAATGATATCAGACAAATGAGAATAGGGAAAGATAGAAAAATAGTATGTCACTTGAAGCAGGAAACTAACAGAGCTAAAATAAAATTAGAGTTTATATTAACAAATTCCAAAAAAGATACCAAAGGGTTTTTATCTTATGTTAACAAAAAGAGAAGCAATAAAAGGCAGGTAGGCCCAATCAATGTAGAAGGAGTAATTTTCTCAGAACCGGAAGATATGGCAAGAAAATTTAATAATTTAATAATAATAGTATTTCTAAGGCAAGATTGGATAAATACTTTTTGGTTGGCAACTCTGGATGCCTCCACTAAATAGAAGGAACAGTTTATATGGGCTTATGCCTTCTGCTATTCTACAATTTCCAGTATTTTCAGGCAGCAAAATAAAACCACAAATCAATTCAATCATTCCATGTTTCTTTATGTTGCAGTTCTTATTGAAATGAGCAAAAGGTACAGTAAATAGTTACATGATTGCAGAGTGAACAGTTACAAAAGAATATCAGAGGATCAAAGGATATTAAAAATATACTATGGCCTGGATATTCAGAATGCGCTGGGCAGGGGCGCAAGCCTGGGCATAGCACTACTGGGCTGTGCCAGGGCATGGACCAGGTGATATTAAATGGTGCGGTACCATGGCTCAGCACCATTGAATATAGCACTGAGGGTGCACGCACTGTGCACAGTGCAGTGGCACTGCGCCAGTGCAACTGGCAGAACAGGAGCAGGGGGATGCACCAGGGCAAGTGCAGTTGTGCGTGATGCATCATCCACGATATTCAGCACTGGGCATGCAAATGAGGCCATCATGCATGCAAGGTGCAAATGAGGCCATTTGCATGTCATTATGGCCCCATTTGCATGCAATGCATGTATCCCTGGTGACTTGCGCTTGGCACCCGGCCAGGCTGTAGCCACTGGGGACCTATGCCCTGCAGTCCCCTGGCAGTCCTGGCTCCCATTTGCCCGATTGTGAGCATAGGTAGAGTGAATCTCCCTGGTAGTCCAGTGGAAGCCCCTCATCACCCGATCATGGGCATAAGTAAAACTAATCCCTGGTGGTCCAGGGAAAGCCCTCCAGGGCCCAATCATTGGCATTAGTAAAAGTAATCCCTGGTGGTCCAGAGGAAAGCCCTCCAGCTCCTGATCATGGGCATTAGTAATAATAATCCCTGGTGGTCCAGTGGAATGTCCCTCATTGTCCGATCATGGGCAGAAACATCACTAGACACCCTGGTGGTCCAGTGGTACCCCTCCCCACCGCCTTGAGGTCTCTCGCCCCCAGCACCACTGCAATCATTAAAATATTGGGCCTGTGTAGTACAGTATGGTCTGCATGCCAGTTGGTCCACACAGTGGACCAATAGGCGTACAAACCATACTGTATGCTGTCATTTGGTGGGGGCCGGGCAGCATGTGGGCAGGGTACTGTCAACCACAGATGACGAGGGGCTGGGTGGTGGGGGACCTCAGCAGGCAGGTGGGGAGGGGGTACCACTGGACCACCAGGGTGTCTAGTGATGTTTCTGCCCATGATTGGACAGTGAGAGACATTTCACTGGACCACCAGGGATTATTATTACTAATGCCCATGATCGGGAGCTGGAGGGCTTTTCTCTGGACCACCAGGGATTACTTTTACTAATGCTAATGATTGGGCCCTGGAGGGCTTTCCCCTGGACCACCAGGAATTAGTTTTACTTATGTCCATGATCGAGTGCTGGCAGGTTTTCTCCTGGACCACCAGGGATTATATTTTACTTATACCCAAGATCAGGCGATGGGGGCACACTGCTCCCAGGGCTGGGAGCATGTGGACATTGTTCTGGGTGGGTGGGTGGCCACCCACCACCAGCGGCTGCTGTGTTGCACTCTGCAATATGGCAGCTCACCTGTGGCTGCCCAGGACTTGTTCCAGGTTTTACCAGGCACATTTTTTGCACCCCCTGAGTGGTGAGAGGCGGAGTTATGCCAGCATATGCGCTGCACATCCCGGGCTGAATATCAGGATATGCCACATATGCATGGGCACGCCCCCCACACTTGGGCTGCATACATTACTGATGCACCCCAGCACATTGGAAGTTGCGCATTGCAACTTGCCCCTTTGAATATCGTGCTGGGGCACATTGGTGGGCTGTGCTTGGTGCATCTCTGTTGCGCCATGTGCAACCATTTTGAATATCCAGGTCTATATGTACAACTTAAAAATAAAAACTCCTGTGTAATTTTGACAGCCCTGTGGTACTGATGCCAGCTTTTTTTTTGTGGAAAGCAGATGCAGATGTGGACTGTGGGACACCTAGAGGAAAACTATAATTTACAGAGATAAATTTTACTTGTAACAGCACCACCTGGCACATTTCACCAGCTGATTTTGAGGATCAATTAATTCTAAGCTCGGCACACATTAACACATACTCACTGTAATATTGACACCTTTGATTGCTACCACTCGGTATACTGTGCCTGCCGATGTATACCTCACTAATGTGAAACTTTTCCATAACTACCACTGTAGATGGGAAAGAACATCCTATACTAAACATAAGTAGGAAATGCATGACAGAAAGAAAAGGTACTCCACCAATGAAAAGGAATACTTTGCAGCAAAGTGGGCCACAGAGTCCCTTATGTTTTACTTACTAGGAGCTGACTTTGTACTTGTAACAGATCACAGTCCTCTCTGTTGGCTTAACCAAACGAAGCATATAAATTCTAGAATCACATGGTGGTACCTAACATTACTGCTGTTTAAATTTAAAGTGATGCTCAAATCTGGAAAAGAGAATGTCAGTGCTGATTTTCTGTCAAGATATGGATCAGGAATTGAGAATTCTGAAGGTTGAAAAAATGTGAGTTGAAACTTTTGTTTGCTATGCTGCGTATGGACTGAACAGCAAAGCTTATAAGTGAATGTTAGATGGGAATTTAATAGATTGTTTTGGAAACCTGTTTTAAAAGAACATGTTCCCTTTTAAGGGGGGGTGTGAAAGGATTGAATAAGGCCCTGCCTGATTGGTTATACAGAAATGGTTTAAACACAAGGGTCTATTCTATCCTCTCCTTTTGTGTCTCTTCTCTATCTGGTTGTGCAACCAATTTTCTTGTGAGACCTAGGAACTGATCACTCCAGCAGTCTCACGATTCTACACCCCTTACTATGTCTCTGCCTTCCCATGCTATTTCTGTCTTTTCTTCCCCCTTGCATATCTGCAGGTATAAAAATATATGTGAATCTTTATGTGGAAATGTCACTGACGCTTGGATCCCTTTGTTTTAAAACTGTATATAGTTACACTGTCAAAATGATTGCAAAAAGCTATTTGGAACTCAAGGGGTTAACCTGAGATGCTGATCTGCTAAATCTATGCAGAGCTGTCAACAAGAGGTCAGTTCTGGGTCACTATGTTCTTTTTGCTGCACCTGTAAGAAACTCACAAGAACATTTTAAGAAAAACAGGATGTCTGTTAATGAGCAGAGTTTACAAGACTTATCAAAAGAGCAGCAATGCTTTTTCTAAAGAGAGTAAGAGAGAGAGAGAGAGAGAGAGAGAGAGAGAGAGCAAGACTGAAACCTGGAATTAAAAATATGTAATCTGGATTTTAGGAAGGCAGACTTTGGGAAAATGGGGACATGCTTGAAAGAGGCACTAATTGGAATGGGGAAGGAATCAGGGGTGGAGGAACAGTGGGCAATATTTAAAATGGAGATAACAAGAGCAACAGAATTATGTATTAAGCAGGTTAGCAAGGGGAAAAGGGAGAGGAAGCTATTGTGGTTTTCCAAGGGGGTAACAGAAAAAGTAAAAGCCAAAAAGATTGCATTCCAGCAATACAAAATTAAACAGGCAGAAGGGGATATGGAGAAGTACCAGGGGAAGCAAAGGGAGGCAGGGAGGTCAGTAAGGAAAGCCAAAGCTCAGACAGAAGAATGCATCACAAAACAAGTAGGTAGAGGGGACAAAACCTTTTACAGGTACATAAGTGAAAAAAGAAGGGCAAAGGGAGGGATAGTGAGACTGAAGGGGGAGGATGGGGGACGCGTGGAGGATGACAACAGTAAAGCTGGCATACAGAACAGAGATTTCTGCTCAGTCTTTACTGAGGAAGAGGAAGGTAATGGGCCTGAAGGGAGTACAAGAGGTGGGAATGACATAGAAATGGACACAAGTCCCTTTACATGGGAAAGGGTCCTAAAGGAACTGGAAATAACAAGAGTCGATAATGTAATGGGGCCAGATGAGGTGCACCTCAGCGTCCTAAAGAATCTAAGGGAGGTGATGGTTGAACCTCTAGCAATACTGTTTAGCCTATCACTGGAAACAGGGGAGGCAGCCAAAGACTGGAGGACAGTAGATGTAGTCCCCATATACAAAAGTGGGAACAAAGAGGAAGCAGAGAACTACAGATCAGCCAGCCTGACCTCAGTAGTGGGAAAGATCATGGAAGCACTACTGAAGAAGAGAGTGGTGGAACATCTGGTTGCCAATGGACTTCAGGACCCATGGCAGCATGGTTTCATTGGGGGGGGAGGTCATGCAAGAACAACCTTATTGAGTTTTTCAACTGGGTGACAAGGGAGGTGGGTCAGGGGAGGACAGTGGACATGACCCATCTTGACTTCAGCAAAGCCTTTAACACATTGCCACATAGAAGGCGTCTATTAAAGAAACTGGGGAATATGGGAGTGGGCAGGACAGTAGTGTGGTGGGTGGGTAAATGGCTGGGTGGCAGAACACAGAGAGTTGTGGTAAATGGCTGTCATTCTACAGAGGGAAGAGTGACCAGTGTAGTGCCACAGGGAGCAGTGCTGGGACCGGTCCTATTCAACATCTTCATCAGTGACGTTATGCACGATCTAGAAGGCAGAATTTTCCTGTTCATTGATGACACAAAGCTCTGTAACAGAGTAGACATGTCAGAGGGTGTAAACAGAATGAGGAGGGACCCGTAGAAGCCTGAAGAATGGTCAAGGGTTTGGCAGTTGAAATTCAACACAAAGAAGTGCAAGATAATGCATATGGGGCACAAAAACCCTGGAACAACATATCAGCTGGGTGTGAGAATATAGCATTCACCAAGCAGGAAAGAGATCTTGGGGTTATCATCTCTAATGACCTCAAGGTAGGGGAAACAGTGTGACAAGGCAACAGGTAAAGCAAACCCCTGATGAAGACTCAGTCTTGAGTCAAAGCGCTGGGGCTAAGTAAGCTTTCCTTTCTGTTTGCCTGTTTGGTTTGTCTATTTGCACCTAATAAAATATTTTACTATTTGCGTCTATTGGGCTGGACCTGGATTTTATCCCATCTGCAGGCATTGAGTGCTGGTTCTTTTTGACAGTAAAGCAAATAGGATGCTGGGATACATAGGCAGGGGCATCACCAGCAGGAAAAGGGAGGTCATAATTCCACTATACAAGACACTAGTGAGGCACCACCTGGAGTACAGTGTACAGTTCTGGAGACCTTACCTACATAGACAGGAAAGAGAAGGTTCAGAGGAGGGCAACAAAGATGCTACAGGGATTGCATCACAGGTCATATGAGGACAGGATGAAGGACTTGAATATGTACACTCTGGAGGAGAGGAGGGAGAGAGGTGATATGACAAAGACATACAAGTAACTGAACGGGGTGTAGGAATACACTATTTTCCAGTGAAAAAGATGTTCCATAACTAGAGGGCATGGGATGAAGTTGGATGGAAGGCGATTCAGAGGAAATGTGAGGAAGAATTTCTTCACAGAAAGGGTGGTGAACAAGTGGAACACCCTGCCACAGGAAGTGACTGGGCTGACACAATCATGGGATTTAAGAATGCATGGGATAGACATAAGGGAATTCTGGAGGTCAGGGGTAAAGGACAACAGACTTCTAGAAAAATGTAAAGGGAACTTACAAGCTCAAATGGGCAGACTGGCTGGGCCATAGGCCCCTATATGCCAATAGTAACTATATATCTACATATCTATGAATCAAGAGATATCCTCAGATGAAGGACTTTGTTTTCTGTGTTTGTACTGCCTTTGTAAATAGTTCTACTGAATAATTAAAATTTTTTATTTTCCTGTTATTGAGAAAAATAAAACGCAATTTGCGCATTTTGAAACTGCTCCTGGTTTTTCCTATGCTTCCTAACCTGTGCCTCGATGACACCGAGAAACATCACCTGACCATGTATTAAATATAGAATAATACATGTGTGTGTTTGTAAAACCAGAATTTTACACACACCCTCAGTGTTGGATGCTACATAAACCCTGAGGGTGAAGCCCAAGGGATTTATAAAAGCATCTCACACTGAGGGTGTGTGTAAAATTCTGGTTTTATACCCATCCATGTTTTATTTTATTTAATTACTGGATGTCATGTTTTGGCTACACTCAGTGCAAGCTCACGCTCGAACTGCAATTCCATTTTTCTCAGGATGGCACTTTGTTAATGTTTTTTTTTACTTCTGGAGTTGAATTGGTAGTACAGGTATTGCAAACAGTTCTGTGAGCTCACGCTGAGTGTAGTGCAAACTAGATTGACAGCTAGTGATTATAACCGCCTGCCCAGTTGTAATGCAAAATATAAACCAGGCAGTTGTAACTTGGAATAAAAGTATGGTTATCCATGTATAGAAAATGATGGGCAGAAATTAAATCTCTATAAAGGCAGGGTTAGGTGCCAAATGTCATTTCCCCCCAAAACCAGTTTAGAGCTATTTTATAAGTGTAATAAGCTCTCCATGGTGTGCATTATAGGATTTTAATGTACTTTCCAGAGCATAAGGACACTAGGCCTTCCACTTTATGCCTTACAACACCTCTGGGACATGCACTAAAATCCTAGACTGGACACCCTGTCGTGGCTTATCTTTTACATATCTATCTATCTATCTATCTATCTATCTATCTATCTATCTATCTATCCATCCATCTATCTTAGAAATGGGTAAGAAAAATCAGTACAAATTCTGTTTTCTGTTTGTGCATTTTCACACAATGACCATGTGTCTGCACTTCTTTCTGTTTTTCTCCCCCCTCTAAAACAATTTTGTCTATTTTATAAGACAGATAATCAGCTACAGGGCATGTGGCCCAACTCAATATATGCATGCCTTGGGTTGTTAAACACACTTGACCCATGGCCTCATGCCTCACAACTCACACCAACGCATGTGTATTTCAGAGCATGACCACACACCTTGTAGTGGATTATCTGTCACCCATACAGTTATGATTGAGTAGGCTGTTTAACATTAAACCCTTATTTATGCACCTTAATAGCTTCACCTCCGTCTGATGGAATTGTATAACATTTCCATTCACAGTCTGGGGGGCAAATTCTCTTGATGTGGCAAGTTTTGTGATGGTCGGATGTCCGAATTCCAAGATCCAGATAATGCAAAATATAGAAAACATTTTTTTTCTGTTTTGTCGCTTTCACCTGTAACATAGACAGTTTTAATTTTTTTTTTTCAAATTTCAGGATAGAAGGGGCTTTCCCTAGAAAGATGCCTGTTGTGGTTTGGTGAAGAAATATTGATCAGTTCCCAAGTTACAAGGATATGCAATTTTGGTTCTGAGCATACTCAGTAAGGTCTTTCAGTTACAAATCTGATACAAAAGAAAAATTCCCAGCTCACGAAAGAAGATTTATCTTTTGTGAGCCAAAATCCTTTTTTGCGAGAAAAAAAATCTTTCACATGGCAGTCATCTTGTGTTTTATTTTTGTAAAAAAAAACTAATTACATTAATTGAAAACCCATTAAAATGACAACCTGGAGAAAAACAAACACACAAATCTAGGTAAACAGCATCTGCATAGCATGATTCTGGAGTTTAGTTTTCTAATAATGATCACAAAATACAGTTTTTGGACATCCCTAAATTCCTTAATGGAAGGCTTAGACAGGGCTGCTGATTCTTCTTTTGCCATCAGAAATTATTTCATGAGTGTCCTGAAAGAAGACTCTCAGATCACAAAAGAAGAATCTCAGCTCATAAAAGAAGAATTAGCATTTTTTTCACAGTTCGTTCATGACCTCATACTAAAGAATCATAGTTCTTTCATGAGAGCACATGAAATGACATCAGTTCTTTCATGAGTTCCCATTTAAAAAATAGGATTCTTTCATGACACATCATGAAAAAATTAAGTTCTTTCATGAGATCTCATGAAAAACATCAGTTCTTTTGTGAGATTCTATTAAAATAAAAAGGGTGTTTTCATGAGACATCAGGAAAGAACTGTTGTTCTTTCATGAGCTCTCACAATAAAAAATATGCATTTTCAAAAGACGAACATTTGACCCCAGATAAGCAGGACATGTTAAAAGTAGATTCTGGTATTTGTTTTTTGAATATTGCCCTGAAAATAACATTTCTTGGCACCCACAAATCCTGGATGCCCAGCTTAGTGAGTGGAGCTGTTCACTCACGTTATCAATAAGTGAATAGTGGGACTTTCTTGAATTGTGAAGCCACAGCTGGAGTTGTGCTGCAGCTTCAGTTGGAGCAGTGAGTCTCATATCTGTCCATCCATCTGTCTGTCTGTCTGTCTATCTGTCTGTCTGTCTCCCCTTGGTATGTCAAGTGGACCAGAGTGCCAACCCCCAGTACTGCTAGTCTCTATCCCCTCCCTTCCAGGTCACCTGCTCCCTATGTAGTTAAATAATAGCATTCAGGGGTACCCACCCTGGTTCTGGTTTTTTGACGCCCTCCTCACCTCCAAGTCATCCACTCCACCCCCTCCAAAAAAAAATAGGGGGTGGTAGCCCCGGCACAAAAGGAAAATACATTAGAGTGCTAGGTCTCTGAACTTTTGGCAAATCAATGTTGAGGTCTTCCATGGGGTTGTCAACCCTAATGCTCACCCCTCCCCCACGAGTCTATAGTCTCCTGTCCAATGCACAAGGCACAGTTCCAAGCCAATTTCTCATAGTGGCATGCTATTCAAAGATAGAGAAGTATGTTTCACCACATGTTGCCAACAGAATCTTTTGCATCTTTTTTCATGTAGGGCCCACAGAGCCTTGTGTCAAGAAAAGAGATCACATCTGACCTTATTTGCTCAGGGGAGGGGTGAACATTAGGGTTAACAACCCCAAGGAAGACCTTACCATTAAATCACCATGACTCAAAATCCTAATGCAGGTCCTAAAACCTAACATTGCATTTCCCTACTCTTGTTGCATTAAGTTGAAACTTAACTGATGCATTCACACAGTTTTGTGCATAGCATGCATATATATATATATATATATATATATATATATATATATATATATATATATCTATATATATATCTATATATATAGATATATATATTATATAAATTTATAAAATGGCAAGAAAATATCTAGAAATTGTATTGGCTGCATTAAATCTCTATAAATGCATGGTCAGGTGCCGAATCTAATTTTCCTTCCCACAAAAAATCTCTTAGAGCCATTTTATGGGTGTAAAAAGCCACAACATGTTGTACATTATAGAATTTAATGCACTTACCAGTGGTGTAAGGACACTCAACGTTTGTACTCATGCCTTACTACACCCCTGGGGCATGCAATAATACCCTAAAATGTACATATACACATATACATATTCTTTACAAAACACTTTGTTGATGCACTAATTAGGGTTTAATTTAATGCAAGAAATGCAGGGACATGTGGTGTTACAATTTACAACCCTAATTCCCCACCCCACCCCCAAGCAGCAAATAGAAAAACAGTAGGGTTTTAGGTCTCCTGAGTCTTGATGAATATGTGGCGTGATCTTCCTTCGGGATGTCAATCCTAATACTCATCCGCTCCCCAACCCATAGCATTCTGTCTGAAGCACAAGGTGCGACTCCAAGTTAGTGCCTCATACTAATACACTCTTCAAAGGTAGAGAAGTATGTCTCACCATATGTTGCCTACAAATGCTGTTGTAGCTTTTTTTATGCAGGGCCCTGTGGGCCCTGAGTAAAGAAAAGAGATCACATCTGACCTTGTTTGCTTAGGGAAGGGAGTGAGCATTAGGGTTTACAACTCCAAGAAAGACCACACCACTGATTTGCTGGGACTTAGGAGACCCAAAACTCCAATGTTTTTCCTTTTGCTGCTTGGGGTGGTGGGTGTGGGGAGTTAGGTTGGAAACCTCTAACACCATTTCCCTACTTTGTAGCATTCAGTTGAACCCTAACTGGTGCATTAACACAGTGTTTTGCAAATAATTTCCTTTGTTTTTGAGATAGTGGAATTGTATTCTCATTTGTGTGAACAGATGTAGACTCCAAGGGCTATCTGAGCCTTGCACCAAGGAAAGACTCTGTCCACCTACAGAACTGCAGGGACCTTTCAACATAAAGGTTCCCTTTCATATTAGCAAAAATACTTTGGCGACTCACACAACAGTGAGTGCAATTCGCTGAATACAAAGTAGCCAGTACATCAACTGCGATGACTGCAAAAAAAAAGAACAACATCCGCACACTAAAATGAATATTTAATGAGTGGAGCTACATCCCCCACATCCCCCTTTGTGGGGGCCATGCCTGTACCCCTGAACTAAAATAATTAACTCAGGGGGCAGACACTGAGGGAAAGTGAGAATACATGGGAGGGGGCAACAGTATGCAGTGCACCATCAGGTCCAGGAAACAAGTAAAAAAAATCACAGGCAGCACAAGTCAAGAATGAACATACCTACAGCTATTCCCAAACCTGGGATCATGACCACAATAATCATTGACCCTAATCACAATGCCAGTCAGAGAAGCTCAGCAGCAGCAGCATGTTTCATTGCTGTATTCATCCAGCATGACACCACACCTCCCTAGCCTTCCTGTGTTTCACCCTCATTATTTTTTTACTCCCTAATCATGATTCCCTGCAATCTTTAACCTTCCCCCTCACAACTCCAATTGTTGACCAAACTGAGTTACTCATTTTAGAGTCATTCATTTTGGTTTGCTAATATAACATGCTACCCATCGTAAATGCATTACTTTGTTGTTTTTTAATATTTTTACCCCAAATCTTTTACACAGCTTTCTTATGACCCCACCTCATGAACAAGGGTGAAGAAAGTTTTCAAATCCCACCTGAAAGATGATTTTACCCAGCATCCACAAAATTACATTTTGGGATTGATTTCCATAATTTTACCACCCTTGTTCATGAGGAGGGTCCCAAAAAGGCCATGTTGATAATCTAGTGTAAAAATATACAACATGACAAAGTTATCAACAAAGGTTCAAACCCCATTGAGATACAGTAAACAAGACTTATCTTATAGAAACACAGACTTTGACAGCAGATAAGGACCACTTGGCTCACCCAGTCTGCCCATTTCCCTACTTATCAGATAAGCTGAAGTTCCTAGTTTTATCAAGTGCATACTTCCTCCTACCTCTCACTAGAATTGCATTATATCTGTCCCATGCATTCTTAAAACCCCCCATTGTTTTTGATGTTATGTTCCCCTATTGCAGTCACCAGTAGTAGCAAGACATATCTTCAGTCAGAGAGTAGGTCCATGTCATTGGACATGTTCAGGTGTTTGAGTGTGTGTGTGGGGGGGACTGGTGTGGTGGGTGCTGAGTGGGAGATCAAGGTGGGGTGGGTGGGTGGTGGGTGCTTGGGGTGAGATTGCTGATGGACCATTTTCTTTTTTTCAGGTATATAAAAAAGATCAATGAAGGTAGATGTTCTTTACTGTAAGGGTCAGAAGCCAACAATGGGGATTGGGCACCACATTGTCATGATGGCATTTGGCAGCACTAGGGGTGGGCATCCTGGTGCTGCTATCTATTTCTTTGGGGGATAGGAGATGACCTGGAGGGGATGGGTGGAAAGAAATGGCACTGATGGTGATAACCCTGGTGTGCTGTTATTTAATTGTAATATAAGGGGAGCAGATGACCTGGAGGGGAGGGGAGCAAGAGAGGTGGTAGAAGGGGTTGGCACCCTGGTTCACTTAACACAATTATAGCTAGATGGATAGATAGATAGATAGATAGATAGATAGATAGATAGATAGATAGATAGATAGAGAGACAGACAGACAGAGAGACAAATATATAGCTAGACAGAGTGAGAGAGGCAGAAACAGATCAGTTGATCGAAAGCTGGTAGCATAACTTCAGTTAGGGCTTCATAGTTCAAGAAAGTTCCACTGTTCTCATTTTAAGAATGTGGGGGAGCATCATGGACATGATCAGATTAGTTAAGGTGTGAAGGTGTGTGGGGCGTGTGGGGTGGTGGGTGCTGATTGGGGGTTAGGTGGGTAGCAGGTGCTGAGGGTTGAGATTGTCAATGGATTGTTTTATTTTTTCAGTTATATAAAAAAAAGATGAAGAAGAGATGGTTTTCTTTATTGTAGGGGACAGAAGCAAATACCGGGGATTGGGCACCCCAGTGTCAGGATAGTGTTTGGGAGCATTGGGGTGGGCATCATGGTGCTGCCAACTACTTCTTTGGGAGGTAGATGACCTGGTACATAGGGGATGAAAAGAAAGGGTACCGGGGATTGGCACTCCTATCCACTATTATTTAATTATAATAAAAGGAGGAGTGGCCAATCTGGAGGGGAGGGGGGCCAGAGATGAAGTACCAGGGGTGGGTACTCTTGTCTGCTTAACAAAACTATAGATAGATTGATAGCTAGCTAGCTGGATAGATAGATAGATAGATAGATAATGAGAAATAGAGAGAGAGATAGCTAGAGAGATAGAAATAAAGAGATCAATAGACAGATAGATATATAGATAGAGAGATAGCTAGAGAGAGAGAGATTGAGAGCTAGGTAGAGAGATAGAGACAGAGATAGATAGATAGATAGATAGATAGATAGATAGATAGGTAGATAGATATTGTACTGTAGATAGAGAGATGGATGGATTAGACAGACAGACAGAAAGACAGATAGAAAGACAGAGATGGATAGATAGATAGATAGATAGATAGATAGATAGATAGATAGATAGATAGAACAGACAGACAGAAAGACAGACAGACAGACAGCTAAAGAGAAGGTCCTATGCCCCGATATGGAACAACAATCTTATCACGGTTGACCATAAACCACTTATGTGGACCTCTTGGGCCTCCAAGGCATTCGAGTTATAGGAGATCTCCTGCTCCAAACTTCTCATACACTAATGTCCTTTGAGCAGATTCGAGATAGATATGGGCTGGGATCCTCAGACTTCTGGAAATTTCTGCAGTTGAGAAGTGCTCTATCTTCCCTTCTTAAAGCCCCGCCATCACAAAACACCTGGGACTTCTTGAGTGTCCTTCACTTACTCAGAAAGGGTCAAGTACTGGTGGGTGTTTTCTACAAAATCCTTAGAGATGGGCAGCCAGATGTTACCCTCACCAGTACAGCCACCTGGGAATGGGATCTTCTCCACCCCTTATCCCAACAACAATGGTCGGTGTGCCTCAGAATGGCTCACACAGCCTATGAAGATTCCAAGAGCCAATTAATACAACTAAAAATCCTTCTTAGGTGGTATAGAACTCCTGCAGTTCTGCATAGCTTCAAGATTACACCACAAGTTCAATGCTGGAGATGCTACTCTTCCCCTGCCCACCTATTTCACATTATCTGGACCTGCCCGGCCCTACAAAATTTCTGGACGCAAGTCCTAGGGGACTGCTCCAGGATAATAGGTAAACCAATCCTGTTGCAACATTATTCCCTCTTATTGGGGGACACTTCAGCATTGAATCCACTCCCCCCTCCCAGTGCAACTTGGGTCCTAATGGCTATCATGAAGGTGAAGAGGGCTATTTGGGTACGGTGGAGACAATCCATGCCCCGAGTGGTCTTGCAATGGCATTCTGCTACGGCTAGATTGGCTACTTTCAAGAGGCTCACAGCGGTAGCTAAGGGAAGGCTTGACAGATACTACAAGAAATGGGGGGCTTATTTGCACTCCCATATCTGCTCGATTGCACCCTCGCCACTGCAAAAAAGCCCATCACCCCGATTTGTAACATAGTTTGATAACACTATAATAGATGGCTGCTGCTGCCTGGTTCTATCACCCTCCCTGCTTATACTGTTCTTTTCTTCCTGTTCTACTTGTTTTCCTTTTACTGCCTGTAGACCTGCATGTTAGAATTTCTTTGGTCTACACAATCTCTATCAATTTGTTACCATTTTATATATACTTGAATTGGCAGATAGTGGGTTGCTCTGATCTGGTTTGCTGGGTCAGATATTGATAACTTCAAGTTAACGTAAAAAGACTATGATATTTAATCTTTCTCTTGTATAAAATTTGTAGCTTAGAGTGTATACACATTATCACCTGCATTAATCTATACTTGCTTAGGTATAGAATTTCTAGGTAGTGCATTGTATTTTGAGAACAATTACCTCCGTGTCATCTTATTTGGCTTTATTGTTGGCTTGGTGTATGAGGGCCGTTTTCATGGCTTACTGTAAGTGAAAAACTTCAATAAAATCATAAATGATAAAGAAAAAAGACAAGGTCCTGATCATGGACAATCCTTCTGTGAGACTACACGAAAGAACAATGATTCTTTTGTTTGACCTCACAAAAGAACTGTTGAAAAAAATGAAGTCCCGCCCTCTTCTTTTGTGACCTGACCTTCTTCTTTAATAAGTTAACAAAATAATCAAAAAAGAAGAATCTCAGGTCATGAAAGAAGATGGTGGTGCTTTTTTTTTTGACAGTTCTTTCATGAGCTGACCTTCCTCTTTCATTATCATGAAAGAGCTCACAGAAGAAGTGTCTCAGCTCATGAAAGATGGAGGGACTTCATTTTTTTCATAGTCTTTTCATGAGCCGACCATCTTCTTTTGTGATTTCTTTTGTATTTCACAGATGAAGAAGGCTGGCTAATGAAAGAACTATGAAAAAAAACTGTGTCTCACCATCCTCTTTTGTGAGCTGAGATGCTTCTTTAGTAAAATGGAAATGTTTCATGAGACTCACAAAATAAGAAATTTGGCTCATGAAAGAAGCTGAGGTAAGGATTTTCGTAATGTCCATAAACCATATTTTGGGGCCGTTTTTTGGAAAACAAACTCCATAATCGAGCTAAAGGTGTCTCATTTAGCAGATTCATCTGTTTGTTTTAGTCTAGGACATCATTTTTATGAGGTTTCAAATTAAAAAAAAACAGAAACAAGATGGCTGACATACAAAAGATGATTTTTTCAACACAACAGAAGAATTTTGGCTCATGAAAGAAGATTTTTCTTTCGTGAGCAGGAAATTCTTCTGTCATATTAAACATCTATCTGAAAGACCCTATTGAGCATGATCAGAACTGAAATTTCAAATACTTATAACTCTGGAACATAATTACTATTTTTTCACCAAACCAGCAAAAAAGCACCTTTCTAGGGCAAGCCCTTTCTACCCTGAAAATTTCAGAACAAAACTCCAAACCATCTGGGCTGTATGTGAGAGCAAGAAAACTGCAAAGCAACCTGAATTTTCCTCTTTTTGCACTATTCAGGTCTTGGAGTCCACACATCTGACCAGAACAAAGCTTACCAAATCAAGTGACCTTGTCCCCCAAACTGTACATGCAGAACTTTGTGCAATACTGAACCCTAACTATACTGCATGCATGGATATGTGTGGCTATAGAAGCACAGACCCCATGGGGCCTGCCCTTTTGTAGATAGAAGGCCTCATGGGACCTGCAGTTCTGCAGCCAGAGGTATGTCGGTGCCAGACAGGGTGAAACACAGTAATGCTATAGTATATCACAAGTGTGCTACAGGGAACAGTGTAACTCAATGGTAAGCCCTCTTTTACTGCAGTATTTTGTGACATGTCATTTATTGCATTGCATTGTGGCTGGTTCAGCTGTACTGATGCACACTGTATGAAGTACATTGCTAAATACAGTAGCATGAGCCTTTAGTGCATCCTTTTTTATACGCATCTGTGTAAATAAAAAGCTGCTACCCACTTGAGCAGTTTCTAGAACCACAGCTGAAACCATTAGACTAAGATTGTGACAGTACTTCTGTCTGAAAAACTACAGACCCCCCCCACCAGGGGTCTGCTTTTCTGAAGCCAGAAGTCAGTGTATGTGTCTTACACCTGTGGCTGAAGAGACACAGGCCTCTTATGAGCCTTCACTTCTGCAGACAGAAGTAGTGTTGCAATTTTGGTATCATGGATTTTGTAGTGCCTGCATTTCTACAGCTAGAGGTCAGTGTGTATGTCTTACACCTGTGACTACAGATGCGCAGGGCTATCATGTATGTATGTCTTACAGTGTGCATGAGTACCTGAGGCTGCAGAAGCACTGCCCCATAAGAGCATGCATGACTGCAGACAAAACGTCTTTTGTAATTTTGGTATTGTGGATTTGTATCTGTGGCTGCAGGGGCATGTAGTTCTGCATACAGAACAGTGTTGTGATTTGAGTATTGTGGATTTGTACCTGCAGTGAGAAGACAGTGTGCATGTCTTGCAGTGTGCATGCCACAGATAAAATCCACTAAGGTACACATTAGTGCTACTGCATTTGTGTCATCTTGAAACAGCTGTATGTTGTTTGTCTTAGCTGATGATTTCTGTCTGTGGTTACTTGTGTTATGTTGTCTTTTTGCTGTTGGGGGTATAGGGTTCGAAACCCAAATGCCACATTTCCCTATTTTTGTTGCATTAAGTTATACCCTAACTAATATATTAACACAGTTTTTTGCAGTTTCTACTTTCCCACAGGGTTAATGAAAATGGGACCATTAAGATGTAGTGCATTGATTCTTTTGATTTCCATCAAAGAGCATTTGTCTTGCCATTACGGCCTTCCCCGAGGATGGATTGCCAGCAGTCACAGCTTCGTCCTGAGTTAGACACTACAAAGAATGGGGCTACTTGCATCCTGGTCTTGTAGTTAAACCATGGCTCAGTTTAAAGTTCAAAGAAAATATTTAAGTTCAAAAGCAGCAATCTTACACTCTCCCCCAACGGCATCCACTACCAACATTTCATGCAACACCACATACTCCTGTTCAAGGCATGATTTCCCAGTGCATAATGCTCTCATTTTAACATGTAACATTAAAGTGATACATATGACTATCCAGTGCCTGTAATAACATTCATGAAAGGCATAACTTTAAAGTGCAAATACAGACAAACTATAAATAAATAAATATTCCATATCCAAACACAAATTCTTACTGGTAACCCTTTCAGTTGTTCTTAATGTATGTAAATGAACTCCCAACAGTGGTACAAAATTCTGTTTTGAGTATGTATGCAGATGACACTATTTTGCTGGCTAGAGGGACCACAACTCAAGAAATGGAGAACATTCTCCAGAATGACTTTAGTAGGATGGAAGCATGGTTATATAGATCAGGGTTGGTACTGAATAGTAAAAAACAAATTCAATGGTATTCCATAGTATAAGAAGAAATAAAAGTAAAAACAATCTTCCTAAAATTTTAATAAAAACAGTTAAAAATCAATCCTTAAATCAGGTTGAATAATATAAGTACTTAGGGATTATTGTAGTTAGTAGTTTGAGTTTTAATACTCGTATAAAGAATCTTGTCTATATAAAAATAATAAATTAGGGGCTTTTCGTAGATCTAAATATTGTTTGGATTACCAAATGAGGAAAGATATAGTAAATCAACTGATTATTCCTTGTATAGAATATGGGATTCATAATATATATAGTATGTCAAATAAGTCAAATTTGAGGGCAATAGAAGTCCTTTATAATAGTTTGGCTAGATTTGTATTAAATTGTGAATATTATACTCATCATTGTGAAATGTTTAAGATCCTAAAATGGGAACATTTAGAACAAAAAAGGGACCAAAAATGGTTGAAACAAATACATGGGGTAGTTCATAAACAAAGTCCTAAGTATCTTATGGATAGAATTCCATCTTTAAAGTATAATCATCAACATAATTTAAGAGATAAAGGGGGAAGTAAATATGTAATACCTAAAATAAATAATAAATATGGTGAGATGACCTTTGGTATGAAAGTCATGAATTTGTGGGCACGTATTGATTTGGAAATGAAGCAGATTCAAAAATCTGAACTTTTTATGAGAGCCATTGATAAAGGGTTGCAAATAAGGTGTATGTGTAACAGGTGAAAGAAGTTTTTTGGGAATCATAGCATTATAAATTGTAAATAATGAATCTGAAGGAAATGTTTTACGTGGTAATGTGATGTTTTTTGAAATGTAAATTAATATTAATCATGCTTGTTTAGTGAAATCATGTATCATGTATGTAAGTTTGTATAAATTATGTTTGTTTAGCAAATTGGGGAATAAGCATGTAACGTAAATGTTTAGAATGTATTTTAAGTGCTTTTTTAAATGAAGAAAACAGGCACATCTTGAAAAAGGGTCTTTGACCCAATGATGTTATAAAACCATCTTTACCTCTATAAAAATAAACTTTTTTGAAATGTAGATTCAAATTTAATCATGCTTGTTTAGTGAAATCGTGTATCATGTATGTAAGTTTGTATAAATTATGTTTGTTTAGCAAATTGTGGAATAAGCATGTAACTTAAATGTTTAGAATGTATTTTAAGTGCTTTTTTAAATGAAGAAAACAGGCACATCTTGAAAAAGGGTCTTTGACCCAATGATGTTATAAAACCATCTTTACCTCTATAAAAATAAACTTTTACTACTACTTACTTCTACTATAACCTAAACTCAGTGTACAAAATTAGAATCCAGTACAAATGCATATTTGATAGATAAATAGACAGAGATAGATAGATAGATAGATAGATAGATAGATAGATAGATAGATAGATAGATAGATAGATAGGCAGGCAGACAGACAGACAGACAGACAGACAGATAGATAGATAGCTATCTCTAGATGTTATAGTGATGTGGTACTGCCACTCTAGTTAGGGTTGAGCTGGGGTTTCTGTGTTAAATCTCAACATTTGCACTTTAATATCTTCACAACTGTACAATGGAATTTCATGAAATTTTGCATGCAAAGTCTCTTGGAGAACATCTCTTTTGTTTGAGTTGGATGTGTGGATTCTGAGATGCGGATAGCAAAAAAATCTAATCAACAGCATTTTTATTTTGCTGTTTGTTATCATCTTGTGCCTGGACAGTTTGGAATTTTGGTCTGATGTTTTTATGGTAGAAAGGGCTTGGTTCACAGATGTGCCTGTGGCTAGTTGGGTGAAAAAATATCAATCCATTCCAGTGTGGGGGTGGAGTGTTAGTGTTGGAAATCCCAATGCCACAGTTCCCTACTTTTGTTAGTTTAACCCTAACTAGTGCATTAATTAAGTTTTTTGCAATATATATATATATTTATAAAATGGGTAGGAAAAGTTATCCTTGCTGGTTGGTTGAAACACATCACATGACCATGTGTATATCAGAATGTGACCATACACCTGCACTTTTACCCCCCTCCAAAACCATTTTGACATTTTATAAGATAGATAAACCACTCTGAGGCATGCAGTCACACTCTGAAATATGCACACCTTGGGTGGTTGATGCACTCAGACTGCAGCCTCATGCATAACAATGCACACCAAGGTGTGCGTATATCACAGCATGACTGCACACCTCAGAGTGGTTTATCTATTACATATGTATATCTGTGTGTGTGTGTGTGTGTGTGTGTGTGTGTATATATATATATATATATATATATACACATATATATATATATATATATATATATATATATATATATATTATACATACATATATATATATTCATGGCAAAAACTCCTTTAATGCATCAGTTAGGGTTGTTCCACAGTGACAAAAGTGAGAATTTGATGTTAGAACTCCTTCACCCCCCCACCTCACCCCTCACCAACTGGCATCGGGTGTGTTGGTCTTCGGTCCTAACTCTCACCCCATCCCATGTGTAAAAAAGCCAAAGTAGTGAAGTATAGGAGAATGGGGTTAGAGTTAGGACTGATGATACCAATGCACACCCAGATGCCGGTTGGTGGGGGGCGGAGTGGGGTGGGGTGCAAGGGGGGTGGGAACCCTAACGTTGGATATCCTCACTTTTGTCACTGTGGAACAACCCTAACTTATGCTTTAAATGGAGCTTTTTGCCATGCATTTCCTTTCTTTTTGAGAATGTGCAGTATAAATAGTGAAGTAACAGCGACGCAAATGCAAGCAGAATTGCTAATGCACATGGTGACGCAAACGTTAATGATAATGCAAACGGTAATAGAAATGCAAGCGCAAATGGTAATGGAAACAGAAATGCAAATGCAAGCGGGTACGGAAACGCAAACCGTAACGTACATGGTCACAGTAACGCAATTGGAACCACAAATGGTAACGGTAACAGCAACGATGACGCTAAAAGAAAGAGAAGCACGTACACAAATGCAAATGGTAATGCACATGGTGACGCAAAATGAAACGTAAACAGAAACAGTAGTGGAAAGGCAAATGGTAACAGTAATGCAAATACAAGCGCAAACGAAAACGCATAGGATAGCGCGCACATGGTGGCATACACAGGAATGCTAATGCAAACGAGTACAGAAATGCAAGTGAAAATGCTAACTGTAACAGTAACGGAAGCGCACACCCTTTTTTCCCCCCACAGCTACATAAAGAAACACAGTGAGTACAAAGAATGCATGCATAATAATGGGCCTCGGAGCAGAAAATAAGCACTTGGAATACTAAATTGCTTATATCTCAGAAACCGTATGATGTAGAAAAAAAATTTAAATTTCTTATGATTTATGACTTTCCTGGCTAGTTTTGCAATTATCCCCCTAGTGGGGGGCTAAGCATTTTTCTGACTAAAAGTTTGTATCCCGAAGCGTTTCCGAGATCTGGGCCCAAAAGGCATGGTGGATGCCGTAATGTTAGTCTAAGAGGAAAATCATCACCTTCGGAGTACCGTAACTTTGTATCCCTACGATATTTTGCCACCAAACCATGAAAAGGCACTTCTTTTGGGATGTTGGCTTTCTTCCCTCCAAATTGCAGCCAAAAAGACCAAACTGTTCTTTTGCAGCAGGGTGGCAAAGAATTCCTGTTATTTTGGCCATAGTGTCGAAAAGTAATGTCACAAAACACGACACTTTCACAAAAAAAATCACAAAAGTGTCGAATGTTTGACACTACTTTGCGACACTGCTTTTTAAAAAAATGTTAAAAACATATTTCTGGGGTGTTTAACCCCCTGAAAAAAGACATGGCTAGCATACTTAGGGCTCAACTAGGTAAATACAAAAATAATTGTGTTTCTAGAGGGTCCCAGTTTTAAACAGCATGCATTTCTGTGATCAGTAACTGAAAACAAAATGGCACATATCAACACTACAGGGGCCATTTGCGACACTAAAAACTGCATTTGCGACACTGTCAAACTTTTTGTTAACTTTTCTCATTGACTATAATGGGAAACTTGTTTTTTCAATAACTTTTGAACCGTTTAATATCTTTTCACAAAATCTTCAAAAGACACATCAGGGACCCTGGCCGCATGTTCCCTTAAGTCTGCAGGCCAGTCGCTCAAACCATGCGACCTGTAGGTATGAGCAAAGAATGTGCAAAAAAGCATAAATGAGTTATTGAATGCTGCTTTATAACTACGCAACCATATATCCAACCATTACGGAACTTGGCAGATCCCAGGATCAATGGTACCGCTCTGTGCCTGCCATATTTTAGGCAAATCTGTCATACAGTAGCAAAGTTACTGAGCTGCTAAATTTCACACTTTAACCTTAAATGGGGTACTCAGCCCTAACTATAGTGCTATCATGCCGCTATAATACACACACACACACATATATATATATATATATATATATATATATATATATATACACATATATATATATTATAGTGGCATGGTAGTGCCACTATAGTTAGGGTTGAGTACCCCATTTAAGGTTAAAGTGTGAAATCTGTCAGGTTAATAACTTGCCCACCATATAATGGATTTTCCTGAAATTTGGCAGGCATGAATGTCATCATAGTCTGGATCTGCCAAGTTTTGCACCAGTCAGATATACGGTTGCGGAGTTATAAAGCGCCATTCCATGTCGCATTTACGCTTTTTTCTGCATTCTTTGTCAAGACTTACAGGTCGCATGGTTTATGCGACTGGTCTGAAACCTTCAGGGAACATGCAGTCGGGTCCCTGTGATGTGTTTTTGAAGAATTTATGAAAAAATATTAAACAGTTCAAAAGTTATTCAAAAAATGTTTCTCATTATAGTCAATGGGAAAAGTTAACAAAAAGTTTGACACTGTCGCAATGCAGTTTTTAGTGTTGCAAATGACCCCTGCAGTGTCATGAGTCAGCTGTTTTTTTTCAGTTACTGGTCACAGAAATGCTTGACATTTAAATTTGGGACCCTCTAGGGACACAATTCTTTTTGTGTTCATCTAGTCCAGCCCTGAGGATACTAGACATGTCTTTTTTGGGGGGGTTAAGCACCCCAGAAATATGTTTTTGAAATTTTTGCAAACTGTAGTGTCTAAAAGTAGTGTCGCATCTGTGACAGTTTCATGGCATTTTTTGCGAAAGTGTCATGATTTGCGACACTACTTTGCGACATTATGCCTAAAATAACAGGAATTATTTGCCACCCTGTTGCAAAAGAACGGTTTGATCTTTTTGGCTGACATTTGGAGGGAAGACAGCCAACATCCCATAGATGTGCCTGTTTGTGGTTTGGTGACAAAATATTACAGGGCTGCAAAGTTACGGTACTCCGAAGTTGATAATTTTTCCCATAGACTAACGTCAGGGCGTTCGCTGCGCCTTTTGGGGCCCATATCTTGGAAAAGCTTTGAGATACAGACTTTTTGTTGGGAAAATGCTTATTCCCCTACCAGGGGCTAAGTGCAAAACTAGCCAGGAAAGTCATAAATAATATGACATTTTAATTTTTTTTCTATGACGTACGGTTCCTGAGATATAAGCAATTTAGTATTCCAAGTGCTTATTTTCTGCTCTGAGGCCCATTATCATGCATACATTCTTTGTATTCACTGTGTTTCTCTATGCAGCTGTTGAGGAAAAAAGGGTGTTCACTTTCGTTACTGTTACAGTTAGCATTTCCACTTGCATTTTGTAACTGTTTGCGTTACCAGTTCCATCTACTCCATCGTGTGCATTACCCTTTGCTTTCTCATTTGCACTTGCATTTGTGTTACTGTTACCATTTGCTTTTCCATTACTGTTTTTGTTTGCATTTCATTTTGCATCACCGTGTGCATTACCATTTGGGTTTGCGCACATGCTTCCATTTGCATTTCTGTGTCCTTTGACTTCATCGTTGCTGTTACCCTTAGTATTTACATTTGCAATTGTGGTACCATCACCATGCATATTACCATTTGTGTTTCTGTACGTGCTTGTGTTTCCGTTTTTGTTTGTGTTACTGCTCGCTTTGTCATCATCATTGTTGTTACTGTAACTATTTGCGTTTCCAGTTGCATTACCATTACCGTTTGTGTCTTTGTCACCGTTTATGTTTCTATTGTCCTTAGCGTTTGCATTAAAGGTTGCATTTCCATTGTTGATTGTGTTACTGTTTCCTTCTGTGGCACCGTTGCCTTAACCGTTTGCATTTCTGTTTGCGTTTGTGTTACCGTTTTCAGTTTTCTTACCATTTGTATTTCCGTTGTCGTTACCATTTACATTACTGTTTTCATTAACATTTGCACCTCTGTTGCTGTTAGCATTTGTGCTACCATTTACATTACCATTTCTGTTCTCATTAATGTTTCCGCTTGTGTTTCTCTTACCATTTAGATGACCATTTACGTTTGCGTTACCATGTGTGTTACCGTTTGCACTTGCATTTGCATTACCATTAGCATTACTATGTGACAAAAAAATCACATGGTGGGATCGTGGGGCCCCCACGACCATATTCCATTCACTATTTATAGTGCTAATTCTCAAAAAGAAGGGAAATTCATGGCAAAAAAACTCTGTTTAATGCATCAGTTAGGGTTGTTCACAGTGACAAAAGTGAGGAAATTCGGTGATAGGGTTGCCACCCCTTGCACCTCAAGCCCACCCCATCCCCACCAACAGGCACCGGGGTATGCATTGGGGTCATCGGTCCTAACTTCACCCCATTCTCCTATACTTACACATGGAATGGGTGAGGACCGATGACCCCAATGCACACCCGATGCCTGTTGGTGGGATGGGTGGGCTTGAGTGCAAGGTGGCAAACCATAACACTGAATTTCCTTGCTTTTTGTCACTGTGTAACAACCCTAACTGATGCATTAAATGGAGTTTTTGACATGAATATATATATCTATATATATATATATATATATATATATATATATATATATATCAGAGACAAAGAACCTCTGTGCGCAAACACTGAGGCAATGGTTACCCTAAAGAGCATTTGGCTGGGAAGCCAAGTTTCAAAGAAATACAAAATCACACATGCCCCCACAATGCAAAGCATCATGGGCTGCATATGCAAATCACCACAGAATATTATGCTGGTTCAACTTCAAGCAGAAATGCATGGTGCCAAAAGGCCTCTCACACAGTTTGAAAAGGGTGCCAACAGAAGACATAGACACGTGTTTCATCCTACCAGGACTCATCAGTATGCCTCGTTTGTTTGACACCCCAGTGGAATGAACCAGTTACCCTAAGATGGTCCATCTAGGTTATGTTGTGGTGAACCCAATTAAAACAAAAAAACTGTTTAAAAGACAAAGAACCTCTGTGCGCAAACACTGAGGCAATGGTTACCCCAAAGGGCAATTGGCCGGGAAGCCAAGTTTCAAAGAAATACAAAATCACACTTGCCCCCACAATGCAAAGCATCATGGTCTGCATATGCAAATCACCACATATACAATATATATATATCTTAATTATAGTGGTGCAGTCGTGCCACTATAGTAAGGGTTCAGCGGTCAGTTACATACTAAAGTCAAAAGTTCGAGTGCTAATAACTTTGGACCTGTTCAATAGATTTGCCTGAAATTTGATACACTTATTGGGGCATGGTAGGTCTCTTGATATGCCAAATTGTGTTTCAGTGGGAGTGACGGTGTTTGTGTACATAAGCGCTGGAAAATGCTAAATTATTCATTTTTGGAGGCACCTTTTGGCATTTGGAATGTGGTCCTGCACTGCTGTCATGTGGCATGCCTCTCTGTGAGATAGCTTGTTTGAAAGAGCTATGGTGGCAGAATGTGCCGCTTTTTGTTTGGTGAAAAAATATTAAGGCATTCAAAAGTTATGGCACTTTTAAGTTACCATTATAAGTCAATGGGAAAATGTATATATATGTTTTACGAACAAAGAATGGGGTTCTGGCCATCTCGTCCTGCCTGGCAGTCAAAGAATTTGCAGCCTCACCGTTTAAGAATCTTTGTCCCCAAGGATTTCAAAATTCTTTGATCGTGAGGTCCGCCATTTTGTATTTAAATTTCCGATCGGAAAAACACAAATGTCTCAGCTCAGGGGTCACTTCTGAAGTAAAACTTTGATGGGTTTTTCTCAGGGGGCTTCAATTTATCGAGCCATACCTTTGGTTTCATCCAAATTAGTCAAAAAATAGAGTTATATGCTTTTCAAATCTTAATTTTTGGGGGGTGAGGATATAGCATGCACCAAGCAGGAAAGGGATCTTGGGGTTATCATCTCTGATGACCTCAAGGTAGGGAAACAGTGTGACAAGGCAGCAAGTAAAGCAAATAGGATGCTGGGATGTATAGGCAGGGGCATCACCAGCAGGAAAAGGGAGGTCATAATTCCGCTATACAAGACACTAGTGAGGCCCCACCTGGAGTACAGTGAACAGTTCTGGAGACCATACCTATGTAAGGATATAGACAGGGTAAAGAAGCTTCAGAGGAGGGAAACAAAGATGGTGCGTGGATTGCATCACAAGTCCTATGATGACAGGTTGAAGGAACTGAACATGTACTCCCTGGAGGAGAGGAGGGAGAAAGGGGATATGATAGAGACATACAAGTATCTCACAGGGAGGAACAGGGTGCAGGAATACACTATTTTTAAGTGAAAAAGCTGTTCCAGCACTAGAAGGCATGGGATGAAGTTGGAGGGAGGACGATTCAGAGGAAAAATGAAGAAGAATTTCTTCACAGAACGGGTGGTGGAGAAGTGGAACACCATGCCAGAGGAAGTGGTGGGGGCTGAAACAATCACGGGATTTAAGAATGCATAGGATAGACATAAAGGAATTCTGGAGGTCAGGGGTATGGGGCAACAGACTTCTAGGAAAACATAAACTGAACTTACAAGCTCAAATGGGCAGACTGGGTGGGCCATAGGCCCTTATCTGCCTACACTGTCTATGTATCTATGTATAATTTGTGGCTCGTTAATGATCTTTGATCGTGAACCTGCAAATTCTTTGATCGTGAGATTCTTTGATGGCAATCTTGCATTGCAACCTAAAAACGCTAATATCTCAGCTCTGGTGTGGGTTAAGGACACAAATGAGGATGGGTTTTGCTCAGGAGGGTCAGTTCTATCGAGGCATGCCATTGGTTCAGTTCTAATCAGTGAAAAATTCTCATTTCACCATTTTTAATTCTTCGTTCATGAGCCTGAAATTCTTTGATCGTGAGATTCTTTGATCACGATCGTGCATCTTGAGTAAGGAACGAAATGGCCCAATTTAAAAATCAATTTTCTTAGCCCTGGGGTCTCCTAGGAAGTCAAATGAGGGTGGGTTTTTACTCAGGGGGCTTCATTCTGTCGAACCATGGTGGTGGTTTACCGCAATTCCTTCAATTTTTTGATTTATAATATTTTTAATTCTTTGTTCATGAGCCTGCAAATTCTTTGATCGTGAGCCTGCAAATTCTTTGATCGTGAGATTCTTTGATCGCGAGGGAGGGACAAGATGGCCAGATTTTTTATAATGGAATAGATAGGGAAATTTTAGTAATCTTTCATATTGAATATCTTAGGAAAGGTTTGGTCTTTTGACTTGAAATTTGGAAGGAAGAAAGGCAATATCCCACAGGTGTGGCTCTTGGTGGTTTGGTCAAGAAATAGTACAGGGCAGCAAAGTTACAGCACTACAAATTTAAAATTTTTTCCCTTGGGATAACATTACAGCGTTTGCTGCATTACAGGAATTCTTTGCCGCACTGCTGCAAAATAATGGTTTGGTCGTTTGGGCTGAAATTTGGAGGAAGAAAGCCAACATCCCACAGATGTGCCTTTTGGTGGGTTGGTGAAATAATATTACAGGGCGGCAAAGTGACGACACTCCGAAGTTGATGCTTTTTGCCATAGAATAACATTATGGTGTCTATTGCGTCTTTCATGGTCCGTATCTCGGAAATGGTGCGAGATGCGGACTTTTCATCAAAAAAATGCTTAACCCCCCAAATGGGGTCTATGCTCAAAATTAGCCAGGAAAGTAATAATTCATAGAAAATTTAAATTTTTTTCTACGCCATACGGTTCCTGAGATATAAGCAATTTAATATTTCAAGTTGTAATTTTCTGCTCCAAAGTCAATTATAATGCATGCATTTTTTGTTTTCAATGTGTTTTTTCAATGCAGTTTTTGGGGAAAAGAAGGGTGTGCCCTTTTGTTACTGTGTCAGTTAGTGTTTCCAGTTGCGCTTCTGTTACCGTTCACATCACCGTTCCAGTCTACGCCACCATGTGCGTTACAGTTCATGTTTTCGTTTACACTTGCGTTTCCATTTTGTTTCGCATTATTGTTGCTGTTACCATTACCATTTGCATTTGCAATTGCGGTACCATGCCCATGTGCGTTACGGTTTGCATTTTCATATGCGCTGCGTTTCTGTTTCTGTTGGCTTTATTGTTGCTGTTACTGTAACGATTTGCTTTTACAATTGTGGTTCCATGAGTGTGTGCATTACGGTTTGTGTTTTCATACGGGCTACATTTCTGTTTACTTTGGCATTATTGTTGCTGTTACTGCTACCATTTGTGTTTACAATTGTGGTACTGTGAATGTGTGTCTTACCAGTTGTGTTCTGTATGCACTTCTATTTGATGTCTCTGTTTACATAACTGTTTGCTTCGGCATCACTTTATGCTTGCATTTCTATTAACATTTGCTTTACTATTTACATTTGCTTTGCCATGTACGTTACCATTGCCGTTTGCATTTGCTTTGCAGTTCCTGTTACTATGTAACAAGACATCATGTGGCGGAAGCGCGGGCTGCATTCCATTCACTATTTATCATCCTCATTCTCAAAAAGAAGGGAAATCAGAGGCAAAAAACTTCATTTAATACATTGGTTAGGGTTGTTCCACAGCAAAAAAAAGTGAGGAAATTCTGTATTAGGGTTGAAAGCCCCCTTGGACCCCCCAGCCCACCCTCCAACCAGCATCAGGGTGTGCGTTGGGGTTGTCGGTCCTAACTCTCACCCCATTCTCCTAAATCTCTGCTTCTTTACACATGTAATGGGGTGAGAGTTAGGGCCGATGACCCAAACGCCCCAATGCCGGTTGGGGTGGGCTGGGGTCAAGGGGGCTTTCAACCATAACACTGAATTCTCACTTTTTTCACTGTGGAACAACCCTAACTGATGCATTAAACTGAGTTTTTGCCTCTAATATATACACACACACACACACACACACACACACATATATATATATATATATATATATACACAGTATATACACATACATATATATTTATACAACCTATGTTTCGGGATAAATACACAGATAAAAACTAATATCCCAGTCAGGCAGTGGAGATCTCACTGATATCTCCATGCTGCTATACATCATAGTGATATCTCCATGTTTCTATATGTCATGGTGATCTCTCTTTGTTAGCATACATCATAGAATGGAAAGTGAAGGTATTATTTATTGTAGTTGATTCTGGGTTGTAGAGATCTGTGTTTGTAATTTTTGTTTTGTTTTTGAGTGAGCGTTATGGCAGGTCGAAGACCGAGCATGTTGTAATGGAGACCAAGCGAGTTCTGATGTGAGTATGTCAGCAGCGACTATCCCATGTTCTACCATGCAGATTATTATGTGCCTACAAAGCGTACAGCAGACAGGAAAAGAAGACTGAATTTTTTGGGGGTAAGGTGTTGTTTTGATGATGAAGTCCATCTTGCTTGGCAGGCAAGTGGCTGACAGTGCAGTTAGAACAGAGGTGGTGTGAATGGGTTGGCGGGCTGGAGGAAGCTGTGGGGGGTTACTGACAGGTGATGTGGTTGAATTGAGGAGAAAAAAAAACTGTGGCATCCTCTATCTTGGAGTGTTGGAGCTGTGGAGGACTGTTTACATTGCTTACAGGCAAAATGGAGGGAAACAGGAATGGTGGGTGTTTGGGGGGGTGGAGTGATGTAGTTCCGGCAGGATGAGGGTTATGATTGATGGAAGAGTGTTGGATAAACAGTGGTTGATTGATGGCAGGGTATTGGATAAATGTTAGAGCCACCGTTTATCCAACAGCAGTGAGAATAAATGGATTTATTCCACTGGTTATGTGTGTACGCCTATTTCATATATCTATCTATCTATCTATCTATATATATATATATATGTATATACAGTGTATATATATATATATATAATCAATTCAATTCATTTATTTTGCCAGGAAGAAGCTCCATTGAGCACGCTCATTTACAAGGAGGTACTATACTGGATAGGACAGCAGGACTACATCACAACAGCAGTACAGTTTCCAATACAGGAAAAAATCACATCGTCATACATAAAACATTACATATGCTATGCTTCAAAAGTACAAGGAAACTATCCCAGGTATCAGTTGCAAAGCATCACATAAATTGGAATACAGCATCACACATATTGAATACATCAACCCCTAAGTGCAAAGCTAGCAAAGGTATTTATGATTTGCTTCCATTAATCAGTGCATGTTCAATAACAACAGGATTGTCAGCATGCTAAATAATAAATATGATTTTTGCACTGTGCTTAACTAGTTTGGTAATTTACTAAGACTGATTATGCTAGTGTATTCCATGACTGCATTATGCTTGAGTGCCCTAGAAGGTGACTTAACACATGTATGGCATAGCTGCTCCCTGGCCTAGTTCATCTTATCTACATGTGCAGACTTCAGGACAGTTCTTATCGAGTAGGGACTTGAAGAAATTTCTCACAACTACTGTATGATGCTGAGTTTAAGTGTGCTTTGTAGTTAGTTCCAGGCAACTGGTATGACAGAGCTGATGTCAGTTGCCCTATAGAGTGTCAAACGAGGGGATATGTCTAATAAGAGGATATTGCTTTTCCTTAATGTATATGTGCATGTAGTTCATTTGAAGAGTTCCAGTATAAATCCTGGTAGGTCATTTGAAAACACCTTGTGTGACCATATGTAAAGGTTATGTAGCCTTTGTTTGGCCAGAGAGGTCCACCCAACTGCTGCATACAGATTGCAGTGATGAGTCACTGATGGTAGGTTCATAACAGATCTAACTACCATACGGTATAACACGTCTAATTTACTTAGGCAGTTGGCATTACAGTGGCTATATATGATGTCTGCGTAGTCTATGATTGATAGGAAGGTTGCCTGTATTAAGAGATGATCTGATGTTTGGGGGAAAGCAATGTCTCTTCCTGTAGAAAAATCCTAGCCTTATTCCCAGCTTTTTGCATACTGAGTCTACAGCACTGTATATGCTCCACAGAGCATAACTTGCTGTCTATCTAGACTCCTAGGTATTTGTATTTAGATACTACTTTGAGGTGTTCTCCTAGCAATGTGCTGATGGGAAGGTGGGGGGTCTGTTTCAGTCTTGCTCTGGAAAATCACATAGCCTTAGTTTTGTTTGCATTGTGAAGAATTTTGGATCGGAAGAGGTTCTTTTGTAGCTTGTTGAAAGCTGCCTGTGCATTGATGATACATTTGGACTGGATCTATAGAGTACTGTGTCATCAGCATAGAAATGGAGATTTGTGTTATTGACATTAAGGTCAAGATTGTTAGTATAAATCGTGAAGAGAGGAGGTCCTAGAACTGATTCTTGGGGGAATCCTTTGACTATGGAGGCACTTGTTGATTGTAGGCCCTCCACTTTGACTTGCTGGAGGCATCCCGACAGGTAGTTTCTCACCCATAGCAGGACTGATGCTGAGAAACCAGGCACTTCAAGATCATCTCCCTCAACATCCGTAGCCACCTACACAAGTTCCTCCAGTTCCAGACTTGAGTGGAGATGTTTAAAACTGACATTATAGCCCTCACTGAAACCTGGCTCTCCACTAAAAACTCAGATGCCTCCATCTCAATAGATGGCTACAACAACAGGTAGTAACAACAACAAAAATGGAAAGAGACCTAGGGGTAATCATATCAGATGACTTTAAGGTTGGCAAGCAATGCGAGAAGGCGGTAGGGAGGGCTGGGGGGATACTGGGATGTATAGGGAGAGGTATCACCAGCAGAAAACAGGAAGTTGTTATCCCCCTGTACAGACAGTTGGTGAGACCCCATCTGGAGTACTGCGTCCAGTTCTGGAGACCATATCTCCACAAGGACATAGACAGGATGGAGGCAGTTCAGAAGAGGGCAACTAAAATGGTGCAGGGTCTGCAAGAGAAGCCATACCAGGAGAGACTAAAGGAACTTAATATGTGTACCCTTGAGGAATGGAGGGAGAGAGGGGACATGATAGAGATGTTTAAGTACCTCAGTGGAATCAACAAAGTCCAAGAGGGTAGCATCTTTCAGAAAAAGAGACTTGCAAGAACAAGGGGACACAATTTGAAGATAGAGGGGGGACAGTTCAGGGGCAATGTGAGGAAGTATTTTTTCACAGAGTGGGTGGTGGACACATGGAACAGCCTTCCTGAGGAGGTTGTGGGGTCTAAAACTGTGGGAGAATTCAAGAATGCATAGGACAGATATAAGGCAAATTTTGTGGAGGGTAGGAAGAAATAGGCTGCTGGTTAGATAGGATCTGCAGCTTATCTTCTAGGTAGGGAAATGGGCAAACTAGGTGGGCCAAGTGGTCCTTATCTGCCATCAAAGTCTATGTTTCTATGTTTATATGTAACCAAGCGTGGGGGTGGTTGCCTTGTCTATGTTAGAAACAACATTAAAGTCCAGACCCTGGACAACAGCTTGCACTCCAATGAGGCCCAAATCCTTAATCTAAAACTCTCCATGGGGCAACAAAATATAATCCTCTTGTTCACTACATTGTACATACCACCGGATAAGCATGCCGCTGGCCTCAAGCTGTTTGTAAACAGTCAGCAACAGTTGGGCACAAACTGGGAAATAGTCATTGTAGGAGACTTTAACACCAACTGGCAGTCCCAGAAGGAAACTCAGTCAAGAGACCTTATCTTCAGACTATACCTCACCCAGGTGGTCACCCATGCTACCCAGCCTAACTACAAAACAGGTACCAGATCACTCATTGACTGGCTCCTCTCTTCCCACCCTGAGCATGTATCGGAAGTATCTGTACTGTCAGACAGTCTCAGCAACCACTCCCCAGTCCAGTTCACCTAGGCCAACAAGTTCACCAAACGCCCTCCAAGGTTTCTAGAAACAGGGCCCTGAGGCCTGGGCTACTGTTCACCTTTAAACACTTTTTAACACCACTTGACAGAGCCACTGACGACAACCAAGCCTTGAACTTCCTAATAATATTAATAATAAACTTTATTTTTAATGCTCCTTTCAAATATCAAGGTGCAGTACACAATTAAAATAACTTAAAAACAATATTACAGCATTATAAAAACATACAACACCAGTTAAAGTCTGTCATCCTCAACACCATCACCATATGCCTTGTTCCATAAATACATTTTCAGCGCTTGTTTAAAGACCCCCACAGTCATGCACTCCCTAATCCAACGGGGTAGAGAATTCCAGAGGGTTGGTGCCATGAACGTGAATGCCCGGGCTCCAGAAGATTTTAAAAACACCCTCAGGATCTTTAGCAACCCCTAGTTGGCCGGGCGGAGAATCGCTCTGGGAGGTAAGGAACCAGAAGCTCTTTCAGGTAGTCAGGGCCCAGTCCATGTAGGGCTTTATATGTCAGTAGTCCAACTTTGAAGGTGATCTGCCACTGAACTGGCAGCCAGTGCAGCTCTCGCAGCACTGGTGTGATGTGGGAAGATAGAGGAGTCCCCGCCAACATCCGGGCTGCAGAATTCTGTACCAGCTGCAAGCGGCAGATATCAACCCCCAGAAGCCCAAAGTAAAGGGAGTTGCAGTAATCTAAACGCGAAGTCACAAAGGCATGGATCAATATAGGGAGGTTCCTGGATGGAACAAGGTGCTTGATCCTAGCGATGTTCCTCAGATGAGAAAAGGATAACTTAATGACAGCCGACACCTGCAAACAAAGTGTCAGCCTGTCATCAAGAATCACCCATAGGTCTCTTACCTGTCCAGAGATAGGAAGCTCAGAGTCCCCAAGGAATAAACCTATAGGTTGACCTGCTCCCCATCCCCCATCCCCCATCTGGTGACCTGGATCAACAACCATCCCCTCTGTCTTCCCTGGGTTCAACTTCAACCAGCTGGACTTCATCCAACCCTGGATTTAGGTGAGGCTGTTATTAAATACCGAGAGTGCTCCATCCTGGTCGGGTGCAAAAGACAGGTAGAGCTGGGTATCACCAGCATAGCAATGAAACTTCAGCCCATACCATCTTACAATGTCTCCGAGGGGAAGCATATACTCCACAAACAACACGGGAGACAGCACTGAGCCCTGGGATACCCCACAAGACAGAGTGATAGGGTCAGAGGAAAAAAACCCGACACCACCCTCTGAGTTCTTCTGGTGAGAAATGAAGTAAACCATCTGTGGACCATACCAGTGAGCCCACAGATGAATCTCAGGTGCTGAAGCAGAACCCCATGGTCAACGGTGTCAAATGCTGATGACAGATCAAGAAGTACCAAAATGGACCATTTTTTCTGGTCTCTCACCATCAGAAGATCATTGAGCACCCAAACCACTGCAGTCTCGGTACTGTGCCTCTTTCGGAAACCGGATTGGACAGGTTCATAGATGCTATGGATGGTCAAATGTTTCTCCAACTGAGCCGCCACTACTTTCTCAATCACCTTCCCCACAAAGGGAAGGTTAGAGATTGGCCTGTAGTTAGCGAGAAAGTCTGGGTCCAAAGAAGCCTTCTTCAATAAAGGTGTCACCACTGCCTCCTTCAAGGAGCAGGGCTATTCACCAGAGTCAAGGGAGCACCAGACTATCTGCACCAGAACTGGGCTGATAACACCACCACAGCCCATTATCAGGGATGTAGGACCCAATCTAAACTACAGCATGTAGTGTGCATATCCTGGACAATCCTTGTAACATCCACAATTTCCAGCCATTCGAAGGAACTCCAGGAAAAAGGAGGGAGAGTGACCAAGTGCTGATCTTCAACAACTCCCATGGAGTGTGCTGCATGGGTCTCCAACCTGATGTCAGCCACCTTATCAGCAAAGAACCAAGCAAGCTCATCACACTGCAATTGTGAAAAAGCTCTACAAACCTGCAGACAGGCTGGGTTGCACAGTCTGTCCACAGTTCAAAAGAGTTGAGCTGGTCGGTTCTGAGCAGCAGCAAATTTCCCAGACAGGAATTCTGCCTTCTTATGGGAAATTTCTGACTGATAGAGCCGATAATGCTCTAGCAGTCTAAGATGGTCAGCATCTAAACCAGATTTCTGCCAGCACCACTCTAACCTGCGTCCTAGTCGCCGCATCTCCCTCAGGTCTCCATCAAACCACGGAGATTGAGGGCAAATGGAGAGAGGACGCACATGGTCTGGAGCAATAGAATCCAGTGCTGAGGTAATGGTCTTATTATAAGCCAGAACTAGAACCTCCGGATCCATGCTAGCCACAGGAAATTCTGACAGATCAAGCACCGCAGTTAGACCATCAGGAGTTACATCCCGTAAAGGGCGGTACTTGACCATCTCCACAGGGGCTGGGGTAGGAAGGGAATGCAAAAATTGAATCGCACAGTGTAATGGTCTGACCATCCGATGGGTTCCACCCACACATCAGAGGTCTCCAACCCCAGGAGAAAAACCAGGTCAAGAGAATGGCCATGTTTATGAGTAGCAGAGGTAACCACCTGTATGAGGTCCAATGAACTCATCAGTTGGAGGAAGCATTGTCCAAATTGCGAGAGTTCGTCATCGTTCCAGGCATTGAAGTCACCCAGGACCATCAGCCTGGGTGACTCAAACACCAGGTCGACCATGAAGTTCGCCACTTCCTTAAGGAATAGCTTCTCGTCCCCGGGTGGATGGTAGATAAGAGCCAACCTATAAACCCTACTTGCTACTACAACACATTCAAATGATATGGTTTCCTCAGCTGGGACACTTGTGAGATCCACTTGTGAAATCACGACTTTCAGTCAAGCCTATGACATATTTGTGCCTTTCAAAACTTAAAAAGTGAAAGGAACTCACAACCCCTGGCTCTCCAGCTCCCTCTTTGATCTAAAACATAACCATGACAACCTGTGGCATAAGGCCAAGTCATCTGGGAAACAAGCTGATGTCACTGCGTACAGGGCAGCTAGAAACCATTGCATCAGGCTCATCTGATCTGCCAAAGCCATGCACTACAAGGACCTTCTCACCAAGAACTGGGGCTCAGGTAAGGACTTCTGGAACACTATGAAATCCTTACAGGCAAAGCCCCCAGAACCCTGCCAGACCTGATCCTGACCTCTGCAGAGAAGATACAGGGTCCGTTGACATAGCCAACAAGTTCAACACTGCCTTTATGGATCTCTCAGGTGTGCTAACGGCCAGTTATCTAAACCCAACTACTGAGGCACTCTTCAATCAAGCCTCCCACTGAACACCAAGAACTGAGTCACCGCTGTTCTACTTCAAACAAGTCACCAGGGTGAGAACATCAAATACGTCAAGTGAGTCCTTGGAAAGACGAGGGTGGGGAGTGACCAAGTCGACATGAAGCTGGTATCCCCTTGTCCTAAATGAGCTTGCTAACCCAATCACTAAGGTTTTTAATGCCTCACTTAGGTCAGGTGTGTTCCCTGACACATGGAAGATGGCCTTGGTCACACCTGTTTTCAAATCTGGACACAGAACCAACACCTCCAACTACAGGCCAATTTCTATCCTCCCTCCTCCAAAGCACTAGAGAGGGTGGTTTCTGACCAACTCACAGAGTTCCTCAAGAAGCACAACCTAACAAGCCCCCAACAGAATGACTTCCAGAAGCACCACTCCACCCTAACAGCCCTAGTTGAATACACTTCCCAACTATATGATGCATTAGACAAAAGGATGGCAGTGGGGTCAGTTTTCATAGACCTCATGAAAGCTTTTGACTCTGTTAACCACCACCTCCTTCTTAACAGCCTGATCTCAACAGGTCTATCCCCAGCCACAGTGGCATGGTTCAGCAGCTACCTTGCCTGCTGGTCTCAGTGCATCAGAATTGGTGACTCACTCTCCATCCCCAGGGAGATAAGCATAGGAGTTCTCCAAGGATCAATCCTAGGGCCACTCCTCTTTAGTGTCTACATCAACACCTTATCCACAGCCTGCCCAGCACAGATTGTACTTTACTCAGATGATGCTGTAATTTCTGCCCCCAGCAAGTATTAGGATATCATCACTTTCCTACTCTAAGACAGCTTCCACAAGCTTGAAACCTGGTTCTGTGATAAAAAACTGCTGCTCAACCAGAAAAAAACTAAGAGCATGCTGTTCACTGTCACACAGAAAAAAAAGAAGTTCCACCCCATGCTTATATAGAACCTTAATGGTGAAGCTTTAGAGCAAGTCTACCCCTTTAAATATCTGGGAGTTCTTGTTGACAATACTCTCAACTTCTCCAGTCACATGGACCATGTGGTCAAGACCACCATTATGAAACTTGGGGTGCTATACCACCACAGGCACTCTATGACACCTGACTCACTAAAACTTGCCACGAGCAGCTCGGTCCTTGTGTCAATTGACTTCGGCCTACCAATATACGGGGTAGGCACTGACAGAATAAAAACCATACTAAACAAGGCCTGCTGGCTGACCCTATATGCTGAATCTTCTACCCGCACCTGTGTCCTGTACTCTGAAACAGGATGGCTTCCACTCCGTCTCAGAGCTCACTACCAGACCTGTCTGCTTGCCAAAAAAGTCCAATTAGGACTTGTGCCACCATCTCTATGTAAACTATTTCAGTGGGCTTTACCAGCCAAACTACCAGGAGTGCAGAGAAAGGTGGGCTCCTGGTGCCATTTAAATTATCCACTCTGGCCCATAAATCCATCTCGTACCAAGGGCCTAAATGGTACAATAGGCTACTGGCATCCCTCATGGAAAGCAGAAAAATTAGCCTTTCAAAACAGGACTCAGGACTCTCCTGCATCGTGAAGTGGTGTGTGTTTGCTTCAACTAGCCTGTAACATGGCACTGTAGACTGAATCTCACTCACCCCCCTTATAATCCCCACCTCACCCCCACCCTGTACATATCTCCTCACCTGACCCCCACACCTGCTCCCCCAGTCTCCCCCACTCTTGTCCACCCCTCACCAACCTCTCACTAAGCTCCTAGATGCCCACCCCCAGCAGCCCCTCCTCCCCACTCCCACCCCTTTTTCCTGATACTGCCTGCTGCAGCTTCATCTCCCCCCTTAACCATCACCCTACCTCAATCGACAAAGCTGACCTCAGGCTGCACCCTCCATCCCTTCCCCACCGTATAAACTGGTCCCCTGCCTGTGCAGACAGCACTCCCAGTGGGCTAAGGCAACTTTCCTGCCAACATTAAGCACTTTCTTTGAAACTGTATTTTGTATGAGTCGTATCATAGATACTTTTAGTTGTAACGTAACCGAAACAAACTGTCCATTGTAACCAATTCTTACTGTACTTACTGTCTGTAATCTGAATGTTTCACATTATTTTTTTGTTTGATGTATGACCTGGAATCTTTGTAAAACAGTCCCAGGACTCAAAGGTATTAATCCCAAACTGCAATAAATAAATAAATAAATAAACCTATATCCTGCAGGTTATTTAGTAGTACAGTGTGATTGACAGTGTCAAACGCCTTGCTTAGGTTGAGGAAGATGGCACCCACTGTTTGCTTTTGATCTACGGCATATAACCAGTTATTCATGACCTTGGCTAGTGCGGTAGTGGCGTTGTGCTTGGGTCTGAATCCAGACTGGTATGGTGTCAGCGTATTCACGCTTTCAAGAAATTCTCATATCTGGTGACTTGCTAATTTTTTCAGCATCTTGGCAAGTACTGGCAGGATTGAGATTGGTCTGTTATTGTTTAGTAGACTTGCATTGCCTGATTTATGTAGCGGGATGATATGGACTGACTTCCAGCTTGTTGGTAGCTCACAGCTGCTCAGAGACAGGTTGAAAAGATACTTTACTGGGCCTGTTAGCTGTTTGAATCCTGTTTTTAGGTAGTATGGTTCGAGTCTATCTGCTCCTGCACTTTTCTTGACATCTATCCTCAACAGTAGATCCTCTATTTGTTTGTAAGAGGCCAGCTGAAATGCAAAGGTGTTAGGAGAGCGGTCTTTGGCTGATGGCTGCACTGGGTGTGTGGCAGCTGTGGAGTTGTCAAAGGCAGAACCAGCTGCTGCAAAATGGCTGTTCATTGCCTCTGTTATGAGTTGCTTGTCCGAAATTTCCTTATCATTGACAAGAATAGTTTGTGGGAGAGTGGGAGATGTGACCCCCTCTAATGATTTCATTAGAGTCCAGATTTGGTAAACATCCTTTTTGTTATTATCCAGTGACTTGCAATAGTACTTCGCCTTTGTGACCCTGATCAGTTTGGTACAGGCATTCCTTTTACTTCTGAAAATAGTCCAGTCCTCCTCTGATTTTGTTCATCATGTCTTGGCCCAGCATCTATCCCTATCTTTCAGAGATTCTTTAAGCTCTTTGCTGAACCAAGGGGAGGTGACTTTTTTGACCCTTCTTTTTGTAGTGGTGTGTGCTTGTTTTTTCACCTCCAAAACATTGCCTTTGAATATTTCCATAGCTTTGTGGATTGTTGTCGCGAGCTAGAAATTCTGTCACCTAATGTCGGCTAGGTCTTTTGTAAATTCTGTAGTGTTGAATCCATTTTGGTGCCTTTTGTAAATAAATTTTGCTTGGGATGGTAGGGATTTGAAACCTCTGACACATGCCATCATGTTGTGGTCACTTATGTCATTGCGGAACATGACTGTGGCAATTATCTTATGGGGTCTGTTTGTCATTATTAGGTCTAGTAATGAGACTTTTGAAGGGTTCTGTGGGTTGGGTCTCATAGACATATTGATAACTTGTGTATATCCTGCTCTATCACAGAGAGTTTTCAGGTTGTCGGATTTTGGGGTTAGATAATCAAAGTTCAGGTCTCCCAAAATCAGAGTTTTGTTTGTGTGGTTATTGACTAACTGGGATAAGTGTGCCAGTAGCTGTGTTCCTCTTTTGGGTGGTCTATAGCATCCTATTAGGTAAATTGTTTTGTGCTTAGACAGTACAAGCTTAATCTTCCGGCATTCAAATTTGTTGACTACCGTCTGTGAACTAGTGATGGATGCTGTTCATTTGTCCCTGATGTATCATGCCACACCTCCCCCGCTGCTATCCCTATCTATGCAGAACAGTCTATAAAAGGGTATGGTTACTGCAGTTGATGGTACCAATGCATTTAACCAACTCTCGTTAATCATAAGTATATATGACCCTGTGTGAGCAATCCAGACTTTGACTTCATCTAATTTACTTAGCAAGCTGTGGGCATTTAGTAGAAGAAATTTGAGGCCTTTAAGGGAAGCAAATTCTGTATGGGACACAGGGGTTTCGACTGGCCCAGGGTTTACAGTACTTCCACATTGCCTACGTAGATTAGAAAGAGCAGTCTAATCTGCCTGCACACTCTCTTTTTGCCCATGCATTTTTGACATTCCAATCAAGATAATTGGGTTTTACAAGCGCTGGGTATCATGCCAGTAATAGCTCTGATCCTTCCACAAGTCATCCATAGTAAACTGGTAGCCCTTAAGCATAGTGGTCGGGGTACTGTTGGTCTGGTTGTTTGTACCACAAGGTTTGGGTAGTAGCATGTGGCAGAAGGGGCAAAGGAATTAAAATATGGAGAGATATTAGCTGGCCCAGTGATATTGTTGTAATGAGCTGGCAGCCAGATGCAGAGCACACATATTATCCTAAGTGTCCACATGTTGGTACTGGTTGGGGGGGGGGTCCTTCCACTGAGCAATGTCCTACAGCCAATCAAAATATCACAGCAAGTTAGCACATTGTTACCTAGAAGATCACTGGCGTGTTTGCATACCTTATACAGCATAAAGAGGTGTATCTCTATATGCCAAAAAACTCTTAACTAAATATATGTCCACAGTCATGAAATGGAGATCTCAGACCTTATAATACTATGCATCACTAGCATGAAGAACTGACAGCAATTACCAGATTGCTTTTGCTCCACACGTGAACAACAGCATAATAACTATATTATTTGAATTCAGCTTCAGATTCTTAAATCTGCTTTTGGTAAACTGGCTGGCAAGAGCTAGTACTGCTTCTACTTATGTCATCACACCTTATTGTATATGCCCTGGAAGAGTATGCCGTACTGTTAGAACGAGTTCCCTGCTTTTGAAACCCTCTGTATCCCACTAGACTTGCCTTGCTACTGAAGCCCTTCTGTACCTCAGTAGCCTTACACAGTTTATGCAAACCTCTATTATACAGCGTGGAGACAGGGGTGCCTCCTGAAATTCCCCCAGGCACACTTCTAAAATATCTGACTGAATTAATCAATATAGGTTCCAATCCCTACTAGAGTGAGCAGCACTAGCATGACTGGACAAGACAATAATTACCAGATAGAATATCCCCATATCATCTATCATATTAATTTCCAGCAGGAAAAAGGTTTTAGCTCTGTTTGTCTCCACACCTTGTTCACAATATATCTGCTGTCTCACCCATTAGCATCAGTAAGAATCAGATTTACATTGGTAAAAACTACAGCTCTGCTTAGCCTTAGTAAAAAGACTTAAATCTACTAGCATCTATTATGTGTACATACCATCTGTTTGTCATGAAGGTAGTAGGCTCCTCCTTCACCCTTACAACCTATGAGCTGAGGTTCTTGCTGAATATTTAAAAGGTTATGGGGCGGGGGAGGAAGGACAGGCCAAAACCCCTCAGAATAGCACATTTCAGGACCAAGACTCCTGAGGACAACTCTTTTTTGAAATTAATAAATTCAAGTATTTTTCTTTAAAAGTTTTTTTGCAGTTTGTTGCAGGGGGAGGGCTGCCTGCAGCAGAAAGCCCTCGCCCTCAGACCCCCATTTCTCCATGGGCTCCTCCGGTAAAATTGGCTTGCAGCCAGTGAGTTCTGCGCCTTTAGCTCAGTGGGCGGATTTTCAAAATTTAAAGCTGATGCCTAGACTTGGGCTCTTTGTGCTGGCTGGTCCTGAAATGGAAAAACCCTCTGAATAGCACATTTCAGGAGCAGGACTCCTGAGGGCAATTCTTTTTTGAAAATAAATGGGCTGATTTTAAAAATGTAAAGCTGGTGCCCAGGTTTGGGCTCATTGTGCTGACTGGTCCCAAAATGGAAAAACCCTCTGAATAGCACACCTCAGGAGCAGGACTCCTGAGGACAATTCTTTTTTGAAATTAATAAATTCAAGACTTTTTCTTTAAAAGTCTTTTTGCTGTCCGTTGCAGGGGGAGGGCTGCCTGTGGCAGAAAGCCCCTGCCCTCACACCCCCATTGCTCTGTTGGCTCCTCCAATGAAACTGGCCTGCAACCAATGAGTTATGAGCCTTTAGCTCAGTGGGTGGATTTTCGAAATTTAAAGTTGCAAAAAGCAGATAATCAGAATGGCGTCATTGTCACTGTCCAACATGAAATAAGAGGCAGATGCAGCAGGATAAGCATTCAAAAACTATAATTCCAGCACCGACATATAGCGCAAAGCAAATTTCTGGTGGGCAATAACTTAAAGTAAAAAATCTTTATAAAAACGTTTTTAATATAAATCTCCTCCCCATCCCAATTTTTTCAATCTCCTTATAGAATAATGTTGATATAACAATAATTTATACGTCTCTTTTGAATCCACTAGTTGCTGTTTTCCTATTTGATCTTTATTAAAAAGCAATTAAAAATACAAAAAGCATTAGAATAAAGCTTATTTTGGCTTTTAAAGGAGTAAAAATATATAAATAGTTTAAAATATAATTCTGCTTTTAATAAAAGACTATTTAAAAAAACTCCTTTAATAACACTTTAGAAGTTGATAAGTAATGAATACAGAAGTAATTTTCATTACTGCTTTTAACCTGCAATTTTGGTGGTTAGTATCACTTTATATTTATGTTAAAAGTTACTCAGGTCTTTCATTATTTATTTTTTTTTGCACTATTAATTGTGGCAATCACACACACATATACATATGTATGTTTTTGTTAGATATTTAATAGATATAATTATGTTTTAAGTAATTTGTCTAATATGCATTTGAAAACACAGTTTATAATAAAAGAATGTAAGCACTTTTGACCTGCACTGTCACTTTAACAAAAACTTGTATAAAAATGTGCAACACCAGATGCCACCTTAGCCTTGAGAAAGCGTGGGTCTCATGCAAAAACATTTGGCTTTTTGGGGAGGGGCACTTGGAGCTACCTGTCAGTGCTGGAATTAAAGTTTTTGAATGTTTATCCTGCTGCATCTGCCGCTTACTTCATGTTGGACAGTGACAGTGAAGCCGTTCTGACCGTCTGCTTTTTGTGAGTACCTATTTCTGTTTGGCTCCATCCTTGTTGATTTTTGGAGCCACTTTTTTGTAAAATTTACAAAATTTAAAGTTGGCACCCAGAATTGGGCTCTTTGTGCTGGCTGGTCCTGAACTGGAAAAACCCTCCAAATAGCACACTTCAGGAGCAGGACTCCTGAGGACAATTCTTTTTTGAACTTAATAAATTCAAGACTTTTACTTTAAAAGTCTTTTTGCTGTCCATTGAAGGGTGGGCTGCTTGTAACAAAATGCCCCTTTCCTCGGATCTCTGTTGCTCTGTTGGCTCCTCCAGTTAAACAGGTTTGCTGTCAGCGAGTTCTAATTCTCCACAGGCTGCCCTTCTTCACCTGCAGCCTGCTCCTTCTCCCGAGTCAGCCAACTGGAGCAATGTGGGCCAGAACAAGTGAAGGTAAGGACAGTGGGACCAGGACTCTTAGCCCTGTTAACCCATTGCCGCTTTGCTGACTACCTTGCCCTCCCTCCTTGGTCATCATTTTCTTTATAGGTGCCTTCCTGTCATGTGACATCTCCCTACTTTCCCCTCTGTGGGTTATATGGACTTCACACTAGGCATTGCCACTAATCCTCCAGTGCCATCTCTTGGTTTGGCACTTCCTACTTTGACCGTCTCCTGCACTGCGACCTCTCCTTACTGTCCCTTCTCCAGGCCACTCCTATTGCCCACTAGATGTCGCTACTAAGCCTCCCAATATTCTCTCCTCTCCTCTCCTCCCCTCTCCTCTCACCTGGCAGCATCAGGGCTTGAACTCCTACCCTTCTAACCCAAAGGCTGTGTCTCTACTGAAAGATCTACCTCCAGCCCCCTGCTCTTCCTTCACCAAAGTCAATATTGTACCTATCTCTTCCCACACAACTATCCCATAAAATTACACTCCCACCCTGCATTTCCCTCTGTCTATGTCTCACCTGCCCACTGTCTGCCATCTGTAGCAACCGGGTCTCAAACCCCTGACCCTTCATCTTGAAACCAGCACCCTTTTCTCTGCATCATACAGCAGTTGCCTCTAGGGCAGCTCCTTCTAGCACTCCTATCTCCCTCATTCTGTCCACCTCTACTAAATTATATCTTTCCCCCATGTAAATAGCGTTTAAAACTACACTTCTATCCTGCATTTTTCCCTGCCTATGTCTCCTCTCTCCTCTCCATAGCAACTGAGTCTCAGACCCCTGACCCTTTGTCTTGAAGCCGGCACCCTTTCCTGTACTCCATCCAGCAGTGATCCCTAAGCCAGCTCCTTCTAACACTCCTATCTCCCTTATTTTCTACTCCTCTGGTAAATTATACCTCTCCCCCATATTAGTATCCCATAAAACTACATTTGTATGCTTTGTTTCTCTTTGCCTATGTCTCTGTCTTCTCCCAGTAGCAACCAGGTCTCAAATACCTGACTCTTTGTCTTAAAGCCAGCACCCTTTCCTCTGCTCCCTCCAGCAGTGGTCTCCAGGACAACTCCTTTTAACACTCCTATCTCTCTCATCCTATCTATCATTGCTAATTAAACCTTCTCTTCCCTCATACTATGCCTCGATCCCCACATCTTCACTTCTCTCTCACTGTCAACCTGGGTCTCAAAGCCCTGACCCTTCATCTTATAGCCAACACCCTTTCCTCAGCTCCATCCAGCTGTAGATTCTAAGACAGCTCCTTCTAGCACTCTCATCTTCCTCATTCTCCTACCTCCGCTAAATTCTACAGCTCCACTGCAAAGTCAACCCTTCACTGTCTCTCTATGCTTAATCCCTATCAGATCTACAACCACCACTAGTATCTCCCTCACTATTCTCTCAAGTAACCACCCTCAACTAAGTTCCTCTTCTTTACCCTCCCCCTTTCTTCACTGCATAATAAATTTGGTTCTGGCTGTGCTAGAACCTTCACCCTTCCAGCCCACAGCCTGTGGCAATACTTCTTAACTATCATTCCCTCCCTTTCTCATTATATACGTAGCATACTTTTTCTTCCACACAAATATCTCTGCACCTCTGGCATCAGTGACCGACTTAATCCCCCCTGACAGTTGTGATTTCCTGCATTACCTTTGCTAACACATCTCATTTTAGCTGCTTTTCCAGTTTCTATTTACCCCTTTTTCTGACTTCAAGATCATTTTGCCACTATGAACCTACTGCTACTTCTCTTAGCATTTTTCCCATGCCCCTCCTGGGGATATGTCTCCTGACACTCCCCCATGGCACACCCTGGCCATGCCCATCACATCCCACCTTCCTATCACTCCAGTCCATTGTGCCTCTCCACCAACTGTATTTTTCACTCCCCAGCCACCCCACTTCCCCTCCTCTATGGTTCCCCACCCTCTCCCATTTCCATTACAGCACCCTCCCTTCTTTCTATTAACTGCCACCTTTATCCCCCCCAAAAATATCTTCATCTCCTTCATCATGATTTGGTCGTCTTCAAAGGAGGAAAGCATTTGCCTTGGCAAGGAGCTATTTAAAAAAGCTTATTTTTCTACTTCTGCTGCGCTCAGCTAATGTAGAAGTCAATCCCAGTCCTCATAGTCCTCTCACCTCTCCCTCTGACTTCACAACTACCCCAGGCAAAAATGATGCTAATTAATGTTTTGAGCCTTATGAAGAAATTTGACCAGCTCCAGGCCTGGTCCACCCATGTGAACCAGACCTTATTATACTCACTGAATCATGGCTCAAAAGCACCATACCTGACCAGCAGATGGCCCTCCCTAGCTATAAACTTTTTACAGCTGACAGGACAACTAGGGAAGGTAGTGTGGTCATTTACGCTAAGGACAAATTAAACATTACCAACATCCTTGGCATGACTAAGCCAAAAGAATTTGAGCTAGTGTCTCTAAAAATTCATCTGCCCTATACAGAAAGCCTTACTATCATCAGTTGCTACAGACCCCTCACCGGTGGCTCAGATGTACTCAAAACCCTGAAATCCATTGTCACCCCCAACAACAATGAAACCATTATTTTTGGGAACCTAAACATGGATTGGCTTACCTCCAAATCCAGTGCCCTTAAATGTCTCTGTGATGATTTTGGCCTTTCCCAGCTCACCACTGAACCTACCAGGATAAACTCCTCAAACAATGCGAATAGTTCTGTCCTAGACATTATACTAACCTACCATCCCCACAAAATCCTGCAATCCACCATCTTTCATAATTATCTGAATGACCACAGGATTGTGGTCTGCACCAGAGCCCAACAAAAGGGTCCCCTCTCGCCCAAGGTCCTCATGAAACAGTCCTTCTGCAAGTTTAACCCTGACAGCTACTTGGCAGATCTTAGCAACACAAGCTAGCAGAGCCTATACCTAGCTCAAACAGCAGATGAGGCAGTCGATATCCTCAACAAACTAACCTGTTTGTCAAATAAGCATGCTCTCCTCATCAAAATTAGAGCTTGCAAATTCTCCCACCCCTTACACCCAATATTAAAACTGTTCTATCAAACCATGATAAACTCTGGTCCTGTGCAAGGTGTACTAAGTCTCCATCTGACTGGTAGGCCTTCAGAGCTGCAAGAAATGCATGCGTAAAACTTGTATGCTCAGTCAAGGCAAACTTCTACATCGCTACCTTTAAACAAGCTAAAGGGAACTCAGCTAAGATCTGGTGGACTATAAAATCTGTCAAAGGACATAAAGCATCCCTTTCCATTCCCAACAAGATCCATGCCAATGGTGTCATTAGTGAAGACTGCATTTGGATCCTTGAGGAACTTAATTTGCACTTTGCCACTGTCAGGCTGGCTTTTGATTCCTCTCCCTATGCTGGTCTTGTCAACCCTCCCCCAGACAACAAATCTTCCCCTGTTCCCCTGTCCACCCCACCCCTTTCAGCTTCAGTCTGTCTCCTTCAAGAACATGGACGACCCCTTCAGTAAATTAGACACCAGAATGGGTTGTGGCGCAGATGGGTTAGAGCTGTTTTTCCTTAAGCTAAGTCATTACTACCTCACAGCCACCATGCTACACATTTTCAATCACTCTATTGCCACTGCCACAGTACCATCCTGCTGGAAATCTGCCCATATTACACCACTATTCAAATCGGGTGACTTTTGTGACTTAAACAATTATAGGCCATCTTTATCTTGCCTATTCTCTCCAAGAGTCTCAAAAGATTAATTTCTAACCAACTGAAAGCCCATATTGAACACTTCTCCCTTCTCAGCCCTGCCCAGTCTAGTTTTTAGCAAAACCACAGTGCCATCTCAGGCCTTGTAAAAGTTACTAATGACTGGATCACAGCCCATGATTCCAGGCAGGTCACAGATGTCATCTTTCTAGACCTTAGCAAGGCGTTTGACACTGTGGACCACAACCTTGTTATCCTTAGTCTTCTTAATCTTGGTGCTTCTGAATCTACAGCACAGTGGTTTGCCTCCTACCCCTTAGGTAGATCTCAAAAAATCAAGGCTGATGGCCTACTCTCAGATTCCATCCCTATTACAAGGGGTGTCCGACAAGGGTCCATTTTATGGCCTGTCCTGTCTTCCATTTATATAAATAACCTCGACTCCAATACTGTTAACTCCAAGCTACATTTCTTCACAGATGACAGTGTTGTATACATCTAAGCCAACTCTGATCGAAGTCCACGATGAGCTGCAAGCAGATTCTACAAAGATTGAACTGAAACTCATCAACTCAAAACTTCTCCTTAATGCAAAAAAAAAAACAAGGCCATGTTCTTTACTTGCAAAAACTCCCCCTCCCCAATTTCAACCCCTGCTTAATGCCTCCATTGTTACCACCCTAGGAGAATCCCTTGAGGTTGTTTCTAAATTTAAATATCTAGGCATATGGCTTGACAGGAAGCTCTCCTTTAATGTCCACATAGGCAATCTCTCCAACAAGCTCAAAGCCAGATTAGGATTCTTCTTCAAAAATAAATCTCTCTTTCCTCTGGAGACTAGATTAAGGCTTGTCCAGGGCACATTTCTACCACTTCTTGACTATGGTGACACAATTTATAACCCCATCTCAGCCACTAATCTGCACAAATTGGATGTTTTGTAACATCGGGCTATGCAGTTCGTTACCAGTGCTCCATTCAGAACTCACCACTGTGATCTATATGCAACTGTTGGTTGGATGTCGCTTTCATCTAGGTGCCTGATTCATTTTGGAATCTGGACACCTAAAATCTTACTTAATGAGCTCCCTGGTTATAGTTCCTTACTTGTCTGCATCTCCCACTGTTCATATTCCTTAAGGAAGTCTGACTTTTTCCACCTTGATGTTCCTAGGACATGCACATCCCTCAGTAAGAGAGCTATCTCCTATGCCCTCCCTGTAGCCTGGCATGGCCTACAGGTGGTCCTCAAGCTATCCAGCCTTGTCTCAGTTAATGTCTTTAAAACCTTAAGTGTCAGTAAAGATATATGTAACTGCCACAGGTCTTAGCCTCATCCCATGTCCTCTCACCCACCGCCTACCTAACAATCCCCCTTCTTCAACCCTCTCTCCTGCCATCCTCCTCCACTTTGCATAGAGCCCTCTCCCTCTCAACCCACTTCCCTGCCACCCCTTCTCTCCCCTCTCATTCTTCTTCTTCATCCCCCTTCTCCCTACTCTACTCCTGCCCTCTCTCCCTTGTCCCTCTACCCACCTCCCCTCTCACCTCACACCTCTCCCTCACCCTACCACCCCTTCCCTTCATCCCAGATGTTAGCCTCACTCCCTCTTTCTCTACCCTCCCCCATATAATGTCCTTTCCTTACCCTCCTGCCATTGATGCTACTCTTGCTCTTGTCCATTGGACCCTAGCCTCCTTATCTTCTCCATTCTCTCTCTGTTAGACTTTCACCACCTTCTCCCTGGTCTGCTTAGCTGACCCCCCCATTTGTTTTCCTTGAATACTCCCCCTCTTTCTCTTTATCGTAGCTCCTCCACTTTGCCCTCTTTTACACTTTCACTACCTTCCCCTGTTCTACCCAGCCATTTTCTCCAGCCGTTTTCTCTTGATTCTCTTTTATCACTCATCCTCTTTTCTCTTTCTCCCTGCACCACCCTAGTTTCCCACTATAACTTCCACAGTTACCCTTTCCCTGTCCCTTCTCATCCTTACCTTCCTCTTTTTCTCCTTTCTCTATCTGGGCCTCCAGGCAGCTTTTCACTTATTTTTATGCTTACTGTTTTAAGATGTTGGTTGTCTGTTCCTCTTTATTCTGCTACTTGCAGATGACATTGCCTTTCAAACCCTGTCACTGTTATGTAATTAGCACATATTTTTGTATCCAATGTTACCCCTTTTAATTCATGTGTGTATTCCACCTTGTTGTTTCTCTGTACTTGTTCCTGTTAATTGTCATCAGGACCTCCTTGTGAATGAGTCTGCTCAATGGAGTTTGTCCTGCAATAAACTTGAACTGGACCTCCATTGCTCTGTTGGCTCCTCCGATGAAACTGATGAGAGATGATTGCTAAATTAAAAAATGGAAAATGGGTAGTGGTTGTGAGGGGAGAATGGGAAGGGGGTCTTGGTAAGGGTTGCTATTGGTAACAGTTTGTGAGGAAAGGGAAGGGAGAGCAGGGGAAGAAGAGGGTAAGGGACAGAAGTTGGGGATACTGTATGTGGGTAAGGGAACAAGGCTAGAGGGAAGGAGGAGGAGTAGGGTGTTGGCGTGTGGGCCAGTGACATATGTGTGGTTATAGGAAAAGGCAGTGGAGGAGAGGGTAAGGATTTTATTACACGATAATGCATGAATAGAGACCTCAAGGCATTTAAATAAAGACTTCTGTCTGTATAAATCTAATGGACAATGCACGTATTTAAAGAAAACAGAATAAATCGCACATCTTGTAAATTATAATATAATAAATGTGATAAATATAACTAGACTAAATATACTTAATTAGAAAAAGTCCACAGTACACAACCAGTTCCCCCAATATTAAGTTATTATGTTATACCTTAGGACTGTTATCCAAGTTTTCTTGAAGAAACTGGCACAATCTTAAATCAAAAATGGTCCCAACTGAAATAATTAATTTAGCCATGGATAAGTCATCGCTCTGTATTCATATTGCCAAAAAGTCTCTGTCTTTAAGAGTCTGTTGTTAACACCCCCCCCCAATGTTCTATCTTGTTCTATCTTACTTTATCAAAACCCAGGAATCTGAAAACATGTCCTGTACCACACTGCTTAATGTGGCCTGCTAACACATTGTTGGTAACATCATTTTTATGTTGATTGTGTACATGCGCAAGAAATATGTTGCATCAACTTTCTCCACAAGCAGGTTGTGGAGGCGTGGCACTGTAGTGCCCAATGCCCCCACAGCCTGCAAAAGCTTGTCCCCCTTCCTCCAATGCCATGGCATGCTGCTGCTGACATTAGTTCAGCCAGCGTGCCACAACCTTCTAAAAAAGTAGCCGCTGCAATCAGGGACCGCCTCGTCATTGCAGCGTCAGCCATCCGCTGCAATGAGGGAGCAACCCGTCATTGTAAGGTGGGATGTGAAACCCCTGATATTGTTTGTGAACATGGCGTGTTGCTGCCATGTTCACAAACAATATAACCCCCTTCCACCACCGTGTTTACTTGCTGATGGGGGCCCTAATCCCCGTCTGCTTTGTTGCCCGTGTTTCTGTTGTTGCCGACGGGGGAGCCCACTCCCCATCGGCATTCTGTAATCCCCCCCAGTTTTGTTCCTGCTGACGAGGTGCCCAATCCCTGTCAGCATAATGATACCTCCCTGGTTTTGTTCCTGCCGACGAGGTGCCCAATTCCCGTCGGCATAATGATACCCCCCCCCCGGTTTTGTTCCTGCTGATGGGGTGCCCAATCCCATCGGGCTACTGCTGGCCCCTAAACAAAGCCTCTGCTGGTACGCTGGGAGCTCACCCCAGCATGCCAGATGCCCTGTGAAGGAAAAAGCAGTCCATAATGTCTTTTTGTTGTTTTCTCGAAAAAAAAGAAACTGTCCCTTGGCGCTCGCCCTGCCCCCACCACAACCCCATCCCACATCCACCTGCTCGCACTCTGCCTCCCTACATTCCCCATCCCATACTTACCTCTGGAGCTCGGCGTGACGATCTTCGGTAGACCAGGAACATGTCTACAGTCTTCAAAGCCGACCGCGAACTGAGTTAATGCCGGTAAGCTGTATAATGTAATAAATAGGGTTTTTTCAACTTTAGTGCATATCTAGGGTATTTTTGGGAATTTTTCACCAAATTTTCAAAATGGGGTTTTTGGGACCCCTCCTCATGAATTCTTGAACTGTCATGGCTTTAATCGGCCCCAAAAGGTGGTTTTGCAGTCACTGTGCAGAATCACCCTTCAGGGCCAATTAACGAAACAACAGTGCCAGTGTTCATGAGATGGATTCTCAAAAAGCCTATGTTGCAAATTTGGTGGAAAAAATCTCCAAAAATGACTGTTTTATGAACGAGTCTTGCGCAGTTGCTACGTACGCTCATAACTTCATGAATCTGCAATATTTTCACTCCAGATTTTCAACATTGGCATTTTGTCACACCTCCTTGTGAGCAGTACAGCTGTCATTGTTCACATCCTGGCCAAAATATGTTTTCACCACTCTGGTGCAGAGTAGCACTATCACTGTGGGAAATCACTGTTCGGGACAGATTAAAAATGACAGTGACACTGTTCATGAGTAGAGGTCCTAAAATGCCTATGTTGAAAATTTGGTAATGCTACTCCATTAAAATGACTGTGTTACGAGCATACATTGTGCAGTTGGCACGCATGCTCGTAACTTCATGAATTTATAATATTTTCACTCCAGATTTTCAACATTGCCATTTTCCTAGACCTACTTATGAACAGTGCAGCTGTCATTTTTCCCATCCTGGGCGAAATGTGTTTTCGCATTTCCGGCACAGAATAGAGTGGTCGCTGTGGGAAATCACTGTTCGGGACAGATTAAGAAAATGACAATGAAACTGTTCATGAGCAGAGGTTCTAAAATGCGTATGTTGAAAATTTGGTGATGATAGCCCATCAATTGACTGTGTTACAAGTGTGCATTGTGCACTTTCCATGCACCCTTGTAACTTTGCAGATTTGTAATATTGTCACACCAGATTTTCAACAGTGCCATTTTTTCACACCTCCTTATAAGCAGTACAGCTGTCATTTTTCACATCCTGACTGAAATGTGTTTTCACAGTTCTGGCACAGAATAACGTGGTCACTGTGGGAAGTATGTGTTCGGGACAGATTAAGAAAATAACAGTGGCACTGTTCATGAGCAGAGGAGCCCAGTAGAAAAGGGCAGCCTGCAGCACTGGCAGAACAGAATGAATGAGTGAGAGAAGGGGAGTGAGCGAGCTCAACGCAGCTTTGTTGGGACTGCTGCAGATTTCTTTGTGGGCAGAAAAAGGCACCAACAGAGGCAGGATCCCAGTACAAAAGGGCATCCTGCAGTGCCAGGAGAACCAGACTGACTGAGTGAGACAGGGGGAGTGAACAACTTCAATGGAGCTCTGTCGGGACAGCTGTGGATTTCTTTGTGGGTAGAAAAAGCCACCAACACAGGCAGGAGCCCAGTACAAAAGGGCAGCCTGCAGTGCCAGGAGAAACAGAATGAGCGAGTGAGAGAGGGGAATGAGCCACCTCAATGGAGCTCTTTCGGGACAGCTGCAGATTTCTTCCTCAGCAGAACAAGGTGCCAATGCAGGCAGCAGCCCAGTACAAAAGAGCAGCCTGCAGCACCGGGACAAACAGACTGAGCCAGTGACAGAGGGCCACTAAGCGAGCTCAACAGACCAACGCAATCAACATTAGGCATTGACAAATGCTTGTTCTGTATAGCTTTCAAATATTCACTCTCTCTATGTTTGAACATTCTCAGTGTTTTTCCAACATAGAAAGCGGAACATGTTCAGATAACCAAATATATTACTGAGTATGTTGAGAAAGATATAAAGTCCTGTACATCATAGTCCTTATTGGTTCCTGGATGTACAAAGGCTTGGCTGAATAAAATGTTAGAACAAAACTTACGAGTCACATTTTAAAGCAGCAGTGCATGAAAGTGGTGCAAACGTTGGCCTATACTTGTTTATTCTATTTTAGATTGTCTCTTATCTTCTGATTTGTATAATACCCGGTTTTCCCCCATTTTGAGTCTGCTTTAGAACTTTTTTTCACATGTCAAATAATAAAAGGATTACTCCTTTTTTATTAGTATTCGCAGCTGTTTTTTCACACCTATTGTCCTATAAGGTCAGGGCACAGTGTCTGTTGCATACTAGTTCATTATAGTCACATGAAAAAATGATCTTAAACAATGGTTGTTCAAAAACAACAGAAAATAGTTATGGAAACCAGGTCCAAGCCATATTAAAAGGAGTTCTCATTTTGATATCTCAGCTATAAGAGAAAAGTGGAAAAGGGGTATTATGCAAGTCAGAAGATAAGAGGTAGTCTAAAATAGAATAAAAAAGTACACATTAAACTTTTCACTGCTATCATGCACTAATGCTTTAAATATCCTCTTGGTAATGATGTCATAGATGAAGTACCACATTGTTGATACAAACTGTGTACCGGTTTGTCCTTAAGATTCTTGTCTCTTTGGTATACCATACGGTGGTGTGGTACTGGAATACTTTCATTCTGTTTTGTTTCTGTTTGCAGGATGAGCCCATTCTTGTATATTATTGCACAAACTTGATTAGCCTGTAGACTAAAAATAGTCACAATGTTTCTTTTCATCAGTACCATGTTCACTCACATTTTGCCTCCTATTCCCTCTTATTAGATCCATTCTGTCACAGTTATCCACCCTTGTAACATGGCAAAAACAAGAATTGCAGAAGTAAGGAACACATTGTTTCAATACCGTCAGGTGGTATCAGAGCAACATGGCATTATGGCACGATAATGCTGTGTTGCTTGTGTAATACAAAAAGTAGGCACAGGGGAGAAATGAGCAGTGTGGGCAAATTAGAGATAAAGCAGGGGAGCGCAGGACTGATGAGAAGGGAGCAGGAATGTAGAGAGAGAACGAGCATGCATGGGAACGAGCAGAAAGGAGCAACCGGCAAGCCACAGTCATCTGGAAACACAGCCCCACAAGTAGTGCAATGAGAAATGTGAGCAGGGGATAATTAGGAAAGTGTAGCATTAGGGGGAGACCGAGTTTGAAGGAATACTGCTGAAAATGCAAGGCGGAGACGTGTGACAGGTTCAATTAATTGATGAAAGCAAGGAGAATGGTGCAGAAACAGAAGTGTGAAAGGGCGGATGGAGCGATATTGAAGCGAGGTTGGAGAGACACATAGAAGGCTATAAAATATGCAAAATATATTGACGTGGAAATAAGGAAACACAGAAATGACCATACCAGAGACCTCCAAATGGAGATAGTGAAATAATAGCTGTGCAGATCTTCTAAATTGTCAGAAGGAAGTGTTGATAGATACTTTGTGCAGACATAAGTTAAATATTGTTTAGACAACATCAGGATATGAATGGAACTGTGCTAAATGTTGAAAAAGTGCAGCAGTTAAATCAAAAGTTAGCAAAATGTCTTTGTATTATTGCATGCACAGTATGAGAATGAGACACAGAATAACCACACAGTCCTAAAAGCCGTGTTACAAGTGCATTAATCCATGATGAAGGTGGCATCTAATGGGGAGTTAATACATGGTTGGTGGTTGTAGGCACTCGGCCTGCGGCCTCAGGCCCCTAACCAAGCCCCAACCATGCATTAACAACTCCCATTAGATACCTTCATTGTGGATTAATGCTTACTTGTTACAGCTTTTTGAATGCAAGAATCATAGTACTGTCTCTGTTTACAACACTTTTGTAACTCTGTAGTGCTCTTCAGGCAGTCCTGTTGTTCAGTACAGTTCAGCACAGTTTCTTTTAAGGTGCATATGCTATCTAATAGTGGTACCTGATACACAACCTGTGACCACAGTCAGCAATCCCTTCAATTTTTCAGATGCACTGACCACTGATACTTTCCAGTCACAAATCAAAAATACATTTTACAATTCAAACATTCTTTTATACTTTGGTTGCACCAACATTGAACTTGATAACAGCTGTCTGACTTATTTAGCTACCAGTCTACTCAGCTGGCTGTTAAAAAAAAAAAAAAGGTGACCTCCAAGTTGGACGTTTGCTGTGTGTATTGAAAAGTTAAAAGCTAACACTAAAGATCGGAGTCTGGTGACTGCATTAAAAAAGTAAATGTTAACATCAAAGATTAGCTACAGTTTAAAGCTGCAGTTATTAGTTTACATTATTAGATTACGTTATTAGATTAGCTGGCATTTAAGATTAGTTACGTTATTAGATTAGCTGGCATTTAAATCCGTGAATGCTCACATTTGGGTTGGGCTGCAGTATTTGGCACTGAAAAACTGAAAGCCAACAGGGTGTAACAGACGTGGATGTACTATTATAGCTTACTCACCTAGAACAGATGGTAGGTTAGGGATCTTTTAGCTGATCCCTGGAGAGACTAGGATGGAGGTCTTGAGGTGATGTCCAGTTGCATCTGTAAAATAAGAATAGTGTTGGGGTCACAAAAGATCCATAGTTCATTAGGTAGAAAATAGGACAGAAAAGGTTGGTTAAATATAAAATAATACTTATCTGCTTTGGTCTCCAGAAGGATTTTATTACAGCTCATACAGACAGAAAGGGTAGGTTAAATATAAAATAATACTTATCAACTCTAGTCTCCAGTAGGACTTTATTATAATAATCCTTTCTGCTGTCAGCCTAAAATAACATAAACATACATTAATTATTTTTGGGACCAGGTAATAAATGAACAGTTGGCTAAACTGCTCCCTAAATCTCTCGCCACCTGCTGAGGAAAACATGGATTTGAATCTTGATGGTTTACCTATGCTGACGCGACAACAATGTTGTTGACATTCGGCATAGTGACATCCCCGATGTCGACAGGCGAACTTTTGCCTTTCAGACATCGGTCTGTTTATCTATCAGGGGGCTGTGCCCCCATACTCCCCCCTTCTATAGACTGTTAACTCTGAGTCAGAGTTAACTCAAGGGGGGGGGGGTCAGTGAAAGGGCAAAATTTAGCCGGCAGGTCCCCCACAGCGACATTTCTGAAACTTGTTGAAAATGTCACTGTTGGGGAATTTGCCAATGGGGTTTCGCTCTTCCGTTGGTACACCATATGGATTAAATTTAAAGCAGCTGGCTGAGTGCAACACAAAGCATGGTTTGGTAAAGGATTTCCCCTCTGCCAAGGAAGGCAGACAATTGCCAACCAAGTGCCACTTGGTAAAGGATGCCACCCTTCAGCCAAGGGGGACAGACAGGATTGTCAGCTGAGCATAACTCAGTAAAGGATGCCTCCCTCACCTAATGGGAGTGGACAGGATCCCTCCTAACATGGCTTATTAAAGTATACCCCCCTCTGTTTATGAGAGTAGACAAGAGTGTCAGTGAGCATGACTCAGTTAGGAAGGTGCCCTCCCCAAGCAAGGTGAACTGGAACATTGTCCTACAATTACTGAGCATGGGGGTGGTGTTACTGCTGTTTGTTTTTGCTATAATTCTCAACCCTCATTGTTGGAAAATTGGTGGTGGAAAACTTGGTTGGAGGCTGACAAACTGGCCCTGTGCGCTAACTATGGTGGCATTTGCCTCACAGTAGCCGGACTGGGAGCAACAGAGGCACCCTGTCTGTCTGGCTGTGAGGAGTTTAGGCCAGTGGAGGTGTCTGAAGTGATTGGGGTGATCTTAGAGCTGAAGCACACATATTGTGAACTGGACCTAGCCCTGACACATTTCTTAATGGGATTCACTGAAGCTGTTGGTCTGGTGCTCACCGGGATTGCCAGGTGCTCAGTGGCAGAGGGAGTATTCCCAGTGGCTTTGAAAGAAGCGCTGGTGAGACCCCTCCTGAAGCAACCTTCCCTTGACCCAGATGTCCTGGCAAATTACTGTCTGATCTCCAACCTGCCATTTTTGAGCAAGGTTGTTGAGAAATTGGTGGCACAGCAGCTCAAGGATCGCCTTGTGTCATTAGACATATATGAGCCATTTCAAATGGGTTTTCAGGCTAGACACAGCACAGAAACAGCTCTAGTTAGGGTGCATAATGATCTACTTAGGACTAGAGATACAGAAGACAGGTCAGTTCTTGGGCTCCTTGATCTCTCATCAGAGTTTGACACTGTGGACCACGTTGTGCTTCTCGATTGGCTCCGTGAGTTTTGTGGACTCACTGGTGCTGTCATCAGATGGTTTGAGTCCTATCTCTCTGATAGGGTGTAGCAGGTGGTGATGGGAAATTTCTCCTCCTCCCCAATGCCTCTGTCATGTGGAGTATCACAGGGCTCAATCTTGTTGCCAATGTTGTTCGTAATGTACATGCTGCCCCTGGGTGAGATGATTCAGCATACAGCGTGGAGTTTCACTGTTATGCAGATAACACACAGCTGTATTTGTCTTTTGCACTCAGAACATCCAGTGCTGTTGATGTGCTAAATAGTTGTCTGGCTAAAATGAATGACTGGATGGCTTTCAGCTGGCTGAGACTAAATTCAGATAAGACGGATGTGCTAGTGATTGAGCCAGGTCACGGGCGTGATGGGTTGCTACCTGTAGCTAGCACGGGCCTTTTCCTGGAGTCTGCTCTGTTGGTGGCTTCTCCGAGGGTGTGTAATCTTGGTGTGATCCTGGACAGCAGGCTGACCTTTGAAGATCAGGTATCATCTGTAGTTAAAAGTGTTTTTTACCACTTGTGGAACATCACCAGGATCAAGCTCCCGAGGACCTGCCAACTCTGGTACATGCCTTTGTCACCTCTAGGCTTGACTACTGCAATGCTCTATACTTCAAGGTCATGGGAGGGACCCTCTGCAGACTGCAGCTGTTGCATAACACAGTGGCATGGTTGCTGACGGGCCTGTCTAGGTCCAGTCATGTAACCCCAGTCCTGCGTGCTCTGCACTGGCTGCCTATCAGGTGGGGGGTCCTTTTCAAGGTGGGCTTGCTCACCTATAAGGCCCTCTATGGACTGGGTCCTGACTACCTGTTGGAGGTCCTGACACCTTTGTTCTCCATTTGATCCCTCCGCTCCTCTTCAAGGGGCCTCCTGGATGTTCCCAGGGTTTGGCTCAAGACATCAGGTGACCGTACTTTTAGCGTCTCTGGGCCGACACGGTGGAAATTGCTTCCATCTGCAGTCTGGGAGGTCCCCTTGATTGGGGTTTTCAAGCTAAGGCTGAAGGCCCACCTCTTCAGGCTGGCTTTTCTGGACTGAATTTCCAGCGAAACTGTCCCAGCTATTTGATGCTGATCTTAAAGCTGTTAATTTGAATTCTATTTATTCTGGAAACATTTTACTGTGCTTATATCTGTCATTTTATGTTTTGATATGTTTGTTAGGTGCCCAGAGCCTCGGGGAATGGGCACCCTAAAATAAAATTTGTCTTGTCTTGCCTCATTTCCACCTTTTCTAACCTGTCCAGCAGGCATATTTGTCGAATTATATTTAATATATTTATTTCCTACTTCACTTACTTTACTTTCTTTATGCTTAATCTGCCCACTCAACTCAGCCTCCATGATCAGAAGTTGAGCTGAACAATGTACTGGAGCCATTGGCGTCATGCCCATAGAGCCCGAGGGGGCATGTGCCCCTCCAATATCTGTGAACAATCTTGAAAAAAAAATCATATATTTTCAATTTTATTTTAAACAATTGAATAGCTGAAAACAATCAATGCTTTTTATAAGTCTTTGGTGGTGGTGTTGAGGGGGTTGGGGTCTGATTGGCTCAATAATCAAGGCGACTTTCAATAAATGTACGCTTGCTGGCTGTGGTATGTATGAAGTGATTGGTAGTCCATGCTGACAATCAGCATAAACTCTACAAATCACTTCCCCTGTTTCCGCCTGTTTGTGTTGTCACTTGTGCAGCCAATCACCGAAGAAAGTAATCAGATCGACAGCCAATCGTAAAGTGACATAGAGTAGAGTGGGATAAATGATGACGTGCCGCATGGCAAACCTGTGCATTTTCTGGTGCTATATCAGGACAGCATCTCCACTGTGAGACTGAGAGAGTGGAAGAAAGTCTGAGCAGCCAGGAACAACTCATCACTTGAGTCATGACCATTGGTTTGCGTTCATTATATTTTAATTGGCTCTGAGCCTGCTCGCTCAGAAAGTCAGAGAGGCCGAGCATGGCGAGTGTGATAGTACCCCTCTTCTGGGCTGCCTACAGCAATACTTTTTTTTTTAACCCATTCCTGTCCATCTCCCTGGCAGTCAGAACTTGTGAAGGGTGTGCTGGCTCTGGCTGTTTGCCTGGGTGGAGGGTCGAGAGGTTGGGAACTAGTCTGGGTCCGCCGGAAAGACATTTCATCAATCATCGCTAGCCACTGCAAAAATCTGCAAAAATACTGGTCCAGCAGGTGTCCGGTTCAGATTTCTGATCGCAGAAAGCAAAAGGAGTGGAGCCCAAGGGCCAGGGCCAGGATGCATGCTAGTTATAAGTCATTAAGGTAAGAATCTGAACTCTGGAGGAGGATATGTTGAATGAATTTATTTGTGAATTAACAAACTAGTGATTTCTGACTGGGGTAGATTTCATTTTCTACACAGTGAGACACAATAACGACATGCCACATGCAGCACCTACACCTTGCTGCTACTGTCACTCCGAGCAAGTCGCTCACACAGGCTGTGCACTTTAAGCTTACAGAAAAACTGTAAAGAATGCTTCTTCAGTTCATAGAAGAAGCTCAGATTCATTGGAATGTGTTCTGCTGGGTGAGGAAGGTGCAGCGATCAAGGGAGAGACAACATGATCACCGTATTCTAGAATAAAAAAGACAGATAGGATGGAGCATAACCAAAGCTGTTTGGATTGGTGCATGGCAAATAAACAAAAGGGCATGCACTCAAACTGGGGGAGGCAGAACAAGGGAAAACATAAGAGAGCATTACTTCATGCACAGGCTGATCAGAATGTGGACTAGCTCCAGGCCCCATTCGGTGAGGTAGTGGAGGCTAGCACCAGTCATGCTTTTAAACTAGGACTAGACCAGATCATAAGGGAGCATGTAGCATCACTGAGGGTTATGCAGCATGAAATGCAACATTTCAAGATTTCAGAGAGAATGTAAATATGCTGCAGGGTATTTAAAGGCATAAAAGCCCATGAAAAGCTCTCTTGAAAGGTTCACCTGCAGGTGTCAGCAATCTTGAGACTAGTGGCATCATGTCATGTCTTAAGTTTCCAAGATATGGCTACCTCTTTGCTTTAATATACCGTATGACTGATTTTGATACAAACATTTTTGAACCTTTTGCACCCAAATATAACTTCAGTACCTCAGTAGACAGAACTTGTTTATAAGCTTTCAGACTTTGAGGAATCCTTACCCTGGAGTCTGAACTTCACCTATAAAGCTGGATTCAAACATGGGCAATGTCACCGTTGTGTGTGTGTGTGGGGGTAGCAGCCAAGATGGACCTTAAGTCCATTTTGCTACCATAATACTAAGTTACTACATAACCTGGTGTAATTTACCAGTAGCAATATAACTGATTTAACATGGTCTTGCAACCTGGGTCACACCTGATGAGGCATGATCTCAGGGCAGTCCTGCATCTGTGAAATAGAAACGTAAGACCAGTTGTACTATTTTGAACATTACTGTCTGTCCCCTCTATTGGGCAGACTCACCAAGAGCCCTTTGCTGGGACATAAAGCAGGGACCCTGAGTCCCAAAGGCAGCAGCTGTAACCATTCCACTAAAGGTAAATTCCCAGCAGGTGGAAGTTTACGTGGCTCCTCTGACTTTCTGTAACTAGAAATGAGCAAAATGGACTTGGCAGAGGCAGTCTGTGTCCACAAACTGCTTGTAGGCACTTCAGGTCATTTTACCATGTTGTGGAACTTTATTGTGAAAAAGAACAAAAACAGTGTCTGTTGTTGCCCAGGGAGGCTACACACTAATAAATATGGTCCACGTTCCTTACATGTGGTGTACTTTGTCAACGCACCTGTAATGAGTGTGAAACATTGGTATTAGTGGGTAGCCTCCCTGGGCTACCCTGGACTACTGCTTTTGTTGTTCTTTTTCACAATAAAGTTTATTTCACAACTTGGCAAAATGACCTGATGTGTCTACAGGCAGTTTTTTGACGCAGAGTGCTGAGTCCTTTTTGCTCATTTCTATATACTGTGGGACTTACGAGCAGCTATCCCCATGGAAGTGACCCTTCTTTGTCTGCTCTTTGTGTAAGTATCAGCCTGTTTCCTCTAGATGCAGTGCAAATGTTACTGTCCTCAACACAAAAGAGTTTGTGTTTTACTACATGTAATCCATCCATTAGATATTCTGTGGTAAATCCTTACCCTTGCCAGTGCGGTACTGGCATCGGCAGGCAGGCATGACATCCATGTGTTTTTGACTTTGTTGTTCAGCTCATTTTGGGGGGGGGGAGGGCTACTGAAGTGCCAATGAGACACCAGCCTCAGCCATTAGTTTCAGATCCCTGCCTGGAGTGTTGCTATACAGAAACATACTGTTTAAGTAGGAAACATGATGTCTTTTATGGAATAATGACCCCTATCAGGCCATGGTGCAGCTAGTCTCAGCAGTTTGTCTTCCCTGCAGTTTGTACAAGGGCCTTTACCCCTCCTTCACACCTCTAATGTACCCTTATGCATGTCCCAGGCATGTTTGAAATCCTAAGATAGCTCCTATTTCCTCCTGTGACACAGAAGTCCATGTGTTCACTACCCTCTCTGTGGAGAAAAACTTCATCACATGTCCCCTTTGCCTACCCCTTCTAATTTCATATCAAACCTACTTTGTCTTGAACTCCATCCATATCTCCCCCCTGCACCTTGTTTATGACTTTAATGTTCTTGAATGTTTCTGTCATGTCTTCCCAATCCCTCATCTCCTCCAGCGGGAACATATTGAGGTACTTTAATCTCTCCTCATATGTTTTCAGGTGCAAGACCTGTACCATGTTAGTTGCCCTGTATGGACTGCCTCCACCCTATCAACGTCCTTACAAAGAAGCAACCTCCAAAATGCCACAAAGTACTCTAGGTGAGATTTCACCAGAGTTTATTAAATTATATCACTATCTTCCACCATCTTCTAGTGATACCTCTGCCTATATGCACCCCAGCATGCCACTGACCCTCCCTGCAGCCTCAGCACTCTGTGTAGACATCTTGCAGGTCCCTTTCTTCCTTGGTGATTGTCAGCAACTCTCCTCATCCCGTAGTTCTCCCCAAGGTTCCCCTGTCCTAGGTGCATTATTTTGCACTTCTTTGAAATGAACTCCAGTTGTCAGTCCTCAGATCATTTTCAAGCTTCCCAAGGTCCATCCTCATTTTCCACTCCATCTGGAGTATCCACACTGTTGCAGATCTTGATGTCATTTGCAAACAGGCAGGCCTTTCCTGCCAGCCCTTCAACAATATCACTAATGAAGACATTAAACAGAACTGGCCAAAGGACTGATCCCTTAGGAATTCCGCAGATCACCCACACTCTTACCACCACCCTTTGCTTCCTGTCCATTAGCCAATTCCTAACCCAGTTTAGCACCATGTGCCACATGCCCAGACTACCCATCTTGTTAAGCAGCCTTTTCCGTGGGACAGTGTCAAAGGCCTTTTTTTACCATGTTTATACTGTTTACCATGCTTGCCTCACCTGCTAATCAGTTATAAACTGATAACTGATTGTTTTAACTGACGTAAGTAACACAATGAAAATATCAAACAGTAAACAATTACAGTTTCTTTCAACCCTATTTTGTTACCTGTCTGTCCTATTTCTGAATTTTTGTTTTCAATCTGTATCTGTATTGAGATTGTTTATCATGTATTTTGACTTACCTTACTGTGACTGAAGTTGTATACTGTGAACCATTTTGTATATTCACGTTATCCTTCCCATGATTGAACCTGGGAATGAGCTATTGTTCAGTGTGCTTTTCCCTGATTACCAAATTTTAAATAAATAAGAAAAACAGCAAGAACAGATGACATGTGTCGTTATTTTTCAGGTATAACATTTATAGTAGATTACTGTAATTATATGAAAATTCAAATGGTGCATTTCTGTCATTTCTGTCATTTAGCAGTTAGTGGATAAGCCAGGAGTGGACTAAGTAGTTAGCTGATTCTATATATGATAAAAGACATACAAAATGCACAAGTTTAGTTCTTTAAAATACAAAAGGTCACTGTACATAGACTGAACAAAGAACGAGAACAATTTATCATTGCTCTAGCCTCTATCATTATTATGGCATTTAGCTTGTTGGGGAACAGCTTTCTGACCTGCTGAAAGTCACCAAAATGCACCATTTGACTTCAATTTTTCAAAATTTTCCCAGAGGGCATGCCCCCAGATCCCCCTAGAGAGGTCTGGATTTTGTGCCACTCCAAAATTTCTGACTGCATGATGCCCCTGACTGGAGCTGTATGGTTTCGGCCCCTACTTCACTATCACTGATATCTCCACGTTTCTATGCATCATTCTAATAAAACTGGAACAATTTGCTATTCACTGTACACCGCCTGCAACCTTCCCATCACAATGATACCTTCACCTTTCCTACCACTCTTGAACACTTTCACTTTTCATGCCATCCCTCCACAGTCCTGAGTGCTAATTCCCACAAATACAAAAACCACATAAAACACTGAACCACAAAAGTTCCCCACTTCCTTCTAGTTGATCCTGCCAACATTTTCCCCCTCATGTTCCTTGAGCAGCTACACTTTTGCTTTTTGCTTTAAATTGGTAGCATGACTGAGGGCTTTTAACATAGTAAATTAAGCAGCTCCCGCATATTTAAAATAAACACTGTCTCAATGGAAATTAGATCACGTCTCTTTTGTTAAAAGTTGTCTCTGGTTCGGTTAAAGAAATGCTGCCGACAACGGGAAGAGAAGTGAAAGCAAGTCTCAGCTTCAGTGAACACATCGCGAGTCCAAGCGACTGTTGCTATAGCAAGACTTGCTCAGGCTTGCAATGTCTTTACTGAAGCTGTAACTCGCTTGCACTTCTTTTCCCTTTGTCGGCAGCATTTCCTTAACCAAGCCAGAGATATCTTTTAACTAAAGGGAACAGATCTAACTTTCACCAGGATAATGCTTATTTTAAATATGCAGCACCTCCTTAGTTTATTATGTTAAAAGCGCTTGGTCATGCTACAGATTAACATCAGCTCGGTCACGCTTCACCAACCATCAAAACTGCAGCTGCTACTTGAAGACAAGTGAAAAGCAACAGGATCAACCAGAGAAGATTTTTTTAAATAAATATTTCTAAAAACTACACATTTCCTATGCATATACAGCGACAGTGCCTCATTGTAAACCTGTGGTGGATTTTGTTAAGTGGGACATGTGGCAGGTTTTGTTGCAGGCAAAAAAATATGTGGGTGACTCTATTGGGAGGCCCAAAACATACACTGTATAAACAAAACATGACATGGCCTGACTAAAGATATCTATATATTTTTTTCCCCTCACACCAACCCTCCCCCTCAGAACATATCACCCCACCCAGAAACATAACAGTGACACTGGGGGATGCACTGGGGGATTCCCAATCCCCCAGTGTCGTGATCAGGAATCATGTTTTACTGTCCCCCCCATCCACTACCATGCATGTGGGATTATTTTTTTAAATATATGTGTTTATATTTTCCCTTCTGCCCACCAGACCCTCCCTCAGCACCCACCAACCTACCCACCCCCAGAAATATAACAGTGACACTGGGGGTGTGCAATCCCCCAGTGCCCAATCACGGACCCTTGGTTCTTTTTTTTTAACCCTGTAAAAACAAAACCATCCATTGATGTCTTTTGGGCACAGGCTCAAAACAGCTAACATACAAACAGTGCAGTCAAATACCATGAAGCAATAACCGCTAAACCAAATATAGCGCTTCAGAAAAACAGCAAGTGCAAAAATGAAGAACACCACACAGAACACAGAACTGGCTGTTTGTGGGGGGCTTTGCCCCCTTCACACCCGAACCCCCCAACTAAATATAACTACCTCGGGGGGGGGGAGGCAACTCGGGATGGGGAGAAACCTTAGGGGGGAGAATTGTTTTGTAGGGGATGGGGAGCCAGCAGGACAATGGGGGAGGGCAAAAAGTGCAGGCTGGGAGACCTGTACACACAGAGGGTAAGTCAGGAGGGGGGAGACAACACCCAACACAAACAAAAGTGTACCAGGATCAGGAATTGAACTCTGGTCCATCGACACTCCACCACCCCCACTTCCTGTGGCTCTATCCTCTTAGCCATGGCAACTGCTCGGCAGCACTCCCCACCACAGAACCTTTCTCCCTATCCCCAGAACAGCTACAGGGACACTGTTAGCTATTATTCACCTACGCTATTGTGTTCCTGTAGCTGTTTTTATTTTAGCTGTTTTGGCCTTGCAGTTTTGACACATGCTAATATGCTTTAGACATTTTAACCCAGTACCGACAATTTCTGTCCCCTCACCCAACCCTCCCATTCAGCACCCACCACCCTGCACCCCCAAAGCCCTTACTTACCCATTGGGAGACCAGCACCGTAATCCTCTGTGGACCACAGACACATCTTCACTCTTCAAAGTCGGACCACCAACTGAAGAAACAGGTATGCGGTTCAATGTATTTCAATGGGGTTTTGAACTTAGTGGCACAACTCAGGCATTTTTGCATATGTTTGGCCCAAATTTTCAGCATGCCTTTTTTGGGACCCCACCTCATGAATGATTGCACTGACATTAGGCAAATCTGTTCTGAAAGGTGATTTCATGGTCCCTGTGTGAAATCACCTTTCAGGCAGGAGCTGAACATTTTCTCTGCCCTTGTTCGTGAGGTGGGGTCATAAGAAGGCTATGTTGAAAATTTGGTGTAAAAATATTAAAAAACAATAAAGTTATGAGCTTACCTTGAATTTTGCAAATGCAGGCTCATAACTTTGGTAATTTTCAATATTATTACCCAAAATTTACAACATAGCCATATCTTTACAGTACCTCATGAATGTGATAGCTGTCATTTTCCAAATCCTGGCCAAAATGTTTTTTTCACATCCCAAAAGGTGATTTTGTGGTCCCCATATGAAATCACCTTTTGAACAGGAGTTGAAAGTTTCTCTGACCTTATTCATGAGGCAGTTTCATAAGAAGGTTATGTTTTAAATTTGGTGTAAAAATATTAAAAAAAACAAAGTTATGAGGCTATATTGAATTTTGCAAATGTAGGCTCATAACTTTGACAGAAGAAGAGTAGAGGGGGCGGAGAGCCATAGAGGAGGAGCACAGCCAGAGGCATTGTTGTAGACATAACATGGGGAAGTGCATGCTAAGGGGTAACCAAGTGCCAATAGGAGAGAGAACTGCATAAGGTTAGGGAAATATTCATGGGGTCAGCAAGTGGAGGCAGTCACAGGAGCTAGAGGCAGTGAGAGAGGGGCATAGCCTTGATTTAAATGCACCAAGGGTAGGAGTGAAGGAGATGTAACTGTTTAGACCATTTACTGTAGCAAGATGGGTGCCCTGTAGGCAAAAGATCTTTGACCTTGTGAGGTATGACAATGAAGAACATGCAGCAGCTGTGATTCAGACCCCCTGGTTGAGCGGGGGTTATTGTTAGGGTGCAGGAGTGCACACACTCCAGGGTGCGCAAGGCCCATAGTTATTTTCTTTACCATGGTGCAGGTTAGGTACTTTATCTGATTGGTGAGTTGCAGCCATCCAGTTTGTGCATAGAGGTCACACGTATGTGTGAGGTGGTGGGATCCAGTGAGAAGTCGGCAGGCCTTATTGAGGGAGGTGGATATGCGTCTAAGAGTGGTAGCGGGGGCAGAGCCATAGATGATAAGCCCATAGTCAATAATGGAGACAACAGAGCTCTGAACTGCAACAGTCAGGGCTTCTGGGGTAAGATGTCGCCTATGCCAGAAGAAAAGGCCCAGATGAGTATTTGCTGCTTTGGCTACAGAGTCAGTGTGAGCACTGTAAGTTAGATGAGGGTCTAGAGTGATCCCAAGGTACTTAAAGGCTTGAACCTGTTACAGGGTGACTCCATGACTAGTTTTGATGGATAGAAGGTGCAGCTTATGCTTGCTATGAGAGCTGCTGAACGTCATAGACTTTGTTTTCTTATTACTGAGGACCAGATTGTGATTTGAGAACCAATTTTCAACAGATGTGAAACCCAGCTGAAGGTTGTCTTGTAAAGGCTTAGGATACTTGTGGGAGGCAAGAATTACATCATCATCTGCATAAAGGATGATTGTTTCAGAACAAGAATTTGGAAGGGAGTTCAGGAACAAACTGAACAGTAGAGGGCCCAGAATGGATCCCTGGGGGACACCTGAGCGAACAGGCCTGTTATTAGAGAGGACATCTGCAATTTTTACTCTTTGAGACTGGTTCTCCAAGTAGCTTTTGAACCAGGCAGTGGAGCCTGGAGAAAGCCCAGTTTTCAGAAGTTGCACACGCAGTAGGCGGTGATGGACAGTGTTGAACGCCTTAGTTAGATCAATGAAGATGGACCCAATTAAGTGACCATTGTCCAGTGAGCTGTGAAGAATGCCAGAGAATTCCATTAGGGCAGATTAGGTGCTATGTCTTTTCCTGAAGCCATGTTGTTGCGAGCACAGGATATTGTATTTGTCCAGGAAATCTGTGAGCTGATCTGCTGCAATAGGTTCAAGGGCCTTGGAGAGGGGTGGCAATATAGAGATCGGACAGTAGTTTCCATGAGTGGCCCTGTCACCACTTTTATGAACAGGGGTAACAGTGGTGGATTTCCATTTGTCAGGGAACTGGCTAAGCCTTAGTGAGAGGTTGAAAATGTATGTCAGTGGCTGTAATCAAGGGTGCGGTACAGCAGTTTAAGGTCAAGTGTATCTGCTGGATCTGGATTTGATGATGGCTTTGGTAATGTATTTGCAGGCATTGTGCATCTTGACTGCTTTGAAATAAAAAGACGGGTGGCTAGAGGAGGAGGAGGAGGAGGAGGCATGGGTGGAGGAGAGGGAGAGTCATAGTCCTTGAAAAAGTCAGAAGGGAGAACACTGCTGAGAGTGGTGAATGCAGTGTTGAAGGTATTTGCTATGATTTTAGGAATCAAGCATAGTAGACCCATTTATGCTGAGCAAGGTAGGGGTGTTAAAATATTAAAACACAAATCGTTAATATTTTTACCCCAAATTTCTTGGCTGCAGTCCTATCAGATCTGGCCAGAGATTGTTTTATTAGACTTTGATCCCATTTTCAGGAAACTGTTAGTGACTCCTATTCATGGCATCACAGTTGGCCTTTAGAAATCCAGGAGGGTTTGAAGGGTCCAGTCTGGTGTGTTCTAAATGTAATGGCAGAGTCTGACTGGGGCTAGGGTGGGCAGAATTTCACTTATAGTCACAGGTCAGAGCTAACTGGTTGCCAGATAGGCACAGTTGCCTGAAGATGTTAACAATGGTCCATCTCATCAGGAGTTTCAAGTTACGTGTGTGGCAATTACCACTATACATACACTTGGTCAGAAATCCAGAGATCCCTATGCAACAGGGTGGGTAGTTTGTGCTTTGGGAAATGTTCATGTTGGAATATACAGTACTGTTTGTGTTTCTGTGTGGAAAAATGTTTCTTCAACTACAAGTTGTGTCATCTTTACCAGACAGTACACACTTGGGGAACTACCCTTATTCTGCTTAACATCTTGTCAGAAAATAAAGTCATACAATACAATCTGAATTTTATGGTTGTGGACAGTTCATCTGTGAGTCCGAGTCAAATGTTATGGGGCCCCCTCAGATAGGAGACACAGCAGAGCCCTGCCACCTCTCTTCTCGATTCAGAGTAAATGTAAATGTAATTTTGTGCCCTAACTCCTCGACCTCTTAGATGCCTGAGCCGAATATTTACCCTAATGCCAGGGGTGATACTTATTTTCTGCCAACTTGTGGTTTGTTGCCTTGTCTGTGTAACAAGTAAGGGGGGTCCTAGTTGCAAGATGCCACTCTTGACTGGGGTAAGGGTTACATTTGTATTGCCAAAATGTTCTTATTTTTTTAGCAACCTTCCCCTTTCTATCCCCAACAAAATTCTACTTAAGTTGCAGAGGCTTGTAAGTCATTTTTTTTGTGGGAGAGGAAACCCATCCATCATAGTAAGCACAAACTTAAGGCCCACTGATGTAGTAGTAGCTTCTGCCTCCCTTGGTTTGAAGGATACACACTGGTGTACCAGATTACACAAGCGTACAGATGGTTTACTCCCCACTCTACCTCCTCCACACAGTTGAAACATATGCCGTGGCATTCCTCTGCCTTAGTATTTATTTATTTATTTATTTAAATAGCAGTTTGGAAAACCTTTGTGCCATAGGCTCATTTACAAAGGTACCTTGTCACAGTAAGACAAACCAAAATACACAGTATAGCAGTACAACACATAAGTATAACAGTAAAATTAAGACATAGATACAAACAAGCTGGTACAGGTAGGATGGATGAAAACAATACCAGAGTTATGTCATCCTTAGCAGCTTAGTAATAAGCTTTGTCATAAGTATTGAGTACGGCTTTGACTAGTGGCAGTTACAGTTTCATTGGGGTGTACACTTCACACTTCTGCTAATGCTGTGTGGAATGCAGAATTCAGCCAGTGGAATTTTGCATGGAATGACTGTTCCACTGGTGGAAATTCCACTAGAATTTCACTGGTTCTTCTGCGGAATTCTGCCTATTGTGATCTGTGGAATTATATTTCACGGGACAGTATTCGTCCATAGAAAATCATTCTGCAACCATTTCTGCAGAAAATATTGAGATCTGTGGAACAGAATTCTGCAGAAATGCTATGGAAAAGTCATTCTGCATTTTTCTGCTGCAGAATTCCATCATTCTGTTTCTGGCAAAATTTGGCAGAATTTTGGTAGAAGTTCAAAAATTCTGAAAATTCTATTCTGCTAGAATTTTAAAATTCCATACTGCACTATCATCTGCCCTAACACACCCTTATATCTCCACCACATTACAAGACTGGGATAAATGCATGTTGCTGTCCTCTGTCTCTAAAGCAGTTCATGTCCCACCCAAGCCGCTCACTTAATCTCTGGTACTACTACATTTATTAATTGGGGTAAGTCAGTGAGATGGTGACATGAGAAGAGAAAGGCATAAACATAGTGGATGATCTTTCTGCAGTCTCATACCCTTCTCTCTTTTCAACAACTGCAGGATGAAGTAGGTTTGCCCCCTACCAATTTTTGGTGATATTTACAAATTTGGGCAGCCATCCAGGCTTTTGAGAAAACTGTTTCTTTCCAATCCCCATGGGCATGGTTGAGCAAGTTCTCCACCCCCACAGGTTCCAGAGATTGGACAGGAAGAACCAATGCCACTGTTAGGGGTACCCACTCTGACATCTTTAAAACCAGTAAGGCTGGGTGGGAACAGGAATTGGGCCAGTCTGTTCACTCCATTCAGTAGAATGATGAAGTTCTTGTAGCCCACATGGCACACAAGGATGCCAAAAGTACTTTAATCCAGCTTAAGATCCTCCACCAGTGGTATAAAACCCGGTAGGTTTTGTACTCACAAGCTTTAGCACCATATTCCTCTTGCTGGTGATGCTCACAGACAGATGCAGGGCTTCTTCATATCCTTCAGTATTGCCTCAAACTCATTATGTGGTGGCACGATATACTGGCAGACTGTTCTACATTTCTCAATATGCAGATTCCAGTATCCCCAGAATTATTTTAGGAATACTGACCCAAATCTCTACGTTGCCCAAATCCTTGCAGTGTTAGCTTTTCGCTGTCCTTGTGGAAGCCAAAAGGCTTCTCTTGGTGTCATGGTAATGTCTGACTACTCCTTCAGTGCTCTTCTGGCATGCAGCCTTATCCAAGTAAGGCCTTTTCAAAAGGCTCTCCTTTGTTACCATAGGCAAGATGGATATCTGTCATAAAAAAATGGGACCCCTTTCTGAACTCACATTTCTGTTCAGCTCCTTTGCCTCTACCTTGCAGTCCCCTTGAATTCCATGTGCTCTAGTAGTACTACATTTATTATCCCTCTGCACTAATGTTTAGGTATGTATCCTTCTTTTCCCCTTGCTGACTCCTCTGGGCTTATGGCATTTAATCACTTGTCTTGACACCTAATCCTGGCTGTCATACTCTGGTATGTAGACCCCGGCTTCATACGACATATGTATTCAGTGTCCTGTGGTACTGTCTCAGATGTTTATTTATAACGTTATGAGAGCTGACTCTTCATATTTTACCTAGTTATTAGAATATATTGGCTATTGCATGTTTTTTCCTTGTACGGTATGTTCTTTTGGGTTTATAAGGTCTGTACTTTGGAAAAATGTTCAATAAAAAGGTTCATGTTAAAAAAAAAAATAGAAGCTGAGCCCTACTAGACTTGGTTGGAAAGTAGTGGGAATTAGAGTTGGGAAGACTTTAGAGCAAAAAAAACAAACAGTGCCCTAGTCCCTGCCAGCCAGCACGCTCTCCTATCTGTTTTGGTCTGTTTACACAACTGCCAGCTTTGGGCTCAGACTCCTAAATGTTGTCAGGCCAGCAGACAATTAAGGAGAGTATGGCTGGCACCAGTGCTGATTGGAGGAGGGGGGTAAGCAGGGGATCACGCACTACTGTGGTATTAGGGTTAGGATTTAATGTTGCCATGGCAGCCTTTTTAGTTTCTTCCAGAATCCTTTAATATACCACTGCACTGTGTATGCAAGACGATTCCCTCTTTTGCATGGGTGCAGTGTTGTATTTAGCATGATTACACTATCAACTGAGTACCACACTGTGGACACCTTTCAATATGACCTCTGCCCCAATCAGAGATGTGCTGCAACCATAAAAAATGCACTAGCATAGTTTTTTTTCTTTTGCAATATATATATAATAATTAATTAGAGGCACAATAATAGCCATATAAGACTGCCTGCGAATAACTCTGGTCTTTTCATCTCATGGAGCAGGGGGTAGAAATTCTGCCCATTTCACTCAATAAAATGAAACCACTGCTGTTCACAAACACCCATACATTATTTACTGTGCACTTTGCTGTTCAGATATCAGTTTCAGCAAAACAAGTGTAAATGATACTTCACTTGTCAAACAACTTACCCGGACAGCTGTTGTAGCCATTTTTTTAATTATTATCGTCATTGTCTTTTGGCTTTTTGTCCTTTTATCCCACCTACCTCCTGCTCTTCTTATCTATCATGATCTGTGCACCCAGCTCCCACCACAACTTTTCAGCCACATATCTCTACTACCACTGAGCTGAGGAGCTTGCCTGGTGTCAACATTTCCATGTTCAGGTTCCTCTGGGTTCCATGGTGATGTAGGCAGATGTAATGGGGTTCCTAGTGGAATGGACACATATCCCTGGGGAGCCAGGGGGCAGCCATTTCATGAGGAGAGCAAAGTTCATCCTTCAGACCACCTGTCTAGCTTCTGCCTCAGCTGACTGGTATCTCAAGTCCAAGACATGAGCCCATAGTCTATTGCATAACACAGAACAAGATAAACATTGCAAGACACAACTTCCACAGCTATTGCCTAAACACAAATCTTTAAACTGTCCCTCATTTTCAGGGACATCCTTTATTTTACCAACTGAATTATTCTGTCCCACCGAGAAAAGTGTCTGGTGAAAACCAGAATGTTCTGGAAGTGGAATGCCCCTCATGTCACCAGGGGCATTATACACAGAGGGCATTATGCTTGTGTGACATGTCCTGTTCAGTATTTAGGGCACATTCCCATTTCTAGGTGAAAAAGGGACTGAACCCAAAACTGGACTGCACTTAACTGTGCCCTCTGAATTGAATCTGACCTTCTCCCTGTCCAGTTAATGGTCAGCCAGAATCCCCCTTCCCCGATTGCCCCTGCCATTTGACTTGGAGGATTTGGGGGCATTTCAGTTCTGTGGCATTCCAGTTGTCACCCACCACCTGGAAATGGCACTGCTGACTACATAGAGAAGTTGCTATGATCTCAGAACTTGAAAGTAAACAGTGTTTTAGTGTTAGAACTTGTGTGTCCATGTCTGACAATGGGTGCAGCATTTTGAGTGTCAGTCAGGTGCCAGAACTAGGGTCCCATACAGTGGGAGAAAGTTTGCTTTTAGTGCAGAATCAGACCCTCCTTCCCAGCATCCATTTTCCATGATAGCTGCACAGCTTGGGTCCCATGCAATTTAAAGCTCTCGTCCTTGGAATTGTTCTTCATTTGGCTCTCCATTCCAAGCTCCCAACTTTCTTCTCACACCATACCACACCCTACCCTTTGCTGAAAGGCAAGACCTGGCCCACCACTTCCACGTTTGCCATGTCACAGGGAGAGGCCCCTGGCTCAAGCTTCACCACCGCCAGCCCAGCTCATGTCTATACATGTTGTTACCTATTTTTGAGGGACACAGAGTGCCACTCTTTGTACATCATGTGCAGAGCATCCTCTCGCTGGCAATCATGGCAACTTGATCTTCTGCTCTCTGATTCCTACCTGCAGTGCTGGGTACAGGCTGCCTCAGCCTTCCAGGTGGAGAAGGAGAAGAATGACACCAATGCATTATCAAGTGCCAGGGGTTGGGCAGCAGGTGCACCACAGATAAGGATCTGGTGGTGTGATGAAGCACACAGATGCCATCAGCCAAGACAGCCTAGTTGAGCTCCCCCTCATGTTCTACTTCCACCCTCCTCCACCTGCCTATCAGGAGCATGCTCACATCAGTATCCTGGTGCTAGAGCCAGGAAGTGTATGGTCACTCATGTATACACTGGCCCCATGCTACCTTCAAGTGCTGTTCTCTGAGCAAAAATGTCTTATCCATCCCCTGTGAATAAGGCATCCTCAATGACACTCTTTTGCCCACCCTGTACTCATGATGTCCCAGGCTCAGGGTGCAATCCAGTATTGTCAGTATGTTAATGCTGTCCCCCACTGCTCAATGCCATTGAGGCAGCTTTCTAGTTTTTCTCATGTTCTAATCAACAGGCACACACTCGTTTCATGAATGAATTTGTATAGGAGGATGAGATCTTTTAACAAGATTGGTTGTGACAAGATTCCCTCGTTATTAAGGGACTCCTCAAGTCAGCTGCCTCATAAAAAACAAACAAAAAAAACCACTGCTTTCCTGCGAAATTAGTTTGTATGCAAATTGTTAACACCAGCTTTTGTCTTTCAAGGCCTCAGGCTCCACACTGGCACCCACATTCAGGCCACTGCTAAGAGTGGATGATCCACCTGGTAATGAGTAAGTGCATTGCTGTTAACAGTGCCATACACTGTTTTGAGACTGTTAATAAGATGGAGAGACTCCACTCCTGTACTGCAACCTGTTACACATCCGGAAACATGTCCCTTTTGGTCGCTGTCCTGCCCTGCCTCTCCAGCTGCCCTTGCATGGGCCCACATCCTTCTTTTACCACCACTTCCACCACCACAGCACTCTGCCTCATTGTCTTTGTCGCCACACATTTTCCAGCTCAGCCACTGATCCCAGCCTTACTGGCTGATGGCCATGTTACACAAAATCTCATATATCAGGGGCACAAGCTCTCCCCTGGCAACTGTATTCTCCCAGTAATGGGACCCCTAGCAACTACTGTACCATCCTCCATCCTGCCGATCAGAGTACTGGGACCACCCTTCCACAGAACTCTAAGAAAAGACTGAAATTAAATGAGTAATGCAGCTATCCTGGGCTCACTGATTTTGAATTTGCTCATGCTGGGCTATAGACAGCCGTTCCAGTGCAAAGTCCAACTTACTTACACTACCTGCTGGGTGTGTGGGGTGGAGTAAGAAAGGCAGCTCTGCAAAGAAAAACTAGCAATGGGCCCCCTAGCAACTGCTGTACCACCCTCCATCTCTGTGATCAGAATTCTGAGACTGCCCTCCTCCAGAACTCTAAGGAAAGACTGAAATTAAATGAGCTGTGCAGCTACTGTACCCTGGGCTCAATGATTTTGAATTTGTGCATGCTGTGCTATGGATAGCAGTCCCAGAATGGTCAGCTTACCCGTGTTTCTGGGTGGGAATGAGAGGGGCAGATTAAGAAAGGCAGCTCCACAAAGAAATACAAGGTCTGGACAGAGTCGATAGGGCTGCAGCCAAGGAATTTGGGGTAAAAATATTGAAACTTGCCAAAGTCATGAGCCTGCGTTAGCAAAATGTAACAGGCTCATACATTTGTTGTTTTGTAATATTTTTTATACCAAATTTTCAACATAGCCTTGTTATGACCCTGCCCCATGAAGAAGGACAGAGAAAATGTTCAACTCCTGGCCTAAAGGTGATTGTGTGCTGGGACTGTGAAATCAACTTTCGGGAAGCAAAAACACATTTTGTGCAGGAGTTGAAAAATGACAGCTATCACATTCATGAGGTAATGTACAGAAATGCCTATGTTGAAAATTTGGGGTAAATATTACCAAACTTACAAACCTTCATTTGCAAAACTCAGCACAGCCTTATAATTTTTTTTTGGAAAATATTTTTACACCAAATTTAGAACATAGCCTTTTCATGACCCCATGTCATGAACAACATCAGAGAAAATGTTCAACTCCTGCCCGAAAGGTGATTTCATGCAGTGACTACAAAATTACCAGTTGGGATGTAAAAAAAAACAAACACATTTGGGCCAGGATTTGAAAAATGACAGCTGTCACATTCATAAGTAGTGCTGCAAATATATGGCTATGTTATAAATTTGTGGTAAAAATATTGAAAATGATCAAAGTTACAAGCCTGCGTTCACAAAAATCAACACAGGCTCATAATTGTGTTGTTTTTTAAATATGTGTACCTCAAATTTTCCACATAGCCTTCTTATGACCCCACCTCATCAACAAGGGGAGAGAACATTTTCAACTCCTGCCTGAAAGGTAATTTCATGCAGAGACCATGAAATCACCATTCAGGATACATTTGCCTAATGTTAGTACCATTGTTCATGAGGTGGTGTCCCAAAAAAGGGCATGTTGAAAATTTGGTTTGTAAATATGCAAAAATGCCCAAGTTATGCTACTGAGTTCAAAACACCATTGAAATACATTGAACCATATACCTGTTTCTTCAGTTGGCAGTCCGGCTTTCAAGAGACGATTATGGTGCTGGGTACCCAATGGGTAAGTAAGGGCTTGTGGGGGGTGTGGGCTTGTGGGTGCTGAGTGGGAGGGTCAGATGAGGAGACAGAAACAGCCACAAAAGACATCAATGGATGGTTTTCTTTTAATAGGGTACAAAAAAAAAAGAGAAAAAAGAAAAAAGACAGAGGATCCTAGATCAGACACTGGGGGAATGGGAACCCACAATGTCACTGTTATGTTCTGTGTGTGTGTGTGTGGGGTGGCTGGGGGGGTCAGGTGGGCAGAAGGAAAAATATAAACATCTATAGGTATAATATTTGGACATAGTTCAGCTGCGGTGCTGTGCAGAATTTTCACATCCTGTCAGAATGAGATTCCACAAAATTATAAAAAATTCCGCCCAGTTCCACAGAATTCAAATGGTAGTGAAATTCCGAAATGATGACAGCAGAATTATTTTTGTGGATTAATAATCAACAGTTTATATAAATCACAGATTCTTTTTCTGCAATCCATGGAAAATATTCTGTGGTTTATATAATCCACAGAAAGGTAGTCTGCAGTTTACACAGAAATTATTTTCGTGAGAGACATCTGACAATATCACCGTCCATGAAGTAGCAGATCGGGTTTGCTCTGGGAACGGGGTGACTTTAATCTAAATACAGCCTCCTCTAGATTTCTCTTATTCAGCAAACAATGGACCAGACATTAGTGAGAATGGCAGCTAAATGCCGGTTGAAGGATTTTGCATTGGAAAGTCTTAAATTGAAATTATCTTTGAGACTTACTGCTGATGGCTCTCTAGAGTGTATAATGGACAGTGAAACAGAAGTGAGAACATCACAATAACATCAAGGTCTCTGATGGCAGATTTGAAGAATATAGGATCAGCTCTTCAAAACTTAGAAGAAGCCACCTTTGCCACCCAAGCTGGCTTAAAAGACATCCAAACTCGAACAGCTGAAGTGGAACAAGTTCTAATTGACTTGGTGGCTCGATAGTCATAGTTTCACCCTTCTATATCTCCACAAGTGGAAACAATAATTAAAGGACAAGATAGAGGATTTGGAATCCCACACATGGAGGAACAACGTACAAGTTTATGGCCTCCCTGAGGGAACTGAAACAGCGGAGAGGATAGACTTTATGGTGTCCCTGTTTAGGGAATTGCTGGACATTCTGTTCATTAATCTGGACCTGAAGCAGACTAACAGGGCTCTGGCACTGAAGCCACTGTGGCAGAGCCCAGCCCCGCTCTATTGTCATGTATTTTCTAAATTACAAAGCTAAAATGCTGATACTGAGAAAATCCTGGGACAAGTGGGAGCTGATGTTTGAGAATACTAAGCTGTACCTGGATCATGACTTTACCCATCGCCAGAGCAACGCTGATGAATACTGCAAGTGATTTAACAGCTGAAAGAGAAAGTGCTTGGAGCTCAACTTTTAACCCAGCACAGATTTAGATTTTAGAGAATGACCCAAAATTCTTCATGAGTCTGGAGGCAACAAAAGACACCCTACAAAAATTAGGAGTCACACCAATGCTGCCAAGTGGGGTCTGAAACTTTGGGGTTTGAACAAGAGCTGCAGCAGCAAACATAGTTGGTGCAAAAGAAAGGAACATGAGGCAAGAGGATGAATCAACCCACAGCAGAAGATATCTGCAAAAAAATCTGTCAGAGGGGAAGACAGGAGGGTCCTAGAGCTCAAAAAGACACTGCCTAACTAGACTGAGAAGGCCAGGTAAAGTTATGCTTGAAATGCACAGATAGACTGCTTTTTTGTATCTCCTATCCCTTGGGTGCTTGACTCTGGGACCGTTATTACCTATGAGACTTTGCTGACTGCTACTTTGTGACCTCTGTCTCTTTTGTTGTTAGACTTTAATTGGATATGATTACTGTGAACTTGTTTCCTACACACAAATGTGGCTCTTGTATAGTAATTAACCTGCTTATAAATGTTGTTTGCTTGTTTCTTGAAAAGTTCCTTCCCTGCGATATCTGCCTCCCTTTGATAGGGATGAACATAGTCCTTTACATACTGTTGGGGAAAGTCTGGTGGGGGTACAAACCTGGGTGTCAAGGTGGGGCGTGGGAGACTGGCAGGCTGTAGGGATGGGAAAACCTGCCTCTCAGAATATTAGTTTAGAAGCAGTGGGCTGGGGCTACTGATGGCTGGGAGGTGTAAACTATATAATGGAGTCCCACGTCTTATACATGCTGGTATATCCACCTCACAGATGTTGCATTGATGCTGACTGCTGAGATGGCTGCAGGGAGTGGGTAGGGGGAGGGGTTGCATAGTGCGGAGGCACCAGCCTGGAGTCTGCCATTGCCCCCCTTGCCTCCCCTGATAGAGCCTAACCACACCAAGCAGGGGAGCTGGCTATATGCTGCTCCATAGCAAATTTTAGCAGCAATACTCTGGCACTCTCTGAAATGGCCTGTTTGAACTGGAGCAAGCACAGGTGGGACAATTTAGTTAGCCTGGCATATATTCGTATGGCCATGGATAACCCTCAGCTGCCCACAGGTTTAGAGTACAATAAAAAAAATAAAAAATATATATATATATATATATATATTTAAAAATAACTCGCATGTGTGGTAGTTAGAGGTTGAGAAAAATGAGGATTCCTGATCATGACATGGGAGGATTTGGCATCCCCAGTGTCATATATATATATATATATATATTATTTTTTTAAATAACCATGCATGCATGGTAGTTGATGAAGGGGGAGGCAGGCCTGTTTGAACTGGAGCAAGCACCGGTGGGACAATTTAGTTAGCCTGGCATATATTCATATGGCCATGGATAGCCCCAGCTGCCCATAAATTTAGAGTATGATATAGATAGATATATACATATATAGATACATACATAAATATATATATATATATATATATATATATATATATCTATATCTATAGATACAGATATAGATATAGATATAGATATAGATATAGATATATATATCTGTTGGCACCCTTTGCAAACTGTGTGAGAGGCCTTTCGGCACCATGCATTTCTGCTTAAAGTTGAACCAGCATAATATTCTGGGGTGATTTGCATATGCAGCCCATGATGCTTTGCATTGTGGGGGCATGTGTGATTTTGTATTTCTTAGGTATATATATATATTTTTTTTTTTTCAAATAACTGCACGTGCACGGTAGTGGAGGGGGGTAAGTAAAAAAAGAGGATTACTGATCATGACACTGGGGGATTGGGCACCCCAGTGTCACTGTTATGTTTCTGGGGGTGTGTGCTGAGAAGAAGGGTCGGGTGGTCAGGAGGGAAAATATAAACATATATTTAAGAAAATAACTGGGCATGTGCAGTAGTGGACATAAGTGGTGCACTAAAAAAAAAGACCATAAAGACCGAGGATTACTGATTGTGACACTGGGGAACTGGGGATCCCCAATGTCACTGTTATATTTCTGGGGTGAAGTGGTGGGTGCTGAGAGGAGGGTCGGGTGGGCGAGAGGAAAAAATGTTTTAGATGAAGATAGCTCGCTTCACAGATGTGAGGTGACTGTGGTGCAACTCCAACATGTTCAGTCAGAAGGAATGCACTGAGTCCTTTTTTGATAGCAAGAGGTTTGCAGGGCTAAGCCCAATGCAACCCTAACTAGTGCCTTTTGAACACTTGCAGGGGAGTTCCCAGGGCCAAAGAGTGTGCATCTGGGGTCAGGGGAGCAGACATAGCAATGCTGACTTCCAAGAGGGTGATGTGGGTAGTCAAATTCAGAGCCTAATTGGCTGTATGCAAAAATGTATGCACTCATGAGAAGGGAGCCCCTTACAAAGGACCGTTTTCTTACAGGTACTGTACAGAGCCATGTGCAGTTGGCATCCACAGGCACAGCTTTCCGTGAAATTAGCTGTGCCTGCGGGAATATGGTAAAGTGCTCAAAATCAGCCAAAAGCCGTGTTTTCATACAAAATCCATGACACAATGGGAGGAAGCAGAGAGACTCCACAGCATGCCTTACCCTAGTGCTGCCACTGCTACAACTGGGTGGGTTTATGCTAATAAACAGAGCCAGCCACTCTGTGAATGGAGCAAGTGGCTTCTTTCAACTATGAGAAGTTTCCACCCCACAAAAAGAAAACACATCATAATCAGCCTAGCTGATCATTCGGCTGTCACTGCTGAGCACACAGTGGCCTGAACTGCATTGGACCTGAAAGTGGCACACCTCTGAGATGTGGTTCATCATAACAAAATGTTTGTGTGCACACATAAAAATGGTTAAGTTTTCAAAATATTGAAAGTTTAAAACACTGAATAAAACAACCCCTAACGAGGAAACGGCCTATCCTCCCAACATATTCAGCTCAGATGCATTGTTTCAGTTCCTGAATAAGCACAGTAAAACCTGTCAAAATAAATGATAAAATGTTTTCTCAGTAAATCAAAGCTTTCCAAACTGCTTCTTCAACATCTCAATACTCAAAATGAATATCAATTTCACTACTGTCTTCTTTTTTTCTGTTATGATATTTCTTCACAGTATAGAGTGAACAACTCCTGCTCATTTTCCCCTGCTTAGGCACCTGTCCCCCTCCACTACCCTTCCCCCTTTCCCACCTCTCACTGTGCTTCCTCTGTCTCTTACATACTGTTCAAGTATCCCTTCCTTTTGATATGACAAAGCTGCCAATGGCTGGTCCTGTCTTCACTTCTGACTAGGTATTCGCCAGGACTATCATTAAACGTGTTGTATATTATTCCCCTACCTTACTGTATCATACTGTTGTTGAATGCTTAAATCCTGTTATTGTATAATCTGTTTAGCTAGTGACTATTGTACTGCCCCCATTATATGTTTTCCCACCCTTTTGACGTGGAACCTTTGTAAATGAGTGGTTTCCTGCTCAAAGGTATTGCAATCCAAGATTGAAATAAAAAAATTAAAATGTTCCCAACACTGCAGATCAGCACATTGTGCATGGAGTCACATGGTGGACTTCCTACTGTACTGTATCATGTGACTGCCATTTTACATGGGAAATCAGTCATGTGACATGCTTTCTTGGGCACACTTCACAAAGTATAATGTACTTTGCTGGCAAAGGTTTTCCATAACAGGACTATGCAAAGTCTCACTCCCCCCACTCCTTGGTAAAGACTATGCAAAACAAGCATTTGTCAGTGCTGAATGTTGGCCACTGGTATTGCTGTTGTAGCAGATCTTGCTTGTACACATTTTTACTATATATTTACTCAGAGTAGAACAGATGGGATGCAATGTCTTTTATTTTCAGTGGTGTCTTGCTATTACACATTGTTAGATTGTCATTACCCAGGACAATGCAGCTGAAAGGCAAAATTTACTTTTAAGTACAATCTCATATTTTGATCCCAAATGTCCAACAGTCTTTTATGACATGACATTATGATCAAGACAGGTGGAACTTTTAAAATCCCATCTGAAAGGTGATTTCGCTGTGTGACTGTGCAAACAAGTTTTGGAAGGGCTTTAAAAAAGGACACCTGTCATATGCAGGAGGTGGGGTAACACAAGGGATATGTTGAACATATGGACCAAAATCAGCAAAAATAAAGTTATGAGTAAATGTTGGAACAATTCAACATATCCTCACAAATTAGTTGGTTTTTCACATTTTTACCCAAACCAAATTTTCAGCATAATCTTTTTATGACCACTCCTTCTGGACATGACAGGTGTCATTTATAAAACAATGGCAAAAATGTCATTGCCACAAGTGTGAAAACACATTTTAGGTACTGTTGGAAAAATGACAGATGTTACATTCATGAGATGTGTGAAAAAATGACTATGTTAAAAATCTGGGGCAGGATTCACAAAGCTTTGCCTGGGCGCAAACCCTGTTTGCCTGCGGCAAACTAGACTTTATGAATAGCTGGTATTCACAAAGTCCAATTTGCCCCTGAAAACTGGGTTTGTACCAGGGCAAAGCAGTGAGGGAGGGGCTGCAATGCAAATGAGTAGGAAGGGATTTGCATATTCCCGCAATCCCATTCACAAACATTTCGCAAGGTCAATTGCATGGAGCAAATTACTGCCTGGAAAAACCTGGCTGTACTCCCTGTAAACCCTAGAGGGCTGTGGCGGTACTGCAACCTGTACCTCCACAGCAGCTGTCATTCGCTGAGCACATACTATTTACAGTACGCTCTCAGAGTGAAGCACAGTCATCAGCTGGCTGTGGTGGTGAGAGGTGGGCTGTGTCAGCCGCTGGCTGGACATGGGTGGTGGGGGTGTGGGGTGGTCTGGCACTGCTGGGTGGGGTCCCACTAGACTACAAGGGCTACCTGGCATACCGGTTGATTTGTTCCAGTATTGGTACAGCTGCATTAACAATTGTCGGGGATTGGGACTGGGGATTGAGGCTGGGGGGGGTCCATTAGCCCATATGGGCATCATGTTATAAATACTAGGAGATCAGACTGTTTGGGGGCAGTAGCCCATGAGAGCTATATTTACCAGCAATGGGGGCACATTGGTCCGGTGGATGGCATAGGCCACTTACAAACATGGTACAACCCTCTGGGATACTGTATCCACCCACATTACCATAAAGCCACCCCAGACATGACCCAATATTTAAAACCCCACATTGTAGACATTTTGCATTTAGTGACCTACTACTAATAAAATGCTCACGACACAGGTATCTAGAAGAACAAACAACAACAAGTTTATTTACATAGGGAGGGCTAGGAAGGGTGAATTGGAGTAGAGATTATGCTATTTACATTTGATTTAGATTGAGTTGATTTCAGGGTAGAATAAGCATTTTACATTTTAAATCAGTTACCATCATAGTGGCCACCCACCAACCTCTGGAGTGGTCAGCTCCCTGACTATCTAGCTGCATAATCATTAAACATATTTACAAGGTTTTACCCACACTGGTACCAGTTTCCCATTGCATAATACCCCACAATCCCAGACAATCTGGGTACCCAGTAATTGCAGTTGTGAAATGGTACAGGCCCGATGTATGGTGCAGGTGTACGTTGGCCAACTAGTTGGGTCTCTTAAGAGAATTAAGGATTATGGCTTGGAAATATTTAACACTTTGAAACTATTTACAAGTCTCTTCCGGTAGTGCAGGGCTTACCCGGCATCACTTATAGTTGAATGTCTTCAAGGTTTATGCAAGTCAGGATTTAAGTGCTTTCAGCAGGCAGGCTCCATCCTGGAAGGCTAAAATGCTGCCAGAGCTGGCAGTCGGCCCCAAATACTGACCACAAAGGTCTTGTTGCACTTGCAGATGGAGAACAACACTTTAACTTTCAAAAGGATGGGCCCCTTCTCTGAGCTGAAAACGTTTTTGGAATGAGCAGACTGTATACATTACATTCAGCGCACTTATGTATTTAGCACATGTATACTCTTTAAGTCTACACCCAGCACACCTATGCATTCAGCACATTTGTAGGCTAGCACATTTATTCAGCAACATCTGGAGCTTTGATTGCATCTGTGCACAAGGCCAGATGATACTTTAACCTTGGCTTTTTACCACTTGACCACATATTGGCACTGGACTGAGCTTGAGGCTGCCTTGCTACCATTTACAATGACTTGACTAGGCTTGTGGCAAAACCCACTACCATTCTCCAGACTTCGATGGCTAGCAACTGACGCAGCAGTCTCTTTCAATGCAAACAACTTGCTCTTGGCAATAAATGGTTTACTGTAGCTCTCTAGGCTCTTTTAACACAACATGCAGTTAGCAGCAAACAGTTTTTGTAGCTCTCTAGACTCAGTAATGCAACATACAGTCCCTTGCAGCTCCCACGAACAAAATACTGGACCTCCCAGGCAAACTTAGGAAGAGCCCCAAATCGGAGTACTCCCCTTCCAGTCCTGTAGGCACTTTCAAATCAGACACATTTATACACTGTACTTGGACCCTTCCTGGTCACTAGATGCTGTCCACACATTTGGTGCTTTATTTAAAACTCAGGGTGCAGGCAATTAGTTGCTATCAGCACATTTGCTCTTGGTACATCAGACACATTTATATAAAGAAACCCTTTCCTGGTCATTTAGTAGATGTCCACCCTCTGAGCATTGCTGTGTATGCAGGGTGCAGATAGACAGACAGTCATTATTGGTACACTCTGGGCTTCTCTGCCTCCTAAAGACTTTCTGAAAGTTGCACGTGGCAAAAGCAATTTACTCACTCAGACATTGCAGATATTGTGTTCCTCCGTCTGAGATTTCAGGCTTTCATCAATGCTCTCACCATTAAGGCAGGTTGAGCTCTGTCACAGCTGGCTTCATCAGGTTACTGTCCCACATTTTCCCTCAACGTGGAAAGGCTTTGACTAGCTCTGGAGGACATTCTCTGGCAACCTCCAAACTAGCATCTTCTGCTTCAGGCAGCCACTTGTTTCTCTCTTGGCAGGAGAAAAAGCCCCCTTCCCCTGTGGAAGGGGTGGCACTGGATTACTAGGCTCATTTTTTGGCAAAGGGCCTGAGCCCACACCCCCTGTGGGGGGCCCATGCTGGGTCTGCTTGCACAGCCAAAAACACTGTCTTTTATGGAGCTTTTCTGAAGCATCCGATTGGTTGAAGCTATTTGTTGCTCCCACAATGATTGGCTGATCTGCCTGTCAGTCCAGGAAATGAATATTCATTAATTCCACTCAATGCACTATAGGCTCCCGGTTTTAGTGCCTGAATTTAACATCCTGCAGATTTCCCATAAGCACTTTTTAATGTCCCTTGAGTTTTGACAAAAGTCCCACAAGTCCTGGCTTGAAATCTTGGCTTTTTGATTGGCTGTTGCTGCACTATGATGGCTGCTAATACACACAGTCTCCTTGCAGCTTGATAGCAGTCCCAAATAAAAGTCCTGGTACAGCCAGATTAATTACTTTATTAGTTTACTTGTCCCACTGTTTAATAGCCCTTTGTGTGCCCTACTGATCGCTGCCCAGAATAAACACTTAGGATCAGTCCATAGCTTGTCACTGCTGCTGATATTTTGCAACCCCCTTTGCAGCAGGCAGGCCATTTATCCAAGTCCCAGCTTAGAACTGGTGCAGCCAGAAACACATTTATTTTTATTTTCCCTTTGGCCATCAGCCCCCCTAGTGTCAATAGCCCCACTGTCCTTGTGGCTGCTGCACTATTTTATTTATTTACAGTTCTGTTCCCTGCAGCAGCTGCTGAAACATACAGTTCCCCGGGAGCTGACAAACCCTCAGTAATATATTTGAAGGATCAGGGCTCTCCTCATTAATGTTTATGAGCCCCAATCCACAGCACTTCATGGCACTCTTTATTTAAAATAGAATGAGGGTTCTCTTGGCTCTAGCTGCGGTTACCAGTCCCCAGAGAGGAGGAGAAGAGGGGCACTGGGACCACTGAACACTCTCCCAGTGGACCGCAGACTGAGCAGTCAGGAGATCAAAGGCGTGGCTCTCCGCATGCGCGACCCCCGCTAGCAGTGGAGTGCTAAAGCAGATAGCAGCGGATCACAAACAAGCTGTTGAGCCAAAAATGGGCAAAAATACACTGGGACTGCATCAGGAAAAACAGGGCATGCTTTTGGACCTGGACCATGGTGGTGATTCTGTTTACAGAAATCGGGGAACCTGGCAGGCATACAGGAGGTGCTATGAGATGTGGGAGCAAAATGGGAGAACGAACATCAGATAAGCCCCCCATATTTGGGGGTAGGGCATTACACATATAAAAGAGAGAAATTCAAGATTATCACACTGAGCACAGTGATACCATCTTTGCAGTCAAGCCACTGGCTGGGATCTTTGGATCGGAAAGATGCTTTGTTTCATATCCCAGTCAGGCTATCACACAGAAAGGTTCAAGCTCGGGAACTGTCAATACCAGTTGATAGCTATTCCCTTTGGGCACAAGGGGTATTGACAAAGTGCTTGGCTATAGTGGCAGCATATGTGAGAAGGCAAGGTGTTGTGGTTTAACCTACCTGGATGACTGGCTAGTCTCAGGGAAAATCAAACCAGAGACAAGGGGCTTATTTCTTACTATAAAAAGCACATTGGAGAATCTGGGATTCTTAATAATATCAAGTAGGATCTGGAGTTTACATAGTAGGTAGGGAAATGGGCAGACTAGGAGGACCAGGCAGTCCTTGTGTGCCATCAAATTCTTTGTTTCTATGTTAATACATCTGCAGAAGTCCCATGTAGAATGCAATCTAGTACTGGACTTCATAGGGAAGGGAAGGGAAGGGAAGGGAAGGGAAAGGAACTTTGTTTAACCAGGAGTAGCACACTAAGCCGAAGCTTGTTTCCAGATGCAACCTGGAAGCACAAGGAAGTTAACTGACTTGTTCAGGATCACACAGTATGCACCTAGGCAGCTGCGGGATTCAAACCCAGGTCTTCAGATCTGCTGCTCGGAGCCTTTACCCACTGTGCTATACTGCCTCCAGAGCTAAACACCCTGCAAATGGAAAGCATTCCTTTCACAGACCAGAGTTGAAGCTTTGATAGCAACAGCAAATTCCTTCACAGCAGGTTACTCAAGACCTGCAAAGGACTTCTTGTACAAGTGACCTCTTGCAGATACTGGGATAGAAGGAGGGCAGTTCAGGGGCAATGTGAGGAAGTATTATTTCACAGAGAGGGTAGTGGATGCATGGAACAGCCTTCCTGAGGAAGTTGTGGGGTCTAAAACTGTGGGAGAATTCAAGAATGCATGGGACAGACATAAGGCTATTCTTGTGGGGGGCAGGAAGATATAGGCTGTTGGTTAACTAGGATCTGCAGCCTATCCTGTAGGTAGGGAAATGGGCAGACTAGATGGGCCTAGCGGTCCTTATCTGACATCAAAGTCTATGTTTCTATGTTTCTATACATGACCACATCCATCCTGCCATGACTGCTGTATGTGGGTACTTGGAGCATATTCCTGTGCACCTCTGTGGGCTGTCTCCCAATGGCCTGCCTGCAGTTCTGTGGCCTGCCTGTGGGTGGCTGGCCGATTTAGGCCACCTTTTGGTATGCCTAACTTTGGGCGGCTCATTTCTGAGATGTGCGGCACATTTTGGCTGACTATAGGGATGCACGGCATATTCATGGCAATGCCCCCTTTATTTGCACCACATACATTATTTCTGCAGTACCGCTCATCCAGAGATGCGCGCCACATCTCTGTCTTTTGAATATCGTGCTTTGGCACATTTGTTGAGATGGGCAGTGCATCTCTACTTTGTGCCATGCATTTCCTTTGAAAATGCTGGCCCAGTATTCTAAATTCCAGAATTAGTATCGTTTCCACCTCCAGGAGCATCTCTCAGTATGGAGATAGATGCATAGAGTGTAAACATAGGGAGGGATCCCTGAGAAGAAACAACATCACTACAGTAACATTTTTCTTCTATGTTATTCCATCGATTGAACCGTTTCTGCTTACTCTGTATTACAAGTTTGGTTCTAGTTCCAATTTGATCAGTCTGACATAACCTGTCTAAACCAGAATGCCCAATCCATACACCTTGCATTCTGTACTAGTTATATTACTCAGAAATATATATATTTTTTTTAACCAGGAGAGACATATTAAGTTGAAGCTTGTTTATAGGTGTGACCTGGGAGCACAAGGAAGTTAAGTTTAGTTTAGTTTAGTTTAGTTAGCTGCTGTATTACTCAGTTTTGTAAAGGCAGAAGAAAACACTGGGCCCAGCATGACTGTCTTCCCCACACATGTGGGGGGTATTATATATCCCTGAAAAGGAAACTATCCGGTTGGTGTTTGAACTTACAAAGATCGTTTATGTCCATTAGGAACTGGGGAAGGGTATTTCACTTTTTACATGCCCTTATTATAAAAAAGTGTTTCCTTTTATTTGCATAAGCCTTCTTGATGTACAGTTGTTTGTTGTGACACCTAAAATTTATTGGTTTAGGGGTTACTAATAGGTTACATTCTTTACTCAAATTTTCATCCTGCAGGATTTTGAAGATCACTAGGATGTCATCTCTATCTCTCCCCAACTGTAGATTGTGCAGGTTTAACTCATGGAGTCTATCTGGATAAGGGAGATCTCCTACCCTAGTTATTAATGTGGTTGCCCTTCTTTGGACTCTATCAAGAACATTGATGTCTTTTTTCAGGAATGGTGACCAAAAGGAGGCAGCATAGTTTAAGTGAGGCTGGACATATGCTTTGTAAAGTGGGATAATACAAGACTCTGACCTGGTTATGAATGACTTCCTAATAGATCTTATAAGTCGATTTGTTGTCAACGCCACTTTTCCACAATGTTCACCTACAGTAAGATCTTTATTAGCAATTATCACTAGGCCAGTTTCTGAATGAATTGTTTTTTATTCACGTTCCATCTAGAGTATAATTTTGCATTTGATATTTTTCTCCCGAGGTGAATAACAGAGCATTTTTCAATACTCATTCTGTCCTAATGACGCCATATGGCGTCATAAAAAACACACCTCTTTTTCCTGATGACGCCTTATGGCATCCTAAATCATGTGCTGTAGTGCCTGATGATGCTGATTGGCGTCCATGTCTTTCTCTTGGTGCAGCTCGAGCATTTGTTTACATTTGATGAATTGAGTTGTACCAGCCAGTAGGGGACATTGTATCCTTACTGATTTTACCTAACATAATATGCGTGTTCCCATTGGCTATTTTTGAAAAAACACACCTTAATACATAAATAAATAAATTTACTATTTTTAGCATGTGCTGTGAAAAATGTTTATTATGTTCATTCTGCCATTAGTTTGTCTTGTAACAACAAATCATCTTGTTTTAGTGTAACATGTTAAGCTGATCAGGTTGACACTATAATTAATTTCATAACTTATATTTGTTTTTCATTCGAGCAATCCATTTGGCTGTCACCACTTTGGTGTATTTTTTTGTCTATTGGGGTATTTTTGTACAATAACATGTTGTCACTGATATCATGATTGTTATACCTATTAGTCCATTTATACCACTAAGTGAGCTGAATATTTCTGTATTTAAAAATCAAGCTCTGTGATTGGTCAGATTTTCTGACATCATTAATTCTGAATTTAATTTGTATAACGGGATTGTCTTAGATGCAAGCACCATCCCCCTGATGAAGCCTTAGTTGTCGAAGCACCAGGGAACCGGCACGCAGATCTTTTTGTTGTGCCTTCCACTGTTCTACTCAATGTGTGTGCCTGAAACGTTAGACTAAATCTTTATTTATCATTCAAGCAAGGACTTGTATTTTTTTACGACTGTCACTGGAGGGAAAGTGGCTCTCCGGGCTCTGGAGTGTACAGTGATTTTTTTTTTGATGTTTCAGTTAGGGCTTGCAGCCCTCACCTACACCTGCCCTAGCTCTGTAGTGCGGCACCATTTGGTCATAGTAATCCTCACTGTTGCCATGCTTCCTCTATGCTTATTGCACATATCACTGTTTCCATTAACCAGTCAGTGCACACACTGGTGCAGGAAGAGCACGATGACTGGAAACTTAGTTTCAACATGGAGGTACTGCTCTTATCCTAAAATATTCACTTCATTTTGGTGCCAAAACCTCGATTTGTAATCTGTATTTACTTTATTTGTTTTTATTTTTATTTATGATAAAAGTTTTTATAGTTGTCACTTTGTTCATTTTGGGATAATTTCTGGTCATCCTGTGTGATCACATCTTATGGATCCGGCTGGCATTCCTGATGGGAGAGAGTGTTTCTTGTGCATGTGCTAGATGAGGTCAGATGAATCATCACCTTTTGTCACTTTAAAGAGTTTATGTTCAGATTATGGCTATGTTAAAATCTATGTGGCATGTTGCTCCCTGCGTTATGGATGATAAGCAGGTTAGGGTCAGTAGCATGTTTCTCATGCTCTGCACTTGAGTTTTCTCCCTAATACGCAGTTGCTGATTGTTTAAAATGAAAAAATAATGGTGTTGCCTTGATGCGCTGCAAAGGTGAAATCATTTTGGAATCCCTCCACAGTCACTGGTGTTGTCCACTGACTTGTATGATGTCAGTCCAGACTCAACCTCTGATGCACTGTAAAGTGTTCTTCAGGTTAAAATCCATCCACAACCACTTGTAAGATCTAGCTCCTTACCATGCATCAGTTGAGCCCCAAACTGTAGTGAACAGTGAAGTGCATTCAGGTTCAGGTCCCTCCACAGATAATGGTGTTGTCCATTGACTTACCATGCATCAGTCCAGATCAATCCCATAATGCACTGTGAAGTGCATTTCATGTTCAGAACCCTCCACATCCACTGTTGTAGTCCTTCAATTCATGACATCAGTTCAGCCCCAATCTCTGATGCACTGTAAAGTATTCTTTAGGTTCAAATCCCTCCACAGCCACTTGTAAAATCTATCTCCTTATCATGTGTCAGTCAAGTCCCAAACTGTAGTGAACAGTGAAGTGCATTTTAGGTTCAGATTCCTTCACAGCCAATGGTGTTGTCCATTTACTGATCTGGTGTCAGTCCAGGCCCAACCTCTACTGCACTGTAAAGTGCTGTTTAGGTTCAAATCCCACCAGAATTACTGATTTAGTCCATCTGTTCATCAGTCTTCAGTCCAACCTTTATCTCTGATACTCTGTGATGAGCATCACTGATATGGATCCCTCCTCAGTCACCATGGTGTAGTCCATTGTACACATCAAGATTCATTCCAACATTACCCTCAGATGCAATGTAATGTTCTATTCAAGTCTGAATCACTCCACAACCACTTGTTTAGTCCCTTGTGCTCATAATGCTTCAGACTAGCCCCTTACCTCTGATGCACTGTGATGCGATCAGTGCCAATGTATGACTTATATAGTCCATTCAAATGAAACGTAGCACATAGTACATGTGTGCCAATGAGCATCACTACATGGTGCAGGTATAACACATACTCCTTCCCACCCACACAGTGCACCATACTGAATGCTGCAACATATCACATGTGTATGCAGGCAAACCATGTGACACAGCACATAGTACACAACCTTCACAGGTGCCCATGTCATCACCCTGTATGTGTACCCACAATGTCTCTGCATGGCATATGAACACCATTACCAGGTGCAGGCAGCCCCACCTGCTTCCCTACAACTGAGTATACCCCAAGGATGGTTGCCAATTCATGACACAAAATGACTGCAGTGCCTATGAGCATCATTCCTTGGTACAGGCATACCCACCCTCTTCCCCATGACACAGTATACCCCAAATTACCAGTGCCTTTTCAGCCATTTCATCACCCTATACGTATACCCACAATGTATCTACAGTGTCTGTTAGCACCATTATTAGATGCATACAGCCCCTCTCATTTCCCCCAGAACATATGAAGTGCATCTGAGCATGTATTATGAATGCAGGACCCCCTCCCCACCACTAACACACAGTGCTTCATCACACAGTCATTCCCTCACCTTAAACCATCCCATAATACAACTGCCCAAAAATAAACTATGTCAGGAAATTAAATAATACACACATTTATGTAACGTGATATTTACTGAAAGACTGTGAACCTTTTACATGAACAACATCATGCTTCATTTACAGTATGATAAAGCAAACAGCAAACAGCACAAACAAAATAGTTTCCTATACTTATTATGGGAATTTATTACAAACATACAATAAAAAATAAAGTTACACTTTTTAACTACAGCAAATATGCAATTAATCATAGAGAGACCTCCAGAACTAAAACATGTATCCCTTTCCTGTGTCAGCTCACTGACCTATACTGGAAGTTTTCTTCCTATTTACATCACTTGACCTCACAAAGCACTTCCTTCCTGCATCACTTCCTGATATGTCCTTCTAAGGTAATGTGTAAATATGTTCTTACCAAACTAGGGGAAAAACAATAGAAATTGATAATCAGATTCATAAACTAAAATCAGTGGGTAAGAAGAATTAAACACTGCAAAAATTCCAACCAGTGGAGTGGAACAAAAAAACTCAAACTGTAACAACAAGAGATTCGGATATTGATTTCTGACTAAAAAAGTGGTAAAAAACTTGAAAAATTTATATTTAGACAATGACAGGTGTTTATTGTATATTTTTAATAATTTTAACCAACAGTTTACAGAAATTTTATATTTTTGCATGACTAAGTAAACAGAGCATAATTGTATTTAGATAAAATGGGGAAATGCTACAAGTCTCGATGGCTGAGAGGGACCTGGGGGTGGTGGTGGATGTCAAGATGAACAACTCTGAGACTTGTAGGAGGGCAGCAGCCAAGGCCAACAGGATGCTGGGATGCATCGCTAGGGGGATCACCTCCAGAACGAGGGAAGTGATACTCCCTCTGTATAACTGCTTGGTGAGGCCGCACCTTGAGTACTGCGTGCAGTTTTGGAGGCCACACTTAAAGCGGGACATTAACTCCTCCTAGAGAGGGTCCAGAGGGAGGGCACCAAATGATTTGGGGCTTGGGGGACAGGACCTATGAGGAGAGGCTCGAAGAGCTAAATATGTACACATTGGAAGAGAGAAGGGACTGGGGACATGATAGAGGTCTTTAGGTACATGAAGAGGGTAAATGGGGAGGAACAGTCAGGGTGCTTCAAGAAAGGAGGAAGGGCCACTAGAGGGCATGGCTGGAAGCTGGAGGGGAAGATTCAGGGAGAAAGGAGGAGGTGCTACTTCACTGAGAGGGTGGTGGAGCCATGGAATGCACTGCCTAGGGGGCTGGTGGAGGCAGAGACAGTGGAGGGGTTCAAGAGGGGGTGGGACAGGTACAGGGGAAGGGTTCTGGAAGCAAAATCCAATGCAGCAAGAATATCCGGAACTGGGAAGGGAGAAGCCAGAGAAGGCGAGGGGGACAGCAAGGTCAGCACCCAGGTTGGGGACTGACCAAACGAGCAGACACGAAAGACCGTTAGGCCTATTCTGCTGGCATTTTAGTATGTTAGTAACCTTACACAACATTAAATCTAGTTAAATAGACATTACCAAACATCACTCATTTTCAAAAACTTTTTGTGCTGAAAAACTTTTCTTTTTACAGTTTTAAAATTGGATGTATGGTTTTTAAGATATGTAGTTTTAAGCACAGTGTGTTTGTATGAATGCTGCAGATCTAAAACCCCTTTAGGAACACAGATGTTCTAGCACCAGGCAGAGGGTACCTGAACATTCTAAGTGACATTGGGATAGAATGAGTTAAGTGTCATTTTATTGTTCTGAGCACACTTTTGTACATTTTGTATATCATTTGCAAAATCTTTTTTTCTGCTCTTCTGTGTCCACTTCTACACTGATTTTGCATTCATCTGCAAATTAGGTTACACTTGACGTTTGTCTGTAGGTCACTAATCAAGATTCCAAATAACAAAGGCCCAACACAGATCTCTGTGTGGCACCACCTGTGACACTGATGTGCTCAGATAGTACAGCTTGAAACATAACCTGTTGCATCCTGTTTTTAAACCACTGATTTACCCAGCTGATTACATAAGGGTTGAGATTAAGACTGGCCATTTCTTCTATAAGTAAAGCATGGGAGACAGTGTCAAATGCTTTTTGGAAATCCAATAGAACCATATCCACAGGGACTCCCTTGTCAATTATGTTGCTTATTTTTTCATAAAATGAAACAAGACTGGTTGCACAGGAGCGTCCTGCTATGAACCCATCTACAAGACCTTTTGTTATAATTTCAGTTTCCTATCTTTTTTTCAAGATTCTCGTCATGTTTTTTCCAACCACAGTGGTCATGCTAATAGGTCTGTAATTACTGGGTGGTTATTTGTTACCCTTTTTATATATTGAGGTCACAGTTGCCTGTCTCCAATCAGCAGGCACCTCATTGGTACTGTATGATTTGTTAAAGAGCAGTATCAGGGGAAGTGCCCGTTCTTCTGCTATGTTTTTGATAAAATTGGTGTTAATATTATCAGGACCAGGGGTTGACTTTTTGCATAATTCTTTTATTGTCCCATGGCCTCCTCCATTGTAATCTGATTGAACATTAACACTGGATATATTTGAATCCGGTGTGGTAAATATTGAACAAAAATATTTATTAAGTGCACTGGCTATTTCTTTTGGCTTGCTTATTTCAATACCATTGTCAATGATAGGGCCCAGAGTATTTTCTCTCTTTTTCTTACTATTGATACATATATAGAAGGATTTATGGTTATCTTTGGTCATTGACAGTCTGAATTCTAGTTTTCATCTCTCTTTTTTTATTAATGATTTGTTTTTTTGCTCTGCCCTATATCTTGACCTTGCCTGTTCATTTTATTGTTTTTTTAATCTTTTAAATGCCTTTTCTTTTGTTTTATTTGCTTAAGTATTTGTTGCGTAATCCAGGGTGGGATTTTGCCCTTGGGGTTCTGAACTTGCTTCTGGGGGACATATTTATTTTCCATTTCTTTAATGACTGACTTGATCAACTCCCAACATTCGATTGCACTTATATTCAACATTATGGTAACCCAGCTGTATTCCTGTAGAGCAGTTTTAATTCTATTGTAATCGCCCTTCGTATTGTTATATGTAAAGGACTTTTGTCCTTGGTGGATAGCTTTCCCTATTAAAGAGAAGATGATGCAATTGTGGTCACTATTGGATAGTGGGGCAGTGATCTTTAGATCAGTAATCTCAGTGGGCACCTTTGTTAGGACAAGGTCTAGGGTGTTGTTACCTCTAGTAGGTGCAATTACTAGCTGTTCAAGACCTGCAGCCAGTGTTTTATCAAGAAATAAAGACTCAGAAGTAATATTTGTAGTTAAAGATTGTCACTGTATTCCTGGTAGGTTGAAATCACCTACAATCACTGTGTTGGTATTTGAACACCCAACAAATTTAATAAGTGTGTCAGTTAGGTACTGGTCTTCCTCCAGTGATGATGATGGCAGTCTATAAAAGTTACCTAGATTAAGTTTTTTTTTTTCCTTTCTTATCCCTTAACTGTATACATATGCCTTCTAGCTGTTTGTCATTGCTGGGGATTAGCTGTATTTCTAAAGCTTTTATAGTATTTTTCACATATATGCAGATGCCACCACCTTTTTTATTACTCTTGTTTTTGTTGTATAAATGGTAACCTGGGATTTCATTACACCAGTTCAAGGACTGGTCCCACCAGGTTTCACTAACTGCTGCTATGTCTATGTTCTGTTGAGACAGTGTGGCCATAAGTTCACTTAACTTGATCAGGTTCAGTTTACGGGCATTGGTCACCAAGATTTTGTATCCTTTTACATTATTTTTTATTATATTTAAATGTTCCAGTTTCCCCCTTTTTCAGTTTAAATGCTCCATAATGTATGATGCAATAGTCTTTCCAAGCTTAGCACTTCCTCTTTGGCTCAGATGTAATCCATCCCAGCTACGAAGTAACTGGTTGTCCACAAAGTTTTCCCAATGTGTCAGACACCCTATTGATTTCCACAGAGTAAATTTCCTAATCCATTCATTGATAGCCATTATTTTATTTTGTCTTGTTTTACTTCCTCTAGGCACAGGAAGTATTTCTGATAAACACATTCCACATCCTTTTTCTTTAAGTGTTTTTTGTTATAGAAATATAGTCTTTCTGGATTTCTTCCACACTTGCTCTATTTACGTTGTTTGTTCCTGCATGTAATAATACCACTGGTTTGTTCCCTGTGTTTTTTAATATGTTATGTGTCATGTGTTCTATGTCCCTTAATCTTGCCCCCCAAAGCTGGAGCATGTTCTGTTCACCTTATTTGAATTACAAATACGACCATTGGTGTATTTCAGGATGGAATCTCCTAGGATGAACACTTGTCTTATTTCAACCCCTATGTCATCTGATACCTCCATACTTTCAAGGTTTTGTTGTATGGTTTCACTGGAGGTTTGATCCTGAACAGTTTTATTTACCTCTGGGGTGTGTATGTAATGGAAGCTTCTGTGCTTCTACCTCCTTGGTGCTGTGAATCAGGATTAGCACTAGTCATGTATGTGATATTGTCTGTTTCAATTCTAGGTTCTAGGGTTACCTCCTGGCATGTAGTAGATGTAAGGGGGGGGAAGCTATTACTTAGTGGTAGACTAGAAAACGTAGCCCTTCACACTTTCTTGTTCTTGTTTTTAGACTGGATATGTGTCCATTCAGATTTTTCTCTACTCTCTTCTTCCGTGTTTCTTTTTAAGTAAGTCTCACTGGGGTTATTTATCATACTGCCTACACACCAATTATTAATGACGTCCTTTTTATTATCATTTTTCAGGTGTCCTTTTTGTTGTTTAAAATGTTTAATTTCTTCTTTTAGCTCAACTACTTTATTACTATATTACTTCTGCTGAAACAGCAAGCTGAATGAGCCAGTAATTTGATCATTCTGTGACATCCATAATCACTCTCCTTGATCATGGAAACATGGAAAAAACAAGACTAAATGACAACACTCATTCCCCTTACTGGCTCAGTACTTGTTATTTATAATGTATAGCGTTAATACTGTTTTAAATATTTTACCAGCACTCACAAAAATATTGTTCAGTATTCAGCCTTCTTTGTCTGGGCTCACCCTGAAGATTTTTTGGTTCTGCACCTGCTCTGCACAAAATCAAACAGGTACTCTTCTTGCAAGTTTGAATCTTAGCATTCAATTTGTAGAACATTTTTTTGAATGTGTTCTGCAGTGATGAGGCCAGGCAAGCAGAACAGCATGCATGGTACGTTCATCATAAAACAGCAGCTGATAATGCCTGCAGGAGAGAAAATACAGGCTTAGAATCCCTTTGTCCTAATGCTTGTATTTTTATTCACCATACATTATATATGATATAATTTTAAAGTGCAGCATTTCTTTAGTATATGTGTTACAATTATTGGGAGCTATGCACTATTGAAGGCTTGGTACATACAATTTGCATGTACCCAGCCCCGTAGCTCTGCACCTGCAGACAGGTGCAGGGTGCATGATATGCACAACTGCATGTCTCTTCAAGGTGCCTGTCCTCAGCCCCAGCCCCTTGGTGTGGTCCTGCATGGGGAGTGGATCAAAGGACACAGGCAGGCATCCAATCGGATGCCCATCCTGGGTCCCAATGTGAATACCCTGCACTGTGTGAGCAGGGGATTCTGGGTTGGCCCGAGTCACCTTTTTGTAAAAGTATGGGTGAGTGCCTGAATGGATGTCCCCAACCCTCCCAATCAGCACAGTGGGCTGGGGCATCAGAGTGGAGGGATTCCCTGTCGTGCTGTAGCTAGGGGCTGTCAGTGGAGGGGGCACACAAAGGATACAGCAAGGTCCCCGCTGTCATATCCTGCACCTCCCTTGCCCTGCACTCTGTGCCTTAGTGAATACTGTGGAGTGCGGACATGCCTCAGACATGCCCTTTGACTGGCTGCACATGTATCTGCATGATCAGCTGGGGGGTTAAGTGCACAAAGGAATGCATGCTCTTCTCAGAATGTCGCTGGAGTCCACTGGACCCACTGTTTTGTGGCATTCCATCTTAGTGCCACCAATGCACTGCAGATTTATGGCATGTAGGCAATTCACCCCTTAATGCATTGGTGGCCATTGTTACTATACTGTAGCCTACTTAATTAGATGAAATACATGCCAGTATGCATTTTATCTGGTATGATGGATGCTGCAATAGATATTTACATTTTTTTACTGATGCTTTCATACTAGCTTCTCATGTGAGAGGAAGTGATTGCTACAAAACCTACTTCACTTTGAAGATTTCTGCAGAGAAGTTTTTCAGGAAACATTACTGTGGTTCATTCTAGAAGAAGGATACAGTTAGTTTCTGCTGCCCTCCAAATGCTCAATCAGACCTGCAGACTGACAACTGCATTCCCCAGAGCTACCCAATCCCACATACCACCAGCCACATCCATGCATCCATGTTATCTAATCCCAACCAAACATTCAAACAGGAAACACTTGATGCCCTTCCAACTGTTATAGACACATGGAAACACAGAGTCTGTCTTTACTATAATACCTCATTCCACTGACTCAATACCTTAGTGGGCTGTTTCCCTCTCCTCCCTGTTATCTCATCCCTCAAACCCTTACTGCCCCTGTTTTGGACTGTGAGTCCACTTACCCTGTCCCAACCATGCTTAAACACATTAACTGAAGTTGCCCCACCACATTCACAGCAGTCTGTTCTACTGATCCACCAACCTCTCAGTGTCTGAATGCTTATTTCTTACAAATAGAGTCTCATTGTTTATGTTGTTTATATATAGAAACATGGAATTTGTCAGCAGAAAATGACTGCTTGGCCTATCCAGTCTTCCCAGATGGTCCCCGCTTAGTCTGCCTCCACAGACCTGAAATGATCTCTGGCAACTCTCCCTTCTTTCAGCCTGTTTACTAATATTCCCCTATGTCTATTTCATGCATGCTTGAAGGCCCCTAATGTTTTTGCCTCCATCACTTATTCTGGCAGTCTACTCCAGGCATGTACCACACTTTCAGTGAGCTAGTAGTTCCTTACATCCCTCTTTAACTTCCCCTCTTCCTGCTTCATCACATGCCCCCTAATCCTGGTGTACATCCTCCTTTAAACGAGACTCCCCTACTGCATCCTATTCATCCCCCCAGATACTTTTAGGTCTCTATCATGTACTCTCTTGCTCTACTTTCTTCCAGGGTGTATGTATTGACATGCCTGGGGGATTGCAATGCCTGGGTTGACTATGAATTCTCACAATTTGGTCAGGACTTCCTCCAACTGATGACTTTCATTCATGGTCACTCATTGGATCTGGTGTTCCTCCTGGGGATGGAGACCTCCGACTTGGTGGAACCAGTCGGTTGGTCTGACCATCACTCCATAAGGTTCAGTTTTGTGGCACCCCCAAATAGGCCTGCCCCTACGGAGATGGTCTGGTACCACCCATTAAGGGATGTCACCCCAGATGGCCTAATGGTAGTACCGGACCTATTGAGCATACAGAGTGAATGCTTGGACCCGGGGTTTCTGGTGAAAGCCTGTATTAAGGCACTGACAGAGACCCTGGATTCCATAGCTCCAGTTGGTGTTTGTCCTCAGTCTTCACCCAAGGTCACCATGGTTTGACGGGACCTTGAAGGAGTTGAGGAGAGTGGGGCAAAGGTTGGATAGGTGCTGGCAGAAATCAGGTATGGTTGTGGACAGACTTAGATTGATGGCTCGTTATACAGTCTATCAATCAGCAGTCACCCATAAGAAGGCAGAGTTCCTGTCCAGGGAGATTACCGCTACACAAAATCGACCAGCTCAGCTCTTCTGGACTGTCAACAGATTGTGTAATCCACTCTGTCTTCAGGCTGGAGGAGCTTTTTCACAGGAAAAGTGTGATGAGTTTGCTCATTTTTTTCACAGATAAGGTTGCCACCATCAGGTCTGGCATCTGTTCAGCCCCCTCTATTGGGTGTTGCAGAGGTCAGCAGGAGGTTGCGATCACCCAGTTTGGCTGGTCTGACTTCAGCTGGCCGACAATCACTGACATCATGAGGATCATCCAGACATTGCGACCAACCTGCTGTAGTTTGGGCCCAGGGCCAACGTGCCTTCTTCTGGGGTGCATTGAGGAAATTGGCCTGGTCCTTGTTGAGATAGTCTGGAGGCCATTGGAGAGGGGGTCTTTCCAGACCCCCTAAAGGAGGCAGTTGTGCGACAGCTCCTTAAAAAGCCCTCCCTTGACCTGGACTGTCTGGCAAACTACAGGCCCATCTCTAACCTACCCTTTGTGGATAAGGTTATTGAGAAGGTGATTGTGTTGCAGCTGGATGATCATTTATCCAACCATGATGTCTATGATCCTCTCCAGTCTGGATTTAGGAAGAGGCATAGTACCAAGATGGCACTTGTTCAGATACTTAATTATCTCTTAATAGCGAGAGATTGGAGGACTCGTTCAGTCTTGGTCCTCCTTGATCTCTCTGCAGCGTTTGACACTGTGGATCATGATGTGTTGCTGGAGCATCTGTGGTTCATCTGTGGACTGTCTGGTAAATCCTCAGTTGGTTTTGATCTTTCCTCAAGGGTAGGACTCAGAGAGTTGTGTTGGGAATTTATTTCTCGGTCCCGCTCCCCCTATACTGTGGGGTACTGCAGGGCTCCATTTTAGCATCTATGTTGTTCGTAGTATATATGCTGCCATTAGGAGACATTATTAGGTGGTATGGCTTGAGGTTTGACTGCTATATAAATGATACTCAGCTATACATGTCATTTGTACCTGAGCAGGATGGGGCACTCTCGGTCTTTAACAACTGCCTCTCCAAGATCCAGGATTGGGTGACAGACAGCTGGCTGAGGTTGAACCAGCAAAAACTGAGGTGTTGGTAGTGGACCCAGGTCATTAGGGTGCAGATTTGCTGGTGGGACAACCCTCCAGGCTTTGGCTCAGGAGAGTTCAGCTGATGACATCTGACCAGGTGCGAAATCTGGGACTTATTTTTGATGATGGTTTGACACTTAAATCTCAGGTGTCAGCCATTGTCAAGACCTTTTTTTACCATCTGAGGAATATCACCTGGGTAAAGCACCTGGTTCTGCTCAATGATCTTCCAACTCTGGTCCATGCCTTCATGACTTCCCACCTTGACTATTGTAACACCCTCTACCTAGGGCTACCAGGGGTAGATATCCACTGCTTGCAGTTGGTGCAGAATGCAGCAGCCAGGCTGTTGACTGGCTCCTCAAGATCAAGCTATACCATGCCTGTGCTCTGCGGACTACACTGGCTGCCAGTACAGTAGCAAATCACCTTCAAGGTCAGCTTACTGACCTACCAAGCCCTACACAGGCTGTGACCATGCTACTTGCAAGATCTCCTGTGTCCCTATTGCCCTCCTCTGTTCACTCTGATCCTCTGACAAGGGATTGCTAGAAGTTCCCTTAAGACATCAAGGGCTCGCACTTTTGCCTTTGTGGTCCCTACCCTATGGAATTCTCTACCTCATTGGTTGAGGGAGTGCCTGACCATCGAGAGTTTTAAGAGTGCACTGAAAACTTAATTTACTTAGTCTTGCTTTTTCCGATTGCCTTTAGTATTTATATGGTTTATATAAGCTATCAGGAATAGGATGAATTTAAAGTAATTATGAGTTTTGTTATTTGAAGTATGGTTTTATTTAATACTGCAATGTTTGCTGATGTTTTAAATTATTGTTCAAGTGCATCGAACAAGTTTGGAAATGTGCTTTTTTACAAAAAAATTTCATTTGATTTGATGCCTCAATCTCCCCTTGAAGAGCGTTTTTTCTTTTTTTGCTTTGCTCCTTCCTGTGCCTTTTTTGCCCACCACTCCTTCAGGCTGCCCAGATTTGACATCCCTGCCCACTGGCCATCCCTCGTTGCCATCTATTCATCCTCTAGAAGGTTCCATGTCTGAGTAGACCCTTGGTAACTCTTTTGGAGTGCCCCCTCCCCTCGTGCACCAGAGGAGGGGAGATTATTTTGCTACCTTGACTAGGTGTGGGAGCAAGGAGGATCGAAGGTCGCAACTGAGCAAGGCTATGTTGTGCAGGGGTAATAAGGCAGCCATCATCTGGTGGCTGGGTGGGTGAGATTCCTCTTTTCTGGGGCCCCTCCCTCCTCCCATGTTGTGTGGCCAAAGCGGCGTTCTGGGGGTTGGGACGATCGGCAATGTGGGTGGTGCTGCACACTGCCTAGATCACCTCTATTAGCCACCACAAGCAGCCACCAGTCAAGTGGATCAACACCACCCACAGCTGGGGAGGAGCATCCAAAGGACACTTTAACTCCCTCCCTGTCAGTTTCTGCTCCTGTCAACCGTGTTTGGGGTGTGAACTTGGGTTGCCAGCATAGTCGAACGATGCCCCATCACTCGATGCCATGGAGCTGGTCTTATAGGGCTTATTGTGCAACCCATGCACAATTTTATTTGCCCTCCTCTGGATTGCCTCCACCCTGTCTATGTCCATTCTGAGAAGCAGCCTCCAGAATTGGACACAGTACCCCAGGTGGGATGTCACTAGTGAGTGATACAGTGGCAACACCACCTCCATCCTCCTGCTGGAGATACCTCTCCCAATGCATTCCAGCATCTCATGGGCCCTACCCACTGCTTTGTCACATTGCCTTACTACTTTGAGGTCATCAGATATGATAACCCAAGGTCCCTTTCCTGCTTAGTGTCTGACATTACCTACCTCGCATCTGATACTTAATTTCTGGGTTCCTATGCCCTAGGTGCATAATTGTACACTTTTTGGTTATACCCTTGAGAAATGTATGTTTTAATCATGTACCCCACTCCTTCATGGCCTCTAGTAAATACATGTTTAGGGTCTCAGCTGTTTCTCATAGGATCTTCTCTGCTGGCCCTGGATAATCTTGGTGAAACTTTACTGTACCACTGATGTATTTTCGCAGGTGAGGGCTCCAGAATTGGTACAGTACTCTAGATGAGGCCTAATCAGGATCTGTACAGTAGCAAAATCACCTCACTTCTCCTACAGTCAAACCCCTCTCTATGTAACCCAACATCCTGGATACCTTGCTGTATACTTTATTGCATTAACTTCTTTGCTTGTGGGAGTCACTGATTATGACCCTTAGACCCCCTCATCTGATGAAGTTTCCAACTGTATTCCTTCCATCCCATATTCAGTGCATGGATTTCATCTGGCTCAGTGCATTTCTTTGCACTTCTTTGTACTGAACCTCATCTACAAGACCTTAGGCCATTTCTCTAGGTCTTTCTGGAGCTTCTGCTCCCCTCCCTCATGATCCGTCCTGCTGCATAGCTTCATGTCATTATCAAAAAGACACAGCTTTCACTGGATACCCTCCCCAATGTCATGTATTAAATAGGACCGATCCTAAAACCAATCACTTTGGCAATTCTCTCATGACCTCCCTGTCCCTTGATTTAGCCCTGTTCACCACTACTGTCTGTTGACTCCCCCTTAGCTGGTTACCTACCCCTAACTAAACCCTGTTCCACTCCAAAGTCTTCCTACTTCTTAGCAGCCTCCTGTGTAGTACTTCACTGAAGGACTTGCTGAGGACAAAGTAGCACAAATCTACTGCATGTCCCCTGTCTGTTGCCCTAGTGACCCAATCAATAAATAGCATGATATTGGTCTGGCATGACTTCCCTGTCACAAACTCATGCTGTTTTTCATCTTGTGGTCTGTTGTCCTCTAGGTAGGTCACAAAACTCTCCTTCGTTATGGTCTGTATCAGTTTACCTATGAAGGAGGTCAAGTTGACAGGCTTGTAGTTGCCTGATTCCTCCCTGTCCCCCCTCACCTTTGTAAAGCGGTACTACTTTGTCAAATCTCCAGTTCCCTGGAACCACTTTGGACTGCAGTGATTCACTGAAAAGATGGATTAAGGGTACTACCAATACTGTGGCCAGTTCCCCTAGTACTTATGGTGTAGGCCATTTGGGCCTGTTACCTTGTTTACCCTGAGAGTTTCTAATCCCTTTAGCACCTTGTCCACTGAGATCTGTACTCTGCCCATTTCTTAAACCCTCCTCCCCCCTTTTAGCTACCTTGATATCACTCTCTGGCAGAGGACTATTGTTACCCTCAGTGAATACTGAGCAGAAGTAATTATTTAGTACATTAGCCTTCTGCTCATCATCCTTCACTACCCTCCCCATCACCTAGCCTAATTCCCCCATCTTGTTTTCTTTTTTCCATTATGTACCTGAAAAATTCCTTTCCCCCACCTTTTACTACCTCAGCAATCATCAACTCTGTATCTGCCTTTGCCCTCCCGACCTCCACCCTTTCTTCTTTGAGTTTAGCCTGATAATCCTGTCAGGCCTTCTCCAGCTTTTTCTTCTTCTACTTGGTGAAGGTACTTCTTTTCACCCTCACAGCCTCCCCCACCTCCCTTCAATAGCCAAATCAGTCTTTTGTGCTTATTCCTTTTAGCGATCATTTTTGCACAAGATTTAGTCACCTCCAGGAGTGCCTCCTTGTTCCTGCTCCAATGTTCTTACATCCCTCTATCTAGTTTACACCTGTCAATCTTCCCATAACTAGTTCCACATCATCACAACAACTGCACACTTGAAATCCAGAACCACTGTCTTAGAGTGGGAATCCAATATTCTTCCCCATCAGTTTGACACACACAATACTGTGGTCACTGCACCTCACAGGTTACCAAACAGTCCCTCCCCCAGCCTTTAAATTGGTGGCTACCAAATCTAGTACGGCATCCTGCCATGTGGGATCCTTGACTAGCTGTGGCAGTAGATGGCCCTGATTAGTACCAAATGGTACCTAACCTCTACAGTGCCTTGCTGCCACGATGTTCCAGTGTATATATATATGGCAGGTTCAGGTTGCCTACCAACACCAGTTTCCCCTTTGCTGCTTCCTTTCTGATTTCTTCTTTAAACTCTCTTCTCCTTCCTTTTCTTGTCATGGTGGTATGTAGACCACCCTTGATATAACCCTCTTCCAGTATCTGTTGTTAGCAGCACCCAGGTAGATTTTGATTAACCCCCCCTCTTTTTTATGGTCCTATCTTCTGTTACCATGATTTCCTTCCCTAATGTATAGAGCTACTCCCCCTCCTCTCCCACGTCCCCTGTCTCTTCTAAGTAAGGTATATCCAGGAACTGGTAGATCTCAGTCATTGTTTACACCATCACAAGTCTCTGATGACAACTACAGAAGTAGCCAACACCACTTTGAGTAGTGGCATGACAGATGGTGCAATGAAGACCAATATCAGTTGGAAAAGTCATACTCACCTAAATGTGTTTTTTCCAGTACAGGTTAAAATGTTATTGTGCCATGGTGCTCCACTGTTCTAAGTGGTGATGACTAGCATTTTATGGCTAATTTAGCCTTTACTATCAACTCTTGACATTCACTAATCCTATTGTTCAAACTTTAGGCAAATCAGCTTCCATGCCCCCCCCCCATTCTCCCACACTTCCTAATTGCTCCCTTACTTATGTTGTCTACCTCCTCTCTGTTAAGTGTACATTTACTGCCAGGTCCCTAACTTGCTACTTTCACTTGTCTCAGGCTCCCACCATCAATGGACTCCCCTGGCCCTGTTTCTTTGTCTAGGGTAGCCTTTACTAGATTCACTCTGTGTATACCACCTACAAGAGGGTTCCTAGCATCAGCTCCTCCCTCTTCAGTTTAAAAGACTTTCCATGTAGACTCAAGAGTTTGCCAGAGTGCACTAGATGCCTCCATCATGATATGAAGGTTATCAACCTTAAAAAGCCTTCTATCCCAGAATCTGCTGCAGTCCCCTGGAATTACATAACCCTCCTCACTATACCATTCCCTCAATCAGGCATTGAATGCTTCAGTTTCCTTCTGCCTCACCCATCCCCCTTCCCTAGGCTATATAAGGAGTGCCTTCAAAAAGGCCAATATGGTTGCCTTTCCCTCAGTACCCTCCTGATTTGTTGCAAGTCAAACCTAATGCAGTAACCTCCAGCACATGATTTGCCAATTTGTTGTGTCCTAGTGCACTAGGATATTTGGCTCCTTCATCACGCTGTCAATAATCCTCCCTATCCTTTTCTCATCTCTCAGAGATGATGTGCAGGAAGGCATCTAATTCCACCCCAATAGATTCATACTTGCAAACCACCCTCTCCACACCCCTCACCATTGAATCCCCAATTATGAAGACCCTACTTGCCCTTTTACTTGATTGCGTGACCCTGCTTGGTGCATTCATAACTTCCTGATCCCTGATTGGTGTCCCCATGCTGCTAAGTCCCCAGCAGTATCTGGCTTGCGGCCCCCCTTTCTGAGTCAGGTAGATGCACCTAGGTAGGTGCAAAATGGTTAATGATCACTACTGGAGGGCTGTGCATAATGCACAGTCTTCTTCAGATACCCCCTCTTCCCCTCCTCCCCCTTTCCAGTCCTCTCCATACCCCTTGATCAGTGGCCTTCTGTGCAAGGGGGAGGCAAAGGGTAGTAGTTCATGATTCTAGCTCGACCATCTGTGCAGCCTGAGTATTTCCCCTCATGATGCTTGCCATTGTTCCTGGAGTTCCTTGAACCTCCTGCAGATTGGGCAGTGACCAAACCTACAAAGCATAGCCCAGGGTATGCTTGCTCCACAGTCTTTATAGCTAGCCAACCCACTTCCCTGCCTACTCTTCATCTCCTCTACTAGCTGCACCATCTATCCTATGTTCAATTGCACTCAATCTCCAAAGCAACAAAATTTATCTTGTTAGTTTCATATGGTGAGCCAGTGGTTCTAGAGAGATTTATAGGAATTATTGTACTTGCCTTCATTGTAAAATCAGGCTTATTTTCATAAGTATCTCCAAGTCTCTTCATGCCTCTTCACATATGAGTGGCATAGCACCAAGTGTGTAATTAGGCTTGAAGGTACAAATGAAAGCTAATCTGAGTATACAGTAAGAACAAGTTTAATAACTGGTTTATAATAACAGGGGAACATTTTCTCCCCTATAGAAACCTGGTTATAATTCGCTGTTATAACCTGTGGTAATAACGGTGAGCACACGCTGGGTTTCTCTCATTCCACACATGTGCACACTGCTTCTCATCCACTAATGCTAACTCACATCATGTTTGCACCACACCTCCTTCAACATTTTTATGATTGATTTATAGGGCAGAATACTACTCTCCCTCCCAGAACCACAGACACCACTTCCTTCAGGCATAGCAAGATCAGGATTGCGATCTCTGATGGAAAAAAATGAAAGCAAAAATGGCAATAAAGTTGTCTGCATCTGACCTAGTGCTACCATTATGTCTACCAGCCAGTCTAAGTTGGGGGGGGGGTGAAAGAAGCTGCAGGAAGAAATAGACAAAAAGACATAGAGAGCTACACAACACGAAGAACAATTTCTAACACATTGGGGGGTTTAAATACCAGTGCAACTGCTGCGTTGTGCTTTAAACAGAAGCTCAATCTACTGGCCAATCTGTTATTTATTTATGCTTATTTACTGGTTACTCTTGTTTATCAACGGCTGGCAGTGGCTAGCAAACTCTGTTATTCACATGTGTGAATAACGAACCATGAATAACAGACTTTGCCCAAGCATCTTCCTTAAACGATGTCCCAACCTATCCGATGCCAGGTGAGCAGCTCAATGGCTGCCTTCCCTCACACTGCCAACTCACTCGCACAGCAGCTGGGAACAGCCAAACCATGAACTGCTTCCTCCTCAGGCACCACAGACTAAAACAACTAAAAAGAACTTTAAATAAATCTTAGAAAAAAACATTTAAAAATGGCAGCCTCTTCATACTTTACTCCAGGCACTGAATCAGAATGTCTGAAGTTCATTGAAGAAAAAGAAAACAGAAATACATACTGCAAAAAAAAATTAAAATTGACATTCAACTGTTCACAAAAGTTTCTCACAGAGACCGGTGAGTCAGCAGAATTCCTCACTATGCCAGTGCCGGAACTGAACAATTATATGGCTAATTTTATCTTTTCTTTAAAAAGGGCAGATGGTTCCAATTATGAGCCCTGTAACATACGAGGCATTATTGCCAATATAGATCAATAAACAGTTTCCTATGGGAAAAAAACATTATCTTGTTTGTGTTGCAATAAACTTAGAAAACAGTTAAACAGTGCTGTGTCACTAATTATTCCATGCAACACAGAAAACTGCAATACTCAAAGAACCAGTAAATATAAAAAAATAAAACATTGGGAAGTGTGGTTAATGTAGATTTTATGCACACCCTCAGTTTGTGATGCTCAGATAAACCCAGTGGGCTTTGCCCTCGGAATTTATGGGGCATCACACATCTCGGGTGTGCATAAAATCCTCATTAACCACACTTCCTCATGCATTATTTTATATTTTGTTACTAGAACAATGCAGATGAGAAAACACTCACCAACCATGATATAAAATAACATATGGGTAGGTAAAGAAAAAACTTGAATTTTATACACACCCGAGGTACTGTATGTAATGCTATACCTCGGGTGTATAAAATTCTCAATTCTCATTATGAACACCTACCCATGTATTATTCTATACATAGAATACATGACTTGTTGGTATTATAAATAAACAGCTACTCTTGATTGACTAAATGGTTAATGACATACATATGGTATATGGAAATCAACATTTACTTTTATGAACCTACTTAAAAAAGTTTATTTTATTTATGTCTACCTGCAGATCCAGTAGAATGGATATATTTGTTTCTGAATATACCCACCAAAGTCATATATATTTATTTACAAATTTAGTTATTTAATTATTAATTAATTAATTTATTTATAATTAATTTATTTTTTAATCTGGATGTCCTGCCTCATACAGTAGTTCTTTTTGCTAACCACTAACCTATGCTGTCCAACTCTTGTTTTCTCTGCATGAAAGGAAGTAATAATCCATGGGGCCCTTGCAATGATTTTTAACTCAGCAAAGGCTATGGTGATGGAAGCATGCATCACAATGTACAGCACCACAAACAAGGATGTCTGTGTCATGCACCAAATCATCATCACAGTTGAAATATGAAGCAGTGGAATTATGAAGCAAAATTATCATTGTGTAAATATATCACTCAGCATCTCAGCATTGAAAGGCACTGCTATGGCATTCAAACTGTGGTCAAATAGCATGAATGTGTAACTCTTTCTTTAGTTTAAGAACAGTGCCCCCACCAATGGTTAGTGTTGAGGAATGGTTCTATCCAGTTAATTAAATTAATTTTTGTTATTGGTTGTTTAGAAACAGCTGTAACATTATGAGGAAAATCAGGAAATCTTTGAGGATCAGTGGTAAATTAGAGTGTAAAATATGTAGCACTATGCAAAATACTGTAAATCTTAAAATACAGGCCACCCTCAAATGCTAGCCACTCTCAAATAATAGCTGCACCATAAAACAGAAGGTTTAAATAGAAGCTGACTGCTAAAGAGTAAAGTAGTCCCCTGGTTACACTCCAGTATTTGTAGCAGCTGTTCAGTATAGCGATATGGTTGGGGGCTGGTGTGGACTCAAACTAGCCAACTCCAAAGCAAATATCTTTGTTTCTCTTTCATTTCATCGAATGCTGCACATAGATCACCATGTCATGGACAAGGACCCCATTTCACCCTTGATAAGGGATTCTTCAGGGTGACATTGAGTACAAAGTTGTTTTCTTTTATCAAAAATGCAATTATGATGTATTTCTTATATGAGCAGTCTGTCTTGTTTAATCTGGATGTCCTGCCTCATACAGTAGTTCTTATTGCTAACTGCTAACCTATGCTGTCCAACTCTTGTTTTCTCTGCATGAAAGGAAATAATAATCCATGGGGCCCTTGCAATGATTTTTAACTCAGCAAAGGCTATGGTTATGGAAGCATGCATCACAATGTACAGCAGCACAAACAAGGATGTCTGTGTCCTGCACCAAATCATCATCACAACTGAAATATGAAGCAGTGGAATTATGAAGCAAAATTATCATTGTGTAAATATATCACTCAGCATCTCAGCATTGAAAGGCACAGCTATGGCATCCAAACTGTGGTCAAATAGCATGAATGTGTAACTCTTTCTTTAGTTTAAGAACAGTGCCCCCCCCCCACCAATGGTTAGCGTTGAGGAATGGTTCTTGTTTCATTTTTTCTTTCATTTTGTATTTCTTCAATATTCTCCTTATTAACATTTATCCATGCATAGTTAGCATGTCTGCTTTGTGTTCTTTCCCTATGTGACCTATAGAGGGCGAAACGTCAGGAGTCCATGTCCATGACATTGTGATCTATATGTAACATTCATTGAAATAAAAGAAAATCACAGATATTTGCTTTGGAGTTGGTTGGTTTTCTGAATACTTTGCACAGCCTAAGAGTAGCAAAGTACTCTACCAGTTGCTACTGCACTGACCAAAGCACAATTGCTTTCACAAACTCATAGAAAAACTCAGCTTACCTTCGCTGTTGGGTTTATTTCTTTATTGTTCAAAAAACATGCTTAAACATTGCAGGTTACCAAAAGTGCAGGTGCAAATAAATAAATCTACTGCAGGTGGCGGTTACATCGTATTTCTATCACTCAAAACAAACACATGCTGGCACTCCACATAGCAGAGACTTGCCAGCAACAATGTGCACATGCATGTGCTACGTCCTGAATCAGCTGACATTTCACCAGAAGGCTTCCTCAGACCTGATTGGCAGGCTACATCCATTCATACATATACTCCTATCTCTTTAATATTTATTGAATGGGGGGGTCATGTGATGGGCTGAGTCGATCTAGACATCTTCTGTGCTGCTCCAAGACCCGATGTAAGAGTTTAGCTATTAAAAGCTCAGAGGTCTGCCAGATTCAACTGATAATATATTATTAAAGCGAGAAAGACTCGGCGGTTTCGATCTTGGGCAGCAAGTTCAAAAATAAAGAGAGCCAGGAGTGGAAAAAGTGTTAAGCCTGTGGCGCTGCAGTCAGAAGGAGCAGGCCGTTTCCAAAAAGTAAGATGGAGGCTGAAGTTGTGGACCCCCTTGCAGCGAGATCCCCTGTGACCAAAAGGCCGAAGCCTCAATCCCCTACCCCTACCCCTACAGAAACAGAGCCAGACCTGGGAAAAGATGGGGGAATGGGCCAATCTAACGAGGATATCCAAGAGATTAAAAAACTGCTGCAAGGGTTGGTGGTGGACTTTGCAACTGTGTGACCAACATTACACTCTCTTGCGCAGCAAATGGGGGACGCAGAAGCTAGGATAGCCTCGCAGGAAAGAAAATCAACCACGCTGGAACAAGAGCTAGTAACTGCCAGAAAGCAAATTAGGAAACTCAAGGAGAGAATAGACAATCAGGAGTCGAGAAGCCAGAGGAATAACCTGATACTGGCAGGGCTTCCAGAAAGGGCTGAAGGATCAGATTGTGTCACCTTTATACAGGACATGTTTTTTAAATTGTTGGGCCTGACGCCATTCAGGGAAGCCTACAACCTTGAGAGGGCCCATAGAGCACTAAGGGAAACACCTCCGCTGAGAACGAGACCCAGGGTGATTATTATGAGATTTCTCAACTACAAAGAAAAGTCTCATGTACTGTTCAAGGCTAGACATAATAAAACACTTCAGTGGAATGGCGCAATGCTCTGGATGTTTCAAGATCAAACCCCAACGGTCAGGGAGAAACAGAGGGAATACTTGGAGATCAAGAAAAAGCTGTATCTAGCAGGTATCAAATTTTGTTTGCAATACCCTGCAACGCTGATGGTGAGACTGCAATCGGGGGAGAAGCGATACCTATCTGCCAGGGATGCCCTAGAAGGCTTGCGTGTTGAACTTCCTGAACTGTTTAAGTCGCCGACCTGAACTGGCCTAGCTTTGGAAAGGGATGCAGTGAATGGATTTAAGTAATTATGGACAAGGGGAAAATAGGGAGTTTTGCAGGTTGCAAAGCTATAACAAAATAATTTTTTAGTTATGGTGGTATGTTCACTTTTATATTGGTAGAATGTTTGGGGGTCATACTAAGCTTCTTGGGTTAGGGTGGGTCAAGTCTCATGGCCTGTATTAGGGATTTATGGGGATTCCTGGATCCAGTGGAAAGAATTTGGGGGCTACCAAAGATATGGTTTCAGCAGGGGGAGGGTGATCTTTTGTGGGATATACAAGGGTGGCACTATTGCAAGCTCGTCAAAGTCAGAAGGATCAGTTTAAACAAAAACATGACAAGTTTCTAGTGGGGCTTGACCCACCTATGAGCTGCAGTATGCTGGAGTATTCCTGACTGTATTTACTGAGATGGTAGGGACAGTTTTTTGGAGTTCTAGAGAAAGGAGGGGGAAGATCGAGGGGACGATAGTAAAATGGAGTAAGGGGCAGAAAGACAGAGAGAGATTAGATGAAGGGCAGACTCTCAGAGTGATAGGGTTATTGAAAGAGGGCAGGAGGAGCACAGAGGGGGGTTCATCCATGATTCGATTTATGCTAGGAGGACAATTGAAGGATCGGGGGCAGGGGGGAAGGAGGACATGGGGGATCTGAAAAGAGAGAGAGAATCTAAGAAAGGGAAGCAAGGGAAGGTAGACTGTGAAAGGGGCATAGAGAAAGAGATCACTCATTACAAACCTTTTGTTTTTGATGGATAATGACCTGTTTTAGAATAATTTCCTGGAGCCAAAGGTCCAGGGCAGACGAAAAGAATGGTTATTTTGAGACACATTAATCACTTGGGAGCTCACATAGCTGCTTTACAGGAAACCCACTTACTAACAGAGGAACTAAGCTGCCTTAAGAAATTATGGGTGGGCCAGGTCTATGGGGAGGGTAAAGAAAAGGCGTCCGGGGTGTGTGGTGATTTTAATAAGAAGTCCCTGTGCATTTAAGGTGGAGCAGGTGTTGGTAAGGGAAGATGGCAGGGGGATATATCTCTCGGGGATTCTGTCTGGTAAGGCACTGTCAGTTGCCTCTGTTTACGGTCCCACTCCCTCTACTGTAGATTTTTTTGCTTCTATTGAAAGGGACACAGCAGCTATCCCTACAGACTCACTCATTTTGGCTGGGGACTGGAACGCTTGTGCTAATAATCTGGAGAATAGGATACTGCCATCTAGTAGCCGCCTGAACAGGGCACAGGTTGCCTTGAACAGGATGCTGGACGTGACAGCGTTGGTGGATCCAAGTAGGGCCCACTCTAAGGGGGGCAATACTATGGTCTTTTATTCCACGGCCCACAAGACTCAATCGCGTATCGATTTTTTTCTAGTTAATAGGGAGGCACTTAGGGAAGTGAAGGAAATGATGACAGGTGCCAGAGTACTTACAGATCACTCCCCTATTTTCTTGATATGGGAACCAAGTCCTGCCCCCCCTAGACCTGCTCAGTGGAGATTGAATGATCTGTTGCTGTCGGAGACTGTAGTGCGGGAGGAACTAGAGGAAGCTTTGCAAGGGATCTTACAGCATCAATTACCCTCTTTACAAAACCAAAATCTGGTGTGGCCGACCTGCAAAGTGTTGTACATGGGGGCAGTGCAGGGTCTGGCAGCGCAAAGAAATAGACTGAGGAAGGCAAGGGAGGAATTTATTTGTGGGGCAATTGATTCGTTATCTCCTCTGGAGGGGTCCTCTGGGGAAATTGACTCAGAACTTAAAACTCTGAGAGGGGAATGGGCAGATATTATGTATGGTAAGGTGGAATATTGGTTGGAAAGGATTCAGGCTAAATACCTAATGTAGGGGGATGTCCCAGGGTGCTTACTTGCAGCTAGGGTCAGGGAATGGGAAGCAAGCAGAACCATTACCTCTATTTGGTACGGGGGAAAGCTGTTAATGGATTCTCAGCAAATGGCAGATGCATTTGCGTCTTACTATACTGATCTACATCGGGTGGGAAACCCGGCTGGAGAGGAGGAAATCAATGCCTTCCTTGAGGGAATAACTCTTCCGGTGTTGGACGAACTACAGGTTACGGAGTTAGTGGCTCCTATAAGGGAATCAGAGATTTTAGGGGTGGTGCAATCACTACCGGCTGGTAGAACTCCCGGACCAGATGGTCTTACCACTAAGTTTTATCAGACTCACATACAGACGATACATCTAGTTTTGCTAAATTTTTATAATACTATTATGCAAGAGGAGATGTTCCATCCGCCACTGTACCAGGCATATATATATCAGTGATCCCTAAAGCAGACAAACCTAAGGATTGGGTGGATAGTTACAGGCCTATAGCTTTAATGAATCAGGATATTAAGATTTTAACAAGAATATTAGCTAACAGAATTTTGAGCGTTGCTCCAAGCTTAATTAGTCAGGAACAGGTGGGATTTATGCCAGGGAGGGGGGCACACGACGCCCATAGGAAGTTACATCATATTCTTAGCTATGCACCGGACTCCCAATTACCTTTGGCTTTGATATCACTAGACGTCGAAAAGGCATTCGATAGGGTCTCCCGTCTTTTTTTGTTCACCACAATGAGGAAGATGAGTTTCCCAGAGGGTCTGCTCAGAGGTATTAAAAACTTGTACGCGGCCCCAACGGCTAGGGTATTGTGCAATGGCTATATTTCACAGGAAATACAGCTGAAAAATGGGACTAGACAGGGATGTCCTCTATCATCGATATTATTCAGCATCTATTTAGAGCCCTTGTTGAGGACCATAAAGGAGGAGGAACATATAAAAGGGGTACGGTTAGGGGGAAGAGAGCATAAATTATGAGTTTTCGCTGATGACATTCTTTTGTACTTAGAGGACCCGGCTTCCAGTTTCGAGGGAGTAAGAGTTTTAATTGGGCGATACTCAGTGGTTTCAAATTATAAGATGAATCTGACCAAGACTCAGATTCTCCCCCTGACCCCGTATGTACATAGGGCAGATTTTGCTCCATTACAATTGCAGTGGAAGGCAGATAGGATTAAGTATTTGGGCATATGGATTACAGCAAATGGAGAAAAGGGGCGGAAGCGAATATGGAGGGGGTTTTATCTGTAATAAGAGGGGACATACTAAGATGGAATAATCTTCTGTTGAATTTTATGGCCAGGCTGGGCCTTATTAAGATGAATTTATTCCCTAGGTTAATATACCCAGTGTATATGGCCCCTTATGATATTCATATAACATGGTTTAGAACAATTAGGAAGCTTCTCTCTGAATTTTTATGGAATGTTAAACCGCCCAGGAGAAAGCATGAAGTACTACGTTTACCACAGGCAAAGGGAGGGATCAAAATGCCTGATCTCCACGTATATTACGTGGTGGGACAAATGGGTCTTATGCTTCGTTGGGCTAGGAATATGGAAGTGGAAACGTATACACCAATATGGATACAAATGGAGAGGCAAATATTGAAAGAGCGTGGTCTTTCGCTGGAAGCAATGTTGTTTGCCAATTTTGAAAAAGAGTTTACTAAAGGGGGCGGGAATCCGATTGCGAAATCAGCAAGAGCCTGGTGGTCCTTCCTTACCTCTGCACAGAGAAAAGTACAGACGAAAGCTTGGGACCAACCAATTCTGGGTAACCCCACCTTTGAAATTGGGGGGCAGGTACTAAAAGCTCGGTGGGTTAATCAAGTGAGGGGTCTAAAGGTAAGGGATGTTATCCAGGGTGAAAGAGTCAGTCTACCAACTTCATTGGAAGGATTGCCTTTCTTTCTAAGATTGCAGCCGACACGACTGCTGGAGGGGGTGATGAAAAGGAATGGAGAGTTTTTAGATAGCTCCTTTACTTGGGATCATCTAGAGGGAGTGGACCCGAAGTCAAGTGCTCTCTCGCAGGTGTATAGTGTGTTGGTGGAGTTCTTTTGTCCGACCTCACCCATACAAGTTTCATATTGGGATAAAGTAATGGCTCCTAGGAATCTCGCTTGGGATTCTATTTGGAAAAATTATAGGTACATAACTATACCCAAGTTTAAGAGTATGCAGTTTTTCATTGTCTCTAACATATATTTTACCCCTGTAAAACTATATGACAGAAAGCTCAGACAGACGGACCTGTGTTTCAGATGTGAGTCGGGAATAGGAGACCTCTTACATGTGCTATGGGAATGTTGTAAAATTTTGCCTCTCTGGGGGGAAATTAGACAGCGTATGAACTTCTTTTTGAACTATACAGAATATATAACTCTGGAGGTTTGTGTCTTGGGTGATTTTTCAACAATACCTGGAGTCTTACCTAAATTCCACCTGTCTCTGATGACTGTGTTAGTCAAATCCTTTCTGGTTCAACATTGGAAGGACGATCAAGTTTATACGTATCAGCAGTGGGTGCGGGATTTGGTGGGGGCTCTGGGTAGAATAAAGAAACAACTCTGTTTGGCGGGGAAAAAAGGGTTATACATGAAGAGATGGGCAACTTTAGAAGTGATCTATGCCCTGCAGAGACCAGGTACCCAAATACAGGTCCATCAGTCAGGCTGTGAATAGCGTGAGATTGATATGTGGGAGTGAGAAGTGGTCAAAAATTGTACTATGTTGACTCTATTGACTACTTATGTAAGGGTATGGACAAAACGTGATCCAAGCAAGAACCGATGGAGTTTAGGACTCTGGTCTACCAGGCACCGGGGGGATGGGGACTCTCTTTCTTTCCAGGGGGCATGGCAGGATTCCACCTCTGAGTGGGATTATCAGAGGGAAAGAGGTCTATGGTAAGATAATAATTGTAAGACAGTATGTATGCTGCTATGGTGGATTTTGTTTTCGTTCTTGTTCCTTTTCTCAGAGAGCTGCATAGTAATATCTCCTATTTTGTGGGGTAGTAATTATATGCAACAGTTGATTAAGTTGGGATGTGGGCTGTATTATTACATATTAGGAATGCTAATTGTATTTTTGTATCTCTGGAGACGGATCCCTGCTGTGCATGTAAATATGGGGTTGTACATAGTTCACGCAGTCAGTTTTGGACTGTGTATCCTGGCTTGTCCAGGTCTGTATTAGTTGATTTAGCAGTCTGTAAACTAAAGAAGTCAATAAAGATTTGCTAAGCAAATATTTATTGAATGGGTGTTGCCAGCTTAGCTACGTAACACAGTCACTCAAACAGTCTCACATATATACAGTTAAAAACATCAGTTTTACAAATAACATCATAGAGGCAGTTCTTTATTTAGTCCCTTTGGTGTTAATGTACTTAGTTGAAAAATCCCAAACAATTCTAGCTAGGACAGTTTGTTCAAGAAATCTCCTCCCCTCAGCCCCAGCTCCACTTTTTCAATTACAGTGAATCGAAGATTTGCTTGTGAGCTGTGTTTAGCTTCCATGAAGTGCCTGGCCATCGCATTAATGGTGACTCCATTTCTTATGGCTGATTTGTGTTCACATATTCTGTCCTTCAGAGGTCGCTTTTTTTGTTCCACATACCCCAAGCCACAAGGGCACATCAGCAAATAAATAACACCAGTGGTGGAGTAATTTATAAATGTATTTATGATAAACTTCTTCCCTGATCTTTGATGCTTGAAAAATGGGGAGTTTGATGTATTGTTGCACTGGGCACAGTACCCACATCTAAAGTTCCCTTTCAGAGCCGTGGGTAACCACATTTTATGCTGAATCCTAGGTTTGTCATGAAGGCTGTGTACCAATTTATCCCTCAAGTTAGTACCACTGCGGTATGTAATTCACAGGTCCTTATTTTGAAAAAATTCTGAGCTCTGTAATACCTGTCAGTGGTTTCTTACATTTGAAATGCCACTACTTTGTCTGCAATAGGTTGTCACAAAAGTAATTGGTTACACTTCACGGGACTTTGCTTTAGGTACTAACTGTGCTCTTTTCCTATTTTGTGTTTTGTCCATATTCTCAATTACTTTTTCCACTCGGTACCCTCTATTTGCAAAACGCTGTGGCATGTCTTTTGCCAAAGGCGTAGCCAGAATTTTGTTTTGGGGTGTGTTTAAATCTAAAATTTTTGAAAAGGGAGAAATAAATGCCGGGGGGTCTGGGGGCTGCCAGGCCCCTAGAAGCTCTGGTGGGTGTATATGTTCTGTGGTGAGTTTTGCAGGTTTTCTTGAAGAAAAACACACTTTTTTATGTGTTCTCCACCCCTAATTTCATGGGAAACATTTTTTTTCACATGGATTCAGGGTTGTGGGAGACTCTGGCTGTCATAACAGTCTGAAGAACCTCCAATGGTTGTGGACAACTGGTTATCTAACAGTGCGATCAACCACCCACGTGGTTCTACCTGCAGTGTTAGTAATGCCACCTGGTAACAAAGCATTGTACCACTATGTACATGGATTATGGTGAAACGTCATGCCACCAGCACCAGGTAACCCTCCATAAGTCACCCATGTTTTCTGTCATGGTGTCCTAGTTGTCCCTCCCCCATGTTACTAATGTGCAGGCATGTGCCCCTTTTGTATACTTGTATGTCAAAAATGAGCAGTTATATGTAATCCAAGTTCTGAGAGCAAACTGTTAGGCTTATGCTGCTAGGTCTGACTTCTGAGGGTGCCCCACCCATGTCAGTCCACACTGGAAACACAGATCGACTTGTCCACTACTGGAAATGGGGTTGTGATGTATGGCTGTTTCAACTCACAAGATTGTAAACACACAAAACTGGGTAGTCCTCCAAACTTTGTCATGTTACACACTGCTGGTGAGGCAGGCAGCAACTCTCATTTTTCCTCACAGCACAAAGGCATTGAGTTTTTACTAGACGAATTCAAACATGCCCACCACTGTGTTAAAAGATATCTAGGACATTACATATTTTCTTTCTGGAAATTTCAGGTGAGGTTCCTCCCACCCTAGCCGCAGCCAGCCTTTGCCATGCCATTCAGTTCGGGTTACACATAATGACCGGACCGTCCACAATCTCTAGGCTGCTTAATGTATCCACTATAAGTTCAAGTTCAGCACATATTTGTGGTGAGGCTGGGGCTTGGACTGGTATATTCTAGTCTTATCTCTGTGCACATGCACCAAGAGACAGCAACAAAAAAATTGCTAGTCTCTCTCTCTGTACTCTCAGTTTTGTTTAACTTGCAATACAGACATCTGACTGAAGAAAACCTTGCACTTTCAAGGGTTACAGATTGGAAACCATCTCTTGAATCCTCAAAGGATTGCAGATTGATAGGATTGGTAATGTTCCATCAATCTAAAGTGGTCAGCATGCAGGGTGGATTTCCGTCAGCGGCACTCTAAACTTTGTCCTTATCACCGCATCTCCCACAAGCAGTACTGGTCTGTGAACAGTTTCACTGGATGTATGAGTACTGATCTGTCTGGGACTCTGGGACCAGTTTCCAAACTGATCTGGGATCACTTGCTAACCAGCTTCCAATGTGCCATCATAGCATAGTGGTACTGGTTAGTGCTGCAGTCAGCTGCAAAAGCCTGCAATCAGGGCAAGAAATACATTTTCATAGCTGACTGTGCAATAAGGCTCAGGCATAATTATATATTACTCATGCTGACTGTCCCACCAACTCTGTAGCTGTCTCATTCATTCTTATTTAGAAATGTTCCATTTCCACTTGTAGATCAGCGCTAATAAATAGTGCGCTCCATGTCTGGTGCGCGGTGACATGAAAAAAAGGGCCCGATAACCGATGATGCCATAAAACAGGCTTCTAAATATTACCTGCTGGCTGGTATATGGCCCTGAAAATTATTTCACAAGTGTGTCCACAGACAAGTGCCCAAAACCCCCTCCTGGTACACCATGACATAGAAAAATAAAAACAAAGAAGTTGATGGCAGAAGGAGACCGCAAGGTCAATCTAGTCTGCCCATTTGTTTTAACCATATTTTGACACTCTACTTGCCCATTGTAATCAGGGCTCTCTTGTGTCTCTCCAATACATTCTTGAGAATGTGGTGAAAGTGCCTTGCTAGGGAAACCACTAAAGTCAATGGCTAACTATTATAATGGAACACTAGAGCCAAAGGAGGTAATTTTTTCCACCCTTCACCACTAGTCTTAAATTCTACACCAGGAGCTGCTGTCACGTAGCAGGCAGCTAAAGCCAAGCCCGGGGTAAGGACATTCCCAACTAAGGGCCAGGTGAGAAGGATCTTGCCCTAAGTTGGACACTTCAAGATGCGGACTAAATGCAGAGAGCGCAGACCGTCGGCTGCAAGAACCCTGTGCCAGAATAGAATGGCTGGCATGCCCCAGAAATTGATTGACAGCTGAAAGGCTGGTGAGCTGAATGAGCATGGCATGCGGAGATCGTAATGAGCATTGGGTGCTGAGACCTTGCAAGGTCGATTGCAGAATTGAGTGTAGCAGAATTCCAGAGGCTGAAACCGAGGGGATGGCAGTAGGCATGATGCAATGGTTTGTGTAAGCAAGGAGCAATGGTTACCTGATGCTGGTGGCATGACATTCCACCATAATCCATGTACATAGTGGTAGAATGCCTTGTTACCCCCGTTCAAGTGTAGCCTGTCACCTGCATATTGATCATTACTGTTTTGGGTTCTTTCCCACCAACCCATACCCCAAGGATCAACACCATTCTCCTGCTATCCTCATCTTACCTACTACCATCCCTTGTGCATTCCCCCTTTCCCCCTCCTGCCCGTTCTTGAGATCCTTCACTCCCTCCTCCTCCTCCCTCAATGTTGCAAGCACTGCAAACTTATTACCTGCCCCCTCTGCAATACTGTGTATTAACTCCTTCCTCCTGGCTGGAGACGTCCCTTGAGTGCCATTCATCCTGTTCATTTTGCCCCCACACACCCTCCCCATCCCCTCCCTCAATTTGATGTTCCTCCCATGTGGTGTCCTCATGTCACTCCACAGCCCCTCCATCAATCCGATGTTCCTCCCCTGTGGTGTCCTCATATCACTCCCTGAGTTAGACCCTCCTGCCCCAGCTCCATCCTCCATCCTCTCCAACTCTCTGCCAGGCCACAATGCCTCCTCCTTGGGTTTTTTCATCCTGTGACAGATTGGACACCCCCCAGTCTCCACAATACATTTATCCAAACTGCCGGCTCACCTCCATAACTGCCCAGTATCCTTCCCATGACCCCCTATAGCCCAGATCACTAGTACTCAGCAACATAAGAACCTAGGTATGACTGTTACTGCTTCCAACAATACATAGAAAGAGATGAGAACTAGAGAACTGCTGGATGGGCAACTATACAAAACCAGTGTGTTCTGCCACAGACGGGTCTGATTCCCTCTGACCTCAAGATTGAAGCTCGAGAGGTCCATGGGAATCAGAACCCCGAGGTGGCAAAACACACTGGTTATACATAGAGTTGCTCATCCTGTATTTTTGATAGTGTATAGTACTGTGTGAAATATGTGTATTGTGAGTTCTTTTGCTTTCAAAATGAAACTGATTTATGCAGTCACTAGAGGATCTAGAATGTTGTACCACAGTAGGGTAGAATCACATTCCATGACTTTGGAACTGTAGTAGAACAGCATTTTGAAAAGAATGTTATTCTGTACAGAATAACACTCCACTATACCCCATAAGATACTATACAATGGGCACAAAAAACACACCAAATCCTGCATTTTGATTGGCTGGCTGGCACCTTTTCAGTGTTGTAAATGCTCCAGTGTACCCTCTGGAAAAGGTACCAGCTACCAGTCAGCCGTAGCATGAACCCTCACAAAAATCACTCCAACTGCCATAAACCAAACAGTGGCAAACACAGTACGATGCTGAGCTCAATTCCATAACCGGTCACAGTACCAGCAGTTCCCACTCTTAACCCTCTAAAAATTCAAACTGTATTTTTTTGAAACATCTCCTCAGTAGCCATTCGCAACAGCCTTACCTGCTGTCCATCACATTTGAATACCGGCTGCACTCCGTCACAAAAATACACAGTCAACCTTCCGCAGTTCTCAATCGGCAAGCCTTCAAATTTTCACACACCGGCACCCTGCCATTTCCAATAAATTCTCTCTGGATCGTACAGTGAACTGGAAGCATGAGGTCATACACTGCAGCCCTTTACAGTTCACAGCATGCGAAGTTTGCGAACAAACATAAAAGCACAACATTAACTGTAAATCCTGCCTATCACATTTGAAAAAAGAAACATATCTCACTTCTTAGACAGAACACAGTGCGATAAAAAAACTGAAGCCTCACAGGATATCTCTACCTAGCAACAAAGAACTATTTTTTTGGTGGAGCAATAAAATGAACAAAAAATCATTAAAAAGGAAAACAAAAAGTATTTCTATTTTTTTTTCAAACAAAAACACGGGCCCATTGTATAATAGGAATATACCCCTCCAGGGAGTGGGTATACTGGTGGATTTACCACTTCTGTGCCTTGTGACCGAACCACACCAGCCGTGGTAAATCCACCAGTATAACCACTCCCTGATGGGGTATATTGCTTAAACAGTATATGCTAAGACAGTTCAGAGGTCAGAAATGTTGTTGTACTATTGTTCTGATGTCACATCGATACTACAACAACATTTCTGACATTTGAAATGGCTTGCGCTGTCACTGTTGCTTCAGCGGTTACAGAAACCAATCTCTCACACTTTTCAGCTTCACACGACGCAAAGCCAGTGAAGCGCAGATGGCTAGCAGTGATTTCTGACTCCACTGACTCCTAATAGGTAAGCCCCCACTGATTTTAATTAAATCTTCCAGCCATCGGCGGTGGGGAAGGGGGGTGCATGCCGCACTGAACTGCTGACACTCATTTTTTTTCTGTTTCTCCCAACAGGAACTTCTCATGGAAAACACAAAGAGCATCATATCCTTTAAACTGTTTAAACAAACAAAGTTATACCGCTAACATTTCTGTTTCTCTGCCAAAAAAAAAAAACTCAGTTGTAAATTTTTCCCTTTATATAATATTCAAACATTCAAATCTGTGTCAGCGTGTTCTTGTACGTAATTAATATTTATTTGGTGGAGAATCGAGCCTTCCCATATACTATATAAAACAGTATATGGGTACGCATACACAGCAAGACTGTGTTTCCATCTCGGGTTTGGAATGAAATCATGGGACCTCTCGAGCTTCGCTCTCCAGGTACATATGATGTCATCACAAACCTTCGATGGAAACACAGCCTGGTTGTGTATGCGTACCCATACACTATTCTATATATACAGTATAGCTAAAACAGACAAAAGATTTAGGTTTTTACCATTTAGTTCACCTGGTACCATATCACTGGGGAATGGTCACTGAGGGAGTCCAAAAAGACTATAACCACGGAGATATGTTCTGGGAAGGAGGAGAGGATCCACTCAATAAGGGTACTAGTGCCCGTCTTATAATTTCATCTTGTGGATTGTGTTATCAGCTAGGTGAGGTGGATGCCAGATACCTGGTCTTTGGCTGATGTTTCATCCTGTGAGTGCCAACTGGTGTTGAAATCACCAACGATAATCTTTTCCCACTTATGCCCAACTTGCTGTTCATTGCTGATGAACTGCATAAAGATAGTGGTGCGTGAGCTAGGGGGTAGGTATACTGTGGAGAGCAGTAGAATTCTGTTCTGTTTGCCTATGGTTAGCTTTAGGTTTAGGACTTGAGCCTCCTTGGTATGTAGACTGGCAGGCACAGTCTGATCTTTGATATCACTTCTAAGGTAAACCATGCAGCCACCACCCCGCTTAGGCAGTTGATCCTGGCAGAAGGAGTTGTAGCCATCTAGGGAGATGGCAGCATCAGTTATTTTAGGGGAAAGCCAGGTCTCCATGAGAGCGATAATGTCGGGTTTGTGCAGTGTCACCCAAGCATGGAATTGGTCCAGGATATATGGTCCAGATGGACGTCGGGGGGGGGGCGCATCTAATCAGAGTCGAGGGGACAGGATACCAAGCCAGAGTGTGTGAAAATGGACATAAATGGCCATCAGTCTCTCTTTTGGTGAACATAAAAATTGAAGACCTATCCTGAACAAGAGATAACAGCCTACTCTGTGATAAATAAACTTGGTATTATACAGCTGGTCATTGTAAGGCCTGTTTGCCTTTAAGTAGTTAATAGTTTGAATAATTACAGCTTTTCATTTATTGCTACTGAACACAGATATAGCGCCACACAAATTACACAACACAGGTAACAAAAAGAATGGAAAAACAATTACAAGAAGAACATATTGGTAACTGAATTTGCAGCTGGATTTACAGTTCAAGCAAATACAGTTAAGTAGAGAGTGCATGGATATGAGGTGTATGTTCGCTTGTATTTTACTAAGACATGTGTAACATATGCAAATGAAGTGAAAATTACTAAAATCTCTGTAAGATGAATATATACAACCATCTTAACAATAAAGCAGAGTTTAAAAAAAGAAGTTAGAAAAAAATAGCAACTGTAATTAAAAATTTGAGAAATACAGAAACCTACAATTTGACAGCAGAAGGAGACCGAAAGTCCATTGAGTATGCCCTTCCTAAACTACTCCCCCCTCATCAACCAATAGTGCTGTTGGGCTGTTATCCCCTCCCCAAGTCTCCCACCCCTAAAGCCCATGTAGTACCACCTGCAGCTTATAAGTCTCCTTGCACTCTCCCAATTGATGGGCTTTCCCGGAGGTTCAGTGGGGCAGCAGGCAACATTCCCACAATAACAAGTCATGAAGGGCCCTTGCTTCCAGGTTCTGTGTGAATCATCTACGCCACTGCTTCTGGTGCTGTGTTGCTGTTGCATTTGCTCTGCACTGCTGTTTGCTCTGCCATGACTGCCTGGTTCTAGATGCCCAGTCTTGCAGCTGCTTGCCTGCCACTTTGTCTCTGCACTCCTGCCCGGGGTCCTTCTTCTCTGGTTCTTGACCAGTCTCTGCTAATCTGCTGCTGATCCTACTCTGCTGTCTGGTCAGGCCATTGGTTGTGGAAGTTGCTCCTTGATCTCTGTGGCTGCCCTCCTACCGCCCTGCTGACATATCTCTGGTCCTTGACCCCCCAGCTCTAGGCTGCCTGGGGTGTTCTCTGCCACTGTGCTGTTCTCCCTGCTCCATCATGGTATGAGGTGGCAGCCATTGTGCCATCCTGGTTGCTGCCCGCCTGCTTGATGCTGCTTCCTGGTGGTCTGCTCCGGTGCCTTCTGTGCCCCTCCCCTCCTGCTGGCAGTTGTTTCCTGTTGGAGTGGCTGTGGCTGGCCCTTTTCCTAATGCCTGCCCCCTCCAACACTCCAAATTGTTCTGGGGGTACTGGCAGGGCTAGCTTCTCTCCCTGCTTTCCCCATTTTTACTTCTCTTCCTGGTACCAATGGCCACATCCTGTGCTGCCTGCCTTCAGGCCTCTATGGCCGTGGCATGGTCATGCTCCACATCTCATTTTCTCTGAGCTTTGCTCCCTACCTACCTGCCTTGGGGCTTTTTCTACATCTCTAAAGGGCTCCATCTCATGGCTCCTGGGCTCTTCCCCATGACTACTGGGTTCTTGCCCCACTACCACCAGATATACACCCCTACAACTACTGAGCTCTCACTCCACAACTACTGAGCTCATGCCCCCATGCCTGTCAGGCTTTAACCCTATGTTAACCTCATGATTCAGTGTGCATCGCCACTCCTGGCATCATAGTGAAACTAACTCAAAACTCTTCTGGGACTTACTATGGTCACCTACATGCTCCATTCCGTACCTACTGACACACACTGGATCTATTATCTGCTCATGTTTCCTCCTAATGCCTACCACTCCTCCCTGGATTAGTGAAGTCTAAACAGACTAAGAGCAGGTTGAGGGCATAGACTGACAGGGACAGAGTGGTCAGTCCATCCTCCTCCTCCCCATACAGGGGTTAGCAATAATTTCCTACATACCGATCAATTAAAAGTATTCATAAATGGCTTTTCAATCACAGAACAAATTCTAGAAACTTCATTGGTTAAAAAGCATCACCTGACAATGCATTAAATCCTAGATGTACACTTCACTACCAACCCTAGACGAATATACTTAGCAACAGCCTATCCAGAAGTCTCCGAATCCTAGCAAATTCATTGGTCAAACACACCACCTGACCATTCATTAATTCCCAACAAATGCACGGTATGTCACCATCCTAGTATAATCTACCTAGCAGCAACCAACTACACATAAATAAAGCCTTTTCCATTAAAACATTTTCCCCATTTTATAAGTGCACAACCCCTCTTCAGGATATCGTTTCTTGAGAATTAAAGAGGAACTATCAGCTCCCAAAAGAAAAGCAGCAGAACTAGATCCCAGTTCCCTTTTAAAAGCATTTCTCAGGTGCATGAAAGTTCTTGGCTGTAGGCCATGTGCCTTCCATTTCATCCGGGCTTGCATTAATTCTTCAGAAATCCACACACCCTGTGAGAGGTTACTGTTTCGTACCACTATAATTAAAAGTTTATACTACTGCAACTATAGCAATATACTCATGCTGATACCTTTAGAACCCATCTGAATAAAAACAAAGATCACAAAATCCGAGCTGCCACCTTGTTCAAACTGTCCCACAACTGCTTGATGGCAGGCAGCAACAGATGTTGTGTACAGTATCTGACAGACATTCCCTAGTCCCCGACAGTAATCCAGTACTTCCTTGTGCAACACTACATAAGGAAAATAACCTCAGCAGCATGCAAGCAATGTTTGTGTGTGTGTGTCTATGTATATGTGTGTACGTACCCATAACTCTGCTGCCCCAAGTTGTATACATAACCTATTTGTTGCTCTACAGTTGGCTCCTCCAATTACTTTAAGAGTGAAGCTAAAAAGCAGTACTAAACATATACGTAACCTTATTTTGTTACTAGTTATACACAAAACCCATTTGTTGCCCGCTGTACACAGAACCCTGTCTGTTGCTCTACAGTTGTATATATAAAACCCTGTATATTACTCTAGTTGTATACAAACATGGTTTGTTACTCCCAGTTATATACATAACCCTGTTGGTTGCTCTACAGTTGTTATACCCCTTTGCTGTGCATCAGGAAAAAATACAAAGCAGCTTTAGTTGTATACATTTTGTGTAACAGCTAAACATACCTTCAGTTGTCCTGCACTGCGAGGTGTAGCTATTTTACTGCAAAAGACTACTAACCCACATTCAGGGCCAAGTTTTGTAAAGCTATATCTAACACTGTGAAAAAAATTGTTGTTTAATGAACAGCTAATTTTGAGAACAGGAACACACATAACAGCGGTTAGGTTAGAAACATTTAGACAGGAACTCCTGGCGTCATTTTTTAGGTAGGAAACTATCATTCTGTGGGCTCCTTCCAATTTAACCCATTTCATAGTGTCCTGAGATTTTATTTTCCAAAGGTTTGATGACCCTTTGCATTTTGCCTTTTGTTTCACATTTTTATGGACCATGTTCCACATTTGGAAGATAAAGGTTAGTATGCATTTACACAGTTTACACAAAATCTGGATTATAGCATCAGAGGATGGGGAAATAGTGCCCACATGGTAGGGGAAAATGCTGCCTTAGTTGGTGTGTATATATCGGGTGCAGGCAAAACATTCAGTACTGTAAACACACTACCCATCTGCTGGCCCCTTATATGTGGACATGTGTTATTGTTTAAATACATATAAATATAATTCCGACTGTTACCATCTAACTCAAACATGTATACATATACGAAATGAAGTGAAAATTACTAAAATTCTGTAAGATGAATATATACAACCATCTTAAATAAAGCAGAGTTTAAAAAGAAAAGAAAAAATAGCAACTGTAATTAAAATTTGAAATACAGAAACCTACAATTTGACAGCAGAAGGGACGAGAAGTCCATTGAGTATACCCTTCTAAACTACTCCCCTCATCAACCAATAGTGCTGTTGGGCTGTTATCCCTCCCAAGTCTCCCCCTAAAAGCCCATGTAGTACCACCTGCAGCTTATAAGTCTCCTTGCACTCTCCCAATTGATGGAGGCTTTCCCGGAGGTTCAGTGGGGCAGCAGGCAACATTCCACAATAACAAGTCATGAAGACGCCCCTGCTTCCAGGTTCATGTGAATCATCTACATCACTGCTTCTGGTGCTGTGTTGCTGTTGCATTTGCTCTGCACTGCTGTTTGCTCTGCCATGACTGCCTGGTTCTAGATGCCCAGTCCTTGCAGCTGCTTGCCTGCCACTTTGTCTCTGCACTCTGCCGGGTCCTTCTTCTCTGGTTCTTGACCAGACTCTCTGCAATCTGCTGCTGATCCTACTCTCTGCTGTCTGGTCAGGCCATTGGTTGTGGAGATTTGCTCCTTGATCTCTGTGGCTGCCTCCCTACCGCCTGCTGACATCTCTAGTCTTCAGCCCCCCCGACTCTGGCTGCCTGGGGGTTCCTGACACACATGCTGTTCTCCCTGCTCCCATCATGGTGAGGTGGCGCTACTGTGCCATCCTGGTTGCTGCCGCCTGCTTGATGCTGCTTCCTGGTGGTCTGCTCCGGTGCCTTCTGTGCCCCTCCCTCCTGCTGGCAGTTGTTTCCTGTTGGAGTGGCTGTGGCTGGCCCTTTTCCTAATGCCTGCCCCCTTCAACACTCCAAATTGTTCTGGGGGTACTGGCAGGGCTAGCTTCTCTCCCTGCTTTCCCCATTTTTACTTCTCTTCCTGGTACCAATGGCCACATCCTGTGCTGCCTGCCTTCAGGCCTCTATGGCCGTGGCATGGTCATGCTCCACATCTCATTTTCTCTGAGCTTTGCTCCCTACCTACCTGCCTTGGGGCTTTTTCTACATCTCTAAAGGGCTCCATCTCATGGCTCCTGGGCTCTTCCCCATGACTACTGGGTTCTTGCCCCACTACCACCAGATATACACCCCTACAACTACTGAGCTCTCACTCCACAACTACTGAGCTCATGCCCCCATGCCTGTCAGGCTTCAACCTATGTTAACCTCAGATTCATGTGCATCGCCACTCCTGGCATCATAGTGAAACTAACTCAAAATCTTCTGGGACTTACTATGGTCACCATCGCTCCATTCACATTGCCTGCTGACACACACTGGATCTATTATCACTCGTTTTCTCCTAGTGCTCCCTCCACTCCTCCTGGATTAGCTGAAGTCTAAGACAGACTAAGGCAGGTTGAGGGCATAGACTGACAGGGACAAGTGGTAGTCCGATTCTCCTCCCCTCCCCATACAGGGGGTTAGCAATAATTTCCCTATATACCCGTCAATTAAAAGTATTCATAAAATGGCTTTCAATCACAGAACAAATTCTAGAAACTTCATTGGTTAAAAAGCATCACCTGACAATGCATTAAATCCCTAGATATGTACACTTCACTACCAACCTAAACGAATATACTTAGCAACAGCCTAACTTCAGAAGTCTCCGGAATCCTAGCAAATTCATTGGTCAAAACACACCACCTGACCATTCATTAATTCCCAACAAATGCATGGTATGTCACCATCCTAGTATAATCTACCTAGCAGCAGCTTAACTACACATAAATAAAGCCTTTTTCCATTAAAAACATTTTCCCCCATTTTATAAGTGCAACAACCCCTCTTCAGGATGTGCGTTTCTTGAGAATTAAAGAGGAACTATCAGCTCCCCAAAAGAAAAGCAGCAGGACTTCTAGATCCCAGTTCCCTTTTAAAGCATTTCTCAGGTGCACTGGAAGTCTCTTGGCTGTAGGCCATGTGCCTTCCATTTCATCCGGGGTTTGCATTAATTCTTCAGAAATCCACACCCTGTTGAGGGTTACTGTTTACGTACCACTATAATTAAAAGTTTATACTACTGCAACTATAGCAATATACTCATGCATGATACCTTTAGAACCCCATCTGAATAAAAACAAAAGATCACAAAATCCTGGCTGCCACCCTTGTTCAAACTGTCCCACAACTGCTTGGTGGCAGGCAGCAACAGATGTTGTGTACAGTATCTGACAGACATTTCCTAGTCCCCCGACAGTAATCCAGTACTTCTTTGTGCAACACTACATAAGGAAAATAACCTCAGCAGCATGCAAGCAATGTTTGTGTGTGTGTGTCTATGTATATGTGTATGTTACCCCCATAACTCTGCTGCCCCAAGTTGTATACATAACCCTATTTGTTGCTCTACAGTTGTATACCTCAGTGCTTTAAGAGTGGGGGGAAACTAAAGCAGTACTCGGCTGTATACGTAACCTTGTTTGTTGCACCTAGTTGTACACAAAACCCATTTTGTTGCCCCGCTGTACACAGAACCCTGTCTGTTGCTCTACAGTTGTATATATAAAACCCTGTATATTACTCTAGTTGTATACAAACATGGTTTGTTACTCCCAGTTATATACATAACCCTGTTGGTTGCTCTACAGTTGTATACCCCTTTGCTGTGCATCAGGAAAAAACTAAAGCAGCTTTAGTTGTATACATTTTGTGTAACAGCTTAAACATACCTCTTAGCTGTCCTGCACTGTGAGGAAGTTAGCTATTTTACTGCAAAAAAGACCACTAACCCACATTCAGGGCCAAGTTTTTAAAGCTATATCGTAACACTGTGAAAAAAAAATTGTTGTTTAATGAACAGCTAATTTTGAGAACAGGAAAACACACATAACAGCGGTTAGGTTAGAAACATTTAGACAGGGAACTCGCGTCTATATTTTTAGGTAGGGAAACTATCATTCTGTGGGCTCCTTCCAATTTAACCCATTTCATAGTGTCCTGAGATTTTATTTTCTCAAAGGTTTGATGACCCTTGCATTTTGCCTTTTTGTTTCACATTTTTTATGGACCATGTTCCACATTTGGAAGATAAAGGTTAGGTATGCATTTACACAGCACACAAAAATCAGATTATAGCATCAGAGGATGGGGAAAATAGTGCCCACATGGTAGGGGAAAATGCTGCCCTTAGTTGGTGTATATCGGGGTGCAGGCAAAACATTCAGTACTGTAAACACACTACCCATCTGCTGCCCCTTATATGTGGACATGTGTTATTGTTTAAATACATATAAATATAATTCGGACTGTTACCATCTAACCCCTAAACAGGATGTACACCTATATCACAGTCATAATTAACAGAGGAATAGACCTACACAGACTATACTCAGGTGGCCTACAGTACAGCACATACTGTACTTCAGGGTAGAGTGATCATGATTACAGAATGGGATATGGTTTGGGGCATGTACTGTATATAATTGTATGTATACAGTGAGAATGCCTGGCTTGCCTATAGCCTTGGTGTGTATGTTCCTACATACACAACTGGGTGTTCACTGTCCATCTCAGAACTAAGAAAGTAGTAGTCCCATGTGTTAACTGTCCACCACAGAACTAAGGAGGTAGTAGTCCCACTTTTTTACCATCCACCACAGAACTAAGGAAGCAAAAGTCACTTTATAGTAATGATATCACTAACACCAGCCTGGCTGAGCAGTAGTTTGATATTCCTTTGCACTGCTTGGTCCCAAAATTCCAGCCTGGAATTTCCAGTAGATCCATTTCATCCAGTGGATCTCCCCCACCATATCCCATCCCATTACAGTCAGTGTTAACTTTTGGAGGGGTGCAACTACCAGAAGATGAGCTGTAAGAAGACGGTCATAGACAGTGTTAATCATTTAGTCTCACAAGACAATTTTCTAACAGCACCTCTTCTGGTAGTTGCACACCTCCCCTGCCAATTACAGTCAGACAATTCTTTACCTGGCTACAATTCACCTCCAGGCTCTGAGGCCAGACTCTGAAGACTTCAGGTGGGGAGGGGGATGACCTTCCAAGAGGGACCGACAGGTTCAGGTGGGAACAGACTGCAGCAGGCCAGGCAGCTGGCTCACTTGATGGAAGGTCTCTCTCTCTCTCTTTCTCTCCTCGCTCCTGTCAGTGACAGGCCTGGGCCCTGGTTCCTACTCACAATCATGACTCCAGACTACACTCACCTGGTGCCCAGACTGACTGACACTGTGGAAAAAAAACAACACTTGAGAGGTGCCTGCCCTCAGCTCCACGCAGACAGCTACTGGTGGGGGCAATGACGAGTGGCAAGACAGTCCCTCAGATCCAACTCCCGTTTCCATTGTAGACAGTTGAATTTAATGACTCACTTCTTCTCTCTCTCTCTCTCTCTCTCAGGAAAGTAGCGTGTGAGGTGGTGCGCGAAGCCGTCAAATACACGTTGGGCAGCTTAATTGGCTACTGTCTGTTGAGAGGCGGAGCTGAGGAGGAGGAGGACAGCGAGTTGAGTTGTGCACTAAGAAAGACCCCCCCCCAGTCGGCCACCAGTAGGGTAACTACATACAATAGCACCTTGGCTTTCATTCTGACTGCATAGCAGTAACGGACACTGAAGAGCAAATTTAAAGGGACAGCGTTCTATAAAATTAATATTTAAATACACTGTTGATATAATTTCGGGGGGTGTTTGTTTCTAAGCTTTCCCTTCTCGCCCTGTCTTCTGCATGTTTTTTAAATTCAGTCTCTTTGCTACAAATAAATTTGACACAGAGCATTTGTCCCACTGGTATGTTATTTCTCAGTGGGGCAGGATGGCTACTTGAATAATGTAGAAGGCTATTTCGATCGGTTTGCTTTCTATACGTGGTAGTTTGTAGACTGTTCTCTTCCTTATATATTGTAATGTCCAAGAAGTTTATTTTATCCATACTGACTTGTGTTACTAATTTTAAATTCGGGTCAGCCAAATTCATTAATTCAAACAATACATCAAGTTCCGCAGATGGACCATTCCAAATTAATAAGCAATCATCAATGAAACGTTTCCAGAAGACAGCATATTGTTTGAAATATGCATTGTTATACTGAAATTTTTCTTCCCAGGTATGCATTTACACAGCACACAAAAATCACATTATAGCATCAGAGGATAGGGAAAATATTGCCCACATGGTAGGGAAAAATGCTTCCCTTAGTTGGTGTACTGTATATCGTATATACCACATATAGACTCGCTAAGCTTGGCGCAGATGTGGTACCAATTGCTGTCCCATTAACTTGTTCATAGAACCTGCCTTTGTACATAAAATAATTCAATGTTAGTACCATATTAGCCATGTCAATTAAAAATTCTGTTTCTGGCTCCCTTGGTTCTTCTCCCTGATTTAAATAATAGCGTAATGCATTAAGTCCTCCTTGGTGAGGCACATTTGAATATAGGCTCTCGATATCAAAAGTAGCAAGAATCACTTCTGAGTTTAGAGAAACCTCTTCTAAGGCACATATTACATCACTGGTTATCTCTAACATATGATTTTAGTTTTAAACCCAGGGCCTCAAGTAGCAGTCTATAAGCTGTGAAAATTGTTCCATTGATAAACCTATTGCAGCCACAGTTTGCTTCCCATGCAGGTTCACAGGATCTTTGTGGATCTTCAGTAGCAAATATATACATGGTTTTACAGGGTTCTGTCTCTTTAAGTAATCACACTCCTGTTTGTTCAAATGCCCCAATTGTCCCCCATGTATAATAAAGTCAAATGATTTTCTTTTTATATGATCTGTGGGGTCTGATGCTAAACATTTGTAATATTTAACATCTGAGAGTTGTCTCTCCATTTCAGCTTCATATTTGTTCTTACCCCACAACACAATTGCTCCCCCTTTGTCTGCTGGTTTGATTATTAGTTCATTATTGCTCTATAATTGTTCTAATGCTTCTCTTTCTTTACGTGATAAGTTGCTGCTCATATTGTTATTGTATTGCCCTTTAAAAAATGTTTCCATATCCCTGTCGACTAATGTTGCAAACGTATTTACAGCATGATCAGCTGGGACCTCCCTTCTAGGGACTGCAGGCTCAACCGCCAACCCACTCGGCCCCCGGACTGACAGTGCTCCTCAGGCCACCGCCCGATTCCTCCAGCCCGGATCCTCAGCCCTCCAGCTGGGACCTCCCTTCTAGGGACTGCAGGCTCAACTGCTGACCCACTTGGCCCCTGGACTGATGGCGCTCCTCAGGCCGCCGCCCAAGTCCTCCTGCCCAGATCCTCAGCCTTCCAGCTGGGATCTCCCCTCTAGGGGCTGCAGGCTTACCCGCTGACCCGCTCAGCCCCCAGACTGACGGCACTCCTCAGGCCACTGCCCGAGTCCTCCTGCCCAGATCCACAGCCTTCCAGGTATGGCACTTGCCGCCAGCCAATCGGAATGCAAGCTCCTTTTCTGGGCCCACTCCGATTGGTCCGGTGCTCTCCCTGGTCTCTGCTCCTGCTAAACCGCCAACTTTGCTCAGTTTTACATGTTTCTACCTAAATGTATGCTAAATTGTAACTGTATTGGAGTTTAAGCTGTTAAAATATTTTGAAAAGGGCTGTGATTACAGATCTCCTAGGGAAGTGGTGCTGCTCCACTGACATGCAGACTTTTGGGTGCCCAATCCCTTGTCCCATTGTTGCATTATGTGGGCTCCCTGCTGTGCTGGCTGCACCTCCTGCACTTGGCCAGCTACTTAATCTCTTCCCCTCTGTCTTCTCTCCAGCTGGGACCTCCCTTCTAGGGACTGCAGGCTCAACCGCTGACCCGCTTGGCCCCCGGACTGACGGTGCTCCTCAGGCCGCCGCCCAAGTCCTCTTGCCAGGATCCTCAGCCTTCCATCTGGGACCTCCCTTCTAGGGACCGCAGGCTCAACCACTGACCTGCTCGGCCCCCAGACTGATGGCACTCCTCAGGCTGCCACCCGAGTCCTCCTGCCCAGATCCTCAGCCTTCCAGGTATGGCACTTGCCACCAGCTATTGTACCCCACTGGCTCCCCACCCTCCCTCTGCCCACCCACCCGCCAGGTGGAGCCACTTATGCTTATAGTCACAGCTGAACACCTGACCGGCTTTTTTCCATCTACCCAATTTCCCATTGGCTCCTTATATTCTCACCACTAGAGGCATCAGGCTGGGCTCCTCCTTTAAGCCATTGCTTTCCTTACTCTGGTCATCAACCTCCTGCATTCCTTCGCCATTGCTGGGTGTACCATGGAGTCCTGGCAGACTAATTTGTGGCTCATCCCTTTCATACTTCTGCCAATCTGTACTCAGCTGCTGTCTGACCAACCTAGTCTACAGGTGTCCCTTACAGTGGTTGACAATTTAGCATCCTCAAATGGTACAATGCCCCACCCAGTTGCTACCTCCCTACCCCATTGCCATATACTACCTTGTTCCACGATCACGTTGGTGCACACTCAGCATATTACCCTCCTTAGGATAGCATCCTCACCTTTCATTCTGACTATCCCCCTTAAAATTAGTAAACAACTTCTCTATCGCTCTTCCAAGAGATGCAGGCTCCCTCAGCTTCTTATTCTCCTGCTCCTTTTAGCATCCGGTGACATTCACCCAAACCCTGGTCCTGCTCCTGCCTATCCACAGCCAGTGCCCACCCAGGCACAAATCCACTCTCTCTACCAAATGGACTTAAAATCATCCACCTAAAGATAAGAAGTCTTGCTCCCAAAATCTCCCTTTTACAACACTTAGTCCAGGATTACACCCCTGATATCATTGTGATCACTGAATCCTGGCTATCCAAATCCATTCCTGATCAGGCAGTAGCTATCCCTGGCTTTACTTTATCTAGACAGGACAGGTCCGGACGAGGTGGCAGGGTGGCTATCTATACCTCCTCCACCCTCCAAATCACTCCCTCCTTCACCACATCTGTCCAGTCATCTCATGAGGTTCTCCTTTTAAAATTCTCCTATCCCCACACAGCTCCCATTTTTGTTGCAGAAGTTACTGTTGCCCTGGTCAGCCACATTCCAACGTCACTGACTTGGTCTCTAAGCTCTCCCCTCTCACCTGCATTGGTGAACTTTTCATCTTGGGCTACTTAAATCTTAACTGGCTGGCCCCATCACTGACTAACATCCTCTCCACCACTGAAGCCTTAAACCTCCATCAGCTGATCCAGGAACCCACTCATCTAAACCTTAAAACTCTAAACCACTCCCTGCTGGATGTGGTCCTCACCTCTCATCCACATCGAGTAGTGGCCTCAGGGCTACTTCCTGACTCTATTAGTGACCACCATATGAGGAAAATACATAGGCCTATAATTCCTCCTAAAATTATTCTCATTCGTCCCTTTGCATCACTCGACCTGCAATCCTTGCTTCATGACCTTACACAAACTGACTGGTCCCCCCTTATCTCAGCAGCTTCTGTGGACAATGCCCTTGCTTACTTCACCTCAAAGTTTCTGCAGGTTTGGAACTCCTGTGCACCCCCCTGCAAAACCAGGGTTCATGGCAGTCACCTCTCCTGGGTCACCCCTGAGCTTCTAGCCTGTCAACATGCTCACGACCTGGAATGGCACAGAGCCAAAACCTCCAACTGCTCTGGAGATCACCAATGCTACCATGAATTGTGGAATGGCTGCACCAAAGCAATCCGCCTTGCTAAATCCAACTTCCAAACCAATACAAACAGCTCTTCTATGTTCTGGAAGGTTGTTCACTCCCTTTTCTTGTCTTCCTCTGCCCCTCTGCCCCTGTCCCTCAGGCACAACTATTCTGTTCTCTCAGAACCTATCAATATTGCTGATTGCTTCAACTCCCACTTCACCACCTGTGCTTCTTCTCTGCTATGTACCCTTCATAGCACTTCCCCTGACTCGTTGGCCCCTCTTGGCCCTTGCTGTCTCTCACCATATCCTACTCCCTGCCCCAGGCCTCCCCCTCCTCCCACTGTTCCTCTGTTCCTCTGCTCCATCCCCCTCTTCCGAACCCCTTACACCTCCCCCCATTCTCATTCTTCCCTGTCACCCCTACTTCTACCCTTCAAGCTATCCTGGCTCTTACCCATACCAAAGGCTCATCGCCTGATGGCCTTGACCCCAGGCTCCTGCACATCTCTGCTCCTGCTATAGCCTTCCCTCTCTCCCTGTTACTAAACCTCTCCTTTGTGACTGCCACTGTGCCATCTGTCTGGAAACATGCTGCTGTCCTCCCCCTCCCGAAGGGTGGCGACCCCTCCTCCCCTGGTAACTATCATCCTATCTCCCTACTGCCAATCTTAGCTAAACTACAGGAACACATAGTACTTGAACAACTCTCTCTGTTTCTCTCTGACTCCACTTTTTTCATCCCCTTCCAGTCTGGATTCAGGAAATCCCACTCTACCAGCACCTCACTCCTAAGATTAACTGACACCATCTCTTCAGACTTTGACAAAGGACATATTACCTCAGCTATCTTTGTAGACCTGGCTAAAGCCTTTGACACTGTTTCTCACCCCCTCCTCATTCACAGCCTCTCAGCTGCTGGTCTATCCCCGTCTGCTACAGGATGGTTCAGTGCCTACCTATCCAGCAGGTTGCAATCAGTGAGAATTGCTGATGCTACCTCTTCCCCACTGCCTATAAGCACTGGAGTTCCACAAGGCTCTGTGTTTGGCCCCATTCTGTTCTCCATCTTTTTAAATGACCTCTCCTGGGTTTGCACCACGTCTAGCATCCATATGTATGTGGATGATACAGTATTGTTTACCTCTGGCAATACTGTTGCTGATGCTACTCTTAGGCTTCAGTCTGACTTCACCAAAGTCCAACTCTGGTTTAGATCTCATCAACCCTTTCTAAATGCCAAGAAGATGGTCTCCGTGTCGTTTGGCACAAGGCAGAGACTCGCTAGGCTTACTCACCTCTCTTCTTTCCACACCCTTGATGTGACTGCTTTAGAGGACTCCTCTTTCAGGTATCTTGGCAGCTGGCTGGACAGACACCTTGACCTCTCTGTACATATTGATGCCATTCTGAAAAAACTAAGGCCCAAGCTTGGGGAACTTTACAGAAACCACAGCTGCATCCCGCTCACCACCAGGCGTGAGCTGGTACAGAAGATTATCATGCCCATTTTTGACTACTGCGACATAGTCTATGATGCTGCCCCACAGTCCCACCTATCCAGACTGTACTCTCTCTTTAACTCCTTCTGTCATTTTGATCTTGATGCCCCCTCCCGTACCCATCACTGTGACCTCTACCGTGCTCTCAACCATCTCCCCCTACACTCCTAGGGCACGCTTCATGGTGTTAAAGTCATCTCTAACTTCTGGCTTGGTTCTCTCCCCTCATATATCTCCTCCTCGCTTAGCACCCCTACCCTCTCCCTCTATTCTCTGAGAGCCCATGCTGGCACTCGCACCCTATCACTCCCCTGCAGAACCACTACCTCTGGCCAAAAAGCCTTCTCCTACCACCTGCCTAAAATGTGGAATGCTCTCCCTCCACAAATCTATCACTCCTCCTCCCTCTATTCCCTTATCACTGCATTGCACAACTACCTCACACCCTCTTGCACCTGCTCCTGAGCCCCCTCCTTATCTGTCTCCCTCTCTGTCTTTCTCTCCAACTCCCTCTCCCCCCAATCCCCATTTGCACTTATTCCTATAGACCAGCTCTTAAATAGGGATGGCTGGTCCTACATGCTCACCCTGCTGCATATTGCACTAGTGTACTGTCTGTATTTTATGCATTGTCAACCTTGTATCCTATGTACTGATTCTACTTTGTATGCTGCCCCTGAGTTCTGCTTGCACTGATACTCTACAGCCTTTATTGTCTCAAGCGCCTTGTTCCTGTTTTTATAACTATATGTATAATTACACCATCTGTATGTATTTACTTGAACTGTACTCTGTATATCTGTACTCTGTATATCCCTTTCCCCTTCCCCAGGATGTACCATGAGACAAGCATTAAGTTGCTCAGTGTATCTTTCCTGGTGAAATAATTCAATAAATAAATAAATGATTAGAGTAGGTTGATGGACAAAATGAGGACTTCTTTTTAAGTTGCGCAGTCTCAGCATGACCTTCAGTCCCAGGAGAGTTCACATGTGCAGGCTCCAATACACTGGGGTTTTCAATTGTTCTGCCAGGATTTATTACTTGACACTGGAGAGTTGCCTGTTCTGGTTTAGAGAAAAAACATTGCAGATATAACTGTCTATAAAATTTAAATAAATCAACATGGACTTGGAAGGGGTCTACATTTGAGCTGGAGACAAGTGATAACCCTTTTTACAACACTGTTTCTTGTTCTAAGCTTAAAGTGGTTTCTGTTAAATTTATGATTGGTATTTGTTGGTTTGATTGGACCTCCTAGGTGGCCCCAATTGCTGCCATGGCCTTCTGCCTCTGCTGCCTCCTCGTCCATTTCCCCTTCCCCCCTCCTTGCCTTTGTTTTGGCTGTCCATGCTGAATTGCTGGGGTGGGGGCCCCCCTTTTGCCATTTCCCCCATTTGCTGGCCTAAAAAACTTTTTGTCTGTTTGTTTCAGCGTCACTCTCTGGAGATGAAGTAAAGTTATTTTCTTTAAATCTCTGGGAGCCTCCCTTGTATCTATACAGTATATATAAGTTGGTACACAGCCTTCATGACAAACCCAGGATTCAGCATAAAATGTGGTTACCCCCGGCTCCTAAAAGGAACTTTAGATGTGGGTACTGTGCCCAGTGCAACAATACATCTGACTCCCCATTTTTCAAGCATCAAATATCAGGGAAGAAGTTTGTCATAAATTCATTTATAAATTGCTCCAGCACTGGTGTTATTTATTTGTTGATGTGCCCTTGTGGCTTGGGGTACGTGGGACAAACAAAGTGACCTCTGAAGAAAAGAATATGTGAACACGAATCAGCCGTAAGAAATGGAGTTGCCACTAATGAGATGGCCTGGCACTTCGCGTAAGCTAACCATGGCTCATCAGCAAACCTTCGATTCACTCTAATTGAAAAGGTGGAGCTGGGGCTGAGGGGAGGAGATTTCTTGAACAAACTGTCCCAGCAAGAATCATTTTGGATTTTTCAACTAAGTACATTAACGCCAAAGGGACTAAATGAAGAACTGCTTCTACAATGTTATTTGTAAAACTGATGTTTTTAACTGTATATGTGAGAGTGTTTGAGGGACTGTGTTACATAGCTAAGCTGGCAACACTCATTCAATGAATATTAAAGAGATAGGAGTATAAGTATGAATGGATGTAGCTAGCCAATCAGCTCTGAGGAAGCCTTCTGGTGAAATGTCGGCTGATTCAGGCCGTAGCACATGCATGTGCACATTGCTGCTGGCAAGCCTCTCCTATAGGGAGCACTCATGTGGAATGCTGGTGTGTGTTTGTTTTGAGTGATAGAAATGCGATGTAACTGCTATCTGCAATTGATTTATTTATTTGCACCTGCACTTTTTGCTAACCTGCGATGTTTAAGCACATTTTTGCACAATAAAGAAATAAACTCAACAGTGAAGGTAAGCTGAGTTTTTCTACGAGTTTGTGAAAGCAACTGTGCTTTGGTCAATGCAGTAGCAACTAGTGGAGTGCTTTGTTACTCTTAGGCTGAATGTATGTGATATTTTGAGCTACTGGCACCAAACTAGACATTCTTAAATGTAATGAGCCCCACAACCTCTTTTTGCAGTGATTTTCTGCATACTTCCTTCTTAAAAAAAGCCACCCTTGAATAAAGACTGTGGCTAGTACATGAGGTCTGCCTCCATTTTGAAGAACCAGGCAGTCAGTATGGTTTTACAGAATCAACTGCTATCTCTGGGATGCAGTGATACAGCAACACTGCCGCCCCTTCATGCCCAAAACACACAGAAAAAGGTAATGAGACAAGATTTAACTGAAAGTATACAATTTAATGCACAATTACATTTCAAAATATACCTTACAACTACTGGATGATGATGGGTAGAGGGAGATGCCAGTGCCACACCATTCCATGCTGACTTGCCTGTAAGCAGACTCAAATTTTTTTGGGGGATGCCTGCCCCCCCCCCTTAGTATTGCATTAGCAGAGCAGAAGTTAAGTATACATTTTGTACTATAATAAAGGAACCCAACTGAACACGACATGGCCATGTGGCAAGCAAGCAATCAAGCAATCTCTATTTATGAAATGCTATTCCAATAAGACCATAGCGTTGAACACAAAATCATAAAACATCAATTCAACAGAATTATAAACATAAAACAGATTATGAAACAGCAGGACTTTAGATATTAGAGAATGCTAAGTCAAATAAATATGTTTTTAAGGCAGGTTTGAAGGCCTTAACAGACGGGCACTCACTAACCCGGTAAGGTAGAGAATTCGACAGGGTCGGAGCTGCAAAAACAAATGATCTGGCTCCTGAAGTTGTCAAATGGACCCTGGGAATCTCTATCAATCCCTTGTTAGCAGATTGGAGAGAACAAAAGAGGTGGTAGGGACAGAGGAAATCTTGCAGGTACCATGGCCCTGTCCATCTAGGGCCTTATAGGTCAGTAATCCAACCTTGAAGGTGATTCTCCACCACACTGGCAGCCAGTGCAGGCCACGGAGCACAGGTGTGACATGGCAAGATCTTAATAAGCAGGTCAATAACCTGGCAGCCGCATTCTGCACCAGGTGCAGGCAGCAAAGGTCCACCCCCAGTAACCCTAGGTATATGGCATTGAAGTAATCAAGGCACAAGGACACAAAGGCATGGACCAATGTCAGAAGGTCATCAGGTGGGACCAGGCATTTTATCTGGGCAATATTTCTCAGATGGTAAAATGAGGTCTTGATAATGGTCGACACCTGAAACTTAAGTGTCAGCTCACTATCAAGCATAATGCCCAGATTCCGCATCCAGTCAGAGGTCATCAACTGGTTGCCTCCCAGCCAAAGCCCAGATGGCTGCCCAGCTAATAACCCCTCTACCTGATGACCTGGGTTCACAGCCAACACCTCAGTCTTATCCGGATTCAGCCTAAGTCAATTGGCACTCATCCAGTCCTGAATCTCAGAGAAGCAGTTGTCAAAGACTGAAACAACATCATTTTGTTTGGGCACAAAGGACATGTACAGTTCAGTATCATCTGCATAGCAGTGAAAACTCAACCTGTACCACTTAATAATGTCCCCCAATGGCAGCATGTACACCATGAACAATATGGGGAAAGCACAGAGCCCTGTGGTATCCCACATGGCAGGAGGAAAGGGGCCGAAGAGAATACTCCTGACTCTACTCTCTGCATTCTGCCAATGAGAAAGGAATGAAACCATCTGAGGACTGTACCAGACAGCTCACAGAATAGCCACAGGCACTCTAGCAACACCCTATAGTCCACGGTGTCAAACGCTGTGGAGAGATCCAGGAGGACCAAGTCGGAATGACTCCTCCGATCTCTCACTGTCAGAAGATCATTAAGATTCGTCTTGCAGTCACCTCCTCTATCCTGTCCCTAGTGGACTATGGACTGCCGGTGTATGGTGCTGCCGATCAGACCGCACTCCATAAAATTCGCATTACTCTGAATAAAGTCTGCAGGTTAATTACTGGGGCACCTAGGCTATCACACACCTGTCTACTGTACGCTAAAGCACTGGTACTTGATCTTGATGAGCGCCTCAAATATTTGACCTGCACGCTTACAAAAAAGACCTTCCTTGGGCTATCCCCGCCAGGATTGACCACCACCATCCGCCACTCTGTCCCACTAGTTCATACTCGGACTTCTGGGAAAACCTCTTTTGTTATCCCTAGAACTAGGACCTCTCACGGCCAAAGAGCCTTCAGCTTTAGGGACCCCTCCTGGTTCAACACACTGCCCCCTCCATCTCCGAAGCTCCAACTATATCGTGCTTCAAAACGTCCTTACGGAATCACCTTGTTAACAACCGAAGCTGTAATTGCCACTAGTCAAAACTGTACTCAATACTTATGACAAAGCTTACTACTATGCTGCTAAGGATAACATAACTCTGGTATTGTTTGCATCAATCCTACCTGTACCAGCTTGTTTGTATCTATATACTTATTGCTGTCTTAAGTTACTGTTATACTGTGTATTCTCGTTTGTCTTACTGTGACAAGGTACCTTTGTAAATGAGCCTATGGCTCAAAGGTTTTCCAAACTGCTGTCTAAATAAAATAAAAAATAAAATAAAATAAAGTACCCATTAAGCCATTCACTGCATCCAGTGGTCCCTGCATGCAGTGAATGGCTGAGCGTTACCCATCTAGCACTCTGAGCTGCCTAGTTGTATTCTGTGTGGGAGCTGGAGCTGGGCCGGAAATAGATGTTTATGGATGTTAACATGCCATGCCGCATTGAGTCTCCATAGTATCATTACCATGCGCTGTTGCACTCCTTTAATTTTTTCAGGTCCTGCATTTTACCTTTTTTGTTTTATTCTCTGTTGTTTGACAGTACAGGTAGGAGACATACTTGAGTTTCCCACTCTGCGTTTCACCTAATTTTGGTTGTTCAAATACTGCAATAGGATTTCTTAGTACATTAGGCACTGTTTAAATAAAAGCCACTCCTGAATAATAGCCACCCTCTATTAGAAGCCTTGGAAAATAAGAAAATAAAATAGAAGCTAATGCTTCTAATCAAAGGTATATGGTATATGGCAGTTGAGGTATATGTGCAAATTTCTTTGTTTATTTTATTTATTTATTTGTTTATTCGGAATTACAATCCTTTGAGTCAAAGACTCCTTTACAAAGGCTCCACGTCAGTTACAGTGACAATACATATAGCAGACATTAGAATACAACAGGGTAAGACAAGTACAATTCATGTCCATGGTGAACATACTGTATTTCATTATATACAACATAAAGGGCAAAGGAACATAGCATTAGAGGCATTGCTAGGTACAAACTTAGGTGCTGATAGAGTAATTTCAAGGGGGATGGTCTGGGCATAGGGCCAGACCATGGGTAGGAGCCAGGGATCTGGGATTGTAAGGTGGCTCAGTGGGAGACTGGGGGGATGGGGTGATAGGGACTGGTAGACAGAGTGAAACAGGAAGGTCAGAGGCTGGATGTAGTCCATTGTCAGATAGGTGGGCGGGAGAGAGAAAGAGAGAGAGAGGAGGAGGAGGGAAAGGAGGAGAGGGCTCGATGTATCCATAGTACAGCCAGAGGGAATAAGGCCAGGAGAGTAGGACACTGGGCATTGTCAGGCATTGAGGAGTTAAGGACAGTACAGGAGTATGAAGACTGAAGATGGGAATTTAAAGTGACCAAGCTTAGGTTCTTCCACAATGTGTGGGGGAGTGAGTTAAACCAAGCTGGGGCATGATAGAGAAAGAAGCATTGGCCCATGGATGTCTTTAGTCTTGGCACCTGATGAGATGGTTTGAGGGAGCTCCTGGTGAGCCTTGCATGTGGAGTTGGTTGCAGGACAGCGGTGAGCCCAGAGGTGATTTTTTTGGCTAATAGGCAGATGTGGTATTGTAGCCTACCATCAAAGTCCAGCCAGTTTGTTTGGTTGTAGAGGGAGCAGGTATGTGAGGTACTGGGGCAGCCCAGAGAGAGGCGTCAGGTTTTGTTGAGCAATATTTGCCAAAGTTTTGCCAAAACTGTTGTTGTATTACAGGTCTAAGGACTTACAAGGATTAGATTAAGATGGCATTGATGCACGTTCAAGATTTGTAATTTCCACTGCCACCCCTGTAGCCAGATTATCCATAGCCCTGGGACTTGATCTAGAAATGATGCAATTTCCTGGTGTTTGAGGCATACGCTTGAAAAAATAGGGCACTTATTTCCCCTTACCATTACAGCAACTTCAGCTGATACAGCCATGAAATGACTGAACCAGAACAAATGCATTTCCTGGTTAAAAAAATATAGAATATTGAAATAAAGATTTTCTTTACTTAGAAGTGGATTACTACTGACCCCAACACACCAATAATTCACTGAAAGGCAAAATAACTGAATTTCTACAGCAAACAGTTGCTTAGAATAATGTATTCCCCCTGATATAGTGCCGATGAGGCATAAAAGTGCTGGAGCATTATTAAGGAGTACTCCATACCTTGAATTAGCTGCCTAATTTATTTGCAGTTGCTTTTGTGGAACAACTTGTTCTGAGCAACGTTAAGCAAATCAGGATTCTATTCAAACATATTTATCCATAGGGATTCCCAAGCCTTTCAACTACACTGGGTATCCTGTAATTCTCTTGGTAATCAGAAATTTGTTTAGGCTTACCATCAAGGTCTATACTAACTTTATAGCCACTGTTCTGCCAATAGGCTGTAGGTCTGTGTGAAAACTGCAGATTCTGCTTCCATGTAAAGTTAGCAGAATTACACAATTGTTGTACAATTTTGTTAATATTCACCATGTTCCATGGAATGTTTTGGAATTTTGATGACCAACTATAGAAATAATCTCTACTATAAAAATAGTCTACTGCTCATCATAAAATGTCACTATTTGGAGTAAGAATTTGTGGAAACATATTCCACAATAATTTCAGTCATATAATAGTCTTCATTTTGGCAGGAATGAAAGAGTCAGAGTTATTTGCTATAAGAACCCTCTCCCGGCCTTGTGAGACTGCCCCTCTTGCAACAAGAATTTGTCAATGCCGAATGTTTGTTTGCATGTTGTGGCAGTTTATTTATCCTGAATTTTTAGCATAGTGTTTTTATAACCACATCTTATGATCAAGACAGTGGGAATTTTCAAAAATCCCATCCAAAAGGTGATTTTTGTGGAGCAACTCTGAAAATATGTTTGGGGAGGTGAAATTACAATTGCCTTTTTCATGAGGTGGGGTGAAAGAAGTCTATGTTGCAAAATTTGGGTCAAAATCTGGAAAACTAGTGAAGTTGTGACTAAAAGTTGAATACTCTCAATGTTTCTTCATAACTTTGTTGTTTTTTTTTTTTATTTTAAGCCCAAATGTTCAACATACTGTTTTTATGACCCCACCTTATGATGAAGGTAGGTGAATTTTCTTGAATTCCATGGGAAACACACATTTTTAGAGTGACTGTAAAAATACATCTCAGGGGATTTGAAAAATTCCACATGCCTGGTTCATGAGCTGGGGTCAAAAGAAAACCATATTAGGACTTTCCTGTTGACTGCTCTGGCAGGAGGTGTAATATATTAGAAACCTCATTCTGTAGCCTCAGGCATTAATGTAAGGTTAACAATATGTGTTGTTTTGTGCCTCAGCATGGCACTGAAAGGAAAACTGAACAGGAAACAGGCAGCATAAACAAGGGACAGAAAATGAGGGAAAAAACAGACTGTTTCAAAACAAACACACACAAACTGTATTGTGTTCAGGCTATTAAACACACTTCACATATGATCAATCTCTAGTTGTATTATTTATTTATTTAATTTTTGTTTACTGGGAAGGTGCACTAGACATATACAATGCCTATTTTTAGGCATGACCTGGGAGAAGTACAGACACTAAGTAAAATAATGTTACATAGACTCAAAAGTGCATTGAACAAAAAGAGTCAAGAAATGACAAGACCTTTGTCAGCAATTTGAGCAATGCAGAGTTGTAGATGGAGGGCCTATATCAAAAAGCCCTAAGATTGCTACAATTTGCGGTGGTCTAGGGCTGAAGCAAACCTCTGGTGTGCCAGGGACCCTGCACCCAATTCTATAAAAACAGGGTCCCACCACCTAACTCCCCAATTTGCCAAATGTTGCCCACTGAGCCAAACAGTTGCCACTCCTGTGGTAATTGCCACAGGAATCCATCACTCCCCACCTGGTTCAACATTAGAGGGTACAGGATGGTGGTTGGGGGAGTGAAGCTACTGTAGAGGAGGGGGCTGATAGTGTAAGGGGCACGGGAGGTGGCAGGGGGGAGCTGGGGGGACAGCTGGGCATTTCCAGGAGTGATCTAGTACCCTGTGGGATGCATGTACATTGTACTGTATAGTACAGTATAATCCCTGGTGGTGTAGTGGTCCCTCCCCCCCAGCACTAACTCACTGTATTAAATATAGTAGTCCTGGTGGCAATCACTCCCCAGCTGTAATTCAATGAGTGTGTACTATATACTGTACGTGCTCACCGAGAGCTCAGACGGTGGCAGGCCATGGTGGTGAGAGGAGGGCTTTGCTGGCCACTGGCTCCGATTTGGGATGGATGGAGCGGGGTGGTGGGACACTACCTGAGTGGGTGGGGATCCACTAGACCCCCAGAAAATGAGTTACTTGACTGATACAGGGGATTGGGGATGGGGGGGTCTGCTAGCCACCAGGGATATTATTTTCATACAGCAGTCAGATGATCTGGTGCGGGGAGGGACCGCTAGCCACCAGGACTACTATATTTTATACAGTGGCTGGGTGCTGGGGGGAGGGACTGCTAGATCACCAGGGATGAAACTGTACTATACAATACAATGTACACACACCCCACTGAGTGCCAGATCACTCCCGGTGATGCCTAGCTGTCCTTCTGACTCCCTCTCTGCTACATCCCATGCCACTTATGCCCCCAGCAGCCCATTGTTTGACCCTGTCCCACTGGCACAAGCCACTGAGACCACCTCCTGGCTAGTCTAAGTGATGCCATTTCCTGTGTCCATGGTGGGGCTTGCAGAATCCCCAAAAAGGGGATGTTGTAGCCCCGCTGTGGAGCAAGCACCCTTGTGACCTGGTGCACCTGATTGCTTGCTGCAACTTTGGCGCAAGTGGGCTTTGATGCAGCTGCATTAGATTTGATGCAGGTTGTTTTACAGAATTGTGTTTGATGCAATTGGTGATGCAAGTCACCACTTGCATCAAACTCTTATAATGCAAGTCCCTTGCATCAATCTAAATCTTTTGTGAATCAGGCCTGGGGTTCCAGATTACAAAGAGGCAAACATGAGGCACAGATTAGTTTAGCAGAAATAGGAGTCAGTTACAGGAACACTTATCCAATGACAAGAGAAACTTGTGGAGCTCATTTTTAAATACTACTTGAGTCTGTGAAAACCTGAGATTTGGTGGTAGTGAATTCCAGAGTTTAGGAGAAAAGACTGAAAAGGCCTGCTCTCCTATTTTTGAAATGCATTTCGTTACAACCAGTAATGACATGTCTTTGGATCATAAGGGATAAGCTGCTCTGCTTGACTGAACATACTAGCAATGGTAACATGATCTGATGATCTACAGTGCAGCCAATGATGAGGAGACAACATGAAGATGGAGAGAACCAGCCTTGGTTTGAGTAAAGGGAGCAATGGTGGGTCAACCAGGGCACTGATAGGGCAAAGCGACAGATATTATAGCAGGTGTTCCATTTGTTCATTATAGCAGGACAGCATCGATGAGGAGGTAGTGAAAGGTTGCTTTTTTATTACACTGAGTCATGAACAGAGGGTGGTGGTAGGAGAGCAAGCAATGGGAAGGAGTGGGTGTACACCACATCGGCAACAGAGTGTGAGGCAGTGGGAAGGAGATGAGGACACTACAAAGAACAAAGGAGTGGGAGTGTTTTTTTTTTTTTTTTACTGGCAGCGGGCTGGGAACAGAGGGTGGGAGTAGGAGATTGTGGGAGTGGGTTTTAAGAATGTCACAGATGGTGGTTTGGGGGTGTCTGACTGACCTGAACATAACATCATTGAAACTGGGTACATGCTATACCCTACTATTGTTCATGCAAGAGTTTTCCTTTGGGAGAGAGCAAAACCAAACCAGTGAAAGAAAGGAAAAGGAGAGCAACAATGCAGCTAACTATTTCTTTCACTCGTTCCAAAGCCTCTCTTCATTAAATATAATAATCAATGTTTCCAGGAATGGTGTTGGCAACAGAGATGACCACTGGACTTTGGGGGGAGGACGAGGAGCAGGCAAAGTATGACACTGCTCAGCTGGTATCTGAGCAGAGTCATGTAGATGAAAGGATCCAGCTGCTGTTTGATAGGTGTGTCTGCCTCCTTTAAACTACAAGAAGTTTCCGCCCATCACCCAGCAGAACAGCATTATGGTCAGCCTCACTGATCACTGGCCTCTCACTGCTGAGCCTCCTGCAGCCTGAGCTGCATTGGATGTAACAGTGATAATGTTTCTAAAGCCTGCGACTCAGCTCTCACAATATGTTTACTTCATTCATGTGCATGCATGCAAGCACACATTAAAAGTGAGCTTTCCAGATGATTAAATGTGGTAACTTGCCTTACAGGGGGCCTTGGAAATCTATAAGGAACTACTATATACAGTGGATGATGAGAGGAGGGGGTTACAATCTACTTACCTATGGGCCATGTGTATTATTCAAGTGAAAGCCAAGGGAGCCAGACCACTGATGGACCCATTAGGTAGTGGTAGTTGGAGGGTGCAACTGGCCACCTGTGGGTGATCATTTGATGGCAGCAATTTAGAATAAGTGGAACAAGGAACAGAGACCACCTCTGTTACTACTACTTCCATCAACTGATCAGTGTCATGTACCACCCTCATACAGTATTATTGTACAAATTTAACATTGATCAGTAATATTTACCAGCCTTATATTATGATACAACTTTCAGAAATCATATCTTGTGGTGATATATATTTTTTAGGTAGTGGCGGTGGTGGGTGGGGATGAAAAAGTTTTATTAAGTTTTATTCATCTATGCAAAGAGAAGGTGGCAGGCTTTGGAGTGTGCCATTTTAAAAAGGGAAACCTGTTTAATTTTGGCTCAGGCAACAGATTCAACCAGCTATCTGTTGTCCAAGTTAGGGGGGGGGCTGGGAAGTTTCAGGGTTTACAAAGCATTTAACAAATTCTTCTCTTCAAAACAGTAATTGAACTGCACAACCTTTTATCATCTCACTTGATGCAGAGTCTTTCAACCATCACCTGCCAGAAATATAGTTAATTTACATTTCAAGAGAAAGTGGGAAAGAGAACCATTTTTTTAATTAAGTAAAACAAAACTTCATTTAAAAGGAAATGCAAATACACTGTTCAAGCTTCATTAGTGATAAAAGTAAAATATTGCAACACATTGTCCCTTGAGCTGTGGAGAGGGAGTGAGATAATAACACACTGATCTCAGCCCCACCTGTCTGCCTGCTGCAACCAAGCATGGGGATGAGTGGTCACTGTAGCAAATGCTTGTGCTATTACAGCTCCATGCCAACTGTGAGGAAATAACGGAGGCAGCATATAGGTGGGAGAGGGACAGAACGCCAAATAAAGGGAACCCTAAAAAACTAGGGGAACATATTACTGCAGAATCTGCAATCCATGAATTCAATGGATCAGAGGTGCAGCAGAAGGGCGGAAGGTTTGAGGGTCTCTCTGGACCCAAAGGCACCATTTATTTTGTTACCTTACATGTCTACCAGGACTTGATGAAAAGGCTGAGTATGAAACTGCTCAGCTGGTTGCTGGCAGTATCATGTAGACGGAAGGAGGTAATCATTGTCTGATAGGTGCAGCTCCCTCCATTCAGTTACATGCCGTTTCTGCCTATCACCCAGCAGAACAGCATCATGATCAGCCCCGCAGACAATTGGCCTGTTACTGCTGAGCCTCCTGCAGGCTGAGCTGCATTGGATGAGACAGTGATATGCCTCTGATGTCCACTACTCTACTCTCACAATATGTTGGCTTTGCATATTTGCACACAAACATGAACAAATTCTGGTCAGAGCCAATATGGCTGCTAATGCATTAATCTGACACTGGATATAGAATTAATGTGTAGATTGGATTGTAGTGAATAGTCACATGCAAACACACACACACACACACACACACACCCCTAATATTTTTATTACCCCCACCTATTGATGAAGACAAATGGAATAGTTTAAAGCCTGTCTGAAAGGTGATTTCATGGATGGATTGTAAAAACATGTTTTGGAGGGGATTTGAAAAATTACACCTGCCTTGTTCATGGGATGAGTTAAAAAAGAGGCTAAACAAATATAGGGTATACATGAGAAAAATGGTAAAGTTGTGAATATACGTTGAAGAATTTCAACATTGGTTCGTAACTTTGTGTTTTTTGAGATTTTGATTCCAAATTTTCTACATAATCTTCTTATGGCTATACTTCATGAACCCAGTAAGTGAAAATGGTCGAATCCTGGCTGAAGCATAATTTCACACCACAAGTGCAAAAATACATTTTGGCTAGGATTTGAGAAACAAAACCTGTTACTTTCACGAGGTAGTGTGAACAAATGGCAATGCTGAAAATTTGGGGTCAAAATATTGAAAAGTGGGATGGGTTTCTAGGCATTTTTGTGCTGATCAGTTACAAAAGATCAGGCAGAGGTAATTTGATAATCACCATTCAAATACTCATTGGAGTATTAAAGGAGTAGTCCACCCAGAATGTGCAAAAAACTTATAATTTTGTAGAGTGTTTTGATATGTTAATTAGTCCTTTCTTCGTTCGTTATTTGAGTTTTTTCTTGTTTTTGCACAGAGTTTATGACCTTGGTATCTCCATACTGGAAGGTTTTTCCCCAGCCTGTTCATAATAGTGATAACCATGCCCAGATGTATTGCTTGTAATTAGTTTACATAGAGTTTGCATTTCATCACAATGGCAACAGTAGTAGGATACCTGAGAGCAAGCCAACTGGGTTTCTGTCAGACAACAGCTACTAAATAGCTCTAATTCATTATTTGTGTTTTTGATGTTAAAACACTCCTGCTAGCTAGACCTGATGCACAGAGAAAACAAGAATAGTGAATCAGAGCTATTCAGTGGCTGTTGTCTTACAGAAACTCCAGTTAGCTTACTCTCAGGTATCTGCTAAACTAACTGTTGCCATTTGTGCTCCCTGAATAAGAAGTTACAAGGCTCTGCTGTTGCTAAACTAATTTTAAAGCAATACACATGCTAAATCCAAGGGCATGGCTACATCACTGTTACATGAGACAGGAGGCATCCTGGGAGAAAGAAAGCCAATAAAACTATTTGTTATGGAGTTCCCCAGGGGTCGTAAAACTACCATACAGCTAGCAGGCAATTTAGGAAAAACTCCAAATAGCAGACAGAGGGAAGGACACACTAGGATTTAACATATACAGTATATCAAAACACTCTACATAACATATGTTTTTTCACATTCTGGGTGAAGTACTCCTTTAAGCAACATGGCTTTAGAAAAGGTCATAGTACATCCTCTGCCTTACTCGAATTCACCAGCTCCATTCACAGCTCCCTTGACAATGGACAACTAACTGGTGCTATTTTCATCGACCTGACCAAAGCCTTTGATACTGTCCACCACTCCCTCCTGCTGAGCCAACTAAAAAATGCTGGTCTCTCCAATGATTCAATCTCTTGGTTCAAAAGCTATCTTGAAAACCACACCCAGCGTAAAATTGGAGATGTGCACTCTGATTCCAGACCTGTCCTCTCCGGAGTCCCCAGGGTTCAATACTGGCCCCTACTCTTCTGCCTGTTCCTTAGCACCCTACTGGACTCCTGCACTGAACATATCACCCTGTATGCTGATGATGCAGTAATTTTCCCACACCAGGACCCAAAGAAATTGCAAGAAAATCTCCAACTCGCTTCTCCTCGGTTGAGAACTGGCTCACAAAGCACAAACTCATCCTTAATCAAAAAACTAAGGCCATGATCTTCAGCAGCTCCATAATAAACATAAGCACTTCCAACTCTCCGTTATCAACAGACAAGGTGCTGCACTGGAACAGGTCAAAAACTTTAAATACCTCGGATCACCCTTGACCCTCACCTCTCCTACATTGCCCACATTGACCATGTCGCCAAAGTCGCTAACTCCTGGCTAGGCCTGCTATTCCATCATAGGAAACACCTGACACCTGAAGCCCTCACTTTCGCTGTCCAGAGCTCCATCATATCCATCATCGATTATGGCATTATCATTTACGGCTCTGCTACAACCACCGCACTCAAACGTGTATCCACCGCCCTCAACAAGGCCTGTCGACTTGTCACTGGCTCCCAACGCCTAACTCACACCTGTGACCTCTATTCTCAAACTGGATGGTTGAATCTTGCCAATCGAATAAAACACCAAATTTGTATTACTACTAAGAAAATCTTGCTGGGCCTTGCCCTCCCTGGAGTCTGTGCCCTCATACAACTGAGAATCCACACCCGACATACCAGGGGATCGAAACCTCAGCTTCTGAAAGTCCCACATTGCCGCACAACACAAGGCCAAAGATCCTTTGCTTACCGGGCCACTAGTTGGTACAACGGTCTTCCCAGCAACATCTCATCTTCACTATAGCTCAGCACTTTTAAGACTCGTCTCCGCCTAACACTGACTGCCTCCAACCTCTGTGACTGTTGTGGCTAAACATGTCTTTTGGTTCCATAGCTGAAGATGCCCTTTTGGACCCACATCTACTCCTGCACTTTGGCAGCACCCCCCTTCCTATCTTCACCTCCCCTGCTTGCCCATGACAAATGCCACCCGGCTGCACTACCTCTATTCTTATCCGCCTTCCACCTCTCCCTCTCTGTCCCCCAACCTACCTCCCTTCTCTCCCATCCACTTAGTCTCCTGATTTCACCCTCCTCCTTTCCCTTTCCTTCCCAACGCTTTCACCTTATTGTTCTTTTTTCATCTACAAGACTATGTGTTGTTGTTTTTTTTAATTTTATAAACTGTTAGCTTTGCTTATGATTGTCTCAATTGTACCAATGATGTGGAACCTTTGTAAAAGAGCCTTGGCTCAAAGGTATTTATAATCCTAGAACAAATAAATAAATAAATAAAAATAAAAGCTAAAACATCAGCAATTCAAATATGCACTCATGAAGCAATACAATTATGAAATTCAAAATGGTTTTAGTATAAATATCATTATAATTTCTTCCTCATAATATTCTAAATTCATTACTTCATTTAAAAGAGATTCAGGAGAAAATGTTCATACAGACCTAGTACAGAAACAGCTGCACTTCTTTAAGACCAGTATGATTTTTCTGGCAATCAGTAAAAATGCCAAAAGAAGTAAATTTCAGTATTCTGTGTTACATGTTAATATTAAGCTCTTTGACCTAAACTGAAGTATCACTTTCTGATGTACTCACATTTAGTAGTAGTAGCCTTTTTTTTGGCACCTTTCCCCAAAGGATCAGGGTGCCATTAGAATAATATGGGGCAAAATAACTATAATCAGCATGTGCAGATCCATCACACTCTAAAATAAAACATATTAATAAATAAATAAATGTAAATTAATAAATACTACTAAAGGGGGAGTTCAAAATATTATAAATTCACCCCAAATGCCTGCTGGAATCAATACATTTTTAAGCCCCTTTTAAAGGCCTCCACTGAGGGGGGCTGACCTCAAAGCAATGGGCAGGGAGTTCCAGAGGAACGGACCTGCAACCTCAAATACCTGCTCCCCTGATGTCTTTGACTTCACCCTCAGCACCACCAAGAGGCCCTCCTCAGTGGAGCAGAGCAGGTGAATGGGTATATGAGGATGCAGGAGCTCGGTCAGGTAGCCCAGGCCCAGTTCGTGTAGGGCCTGATAGGTTAAAAGACCCAGTTTAAAAGAGATATGCTCTTTGACATGCAGCCAGCGCAGATCACGCAGCACCAGAGAAATATGGCATGATCCCAGAAGGCCATTTAGTAACATAGCTGCTGCATTCTGCAGCTGCCACTGGCACCATGATGTATGCGCACTGACCCCCAAGGTAGAGAGTGCTGTAGTAGTCAAGTCTTGAGGTCATGAACACATGTACCAGTGTGGCCAGGTTGCCAGGAGGGATAAGGGATTAGTCTGGCTGATATTCTTCAAATGGAAAAAACTTCCTGGACTGCTGCTAACATTTGAGCCTCCATTGTCAGTCCCTCATCTAGAACAACTACCAGATTTTTCACCTTGGTGACAGCAACAAGCCCAGAGAGACCAAGCTGAAGTCTAGTCTCTGTCTCAGCAGCTGCCACTCCCCCCCCCATGGCCCAGCTCAGTCACTAGGACTTCAGTTTTCTCTGGGTTAAGCCTCAAGCAGCTCGATGACATCCAGTCTTGGATCTTGGCCAGGCACCTATTAAGCATATCAACTGCACCCGGTGTACGAGGTGCAACAAACATATTGAATTGGGTATCATCTGCCTAGCAATGAAACCCAAGCCCATATTGTCTAATGACTTTACCCTGGGCAGTATGTAGACCGCGTACAACATGAGTGACAAGACTGAACCCTGGGGTGCGCCACAGGACAGAACCATCAGGCATGAGGAAAATCTTCCTAACACTACCCTCTGGATTCTATTTTTGAGATGGGACTTGAACCATCCATGATCTTACCAGTGAGCCCTGCATATACCTTGAGCCAGTCCAGAAGAAGCCTATGGTCCATGGTATCAAATGCTGATGAAAGATCTAGGAGGAGGAGAACTGACCATTCTCCCCTATCCCTCACCCTGAGCAGGTCATTGTGCACCCAGATAGATACAGTTTCAGTGCTATGCCTGGACCTAAATCCAGATTGGAGAGGCTCAAATATGTCAAAGACTGCAAGATGTGCCTCAAGCTGAAGCGCAACAACCTTCTCGATAACCATTCCCAGAAAGGAAGGTTACAGACTGAATGGTAATTCACCAAGACCTCCAGGTCAAGAGTTGTTTTTTTCAGAAGAGGCTTCACCAGTGTGCACTTCAGTGCCCCAGGAAAACACCCCTCTGATAAGGAGCACTGGATGATATCGGCGAACACCGGGCCCAGATGTCCAACACAACCCACTAGTAATCATATCGGGCCTGGATGCAGGTTGAAAAGTGTTGGCCGTGGCTCAGAGATCACCTTACATGCCTCTTCCATCATCACTGGCCAAAGCTTCTTCCAGGACCATTGATTGGTCCCTGACTTAGAGGCTTTCCTCTGCTGGGCTATACCGGCCCAATTGGAGTAATTCCAGCCCTAATGGAGGACACCCTGTCTAAAAAGACCCAAGTGAACTCCTCACATTTTGCAGGTGTAAATGCTTTCACAGGCTCCAGACAGGCTGGATGAATAGGCCTGTCCACAATCTGAAAGAGCTGAGCTGGTCTGCTACTCCTAGTAGCAATCTACAGTATCTTGACAGGAATTCTGCCTTTTTCCAAGTGATTACCTTCTGATATTCATTGTAATGGGATATCAGAACTAGTTTGTCCTCCAGGGCCCTGGACCTCCTCCAACAATGCTCTAACCTCTGTCCCTTGGCCTTCAATGCTCTCAACTCATCATGAAACCATCAGATAATCATACTTGCAAATTCTTTTTATAATACTCTACTGACTTGCACTTCTGGAAAACAACAGACAGTAAATGAACATCACCAACTCTAGTTCTGCAAAGTCCAATTGCAGCTATAACTTAGCAGTCCAACGCAGTGTAGTCACTTACTTTTAATACTAATATATCTCTGTATAGCTGTCGATTCAGCCTGTGAAACATTAAGCCATTTGTTAAATAATGCTGCCATTGTAATTTTTAGCATAATCAAAAAACACAAGTTTCAGTTCATTCCTTCGCCATGGTAGCAGTCCTGCCCATGGTTTTGGACTTCTACCATTGGTACTATTGTTGCAGGTGGCATTTTGTTGTGGTGCTGTTGCTGTTGGCACTGTATTTCCTGTGTGGTTTCTGACCATGCTGTAATTGAATTTGGCATTATGACATAGTGCCTTCACAATATAACAGTACTACATCACCCATAGATCTTTCTATGCAGCCATAAAAGGGACACCTGAGAAGGATTCATTTAAAAAGGCAGTCAGAAGAGGGGAAAAAAAAACACTAACTGCTTTGTATAGCCTGCACACCATATATCTCATACCTATTTTGTCCTGTTTGGTAAATCACAATACCGTACTAATTGTTGATGCAAGCTGTTGCTGTATAAATATCTCTGTTATGGTCTCACAGCACTTGACAGCAAAAATAAAGTCCCTACTGCAGAGAGCAGAGGACCATAAACTATTGGTTATCCAAGGTTTCAGCATGTCAAGAATAAGGGCACATTAAACTGTCCTGATATCACAAACTAAGCTTTTGAATAGTAAAATACTGTAAAATCAATATACCATCTACACAGTGATAAAAATAGTAAGACAAAACATTAACAACTCATCCACCAGCAACCCAAACCTTGAATACTGTTCCATACAATCAACACTCATTCCTCCAAATTTCTAAGTAGTCAATGCCCCTTTTCTGTTACTGATAATGTGATTGCTATCACATACCATATACATAAAAGATAAAGAAGACCAAAAAACAATAGAAACCAAAATGAAATTCTGGAACATCTTGATAATGCAGTGTAGTTGATTTGTTTGCTAAGGACTACAATATATTAGTTCTTCAGCAGTCAATAACCTTAGTCATTTTACCTTGAAAGGATGAACACATTTGATCCCTTTTCAAACTGCTACACTTGTTCTGTGACTCAGCTCAAAATTGCAACTCCTATGATAAAGTTAGCATGTGCGTTAGCCTTGTACATTCCATGTTTCTATCAGGAAGGTGAGCAGCAGTGCAGCAGGCACAGCTTTGGATAACATTACACTTAGCATAGAAGCATGCCATCTCCCAACCCATTTGGCACTCAGCAAAATAAATAATCCCTCCCTGCTATTGAAAATATGCTGCTATATCATTGAGAGCACATCACAGCTTGCAGACAGAATCTGACTATGTGGGAAGGCTCCACTGACCTATTATTATACAGGAAGCTTTACAGCACTTCCTGTTACACTTTTGGGCATCATAATAACTCAGCTGTAGGTATGATCCTTGTGCAAAACAAAACAACAGTAGTCCTTAACCTTTGGAATAGTAACAGAAGGGATTCTCAGATTTTAATTAAAACATTTCTTTCAACATGTCAAAACAGGTAATGTAAGTACTGTAAGGCAAAAGAAGTTGGTTTCATATAGTGGTTTTCATACAAAAAGCATTGCAATACACTTTACATACAATACAGGAGGGGGAGATGAGCAAATGTTACTGATGTTTTCAGCTTGTAGATCCAATGACACTCTTTTTGCAACAACAGTTGTACCCTATCCTCACCATATTTAAATGCATAGCACAGTCCAAGACCCTGCCCCTGATGTAGACCTGCATCCATATCAAAGCACTGGGGAGTCTTGAGCCAATGAGCTGAGAGTAGGAGAGCACTAGCAATGCAGCCTGTGATATGTGGATTTAATCCCTTTCTATTTTGTATTGGAAGTACCCTCTTGATAAACAGCACTGAAACATTACATTTTGTGTGGAAACTCTGCTTTATACAGTCAAAGGACAATGGTGAAATGCTACATCTTCTAGGAGAGTGCGCCTCCTTTTGTTTTGTTAATACTCAAATTGTTGGGCTAACCACCCTGGTGTGCACCAGTACCACTAGCCAGGAGTGTGGAGTAACTTGCAGCTCATGTGATAGGTATGGTTGCCTCCTTTCAACTACATAAAATGTCTGCCTATCAACAAGCAGAACTGCACTATGATCAGCCTTGATAATTATTGACCTGTCACTGTTGTGCCTCCTGCAGCCTGAGCTGCACTGGATGATAGTGACACAGCTTTGAAGCCCCTACTCTACTCTCTTAAGATGTATGCTTTGCATGTGCACAAGCAAACAAAGCAAACAAGCAAAGTATTTTAAAATTTTGTGGTTCATCAAGGAATTCTAATACTTATTGTCAACTTTCATGGAACACTGCAAGTAATAAGGTCACATGTAGTCTGCTAGTCAGGACTATAAGAGTCAAATAATATATGCCTCTCTCTCTACCTCTTCTCCAAATCTGCTGTACAGCTGCACAGTGGTGTTAGAAGAAACAAATCTACTCATTTTGGTTTACTCTTGCAAACTAAAGGTGACATTCTAAGCACTTTGTGGCATTCTGTTTTTCTGTAAGTTTCTTTGTGAAATTCCTGCCAACTTCTTTTGGTGTTTTCAGCAATCTTATTCTTTGTTTATTGACTTTAATTGTTGTTAGACACTTGTTTACATGATAGTGGGTAACAAGACAGGAAATTATCCTTGTGGCCATGGTAATGTGGGAACATAATTACAATATGCATCATCAAGCAGTAGTGGTGAGGACCAAGAAGGTGGTGCTGGCGCCATCTGTTTAGTGCCAAATGTTCCCACAAGGCGGCGGCTTGATCAGCTGGGTCTAGCATCAGTATTGCAAGTTATTTTTAAGAGCAGGATGTAAAACCAAACCAAAAGACAGCACTGTCCAAGCATGAACATAAGGCATTCAAACCTGTAATAAATAACGTTGGATACAGAAACTGTTGGGTTCTGGTGGAGGTGAACACAATTCCAGCATCTGTGGTGACTACAATATAAGTCATTATTTATATACTGTAGGCCTCTGTTTTTAAACCATAGAAAAAACTCTGAGTTGGAGCTATGTGGAATAAAACAGTTCTGGTGAAATTCCTTCATTTAGTCATGACTTGACCACCTATTAAGCTAGAGATCTGAGATTGTCATGATTACATAATGATATATACTCTAAAGACATGCCAAATATCTATCTGTCTGTCTGCCTGTCCATCTATCTATCTATCTATCTATCTATCTATCTATCTATCTATCTATCTATCTATCTATCTATCTATCTGTTCGGAGGGTACTTTTAAGCCCAGGTGCTTATTTAGAAAGGTTCCATGTCAAATGTTATTACATACAAAACATACAAACATACAAAGAAGCCAGCAGAAGAAGGCCATTTGGTCTATCAAGTCTGCTTGTACTGCAGGGTCCACAGCTTGAGCTACTGTCCCTGCCCTCCCTCCCTCCCACTCCTCCCATCCTCCCTACCATGATCCTTACTTTCCCAATGCCTAACCCAGCTCTCTTAAAGCTGCCCACTGTCTTCAATGAGATGACTCCTTCTGGCAATGCATTACAAGTGTCCACCACCTCTTGTGAAGAAGTGCATCCAACCTCCCTTCTGAACCTCCCACCTCCAGCTTAAGACTGTGCCCTTCATGTTAGGGGTTGCCACCAGCTTAAAGAGACTCTCCTTATCAACCTTATTTATCCCTTTCAAGTACTTGAAGGTCCCAAACATGTCTCTCTCTCTCTCTCTCTCTCTCTCTCTCTCTATCATCTCTCTCTCTCTCTCTCTCTCCTGTCTTCCAGGGAGTATGTGTTCAGTGCCTCAACCTCTTTCATATGCCTTACCCTGCTGACCCACTATCATCTTGGTAGCCCTCCTCTGACCTTCTCCAGCAGGTTAATGTCCTTTAGCAAAACAGTGTGAGTTTCAGCAATAATGCAAGTTCATAGAATATTGAAAGGCACAGGTGGAACTGGAAGAGAGGCCGTGCTCAGTGCTCTTTTAAACTGGCAATATTTTGAGGCTTAGTAGGGATTCATGTAACTCATTTATCCAGCCTACTGCCCTAACAGCAAAGGAGTTTTGCCCAGGTTGATTCTTTGGAGAGGCAGTTCTAGGGCATACCTTGTCATGCTTAGAATCATAGAAACATAGCATTTGACAGCAGATAAGGACCGCTTGGCCCACCTAGTCTGCCCATTTTCCTACCTAACGGATAAGCTGCAGATCCTAGTTAACCAACAGCCTACTTCCTCCTACCCCCCACGAGGACTGCCTTATGTCTGTCCCATACATTCTTGAATTCCCTCGCTATTCTTGACTCTATGACCTCCTCAGGAAGGCTGTTCCATGCATCCACAACCCCTCTCTGTGAAAAAATACTTCCTCACATTACCTCTGAGGCGTCCCCCTTCTATCTTTGCTTCTAGTATTATATAGGATTGATGAAGTTTTGTATGGTGGGGGGGTGGTGGAGAGGCACAACAGTGTCTTTTAACAAGCAGACAGGTTTGATATTTTAATCTGCCATACAGGGGTCACTATTGGGCGAGGGAGTACAGGATGCAACTGTGGGTGAGCTTGTAATCCCAGTGCCAAGTGACAGTCCTTATTGCAAATCACATTGAGCTTGTTTAATACAGTGTCATGTAGCAGCATACACAGAGAGCCATAGTTAATGAGAGAAATGACAGTACTGGTGACAAGATGTCTAATTTCAGCTGTAAGGTTGAGGAGATTCCTTACAGAGGTGGCTAGTCTTTGTTTGCCATGGTAACAATGTTGTCCACATGCAGTGCAAATGATAGGATGCCATCATGTATGACACCAAGGTACTTAGATGTTTCTGCCTGTTCTATACTTTGTCCATTGTTATTGATGATGACCTGTTTGGGGGGTTCAATTGTGGGCTCAAGAAGAGCATACTAACATACTATTTGCCAGCAGATTAGGCCTTACGGTCTATCGAGTCTGCTCGAACCTTAGTTCCTTAGTTGGGTGCCGAGATCCTCCCATCCCTTGTGCTCCAGAAACCCCTATCATCCATCCCCACCCCCGGGACAGGCCATCTGATACATCCACTTTCTGTGTCTGTCCCACCTCTCTTGAAGCCCTCCACTGTGGATCTCTGAACCAGCTCACCAGGCAGTGCATTCCAGGGTCCACCTCTCAGTGAAAAACCTCCTCCTCTTTCCCCCTCACCCTTCCACCTTCCAACTTCAAACCATGCCCTCTGGTGATACCTCCCTGCTTTAGTCTAAAGATCCCCTCCATGTTTACCCTATTTACTCATGGAGGGGATCTTTAGACTAAAGCATAGTTTTTCCATTTTTTATAGCTCAATACCAATTTATTGATGGTGAACAATTTTTCTAGGGACTCAAAATTGGCCTGGAGGTCAGCAGGGTTTTTACAGTAGCTAATATTTCTAGAGAAGATAACGGCCTTATCTGCATATACTAACACCCTTGCAGACTGGCTAGCCTCAGATGAATTATTAATACATAGATACATACATAGACAGTGTGACGAATGAGGGCCTATGGCCCCACCTAGATCTACTTACCCAGGCTGTAAGTTCAGTTTGTTTTCCTATAAGTCTATTTCCCTTACCCCCTGACCTCTAGAATTCCTTTATGTCTATCCCATGCATTCTTAAATCCCGTGATTGTTTCAGCCCCCACCACTTCCTCTGGCAGGGTGTTCCACTTGTCCACCACCCGTTCAGTGAAGAAATTCTTTCTCATGTTTCCTCTGAATCGTCCTCCCTCCAACTTCATCCCATGCCCTCTAGTCCTGAAACATCTTTTTCGCTTAAAAATAGTGTTTTCCTGCACCCTATTCCTCCTGTGAGATACTTGTATGTCTCTATCATATCCCCTCTCTCCCTCCTCTCCTCCAGGGGTACATGTTCAGTTCCTTTCAACCTGTCTTCATAGGATTTGTGATGCAACCCATGCACCATCTTTGTTGCCCTCCTCTGAACCTTCTCTACCCTGTCTATGTCCTTACGTAGGTATGGTCTCCCAGAACTGTACACTGTACTCCAGGTGGGGCCTCACTAGTGTCTTGTATAGCGGAATTATGACCTCCTTTTCCTGCTGGTGATGCCCCTGCCTATACATCCCAGCATCCTATTTGCTTTACCTGATGCCTTGTCACACTGTTTCACCTTGAGGTCATCAGAGATGACAACCTCAAGATCCTTTTCCTGCTTGGTGCATGCTATATCCTCACCCCCAACTGATATATTGTGCCAGGGTTTTTGTAAGCCCCATATGCATTATCTTGCACTTTTTGCATTGAATTTCAACTGCCAAACCCTTGACCATTCTTCAAGTTTCTGCAGGTCCCTTCTCATTCTGTCTACACATCTCTGGTGTGTCTACCTTACAGAGCTTTGTGTCATCAGCGAACAGTGAAATTCTGCCTTCTATATCGTGTGCAATGTCACTGATGAAGATGTTGAATAGGACCGGTCCCAGCACTGATCCCTGTGGTACCCCACTGGTCACTCTTCCCTCTGTGGAGTGACAGCCATTTACCACCACCCTCTGTGTCCTGCCACCCAGCCAGTTACCTACCCACCACACTACTGTCCTGCCCACACCCATATTCCCCAGTTTGTGTAATAGTCTTCTATGTGGCACAGTGTCAAAGGCCTTGCTGAAGTCCAGATAGGCCATGTCCACTGCCCTCCCTGATCCACCTCCCTAGTCACCCAGTCAAAATTCAATGAGGTTGGTCTGACATGACCTCCCCTGGTGAAACCATGCTGCCTTGGGTCCTGTAGTCCATTGACAACCAGATGTTCCACCAATCTCTCCTTCAGTAGTGCTTCCATGATCTTTCCCACTACCGAGGTGAGGCTGGCTGGTCTGTAGTTCCTGCTTCCTCTTTGTTCCCACTTTTGTATAAAGGGGACTACATCTGCTGTCCTCCAGTCTTTGGGTACCTCCCTGTTTCCAGTGATTGGCTGAACAGGATAGCCAGAGGTTCAGCCACCACCTCTTAGTTCTTTAAGGACCCTGGGTGCACCCCATCTGGCCCCATTGCTTTGTCAACTCTTATTACTTCCAGTTCCTTCAGGACCCTTTCTCTGTAAAGGGACTTGTGTCCATTTCTGCACCATTCTCACCCCTTTGTACTCCCTTCAGACCCATTACCCCCTCTTCCTTAGTAAAGACTGAGCAGAAATACCTGTTCAATATGTCAGCTTTACTGTTGTCATCCTCCACGCTGCTCCCATCCTCCCCTTCAGTCTAACTATCCCTCCTTTGTCCTTCTTTTTTCACTTATGTACCTGTAAAGGTTTTGTCCCCTTTAACCACTGATTTTGCAATGTGTTCTTCTGTCTGAGCTTTGGCTTCCCTTACTGACTTCCCTGCCTCCTTTGTTTCTCCTGGTACTTCTCCCTATCCCTTCTGCCTGTGTCTTTTTGTATTGCCTGAATGCAGTCTTTTGGCTTTCACTTTCTTTGCTACCTCTTTGGAAAACCATAATGGTCTCCTCTTTCTTTTCTCTTGCTAACCTGCTTAATGCATAATTCTGTTGTTCTTATAATCCCCATTTTAAATACTGCCCACTGTTCCTCAATCCCTGATTCCTGTCCCATCTCCTTAATGCCTCTTTCAAGCATCTCCCCATTTTCCCAAAGTCTGCCCTCTAAAATCCAGGATATGTGTTTTTGTGTGGTTTGGTTCTGCTCTTTCTGTGATTTCAAACCACAATGATTGGTGGTCACTGTTACCCAGGTGCTCCCCACAGTAACAGTAAAGTAACAATAAACAGTTTAAATTAGAGGAGGCAGCATGGAACCCTGAGGCACCTCAATGGAGGCTCTTTATGTCAGAGAGGAAGCCATCAATTTTACATGCTGGGATCGGTTGGAGAAGTAACTACAAAACCACACTACTATGTCCAGAAATAGGCCTAGGGAGAACAACTTGTTACAGTAGCTTCGATGGACTAAGTCAAAGGCCTTGATCAGATCAATATGGATGGCTCCAACCATGTCTCCACTGTCTAGGGCCTCACACAGGTAGTTAGTGTATTCAACTAAGTCAGTGCTGGTACTATGCATCTTTCTGAACCCATGCTACTGTGGACACTGGATGTTTATATTTTTCCAGGTAGGTGACCAGTTGGTCTGAAATGATTTTTCCAGGGCTTTGACAGAGGAGATAGGCTGGAAACTGGAGTATAGAAACCAGATTAGCACAGTCACTGCTTTTTGAAAACCGCATGACCACCAATGTGGCATTCTTACCCCAGGGAACTGTGAGTACTGTAGAGAAAAGTTGAAAATCTTAGAGACTGACTTCTGGTAGGATGGCTGTGATGACGGCTGCAAGATAAAAAGCCCCATGATAAGTCACCTGTAATATTTATTGTGTTCACAAAATTCCAACGCCCCACAACTAGCCAGCTGCATTAATTTGTGGCAACTGCTAAAACCTTTGTGTTTGGCTCTTTTTTCTAATACATGATGGCCAAACAAGAGAGGGAAGATGTCCTCACGGCAACTTTGCTGCAGAGCCCAGACCAACAAAACCCTCCAAGTGATATAAAACAGAGGCAAAGCTGGTTGATCTTCCAGCAAATATTCAGCTCGTGAGAAAGATCAGGACACCTATTTGATGGATCTAACAACAATAAAAGCAATACTTACAGAACTGGTCTTCAATGTTAAATCAATAAAGTCTGTTCTAGAAACACTGATGGTCCAAATCTCTGATGTAGAAACAAGGATCAGCTCCTTGGAGGATAGAGTCCATAATGAGTATAAGGTGATAGTCTCCTTATGAAGACTACAGAAAATGGAAGAAAAAGTAAATAATTTAGAAAATAGGTCACAAAGGAATAATCTCCTAATCATTGGCATCCCTGAGGGGGCAGAACATCCAGATGTTATCAAATTTACAAACTCTTTATTTTGTCAAATTGCAGGCCCACCAGACTCTGGCCAAACTTATGCTATCGATCGGGTTCACAGAGTCTTTTGTCATAAGTCTACGCTGGAAGAGTGACCGAGAGCCTTAATTTGTAGGCTTTTAATCTTTCAAGACAAAATTAAAATCCAGAGAGCAGTGAGAATCCACCAGCTTTATACTGGCAGCAACATAGATTTTTTTTATTTTTAATGATGTAAGTCAACTGGACCGAGAGCAACAAAGAGCCTATGTGGATATAAAAAGTATTTACACCAGGGAGGTGTGAAATTTAGATTGCAGTATCCAACTAAATTGGTTATATATTTGCCCACGGCAATTTCACTTTTCAATCTGTGGAGGAGGTAAACTGCATTTACCAAACCTCTTACGATCTGCTTCAGAAACAAAATTAGTGGCAAAAGTGTCAGAGCCAATGGATCATTAAAACAACCTTGTGGCTGACTGCAATCAATAAATTTTATCTTTTAATGTACTGTAGTTTGCTATGCTGGATTTATACTCACATTATTGTTGACTGTGACCACCTTTGGGGTATTCTGATGTTTGTTAAAGGAAATATATTTTTTGGTGTTTATTTACCAGCACCAAGCTTGGAACAGTGCTAGACTCTTCTGTTATGGAACAATTATGCTGGTTTGTTTTGTTCTTTTTTCCCTACATTTAACCATATCCAACAAGCTTAAAAGTTATCTTTGCAAGCTGCTGAGTGAACTACTTATGGTGAATCTCCCAGGTTCATATTTTTAGCTGTGTGTGAGATAGCCTTTTGAACAACCGCACAGGCAAGGGGCATCATGAAGGAACCTTATATTGTTAGAACTGTGACCTAAATTCTTTTCAAATATTGTTATTTTCAGTTTGCAAAGCTACAAATATATTTTTTCTGTATTCTTTATTTACTATTATAATTGCAAATTTCACTAAAGTGTTTTCTTTAGAGTCAGCACAGTTGTTTAATACAATAATAATTGAGTGTCAAATTCTTATGTTTAGTTTTTCTGTGCTAATCTCAATATTACAAACATGGGTCACTTATAAAAGTATTGGTAATTTATTCCTTTAATTAATGCTTGTTGTAGATTTATAATGAGGTTTGCAAGAACCGGTTGAAGCACTTCTAGACTTTGTTTAAGGGTTTTTGGATTATAACAATAGGAAACAGAAGGAATGTTTCAAGTGGGGTTGCTTGCACCATTTTTTTTTCTTATGAAGATTTTATGAACAAGCTATATTTTTCTATTTTTGCTAGTCAATATGCAAATAAGCAAGATCATTCTGTTAAGTTAGTGTTTGGGAAATAAATAAGAAAACAAGTAACCCCCATTTAAGTTAACACATGCAAACTAATTCTAATATGTTATATTATAACTATTTCATAGTTTTTCTTTATAATTTAGTGATTAATGTTCATAGTTATAGATCTGGCTATCTTTGATTATAACTTACTACAAGGGAGTGGATGAACACTTTACTGGTGCAACCCGACCATATGGCCCCGTATGTCCTTTTAATGGTGCCAATTCAGTTGCACAGTAGTGAGGAGGAGAAAGAAATGGGATTTTGACTAGATTTAATTATTTTATCCCTTTTCTATTCTCACTAACATTTTATTTAAGAGTTTAGTACATTTTTTTACATATTCAGCTTGTAGAAATTATTTTGGGGTTGACAACAGATAATTTTGCTTTCACCATCTTGTACAGAGGGATATACTTTTGATGCTGTGATATTTTACAACTTCCAAAATTTCCCATTTTTTTTTAATTTTATACATATTACAAGCCCAGCACAATATAATGAAAATGGTGTGAACAATCCCATAGTTTTCTGTTGCTGCATAAAATAATTTAACTTAAATATGACAACTTATTCCTTAATTACATGGAATGTTAAAGGTGCAAATTCTCCAATAAAGAGAGCAAGAATCTTAGCCTACTTTCACAAATATAATCCATCATTGGTATTTTTCATGAGACACATCTCCTCGTGACTGACCTAACCTATTTACGATGTAGTTGGGAGGGTCAAGTTTTTGGAGTGGGAACAGATAAAAAAAGATTTGGAATGGCCATCCTTATTGCAAAACATATAGATTTTGATGTTCACCAAGTAATTACAGAACTAAACTTGAGATATTTAATTACTTATGGTTCATTAAACCATAATCATAATCATAATTAAATCATAATTATTGGTGTCAGTGGCTCAGTAGGTAGCACACTCATCTCTAAGACAGGGAGATCTGAGGGCTGTGGGTTTTTGATTACCATCTGGCACTTGGGTTAATATCCAATATTGACACTGTAGTGCAGCATGAGACTGGTGCTGCACTTCGAGGTGCTGTCTTTTGGATGAGACATTAAACCGAGGTCCCATCTGCCTGGATTGGTGATAGTTCAGGTGGATGTTAAAGATCCCATGGCACTTATCGAAAAAAGAGTAGGGGAATTTTATTAGAGAAAGTGGGCTTCATTACAATAAATCCATCATCAAACAATACATCAGGAAATAAATCTTAAACAAGATTAATCTTGAAACCAAGCATCACAATTTCGCCACATTAAACTAGCTTGATGCGAATTATAGACATGATAATCTTGATTTCTAAGAACACATAAGGCTTTATGAATATTACCAATAAGTTGTTGTGTGCAAATCAATTTTTGGTGCAAAACTAGGATGCATCTTGCTTGCCATAAATAATATCTGACTAAAACAAAAACTATGTATAAAGTTTCAGCATGGTGTTTCTCATAAACAGTTTCAGTGGTACAAAACATGATTTGTTCATAAGTAATGTGAAGGAACAGAGGTTCTTTCCATTCTATAGCAAGGCTATCCCAAATATTCTGAGAAAACGGACAGTCAAGGAATAGATGTTGCTGGGTTTCGAAGATTAGTGTGCAAGAGTCTCTAGGACAATAGCGAGAGTCTAAAGCCTTATGTTTATGGTTATGTTTAACTCCCAGCCTGTTGTAATTACTGAGCCACACCATATCCCAAACATATGGAGGTAATCGGGGACTTCGTAGTTGCAGGAGAACCCAGGGAAGATGAATTGGAGGACAGAAGGGGAAAACAACTTCTTCCTGGGCCTCCTGCCTCCAAATTTTATCATAAAGTGTGTGTCTTGAAGAGATACAAAAATCCTGAGGAAAAAAGATTCCAAGACAGGGACATTTTAAAACTTTCTTTCCCATAAGAAGGAAAGTCTGGAGACCGACAAACAACAGTTATATGTCTGGAATCCCATTTATCAAGGCAAAAAGAAAACCAAGACATAAAATAAGGTTTCCATATAATGTAACCAGGTTTAAGGGCCTTGCCAAAATTGAAAGTAAAAAATAAACTATAAAAAAAACCAACAGGGTGAATCATATTCACTCCACCTTCCTTTATTGGTCTATAAGTAATGTTTTGTTTTATGGGATTTAATCTAGACCCCCATAACCCTTTAAAAAATACTCCAAAATGACTCGAAAAAAAAAGTTTAGGAGGAGGAAAAACATAACTAAGGTACAAAAAAGAGGAACAAGTAAAGATTTAATTAAAACAACCTTCTTTTTTTTCCCAATCAAGGCTTGTTTCAGCCTGTAATAAGGCTTCTGCTTTATCCAATGCTATTTTCAATTATGGATGACATGTCCCCTGGCCCCAAAAAAATCCCCAAATACTTAAACTCCTCATTTTTGATATTAATCCCAGCATAACGTTCATTTTCAGGAAGGGAGGTGTGACCAATTGGAACACCTTTACTTTTGTTAAAATTAATTTTGGATCCAGAAACAGCAGAGAAGTTTTTTAAAACATGTACCAAGACATCTTGTCTAGTGGGTAAATCTATCAATAGAACTAAATCATCTGCATAGGCCAATAATTTAATTGGAGGCGAAAAAAGAGGTCCACTCCCTAAACCTTTTATCTGGGGACAAAGCAAAATTGCTCTTATTAAAGTGTCGATATAAAAAACATAGAGCAGTGGGCTCAAGGGACATCCTTGCCTTACCCCACATGCAAGTGGAACAGGATTCTTAACCATCCATTAACATTAGGTAATCACTGCACCTTTGTACAAGGTATGTAGCCAGGAAAGAAACAAAACAGGAAAACCAAAAGCTTTCAGTACTTGAAATAGGTAAGCATGAGAGACCCTGTCAAATGCTTTCTCCTGATCTAAGCCTAATACCCATCCTGAGACAACTTTCTTATTACCCAAGAAAAACAGTTCATGCAATAAAACTAGATTATCATGTTGATACCGTCCAGGGACACTACATGATTGAACAGGACTAATATAAGCAGACACTTTCAGAACCCTGGCTAACAAGACTTTTGCCAGAATCTTATAATCGACATTTAATAAACTAATGGGCCTCCAATTATCAAGATCTGTAGCATCACCTTTTTTAAAAATTAAGAGTAGAATAGCTTCCCTCATGGTTTTAGTCATTTTATCAGAAATCAACATTTCGTTATATAATGAAGTCAAAATAGGTATCAGATCTGATGAAAAGGTTTTATAAAATTTTGCTGTAAGCCCATCTGAGCCAGGGCAGAATGTAGATTCAAGGTCAGAATAGCTTGTTTTACTTTGTGCTCCATTATATCAGCAGTTAACATATCTTGCTCTACCTTAGAGAGCTGAGGCAAATGTAAAGAGTTTAAAACTTTGGCATTTTTGCAGTCAGGCAAAATGTCGAATGTGTTAAGAACATGTTGCTCTACTCTGCAACTAGTGCCTCAGGAGAAGAAACTAATTCTCCGGATGAATTTTTAGAGACCAAATCAATTTAGAATTCACTCTATCTTTACAAGACTTGAAAGGATCAAGATTTCCTTTAGAAAGCTTGGTACCAAAATAGGCTTCTTGGTTTAGAGAACAAGCCCGATCGTTATTGAAGTTGTCTCATCTTAGCACAAATCAAATCTATCTGTTTGCTATAATCATTACAAGTGGAGTTGGCTAAGGAAATCAAATGTTGCAACTGATGACGTAGCTGTAGATAATTTAAATATTTACGATTCTGTGCATCAGCAGCCCTTTTTTGAAAAGTTTTTTCCAGCATAATTTTGACTCTTCCCACCAATCCATTCCAGTATCATAAAATTCAGTAACCAACAACCGAGTTTTAAATTCCTTGTGCCAAGATTTTAAAAAGGAGGGGTCATTTAATAAAGCATCGTTAAGGCGCCAACTATTCTTTTTACAACGAGGGGCAGAATTCCATGTAAATGAAGCGCAAAGAGCAACGTGGTCTGAAAATTCTATCCCCACAGTTCGACAGGAACGAAGTACCAATACTTTAGACAAAAAAATGAAATCAATTCTAGTCCGTAAAGGACCTTTATAAAACATAAAGCCACCGGATTTATGGAAATGCCTATAAGAGTCCACAAGTTGTGCTGTAGACACAATATCTTTTAAAGCAATAGAGTCACAAAAAAGTTTAGGGGTTTTTAAACCTCTATCAGACTGGTGAAGGCCACAATTAAAGTCACCAACCCACATTAGTAATCTTGAAGTATGTAAAAAGGGTCTAATCAACTTAAAAAGAGAAACTCGTTGCGCCTTGGTTTGAGGTGCATAAATCCCATGAGACGAAATCTTTCCCTTTGTAAGTAAAATCTAATAATAAAGCTCTACCAGGAAAATCTTGACTAATCTGAGACCTGAAATTCTGTAGTAAGAATAGAATACCAATACCATCACAGGTATCTCGCCTATCAACCAAAAGAAGGACCATTAGTCCAGGCCCTGGAAGCCTGACAAAGCTCGCTATGAGTTTTCAATCTAGTGTCCACAAGACAAACAATATCATTTTTGAGGTTTTAAGAGTCAGAAAAGACCTCCCAACTTTTATTACTTTTAATACTGTTTACATTTAATGAACATATTGATAAGAAGCCATTAGGAACCTCTGGGAGATTTACCTTTTGACTTTGTCTAGTGGCTTAGCGATAGGATCTACATCTGTACCTCCTTCTATATCCTGAGAGGACCGAACTGAGGAAGTATCTGTTTCTTCCCCACCAGAATCCTTGTCTGATAATTCAGTAGTTAAAACAGCAAATTTATTATGAGATTGCCAATTGCCTGTAGTATGTTCCTGAAGCCGGCTTACTGCAAGCCCTTTCCTAGTCCGTTTATGAGCCACAATAGTAAAGACAGAAGCATTTTCTTCAGAAACTGAAGAAGGAGGAGGGGGAGGAGGCATTATAGTCTCAGAGGTAGAAAAACTAACATCCTGAGAAGGGGACATGGATTCAAGAGGAGAAACCTCTAGTAAGGGGAGACAGAATGTTTCTCAAGGGCTTTAGAAGGTTCTTTAATATTATCAACAGTAGAGGACAGGGAGAGCTAGATACCAAATCCTGAGAAACTACCTTATCTGCTTGCAAATGCTGGGCATAGGTAATTAAACCCTCGTGAGAAGGGCAATTGTCTCTATTGTGGGAAGCCCAAGGACATCGACCATAGGCATGACCGATACCTTCACACAAATTACATTTAAAGGAGTTTGAACAAGTAGCTGAAGTGTGACCATACTCAAAACAATGACTACATCGTAACTTGTCACACGCTGAGCTAAAATGTGTTCGTGAGCCACATTTGAAACAAGACTTGGGCTGTCCAGCATAGAAAATATACCCCTTATCTTTACCTAAATAAAGGTATTTGGTAAATGCTTAGGCCCAGTGTTGGAAGAAAAGAGTTTAACTCGAACTTTCCAGCTTCCATCCCATATCTGCTCACTATCTAGTGTGGGTACTGGGTGGTTTAAGACCTCACATCGTTTGTTTAACCAGAAAAGAATGTCTTCCACATTAACACCTCATTTTGAAAACAATAGTGATATTCCGTGACGGCGGCCTGGTTAGTGGTACAGCCTGAAAAGGAGACCAGATAGGAGAAGATTGGAGAGATGCATACTGAGCCCAAAATTTGTCTAACCCTGAAATCTGCTTAAAACTAACGTCAAAATTGAAATTTCCTATATTGATCAAGGCAAAAATCTCAGATGAAGAAAACTTCATAGAACCTTTTAGAAGGGTTCTAGCAATATATAACCTATCAGGAGGTTCTTCTAACCCACTTTTATAAAGTAATCGTACTGCATTCCTTCTAGGGGCAGGTTCCCCTTTGGAATTAAACAAATCAGACATTTTAAAGTGTGCAGAATGACTCAAATTCACAGTCGTGGGAACTTGTGAAGGAGAAGTAGAAACAGAAACAGAAGGTATAGAGGTACCAATCGGTACAGAGGAAGTAGTAGTAGGAACTGTAGAAGCAGAATCTATGGTAAATGAGGAAACTATGGTATCAGTACTTTGAGTGACAACAATGTTCGTATCAAGTCCAGAAGAGTAGGGTGAAGATTCTTCACCCCGGGGCACGTTGGAGCTCATTTCATTGTTTGGAGACTGTAGTATGGATGCCTTTTTCAACATATTAATATATGATGGGTCCTGAGAATCAGGGACCAGACACCACCATCCCTTTTTCCCAACCTGCTTTTAAAAGTGCTGACTCAGGTGACCAATTCGTTTTAGGAGCACAAGAAACAGTTTTTGTAGATACAGGTGGAAAAGATCCCCCTCTTTTTGACCATCCGGAAGATTTATCAGCTGAGAAAAAAAAAACCTCTGGTTCAGAGGATGACTGAACGGATCCAACACTTACAATGTCTTTAGAAGCAGCAGTCTCGACGTTCCCCAAACGTTTCACTTTCGAGGGAGAGAGTTCTGGCTGTGGGCACAATGAGGCGGTCCCCGAGAAACTGCCAGCCGTGTTCAGGAGAGCGAGATGCGAAGTAATCGACGTGGGTTGCGTAAAAGACGCTGCTAGGGGCTTTGCAAGCATAGCGCCCCTCTGAAAATGACTATCCGAGGTTGTCTGTGCAAGTGCCTTAAATGTAGCATCAAGCCGCTGCAGTTCGGAGGATAATGCAGACGCTGCTCTATAAGCTTTGAAATAGAATAGCCACCATCCATACAGGTAAGATCATCTGCTATTCTCGAAGACGGTCTAGGAATGCTCTCAAAATCTGAAACGTGAACGGTAGCCACACTGTCAGAAGCCACAACAAGACGCTCTTCAATGGCCTCTAAGGAAATAGGCACTGGGGAGGAGGCCCACTCCCCAGGACTACCGACGTCCATCTCCTCCAAGGGAATTTGCAGACTGGCCATCATACAGCCAGTGGCAAGGCTCCTCCTACCAAGAGTAGGGGAATTTCCCTGGTGTCCTGGCCAAATTTCTCCCATTCACTAAAAAATACCACCAACAGCTTAATCTGGTTCATTTTCAGTTGCTTACTATCTGTATCCCTCCTCCCCCCCGACACCCCTGAAAAAGGGACTTCTAGGCCCAGTGGGCTTACCGGGTCAACAAAATTCAATAAATAAATAAGGAATCATACTAGCCTCTTTTTACAGTCCAAATAAGGATGACCCCCCTAATTATTTACAAACTTTTCTTTGCATTTAGCAAAGTTGCCTAATATTCTATACATTTTAGCTGGGAATTTGAACATTATTTTAGAAGGAGCTAAAGATAAATCTGGACCTGCTATTTTTACTGTAGGCTTCAAACAGAAAGCTCATTATGAACTCATAAACTCTTATGCATTAGTGGACCCATGGAGGACACTTCATCCCCACCGAAAAGATTATACTTTTTTTTCTAGCCCTTGCAAGACTTATTCAAGAATTTACTACTTTTCAATAAGTCATTCTCTTTTAAGTGGACTAGAAAGTGCCATAATACTTCCTAAAGTTATATCTGATCACTCTCCTGTTCGTATCCTGTTAAAAATAGAACCTGTCATTCACTGAGTGTGTACTATTTACAGTAGTATGCACTCATTTGGAGCTCATTCGGCAGCTGGCCATGGTGATGAGGGATGGGCTGTGCCAGTCACTGACTGGGGAGGGGTGAGGGGGTGCTGGGTGGACTGGCACTCTAGGGTGGGGGTCACTAGACTACCAGGGATATCAGGGACTTTCTTACTTAATTTTTTATTGCATATCACAATTCCAGGGATCAGGGAATGGAGGCGCTAGCCCTGGGGGCATTTGCTTTTAATATGGGGAACAGGTATGGTGGGGTGTGTGCTAGCCCAGCTGGGTATTCAGCATGTGTTCGGGGGATCGGGCATGGAGGGGAGCCCTAGTCCTGTGGGTTTTTTTGTTTGGGGCATTGGTGGGGGGTTGGGGTCCACTAGTTCTTCAGGGCTGTACAGTGTGTGGGGGGGCACGGGCACCCTGCACTTGGGCAAGTCACAGACTTGCAGCCAACCATTCCAGTTAGTACTCCATTTGGCATACGGTATGGTTGGTGCAGGTCACAGGTCTTAGCCGAGGGACCCTGCCTGATAGAGAATTGTGCGCATGGTCCCTGGCGAAACTAGTTTGGTGCAAGTCGAATTGGTGACAACTTGCCATCATTCTAGAATCGGACACAGTATATCTTATTTTATTTAGCTTGTTGGGGGAGTTAGACTGTGCTTGGTGAGAGATTTAAACAGTAACTTAAGTTTACAGTGTTTATTGTCAAAACAAACAAACCGCACTCAGGAGTCATATATTGCAAACTTGCTAAAATATTTAATGTCCAATAGCAGCCTGTTTACAAGCCATGCTCTCCCCACAAAACTTAACATTTCTGCTTGTGTGCTTTGACAAAGAGCTTCTGAGGCCAGTATAATGATGTGTATTTGGATTATTTGTTTTTTTGCAATATGCCCTGGGTTAGGTAGTATAAATGGGCTTGTTTTAAAAAATAGACATATTAAGCCAAATGTGGAAACTTTGATCTTTTCGCCTGGCATTATGGGGAGTTTAATGAAGCAGACTGTCCAACTGATTAGCCAATCCCAAATTACAATATTGAGTAAGCTAGCAGCTTTATTTTCTTGTCAAAAGAAACATGATATAATGAACCACACAAACATTTTGGCCTGATGATTAAGAAGTTGTTTTCGAGACGTAGTGGTTTAGTGGCCAAATTAAGACTGATAATAACACTAAGACTAATGTTGTCTGGAGATATTCATCTTAACCCAGGGTCAGGGGGAAGAACAGACATATACAGCAGATATCCTGAAGGGTAGTAACATTAGTTTTGTGCACGTAAATGCTAGAAGCATATTGCCAAAAATTTATGAAATTCGGGAATGGGCATTAGAATTTAAACTGGAGTTCTTACTAATAACAGCATTGTGGCTAAATATGAGAGTATTAGATGACGAGGTTCAGATTTCTGGATATCAACTGTGGAGGCATGGCCATAGGAAAAGAGGTGGAGGAGTAATAGTTTATGGGACTTTGGCACTGGAAATTAAAAAGCTTGGACTGTGCGATACCTACAATGGGCATAGGACGTATAATATTATGAACTATGGGTCGTAAATAGAGGAATCTGATTGGCTGAGAGCTCTTTGAAGCTGTGATGATATCCAGCTACATCATCATGGCTTCAAAAAAGCTCCGGTGCCACCAACCTCCTTGCGCTGTCTACTGTCTGAGAACTATTTTTTCAAAATGTACTCCTACACCACCCAAAAACTCATTCATAAAACATTTTAAAACCTGTTTCTTTTATTTTTTTTATTTATAAAACTTCTAACTCAGTTCATAATAGCAATAAGTCACTCCAGAGTGTGGTATATCATGGGATATTGCCACTTCTTGGGTGGTTGGACGCACTCAGCCTGCAGCCTTGTGCCCAACCACTCAAGGCATGATGATATCCTATGATATACCACACCCTGTCATGCCTTATTGCTTAATTAGAAATTAAATTGCCATATTATAAACCTATTGTTCTGATGGGGTGTTGCCTTCCCTCTAAGTGAGAAGGAACAAAATCCCCTTGCCATTCAGAACTTTGTATTCCCCTTTAGGGAAAGTCACAAAATTATTGTTACAGGAGATTTAAATACAGATTGGGCCAAAGTCTTACCCATTAGTATACTGATGGAATTTTCATTGACCCTGGGATTGACACAACTAATCTGAACATTTACTAGACTAAATCCCAAAGATTCCACCTCTTCTTCCATTTTGGATTTAATCTTTATTTCAGCTCCAGAGAATTTTTCCACAATTGGTGTGTTGCCAGATGCTTTTAGTGATTATCAGGTGATTTTCTGTATTAGAGATAAGGAAAAGAAACCCAGCCTATCACAAGTTCAAATATTTCAGAATTTAAAAGATCTGGACTACACCTCCTTTATGGTGGAATTGGAGAGTAGGAACTGGGATTGACTGACTTTAGTCCCTGATGTTGATAGTATCTGGCAGTACTTCCAAAGTGAATTTTGTCTGTGTGTGATGCCTTTGCCCCAATCCAGAGCAAAAAGGTGAATAAAAATAATTCTCCCTTTTATACAGCAGATCTTAGGAAACACCGTAAAGCAAGAGATATGGCTTGGAAGTTAGCAAAGAAAAATTAAAAAGAAAGAGTGCTTTGGGACAAGTATCATTCTGCAAGTAATTTATATATAAAAAAGTAAGGAAGGCAAAGACAGATTATTTTTTAACTGGATTTAGGTCAGCAGAAGAATATAACCCAAATACTTTTGGAGTATGATACAAAAACTACAGGGTAGTAAAACTTCAGAATTGCCAGAAGCTTTTATAGTAGACGATTTTTCCTACATCATCTTGGATGACGTTGCTGACATGTTCTAAGGAATGTATATAGACACAGGATCCCATTGTGTTGGCACCTTCTCTACCTCTTTGGTTCAGAAGCAAGAAAGGGATCACAGGAATATTACAGTAGACCAGGTTTTAGGAACTATTAAAAATAACTATAAACAAAGCTCAGGGTCTGGATGGTATCCCTTCCTACTTATTTAAGATTGCTGTGCCTGTGGTTGCTCCCTATTAACATATATTGTTAATTTTTCCATACAAACTAGCACCTATCCCTAGCCTGGAAGCAGGTGAATGTTATACCAATTTTTAAAGGTGGACAAAAGAACGTTATGGGGAATTATAGACTGATATCATTGATACCAGTTACATCAAGAGTTTTGAAAAATCATAGCGGCCAACTAAATAATTTCTTGGAAACACAAACATTATATAACCAATATCAATCGGGTTTTAGGGTGCTGCATAGCACCACTAAGGTGCTAGTTAAAGTAGCATCAGACTTTCAGGTAGCCATGGACAAAGGCCTCCTGGTTGGGGCCATATTTATAGACCTATCAAAGGCTTTTGATACCCTGAAACATGATAGGCTGATTGCAAATCTAAGATCTATTGGCCTCAGCCAGGGGTCAAAAATGGTTCCATGGCTACCTGACAGGGAGATGGCAGTGTGTAACATCGAACAATAAATATACACAACATCTTTTGACATTAAACTAGGGTCCCCAAGGGTCAGTGCTGGGACATGTGTTGTTCAGTGTATATACAAATGATGTCGGACGACTGTTAAATGGTGTCTGACACCACTTGTATACTGATGACATGGTGCTGTACACAGAAGGTGGGACTATCAGTGAAATCCAAACCAAATTACAAAAGATTTCAACATACTGCAGGAATACTTCAAGGACCATGGCCTGAACCTGAATAATAAGAAATCACAAGTCATGCTGCAGGCCCAAGTTAAGTATACTTTGGATATAAGATCTTTAGATGACTGCAGCTTAGCTGTAGTCAGTTCCTATAAATATTTGGGAGTCTGGATAGACTTCCATTGTAAATGGGATATACACATTAATCTGTTAACGAAAAAGTTAAACAAATTGGGGGTTCTGTGCAAGTATAAGAACTGCCTACCACAGGATGTTAGATTAAAGATTGTAAACTCCATAGTAATTCCTCTACTGGAGTATGGTGGGGTTGTCTATGGGGGAAGAGTCTGGGGGTCTGCTGCACAGGTTATATGTTATATATAATAGATACATGCAGTATATCCTGGGTGCCCCCCAGGATATACACCATTGTTCCCTCTATAGAGCTTTGGACTGGATGGATTTGCTGGAACAATGTAAATTACACATGGTACACTTAATCTATAGATGTAAGCAAATGGAAATGCCTCAGTATATGATAGAATTAACTAAGGAGAGAAATGTTAGGAAGGGTTTGTGTACCTTAGGGACTATTGAGTAAGTGGTGCCAGTTATGAAAACAGCTAGAGGCAGATGCAATTTTGTGTGTATGGGCCCTAAGCTATGGAATAGCCTACCTGGCCATCTGAGGCTGCAAAATAGTAACCTACCTTGGGGGGCTATTTGAACTTGGTTTGCAGATGTTGCTAAGTTACCAGAATCTTGTTGTAGCTGAGCATGTATGGTTATATACTATTAATTTTCTGTTTTAAATGTATAACTATTTAAAATATTCTGTATGTTTACTGTGTGCTTTTGTAATATTACTGTGGATCTGATTTTCTTGTACTATGGGATCTCATTGAAAATGAACTTCAGCTAAACTAGGCTATCCCTTTCTGGAATTTTTCAGAATAAAACCTTTATTACTTTATTACTACTAAGTACAACACTCGAAAAAAGGAGAAACACTTACTTGCTAGTCGGGGTCAGGTGGGGATGGATCACTACTCATCATCCGAGGAGTCGTGGATGACTGCGACTCTTCTTTTTTCCTTCTGGGGCCCATAGTAGTTGTTATTCATTACTATTGATATCCCTTCCCTGAACAAGTTGACGTTTATACCCATATAGCTTAGTGGGTTTCTCGCTTTTGCTGTTGTAGCTTCTGCTAACTGAGAGACAGCTAGTGCTGAAGAAGGTGAACTGGCTGAATGACAAGCCTTTTCTATGTTGCTCTGGGTGCCAAAGAAAGTTAAATTTCTCTTCTGCTTGGCATCACTCAGGGAATTACAGTTGTTTATGGATGCTAGACACCAGTGTCCAGAGACCTGTTGAATTTCAGTTGGTGGCACATCACCATCGGCTAGACATTGGTTAACCATTTTGCAGGTGGAATGGTTGGTACGCGCTTCTCTGATGGCAGTTCAGATGAGGTTTTCATACAGTACATCATGCTGTGAATTTTGTTTTGCCAAGGGACATGGCATGGAACCAGAGGAAAAGCCAGGTTTACAGTTCACATTGGGAGTTAGGTAGAATGGAGTCCGGATGCTGCATGGCCACTGGTATATGACTGCTGTACAATTTGTAGGCATTTATTGCTCTCTCTCTCTCAGGGTGTGTTTTGTTTTGCATATATATGTGGTTAATGGCCCTGATGTCTCTAGGATTGTCACCAGACCTTGTCTTTGTCTAGCACTCAGAGTACTCTGAGTACTCCATATCCTCACTGTCCTTCAACAACCCCAGATCGGATCACCTTGAGCTGTAGTGCTCTGCTGTTCTCAGAGCATAGTATAGCCTGTTATCATATTAATTAAGGCAGTTGGGCTATGCATGCCAAGGGTGAGTGTGGTATATAACTTGTCTATGTTGCTGGGTGACAATGCTTCTGCCCTGTTAGGCTTACTACCCTTGCCATGCTTTTTCAGATATTTTGCTTTGATGACAACATTTGTAGTGTTTCCTTAAAATCAATTGTGTTCCATGGAACACTGAATGCCATAGTTAAACTTTAACAAGTACCTGTCAGCACTGCCTAGAATGCCATGGAGTGTCCCAGGCTCATATTCTGAACCATCATTTTTATTTTATTTTATAGATAAACTTTGCCAGATGGTGATCAAGCTCCTGTACAGGAATAATTTCTATGTTGCGTGTTCCTGCATGTCAGCAAGGTGAGACCTCACGAGTTGTAGATCCAGTTCTGCTTTTTTTATTTTGTTGTTCGGCAATGAAATCAAGCCTGCTTAATTCCGTGCTAGGTAAGGACATACTGCTAGCCATAGTTTCCAGTTTTGGGTTGTGCTTAAACTGCCACATCAGGGTGAGGTTTAACAGTGGGCGCATGCTACCACAAACTCCATTCCATAAAAAGAATGATGTCGGTGACTTCAGTTCTATCTTGTAATCTCACCAGTCTGACATAGGCAAGAGAGGTTTACAGCTTTGACGTCAGAATGGTGAGATTACAAGATGAAAAAAAGATAACAGGCAGTGTATAATAACCGCTCCCCAAGCATTATAAACTTTTCCAGATAAAACAATATACACAACACTGGTACACAGTAATACAATGTTAGGTGAGCCATTGCATTTATTACCTTTGATACAAGCAGGAAGGGTGATCTGATAGCAATAAGTATGCAATATAACATATGGGATAGTGTATGGAACACCATACACAACAAGGCTATTCTTCCGCCTGAGTGGATACTGTGACAACTGATGACCTCAAGAGTGAAGCTTGAGAGGTCCCTCAGTCATTACAGCATCCCTGAGGGAAGATTAGCCTTGTTATTGATTTGCCATACACTGTATAGTGTATGGTGGATCGCGATCGCTGTGGCAGCAGCACTTACTTTTTTTGGTCTCTGCTCTGACGACCACATTAAAAACTGCCTGCCTGCCTGCTAGCACACACATGTGACTCTTCACCAGCCACTGCCCAATGAGACAATGAGAACTGCTGATGGGGTCACTTGCATTTGATGTCCACACTAATATGTTATGAAAACTCATTCTGCGTTAGTAGAACATCACCACTGCAGCAGAATGACTTTCTAAAGTGTATGGATTTCCATACACAATCGGCACTCCACCATACACTATATAGAGAATACTGGATGGGCACTATGCACAATCAGTGTGTCCTGCCACAGATGGGTTCTGATTCCCAATAAGAACCGGAGGTAGTAAAACACACTGACTTTGCATAAGTTGCTCATCCTGTATTCTTATAGTGTATAGCACTAGTAATGAAATATGCGTTGTCAGTTCTTTTTGCTTTCAAAATGAAACTGACTCATACAGTCTCTAGAGGTTTCAGAATACTGTTGTACCACAGAAGGGTATAATCAATTCCATGATCTTTGAACTGTGGTACAATAACATTTTGACAGGGATGGAATCCTACACAGAACAACACTCTGTTGTGCACTATATGATAATGACAACTAAAAGGCTAAAATTCCATCAATACTTGGGTGGTTAACACTGAAAATTTAATAACAGCAGTTATGACTAGCTACACCAGTTAGCCTAATAATACCCAACAGTTTCTGTTGTATCTCCTGAGTCTATGCAGAAACCCTAAGCCACAGCATAAACTGGGTCTTTAGATAAACTGCAGAACTAACTACTGGTACCAAACAAAGAGTAGGTATTTACCTCACAACATAGAAACATAGAAATTGTCAGTAGATAAGGACTACTAGGCCCATTCAGTCTGCCCATAGGCCCTATACATTGTATGTGGCCACTGACCCTATGTGATCAATGGCTGTTCATCACTCCCTTCCTCCCTCCCCTCTCAAGCTTCCTTTGTGCCTGTCTCAGGCCTGCTTAAACCCCTCCACTGTGCTTGCCCCCACTACCTCCTATGGCAGACTATTCCAAATGTCGACTTTCTTTTCTGTGTAGAAAAACTTCTTCACATTGTCTCTTAATCTACCCCCTTCCAATTTCATATTGTGCCCCTTGTTCTAGTACTTTTCTACATTGAAAACGCCCCTGACCTGCACCTTGTTTATGCCCTTGAGGTACCTGAAAGTTTCAATCATGTCCCCCACTGTCTCCTCTCCTCCAGTGAGCACATATTGAGGTCCTTAGTCTCTCCTCATATGTTTTGTGGTGCAAGCCCTGCATCATCTTTGTTGCCCTCCTCTGGATAGTCTTCACCTTATCTATGTCCTTGTGCAGGTGTGGCCTCCAGAACTGCATGCAGTACTCTAGGTGAGGTCTTACCAACGTTTTATACAATGGCATCACCACCTCCCACCTCCTGCTAGCAACATCCCTGCCTATGCACCCCAGCATGCCACTGGCCCTCCCTGCTGCCTTTGTGCACTGCTTTGATGCCTTATGGTCATCAGAGATCATCACCCCTTGGTCCCTTTCCTCTTTGGTGACAGTCAGCTCCTTCCCCCCAACCTGTAGCTCTCCCCAGGGTTCCCTCTACCCAGGTGCATTATTTTGCACTTCTTTGCACTGAACCTCAGTTGCCACATCTCCGACCATTTTTCAAGCTTCTCCACATCCCACTTCATTTTCTGCATCCCTTCTGGAGAATCCACCCTGTTGCAGATCTTGGTGTCATCTGCAAACAGGCACACCTTTCTTTCTAGTCCCTCTGCAATGTCACTAATGAAGACATTGAACAGGACTGGTCCTAGTACAGATCCCTATGGTACCCCACTTGGCACCCCCCTCTCCTCAGATTGTACCTCATTTACCACCACTCTCTGTCTCCTGTCTGTTAACCAGTTCCCAACCCAGTTCACCACCTTATCTCCCATGCCCACACTACCCATTTTGTTAATTAGCCTTGTATGTGGGACAGGGCTGGCTTTGCTAAAATCTAGGTAGGCGGTGTCTACTGCCCTCCCTGATTTATTTCCCTAGTCACCCAATCAAAAAATCTATTAGATTAATTTGACATGACCTTCCTGCTGTGAATCCATGTTGCCTCAGATCCTGACAACATATTCCCAGTGTCCATAAAGCAGATCAAGACAAATGCACAGCCGAATGGTTGTTTAACAGCCCTTCCCCACTCTCGAGGTAAGGAATCATGTTCTTTCAGCTGCCGTGCTGTACACCTTTCATAGGTCTACATTACATGAAGAAAAAGGGCATGAAAGCCCTGCTCCAGCAGCACCAGTTTCAGTAGTGCACCAAACATTTTTATATAAATCATAAACAAGCTCTCTCTGTTAACAACAATCTAAAGTAAAGGCTGTTGTTCTCACCACCAGCAGTGGAGATATAGGCAGCAGTATTCAAAATTCACTATTAAATAACAGTACAGACCTGGTCATTGTATAGAATACCCCCCAAGCAAAGCTGTCATAGTATTCCAAGAACTTGTTGAGAAAGATCTGTAAGAACTGTTTAATAATAAAATGGGGACCTGGATCCTGATACCTGGGTGGTGCATCTCTCATATCTGGGCACAGCGCATGGTCATCAGCCTCCACGACCGCCCACACATTTCCACCTGAATTTTCTCCCTTGGAGCCAGACATGCAATGGCGTCAGTGCACTACATGCTGATGCCTGCCACACTCCAACCTTCTGCTGTATGCCACTGCTTGCAGTGCCCTGACTTCTGCCAGTTGCTGCTGCAGAGTGATGTAGACCCCTTATCCGCCCCAGTGGAAGGAGAGCTGTCATGGGACGCTCGATCCTCCTTCTCCCCTGCCAACCCCTGATGGCCTGAGTCTGTTCCCGAACCAGGGTCGCTGGTGTGCCACGAGGTGTGGCATCTGGCACCTCAACCCTCAGTGCCACCAGGCTGGCTGAAACCTTAGCATGTTTTAAGAAGTAACAAAGATTTTACAGAATTAAGTGATTCTACCCCCCGATGGGCTCTGACCATTAAGGATAGTTTGGGTCATAGTCATTTTACACAGAAAAGTACTGTAACTTGGTTAGGAAGGAACCTTAAAGGATGCTATTCATGCAAACAGTGTGCATATTACAAATATATTTATTTATTTAAAAATTGATAATTGGGAAAAGCACAATGAGCCAAGGCTCATGTCCAGGTACAACCCACATTTATATTCTGCAGGGAGATCATTCTGAGGATAAATAAAACAGGGAGAATGTATAATACACATCAGCTTATAGCATGTGATACTACAGGAGTTATTTACCTGGCTGAATGCTGGCATGGAGCATGTTATGTTGGAAAAACAAGAAGGAATAAAACAAAAATTTGAGTTGGAGAACACTTCCGAGTAATAGAAAGAGGTGATGTGGCATATTCTATGGCAGCACATGTTTTTCAAAATGGTAATAGTAATCAGCATCAGTTTTCTTTTAGTGGCATCAAAAAAGCTCACCACAAACCAAGAGATGGAAACTACAAAAACCAGGTTCTGAAACAGGAGGGCTTTTGGACTATAACGTTGAAAGCTACTAAGGCATTAGTTTGAATGTGGGCTTGGACTTCAAACCATATTTAAAGTAAATTTTAAAGTTAATTTAAGGTAAATTTGCTTTAGCAATTATATGTAGAATAGTTTTATGAATTAGTTTGAGAAGTAGATTTATAATCTGCATCCTTTAGAATCTTAATAATAGCGTTTTGAGTCATAGTAAAATGTGATATTATATGTATTGGATATAAGTAGATAAGTGAGTCTGTTATAATTTGGATCTTTGTAGATATGTATTTCACAGGTTTTTTAGATTATTTGCATTTTTTAAATTTATATATAAGCAATAAGGCACAAAGGAGTGTGTGTAAACCATATTTTACAGCATGGCCAGGGGCGTAGTAAGGTATGAGATCAATGGCCGGGTGACTTCAGCTGCTGGCTGTGCTGTAAAATATGGTTTCCACAGACCCCTGAGTGCCTTATTGTGCTTATAAAATTGACTCCTTTTTTTTTTTACTTTTGACTATTGGGAAAAGCCTGTTTATATGTAGAAAAATAGATTTACTTTGTGTATTTGTGATAAAATAATCCTTCCACCCACTGCAAGTGATGTCATTGTATTATTGCCTACTTTCTTCTTCCTGTTTTTTTCTGTTGTTAGCCACATTCAAGATATGAAATGTTTATCATGGAATGTTTACCATGGAATATATGGATTCAAAATTCTGCTCAGTTCTGCTGGCTGAATGTTTCTGTCCCAACACACTATACACAGAGACAACAAAGGCCTTTGTTACAGCCAGAGATTCAGTTATCTCACTGTCAGGGCAAGAATAAGAGAGTTCCCTGATAAGCAGTTAAAGATAGAAGGGGATTTTGACTGTCAGCAAAGGAACAGTTGTAGTGAAAACTACAAACAATACTTATTGTTTCTAATTTTTATGTATGTAAGGAGAGTGTGATAATCAGGAAACAGTATTTAATTCATTTGTTTAAATTTTTATTTAAGGTAGTTTTATTTTTAGGGCCCAGTTGAAGTTTTTTTACAGTGTAAAGGTAGCAGCCATGTGTGTGGTGGAAGATCAGCACTGGCAGTAGAGGGCTAACTGAAATGCCTGTGTTCCAAATGCCCACTGATCTGTGTTGCAGACTCTTCACTACTAAGCAGTCCTTTTTTTTTACCCATGTGTAAACCGTATTTTGCACATAAATAAGAGTCAATCAGATGACATGATTTTACCCTGCCATTTTGTAAGTTTTATGTATTTTGTCCTTAACATTGTGTATATTTGATAGCGCATATAACAACTGGAAAAATTGGATTAGCAGTTTCAGTTTCAGTGTATCCTGGTATATAACAACACTGGAAAAATTGGATTCATGATTTAAATAAACCTACTATTAAAGATCAGCCTAGCCCCCAACCATGACTTTTACTCTGATGATCAATTAATATCAGTCCCACTGTGGACTCCACCTTCAATAAGTTTTATACTGACTTTGATCGATTTAAATTCCTATTCATGCAAATGCCCAGTGCCCTCCTAACCTGTCCACAAATGTGGTTCAATTGAACAGACCCAACTTTCACTTTAGACTTGTAACAAGAAAGGAAGTCTGTGTGCAGCTACAACAGATAAAAATTGATGGCTCCCCAGGATTCGAGACACTAGATACCTGATTTCTAAAAATGGTAGCCCCTATCAGTGCCACCCCCCCCCGCACTCTTAATAAACAAGTTAGTTCTGGGTGTCATCCTGGAAAAATGGAAAAAGGCTGTGGTAGTTTCCATCCACAAAGGTGGATAACATGAACCAACTGAAAATTATAGACCTATCTCTATGCTGTGTACCATAGTAAAAATACAAGAAAGGCTAGTGTCCCAACAGCTGACTGAATACCTTGAGACTCACCATATTCTGAGTCACTGTCAAAATGGATTTAGAAAACAGCACAGCACAGATACTGGCCTGGTGATATTAACAAATGACATACTGTACGTGAGGCAACCGAATGTGGTAATGTGACTGGGGCAAATTTCATAGATCTTACCAATGCCTTTGACCTTGTGAACCATTCCGTACTAATAGAAAAACTTAGAATCATTGGTCTGGGTAAGCTGTCCCTCAGAGCGGTTCAGACATTACCTAGCTAACCACAAAATATTGGTTGGGCTGCCTCTCAAAACAAAGACACATCTTGGATGGGGTGCCTCAAAGCTCAGTCCATGCTTCCTTGCTGTCTTTTCTATTTACTAATAATATGCCTGATCACTGTGGTGAAGCCTCTCTTCAGTTTTGTGCTGATGGCTCTGTCCTGTAGGGTCCTCATCCAACATCAACCAGATTAGTCTAGAACTAGGAAATGACTGCAAACAGCTCAAGCATGGCTCCTGAAAATAGCCTGGTCCTAAATGTCAAAAAACTAAAGCCTTGCTCTTTGGCCCCAAAAGGCTAGTTTCAGAAGAATGCCCCAACTTAAGTTAGCTACTATGGGTGTCCTCACTTAGTGGTTGTTAACTCCTGAAATACAGTACATTGGGGTCACACTTGACCATGGATTGAGTTTGCTAGCCATGTAGAGGCTGTGTCCAAATCACTCCATCAAAGACTGGGACTGATGTATAAGCTTTATCTTACCTCTCTAAGTGTGCTCCCCTTGCCTTTGCCAATACCACTTTGCTGCCCACTCCCAAAAATATGGTGCTTCTGTCTTACACTCCTTATGGGCTGATGATTACAGTAAACTTAATTGTCTGTACAGTAAAACTGGGTGCTTGGTAGCAGGTGCCCCCCCCCCCACCGATTGCACTGCTGTGATGTGTTAACATCCCTGGTTTGGTTCCCTTTTTCTGCATGTCTACAGTTCGTTCTGCTCTGTCTTGCCTTCGAACTGATAAAAGCCCCCCCCCCCACCTTGTAGGGGTCATCAAGATCCGATGGCATCCCAGACCCCTTAGATCCTCATCTAACCCACTACTTGAAATTCCCAGAGTTAACTGCCTCCGGCAAGCGTGCCTTCTCATACACTGTCCCCTCCCTCTGGAATACCCTGCCGTATATGATCATATCATGTGATTCATTGGTTACATTCCAGAACAATCTAAAATCCATATACTGGCAATAGTGAAACTGCCGCTGTAACTGAGCAGAGACCAATAAATGGCCTCCCTGATACTCTTACTTAATTTCTGCTGATAGCCTTCCCTAGCTCTTGACAATGACATTTCTGCTGCCTCAATACAGGTACCTTTTTACAATAGCTCAACTCCTATAGGAAATGACCATGTATTTCATTTGCACTGTTCTTGTCCCCTACTACATTGTTGTTACTAATATCTGATGTTTTCCTACCCTATTTGGGATGATGTCCAACTGCTGTTTCATAGACACTGTATAGTATTGTAATATACATACATGCCCCACAATGCAAAGCATCATGAGCTACATATGCAAATCACCACAGAATGTTATGCTGGTCCAACTTTAAGCAGAATTGCATGGTGCGAAGGCCTCTCCACAGTTTGCAAGGGTGCTAACAGAAGACATAGACACGTGTTTCGTCCTACCAGGACTCATCAGTATGCCTCATCTGTTTGACACCCCAGTGGAATGGACCAGCTACCCTAAGGCAGTGTGCCTTGGATATATGTGGTGAACCCATTAAAATAAAACACTATTTAAAGACAAAGAACCTCATGCAAACACTGAGGCAAGGGTTACCCCAAAGGGCATTTGGCTGGAAGCCAAGTTTCAAGAAAATACAATATCACACATGCCCCCACAATGCAAAGCATCATGGGCTACATATGCAAATCACCACAGAATGTTATGCTGGTCCAACTTTAAGCAGAATTGCATGGTGCCGAAAGGCCTCTCACACAGTTTGCAAAGGGTGCTAACAGAAGACATAGACACGTGTTTCATCCTACCAGGACTCATCAGTATGCCTCATCTGTTTGACACCCCAGTGGAATGGACCAGCTACCCTTAAGGCAGTGTGCCTTGGATATATTGTGGTGAACCCATTAAAATAAAAAAAACTATTTAAAAGACAAAGAACCTCTGTGTGCAAACACTGAGGCAAGGGTTACCCCAAAGAGCATTTGGCTGGGAAGCCAAGTTTCAAGAAAATACATTATCACACATGCCCACACTGGGGGCCTCCCTGTGCCCACAATATCACACATAGTACTGTATGCTGTCTGATACCTAGGTTTATATTTGCCTTACCACTTCATGTAAATGTTGCATAATATTGTTACATGGTCTCATAGTGCCGTCAGATCCAGTATGCCTCTTAGTCTTTCCTACTGTACATCTTCATTTGCTACTGTATGTATTATGCTTGCATTTCTGCTACTGTATGTATTATGCTGTATTAACTCTGGGTCACCACTGAAAAGGGACACTTTGTCTCAGAGGGCTAACCTAGTCAACAAAATTTAAAAAAATACATAAATACATTTACAGCAGATGCCAAAAATTATTACTGGTAATATTTTCTCAAATATTTATGATAGCATAATAGGTAATGCCATTAGAATTCTTCTTGTGAAATGTAACATTTACAAAGCATATATCACTACTTCTTGTGCTAAGCTAAGCTGAGCTGTTTGCAGTCCTATGATTGCTCCCATGATGGCTTTCCACCCTTTGCTCTTTTAACAACCAGATAGACTAAGTGGAACTTGTGGTCCCCCGGCACCATTTCCTCCAGCCACTTCAACCTCTTCATCCATTGGGGCACAGATTGGACTCCAGCCATCACCATCTTGACTGAAGGGGGTTGTGAGCCCAAAGCCACAGGGGCTCCTTCATCTCCTCACCAGCCAGGTCACCAGAGACTCCTCAGGTCACCAGACATTCCCTGTAGCTTCCTTCCCAAATAGGTTGGGGAGCGCTTGCACTAGGGTGAGACTTTAAGCCCTTTAAACCTTACCTTCACCTAGCAGTCCCATGTGAGTGGTCTCAGCGTGAGTGGCACATCAGGAGTGGATGTTCTCAACAGAAGTTACCATTGGGAGATGCCAGGATGGCAGGAGACTCTTCCCAGCTCCCTCTCTGCAGCCTGTAAGTTATTAGTTAATTTTGTTTAATCAGCAACTGTAACTTTCCTTTCATTAGTGGTGCCTGGGATCCTCCCTGTGCCTTGTTTAAACTCAGATTCCAGGCGGTACACTCCCAGTGTTTGTTAGTTAATGCATTGCATTGTATTGCCTTGTTCTAGCTAATTATCAACAATTGCTTTGTACTCTAGGGACTTAGTACATTTTAAATATTCTCATCGCTGCTTCCAGTTGCTCCTTAGAGTAAGCTTTTACTGTTGCCCAGGTTTTACTCCACTTTGTCTTCCTATCTGGTCAGGCCTCATTTCCCTATAGCATCCCTGTCTGGGTCAGGCCTAAACTCACACTAACATCCCTATATGGGTTAGGTCTTCTCTTCTCAGTGACTCCATTGTGTGTTACAGGCCTAAACTCACACTAACATCCCTATATGGGTTAGGTCTTCTCTTCTCAGTGACTCCATTATGTGTTAGACCAGTCCATTGCCCCCTCGTGCTCCTTGTGCTGTTAGGCTCATCTACCATGCTACATCCTAACCCTTCTCCCTCTCCTCCATCACCACATCTACCACCCCTTCCCCATGTGTCCTACTGCCTCTACCTCCTCATTCCACCACCTATCCATTTTCATCCCTTCCCCTTTACCCACTCCCCCTGGTGTCCTAGCTGCTGCCTCCTACCTGTTCAATGGTTCCACCTTGAAGCTCTCTGGTGCCTTCTGCCCCCTCCCTTCTGCTCCCTTCATGCACCCCACCCTTTCCAACCAAGCCATTCCATGGTTTCATAAACCTCCTTGTAACCTTGCTACTTCTGGTAGCAGGCAACATTGAGCTTAATCTTGGTCCTGCCCCTGCCTCAACTATGCAGCTTCCCAAAGGATTGTGGGTTGCCCACCAAAACATTCGTAGCCTCTTCCCAAGCTGGAGCCAGGCCAGCGTCTCATGATCAACCTCCAGACAGATGGCCTTGTCATCTCAGAGTCTTGGTTCTCCCACCAGATCCAAGAATCTGCAGTGTTTATACCTGGTTACACCATACCAGACAGGATCACCCCAATAGAGGCAATGGTATTGCAATCTACCTCTCTGCTGGCATCCAATTTGAGCCTGTGCTATTGGTCCCTCCCCCCCCCCGCATATGAGTTGCTTATGCTCAGACACACCCTCCTCTGTGTAATGCCCCAAAGTTGGGGCATCACAGAAAAAACAAATAAACATTTGAATTAGGGGTATCACAGGTGCCCAGGGTGCCTGCTGCAAGTGTAGACTGCAGAAGGATAGATAAAAAGGGGCCCCTCACAAGTTAATTCTCCTTACTATAGTAGGGAGACATTGTAATTAATAAAAAAAAGTGCCCTGTGCACTTAAAACATTGTCAAAAAGTAGAATTAATTGCAGCACACATAACAATGGCTTGGATGGAATGCTGTGCTGAGCTGCTCATGCACAGCATTCCAGTCCAAAACACTCTAGAACTAGAAGGTTTATCTTCAAAAAAAAAATAAAACTGTTTTTGTGGAGTGTTCCTGCTAGCTGTGGAGAGGAGAGGACACAGAAAGTTAAGAGGAACCAGGAAGACTTACCTGGAGGGTTGAAGCCATTCCATGAGGGCTGTTCTGTGTGCCTGCTCTGGCTCCAGCTAGTGAAGCCATCAAGTAGCTGCTGTTTTCCCCTGAAGTTGTGTGGTGTGGTTGGTGGTGCCACTGAGGCACCACGAAGACAGAGAGTGACCAGATTGGCTGCTTTTGGACTTAAGAGCCCCGTCCGTTTCTAATTTTACCCCTTCATTTATTTTAAAAGTTTTATTTCGATCCCCCGCCAGCAGCACAGAAGCACCACATCGCTGTTCATTCTGTCGGCCTTCCCGAGGCCCCTGTATGTCCCTCACACTGCCGCGTACTCCTCCCAATGCAAGCACCTCCTGCCTCCTGATCAGCAACAAAGCAGCCCGAGGTCGTGAGTCGGTGGCAGCACATGAAGCGTGCTGACCACCTGTAAAAGAGAGACTGTGCCGTTGTTTTTTTTTTATTTCTACTGTTGGTGCAGTAGGCGCCTGGGGAAAACGGCTGAGTGCTGCAGAACAGTCAGGTCACAAGGACTCTAATTGATATTCAGGAGGGTAGGCAGGTAGCGATGCCCATGGGGAAGGGCCAGGACAGTAAGGCCAAGCAAGGCCAATAAATATTCATAGGAGGGTGGGATTAGGAGGCGACTCACCCAGGGTGACAGCAGGCTCTCTTGAGCCAGATATTTGAAGGGCCCTAATATAACCAGGGCAATCCAGGCCCACAGCATTTGGGCACTAGGCCCAATGTAAAATAAGGCCACCAGATCGGTGAAGGAAGAGCGACCAGGCCCACAATAAACAGAGGCGCCAGGTGCAGTAAAGGAAGGACTACCAGCCCCACAATAAATGGAGGGCACCAGACCCAATAAAGAAGGGCACCAGGCCCGAATAAAGCAGGGCACCAGGCCCAGTGAGGGAAGGGCTACCAGGCCCACAGTTAATAGGGCACCAGGCCCATTTCAGAGGTGCCAGGCCCGATGTAAAGGAGGCACCAGGCCCATCATATTAGAGGGAATCCTGGCCTAGTGAGTGAGGACAAGCCAGCCCAGTGGTAGAAAGGGCAGCCCAGGCCTAGCCAGCAAAGGCAAGCCAGCCTAGTAGTAAGTAGGGCATATAGGCCCCGCAGCAAATAAGGCATTTAGGCCTCCAGTGTTAAGGGCAACTGGTATAGTGGCAAGTGGTGCACCCTAGTATAGTAATTGGGGCATTCATAGCAAAGCGTTCAGGGTAGCCAGATCCTATTCAGGAAGGCCCTATAGTCAGTAAAGGGTCCATTCAAGGGTGCTTAGCTCACAATAGGTTACAAAGTAACTGCAACAACTGTACTATTTATACCACTGTTTATTGCTCAAGCATCTGAACAACTGTGTATTGGCTGAAAGCACCAAAACTTCATTGTGACATTAGGATTGTGGTTATTTGCCCCGGTTGTTTGAACAATTGCCCCTGGCATCTGAACAATTGTCCCTGCCATCTGAACAATTATCCTGTGCATCTGAACAATTGCCCTGTGCATTAGAACAATTGTCCCTTGCATCTGAACAATTGCCCCGTGCATCTGAACAATTGCCCCACAAGTAAATAATTGCCCCAAAATTGATAATTTGCCCCTTCTTCTGGCAACTTATACGGTCATTACGCAGTTCTCTTGGCATTGCAAAAGGGGTACCTAATAGTTGCATTGTTGCCAGCGTATGGAGATAGTCTCAATCTTCTACCACATTGATGTTTCATGGTGTGGTCTGCTGTTCTACGTGTCCAGAATCAGTCTCTACCCGGAGGAAGATGTCTTTATCATCATTCTTCACCAGAAAGTTTCTGACCATCAGATCATCTGCTCCGTCCATTTCATTCACGAAGTCAAGTTTGCCGCCATTTACACAAGTCGCACCCGTTTCTGTTCCACAGTTTGAAGTTACATTCGCCGTTCAAGCGCATCATGACCACTGTGTCAGTGTCATTTCATTTGGTTCCTGATCTGGATGTCCCAAAGTGGTTGCCCTCTGCAGAAGAATGTGCACATCCTGGTAGAATCTGGTCTGCGCCCCCTGGTCATTTACCGTAAGTTGAGTCCATCGAAGCCCAGTTCGGGACGCGTCCGTGGTTTTCTTGTTTTGTTCTAGTTCCTTGTGATAAGATTACAGAATCAGCCATCTTCACTTCAGATCCTTCTGGTTCCTGGTTGCAACGGAGATCCATCTTCACCTCAGAACCTTCGAAGTCTTGCTGGCCCTTGGAGTGCTGCAGCATCGTCCAGGTAGTGGCAGTCCTCCAGTGGATTCGTCGCCAAGCATCTCCTGGTTTCTGTTCATCCTTGGCAGCCCCAGAAGTGGGTTTTGGCTGAGGAATCTTTTGCATACAGTGTTGGATCTGACAGACCATAAGTGGTTTTATTCCAGGAATCAGCTTCTCTGGTTCTTTCTTTCTGGCAGCCTTGGAGAGAGTGGGTTTTGCCGAGAAACCTATGGTCTGTTTACAAAACCTCTCACCACCCCAGTGGCCTTAACTAGGTCCATGCTGTGAATTGTGTCTTAGTGTTCTACAGTTCTGTTTACTTCCCTTGTAGCTACCAACAAAGAATGACATGCGCACAAGACTTCAGACAATTGGACTTTGTGAGGTTCAGTGGTCATTGTAAAACTGTATACTGTGGGTAGTGAATAAGCCTGATTTCCACCTAAGTACTAGTTGCACTTACAGGTTTCTGCTAAGGAATTTTAGAAGTATAAGTGACAATAGGCCAAGATGCATCTCAAAAATCCTTTTTGTAATTACTTCAGAAGTGTTAGATAAGAGTAATTCTGTTCTATCACTCTGTTGTTGTGGTGTCTACCTCTCTTGTGACTGTGTCTCCCTACTCACTGGTACTAAATAAACGCCCTGCTGGCACTGAATCTCTTGGACAACTCCTGCCTCTCCTTGTCTGGGTAACTTTTAGCTTATCCACAATAATTTGAACCTTGGTGTTCCACTCATTTCATCTACAGAGCACCACACCAGTATTAGCCATCTTTTCGTAGCTGGAGTTTACTGCTGCCTTGGTTTGCCCCCGCTATGGCCACTGAACTCCTTTCCTCCATCTGCTCCCATGACTCCTCTGAGGAGTTGCTGATACTTGAAGATTTTAACACTAATTGATTCTCCCCTTTGGTGCATGAACTTTGTCAAAATTTTAAATCCAAGTATCCCAACTAATTTCGGACCCCTCCCTTCTTAATCATAAATCCTTGAACCACACTCTTCTGGACTGGATACTGTCTTCTCACCCCCACCGTTCTGTGGACATCCTCAGTGACCATCATAAGGTCTACTTTGAGTGCAAGATCCATCACCCCAAAGCCTGCCCATGTTGTTTCTCTCTTCAGGTCAGGTGACCCAAGTGACCTGAACAATTATAGAGCCAACCTTCAAAACTCTTTTTAGTAACCTATTTATTGAAACCTGCAAATGCTTCACAACCTAATCTCCTAGTCTTCCCACCTTCCTCTGTCTGTTGGTTTCCTCTCTCCTTTCTCCTATGACTTGCATTTTTGTGTACACTGGTTGTAAAGGCCTGCATTTTATTAACCTGCAAAAATGCTGTGTCTGCACTTTTCTGTATATGTTATTTTTCCAGTAGGACTTTTTATTTGCATTATGTATACTTATTGTATTGACACCCAGGTTCACCTTGTAAATGAGCTTTTCCTCAATGTTGTTTTTCTGTTAAATAAAGATTGATCAATTGATAAAAACAAAAAAACTTGTGGTTGCTGGGAGGAGGAGGAGGAGGGCGGACTGCACTTTTGATGGGGGATGGGGTTACATTTTAACTGGTTTGGGCTGGAAAAGGAGGAGGTGGCTGTTTCTTTGTTTTTGAAAAGGGCCAAATACCCTTTCCCAAATATTTGGCTGCCGAATATTGAACATTTCACCTAATATTCAGGATACGGTATTCACACAGCCCTACCTGTTACCTCCTCCTTAACCTCTCTTTCTTCTTGGCCTCTGTCCTTGATGCCTGGAAGTTGGCTACTGTTATTCTCCTTCCTGAAGGGGTGATCCCATCTCTCTTGGTAACTTTCATCCCATCTCTCTCCTTCCACCCTGGCCAAGCTCCAGGAACATCTTGTCCTCTCACAACTCACCCTTTTCCTTGGCAATTCCTCCTTTTCACTTCTTTCTGATCTGATTTCAGAAAGTCCTAACCCATCCACCTTCCTCCTCCAGATAACTGATTCCATTCTGTACCAGGGCTAGTTCACTTCCAATTTTTTTGTCATCATGGCCGAAGCCTTTAACCCTATTTCACACCCACTTCCTTGGATAGCTTAAGGTAGCCAGGCTCTCTTCTTCCTCAATCAGTTGGTTTCATTCCTGCATTGAGGGCAGGTCACAAGCAGTCCATACCGGATACACCTTTTCTGCCCCACTCCCTATTTGCTCAGGCATTCCCCATGGTTCTTTCTTGGGCCTCATACTCTTCTCCATGTTCCCTAATGACATCATTCAGCCTATTCCTCTGCATTAATTCACATATGTACTGATGACAGGACACAGTTTGCCTCTGGCTCCTCTGCTGCTGATCTTGCTGTCCATCTCCAATGGGATTTCAACAGTGTGCAGTGTTGGTTCGGTTCCAACAATCTATCCCTTAATGCCAAAAAAATGGTGTACATAGCCTTTGACTCTGATAGATTCTCTCCTTTCTCTTCTTCCACACCCTTGATGGTAGTGGTCTAGAAGATGTCTTCTCCTTTAAATACCTGGGGGCCTCTTTGGACCATCACCTGGACTTCTCAGAGCACACTGATGCCATACACCTGCAGCTCCACTGAGTGCCCTTTATAGAAACAAAGCCAGCATTCCTCTCCCTACTCACCAGGAGCTAGTTATGAAGATGATCCTCCCCATCTTCAGTTATGGCAACATTGTCTGCAGTGAATCTCCCATGTCCATACTGGGCAGACTGAACCCCTTCTTCCATTCATTCTGCCATTTTGCACTGGACTGCCTTCCTTGTACTCACCACTGCTATCTGTACTCCTCTTCTCCCTCCCTTTCCTTAATGCCAGACACCTCACCCACTGTGACTCCTTCACCTCAAAATTCTGGTTTGGCACTCTCACTCCCCCACCTGTCCACACTTCTCTCTCCCCAACTCCCGACTCCTTCCCTGTCAGTAGCAGCTGCTTCTCACTCTCCTCCATCACCTACAGAAAAATGTCTGCAGGCCACACAGCCTTCTTGTATCCTTTCCCAAGCTCTGTTCCTCCCATTACCTATTTCTCCACTCAGCCTCATCCTCTCCTCCTTAGGTCCTTTCTCCATGACTTTACTATCCCTCATGTAACTGTTCCTGATGCCTCCTGACTCTTGTGTTTCCCTCCTCACACCTCAATGCTGATCTTCCCCTGTGTCTTCTCTTTGGTTGTGAGCAGTTTCCTTCACCAGTCTTTGGTCGTGTGGCTTCAACTGCTCTTTCACTGATTCACTTTGGTAGTGTTTAGCTCAGTTTCACCTTGATGGCCTGGCACTGTTAACCCCAGCTCCTTCTTAGGCTGAGTAATATTATGCCCCTCACTGGATTGCTCCTAGTACCTTGTTTAATTTGTGCCTCAATGCATGTTTTACACTGTTCTGTTGTGGAGCACTATAACCTGCACATTGTGACTGCATACTATTGCACATTTTTACTACTATTATATTTAACTATTAATTTTATTGTAATATATTTTGATTGTATCATACTTTATTTTTTGTCACTGTTGTTCCTGTATTATTGCCATCTTCACCTTGACATTCTTGTATTGTGTTCTTCCTATTCCTCTTTCCCCCAGGATACATCTGGAAATGAACTGTGGCCAGCTAAGCATGTCTTTCCTGGTAAACTTTTTAAATAAATAAATATCCTCCTTGTTCTTTGCAGTGAATCAATCCCTTAAAAGGAGAGTTACCTACTCATTATCTTATCAGATTTATCCTGTTGGACTGGCCAGAGCTCCCCCTTCTTGGTGCTCCAGATGTTTTCTTCCTTCATTACATCTTTCTGAGTACTCCTAAGTCCTATACTTACTGTAATAATGAGAGACACCTCATTGTTTGAATGCATGTCTGTGCATGGGAGTCCAGATTTAGTTTGTAGTATCCTTCTTGTGTACTTACCTCCAGGGTGCAAGGGGGAGTTCCTTTTCTATTTATTTATTCTAGGATTGCAAGTACCTTTGAGCCAAGGCTCTTTTACAAAGGTTCCATGTCAGAAATTACAAACAACAAGGAAGCAAGAGTGAAATAACAGTAAACAATTCATGTACAACAATGCTATTGAAAGGGTCAATTATAGAAAGATTTGGGTATAGAGGAGGAGGAGAAGTGTAGGTAGTTAACAGAGGCAGTTATGGTAAAATGATGAACACAGCTAGGGACGTATGTGCCCACAAGGAATGGGTAAGGTCAGGCATCCGGGGGTGACAGAGAAACTGGGATGAGAGGAGAGGGAAGATGAAGATGCAGCGGAGTCATTTGTTGAAAAATAAATGGGAAGGAGTGATAAAAGAAAAAGGGGAAGGATGAGGGGAAATAAGTGCTCTAATAGGGCAAGGAGAGACTAATATGGTGGTATGAAGACCTGAGATTTGAAGTGGCGCCTCAGGAGCTGGGGGAAAAGGACTGGGGGGGCCTGGGGTTAAGCAGTATATAAGTTAGGATTAAAGCTGTGTAGGTCATCATCTAGGAGAGGCAGTCACAGGAGCTAGAGGCAATGAGATGGGCACAGAGCCTGGTTTTGAACAGACCTAGTGTTGAGGCAGAGGAGATGATGTGGCTGAGACCATTCATCCATAGAGGAGCCCTATAGGCAAAGGAGCATTGGCCCTGTGTAGTTCGACAGTGAGGAACTTGTAGAATCTGGGTTGTTGAGCTCCTGGTGTTCTGGTGGCTGGTGTTTTGATGTAACAAGGCAGTAACACCAGAGGGTGTGAGACCAAGGTTGATTTTTCCCGCCATAGCACATGTGAGATACTTTATATGGTTGGAGAGTTGGAGCCTTCTGGATTGTTCATAAAGGGCACAGGTGTTGGTGAGGCATTGGACACCAGTTGTGAGTTGGCATGCTTTGTTAAGTGCAGTTGTTATATGTCAGAGGGCGGATGTCATGGCAGAGCCATAGATAATGAGGCCATAATCAATAATTGACACCACAGAGCTCTGGACGGCAATCTTCAGGGCCACTGGGGTGAGGTGCTGCCTGTGCTTGTAGAGTAATCCAAGGCGTGTGCTGGCTGCTTTAACCACACTGTCAATGTGAGTTGTATAGGAGAGATTGGGGTCAAGCAGAATCCCTAGGTATTTGAATGAGTAAACTTGTTTGAGGACAGTCCCCTGCTTGGTGGAGATGGCAAGGGGGCGTTGCTTGTAACGGTTATGTGAACTACAGAATAGCAATGACTTGGTTTTCTTGTGATTGAGGACTAGTTTATAATTGGAGAACAATGTTTCAATGGCACCGAATCCGAGTTGGAGGCTGAGCTGTAGTGGTGAAAGTCCTTGTGCATAGAAAGACAACAGCATCATCCGCATACAGGATGATTTGTTCTGAGCAGGATTGTCGTAGGGAGTTTAAAAGGAGGCTGAAAAGGAGAGGGCCCAGTATGGACCCCTGAAGTACTCCAGAGCGGACAGGCAAGATGTCCAAGATAGCATTGGCAATTTTACTCTTTAAGAGCAGTTGTCAAGATAGCTTCAGAACCAGCGGGCTGAGTCCGGTGCGAGGCCAGCAGTTCCTTGAGGAAATCATGGACCTTATCACTGACAGAGTGTTGGAGTCACCTAGATGGTTAATTCCAGGTGATTTCAATGACTGGATTAATGACAAACTCTTGCACTTTGGACAACATTTCCTTCTGGTAATGGAGTTGTTGTGCCTCACAGATGTTGCTACTTCTGCAACTCTCAAATATGGTGATGCTTTGGACTGGTATTTTCCCTGTGACCTGAGGTAGAGGTCTCGATATTGATCCAGTTAGTTGATCAGATCATTGCACTATCAAGTGCTCCTTCAGACCCTCTGTGTAGTTCACTACCTGTGGAGATAATATGGTATTGCTCTTTAAGAGGGTTATAGCCAGAAGGACTTAAGGTGATACTAGACATCTCAGATGTCATGGCAGCATGTACCACAGCAGGGTCAGAGGAGGCAGTGGTGGCCTATTATATGGATGTCATGTTGACTTTCAATTGTGTACACATACCCGTGTGCACCACCTTGTTTCACTCCATGGCTCACCATGGTAGGACGTGAGCTGAGGGAGATGAAGGGAAGAGGGTGGAGGTTTAAGGGTTGTTGGAGGAGATCCAGAGCTGAGGAGGACAGACTAATTTTGGGTATTCATTATGGTGAATACAAAGGGCAGTCACCCAGCAGAAGGCAGGTTTTCTGTCTAGGAGATTACTGCCAGTAGGACTTGACCAGCTTATCTCTTTCATACTGCAGATAGGTTACTCCATCTGACCTGTGTGGAGTCCATGAGAGTTTTTTCACCCACTAAATTGAGAAGTTTTCTCTATTTTCTCTGACAGGGTGACTGCTATTCATGCTGTGATCTCCTGAGTGGGCTGTGGCAACTCAGTAGGGTAGAGCTGACACACCACAGAAATGCTCAGCTGTCATGGAGAGGCGTCAGACCAGTGACAATGGAAGAGGTGACCAAGATGATTTCAGAGCTGTGACTAACTTTTTGCAAACTGGATCTGGCCCAACACAACTACTAATAGGTTGTGTCAGACATCTGAGTCCAATGTTTGCTGAGATTATCTGGTGCTCCTTGTTGGATGGAGTTTTCCCAGTTGCATTAACAAATGAACTGGTGAGGCCTCTTCTGAAAATGCCATCTTTGGATCTGGATAACCTAGAGAATTACTGACAGCCTGTAACCAGCCCTTTCTGGGCAAGGTTATTAAGAAAGTGGTTAGGTTACACCTTGTGGAATACCTCATAACCTTTGATGTCTATAAGCCTTTCCAGTCTGAATTTAGGTGCAAACATAGCACTGAGACTGCACTGGTCAGGGTGCATAATGACCTTCTCAGGGTGACAGACAGAGGATAACAGTCAATTCTTGTTTTCCTCAATCACTCCTGAGCCTCTGACACTGAAGACCATGGGCTATTGTTGGCTCATCTGAGGAAGTATGTAGGTCTCACTGGCCAAGTCATCTGCTGGTTTGAGTCCTGTATCAGGGACAGTACACAGAGTGTTGTGGAATTTCTCCTCATTCCTAGTGTCACTGCCCTGTGGTGTTTCCCGTGGGGTCAGTACTCTTGTACATGGTGTTTGCAGTGCATCTGCTGCCCTTGGTGGAGTCACTAGAAGGCATGGGCTATGGTTTCAGAGCTATGCAAATGATACCCAGCTATTGCTGTCTTTTGCACTCAGGATGCTGGGCACAGTGGATGTGCTTAATAAGTTATTGGCTGAGATTCAGTACTGGATGTCTTTGAGCTGGTTGAGACTCAGCCCTGACAAGACTGAGGTATTGGTGGTTGATCCAGGTCATAGCAGGAGAGTGGTGGTTGCCAAAAATGAGACAGGATTTGGCTTGGCTCTTCTAGGCTTGTGGCTGAAACAAAGTTGAGAAATCTGGGTCTCATTCTGGATGAGTGGATGACACTTGGGACTCAGGTGTGAGCAGTAGTGCAGAATGGCTTTTGCAATCTCAAGAACATCAGCCAGATTAGATCCCTTATCCTACCAGGTTTTGGCAACACTAATACATGCATTTGTGATGTCTTGGCTTGATTCTTGTAATGCTCTGCACCTCAAGATCAATGGAGGTGCACTACGAAGCCAGCAGCTGGTTCAGAATGCAACAGCCAGGCTAATGACTGGCCATTTGAGGACAAGGCTTGTATCTTGGTGCTGCATGAACTGCACTGGTTGCCAGTTAAAGTGGTGTATGGTATCTCCTTTAAAGTTGATTTACTAACTTACAAGGCCTTAACTGCTTTGGGTCCTGGCTACCTGTTAAATCTCCTGCATCCTCGCATGCCTGTACACTCTGTTCACTCCCCTGAGGTGGGCTTCATAGCTGTGCTGAGAGCCATGTTAGAAACCTTGGGTGACTGGGCCTTGGAGGTGGCTGGCCTCATCCATTTAAACTCATTCAGGGAATCAGTGGCCTTCTCAGAGTTGCTCCCAGTACCCTGCGTGAGTATGGAAAGGAAAGGGAAGATTGGGGAGTTCAACACTTGGCTGGGGGAATGGTGTCAGTCTAAGGGATATGGGGTAGTGGGGGACTGGGACAGAACCTGGGATAATAAGAATCTACAGTATATGCAGGGGATAGGCTGCACCTGAGCAGGGAGGGGAAGGGGTATTAAAGCAGCAGTTTGAGGGGTACATAGCATCAAGGATAGATTTAAACTAGGTGGGGGTGGCATAAGGACAGCTAGTAGGCAGGAATCACAGAGAGGTAAGCTGAGGATCCTACCCCTCAAGCTATCGGAGAGGTATTTGGTGTGGGGACACAGGGAGGGGTTAGGAGGTGGGGAACCAGGAGGGAGACACAGGTTGGAGGGTGGTCTTGCTGAATGCAGAAGCTTAGGTAACAAATCAGCTGAGCAACAGGCTCTCTCTTGGCTGTGGGAGGGTGGACATTGTGGCCATAACGAAAACATGGGCCACCCAGAACCAGGACTGAGATATGATGATCCCAGGGTACAAGATATTCAGGAAGGACAGGGCTAGGGGAAGGGGAGGTGAGGCAATCTACATGGGGGGGATAAGGTGTATAAGTGACAAGGGGGTGGAGGACAGGACAGAGGCCCTATGGATATAGTTTCAAGACTCCAAAAGAAAGACACTAAGGGTGGGGGTAGTGTATAGGCCACCAGTTCAGGGGGATGACCTGGGTAGGGAGTTGACTGAGCAGATTAGAAGGGTCGGTAGGAAGGGGAACACAGTATTGGTAGGGGACTTCAACCTCCCTGAGGTGGACTGGAACACCTCAACCACCACGTGTGCAAAGGAGTAGGTATTACTAGATGCATTTCAGGACAGCTACCGGGTGCAATTGGTCTGCAAGCCGACTAGGGTGGGAAGGACTCTGGACCCTGGTATTAACAAACGGGAGGCTGTAAGGATCTGGGAGTGGAAGACCCTGGCTGGGAGTAACCTCATATGGTGTGGTTCACACCAATATGAGCAGGAAACAGGAGGTATGGGTACCAGGGTGATCAATTTTAAGGCGGACTTTATAAGGATGGGGAAATTTTGGTTGAGCATCTGTGGGAATTCAGACATGCATGGGTGCTAGTCAAAATGGGATGTCATTAAAAGGGCTAACAGAAGCAACTGAGATTTGTACAAGGACACAGAGCAAGAAGGGAAGAAACAGAAGCTGTTGGCTGACTCAGAATGTCATGGAAGGGGTGACAACCAAGAGAAAGGCATTCCAGAGGCTTAGGAAATCGGGAGGTCAAGGGAACAAAGATGAGTACATGAAGAAGTCCAAGGAGGTTACCAGGCTAGTCAGGTGGCCAAGGCTTCCAGAGAGCTGAGACTAGCACAAGGAATCAAGGACAGGGAAAATGACTCTTCAGATACATTGGCAAGAGAAGGAGAAACAAAGACCAGATTGTGAGGCTTAAGGAGGATGAGGGAGGGTGGAGAAGGGGAGGACCAGATAGAGGCACTGAATGAGTACTTCTGCTCTATGTTCATGAAGGAAGAGGGGGCAGACACTCCATGGGGAGCAGTGGAGTGGGCGGGGGTGAGGGTGACTAATATCAGGTTTACAGAGGACTGGGTGCTGGAAGAACTAAGGTTGCTGAGGGTGGACAAGGCATTAGGACCAGACAGCATTCACCCTAGGGTACATAGGGAGCTAGAGGAGATCCTGGCAGGACCACTGGCAGACCTGTTCAGCACATCACTGGGCACATGATGCATGCCACAGGACTGGAGGATGGCCCATGTGGTGCCCATTCATAAAAGTGGCCCAAAAGATGATCCAGGCAACCACAGATCAGTGAGTCTCACTTCAACCATGGGGAAGCTTATTTAGTCAGTCCTAAAGAGAGGCTGGTGACCTTTTGGAAGACAATGGTCTCCAAGATGGTCATCAACACGTTTTGTCTCAGGCAGATCCTGCCAAGCAAACCTAATCGGGTACTATGATTGGGTTATCTGGGAACTGGACAGGGGCCATGCAGTGGACATCCTGTATCTGGACTTCAGCAAGGCTTTGACTTGAAGCCTCATGGGAGGCTGGGAGGAAAGCTGGAATACATAGGGGTGGGAACAAAATGGTCAACTGGATCACCAACTGGCTGAATGGTAGGTAGCAAAGGGTGGTGGTGGTGAGGAATGCTCATCACCAAGGGACGTTCTGAGCAGGGTGCCCCAGGGATTGATACTGGGACAGGTGTTGTTTGGGATATTCATAACAATATCTCAAACGGGATCCAGAAGTAGGATCAGTCTAGTCACAGATGATACTAAGATCGGAGCTGTGGTAGATGACATAGAGGGGTGGATGGGGCTGCAGGAGGACCTGACCAAACTACAGGAGTGGTCAGAGATATGGCAGTTGGGGTTCAACGCCAGGAAGTAAAAGGTTCTGCACTTTAGAGCAAAGAACCAGAGGAGGAAATGTCAGTTGGGAGGGGTACAGTTGGAAAGCACCATGGAGGAAAAGGATATAGGGGTACTAATAACGGGGAGTATGAACCACTCAGCTCAGTGCAGGAAGGCTGCTGCAATGGCAAACAAGATGCTGGGGTGCATAACAAGGGAAATCTCCTCCAGGCACAGAGAGGTGATCCTTCCCTGTACAGGTCACTGGTCAGGCTGCACCTGGAATATAGCATGCAGTACTGGCATCCATTCCTGAAGAAGGACATTAGATTGCTGGAGGGTGCAGTGTAGGGCAACAAAGATGATCCAGGGACTGGAGGAAAATCCTATGAGGAGAGGCTGGGACAGCTGAACATGTATTCCTGGAGGAGAGGAGTGATGGGGTATATGATCAAAACCTTTAAATACTTAAAGGAATAAACAAGACTAATACAGAAGGGATTCTTCGAGATCAAAAGGGAGGGACACGAGGGCATTGGCTGAGATAGAAGGGGGAGATTCAGGAGGAAATCAGAGACACCTTTTCATAGAAAGGGTGGTAGACAAGTGGAATACTCTGCCGAGGAAGTGGTATTGTGTAGAATAGTGGGTGGATTTAAGAGGGGTGGAACAGAGTGAGTGGTGGGGTTGTTGTGAGGTCAGGAGGGAGGGTGGGCAGCTGCAAGTTGAGGGCTAGCTGCACAAAAACTGAGCAGACTCGATAGTCCATGAGGCCTGTTTCTGCTGGCATTCTGTATGTTCGTGATAATCGTATTCCCAAGAGCAACCAGAGAGGCCCTACGAGGAAGGCCTTCTAAGAGAGGTTTGAAGACATATCTTTTCAATGAAGGCTTTGGGGATTGATACAGCTTCTCCATTAGTTTCCATCCAAAGAGGAGTTTTAACCTGTTTTAACTGCCTGAGTTAATTTTTGTGTGTTTATTTGTTGATTGTAACTCCTTCTCTTTATTGTAACCCCCTGGGTCTCCTGGGAAAGAGCCATTATAAATAAAACTACTACTAATTCTACTACATCAGGCTCTCTGGATAGTCAGTTTACTGGGCATGATTCTTGTATAACCTGCATTTAAGTTGGAATCAATACTCTGTGCTTCCTTGCTCCAACTTAGGGTTTACCATTAAGTGTGCTACCCAGCTCAATCGTTAATTTCTTGGTGAAACCATACATTTAACACCTGCAACTGTCGACCCCTGAACTAGCTGCCTCCACATCCCCTATCATTAATTGAATCCCCCAGACTTCATGTCCATTGACAAAACCAGTACCAGATCCCTCAATCAGAGCCCTTTTAGTTTCATGCTGCATCTCTGTTGGTCCTATGCAAATGCCCAGTATTATACAATGGCAAGAAAGAATCTTGGACTGTGATTGGTCAGTTTGGGGCTGGACCCATGGTGTTATCCCAGCATGATGCCACAGGTCTAGTCTCAGCACTGTGAACCCATGTAGATGAACATTTGATTGAGCTTTTGATTGATTGTTTTATTGAGCTTTTGATTGATTGTTTTATGGAGCTTTTGATTGATTGTTTCATCTTCTCTTAAAAACAAAAAATATTTTTACACACAAAAACATCTTTAAAATTATTTTTTTTATTATGTATAACAACAAGCCATTGTATAATAGGAATAATGTACTCAGGGTGTATCATTTGGGATGGCGCCACCCTGGGCATTGGGCCAGCACTCAGCCTCGTACTCGTGCCCAACCCCAGGCATGCGTGTCCCAACCGACACACACCCTGTCATGCATTATTCCTTTATTATGAACTGAGGAGCATAAATAGAGGAATCTGATTGACAGAGAGCTCTTTGAAGCCATGATGATATCAGGCTACATCATCACCGCTTCAAAAAAGTGCTGGCGCCACCAGCCTCCTTGCTCTGTTCTGTTTGAGAACTATTTTTTCAAATGTACTCCTACATCACCCAAAAACCTGTTCATAAAACATTTAAAAACCTGTTCATTTTGTTATTTTTATTTATGAAAATTCAAACTCAATTCATAATAGCAATAAGTCACTCCAGGGTGTGGTATATCATGGGATATCGCCACTTCTTGGGTTGTTGGACGCACTCAGCCTGCAGCCTCATGCCCAACCACTCGAGGCGTGATGATATCCCATGATATACCACACTCTGTCATGCCTTATTGCTTAATTAAACAATTGCCACTTAATCACCACTTGAATTTGACTTTATGTACTGATGTTATTTTGCCATTTTTGGCAGTTTATAACATGGGCATCCCCTAACCAAGAAATTTTAAAAAACTTAACACACAGTCTCCTTGTAAGGTCTATGAACCTGGCAAATTTAATGTAATTGTGTTCTCTAAATGTAAAGGTGCAGGGGTTTATCATTTTTCAATTTACATACTTTCAACATTTAATTTAAAAGGTTTTTAAAGTTTGGCTACTTATAATAATGTAGTTCCCTTTAAAGCTAGAAATGTACTGTACCCCCTTCAGATGTATAACTTTGCTCTCCCTAGCCGTGGTTCACTCAGGTCGACCGTATTATTTCCACCTTTTTGTGACAGGGCAACACAGCCATCAGGCTTTTTCCAAATTGATGCGGACCAAGCTGGACGGGGGGTTGCAAGCCCCTAATTTCTTCTTATACTAGCTAGCTTTGCATCTTACCAAACTCTCTTACTGGATGAGGACCATTGAGGATGACCTTTCCAAGCCTTATGTTCCCCATTGGGTAGATATGGAGCGCGCTTTGTGTTCCAATAACAGATTTGATATCTGCACTCTTCCCTATCTCTCTAGGAAGAATTTACCCTGGCCATTATGGGATACCCCTCTTGTGGCCTCCCTTCAGATTCATTCACAACTCTGCTCCCTGTTTCAGCTCTGCCCTTATAGAGACACCAAAAACCCTGTTTGGGAACCCCAACCTTTGTATAACTGGTTTGCCACTCTAAGAAGTTTTGGCCTGTCATGAGGATTTTACAATTGGGGACCTCAGTGCTAATTTCTGACTGTTACCATTTCAGGAAGCCCAGAACAAATACCATGGGCCTACTTCCACCTGCTTCCACTACTTTCAGGTGGTGCACATGCTCTCATGCTTTTTTGGCATTGGCCTTTGGATTAACACATTTGGCGACTTCCTTTTTCCTCTTCTCAAGCAAGCCCCTGCCTCACACCACCTTTCATACTATTATCGAGCCTTACATGACTCTCTGGTTGCCAGGGAGAGGTCAAGGGTTTGTTGCTGGGATCAGTCTCTTCCGGGTTCTTCTAATTCTAGAAATTGGATTGTTATCTGGAAGCATCTCTATACCTTTATCAAATTGGATAGATATCGCCTTATGCAATCAAAAATTTTACATAACCTTTACTATACGCCAGTTAGATTATGCAAAATGGGTAGATTACCCATGGACTCCTGTTTGAGATGTGGAAAATAACATGGTACTTTACTCCATATTTTATGGTTCTGTGAAAAGGTGGCCCCCTTAGGGGAATGTATCCGGGCTCGACTGGACTCACTCCTGGGGCTCTCTGATGCCTTTACTCCCAAAATATGTATTTTGGGTATTATTCTGATAGCCTTCTTGGCAACCAGAGCTCACCTAGCTCTGATTTTGGCCTGTACTAAAAAAGTTATTTTCCATCACTGGTTTGATCAACAGATTCCCCCATTCCTTGAATGGTGCCAAGAGATACTGTTCACCCTTCAAGCTGAGTATGAGAACCTACGAACCCTATTGACATTCTGACTCTACCTTGTTAGATGCTCCTTGTACCCCCCACGTATACTGAAGTGGGTGGCCCTAACATCTCTCCCTATAAGTTGTGCTAGTTCACTTCCCAGAGTATCTTCTGGTGGATGGTGGGGTTGGGAGGGTTGGGGAGAGGAAGGGATAGATGAGTTATATTTAAGGTAAAAAATTGTATATTATTAACACTTGCATTCCGGATTCCCAACTAGTCATGTGTACTTAGATTTCTTCTCTTGCTATGGTTTGTTATTCTGTTATTTTATCTTCAGTAAAGTTTATTCAGTATGGAAAAAAGCTAGAACTGTGTCTCACATAATCATGTGGTATAGTAGTTTGAATGTTTCACATGTGGTGAAATTTGGATTTGATGCAAATACTGTAACTGAAATTTAAATGCTGGCAAATGTTTGGCTGCCTTCACCTCATTCTCCTTTAAAAGTATGAATCTGAAGCTTGGTACCACATATGTCTTTGTATGCTTGCAAAATTCTGTGACATTAAGTTGACTGTTTTAAAATTTATACTGAAATAACTGAAATATAAAATTTGACATAACGTATAGCTGCTTATAACACAGATGCCTTTAAAGAGCTCCTGATACGTTGTGGCAACTTTAAAAATGTCATATTTAGACACTGTTTAGCTTATATTTAATCACTATTATTATTTTTTTTGTAATTATTACCCTTACTTCTTTCTTACTAAGGACATTAGCATGTAAATAGTATTGCTGTCCTCTTTGTTCTGCTTGCTTGCTCACGGTACACAGAAATCACAGTTCTGTTTCTGAAATCACAATCTTTTGCTGTGGAGATAGTTATGATGCCATAAGAGGGGATTATAATGTCATGTGAAGGCAAGCAGAGAGCAGATAAAGCTTAAGGGGTAGTAGTCCTCTTTCAAACAACTGTCCTTAGTAATAAAGAAAAAAAGGGAAGAATTATAGAAAAACATGAAATATAAATTGATTGTGTCAAAATCTCACATTTTTTCAAGTTATCTAATGGTGTCAGCTGCTCTTTAAAGACTTGAGATCTAAAATGCAGTGCACATACAAATGTTATATATTATTTATAGTCTGAAACAACAAATAAATTTGAATTAGAAATTTTAAAATTAGATTGAAATAACTGAAAATTCAATGTTGATGAAATGTTGAGCCACCTATAACTCCACCCTATTTAAAGCTAGAATTTTGAAATTTGTTAGACTTCTACATGTGGTATGGACCTGTAAACCTCCCAGATTTGTTGATCTGGATGCATACATTGCCATTAGACAAATATAACTGAAATTAAAATTTTGACAAAATTCCATGGAATTTTCATGTAAATTCCACAGAATCAGAATTGTTATTCCACCTTAATTCCAAAGGTAAAATGTAACATTCCACACAGCTCTACTCCCTGAGCATTTTCAATGTGCCAAGGAATTCCACACAGAAAACTAGCAGCAGTGTCCCGTTCCAGTTATACCAGTGTTTCCACCCAGTTATTGCGGTGTCCCATCTGCATCGGTGTCTCGTCCCAGTTTCAGCAATGTCTTTTCCCGACTGTATCTGTTCCAGTTATAGTAGTGACTCCTCCTAGATATTCTGCAGACTCTTCTCAGTTCTTTTCTTTTCAATATAGATTTTTACCCTGGCCAGCTCTCATCCTCCATTGGATGGCGGAGACTGGAGGGCTGTGTTGGTTGCCCACTTGGGTTTGGGATGGGGGGGAGTGGGTGGTGGGACACTACTTCCTGGGGTTGGGGCTGGGGGCTGACCACCACGGAATAGTTTGGAATTAATGTACTGTGGATTGGGAATAGGGAGGGGGGTTCACTAGACCACCAGGGAAATGTTTACATTAACTATATAGGGGATTGGGATGGGGGTTGCACAGGACACCAGGGCATATGATGTCCATGTTGGATGGGTGATCAGGTTGAGGAAGGGACTGCTAGCCACTAGGGAATTATTTTTATATATGGGGTGAGTCATTGGGTGGGGAGGGGCACTAGCCAGCAGGGAACTTTATTTCTATTTCAGGCAGGGTTTTGGGTAGGGGTGGGGGGCACTGGACACCATGGAAATCTTATATGTTTGATATGGGGTGGCTCTCTTGACTGGTGGGGGGGCCACTAGACACCAGGGAAACATTAAATGGTAGTGTGCCAGCGAGAAGTGAGAATTTCCACGAAAGTTGCTAATTCGATCTCAGAACTTTCACAGATGCAAAAGTCTGACTTTTGCAGAAATTATGCCAGCAGAAGTTATTTTTCGCACACCTCTAGTGAAAATGTGGGTGGGATACTAAAAAGAATGCATACTGACACTTCACCAGTAAAATGCCTGCTTTGTCAGATGAAGAACTACACAGAGTGGCACTTTGCACTATGCAAAGTTGAGAAACTATTAACATATTACACATACAGTGATGTAGTTCCCTGACTTGACATGACACTAACTTATCCAGTTAAAATAGTGTCTTCCCCCAGTCTCAGTGTTGTCTCCTCAGGTTTACTGTAGCATTGTCTACTCCAAGTTACAGCAATATCTCTGTCATTATGTAAGTATCTACTCCCAGTTGTAACAGTGGCTTCTCCCTGTTGTGCCAGTGTATCCCGCTGTTTTCTCAGCTACACATGTTTCACCATAGTTGTTATGTGAGTGTCTACTCCCAGTTACACCAGTGTCAGTTGCAGTAGTGTCACCTCACTGTTATGTCAGCTTCTCCTCCCAGTTACACCAGTGCTTTGTCTTCTCAGATATGGCTCCAGTAATTATCAGTTTTTATGTCTTAGGTAAAAAGGAAAAAAAACAGTTACGATGATTGTTGTCTGCAATTCATCATATTATTTGACAGTACAGTAGATGCCCAACTTTAACAGTTTCCGGTAGGATTGTGCACCAGCCCATCAGTGCCATGGTAGCATTATCACTTGTGATGCAGTAACCCAGGTTTAGAAGCCAGCTCCAGTCACTGGAAGCCAGGCTGGGGAGGAGCTTGAGGTCATGAAGGATGCTTTCCACTCCCAAGGAGGGAGGACTGTGAGAGCTGCCATGCAACTACCACTTGGCGACCACGGGGCTGGTACCAGCTTGGAGCCACAGTGGTAGGGTTAACACATTCTCATAGATACATAGATACATACATAGACAGGTGGCGAGATAAGGGCCTATGGCCCACCTAGTCTGCCCATTTGAGCTTGTAAGTTCAGTTTGTTTTCCTAGAAGTCTATTTCCTTACCCTGACCTCTAGAATTCCTTTATGTCTATCCATGCATTCTTAAATCCACGTGATTGTTTCAGCTCCACCACTTCCTCTGGCAGGGTGTTCCACTTGTCCACCACCCGTTCTGTAAAGAAATTCTTTCTCATGTTTCCTCTGAATCGTCCTCCTCCAACTTCATCCCATGCCCTCTAGTCCTGAAACATCTTTTTCGCTTAAAATAGTGTTTCCTGCACCCTGTTCCTCCCTGTAAGATACTTGTATGTCTCTATCATATCCCTCTCTCCTCCTCTCCTCCAGGGAGTACATGTTCAGTTCCTTCAACCTGTCTTCATAGGACTTGTGATGCAACCCATGCACAATCTTTGTTGCCCTCCTCTGAACCTTCTCTACCCTGTCTATGTTCTTACGTAGGTATGGTCTCCAGAACTGTACACTGTACTCCAGGTGGGCCTCACTAGTGTCTTGTATAGGAATTATGACCTCCTTTCCTGCTGGTGATGCCCTGCCTATACATCCCAGCATCCTATTTGCTTTACCTGATGCCTTGTCACACTGTTTCTACCTTGAGGTCATCAAAGATGACAACCCCAAGATCCTTTCCTGCTTGGTGCATGCTATATCCTCACCCCAACTGATATATTGTGCCAGGGTTTTGTGCCCCATATGCATTATCTTGCACTTCTTTGCATTGAATTTCAACTGCCAAACCCTTGACCATTCTTCAAGTTTCTGCAGGTCCCTTCTCATTCTGTCTACACCCTCTGGTGTGTCTACTCTGTTACAGAGCTTTGTGTCATCAGCAAACAGTGAAATTCTGCCTTCTAGATCCTGTGCAATGTCACTGATGAAGATGTTGAATAGGACCGTCCCAGCACTGATCCCTGTGGTACCCCACTGGTCACTCTTCCTCTGTGGAGTGACAGCCATTTACCACCACCCTCTGTGTCCTGCCACCCAGCCAGTTACCACCCACCACACTACTGTCCTGCCACACCCATATTCCCCAGTTTGTGTAATAGTCTTCTATGTGGCACAGTGTCAAAGGCCTTGCTGAGTCCAGATAGGCCATGTCCACTGCCCTCCCCTGATCCACCTCCCTAGTCACCCAGTCAAAAAATTCAATGAGGTTGGTCTGACATGACCTCCCCCTGGTGAAACCATGCTGCCTTGGGTCCTGTAGTCCATTGACAACCAGATGTTCCACCAATCTCTCCTTCAGTAGTGCTTCCATGATCTTTCCCACTACCGAGGTGAGGCTGACTGGTCTGTAGTTCCCTGCTTCCTCTTTGTTCACACTTTTGTATAAGGGAACTACATCTGCTGTCCTCCAGTCTTTGGGTACCTCCCCTGTTTCCAGTGATTGGCTGAACAGGATAGCCAGAGGTTCAGCCACCACCTCTCTTAGTTCTTTAAGGACCTGGGGTGCACCCCATCTGGCCCCATTGCTTTATCAGCTCTTATTACTTCCAGTTCCTTCAGGACCCTTTCGTTAAAGGGACTTGTGTCCATTTCTGCACCATTCTCACCCCTTGTACTCCCTTCAGACCCATTACCCCCCTCTTCCTTAGTAAAGACTGAGCAGAAATACCTGTTCAATATGTCAGCTTTACTGTTGTCATCCTCCACGCGGCTCCCATCCTCCCCCTTCAGTCTCACTAGCCCTCCCTTTGTCCTTCTTTTTTCACTTATGTACCTGTAAAAGGTTTTGTCCCCTTTAACCACTGATTTTGCAATGTGTTCTTCTGTCTGAGCTTTGGCTTCCCTTACTGACTTCCCTGCCTCCCTTTGTTTCTCCTGGTACTTCTCCCTATCCCCTTCTGCCTGTGTCTTTTTGTATTGCCTGAATGCAATCTTTTTGGCTTTCACTTTCTTTGCTACTCTTTGGAAAACCATAATGGTCTCCTCTTTCTTTTCCTCTTGCTAACCTGCTTAATGCATAATTCTGTTGTTCTTATAATCCCCATTTTAAATACTGCCCACTGTTCCTCAATCCTGATTCCTGTCCCATTCCCTTAATGCCTCTTTCAAGCATCTCCCATTTTCCCAAAGTCTGGCCCCAAAATCCAGGATACGTGTTTTGTGTGGTTTGGTTCTGCTCTTTCTGTGATTTCAAACCACAATGACTGGTGGTCACTGTTACCCAGGTGCTCCCCCACTGTTACCCCCATCACACTGTCCCTGTTTGTGAGCACAAGGTCCAGTATTGCCTTCTGCCGAGTTGGTTCCATGACCAGTTGCTTGAGGAAGGCACCCTGAAGGGAGTCCAGGATAATTATCATGGTCATGGTGGTGTGAGCATGCTTGCATGCTAGCACCACTGTTATCCATGCCCACAGGGTGCCCAGGGACTTCAGGGGGAGAAAATGGAAATACCCCTTGGACCAAGCGGGATGATGTGGTGACCCCTTATTACAGATCCCACACTGCAAACTGGGCACCCTGCCTCCAATGGAGCTAAAACATCCTAAAGGGCTTGGAGAATCCTGACCACTGTGCCACAGGCAGCAAGCTGTGGAGGAATGGAGGTAAGGGACTGAGTCTCAGAGATGGTAGGTGATGGGGCTGTGAGGGTCGCCTGCAAATGGCAGTTGGCTAGTTTGAGAAGGGCAAAAGAGGTGGAAATTTGCAGAATTTTCCTCTCTTTCATACAAAATTTTGTGGAAGCAAATTTTGCTCTTTGTAGGAATTATGCCAGCACAATTAAAATGTTGCCAAGTCCTAGTAGGCTATTCCATCGGGGGGGGAATGGTAAATGGAGGCATAAACAACACAGATGGCTTGAAAAAGATAAAATGGTGCCTGAGTGGAAAGGGGTGCTAATCCATGCTAGAAGTTTAATAAACAAGTTTGATGAGTTCAAATATTTGTTAATAACACAAAATATCCAACTAGCATTTATTACGGAAACTTGGTGGGATGAAAAGGACACCTCGGACAAATCCATACAGAGGTATAATTTATATTCAAAATCCAGGGCACATAGGAAGGGTGGAGGCATTGCCATGTATGTGCATGAGTCAATAAAAAGCATAGATCAAGAAAGAGATGATGCTGAGCTGGAGACTCTTTGGGTTAAGCTTCTACCTCAGGATGGTTCTAAAATTATAGTGAGGTTAATATACAGACCACCTGGTACCTTGTCAGATGTTGATAAAGCATTGCAGAAGCAAATAGCTGCTCTGGATCGAGCTGATAGAATAATTTTACTAGGGGACCTTAACCTACTTAATATTGACTGGAAGCTATTAAAAAGGGAGCAAATAAAACTGATATAGTGTATTTGGATATCTTTGATCATCTAGGATTACAGCAGAAGGTGCAGGATACTACAAGAGGTGCCAGTATCCTCGATATTGTATTAACAAACAAGGGTGATATAGTAAATAATATTAGGGTGGACAGCCCACTTGGTAACAGTGATCACTATACAATTCATTTTGGGATTAAGGAATCTCAGGTTTTGATTGAGGAAAGATCCACAAGAAAGCTGAAAAAAGAATAGAATGTATAAAAAATATGAAAAAGGGATCTCACCAGGAAAGTGAAAATGGTCATTAGAAAAGCAAAATTGCAACAAGAGATTTTAATAGCAACTAGGATTAAGAACAATAAGAAATGGTTCTTTAGCCATACTAATAGATTAAAAAGCAGTCCAAGTGCAGTGGGTCCCTTTAATAATAAGAATGGCTTGGTGACATCAGATAAAGAAATGACGGATATCCAAAATGAGTATTTCTGCTCAGTTTTTAATAAAAAATCTCCCTTCCCATTCATAATGAATAGCAGCCCAGCCCCTGGCCAAATAATAATAGATCCAGAAGATGTTCTGGAGAGATTATGAAAGGTGGATATCAACAAATCATCAGGGCCAGATAACATCCACCCTAGGGTAATACAAGAGACGGTGGCCCATCTATCATTACCACTGACCCATATTTTTCAATCCTTCCTTGACAGAGGGGGAGGTTCCACAGGATTGGAAGGTTGCAACAGTAGTACCACTATTGAAAAAGGGGCCTAAAATGGATCCATCTAATTTTAGACCTGTGAGCCTAACTTCCATTATGGGGAAAATACTGGAGAGTATTTTAAAAGAAAAAATTCTTACCTTTCTAGATGAACAGGGTTTGATAGGCCTCCTGCAACATGGCTTTACAAAATCAAGGTCATGTCAAACTAATCTTCTGTCTTTCTATGAGAAAGTTAATAAAGAATTTGATTGGGGAAGTTCAGTGGATGTTGCCTTCATGGACTTTACTTAGGCATTTGATAAACTGCTTCACTTAGAATTGTTAAACACACTGAGGGAGATTAAGCTGGAGACCAACATTATAAATTGGACATCAGAATGGTTGCAGGATAGGAAGCAGAGGGTTCTATAAAAGAGGCACTTTCAGACTGTGCTCCTATTATGAGTGGGGTCCCCTAGGGCTCAGTTCTGGGGCCATGCTTATTTAATATTTACATTTCCACCCTAAAAATAACAAACCCAAATGTCTGGCTCTACAAATTTGCTGACGATTGTAGAGTAGGGTCAGTCATGAACAGTTCTGTAGAAGGGACTTGGTTGCAAGAAGCATTAAATGAAATTGTAGAGTGGACCAGGATGAATAAATTTGAGTTGAATGCATCTAAGTGCAAAAATAATGCACTTGGGTAAAAATAACATTGGTACAATTTATAAACTGGGTACAGATCTACTAAAAGTAACACAGGAAGAGAGAGACATGGGAGTTAAGATTAATAACAATTTAAAATGTAATGCACATTGCAATGACCAAATAAAAAATGCTAACCAAAACTTAAATTGTATACTGAGACATATCGCCAGCAGGGAGAAAGAGGTACTGATGCCACTGTATAGTACTCTGGTTAGGCCCCATTTGGAGAATTGTATCCAAGTGTGGTCCCCATATAAAAGGGAGGATATCCTAAGAATGGACGGGGTGCAGAGGTGGGCAACCAGAGCTATTGTGACCCTCAAAAATAAATCATATAAGGAAAGGCTAAAGGCATTGAACCTTTATTCTCTTCAGTACAGGAGGTTTAGAGGAGACATGTGTTTGCTAGTTAGAGCTATAGGGGATATGACTCTACTGAAAGAACTGGGATTTACACTGATAAATAGCAGGGGTAGGAGCAGAAGGCATAGCAAGCAGTTATTTCTTTCAAGATGGAATTTAAAGGCCAAGAAAAACTGGTTTAGTCAGAGGGTGATATCCTGGAATGAGCTCCCAGATATAATTGTGGATAGCCCCAATATGAATACTTTTAAATCTAGACTGGACATTTTCTATAAAGATAGAACTACTGATTTTTAAAGGGAGGGATTGGCAAGCTATAAGGACTATAGCCTGATGCTTAAAATTTCCTATGATGCATACGATTCCTATAATAGCAGGAGTGCTGCGAGAAGTGCCTCCCAAATGTTTTCTCTGAATTTACTATCTCTGGGCTTCAGGGCTTCAGGATGTGTCCCGGCATCCTGATGGAGCACACCAAACATCTCTGACTCTTTCATCTTGTTGATACTCTTGAGTATGTGGAAGACTGAGATTATGTCCCCTCTCAGTCTCCATTTCTCCAAAGTGAACATGTTATGGGCCACCAGACTCTCCTTGTAGAATTTGTTCCTAATATACCTGATATTTTTGGTAGACCTGCAATACACCATCTTGATTGCCTCAATATCTTTTTTTATTTTGAGGAGCTGAAACTGCACACAGTACTCCAGGTGAGAGCCTTGCAACATGGAAGGATTACTTCAGTAACTTCTGGCAAAACTACCTTGCTATCCAGGCTAGATACCCTGCTGAATTCACTCTGCCACTTTGCTTTAAATTCCCTCCCTCGAACTCTTCACTGCAACCTATACTCCTCCCTTGGCATCCCACCTCTACCCCACAGATGCTCTATCCATTTGCTAACCCTCACAGCCAAATTTTGTTTGATCTGCTTTCCCCATCTCTGATTTGCTGTCCCCAGTGCCCCCCTCCTCCTACAATCTACACACCAGGGACACCTGATCCTTCTCCATCCCCTGCCCCCACACGTCAGCCAGCAAATCAACTTTCTCTTATAGACTCCCCTCACTTTGGAACCGTCTTTTCCCCCAACTCCATAAGTCTCCTACCCCTCCCTCAAACAACACTTACACCTCTTTCCTCTCCCTCTTGCTCCTGCCTCACTATATCCCCCTCTCCAACAGATTGCTCTGCATAACGCTAAAACAGGGAATTAAGTTGCAGTTTTCTTGTACTGATTATATATTTATTTGTATTAGCTCGAATGTATATACAATGCAATATCTTATATGCCTGTAACTACTGCTGCTCAGAATTGTAGTCTAACTTTAATTGTATGCATTATCCTTTGTCTGTATTTGTTCCCTTGTGCACGGGTCACACCCACAAATGAGCCCTGACTCAGTGTGCCTTTCCCAGTTATCAAAGTGTTAAATAAATAAATAAATATAATGCACCAGTGTGAGCTCTGGAGAGGTGCAGCCGAAATGAATGGATTGCAGTGTCAGTGGCTCAGTAGGTAGCACACTCGCCTCTGAGGCCGAAAGATCAGAGGGCTGTGGGTTCCGTTCCCACATCTGGCACTTGGGTTAATATCCCAGTACTGACACTGTAGTGCAGCATGAGAGGGGTGTTGCACTTCTGAGGTGCCATCTCTCGGATGAGACGTTAAACCGAGTTCCCATCTGCCTGGATTGGTGGTAGTTCAGGTGGATGTTAAAGATCCCATGGCACTTCTCGAAAAGAGTAGGGGAATTTCCCTGGTGTCCTGGCCAAATTTCCCTCATTCACTGAAAAAAAAAACACCACCAACAGCTTAATCTGGTTCAAGGTCAGTTGGCATTCATTTGTATCCACCTCCCCCGGGTCGTGCCTGAAAATAGGCAGGATTTGTCTAGTGCACTTACCCGGTCAACAAAAACTAAACAAACAAACAAACAAACCCCCACAGCTAGCCGAGACAAACAATCAGCAATTTGGCTACACACGCAAGTCAGAAACAACAAAGTCTGCAAACCAAACATTTCAATGCAGGTTTTCATTTTTACTCCTAGTCTTACTTCTACAGTGCAACAGGTATGTTATCTATGCACATTTGATTTATGTTGGTGTGTGCCATTGGGTCAAGAAAAATGAAAACCTGCATCAAAATGTTTGGTTTACAGACTTCGTTGTTTCAAACTCTTGTGTGCAGCCAAGTTGTTGTTCATTTCCCTTGGAAGGATTACTTCCCCTGCTCTTCCTGTCACCCCATTTTAATGCATCTCAGTAACAATGAACTACTTATCATGCATCAGCCTTTGTCTGTTATGACACCCCAGGTCCTTTTCCTACTCCACTATAGCAAGAAGAGCCCCACTCACAGTGTAGGCCCTACCTCTGTTTTTCCCTGAGTGTATTACCTTCCATATGGCAACATAAAATCTGATTCTACAAGAGTCTGGTCAGTCAACTATAGTGTACAGATCCTCTTGAAGTTTGTCCCATCCTAAAGTGCCACCACCCTAGTCAACTTAGTGTCATTTGTGAACTTAAGCAGCCTGCTAAAGACACTAGCTTTCATATCATTGATAATAATGTTGAACAGCAATGGATCCAGTACTGATCCCTAAGGGATCTGCTAAGTACCCCTCTTCACTCAGAGCAGTGCCTGTCATTAACAACCCCCTGCTTCTTACCCCAAGCTAATTAGCAATCCACCTTGTGTATCTCTTGTGAATACCATGCTGGTATACTTTGACCAGTAGCCTGTCTTGCTCCACAATATCCAAGAACTTTCTGAAGTCCAGATGGGCTACACCTATGACTTTGTCACTGTCCACCTCCTTGTTTTACGCCTGTCAAAAGAGGTGACCAGGGTGTTTTGGCATGATTTGTCCCTCATAAAGTCATACTGAGAGGTAATATTGACAGGGGATGAGAATGTTAGCCTCAACCAATTGCTCCATTATTCTGTCCATATAATGGAATCCAGGAACTTGCCCAGCACTATCAGTCTGACCAGCCTGTGAAGTTTCCTAAGTCTGAACTTGTTTCCTTGTTGAAGGCAGGGACTGCGTAGGCTACATTCTGGTCTTCTGGCACCACATTTGTATGAACAGACATATGAGAGATTACTCCAGGTGTCCCCAATAATAATTATTTAGCTTCACTATGATCTTGCGGTGTATCCAGGACACTCCATGAGATTTTCCTGCTTTGATCTTCACCATATAGCCAGCTACCAGAATGAGGGTAATAGTTCTAGGTTGTGTCATGACTACTCCTGATGCTCTGGGCCTTCCAAATGAGCACTCTTTTCAACTCTGACAACCTGGTGGCCCTGTAGTGAACAGCATTTCTTCCATCATCCCTGGCTATGTGACAGGTTCTTTCCATTCTTCCCTGTTTTGAAGGGCGTAGTCTCCTGATTTACCTTCCTCATTCCCTTGATTTAAATAAAGAAGGCTTTGGTGCTGTCCATTGCTCTGACAGCTATCCAGGCTTTTAGCTTCTCCTTGGTTTCTTTAATTCTAGTCTTGCAGTCCCTCAGTGCTGCTCTGTACTCTTCTTTTATCTGGAGGCAACCTGTCATCAGTGGTCATGGACATTACTTTTGTTGAGAATTACTTGTGTTCATCCCAGTTGAGTTAATAGGGGACGGGGGGTGCTTCTTGACCCTCTCTGTGTTACTGCTTACAGGGATATAGACCTCTGTAGCTGATTTGAGAACCTTGAATGAACCCACATATGCTCTGTATTATCTGCCTCCTGCAGCTGCTCCAGGCCATTAGTCATGTGCTCCTTCATCTTAGTAAATTCTGTATTTAAGGTTTAGGTCCCGATGATTGAAACCTAGCTAGTCTTTCCTGCCATCAGGCAGAAGGTTGCTTAGTGGTAGTCACTAAAGTATAGGGGGTGAGATACACCTTTAGTGGCGCAAGACCTGGGTACAGTAAGAGGGGAAGACACCTCAAATGGAACAAAGTAAACAGGGAAGCATTGCACTGTGCTCAGGAGCTCACTGTGTTGAAATCAGTACAGTTGAATGCTCCAAACATAGCAATAATACATTTATCAGCTGTAAAGGCTACAATTGAAATCAGCAAAAGTGCAGACAGCACAGTGACAAAACATCAGTTTTCACAATCCAGTTGCTCTGGTGCCTTTCTCAGTAGAGCTTCGTCAGAGGGCAGTTTGCTGGACTGACCTGCCTCCTTAAATACCACACCTCCAGCATGCTGATCTAATCACAGAGATCAGCCTGTCACAGAAGAAAAAATGCTGTTGTAAGTGAAACAAAGTGACAAAATAGAACATAACAAAGCAAACATTCATTTCCAAAAATGGCAATAAACAAGGCAAAAATGAAATCTCATCACTTAAAGGAGAAAGCAGTCAGAGGACCACCCAAGGAAAAAGGATATGGCTAAACAAGACCTTAAATTGGTCATATTTTTTTTCTAGTTGTTTAACCAGGTGAGACACACTAAGCTGAAAGCTTGTTTACAGGTGCAACCTGGGAGCACAGGGAAGTTAAGTGACTTGCTCAGGGTCACACAGTATGCAAGTGGGGGCTGTGGGATTCAAACCCAGGTCTTCAGATTTGCAGCTCAGAGCCTTAAACCACTGTGCTATACTGCCTCCCTATTTAATTCATATAAGGTAAATCTAATCCTTGACAGTAGGCAATATTTGTCACAAAAAAAGAACACGTGGCAGGGCAGCCATCCTAAAGCTGCGATCACTCTCAAGGAGAAAGTGTATGCTGGGAACTGCTTGGCAGGGATCGGCTGGCTTGGAGGATTCTTCCAGTCTGGTGGAGAATAAGTAAAAGAAAGATAAAAGGGAGTTAATTGATGTGAGGACCATAACAAGAAAGGCACGGGGTCATTATGTTGCAAGACATAATGCCGCATGGCACTATTGCGCTGCATGATTAATGCCATGAGGCATCATGTCTTTGTTCTGTGGGGGCTCAGCCCCCCCACCCCACGATATGGGGGCTGCACCCCTGGACCTCCCCCACTAAAGATTCTGAACTCCGGGGGGGTCCAACTCGGGGAGCACACAGATCCGGATTACGGCATAATGCACACGCTATTAAGCGTGCGACATTATGACCCGGTACAACAAGAAAAGGATACTGGGGAGAATGGAGAGGAAAAAGAAAGCAGGGAGGGTAACAATTCAAGGGTTATTTGAGTGGTTATACAAAAACCATTTACTGAAAAAGTATGGCATATGTTAAAAATGTTGGATTGGCACATTAAAACTGCAAGATAACAACCAAACACAAGATGGTGGAGAATGGGTTTGCAGCCACCGAAATTGTAAATGAAGAATCTCAATCAGAATGGGGAGCTGGTTTGCATGATCTCATCTTTCCCTAGGTGAAATTCTAAAAATTACTTACTACTGGTGCCATAACTTGCCACAAGATTATGAAAGGCTACAGCTCAGAATCAGCAGTGACCATACAATGGTAGACTGGTACAATTTCAACAGGGAAATATGCATTGACATAATTGAAACAGTAAAATAGGTAATTGGAGGTACTGGTACCACTGTAGAAATAGATGAGTGTAAGCTGGGTAAAAGAAAGTTTCACAGAGGGCGCAGAGTTGATGGTGCATGGATTTTTGGAGGGATAGAGCTTGAAACAAGAAGGTGTTTTTTCCAGATTGTTGAAACAAGGGTCACAGCAACATTAATTCCCACAATACAAGAACACATCATGCCTAGGTCAGCAATAATCTCAGACTGTTGGACAGCATACTTATCACTGTCGACTCTAGGATATATACATAAGACAGTCAATCACTCAACAGATTTTGTGGACCCTCACACTGGTGCCCACACAAATACCATTGAGTCAACATGGCATGCTTTAAAGCATTCACTGCCTCATAATGGCACACAAAAGCAGTTATACAGTACCTATTTTGCAAAGTATGTAATTAAGAAGAAATACATTATTCCTTCTGATGACAAACTTAAAACCTTCCTGGAACTAATTAAAAAAGTATACCCCGCAGAAGAAACAATATCTCTGCAAGATATAGTAAGACACGATCACGTTTACTGAATACAAACAACTGAACATTGTAAATATCCTCTATTTCTCACATTTCCTTGTAAATACTGTAGCTTATGACTGAATGACACTGACTTCAACATGTTGCAAAAACTTATTTTTTCAATCTTAATGAGTGCACCATCTAATCCAAATAAGGTAAGGCAATGTTGTTTTAACTCTTTGCAAATAGTTGCCACTTTAGTTGTGTAAATGTTTTTCCCCATTGTGGTGCTCTGACCCCCCCTTCCCCTCAAATTTGTTTCCTTCAATTTTTTCCCAGTATGTCATTATCATCTCTGACCCCATAACACCCTTATCACTAGAATGACTCAAACCCCCTCCACTTTTTTTTTGTTTAAATGTTACATACAGTATTTATAATCAGGGGGCTCTGCCTCCCACACCCTCCCATAAAAACTCAAAACCCCTCTCTGAATTCTCTTTTTCTTTGTTTAAATGTTTCATATAGTATTTATCATGGGAGGGCTCTTCCACCCTGCACCCCCTGTAAAAACTCAAATACCACCTCCGAATTCTCTTTTTTTTGTTTAAATGTCTCATGTAGTATTTATCATCGAGGGGCTCTGCCCCCACCCCCCATGCAAAAACTCAAAAAATTCAAATACCCACATCATCTGTAGTCACTCAAACCTCCTCCAAAATCTTTTCTAATATAGTATTTATCATGTATTATCGAGGCTCTGCCCCGCACTCCAATAAAACTCAACCAGTTTACTCACCAATATGAATATATGATTCCCACCCCCACCCATATCACCAGTAAGACATTGCATGATGGCAGCGATGACAAGGCATGATGGCTTGATGAGATTGCCTTCAGTTTTGTCATACCCTTGAGAGATTGTCATTGATCTCTAAGCATCCCTCATAAAGTGCATTTGGGCCCTTTTATTTGTTATACTGACTGCTTTTCCCACATGGACACAGTCACTTAGTGATTTTGTGACAGACTGGATTTGAGTGAGAAATGAGAAGTTGCTAGCTAAGCACTGCTTCTTGGGGCTGTTGCTTGGTAACGGTGTGCTGTCCAAGATCTCATGATATCATAATAATGAGATTTCAGATGCCATTTGTACCGTACCTCATAAACTGCAGGTGCACCAAGATTTGTTAAAACATTATCAAAACATTTTTTAACATCAAAGATCATTGCAACTGAATACTTAGCAGAATCAAGGTCATGAACGTCTCACTTCCATCACTTTGGAACACTATGCAAGACTCATTAAAATTATCCTCACTTCCAAGCATTTTCACATTTAAAGCTCTATTAACAGATTATCTGAAGGAATCATACAACAGTTTCTGACGCTGATGATCCCTAAGCCCTGGATGCCACTCTCAAATCCTTCGCCTAAGTAGCTCATCCACCCCACATTCCTAACAACAGAAACCTAGGACCTACAAGCCTAGTTCCCTTAATCCAAGATGGCCCTGCCTATTCGTTACCTTTTACCTATTCTGGCCTTCCTTTTGGCTGCCTACTCTTTCACCCCAATTTCTACCCTATTCCTTAATACCGCCTTTTTTTTTTATCATTTAGGTATGAGCTCTTACTTAATGGAGACTGTATGGGATTGGTGTCTCTTCTCATTTCAGTAAAGTTTATCATTACGTACCTTTGCATGTTAATTTTGTTGACTGGTATGTATAGGCCCATATTGACCGGCACCTTCACAATGTTTTTTCCTTTTTTTTGCACCATTGTCCACTGTAATTGTAATCTTATGAAGTGTACTGTATTGTATTAATGTCCAGGACCACCTTGAAAATGAGCTTGCTCAATGGTGTTTATGCCTGGTTAAATAAAGTGATTGATTGATTGATTGATGAACAATCAAAGGAATAGCTTGAGGTCCCAGTCCATATTGAGACCCACTGGTTTGAGCACTCTTAGAGAGAACATTCAATAGCTCTCCCTCTGCAGAAGTTTGGCAAGCCTATCCCCACCCTTGTTATCAGCCAGACCCACTCAATTCCTGTAAAATGCATTTGATCAGAATAATTGGTACAGAAGTCTGAAAATTGCTGACTCACTGGGACATTATCCTCTTCTTGTCTAAGACTTTTGATATGTTCCTGACCCTTTGTATAAGTGGCCTGATCCTTTTGTCAATGTAGAGTTTGGGGCAGGTGCACCACCGGGAATAGACAACAAAATCAGTGCTGCAATTTATGAAGTCCTTGATCTCCACAGTGCATGGGTCCTCCTCCAGTTGGGAATTTTTGGATTGTACACAGTGTATGCAGACACTGCAGTGCCCACATTTGAACATGCCCTTGGGCATGGAGGGAGCTTTCAAACATTGTGAACATCTCTCACTGTTCTGAATAAACTGTGCATAATTTTATCCATTAAATTGGGTGCCTTGGAAAAGGTAATCTGAGGGATAAAAACATGTCTGTTTATTTATTTAGTTATTGAGTTTTTGTTAACCAAATAAGTGCACTAGACAGATAAATGCCTATTTTAAGGCACAACCTGGGAGGTTACAACAGATTAAGGTCACAAGGAGCAAGTAGAATACAAAAAGCAAATAAAAACAGATGAGAATCAGCAGAATATATGCAGAGTACATGGCCTTATAATTCATGGCAAACATATAAAATAGAATACATGAAACTAATAGCTCATCTAGTGAGACACCAACATATTAACCTATGTAGTACAGGCAAGCAGGCATATGTTGGGAGCATACAGTAAACTAGTCTTGAAATAACATGTAACTAGACTATCATAATGAGCTAGGCAAAGGAGCATACTGATAACATGAAGAGATGGCTGCAGTATCACCTTTTGAAGGTGGACATGGTCTGACACTGATGGAGATCATTGGGTATGGAATTCAATAACGTGGAGCAACAATGGAGAGGGCAATATCCCCCCGATTCATTCTTGTTCTCAGTATGGATAGCAAGTCTAGATTATAGGACCTTAGTGGGCAGGCACTAGTGGGGGGTTGGAGGAGCCGTGTGAGAGATGATGGGGAGTGACTGTGCAATATGTTAAATATTACCCCACCTAAGGTTAGATCATGCAGGGCAGCAGGGGGAAGCCAACCTAGTTTACAGTAAAAAAATACGGTAGTGGTTATGGCAGTTCAATGGCAAGACAAAGTGACAGATGTTGTTATATTATAGGTTACATCACACTTTTGCAAGGTAGCTTTTGCTGAAGCATAGAATACAGATACCACATAGTATGTTTAGGGAATAGGACTACATGGGCTATGGCTAAGCAGGCAGAAGGGGTGAGATTATACCTGACCTTGTACGACTGCCCCATTATGGTGTTGACCGATTTACAGTTGCCCATGATATGTAGCAAGAAGTCTAGGAATGGATCTAGTGTCACACCTAGGTACTTAATGAGGACACTGATGCAAGAGGAGTTCCATCACAGCTCACAATGGTTAAGGAGGTCTGTTATGTTTTGAGTTTTGGTGCCGAGCCAAACAGCATTGCTTGGGATTTTACTGTGTTTAAAAGCAGTTTGTTTGCTAGCAGCCATTGCTGCAGTCCCAGGAGATCAGTGGACATCCTTTTATTGACCTCAGTCATGCTATTGGAGACAAAGTATAGCACCTGATCATCTGCATATAGAATGGGAGTGCTATCCACTAGGTCCAGGTGTATGCCATTTATGTGAAGAGAAAAAAGAAAAACATGAGGATGGATCCTTGTGGCACTCCTACCAGGGTAGGGGCAGGGTTTGAGAAGAACGTTCTAAACTTCACCCACTGACACCTACTGTTCAAGTAATTCCTGAACAAAGGTAGGGCAGAGGAGGATGCTCCAAGGTTGCCTAACTTGGTACGGAGTAGGTGGTGCTCAACCAAGTCGAAGGCTTTGGTAAATTTGGTGAAAACAGCTACAGTGAAACCGTTGCTATTCTCAGCATTGGTGACATGCAAGATAAGGGACAGGAGGGCAATGATAGTACTGTGTCCTTTACAGAACAGATGCTGTGCTACAAATATTAGGTTATAGTTGGCTAGGTTCTTGTTTAATTGAAAGGCAACTATCTTTTCCAGTATTTTGTTGAGAACTGGAAGAATTACAATTAGCCTGTAATTATTGACTAGTTTAACATTACCTTTTTTGGAAACAGGGATGACATGGAAGAGTTTCCATAACTCAAGCACCACCCTGAACATTAGGGATAGATTAATAATTCTGGTACTTGGTGATGCAAGTTCATTAGTAACTGCATTAAGGAGTTTGGGATCAATGTCATCTTTACCTGCTGCTTTGGCTTGTGGGATACTCTGTAGGTATTTATGCACCTCTGCAATTTTAGTGACTTTAAAAAGAAACTGTGGATGACTTGGTGAATCAATGAAAGGCCCATTATCTATTGATGAGGTCAGTGAGGAGGGTGAGGAGGTCCCCATGTATGCAGAGAGGTCAGAGAATAATCCATTAAAAGCATTTGCTATGGTGGTGGGTTTATTACAACTAGCAACATTTGTGTACATTTCATACAGGGGGAGGTTACAAGACTGACCCATGGACTGTTTAATACATTTACAGAAGCATCATGGATTTCTGGCTGATGAGTCAAGGTGCATTCTACAGGGTGCACTCTTTTTCTGATGGATAGCTTTTTTGCATTAATTTTTAACGGTCTGATATTTTACCCAATTAGAGTCTAGCTTAAAAGCATTATACCTGACCAGCATTTTCCCCCTGCTTTAACCAAGGTGAGCAGTGATTGATCTAACCATTTGGTAACCAGGCCCCATAATCTTCTTGTTGTGGAAGGGACATGCTTGTTGTGGAGGCTGGAGAAAATCTGATTAAAGTGAGAGACAGCAAAGTTGACGTCATTAGTGTTCCAAAGATATGACCAGTTAGTGCACACTACCTCATATTTAAACAGTAATGGATTAAGGTGAGAGTGATCATGGAAGTGAAACAATCTAAGAGGGGCCTTGAAGGATTTAGCATGAAGCAATCAAAGAGGGACCTTGAAGAATTTAACTCTCCAGACACAATACACTGGCGAGTGGACACTGATAACATCAGGAAACACTCCAGAGCAGGTGATCCTGCCAGTCGTGGGTGTAAGTATCCAATCAATTGATGTAGAAACAGAGAAACATAGACTTTGACAGCAGATAAGGACTGCTTGGCCCACCCGGTCTGCCCATTTCCCTACCTATTGGAAAGGCTGCAGATCCTAGTTAACCAACAGCCTGCTTCCTCCTACCCCCACTACAATTGCCTTATGTCTGTCCCATGCATTCTTAAATTCTCTCACTGTTTCTGACCCCATGACATCCTCAGAAAGGCCATTCCATGTGTCCACCACCCTCTCCATGAAAAAATACTTCCTCATGTTGCCCCTGAGCCATCCCCCCTCTATCTTCAAATTGTGCCCCCTTGTTCTTGCACATCTCTTTTTCTGAAAGATGCTACCCTCTTGGACTTTGCTGATCCCTTGAGGTACTTGAAGGTTTCTATCATGCCCCCCCCTTTCCTCGAGGGTATACATTGTAAGCTCTTTTAGTCTCTCTTCGTATTTTTTCTGGTGCAGACCCTGCACCATTTTAGTTGCCCTCCTCTGGACTGCCTCCATCCTGTCTATGTCCTTGCAGAGACCGGGTCTCCAGAACTGCACTCCGTACTCCAGATGGGGTTTTACCAACTGTCTGTACAGAGGGATAACAACTTCCTGTCTTCTACTGGTGATGCCTCTCCCTATGCATCTCAGTATCCCTCCAACCTTCCTTACTGCCTTCTCACATTGCTTGCCTACATTTAGGTTGTCTGATATGACTGCCCCCAGGTCTCTTTCCATTTTTGTTATTGTTAATACTCCCCCCCCCATTGTGTACTCTTCCCTTGGGTTTTTGTTTCCCAGGTGCCGTACTTTGCACTTCTTTGCATTGAATCTAAGCTGCAATACTTTTGACCATTCCTCCTCCAACTTTACCAAGTCCCTTCGCATCCCTTCCACTCCCCTTGTGTATCAACCCTGTTGCAGATCTTTGTGTCATCTGCAAAGAGGCATACTTTTCCTTCCAATCCCTCTGCAATGTCACCTATAAAGACATTAAAGAGGACTCATCCCAGTACTGAACCCTGTGGTACCCCACTAGTAACTCCCTTTTCTTTGGAGTGGACTCCATTTACTTTTATCCTCTGCATCCTGTTGTATAGCCAATTTTTTATCCAGGTTACCACCCTGGGACCCACTCTCAGGCTGGCTAACTTGTTCATTAATCTTTTGTGTGGGACTGTGTCAAATGCCTTGCTAAAGTCTAGGTAGGCCATGTCCACAGCCCTCCCTGGTCTACTACTTTGGTCACCTAGTCAAAGAAATTTATTAGATTCATCTGACATGAACTTCCTGCTGTGAATCCATGCTGCCTTGGATCCTGTGCTTTACAGGCTTCTAGGTACTCAACAATTATTTAATTCAGAAGTGATTTCATCATTTTCCCTACCACTGAGGTCAAACTATCAGGTCTGTAGTTTCCTTCCTCTGCCTTGCTCTCACTTTTGTGAAGGGGAATCACATCCACCCTCCTACAGTTCTCAGGTACCACACCATCCTCCCATGATTTGTTAAAAAGAGTAGTCAGTGGTGTCACTAGTTCTCCCCTTAGTTCTTTCAGAATTCTGGGGTGAATCCCATCAGGCCCCATCGCTTTGTCCACCTTCACTTTCAGGAGTTCTTTCAGGACCCTTGCTCTTGTCAATGGACTGGTATCAACCCTCCTTTCCAGAGTGCTTCTATTGATTGGTTTAGGTACCTCCTCCTCCTCCTCCTCTTGTTTTGTGAATACTGAGCAGAAGTATTCATTCACTATCCCTACTTTTTCAGTGTCACCCTCTGCCCACCTCTTCCCTTTATTAAGCCTCACTATCTTTCTCTTTGTCTTTCTATGCTCCCTATCCTCCTTCTTAAATGAGTTGGGTATCTTTTCCTTGGTTTGTTCCTTTGCTATTCTGACTGCCTTCCCCACTTCCTTCTGCTTTAACTAGTACAGTTCTCTGTCCTGCTCCTCTTGTGTTTCCTTATACTTCCTGAATGCTATCTTTTCCTCCCTAACCTTCCCCACCACCTCTTTTGAGAACCATAATATTTTTTCCTTTGTTTTGCTTTGTTTATTTGCTTCACATAAAGGCTTGTTGCCTCTGTGATGGCAGTTTTGATTTTTCCCCATTGTTCTTCCACCCCTCCTTTTTGCCCATTTGCCAGTACTTTTCTGAGGCACTTTCCTATTTTGCCAAAGTCAGCTCTTCTAAAGTCCAATAGCTTTACTTCCATTATGTGGTTATGGTTATGTAGTTTGCAGTGGGGGAGGAGCAGACTACACTTCTGTAAGCTTCTGTGGGTGATGTAAGTGCTTCAGGTAATTCTCTGTGTTCTGTTTCTGAATTTAAACTGATATGAGCTGGGATTGTTTGCCACAGTTTGCAGTGGGGGAGGAGTAGGCTACACTTCTGGAAGCTTCTGTGGGTGATGTAACTGCTTCAGGTAATTCTGTGTTCTGTTTCTGAGTTTAAATTAATGTGAGCTGGGATTGTTTGCCACAGTTTGCAGTGGGGAAGGAGCAGGCTACAGTTCTGGAGGAGGAGCAAATGGGCCACAGCAGAGGATAGCAGGAGCACAGTTTGGAGGGAAGTGAACTTTAACTTTATTTTTTTTTCTTTTGCCAGCAAGGGCATAAAATGGCTAAGGGTTGCTGCTCTTTACTGTGAGGGGGTTGATTGTTTTTCAAGAGATCAGGGGTAGGCCCAAACCCACCCTTCCTCATTCCTCCCTCACCAGAGCTCATCTCCATTTATAGTGAGGCTGCTGCCTCCTGATTGGAGGAGAAAGAGACTTCCCTAACAGTCACAGGTACTGATGTAACATTATCGTCTGGAGTTGTGCCAACAGAATTAAACAATCAAGGAAGATATCATATCATAATTGCATCAAGTTAGGATATAGTACTAGATTGAGGGGCATTGGAACTAGGTAAGTAAAGAGTATGGGGTACCAGGTGATTGGGCAGGCAGGCTTCAACAGCAGAAGCAGAAGTGGGGATGGGCATTGGGTTTAGGAGGATGAACAGGAACAGTGCAGGAGGGGATGTAGGAAGGATAGTTAACTGCAATGGATGTGGGGCTGCCATCTTCTTAAAGATTGCATAAAGGGTAGGAGGGGTGCTTGGTGTGCAAGCAGCTTGTGCAGATAAAAGAGGAAATGCATGACAGAGGAGGGGAGCTGTATGGAAGAGAGAGGAAGGGGTGGAGGGCCAACCGGGAACAAGGGACCATAGGAGAAGCATACTCAAATGGCACAGACTGCAGGCACAGAATGGAACAGGTTGGGGAGCAAATGAGCCCAGCACCCGTACCCTCATGAGCCTCTAGAGGAACGGGCAAAGGGGTGGACAATGGTCCAAAAAAGGGTTAGACATGGACCTGGGAGGGAATGGAAATGGAATACTCAGTACAAAGGATCAGGGTCAATCCAAAGAGAGGTGAGAGAGGAGAGGAACAGGTTCTCTAAGCTGGCTAGTCTGAAGTAGCTGGAGGGCAGGAATTTCAAGGGGGAGGAGAAACACAACAGAGATCATTGGCCTGGCTGATGGCAAGGTCAGGGTGTCAGAGGATACAAGTAGGATAGCAGAGGCTAAGGAGGGGGGATGGAGAATTCATTAGGGAAGGGTGAACAAGCAGATGGTGGGTAGAGGTTGAATGAAGGTGGTAATGTTGGTGAGAATGGAGGGCAGGGAGGGCAAACAAGAGGGGCTGGCAGTGGGGATGACAGTGGACCAGCTGGTGATACAACATGGGTGGGGGTCAGGAGTGCATCGGAACTTAAGAAGGCTTTGGGGAGGGGAAGGAGGAATAGGTAGAGCAGGAGGAAATGGGTGCATGGGGAATGAGGACCCACATGGGGACTGTGGCCTGCAAAGGGGAGTCCAGCCAGAAGGCAAGCACAATGGAGTGGAAAAGTTCATTGGATTGGGAGACTGGGATATAGGACAGGGAGGGTAGCACACAGATCATGGGAAACAGGAAGGAGGGCAGAAATACTATACCAGTGAGAGAAAAGAGACACTCCCTAGAGAGAGCATAATGGAGGAAGCAGAGACAACAGGGGACGATGACAGTGCTGGAGGGGTGGGACAGTGGGTAAGAGGCAGATTATGGGTGGGAAAACGGAAGAGCTACAGGGATTAGAAAAGAGGGTCATCATACTGGGTGACTCAGTAGTGAAAGGTATCAGGTGGTGGGGCAAAGGAGCCAGGAAGAGTTCTATCTGGGTGGAATGCAGGCCAGAAATTATGGCAGGTAGAGTAGAACAGCATGTCATTAAATGTGTGAGAAGACAGGGAGTGAATCTCCACATAGTGGTGTACTTATGCAGTAATGATCTGGAGGGCAGCAGAGTGGAGGAAGTGCAGGGCAGTTTCAGGGAGTTGAGCAGGTTGTGCAGCACTGAGGGGCAAGCAGTCACATTCTCTGAGATCCTACCAGTACCCAGGGCAAGCACAGCCTAGAAACAGAGGATCATAGAATTTAATGCATGACTGGCAGAGTGGTGTAGAACTATGGGGTTTGGATTAGTAGGGGGTTGGGGGCAACATGGGATAACAAGAACCTCTACTCAACAAATAGACTTCACCTGAGCAAGGTGGGTTCCTGTATCCTGAAACAGAAACTGGGGGAGTTCATTACAGCCAAGTATAATTTAAACTAACTAAGGGGGAGGCTTAGCACTGGGCAGCAGCCAGAGCCAAAAGGAGAGGGAGGCAATGCGTCTCCCCCCTAGGTAGCAAGGAGGGAAAGGGGGCAATCAAAAAGTGGAGGAGGTAGAGGGGAGGGTAGTATTGAGGTAAGCAGAGGATCCAGCTGGAGTGTGGTGTCACTAAATGCAAGGAGCTTGGGGAACAAAATATTTGAGCTCCAAGCATTAATGGCTGAAGGGGAGGTGGATATACAGTAGCTGCCATCACTGAGACATGGGCCAACCAGCACCATGACTAGGACATCATGTTACTGGGATGTAGACTGTATCACAGGGATAGGACAAAAGGGAAGGGTGGAGGGGTGGCTTTATTAGTGAGTGAAGGGATAGTGAGCAGTATGGAGAAGGGAGGCAGGAAGCCATATGGGCTCAACTGTAGAACAATAAAGGTAAAAGGGTCAGATTTGGGGTTGCGTACAGACCACTCTCACAGTCAGAGGGCATCGATAGAGAACTGGCAGATCAGTTACGGAAACACTGTGGTAGGGGTGGCACTATGGTGGTCTGGGATTTCAATCTACCATGGGTGGATTGGATAACCATGTCTAGCACAAGCGCTAGGGAGCAGGTAATTCTGGAAGCCTTCCAGAATGTATTCCTGTGACAAAAGTTGGAGGAACTGACAACAGAGGGGAACATCTTGGATCTTGTGCTGACTGGTGGAGACTACGTGCAGGGTATATTGACTGAGGACCCCCTAGCAGGTAGTGACAACTGAACAGTGTGGTTCTCCCTGGATATGGGTAGGGAAGGGACATCTACAAAAACCAAGACAGTGGACTTCAAAAGGGCTGACTTCTGCAGGATGGTTGACATCCTCAGGGGGCATTTCGTTAGCATCACCCCTGACATGGATACTATCCAGAAATGGGCCATCCTGAAGGAAGGCCTCTTAGCAGCCACAGACACCTGCACAAAGAAATGCAGTAAGAAGGCAGGGACCAAGAAGTCATGTTGGTCAAAGGCGGTGCAGATAAGGGTGAGGGCAAAAAAGTTGGCATTCAGAAGATGGAAGGGGTTCAAAAGAGAAGAGGATAGGGAGGAGTACACAAGGAAAACCAGGGAGGTGAGCAAGGCTGTGAGGGCTGCCAAGGCTTCAAAGAAGCCAAGACTAGCAGTGAGGATTTAGGAGGGGGACAAGGCCTTCTTCAAGTACATAAGGGAGAAGAAGAAGAACTGCAAGGAGCAAATCACCAAGATAAAGAAGGATGGAGGTTGGCTAGAGAAGGGGGTTGAACAGCAGAGGTGCTCAATGAATACTGCTGCTGAGTTTTTACCAGGGAGAGAGATGAGCCAATACTGCAGGGGCAGGGCAGCACTGGCATGGGAGGAGATAGGATAACGGATGGGGAGATCTATGTGAGCAAAGTGCTTGAGGGTTCTAAGTCACTGAACATGGACAAGGCTCTAGGGCCAGATGGGTTGTACCCTAGAGTCCTAAGGGAGTTGGTTGAGGTCCTGGAATCACTACTGGCAGACTTGTTCAATACCTCCCTGCAGATGGGGTGCATGCCTCAGGACTGGAGGATGGTACATGTGGTACCCCTGCAAAAGAGCAATTCCATGGACAAGCCTGGTAACTATAGAACAGTCTATCTGACATCGATTGTAGGTAAGCTCATGGAAATGATCCTAAAGGAAAGGTTGGTGACCTTCTTGGAGATGAACAGTCTTATGGACACCAAACAGCATGGGTTCATCTCCGGGAGATCATGTCAAACAAACCTGGTTCACTTTTTTGACTGGGTGACAAAAGAACTAGACACCAGTCAGGCCATGGATGTCCTGTATCTGGATTTCAGCAAGGCCTTTGACTCGATACCACATGGCAGGGTAACTAGTAAATTGAGGAACATGGGAGCTGGGGAGAAACTGGTTAAGCGGGTTGGTAACTGGTTGGGGGACAGGCATCAGAGGATGTTTGTGGGGAGGACTCTCAATTCATAGGGCAGTCACAAGTTGGATCCTGCAGGGTTCAGTGCTGGGGCCAGTGCTGTTAAACATTTTCATAGTCAATATAGCAGTTGGAGTTAAGAGCGGAATCAGTCTTTTCACAGATGACACCAAGACAGAAGCAGTCATGGATTGGGCAGAGGGAGGAAAAGGCCTCCAAGAAGATTTGGGAAGGCTTGAGCAGTGGTCAGACACTTGGCAGCTGGGTTTCAATGCTAAGAAGTGCAAGGGCATGCACTTTGGAGTGAGGAATCCTGGGTACAGTTACCATCTGGGAGGGGTTCAGCTGTCCGTCTCTGAGGAGGAAAAGGATTTGGGGTTAATGGTCACAAAGAATATGAACCACTCATTTCAATGTAGGAAAGCAGTGGCAAAAGCCAATAGAATGCTGGGGTGCATTGCTAGAGGAATCACTTCTAGAAGGATGGAAGACATTCTGCCACTGTACAGGTCACTGGTGAGGCCACACTTAGAGTACAGTGTACAGATCTGGAACCCATACTTAAAGAAAGAGATCAGGTTACGGGAGGGGGTGCAGCAGAGGGTGACTAAAATGATCACAGGTATGGAGGGGAAGCCTTACGAGGACAGGTTGAAGGACCTCAACATGTACTCATTGGAGAAGAGAAGTGAAAGATGTGATATGATCAAAACCTTCAAGTATTTAAAGGGCATCAACAGGGTTAGTTCAGAGGGCATGTATTGATTAAAGGGAGAAGGGATTTCTAGGAGGCACAGCCTGAAGTTGATGGGGGATAGAGTCAGGAGGGAGGCGAGGAAGCATTACTTCGTGGAGAGGGTGGTAGGGATATGGAATGCGCTTCCTAAAGAAGTGGTATTTCTTAAAACAGTGGCGATCTTTAAAAAGGAGTGGGATAGGGTTAAGGACAAGATACTAGACAGTGGGAAGATGAGGGGGAAAGAGGGGGGCAAGAGGTGAGGGAGCAGGAGTCTAACCTCTGTGCTGCACAATCGAACAGATGCAATAGACCATTTGACCTGTATCTGCTGGCAGTTTCGTATGTTTGTATGTTCATATGTGAGAGCCTGATAGATTCAGAGGTTATATAGGTAAGCTGTAGGTTACTAAGGGACAGGTCAACATTTTTGCTTTTCAAACTGAGCCAATCTATACTTTTTTTATCTTTTTATTAAAAAGATAACAAGAACATGTTACATACACAAAGTATAAGCACCAAATCCTACTAACATATACAATTAAATAGTAAAAAATCTACTAATGACAGCAATATAGTACAAGCCATCTAATATCCATAGAAAACTATATGGTATTTAAACCCCCCTGCCCCAAAATAACATAAACAGGACCTAGTGGGGTATTATTTAAATCACTGGAAGTGGAGGAAGCATATCTTTAATTTAATTCCATAATATATTTGGTTCCATGTGAGAATTGTCAAAAGCATCCCATAAATGCCCAAGTTGAATGGCTTATTTCATCATATACCACCACTTAAATTCCCCTATGGCTTCAACATTCCAACTAGCCAGAATCAGCCTTTTAGTTGCCATAGTGGCCAAACAGTAGATTTTCTTCTGTGGTTCCTGTAATTCAAATTCATGTCAATCATTCAATATCATGTCTGAACAGCATAGAAAGATGAAGATTAAATAATTTTGACAGTAGATGGTTCATTTCTAACCACCATTTCTGTATGTATTTACATCGCCATAAGCAGTGATATAAATCACCTACTCTATCACAGTTATGCCAACAAGATTTAATGCCATCCCCTTTAATATTCCCTAATAGCTGGGAGTGAAATAAGCTTCATCTAGTATCTTCTTTTGAATTACTTCATTTTCTGCACATAAATACTTTTTATTTATTTTTATTCTCAAGTTCCTCCATTGCTGCTCAGAGAATAATAAGTTCCCTTTCTGGTTCCATTTATTATTAGTTATAATCCAAGGATATTCCTTAGGAGTTACTAAAATAACATAAATCTGCTGTGTTAATTTACTCTTCCCATTAATTATTATATTATTATGTTCATCCCTCAACATTGATAAGTTATGTTTTGTTCCCTCAAATATCTGTTCTTTAAAAATATTGATCATAGACTAATAGAACATAAAGTTTAGATTAACTGTATGCAGGAATAAAATATTACATTTCTCTAAAGAAATACAGGCCCCCGCTTCTAGTAGTTGTGACCAGGTTTGTATGACTGAGCATTTTGATATGCTCATCTTTTTTCCTCAGTTTACGTTTTTTATGTTAGAATTACCCCATATATTCAAATATGTCCAGGGGAAAAAGCCACTCTCTTTAATTCTAAAAACTGCTTGAAGCATTTCTTTCTTGATAAAAAGGTAAACATCTGGAAACTTAGACCTGCTTGTAAGTTTTTATAAACAATTAATTAAATCTGAAAAGTGGAATCTTCCCAGAAAATGGATTCAAAGTATCTTTCTCTGGGTAAAAGGTCCATTCCAATAAGATTTTAGTTTGAAATGCAACTGCATAAGATATCGGGTCAGGACAGCTATAACCACTTTGTTTCCTCGGGTAGATCATTTGTTTCCAGGGAATTCTGGGTTTTCCACCTCTCCATAAAAATTTTACAAACATTCTACAAAGAGTACTAAACCGTTTCTCTGTAGGAATCCATACTATATTTTGTATAACAAATATCAGATGGGGAAGTGCCATCATTTTGGTAATTTCCACTCTGCCCCATAATGACAGAGACAATTTTTCACAATTATCTAACAGCATCTTTATTTTTTCTTTTGCTTTAGTATAATTTATCATATTGGTTTTGGTTTGATCTTTTGTTAATATTATACCTAAATATTTACATTATTCATTTACAGAAAACTCCTGCATTATTATACTATCTAGAATATAATACAGAGCATATATTTCAAGTATTATAGACGTGGTCTTATGCAATGTATATCCAGATAATGACCCATATGTATTAATTTCTTCTAAGACTATAGGTAATGTCTTGTTAATATCTTGGAGAATTAATCAGATATCCACAAAGACATTCAATTTAATTTCAGTTTCTTTCATAGTTATACCCTTAATCTGTAAATGTTTGCTTATTATTCTCAGAAAAGGTTCCAGCACTAAAATAAAGAGAACTGGGGATACGGGACAGCCCTGTCTTACCCCATTAGTCATATTAAAAGATTCACCCACATAAGAGTTAATCATAAACTTCACTGTAGTATTTTTGTACAGCAAAGATATCACCTTTATAATATTAGTAGGAAAGAAGACCCCAGTTCTTTAGTGCCTCTATCATAAAGTCCCTGTTCATAAAATCAAAAGCTTTTGAGGCATCAAAAGCCAATGCATGAGAGATTATTCTATTATTTTGAGAATAGAAAAACAAAGATTGTGCTCTTCTCATGGCATTAGATATTGTTTGCCCAGATATAAACCCAAACTGATCAGGGTGTATAACCCTAGGTAGTGTCATTTTTAATTCTATTAACTATTAATTTGGTAAGGATTTTGTAGTCACTGCTTAACAAGGCAATGGGTCTGTAACTCACTTAATGTAGTTTTTTTCCCTCCTCCTTCAATATTAATATCACTTTAGCTTTTTCCATTGAAGGAGGAAGGAAAAGTCCATTATTTAATATTTCCTGGAACATTAGGGTTAACCATAGTATTAGTTCATCTAGTAATGTTGCATAAAATTCTATAGTTAACCCATCCAACCTAGGGCTCTTATTTTTTGGCATATTTTTAATTAAATCATTGATCTCAGTTGATGTAACTGAGTTCTGATCAATATTAATGGAGGGAGTTGAGCCTTATCAAGATATTCTCTAATTTGTTTAACCGAAGGCTGTAACTGTAATTGGTAAATTAGCTTATAAGCTTCAGTAATTGCTTGACCCATTTCCACATCGGTGACAAATCTATTCCCATTATTATCCTGCAGACATGTTATTAGATTTTTCTCCTTTTTTTTTAATAAGTAGGCTAACATTTTGCCTGACTTTTCACCTTGTATATACTTAGCTCTTTTCACTTTAGTTAGGTTGGCAGTCACTTCCTTGTTAATGATCTCATTCTTTGCTAATTTCACTCTATACCGTTCTCCTGTGTATTTTTTCATTACCAAGGAAGCTAGTCCTTTTAATTTGTTGTCTAGATCCTGGAATTGTTTCTTCTTAATTTTGCTTATATAAACTTTATAAGACACAATTGCACCCCTTAATACCGCATTGAAATCGTCCAAAAGTTCAGTTACTGTTTGAGAACCATCATAGTTAAAATACCAAAATTCCTTAATAGTTGTTTTTATCTTAGGGCAAAAATCTGTATCTAATAATAAACTGTTATCCAAGCTCCATTGTCTGGAGAATGTTCTATTAGTGTCATGAAATTCTAACTTCAGCTGAATTAAAGCATGATCTGGTATAAGAATAGAATTTATCCATGCATTTTTAAAAAAAGGCAAAATGACTTTAGATGTAAATATATAATCAATCCTGGGAAAAAATATTTTTTTATTGTGATATGTGTATTCACACATAGACGGGTTCTGCAATCTCCAAAAGTCAACTAAATAATGCAACTGAAGAAAGCGATTAAGTAATTTAGCTTAGTGCTTATTTGTTTGGTTTATTTTTGAAGTCTTGTCTATGATTGGGTCAACTAAGGTATTATAGTCCCCCATTAAAATTATATTCTGTGTCGAAATACGGGTTAATGCGTTTGTAACCTCAGCCAAGAAATCTGAATAACCAGTGAATGGGGCATAAACTGAACCAATAGTTAAAATAGTATGTTTAACTTTAATCTTAACTATTAATATTCTGCCCTTCTTGTCTGAGTATGTTTGCATTATGGTCACTGGCAGATAGTTCCCAAACAGTAAGGCTACTCCAGCACTTTTTCTAGTTCCCACAAAAAAAAAAAAAATGTGAGACCCATTTCTACTTTAATTTTTTTTATTTTGTTTTGGATCAAATGGGTTTCTTGTATCACAATACAAAAAGCATTTTTTTTTTTTAGAAAGGATAAAATTCTAGTTCTTTTTATCGGTGAATGAATGCCATTCACATTTAGTGACACACTCATTTAAGATTATCCATAACCATACAGATAATTATACGGTGTGCTACCTGTCTCCACTTGTTTAAATATTAATATGTATAACCTGTAAAATGTAAGTAAAAAGACGTGTTCCTTGAAAAAAGGAAAAAAGTCCCAATACCAAATTCATTGTAAACGAGGTCCATCGGGACCTTTTGTTCCCCCCCCCCACGGGTCCACACAAAAAAAGAAAAACAAAAAGAGAAAAGCCTTTTATAATATTTCAAAGGCAAGAGTATCACAGTTAAGTCATTGTGCTTGGCATTTAGTGTGTATGCATAATATATTAAAGCACACTTAGTTCCCTTATTTTAATCATACAGATTTGGAATTTTTTCCCATAAGTCTTTTTCTGCCTCTTCCAAAGTGTTATAAATCAGACACCTCCCTTTAAAAATAAACTTCAGCTTTGCAGGATAAATCATAGAAGCCTTCAAACCCTGTGACCATAGTTTGTTTCTCAGTAAGCCAGATTTCTTTCTTTCTTGCATAATTTTAGTGGGAAAGTCATTGAAGATAGAAATACTTGCACCCATCAAAACGATACGCTTCTTTTTATAAACCTGAGACATAAGAAGTTCCTTATCTTTGGACTTTAGAAATTTGACAATAACTGGCCTAGGCGTTATATGTTGAAACACAGCCACATTTGGCCTTCAAATCCGATGGGCTCTATCAATTCCCAATTGAATATTTGCTGGGTCAGTGTCCAAAACAGATGAGAAGCTTTGATTTAATGAGTGTTTTAAAGGCCGAAGATCATCCCAGGATTCAGATATACATGAAACCCTGACAATTTTCCTCCTTGCTCAGGCTTCATAATCAATCAGTTTACTTTTTTTTATCATGGTATTTCTTCCATGTCCTGGCCGGCACTGTTACTACTACTACCTTCAGCTGTCACCCCAGGGCCACCCCCTAAGGGTCAGACCACCTCACTTGAACTCCTATGACTTACCCTTCATGGCAGGGTGGTAGGGAGCATCTCAACCCACCCAAAATGGATCCAGACAGGGAGGTGCCCTCTCAGGGAGTGGCACCGAGACAACTTCCTCTTTTTATGTGAGCCTTTTTCCAGTTTTCTCCCTTGCAGAGGTGGGGCATGCAATGAAGTCCATGGAGAGAGCATGCACACCTCTGCATGTGCTCCTCCAAGCGTTTGCCCCATCTCCTCCCATTTCTACAGCGTTGGCGTACTGCCCCCAGCCACCGCTAGGGGCCAGTCAGATACTGACTACTGATGACCCCCCTCCCCAGAGAAGGAAAGCAGTCCATCAGATGCTCAGTCCTTCTCCCCTGCTGACCTCCAGCAGCCCATGCTTGTTCCCAAACACGGGTCACTGGCATAGCACGAGGTAAGGCGTCCAGCACCTCAGCCCTCAGCACCACCAGGCCAGCCAATCATTTTACTTTTAAGATCCTTATTTAGCATTTCCAATTCTTTCAACTGCCTCTGCATGGGTACAGTTTCTTCCTCAGTATCGAATATTCTTTGCTGCAGGCTAGTGATATTCTGTTTAATGTGAGTGTTTTCAGCCACTAAAGAGTTAACCGTAATTTGAATATTGCCAATTTTAGAGTCTAGCCTTTCCATTTTTTTTATACCTTCATTTAGGGAGGCCAGTTTCGCTAATATTTGATTAACCCATGATGGAGGTTGTGCCGTATCTTCGTCAGTATCTGATTGAGCTTCCAAGTAATCTGATTCAGAGTCTGTATCGTCATGGTTCAAATGAACTATCACCTCCTTTGGTTTTGTAGAATTAAACTGCTTTTTTGTATCACTTTTGTTTAAAACAGGGTCAGAGCTCAGCACAATATGCTTAGATTTATCTGACTGATTCATAGAGTCATAGGATCCAGTCTCTCCCCTTCCTGCTTCTGGAACTTCAATCTTAGCTGGTAGAAAACTCAAATTGCTGTTCATTTACCTTACTGCCACCCGGTGGACTTATAGTTCTTCTTTGGTATTGTTCCCCTTGATTAATGCTTGGTCTTCATTTACAGATAAAGAGGTATGAAGGATTTAGCTGTTTACCTGTACAGGCTGGTCAGTGGTAGTCGTGGGCTCGTCCATAGCGTGCATCACCATCTTTCCTGAGGCCAGTTCCTGTCCTTCCAAGTTTTGCAAAGTACCAATTAAAGCTCGCTCATTGTGGATCACAACTGCAGCATCCTGAAAGGAACCACCATTTGAAACATCAAGGGTCGCCTCTTGCATTAGTGCAGCAGTACCTCGTGTTGTCTTCACCACTCGAGAGGCTTCTTCATTAGGAAGTTCTTTGTGTTTGCAGAAAATATGAGCAGATAAAAGAGCCATTTTATTTTTCTGAGTTGCTTCATCCTTATGCATAGTAAATGGAGCAGGTTTCACATTGGTTAGTTCAGTATTCATGTCCAGTGTGTTCAGTTTGTTTTTTTTTTTGCCTCATTTGTTCGACTTGTGGTCAGAGATTTTAGCTTTTAAGGTGGCCACACAAAGTCTGGTACTAACTTCCAACTGTTGCAAGGATTTCGCCGAGGGGGTTACGAGGTTAGCTGTCTTTTGGTGCCATTATAAAGCCATAATTGAGAAGCATTTTATTAGCTTTTCTCTTCAAGTTTAGTTTCCACTCTGAAAACAGTTCAGTAGCTTGCATACCTCAGTGCGGACCCATGGTGTGCACCTTAGACACAACTACACAACTGAGGGCAGGAGTAGTGCTTGCTTCCTCGTCAGTGGCTCAGATCAGCTGCATGGGTGGACTTAATGCCTTCAACATCTGAAAGACTGGGGCCTATGAACTCTGGTGCTGAGTCAATCTGTACTGAAATCTCTAAAGAGTAAAAACTCATCACACTATACTAAGGGTCCAATAGTACTCATGAGGGGTTGGAGTGCTTGGTAACTATCAGCTGGAAGGATAGAGGAACAGAAAACGTGCAATTTTCTGATGCCTCCAAGCAGGTGAATAGCATGACAGAATTCAAAACCAATATCAGAGGGGACAGTGGTACTGGGGATGGAGATGCTTCAATGGGTCTTAAAGAACACCATGGTGCCTCCTCCCCTCTTAGAACAGGTGCAATCATTTCTTATAAAGTGACTGTTTACCCAGACAGAGCACAGAGGATGTCAGAGATAGAAGGCTTAAGCCCGGTCTCTGGGACTCCTAAAACATCAAGGCTGTAGCAATTGACCCAAGCTATGATGTTGGTGTAGTTTGAGATGAGGATCCTCATGTTCATGTTAACAATTTTTAGACTCTTGCCTTCATTACATGGACGCTGAGATGAGTTGAAAGGAGTAGACTGAACAGGCCCAGGAATAAGTTCTATGTCTTGAGCTAGAAGGAGAAGGGAGAGAGTCATCCAGACTAATAGGCCGGGCCTTGGATGGGGATGTATGGTGACAAAAGTTCAGCGACACCTTTTAAGAATGGGGCAATTTGGTTCAGACACTGAGGCATAAGTAAACATATTATCCTCACATGTTTATCTATAGAGCATGAGTCTGGACATAACAAAGCTTGATTTATTATTGGATTGTGCTAAGTGAGGGTAAATTAATGGCATTTGACCAATGAGTACAGTCAGGTTAACACGGAGACAGGAACAAAGACCCAGTTCATAGTTTAATCTATTGCAAATGCACTGGGTGAGTTGGCTGTGCAGGGGCAGGGGCAGTGAAAAGTCACTAAAGTATAAGGACTGCCCAGAAAGGGGAAGCCGGGACTCTTCAAACTAGGAATCCCAGCAACCCAGACAGTGGTAAACTAGGGTAAACAGTATGCAGTTGGAGGAATAGGGCTACCCAGATAGGGAACTATGATAGACAGCTCCTGAGTTTTAAGAATTCAGGGCCACCCAAATAAGGAGTAAGCCAGGTTGCTCTACCTAATACAAAAACAAGGTCACCCAGATAGGGAATAAGCTATACAACACTTAAATTATGGCTGTAAAGACCACCCAGATAGGAAGAATGTTGGGCAACCTTTGTAAAAGGAAAATCAGTGCAACCCTGATGAGCCTTGTGCAGCAAAACTCTGATCAATGGGTTATACTATCAAGACAGGGTACAGCAAAGCAACTAGATGTTTTATCACATAACAGTTTCATTAATATAGCACATTGGTAACAACATTAGAGATACATCAGTTCAGCAGTAACTTAGCAGTTCAGCAGTTACTTGTACAAAATGGTTGCAGAAAGGATACTAGAAATACAAACTGTCTATAATCATATGAGTCAATTAACTCATTGCCATCAGTGTATTTATAATCCAGCAGCATGTTTAGCAGTCAGCAGCCTCTTCCAGACAGACTCCCATGATATTCTTTGCACTAAGGTCCTTTGCATTGAGGACCACAGTGCAGAGGACAACTAGGTACTGAAAGAACAAAACAAGTGGAAGGGGCTTCATGACTGGATACAGCTAGTGGAGGGGAGTGGCATCAGGCAGGGCTCTCATCTGTGCTGGGCTGGCCATGGAGGCAATTTTTGGGAGGAGAGGAAGCTGTGTGAGGCACTTCTGGATTTTCTCTCGACATCTAGGCATCCTGTACTGAGAAGGATCTGGAGTGGTGGGCTGGAGATGAGCCAGTCTCTTGTGATGTAGCTGGCACCTTGTAGGAACTGGAAAGCCATTTTCTGATTGGCCGCTGCATGGCTGTTGAGCTGCAGCTTCTAGAGAGAGGCTTCATGATTAGGTTCAGCTACTAGAGGTGGAGTGGCATCAGGCAGAGTTCTTGCCTGTGCTGGACTGCCCAGAGGTGATTTGTGGGGGAAGCTGTGTGAGGCAGTCCTGGGCTTCCTGTTGACCTCCAGCTGTCCCGCACTGAGAAGTTTCTCACTTGGTGGGCTGGAGACACGTCTGTCTTTTATGTGGTAGCTGGCACCTTTTAGGAATTGGAAAGTCATTTTCTGATTGTCCACTTCGTAGTTGTAGAGGCGTGGCCTCTGGAGAGTGGCTTCGTGAATGGATTCAGCTACTGGAGGGACAGCAGCACCAGACAGGATAGAATCATTTAAGAGGATGGACCAGAACTTCCTGACCAAATTCCCAATTTGATCAGAGAGGGTAATTAATTCAGTGACAAACCAAACAAGTTATTTGTGTGTCCTTATTTTACTCTTTGGTTTCAGCAGTATTCAATAATCCCTGATCCTGTCCTTTTCATGTGCTTCAGAGAACACTTGTTTACTAGAGCCCTTAGCTAAACAACTGTTGGTCAGATCAACTGCAAGTTTGTCATAGAAACAGAATTTGACAGCAGATAAGGACCGCTAGGTCCACCCAGTCTGCCTATTTTCTGCTACCCAAAGTAACACTGCAGACCCTACTTTCTCCCTGTTTCTTTCTCCCTCCCTCCTCCCTCCTCCTTCCTTTCCACTAAGATTCCCTTATGCCTATCCATACATATTTGAACCCCACCACTTTTTTGCCCCCACCACCTCTCTGCTGGAAGGTTGTTCCAGGAATCCGCCCCTCTTTCTGTGAATAAGTATTTCCTCGCAGCTCTCTGGAATCTACCCCTCCAACTTCATTGCATGTCCCCTTGTCCTTGAGCACCATTTTTTCTGAAAAATACTTCCCTCCTGTACCTTAGCTACCCCCATGAGGAATTTAAAGGTCAATATCATATCGCTCTCCCCTGCCACTCTTCCAGGTTCTCAATCAATCAATCAATCAAATCTTTATTTATTCAGGCGATCATCATTGAGCAAAGCTCATTTACAAGATCGACCTGATAAGGTCAAGGTTCGAGTTGGTGCACAGCAATTACATCACATACTTATGAGACAGTTATACATACAGAAACAAGAAAATGTTATTTATAACACAATAATATACAGAGAATTCACATGTTAAAAGCTTGGCAAGAAAGTTAAACTAACATCTACAATATGTACAATACATATATATCACAATGAGGGCCATGACAGTCACTCACATAATGAGTACAAGGATGGTGAAGGAATATTGGGTGCCATATACTGGCGGTGTCTGGCTGGAAGGAATATGCCATATGTGATTGGAATAAGGTTTTGTGGGATGACTATTCTATCTCTAGCAGTAGCAACTGCATTTCTCTGTGAAGAAGGCTGTACAGTGCTGCTTGAAGGATGTAAATGGAATGATAATGGACAGTTTTAGGGATTTTGTAGGGTGTTCCATGCTATGGCTAGAGAGTAGCTGATTGCTGCCCTCCCTATTTTGGTGTTGACTTGAACAATTTGAGCAGGATGATATTGTTGCTTCTTAGGGCATAGGAGCTGGGAGTGGTCAGGTTGAAGCAGTCCAGGATATAGCTTGGGAGTTTTTTGATAAAGCTCTGTAGATCCATAGAGCTGCATTTCTGCTCCTCCTGACATGAAGGGAAACCCATCCAACTGAATCATAGAGAGAACAATGGTGAGTATTATATGGCAGGTCTGTAATGAACCTTATTGCTCTATGGTATAAGGTATCCAACTTTTGAAGGTAGGGAGTGGAGCAGTGACTATAGAGGAAGTCTGCATAGTCAATGACTGATAGAAAGATGACCTGGACTAATCTCATCTTTGAATCTCTATTAAGGAAGGGTTTTGATCTGTAGAGGAGGCCAAGCCTTAGGCAAAGCTTTTTCAGCAGTTGTTCTAGATGCTGAGTAAAGTCAAGTCTGTTGTCAATCCACACACCTAGGTATTTGAAATTTTCAACATACTCCAGATTTTCTCCAAGTATAGTGCATATCTGGGGGAGACTGATTGAAGAAGATGTGTTGGTGGAGTTTGGGTTGTGAACATCATTGCTTTGGTTTCTTTGCATTTAGCAGAAGTTTTTCTAGAAGCTGATGTTGTAACAGGGAGAATTCTGCTTGTAGGATTTCATGAGCAACTTTAGGTGAAGGGTTGCTGACATACAGTACAGTGTCATCAGCAAAGAGATGTACTGAGGACTTGGTAAGGGTTGAATCAATTTTATTTATATAAATGGCAAAAGGATAGGACCAGAATAGAGCCTTGGGTGACTCCTCTTGACAGTGGTCTTAATGGGAGGGTCACCTTCAGCTTTACCTGCTGTGATCTACGGAGGGTAGCATCTGAACCATAAGGGAGGATGGATCTAGGCCAATGGAGTGTAGGGATGAGAGTAGCAGTTCATGGTCCACAGTGTCGAATGCTTTGCTCAGGTCCAGGAATACTGCACAGACATTGTTCTTTTTATCCAGTTCAGTTTGCCAATCATCGGTGACGTTGGCTAATGCAGTGATAGTGCTATGTTTGGCCCTGAATCCAGATTGAGCTGGATTTAATAGATTAGCATTGTCCAGATATTCCCTTAACTGAATACTCACTAATTTCCCCAGCATCTTGGATAACACAGGTAGGATGGAAATGGGCCTGTAGTTATTAAGATCCATAGGGTCCCCTGATTTTAGAAGGGGGACCACTTGGGCTGTCTTCCACAGTGTGGGAATAGAGCCAGAGTTTAGGGAAAGGTTAAAGAGGTGAGTTAGGGGGACTGCAAGCACATGACATGCAATCTTTAGAAAGAATGGGTTCAGAAGATCTGCTCCTGCACTTTTTTTTGGTATCTAGATGCCATAATAGATCCTCAACTTGTTTCAACAGTATAGGTTTGAAGCTAAAGGAGGAGTCAACTCTTTGTTCACCAGTATAGTGGGAGCTTAAATGATCCCTTAATAGGTTAGCTGGGGAGGAGTCAAAGGCAAGGCCAGCTGTTGTGAAGTGGTTGTTGAATGCATCCAGGATTTCCAATGTGCCAGTAATGGGGCCATAGTTACTGTGTAAATGGGTCGGAAGGGGGTTGTTAACATCCTGGCCCATCATATCCTTGATGGTGCCCCAAAATCTAGCAGTATTATGGTAGGAGGAGTCGAGCTGGGCCAGGTAGTAGGCAGCCTTTGGATCTCTAACTTTCCTAGTGCATTTATTCCTGGCTTTCCTAAAGATCATCCAGTCCATGATATTCTTAGTTTTTCTTGCTACTTTCCAAAGTTTATCTCTCTCCAGCAGTGCAGCTTTGAGGTCAGCTGAAAACCAGCGACAGGATTTGTTTTATTCGGATACTAGAGATTGGGGCATGGGTGTTAATGGCATTTAATATAATACTATTTAGCACCTGCTGAGCTTTTTCTACAGAATGTGAAAGATAGAACTTTTGCCAGTGTGGAGAGTAGGCTAGATCATGCAGATATCCTTCAATATTGATGTTTTCTTGGATCTCCTCATGAGGAATTTCGCAGGATCTGTTTTAATGCTGTTGGATCTTACCCCTGCGATGGGGCAGTGGTCACTTATGTGCATAGGAGCACTCCAGCGTGTGTGAATAGATGTGGTTTACTCACTAGTATGATGTCAAGTAGAGTACTGTTACTACTAGTCCTTGCATTTAGCCTTGTTGGTTCATTAATTAACTGTGTGAGCCCATAGGTGTCACAGAATGATACCAGAGGTGTAGCTGCCTGGGTGAGCCCGTTGAAATTCAGGTCCCCTATGATAATGACTTCTTCAGTACAGGACTTGACCAGGTTTCCCAGGTAGGATAAGAGCTTGTGTTCAGCATCCAATTAAATGGAAAGCTGCTGTATTGGGGAGAGAGACTTTTAGAGATAGACACTCAAATTCCTTGGGCATAGATGTTGAAGCAGTACAGGATACAACTAAACCAGCTTTTACATATATGGCTACTCCGCCTCCCCTTGTTTGGTGATCAGCTCTGAATAGCTGATAGTTAGGTAGGTTAACTTCCCAGTCCATTGTGGTGGTCTTGAGCCATGTCTCAGTTATCACAAGAAAGTCTGGCAAGGTATGGGCAACCCAGGATTGTAGCAATGTAAATTTTTTCAACAGACTGCATAGATTAATATGCAGGAAACTGAGGCCTTTAATTGAGGATAGGTCTGAGGGAGAGTTGATGCTTTCAAGAGGTCCAGGGTTGATTTCTACATTACCAATACAGAGCAATAGGAAGATCAGTAATTTCATAAGGGCTGCCAGTGATAGGGAGAGGGGGCTGTCTTTGGTCCTCCTTTTTTTATTCCATTGCCACTCTTTGTTTTGGGTGCTCCCTGTGGATTTAAGGTAATGTGTCAGGATACCAATTAGCAGTTTGATGACTAGGCTTAGTGGGGATCTATATACCCAGTAGTGGGGCCTTGTCTGAGACATATATGTGGTGATATGTGTATCTTTATGGTGATTGTACCACTGTAGTCGATGCAGCAATGGCAAGACATATATGAGGGTATGGGTGTCAGCCACGGGGGATGTTCCAGAGAAACTAGGTGGGTTGACCACTTTAGATTGTATAATAGGGTCATCTTCATTGTGGAACCCTATGGCTATTAGTGACAGGAGTATCAGTAGCAAGCTCCCCATTCTGAGGGGGATATTGATAGTTGGCAAAGGGAGTAGCGAAGTTGCTGATTGGTTGGGTCAGCAAGCTGGTGTGACTGTCTGTTGGTTTAGAGAAAAGTGCTGTGGGCGGGGAAGAGGTTGTACATATTGAGGTACTTATTCACTCCAAGTAGGGCTTTTGATGCCATTCCTGCACCATTTTAGTTGCCCTATTCTTGACAGCCACCACTCTGTTTATGTTCTTCCAGAGATGCGGTGCCCAGAACTGGACCCAGTACTCTAGGTGGGTTCTTACCAGTGATCTATACTGAGGCAACACCATCTCCCTCTTCCTGCTAGTGATACCCCTCCCTATGCACCCCAGCATCCCACCAGTCCTTTCAACTGCCTTGTTGCACTGCCTGGCCAGCTTTAGGTCATCAGATATGATAATCCTTAGGTCTCTTTCCTGCTTGGTGGTCACCAATACCATTCAACCCATTTTGGACTCCAACTTGAGTATCTGTGCCCCAGGTGCATTATTTTGCACTTTTTTGTACTGAAATCCAGCTGCCATATCCTTATCCATTCCTCGGGTTTTCTCAGGTCTCTGCTCATCCATTCCACCCTCCTGGAATGTCCACCCCTTTGAAGATTTTGGAGTCATCCACAAAAAAGCAGACTTTCCCTTCCAGCCCCTCTGCAATGCCACTTATAAACACATTAAAGAGGACCAGTCCCAGCACTGATCCCTGAGGCACCCTACTGGTCACCCTACATTTCTAGGAGTGAACTCCATTTACCACTACCCGCTGTCGCTTATCCTCTGACCAATTGCTTACCCATTTTACCACCTTTGGACACACTCCTAAGCTACCCAACTTGCTTACTAGTCACATGTACCCTGTCAAAATGCCGACATCACATTCATGCTGTCAAAAATCACACAGGCATAAATGCGTGTATGGTCTCGGAGTTTGTATATATAATCTAGCATGGTTTCCGACCATGCTTAAATTACAGAGATCGTGCCACATTTTTTTTTGGCCATGCCATTTTTACTTTTGGCAAACTGATCTGATCCAGTGCCCTAGTCTCATGTGTGGAATGGTTTGAAAAGCCTTAATGAAATCTAGGCCACATCAACTGCTCCACCCTGATCTAATTCACCGGTCAAAGAAATTTATCAGCTTCATTTGACATGACCTCACTCTTTAAATCCATGCTGCCTTGGTCTAAGCACTGGGGCTTAGTGCTGACTTCCAATTGGTCTTCCTGTTGAGTCTGTGAAACAAACTTTTAACTTTTGCATTATTTTTTTGTTCCTTGTCAAGTGATTTCTTGAGTGCTGCATACTTCTTCCCAATTGCCAGCCTCCTCTCAGCTACAACTTTTGTGAATTGGGACATCTGCCCTCTTCCAGTCCTCTGGAACCACTCCTGTTTCCAGTGAGCTGTCAAATAGGACTGTCAGAGGTGCAGCCACTACCTCCCAGAGCTTCCTTAATACCCCTGGATGCACCCCATCTGGCCCATTGATTTGTTCACATTCAGATTTTTGAATACCTTCAGGACTTTCTCCTCCGAAAAAGGACTAGTGTCCACCTCCTCCCTCCCTCCAAAGCTCCTGCTACTTTTTTGTGGTCCCTCCCCCTTCTCCTTCCTTTGTAAACACTAAACAAAAGTATTTGTTCAGGATGTCTGCCTTTTCCTGGTCCCCCTATGCACATCTCCCCCCTTTCCTTTTTGACCTTACAATCCTTCCCCATGTCTTCCTCTTTTCACTTACTTACCTAAAAAAAGTCTTGTTCCCTTTTGTTACCACCTAAGCTATTCTTTCTTCAGTTTGCACCTTCATGCTCTTTACTTCTCCTGCTTCCCTCTGTTCCCCCTGATATACCTCCCTATCCTCCTCCCTCTTCATCTCCGCATCTCCTTATACCTTCTGAATGCTACCCTTTTAGCCTTTACCTTTTCAGCTACCTCTTTTAAGAACCATAGCAGTCTCTTTTTCCTCTTGCTTTTGCTCACTTGTCTGATGCAGAGGTTTGTTGCCTTCACTATAACACATTTTAGCTTCACTCACTGTTCCTTCTCTCCATCCAGTTCATCCCCAAGGCATTCACCCATCTTTATAAAATCTGGTCCCCTGATGTACAGGACCCTTGCCCTTATGTGATTCGATTCCACAGCTGTCCTTAAATTGAACCGCGCTGTACAGTGATCACTGGTCCCCAAGTGGCCTCCCACCTTGACATTTACAACACTGTGTCTGTTAGTAAGTACCAGGTCCAGTATTACCCTATCATAAGTGGGATCCCTGACTAGTTACCCAAGGAATGCCCCCTGCAGTGAGTCCAGGATGTCTCTGCTTCTAGCTGAAACTGCAGCTGTGAGGTTCCAATTTACATTTGGCAGACTGAAGTCCTCCCACAGCACCTCCATCTTTTCTGCCATCTTGCCAATGGCTTCCACCAGTACCCTATCTAACTCCTCCCCCTGTGCTACAGATCTGTCATTCACGTCAGTGTGAATAGTGGTTCTGTCCCCCATCTCTAGGGTGAGCTACAGTACCTCTGCACCCCTGTATTCCCTGTATCTGTCATGTTTGTACTTTCCCTCACATACAAGACTACACACCCTCCTTTCCTTCCCATGCGGGACTTCCTGAGCATAGCATAGCCTGGCATGGCCATGTCCCAGTCATGGTTTTCAGTGCACCATGAGTCAGTAATGGCCAGAATATCCACATCGGCCTGTGCCATGATGTCCTCTAGGTCCTCAATATTGTTCCCTAGAATTCTAGCATTTCAACACATGGCCTTCCAGATTTTGTAGTCACTCTGCTTGTTACCCACCTTTTTTCCTTTTTGCCCTCCTTCCTTCCACCTGTGTTTTTGAAGATCTAGTTCCCATCCCAGTTAATTTCTACATCCCTACTTTCTTCATTAATTTGCACCCTGGAAGATTCCTCTTCCCTCGGGTTTTCCCTACTCTCTGCTTCATGCTGTGGGGAGGCAGTTTCTGACTCCCTGATTCCTTCCACTGGCTCTCTCAGTTGGTTTAAATGTTCATCAAAGTAGCACTTAAACTGTCTACTGTGGACTGATGTTCCACTTCTGGATGGATGCAGACCACCACCTCTGTATAGGTCCTTATATGTCCAGGTGGATCCCCATCCCCCAGTGTAGCTGAATCCCTCCTCTCTTCACCATTCCCTCAATGATTAGTTGAAGCTCCTGGTGTGGAGGTCCCTTCCCTCATCATAGACTGACAGCACCTCAGTGAAAGTCACTGAGCGCATTGCCTAAGACCCCTCCCCAGCTCTCTAAACTCCCCCTGCACTATCCCAGCCCTGTCCCTGGCCAGATAATTAGTATGCAGGTGGACAATGACATCCAGATCTCCCTCCTGTCCTGCTGCTCTAGCGATCCTCAGGATCTGCTTCCCATTCTTTCAAGCTATAGGACTACATAGGTACCTAATCTTCCTCTCCTTCCCTTCCAAGTCCCAAATTTGTCCTGCTCATAATTGAGTCCCCCACCAGAAATTGTTTGTTCTTCTCTGGGATCCTCTACCACTCTCCTTACAGTCTCCACTAGAAGACTCCAACATCAGCCCTGGTCACTAGCTTGGGTACCTTTTCCCAGCAGTCCTGCTCCACCAGAATGGTGTAGGAATTATGTAATGGCACTGGTTGAAGAATGTGGATCCAACCCACCACCCCCACCCTTCCAGGATCCACCATAGTCCAGTCGTTCTCCTCCCTTGCATCCTCTGAAGTAATGGTAGCAGACTTAGTGGTCCCTGAGTGAGTAAAGGTCCCTAAATCCTTGTCAACTCAGACTGAAGTCCAGTGACCTCCTCTCTCAACCCAGAGAGATGCATAGAGATGAGGCAGCACTGCAGTCTCCAGAAGGGCTCACTGAAAACTGCAGCCCCACAGTCATTGCATTGCACTACTCCCAGCATTCCCACTTCCTACTCTCCCTGTGTCACCTGGAAATACTTTAGTACTCTTACGCCGATAGGGTGCTTCTAGTTTTTCCCTTTTTTTGTTTGCTATGGTACATTGTACCTTTACCCTAGTATTGTTTTCCCTTCTACCCATCTCAACAGGTAGTTCCCTCTTGTCTGAAGTGTTTTCTTTCTTCCATTATCCCCTTACTTTTATCTGCTTTTTCTTATTGTGGTTGCAGCAATTTCACCTTCCCCTAACCCTTTACTAACTGACCCTAGATAAGTTGCTATTAGTGTTCCCCCCCATATGTAAAAGAAATATATTTCAGATATATTTATAAAAGTATATTTCAAACATATGCTTGATCAAATGTCTGAAGTATATGCAAAATATGTCAAATTGGCTGGTTTTGAAATATCTGATTTATTTGCAGAATATATGAGACAGATACAGTATTTCATGAATATATTTCCATGATGTATTTATTATAGATGCATGATACATACTTTACATAGCTGCTTATATATTTTGAATATTTAATAGATATACTTTTTATTTAGTTGATATGTATCTAAACTATTTTTAAATATATGCATTGTAAAAAAAATCTTAAAATACCCAGACAATAGATTAATTTTGATGTAACATATCTTTAACTATACATTTGGAATTCTTCATATTAGTAACCATTTAGATATCTGTAGTAGAATAAAGGAATAATGCATGACAGGGTGTGTGTCATGCTGGGATACGCTTACACCTGGGGGGTTGGGCACAAGGCACAGGCAGGTGTGTCCAATGCCCCAGGCATAACATTATCCCAGCACAACACACACCCTGAGTATATTATTCCTATCATACATGGCTTGTTATATATAAAATAAGAAAATAATTTTAAAGAATGTTTTTATTAGTGTGGAAAATATTTTTGTTTCTTAAGAGGAGATGCAAAAAAAGAGAGTGCTAAATGGTCATCTACATTGGTTCACAGTGCTGAGACTAGATCTGTGGCATTATGCTGGGATAACGCCATGGGTCCAGCCCCAAACTGACCAATCACAGTCCAATATTCTTTCTTGTCATTGTATAATTATCATTTAATGATGCAATATTACCACAGACCTACAGATTATACATTTATACTTACACATAGGACTTACCTCTTGATCTCAAAATTTATAAAGGCTCAGATTGGTATTTATACCACCCCTGTTTGGTTTCCTTTTATGTGAGGGTGAGTTCCTACATGTACTTGTTTTTACTCTTTACCTTTCCCTCTGGTGTGTAAGCTGATGCTGTCAACTGAAAACTATTTTAAAAATAGAAATTACCATGATTTTGATTGATAAACTATACTTTTGAAATATGCAAATTAGTTATACAAATATGTGCACAGTACCACAGCAGGCATTTGCAAAAATATATTTGACATATATACTAATATATATTCTGCATATATTCTACACATATTGTATCTTGCAAGAAAACAAGATGCATATTTTACTCACGGCAGAAGTCAGGCACACTCACACACCAGACCAGGAGCTCCAGAAGCACTTCTTGGATTTTTCACCACTAAAGAAAAAAATTGTAAAACTACTGTAAAGCCAAAAGCAGCAATAGTAAAAAACAAACTTCCTCACAGGACCAACATTTCTTACTGTTCTTGAAAAAGCACGAGAACAGCACAAAATGTCAATCCTGTGGGGAGGTCTGATTTTTACTATAGCTACTTTTGACTTTGGTTTTACAACATTTATTTTTTATGCAAATAAACTTTGTGGTGTAAAATCTAAGAATTATGTTCTGGAGTTTCTGATCTGGTGTACTGGTGTATGTGTGCGTAGCCTAACTTTTACCGTGACTGCTTTTTACGTTTATGTTCTGAGCACCACTACATTTTGGAGCTTCCTTTCTTGCTTGCATGCATATTTTGCCATAAGAAGATATGTAGAAATAGGGCATTCAATATATATGCACAGAATGTAGTCTATATATAATAAAGGTTTATGTAATATATATTCCAGTCATATTTATAAACTATAAAACATATATTTAAACTGTATTATATATATATATATATATATATATATATATATATATATATATATATATATGGGATACATGATGGGCAGGAGTAGGATATGGAAAATATTCTCACTCCTCTGCGGAGTAGCTGTATTCTCATGAGGTGCGAAGGCACAAGTGAGAATGCACAGCTCACTCTGCAGGACTGAGAATATTTTCCCTATCCCATGATCTGGACATCATGTGTGCAATTTATACCATGGGGATGAGAGCTTTAGGAAAATGTTTTCTGTTTCTGTGTGTTTTCTGCTCATTCTATGTGTGGTGTGTGTGTGTGTGTGTGTGTGTGTGTGTGTGTGTGTGTGTTGTTCTGAATGGACTGGGAGTCAGAAACACAATGGGACACAGGTGAGTGCGTTTTGCAAAGCTAACAGTAAGTTGTAGGTTTCAGTGAGAAAGAGAAACTGTTGCAGGTAGCACTGAGAAAGAGAAACAGATTTGTGAAGGCGTTTCATTTAGAATTCAGGTTGTTTTGAAGCTTAGATCAGCACAGTAATGGGCTAGGAGTGTTAGAAACACAGTGGGACACAGGTGAGTGTGATTTGCAAAGCTAATTGAGTAAGTTGCAGCTTCAGTGAGAAAGAGAAACTGTTTTTTGAAGCAGTTTCATTTAGAATGCAGACTGCAGTGAAGATATCCTCACTCTGATGACATCAGCAGAGTGTCGATAAATGGCATTTATCCTCAGTCTGTTGATGTCATCAGGATTTATCCTCACTCCAGTGGAAATAACAGAGGATATTCTACTTAGAAAGTTCTCACTCCCATGGTGTATATATATATATATATATATATGTACATACATATAGTATATCAAGAGATAGAAAGGATAAATAATACATATATTACAGATCTTCCAGAAATATATCAGGCCAAACCCATTTAAACATACAGTGCTTGCTACAGTAAAGTTGATCAGTAGTGCGGTATACTAAGTGTTGTGCAATTGTGGTACCCATTGAATAGCATGTATACCGCTACCGCGCAATTTGCGCAGTTGTGTGGTACCGATCAACTTTACTCTAGCAAGCACTGCATATGAAATACATAACAGAAAATAATCTCTAATATATTGAAAATATATGTTTGCTAACATACACTTATTGTAGAAATTACAGAGAAAAATTATGCTTGTATGAAACTATACTGTAATCATTTTTCATTAGAGAGTCCATAAAAACATTAAACAGTAAAACAAAATAGATTCTTAGATAGTATGACAAAACATGTGCATTTAGTATACCAATGCCAAGTATAAGACATACCTCATTGAATTCTGCAAAAACTGGAAAAATGTACAGATATCGTAAATATGTGATATATATTTAGGCATATTCAGCTATAGTCTACATAGTAACAAAATACAGTATAGTTCTTTTCCATATGGGTATAATTTAACACTGTTTTATGAATATATTTTTGTGTTTTTATATATCTAGCATCTTACAAGGGAAACCAAAAATGGAAAGGTATAAGTAACTCAGAATACATATGTTGGATAGATTCAAAATATACGTTTACCTAACATGCAAAATATGTAGAAACTGCAATAATTTGTATACACAAATAAGTATTTTTGATTTTATTCAAGAACATAACATTGAAAGAACAAAAACTTGAATTTTAAAATGATATAACAAAAAATATATTTCAAATATAAATAACAAAGATGTTTCCCAAATATGATACATCTTGGATAATTCTGTGAATATCTAGTATATCTCAAACTATATCTGAAAAGTGTGAATGTATCTGACATATATTTGACGCATATTTGGGGATACAAGGATATATTTCAGATATTAAAAAAATATAGAACTTTTCCATATGGACTGAACCCTGTTTAAATCCTTTTATACCCCTACCCTACATAGGGTGTTGCATCTATTTCCAGTTTTGGCCTACCTTTGATCCTCCGTCCTTCCCAGCAGTGAATGTTACAACAACAATGAACAGCTACCTTATCTCAGTCCACCAGCAGAGTCCGGCATCTCCCTGATTCCTTCTGTGGATGCCTGTCAATGCCTAAGATGCCAGTCTTACACCTGTTCTATTCCTGTGCTGTTCCACTCACACACACTGGTACATGAACATATGTGGGACACATTAGGAGTGCTTGCTTTTAATCTTCCCTTGCAACTTCCTCCAGTGGGACTTTCTGCTGTATTTTGGTTGGTTTGTGCGGGGACCCTCCTTTAGAGTTCAGACCTGGTGCTGATTCTCTTCCATGGGGGACACAGAGCTCACAACAGGCTGGTTATTTTCTTTTAATTATTTATTTTTCTTGGTGCAAACTGCTTTGAAATAAGAACACCTCTTGTACACCAATCCTTTCCTTGTTCACACCCTCTTTGTTCCCCCTAGTGCAGACTGCTCCTTTCCCGAAAGTGGTCCCACTGATCTGTTCTGTTTGGCACTAGCAGTGGTAGATGAATGTGCCCTGGGGCAAGGTTACCTTTTAAAATCAGCCTCCTAATTCTTTGGGACTTTCTGCTTTTTTATGGTTGGTCCATGCTGGTCACATGACCCTCCCTTTAGAGCTCTGACCTGATGCTGATGCTGATGCTGTCCTGCTGAAGAAACAGAAAAGAGCTCACAACAGGTTAGTTACTTTCTTTTATTTCAACCCCCACCAGAGTCACTCAGCCAGCTTTGCTCCCTGACCCTCATGCAGGGTGTTCTGTGTTTTCAGAGCTTAGAATAAAAAGTGTGCCAAAAAACAAACAAAAAATAAATATGGGAAACCTTTTACCTAGCTGAAAACAAGCAACTCCTAGTTGTAGAAAGCAGCTCAATAAGAACACTCGAGCCAGCTTGGTGCAAACTGCTTTTAAATAAGAACGCCTCTTGTGCACTTATCCATCCCTTGCTTGAAACCCTTTTGTTCCCCCTAGTGCAGACTGCTCCTTTCCCAAGTGTGGTCCCTCTGATCTCTTCTGTTTGGCACTAGCACCAGTAAGTGAATGCGTCAAAGTGTCAAAACCAGAAAGAGTGAGCCAGCCCAGTGGCATGGAGGGCTGAGGAGCTGAGCACCTTATTTCCTGCTATGCCAGCAACCTGAGGTTGGGAACAGAATCAAGTTGCCTGGTGGCCAGCTGTGAGATGAAGGACTGAGGGTCCTAGGACAGCTCTGCTTCCTTGGGGAGGGGGGTTAGTGTGGCACACTACTTGACTGCCACCCAGTGGTAGCTGGATGCCAGCACATGCAATACCACCATGTAGGGAAGGGGATCCCATGTTCAGGTTGCAGAGGACATCTCCATGGAAGTGGAGCTTGCACATCAAGGCCATCGCACGTCCATGGGCCCCAGGGAGAAAATGATGGAAAACAACCCCAGACAGCAGGATGAAGCCCAACTCTCTGCAGGCCCCGCATCAGTGACCAGGCATAATTATAGTCCTGTGGTAGAGGACGATGGTGACGGTAACTCCTGGAGAAGCCGTGGGATGGGGATGGGGAGGTTGGTTAGATGGGAGCCACTGGGGCATAACAGGAGAATAAAGAGATTATGGGAAAAAAAACAGAAAGAGTGAAACAATTTCTTCAAAGTTGAAGATACTGGCCAAAAGAGATAGAATTCACAAGGGCTTTCGAGTACTATATGCCCTCAACAGGCTATTCATGGCTGTGGGTTTATGGTAGCTCAGAGCAGAGGCTTTTATTAAGTAATTTTATTATTAAGGGTAACACTAAGGAAACCGGGGGTCATGCTGTCAATGATACTGGTGAATTTCAGGTTGAGATTATTCTGCCATGACATGAAGGCTTCTGCCTCCTCTTTGATCATTCTCCAAATGAATAGAACATCATCTATATCTCGAACCTACTTGGTTATGTGATGTACTGTAGATGTGGATTGTTGTTTGGACTGAGGACCAAAGTCTTTTCCCAGTACCCCAAGAAAAGTTTAGCAAAAGAGGGTTTCATAGCAGCAGCCATGGTTGTCCTACAGAGCTGTAAAAAGTCTGACCTCTCAAACTCAAAGTGGTTATGCATATGGACAAAACTGAACCCCTCCAAAACAAACTGTATAGGGAATGAGTCAAATGTCAGATTGCATAACAGAAAATGTTCACATGTCCTTATGCCCTCACCTTGCTCAACTGAAGTACAGAGGGACTCTATCTATCCCAAACCATAGAAATTAGCGGTCCCACTCAATGTTGTTGAATTTCTCCAGGGCATCCATTGCGTCTCTATGGTGGAAGCCTAGTCTCTCAACACAATTCTTCAGAAAGAAATCTAAAAATGTACACAGATTTTCAGACAGAGAACCTACCCCTGACATAATATAGGACATCCTGGAGGGTTGGTGATGCACTTATGCACAATATGAAGAATGTCAGAACTAGACGAAATTCAACCAAACAGAATTCAAATTCATCATCAGAAATCTGATCGATGATCCTCCCTCACACCAGCAAATTTAGGAGCTTCTTTTTGAATACATCAATAGTGTCTGACTGTAATGGTCTGTAGTTGTTGCTGTAATTTCACAGTTCAAAAGCACTATCCTAGGTCCCCCAGGCTATATAGGATTCATGCCCTATTAAGCGGGATTTACACTCAATTAAGTACCTGGGGGGTCATCTGGGATGTTACTCTTCCACCTTATTTGCGAGTAAATATACCCCTTTCATAACTCTCAAATCAGACTTTCAACAATGGTCTCTCCTCCCTCTTCCACTCCATGCCAAAATACAGACCATAAAAACAAAGATTTTACCATGATTTCTACATTTATTCCAAAGTGTTCCATCTCCGGTATCTTAGAAAGATTTATTAATATGGTAAAGACACCTGTTAAATTTTATTTGGGCTGACAAGCGACCTGGGGTGGCACAATGGGTTCTATATCTAACTAAGCTGGAAGGTATCTGGGCCTTTCCCAATTTAATGGGGTACTGGGTGGCAGTCCAAATGAAATTATCTCTCCTTTGTGCCCACCCAACATATAAAGCCCACTAGCAACAGATTGAAATTCAGCAACCAACCACACCCCCAATTTCAGCTTTAATTTTCTAGGCCAAACATGGTCTTCAACAACTACAGAACCCTTACTTATGAACAAGGACAGTGTTTGCTGTTTGGAGATAGGGGGTGAGGAGGGGGTTCACGGCCTGGCTCCTTTGGAAATATGCTTGGTGGATCTGGGATAATACTTTCATACCTACCCGTACTGATCCTTGGTTTAGGAAACAGGCAGCCCATGGCTTGCATTCCCCCAGGCAGCTCATGCAAAAAGCCACTGCCATGTCTTCTGATGTGGCCCTTAATAAATACCAATGGCAGACCATGGATAGGTTACGCTTTTACCAACTCAGAGACTACGTGACTACCCATCTCCGGGACCCTTAACAGATAGAAGATAAGCACCCCTTTCCCTTAGTTTTTGAATAATCTGGGGCTCCGCCCATGGGAAAGGTGCCATCACAATGTTGTATGCCAACTACATCTCTGACCACCAGTACAATACTCAGAGTCCAAAATAGATGGGAACAAGAATATTGGCTCAAATTAGAACCCCAGGAGTGGGAAAGAGTCTGGAAGATTACTTGGCGAACAACTTCCCCTCCTCTATGGAGGGAATTTGCTTGGAAGTTGCATATTTGCTACTACTTGGACCCCCAGTTACAAGCAAAAAGAAACCCAACATTTACTTTGATGTGCTAGTGGGAATGAGGTGAAGCCATAGCCACACATGCTCACATTTTTGGGGACTGCACAAAACTATAGGAATACTGGACCCAAATAAAACTCCATCTTGTGACCCGTTTTGACATTCCAACCCTGTTGGGTCCTGATAACCTCATTCTAGGTCTCCATCCTGATTCTGTTACTGGATAAGAAGGAACATATCTCTGGGCTATCCTGGTGATTGTAGCAAACAAAGCAATAACCAGGAAATGACTGCAGGACGCCCCCCTCATCAATAAATGAATATGTCAGTTTAACATAGCAGATCCAGACAATGGAGCGCATTACCTATGTGGTCCAACAAAAATTAAATTTCTACATAAATTGTTGGATGAGATGGGAGCACTATTAAAATGAATTCTTCCCCCTTCCCAATAATTGACTCAGCTCTCCCTCCCCTTATCTTTGGACAGGCTAGAAAATGGATTTGAGCGAACAGTGAAGATGGTGGACGTACACTACTTAGTTTTCAGGCCCTGACCTAACCCACCTCACCTCTTTTTGATTACTACATTGTTAGGTTCTCTTAGATTTCAAGAACTCAGAATCAGATCTTGTTCTGTTTTTTATTCAATAAGCACAGGCAATCAAAGTTCAGCTTGTAAAGTTGTTGCATGATGTTTGTTTTTAATACAATATGTAGTGAAATATTACTGAAGGCACATTTTAGGTACTTATCACTTAACAACTTGAGTACATTCAAATTTGTATCACATCAATAATATATGATATATGGAAGATGTACTCTGTATGATGATCACTTTCCATAAACAAGTATAAAAAAAATACACTATCCTTTTAAAATGATTCTATCATAAGGGCAATGTTTCCCCTTTGTCCGCTGGTTTAAATACTAGTCCAGGTAGTTTTTTTAAGCTCATCAAGTGCCTTATATTCCTTCCTGGTTAGGTTTCTGCAAACAAAGGGGGAATGTATTTTTAAAAAGATTGTTCACCTCTCTCATAACAACATTCTCATAAGCCCCTATAGCAGGATATATGCTAGTAGGGTAAAAATTGACATTTCAGCTTAAACAGTAATCTTTTGTATCTAAGCTCTGCCCTATAACATCATGCAAAACATCACCATTAGAATATGACTCTGGAGTACTGGGGGTATCTTAATGTAGATAATCTAATGCTTCTAAGGTTAGAATGTCCTGTGCTGTCCAGACTTCTGCAGCAGAATTAACATTCTGAACCCTGTGTAAATAATTTCTTGAGTCACATCTCTCTGATTCCTCTAGGTATGATGTAGTCTGTGGGTAGGTTATAGCCATGCTGGCTTCCAGCTCCTCCTTGAATTATTTAAGTTTATTTTTTGGTCCCTCAGTGCTGCTCTGTACTCCTTTTTGGTCTGGAGGCAACCTGTCACCAGTGGTCATAGACCTTAGTTTTGTTAAGGATTAGTTGTGTAATTGTGTCCACCCCCATTGAGTCAAAGGGTGAGGGGGACTTCTTAACCCTTTTTCTCTTACTGTTTAGTGGGCTACAAACCTCTGAAGCTGATTTGAGCACCTTCTTTAAAGAACCCACACATATCTTCTACATTACTAGCCTTCTGCTGCTGCTCCAGACCCTTAGTCATCAGGTTCTTCATCTTGGCAAATTCTGCATTTAAGTTTCAGGTCCAGATGGCTGAAGGCCAGCTTGTTTTCCTGCCACCAGGAAGAAGGTTGCTGGGTTGTAGTCACTGCCTCCCTCTGGTTTATTAATGCCCACACTTGAGGTGATCACATCCACCATTTCTGAGAACAAAGACACTGGTGGGCTCAAATTTAGTCACCCATTGGACATACTGTTCAAAGAAACAGTCCCTGTAATTAAGCAGAAAATCTATCTCAGTCCTGCTGTAATCTTTCTCAAGACACCAGTGTATGCCTGTAAGACTTAAGTCTCCCTGACATCACTTTGCCCATATAGGCTTCCCCAACAGAAATATCCTGGACTGGCCAGTAACTTGGTCAGGAGGCTTTACTATGGAGCTTAAGGGCATGCTTAACACTGTTAGTCCACAGAGAGGCTCACACCTTCACCCTCCAGACAAAGCCTCTTTCCCAATGGGAGTGAATGGTATAATAGACATGTACCTTCCAGGGCCAGACTTACTGTTATGCCAACTATGCTTGTGTGTAGGGTCTTTATTTTCTGGGGGGCCTGTTCTGAGCTGTTTACACTTGCCAGCTGAACATGTTTTGTTTTGTTTTGTTTTCTACTGCTGGGAGCCATGTACTGTCTCTGACTGGGGGTGGGGTGGGGGTGACCATCTGTCATGTCATCTGGGCCACAACATCAGTCATCACACCCACAGTGTGTCCCCTCCACTGTCTGTCTCACTCTTTGTGCATGTGCTGAAGTGGACTCTGGAAGTTGCAGTAACAGAGGCAGTAGAAGTTGGCAGCTGTTTCAGCACCTGCAATTATACTCCTTAATTGCGTCAGTACCTCTCACAAGACTTCTTACCCCAGTAATAACACTGCCTGCCACCGCTTAGCTGCCCTTCGGTGCTTTAATTAGCCTCAGCACCATATACTGCAGTTTTTTCCCCTAGTATTTTAAATTGACTCATGGTATTATACTATTAAGCTGCTGTTACTCGATAGGACATTCTATCAAAGTGTTGTATTTAAACTGTGAAGTCCTTGCTCATTTTAGTGTGTTGCATTTAAAACTATTATTTCCTAATACTTTTCACTTGATGTATGTATGCCTTTTGTAACTTTATATTGTGCCATCTCTATGGCCCAGGTCATGCCCGAAAACGGTCCCTGGGACCAGTGTACACACCCAGTTAACAAATAAATAAATAAAATAAAAAAATTAATGAGAGCAGCAACTATTTCCGAAGTTGGTGCCAAAGCTTCATCTATCTGGGGCTGACACACTCAGTCAAGGTAAGAGTTTTCAATATGCAGCTTGGTTGTTGTGCCATCCAGGTCCATCTGTTTTGTATGTGTGCTTTCTCACCACCTGCTCTGACTACTAGCTTGAGCACAGCCATTCAGAGAAGAAGAAACTGCCAGAGAGTGAACAATGATGGGGTGGGCTGCCATGCCTAACTGCTGATGTGCTGCTACTGCAAATGTGGTGCTGATCTCCATTTTGCCAGTCAGCAGCCAGTGAGACATACAGCACTAAGTGTCCTGTAGATGGAAAGCTGACAGTCAGGAATCCAGACAATGCCAATTGCCATACAGTTTGAAGTCAGAGTCTCTGGATGGTAGATAGCTCACTCGGTGAGTTGAGCAGTTGGCAGACAGCTTCTGAAAAATTATTTTAATTTTGTCAGGAAAAGTAATCCCCCCACATGAATTCCCAAGCAACTCTGAAGGTAGACAGAGGGAATTGGGTGGGGAGATCCATAACACAAGTGACAGTAGTCAATAGAGGGGTTAGGTTGGAAATGAAACATGGAAACATAGAATTTGATGGCAGATAAGGACTGCTTGGCCCATCTAGTCTGCCCATATCCCTACCTATTGTATAAGCTGCAGATCCTAGTTAACCAACAGCCTACTTCCTCCTACCCCCCCACTAGAATTGCCTTATGTCTGTCCCATGCATTCTTGAATTCTTCCACTGTTCTTGACTCCACAGCCTCCTCAGGAAGGCTGTTTCATGTATCCACAACCTTCTCTATGAAAAAATGCTTCCTCACATTACCTCTGAGCTATCCCTCCCATCTTCAAATTGTCTCCCCTTGTTCTAGCACATCTCTTTTTCTGAAATATGATGCCCTCTTGCCCTTTGCTGATTCTCTTGAGGTACTTGAATGTTTCTATTATGTGCCCCCCTCCCTCCTTTCCTTGAGGGTATATACATATCAAGCTCCTTTAGTCTCTCTTCTTATGTCTTCTGTTGCAGACCCTGCACCATTTTAGTTGCCTTCCTCTGGACAGCCTCCATCCTGTCTATGTCCTTGTGGAGATGGGGTCTCTAGAACTGCACTTCGTACTCCAGATGGGGTCTCAGCAACTGTCTGTACAGAGGGATAACAACTTCTTGTTTTCTACTGGTGATGCCTCTCCCTATGCATCCCAGTATCCCCCTAGCCTTCCTTACTGCTGTCTCACTTTGCTTGCCTACCTTTAGGTCATATGATATGACTACCCCCAGGTCCCTTTCCATTTTGTTGTTGTTAGTATCTCACCCCCATTGTGTACTCTTCCCCTGGGTTTTTGTTTCCCAGGTACATTACTTTGCACTTCTTTGCGTTGAATATAAGCTGCCATACATTTGACCATTCCTCCAACCTTGCCAAGTCCCTTCTCATCCTTTCCACCCCATCTTGTGTATCAACCCTGTTGCAGATCTTTGTGTCATCTGCAAAGAAACATACTTTTCCTTCCAGTCTGTCTGCAATGTCACTTAAAGAGGACCGGTCCCAGTACTGAACCCTGCAATACCTCGCTAGTAACTCCCCTTCTTCAGAGTGGACTCTGTTTACTATTACCCTCTGCATCCTGTTGTCCAGCCAAGTGTTTACGCAGGCAACCACCTTGGGACCCACTCCAAGGCTGGCTAACTTGTATATTACACAACAGGCACAAAAAAATGGACAGAATCCTGCATTTTGATTGGCTGGATGGCACCTTTTCACCGTTGTAAATCCTCCAGTGTACCCACTGGAAAAGGTGCCAGCCACCACTCAGCTGCATGAGGAAGTCCTGGGAAAATCCCTCCATTCATCGCAAACACACCACTGCCAAGCACAAGGACGGACAGCGAGATTACAGGGTCATTAACCTGACATCCGATACTCCGTCACTAGCCTCAAAACTTCAAAACAATTGCTGCACCATTCAGGAAAAGCGACACAGCCGAAAGAAAATAGAAAAGAAAATGCAGTTAATTCTCTCGACAGCAAATAAGCTGAAAAATTTGTAACGGTAGCAGCGGCAATTGGTGATCCTCCGGCACATGCGTAGAACTACGCCAAAAAAATTCAAGCAGTGCATCCATGATAATAAAAAAAAAACAGCAGCAACTTTCAAAGCGAGCGAGTTGTACATTTTTCTACGTGCAAAACAAACAGAGACCTTTGTATAATAGCAATATACCCCTCCAGGGAGTTGGTATACTGGAGAATTTACCATTTCTGGTTTGGTTAAGTCCCTCGGCTGCGCCTCATGACCAAACCACACCAGCCATGGCAAATCCTCCAGTATACCCACACCCTGGAGGGGTATATTGCTTTATTAATCTTTTGTGTGAGACTGTGTCAAATGCCTTGCTAAAGTCTAGGTAGGCCATGTCCACAGCCCCTCCCTGGTCTACTACTTTGGTCTCCCAGTCAAAAAATCTATTAGATTCATCTGACATGACCTTCCCACTGTGAATCCATGCTGCCTTGGGTCCTGTGCCCCACTGGCCTCTAGGCACTCAACAATTCTTTCCTTTAGAAGTGCAGATCGTGGTGCCATTTCCTGTCTCCAGGGTGACCCATAGTGCCTCCTCCCCTCCTTCTTTACCTTTTAGTTCTGTTATTTTGATTCTTTCCCTTATATAGAGAGCTACTCCTCCTCCTCCTCTTTTACCATCCCTATCCTTCCTGTAGATTGTGTACCCTGGTATGTTGACATCCCAGTCATGGTGGTCTGTGTACCATATTTTTGTAATTGCGATGATATCCAGGCATTCCTCTTCCATCAAGGCCACTAGTTCAGGGCACGTGTTACCAAGACTATAGGCACTGGTACTCATCGCTCTCCATTTTCTAATGGCCTTACCCCTTTTAAGCCAATCCCTGTCCTTACTGCCTTTGTCTTTTTCTGGATTTACCCTGGAAGAAGAAAAAGAAACAGAAGCCCAATCTCCCAGTTAGAGGAGCAGCAGCACTAATAAATTGAGTTAATTCTTTGAGTGAGTCATGGTCATTGGCAGTTTAAAAAATGAAGTTTAAATGTAATTTAGTAGTCACACAGTGTCCATATCTTCCAAAGTTACTTACAATGAATCCAGCATGGTAGTTTTACCTGCCATACAAGAACAAAACTGATAAAGTGCAATATTAGTGAATAGTTGATTGAAGCATTACATGTACTCTGCTCATGGTTGCCTATACAATTGGTAAATAATTTTATTGTGTGAAAGGCACACAATCAAGTATAGTTGTATGCATAGTGTTCTGAGTGAGTGAAATGGTTTAATTAAATTAAATTAAAGTTTTTGGCATACTGAATACTATACACCATCCACAGCATTGCCTCATTACAGTAATACCACTGATTGATTGTTGTACAAGAAAATACTTGGTTGTACTAATTTATAGTGGTACATTTTAATTAAAACAAAAAACAGATGTGAACAGCTTCACTTAACTTAACATTTTCTATGAGATAAAGTGCTGTTGCAGGGCAGGGGGGAAATGTGTGTTTTTCTGTCCACAGTCCGCTATTCTGCCTACAGCTGCTCCTTATTTTGATGTGTATGAGCTGTGGCCAGTGGTCAGTGGCACAGAGTATGTGAAGCAAATAAATAAAATGATTATACAATGGCTTGAAAAATTCTGCCCTCTGATTGGCCAGCTGGCATGATTTACCTGTTGTAAATCCTGGCATGACCAATGAGTAAAAGTAAAAGTGCCAGCCAGCCTCATGTCATGCCAATGCTTACTATATCACTTTGATCCCCCTCTTCAGAACAATTAGCCTCCATCTTGAATGCTGCTGAACAAACCACTACAGGGCACAACCCCCAAAAAAAGAGTAACTCACATAAACACAGAGAAAAGTCACAATTAGTAACAAAAACTTCCCTAAACACTCCGGCAAGCCACATATGAGCCCAAACAGTGTACTAAAATCTTTCCCAGCAACTGCTTCCATGCAGCTCACCTGACAAGTTATTTAACTGTCAGCTCCACTCAATACCTCTGGTCCATTGTCACAATCCATCAGAGCTACTCGACCGGCGTGGTTGCTGCGCGTCATACCACGTTCACCAGAATGCGTATTTAAATACTGGGGCAAATGTTGAAGTGGAGAAAGTGTTTCAGAGTAGAAAATGAAGGCTAAATGTTTTAGAAATCAGCACTGAAAAGTTGAATCTTGATACTGCGCATGCACGTATGCATAAACACATCCCCTGGGATATGCATGTGCATATCGTATGCCCAGTATCACAGGTTGGCTTTTCAGAACTGATTTCTTAAACCTTTAGCCATCATTTTCTAATCTGAAACACTTTCCCCACTTCAGCATTTGTCCCAGTCTTTAAATATGCCTTCAGGTGAACAGGGATGATTGGAGATGTGTACTGTATGACCTGCTGCAGTGATTTGCCAGGGGTTTTTGGGAAAAGTCTAATGGCACCCCATTCTGCTGTTCCAATTTTTAACATAAACGACAAGGACAGAAGTAGCGCTATAGACATTTCCTGTTGTGTGCCAAGGGCTCTGCAGATGGTTGGGGCAGTGGTTGGTGCAGAGAGGGGAGGTGGGAGTGTAAACTGCATTGAAGAGTCTCCGTAGCAACAATGCACAATTTTTTCTAGTGGAGCAATAAAATATAAAAAAAACACATATAATTTAAAATAAAAAAACTCTATTTTTTCTCTCTCAAAAAAAAGGGGGGGACATTGTATAATGCATACACCACTCCAGGGTGTGTGTTATGCTGGGATTTACCCACTTCTGGTGTGGATAAATCCCAGCATAACCCACACCCTGTCATGGTATATTGCTTAAATAATGAATATGCTGGTAACATGGCTATCAAATATTTACTATTGTGGGAGTATGTATTGAGATTTTGTTGAGACTATATGTGGGAAGTGACATTTTCTGTAAGTATTCATTGATGGTGCGACTGTTAAACTATCAGGACTTGTATGTAGTAACTGTATTTGTCACACCCCCTACACAAAGGAGGATAAAAGATCTGATAGGATTGAAACTTACTCATCAGTCCTTTGGTCAAAAAGGCCTGCATTTGTGATTGTAAAACTTACTGGTTTTACTGGTGTGCCATATGTGTGTGCTTCCACCCACTGTTACAGTGATGATAGACGTTTAAAAGTTTTTTTGCGTGACACCTGGGGGGGGGGGCATGGTTACTGTTGTGCATGGGGCCTATGACCATATAAATCTGGCCCTGGTACCCTCTGGAGTTTGCCTCAAGTCAACTCTGATAGTGGGGGTGTACCCCACAGACATATCATGCAGTCTAGATTTGAGACTGGCCTTATGCAATTCCAGCCTAACTACTCACACTTTTTCAGTACGTCACCCCCAGCTTATCACTAACAAACTTCCATGGGACTAAATTATCTGTTCTCTATCCTTCACAGAAGCACATGCTTTCTTCTCCCAATATGGAGTATACATGGACCATCATCCAGGAGATAATCTGGCTGGTGTTCTTTGCCAACCCTCAAGCTTGGCAAGTCCTTACCAGTGCAAGGTGCTCCCACTTTTAATGCTAAATAGACTATGAAACTCGCTATTGTTTGGTGACCTCAACTCTACATTAATTGGAGACCCATTAGTGGACCTTTATTTTGTGGAGCAGGAATGATCCTGGCTGCTTCACCACTAGGCAGGCACCCTCATAGGGCCTCATAGAGGCACATGGCATAGCTACAGGCCCTCTGTGCCTATTATCCTCTCCCCTAGACTGTATCAGACACCAAGACCCTTTGAGTGGCTCTCTTAAAGGGCACCTTCCTTGCAGTCTTCCCATTGATATGTCCTCCCATCTTCTTCTCTAGGGTTTACTCAAAATCCCTTTTATACCATGTGACAAAACTAAATGAGGACAGCCTCTCAGAAGGGGGAACCAACCTGACCATACCAATCACTCCCAAACTGGATGTGGGGGTTACATATTGATTACAACTGCCTTCTTTATGAGGTATTGCTATTGTGACCAAATCTCATTGATCTTGAACTATAACCTGCCTTGATTTAGTTACACATGCACGTTCTTCTCATGGACTACAAAAGTGAACCCTAACAGGGGATCTATAAAGTGATGTAGAGATACTGATTGGACTTATTACTGGTCAGATAGCAGAAACATTCCTGCAACAAGAAATAAATGTGAACAACTGCTCCAAACCCTGGAGTACAGTACAGCTGGCAAAAAATGTTAGGCACCAGTGTATTGAACATATTTGTTATTCTATCAGCATATGGTACTACATACAGTTTATAAGAAACAAAGCATCACGTCTCCACTTTTTATTTTGTATATTGAAGAATGATGATTAAATGATAAAGCACAGTGATTGCTGGGGATCGTACTGCCAAATTGGGACCAAGGAGGTGACTGGTTAATGGCTGGTATGTTCCTAAATGAGAAAGGTTTTCATGAAAGAATGTTGCTATGCTCTGTTTTCACACTTATAACAAATTTTACACTACAGCAGCATGATATATGTTTGGATTGCAGCCAAGCCTTTTTCAATGTTCTCAAAAACTGCTGTGATAGGGGAAAAGAAACTGGCACTTCTCAGTGGAAAGTGACAACACTGGATTGATCTTTCACCATGAGCCTGTTGCCTAGGGAAAAAAGTCAGGGACTGCAGGTTCTGTCATGTCATGCAGTGCTGCAACTGTGACGCTTCTGTCTCAGTTGTATTTATAGAAACGTGGAGATAAAAATACCTTGATGGATTAATATATTGCAGTTATTCCCGTGTCACTGCCATATTCAGTAAAGAAATCTCAAAAAGAAAAAATCCATAAAGACCAGGAATTTCTGTGCACATTATAAGATCAAAGAGATGGAAACAAATTGTGTCCCACAGTGCTTTACAATCCAGGAGAGGTAGGCAATATAGAGAAAATGTTGCTGGCATTTTAGAAACACATGGAGATTCAAATGACCCAGAAATTGCTTAGGACAGATTACAAAGAGGTTTAGTACAGGGAGGTTATGTGGCTGTTTCATCACATTCATTGAATAAGTGATAATGGTGAGGGTTTTTTTAAACCTGAGTGTCTAGATTCTTAGTTTTGTGCTTATCCTTTGGGACAGAGGCCATCTTAAATCCTGAATTCCTCCCAGGGCTCTGCTAATGAGCATGTAAAAAGTCATAGTTCAGAAAGTAATTATAAACCTAATGTAAAGCTGCGACTGAAAAGCAATGTTTGCACTGCTCCATTACTACATCCGTCTCGGATTAGTAAAAGATTATTTGTGTAAACAGAATCCTAGCCTAAACATTTGACTGCTTTTGTTTTTGCTATAAGAATAAAATCAACAACTGTGTAATATAATGCCCATTTTCCATTATTAATCATCGTTAGCCTTAACTGCCCCTGTTTTTGCCTGGTGTTCTTCTCCCCGTCATTAAATGCAGAAAAAAAAGAACTGGCACCCTACCCTGGTCATCATAACTTCTTCAAAGTCTTTTGTAGGTCATGCTGAGCCAATCCAATTTTTTTATGCCCCATTTAAATTTCCTACTGGGTCAATCAGGAAAAATCTGGATGAGTCTCAGAGTTTTCCCATACAGAAACACATCCTCTGTAAGACAACAGCTACTAAATAGCTCTAATTCATTATTTGTGCTTTTGATGTTAAAACACTCTGCTAGCTAGACCTGATGCACAGAGAAAACAAGAATAGTGAATCAGAGCTATCTAGTGGCTGTTGTCTTACAGAAACTCCAGTTAGCTTACCTCAGGTATCTGCTAAACTAACTGTTGCCATTTGTGCCCCTGAATAAGAAGTTACAAGGCTCTGCTGTTGCTAAACTAATTTTAAAGCAATACACATGCTAAATCCAAGGGCATGGCTACATCACTGTTACATGAGACAGGAGGCATCCTGGGAGAAAGAAAGCCAATAAACTATTTGTTATGGAGTTCCCCTAGGGTCGAAACTACCATACAGCTAGCAGGCAATTTAGGAAAACTCCAAATAGCAGACAGAGGGAAGGACACACTAGATTTAATATATACAGTATATCAAAACACTCTACATAATATATGTTTTTTCACATTCTGGGTGAAGTACTCCTTAGCAACATGGCTTTAGAAAAGGTCATAGTACATCCTCTGCCTTACTCAATTCACCAGCTCCATTCACAGCTCCCTTGACAATGGACAACTAACTGGTGCTATTTTCATCGACCTGACCAAAGCCTTTGATACTGTCCACCACTCCCTCCTGCTGAGCCAACTAAAAAATGCTGGTCTCTCCAATGATTCAATCTCTTGGTTCAAAAGCTATCTTGAAAACCACACCCAGCGTGTAAAAATTGGAGATGTGCACTCTGATTCCAGACCTGTCCTCTCCGGAGTCCCCCAGGGTTCAATACTGGGCCCCCTACTCTTCTGCCTGTTCCTTAGCACCCTACTGGACTCCTGCACTGAACATATCACCCTGTATGCTGATGATGCAGTAATTCTTGCCACACACCAGGACCCAAAGAAATTGCAAGAAAATCTCCAACTCGGCTTCTCCTCGGTTGAGAACTGGCTCACAAAGCACAAACTCATCCTTAATCAAAAAAAAACTAAGGCCATGATCTTCAGCAGCTCCCATAATAAACATAAGCACTTCCAACTCTCCGTTATCAACAGACAAGGTGCTGCACTGGAACAGGTCAAAAACTTTAAATACCTCGGGATCACCCTTGACCCTCACCTCTCCTACATTGCCCACATTGACCATGTCGCCAAAGTCGCTAACTCCTGGCTAGGCCTGCTATTCCATCATAGGAAACACCTGACACCTGAAGCCCTCACTTCGCTGTCCAGAGCTCCATCATATCCATCATCGATTATGGCATTATCATTTACGGCTCTGCTACAACCACCGAGACTCAACGTGTATCCACCGCCTCAACAAGGCCTGTCGACTTGTCACTGGCTCCCAACGCCTAACTCACACCTGTGACCTCTATTCTCAAACTGGATGGTTGAATCTTGCCAATCGAATAAAACACCAAATTTGTATTACTACTAAGAAAATCTTGCTGGGCCTTGCCCTCCCTGGAGTCTGTGCCCTCATACAACTGAGAATCCACACCCGACATACCAGGGGATCGAAACCTCAGCTTCTGAAAGTCCCACATTGCCGCACAACACAAGGCCAAAGATCCTTTGCTTACCGGGCCACTAGTTGGTACAACGGTCTTCCCAGCAACATCTCATCTTCACTATAGCTCAGCACTTTTAAGACTCGTCTCCGCCTAACACTGACTGCCTCCAACCTCTGTGACTGTTGTGGCTAAACATGTCTTTGGTTCCATAGCTGAAGATGCCCTTTGGACCCACATCTACTCCTGCACTTTGGCAGCACCCCCTTCCTATCTTCACCTCCTGCTTGCCCATGACAAATGCCACCGGCTGCACTACCTCTATTCTTATCCCTTTCCACCTCTCTCTCTGTCCCCCAACCTACCTCCCCTTCTCTCCCATCCACTTAGTCTCCCTGATTTCACCCTCCTCCTTTCCCTTTCCCTTCCCCAACGTTTCACCTTATTGTTCTTTTTTCATCTACAAGACTATGTGTTGTTGTTTTTTTTAATTTTATAAACTGTTAGCTTTGCTTATGATTGTCTCAATTGTACCAATGATGTGGAACCTTTGTAAAAGAGCCTTGGCTCAAAGGTATTTATAATCCTAGAACAAATAAATAAATAAATAAAAATAAAAGCTAAAACATCAGCAATTCAAATATGCACTCATGAAGCAATACAATTATGAAATTCAAAATGGTTTTAGTATAAATATCATTATAATTTCTTCCTCATAATATTCTAAATTCATTACTTCATTTAAAAGAGATTCAGGAGAAAATGTTCATACAGACCTAGTACAGAAACAGCTGCACTTCTTTAAGACCAGTATGATTTTTCTGGCAATCAGTAAAAATGCCAAAAGAAGTAAATTTCAGTATTCTGTGTTACATGTTAATATTAAGCTCTTTGACCTAAACTGAAGTATCACTTTCTGATGTACTCACATTTAGTAGTAGTAGTTTTTTGGCACCTTTCCCCAGAGGATCAGGGTGCCATTAGAATAATATGGGCAAAATAACTATAATCAGCATGTGCAGATCCATCACACTCTAAAATAAAACATATTAATAAATAAATAAATGTAAATTAATAAATACTACTAAAGGGGAGTTCAAAATATTATAAATTCACCCCAAATGCCTGCTGGAATCAATACATTTTAAGCCCCTTTAAGGCCTCCACTGAGGGCTGACCTCAAAGCAATGGGCAGGGAGTTCCAGAGGAACGGACCTGCAACCTCAAATACCTGCTCCCTGATGTCTTTGACTTCACCTCAGCACCACCAAGAGGCCCTCCTCAGTGGAGCAGAGCAGGTGAATGGGTATATGAGGATGCAGGAGCTCGGTCAGGTAGCCCAGGCCCAGTTCGTGTAGGGCCTGATAGGTTAAAGACCCAGTTTAAAGAGATATGCTCTTTGACATGCAGCCAGCGCAGATCACGCAGCACCAGAGAAATATGGCATGATCCCAGAAGGCCATTTAGTAACATAGCTGCTGCATTCTGCAGCTGCCACTGGCACCATGATGTATGCGCACTGACCCCCAAGGTAGAGAGTGCTGTAGTAGTCAAGTCTTGAGGTCATGAACACATGTACCAGTGTGGCCAGGTTGCCAGGAGGGATAAGGGATTAGTCTGGCTGATATTCTTCAAATGGAAAAAACTTCCTGGACTGCTGCTAACATTTGAGCCTCCATTGTCAGTCCCTCATCTAGAACAACTACCAGATTTTTCACCTTGGTGACAGCAACAAGCCCAGAGAGACCAAGCTGAAGTCTAGTCTCTGTCTCAGCAGCTGCCACTCCCCCATGGCCCAGCTCAGTCACTAGGACTTCAGTTTTCTCTGGTTAGCCTCAAGCAGCTCGATGACATCCAGTCTTGGATCTTGGCCAGGCACCTATTAAGCATATCAACTGCACCGGTGTACGAGGTGCAACAAACATATTGAATTGGGTATCATCTGCCTAGCAATGAAACCCAAGCCCATATTGTCTAATGACTTTACCCTGGGCAGTATGGACTGCCAGACAACATGAGTGACAAGACTGAACCCTGGGTGCGCTTACAGGACAGAACCATCAGGCATGAGGAAAATCTTCCTAACACTACCTCTGGATTCTATTTTTGAGATGGGACTTGAACCAGCCATGATCTTACCAGTGAGCCCTGCATATACCTTGAGCCAGTCCAGAAGAAGCCTATGGTCCATGGTATCAAATGCTGATGAAAGATCTAGGAGGAGGAGAACTGACCATTCTCCCTATCCCTCACCCTGAGCAGGTCATTTGCACCCAGATAGATACAGTTTCAGTGCTGTGCCTGGACCTAAATCCAGATTGGAGAGGCTCAAATATGTCAAAGACTGCAAGATGTGCCTCAAGCTGAAGCGCAACAACCTTCTCGATAACCATTCCCAGAAAGGAAGGTTACAGACTGAATGGTAATTCACCAAGACCTCCAGGTCAAGAGTTGTTTTTTTCAGAAGAGGCTTCACCAGTGTGCACTTAAGTGCCCCAGGAAAACACCCCTCTGATAAGGAGCACTGGATGATATCGGCGAACACCGGGCCCAGATGTCCAACACAACCCACTAGTAATCATATCGGGCCTGGATGCAGGTTGAAAAGTGTTGGCCGTGGCTCAGAGATCACCTTACATGCCTCTTCCATCATCACTGGCCAAAGCTTCTTCCAGGACCATTGATTGGTCCCTGACTTAGAGGCTTTCCTCTGCTGGGCTATACCGCCCAATTGGAGTAATTCAGCCCTAATGGAGGACACCCTGTCTAAAAGACCCAAGTGAACTCCTCACATTTTGCAGGTGTAAATGCTTTCACAGGCTCCAGACAGGCTGGATGAATAGGCCTGTCCACAATCTGAAAGAGCTGAGCTGGTCTGCTACTCCTAGTAGCAATCTACAGTATCTTGACAGGAATTCTGCCTTTTTCCAAGTGATTACCTTCTGATATTCATTGTAATGGGATATCAGAACTAGTTTGTCCTCCAGGGCCCTGGACCTCCTCCAACAATGCTCTAACCTCTGTCCCTTGGCCTTCAATGCTCTCAACTCATCATGAAACCATCAGATAATCATACTTGCAAATTCTTTTTATAATACTCTACTGACTTGCACTTCTGGAAAACAACAGACAGTAAATGAACATCACCAACTCTAGTTCTGCAAAGTCCAATTGCAGCTATAACTTAGCAGTCCAACGCAGTGTAGTCACTTACTTTTAATACTAATATATCTCTGTATAGCTGTCGATTCAGCCTGTGAAACATTAAGCCATTTGTTAAATAATGCTGCCATTGTAATTTTTAGCATAATCAAAAAACACAAGTTTCAGTTCATTCCTTCGCCATGGTAGCAGTCCTGCCCATGGTTTTGGACTGCTACCATTGGTACTATTGTTGCAGGTGGCATTTTGTTGTGGTGCTGTTGCTGTTGGCACTGTATTTCCTGTGTGGTTTCTGACCATGCTGTAATTGAATTTGGCATTATGACATAGTGCCTTCACAATATAACAGTACTACATCACCCATAGATCTTTCTATGCAGCCATAAAAGGGACACCTGAGAAGGATTCATTTAAAAAGGCAGTCAGAAGAGGGAAAAAACACTAACTGCTTTGTATAGCCTGCACACCATATATCTCATACCTATTTTGTCCTGTTTGGTAAATCACAATACTGCATTAATTGTTGATGCAAGCTGTTGCTGTATAAATATCTCTGTTATGGTCTCACAGCACTTGACAGCAAAAATAAAGTCCCTACTGCAGAGAGCAGAGGACCATAAACTATTGGTTATCCAAGGTTTCAGCATGTCAAGAATAAGAGGCACATTAAACTGTCCTGATATCACAAACTAAGCTTTTGAATAGTAAAATACTGTAAAATCAATATACCATCTACACAGTGATAAAAATAGTAAGACAAAACATTAACAACTCATCCACCAGCAACCCAAACCTTGAATACTGTTCCATACAATCAACACTCATTCCTCCAAATTTCTAAGTAGTCAATGCCCCTTTTCTGTTACTGATAATGTGATTGCTATCACATACCATATACATAAAAGATAAAGAAGACCAAAAAAAACAATAGAAACCAAAAAATGAAATTCCCAGAACATCTTGATAATGCAGTGTAGTTGATTTGTTTGCTAAGGACTACAATATATTAGTTCTTCAGCAGTCAATAACCTTAGTCATTTTACCTTGAAAGGATGAACACATTTGATCCCTTTTCAAACTGCTACACTTGTTCTGTGACTCAGCTCAAAATTGCAACTCCTATGATAAAGTTAGCATGTGCGTTAGCCTTGTACATTCCATGTTTCTATCAGGAAGGTGAGCAGCAGTGCAGCAGGCACAGCTTTGGATAACATTACACTTAGCATAGGAAGCATGCCATCTCCCAACCCATTTGGCACTCAGCAAAATAAATAATCCCCTCCCTGCTATTGAAAATATGCTGCTATATCATTGAGAGCACATCACAGCTTGCAGACAGAATCTGACTATGTGGAAGGCTCCACTGACCTATTATTATACAGGAAGCTTTACAGCACTTCCTGTTACACTTTTGGGGCATCATAATAACTCAGCTGTAGGTATGACTTCCCTTGTGCAAAACAAAAACAACAGTAGTCCTTAACCTTTTTGGAATAGTAACAGAAGGGATTCTCAGATTTTTAATTAAAACATTTCTTTCAACATGTCAAAACAGGTAATGTAAGTACTGTAAGGCAAAAGAAGTTGGTTTCATATAGTGGTTTTCATACAAAAAGCATTGCAATACACTTTACATACAATACAGGAGGGGGAGATGAGCAAATGTTACTGATGTTTTCAGCTTGTAGATCCAATGACACTCTTTTTGCAACAACAGTTGTACCCTATCCTCACCATATTTAAATGCATAGCACAGTCCAAGACCCTGCCCCTGATGTAGACCTGCATCCATATCAAAGCACTGGGGAGTCTTGAGCCAATGAGCTGAGAGTAGGAGAGCACTAGCAATGCAGCCTGTGATATGTGGATTTAATCCCTTTCTATTTTGTATTGGAAGTACCCTCTTGATAAACAGCACTGAAACATTACATTTTGTGTGGAAACTCTGCTTTATACAGTCAAAGGACAATGGTGAAATGCTACATCTTCTAGGAGGAAGTGCGCCTCCTTTTGTTTTGTTAATACTCAAATTGTTGGGCTAACCACCTGGTGTGCACCAGTACCACTAGCCAGGAGTGTGGAGTAACTTGCAGCTCATGTGATAGGTATGGTTGCCTCCTTTCAACTACATAAAATGTCTGCCTATCAACAAGCAGAACTGCACTATGATCAGCCTTGATAATTATTGACCTGTCACTGTTGTGCCTCCTGCAGCCTGAGCTGCACTGGATGATAGTGACACAGCTTTGAAGCCCCCTACTCTACTCTCTTAAGATGTATGCTTTGCATGTGCACACAAGCAAACAAAGCAAACAAGCAAAGTATTTTAAAATTTTGTGGTTCATCAAGGAATTCTAATACTTATTGTCAACTTTCATGGAACACTGCAAGTAATAAGGTCACATGTAGTCTGCTAGTCAGGACTATAAGAGTCAAATAATATATGCCTCTCTCTCTGACCTCTTCTCCAAATCTGCTGTACAGCTGCACAGTGGTGTTGAAAGAAACAAATCTGCTACTCATTTTGGTTTACTCTTGCAAACCAAAAGGTGACATTTCTAAGCACTTTGTGGCATTCTGTTTTTTTCTGTAAGTTTCTTTGTGAAATTCCTGCCAACTTCTTTTGGTGTTTTTCAGCAATCTTATTCTTTGTTTATTGACTTTAATTGTTGTTAGACACTTGTTTACATGATAGTGGGTAACAAGACAGGAAATTATCCTTGTGGCCATGGTAATGTGGGAACATAATTACAATATGCATCATCAAGCAGTAGTGGTGAGGACCAAGAAGGTGGTGCTGGCGCCATCTGTTTAGTGCCAAATGTTCCCACAAGGCGGCGGCTTGATCAGCTGGGTCTAGCATCAGTATTGCAGTTATTTTTAAGAGCAGGATGTAAAACCAAACAAAAGACAGCACTGTCCAAGCATGAACATAAGGCATTCAAACCTGTAATAAATAACGTTGGATACAGAAACTGTTGGGTTCTGTGGAGGTGAACACAATTCCAGCATCTGTGGTGACTACAATATAAGTCATTATTTATATACTGTAGGCCTCTGTTTTTAAACCATAGAAAAACTCTGAGTTGGAGCTATGTGGAATAAAACAGTTCTGGTGAAATTCCTTCATTTAGTCATGACTTGACCACCTATTAAGCTAGAGATCTGAGATTGTCATGATTACATAATGATATATACTCTAAAGACATGCCAAATATCTATCTGTCTGTCTGCCTGTCCATCTATCTATCTATCTATCTATCTATCTATCTATCTATCTATCTATCTATCTATCTATCTATCTATCTGTTCGGAGGGTACTTTTAAGCCCAGGTGCTTATTTAGAAAGGTTCCATGTCAAATGTTATTACATACAAAACATACAAACATACAAAGAAGCCAGCAGAAGAAGGCCATTTGGTCTATCAAGTCTGCTTGTACTGCAGGGTCCACAGCTTGAGCTACTGTCCCTGCCCTCCCTCCCTCCCACTCCTCCCATCCTCCCTACCATGATCCTTACTTTCCCCAATGCCTAACCCAGCCTCTCTTAAAGCTGCCCACTGTCTTCAATGAGATGACCTCTTCTGGCAATGCATTACAAGTGTCCACCACCCTCTTTGTGAAGAAGTGCATCCTAACCTCCCTTCTGAACCTCCCACCCTCCAGCTTAAGACTGTGCCCCTTCATGTTAGGGTTGCCACTCAGCTTAAAGAGACTCTCCTTATCAACCTTATTTATCCCTTTCAAGTACTTGAAGGTCCCAAACATGTCTCTCTCTCTCTCTCTCTCTCTCTCTCTCTCTCTCTATCATCTCTCTCTCTCTCTCTCTCTCTCTCCTGTCTTCCAGGGAGTATGTGTTCAGTGCCCTCAACCTCTCTTCATATGCCTTACCCTGCTGACCCACTATCATCTTGGTAGCCCTCCTCTGGACCTTCTCCAGCAGGTTAATGTCCTTTTAGCAAAACAGTGTGGAGTTTCAGCGTAATAATGCAAGTTCATAGAATATTGAAAGCAAGTACAGGTGGAACTGGAAGAGAGGCCGTGCTCAGTGCTCTTTTAAACTGGGCAATATTTTGGAGGCTTAGTAGGGATTCATGTAACTCATTTATCCAGCCTACTGCCCTAACAGCAAAGGAGTTTTTGCCCAGGTTGATTCTTTGGAGAGGCAGTTCTAGGGCATACCTTGTCATGCTTAGAATCATAGAAACATAGCATTTGACAGCAGATAAGGACCGCTTGGCCCACCTAGTCTGCCCATTTTCCTACCTAACGGATAAGCTGCAGATCCTAGTTAACCAACAGCCTACTTCCTCCTACCCCCCACGAGGACTGCCTTATGTCTGTCCCATACATTCTGAATTCCCTCGCTATTCTTGACTCTATGACCTCCTCAGGAAGGCTGTTCCATGCATCCACAACCCCTCTCTGTGAAAAAATACTTCCTCACATTACCTCTGAGGCGTCCCCCTTCTATCTTTGCTTCTAGTATTATATAGGATTGATGAAGTTTTGTATGGTGGGGGGGTGGTGGAGAGGCACAACAGTGTCTTTTTAGCAAGCAGACAGGTTTGATATTTTAATCTGCCATACAGGGGTCACCTATTGGTGAGGGAGTACAGGATGCAACTGTGGGTGAGCTTGTCAATCCCCAGTGCCAAGTGACAGTCCTTATTGCAAATCACATTGACCTTGTTTAATACAGTGTCATGTGCAGCAGCATACACAGAGAGGCCATAGTTAATGAGAGAAATGACAGTACTGGTGACAAGATGTCTAATTTCAGCTGTAAGGTTGAGGAGATTCCTTTACAGGGTGGCTAGTCTTTTGTTTGCCATGGTAACAATGTTGTCCACATGCAGTGCAAATGATAGGATGCCATCATGTATGACACCAAGGTACTTGAAGGTTTCTGCCTGTTCTATACTTTGTCCATTGTTATTGATGATGACCTGTTTGGGGGGGGGTTCAATTGTGGGCTCAAGAAGAGCATACTAACATACTATTTGCCAGCAGATTAGGCCTTACGGTCTATCGAGTCTGCTCGAACCTTAGTTCCTTAGTTGGGTGCCGAGATCCTCCCATCCCTTGTGCTCCAGAAACCCCTATCATCCATCCCCACCCCCGGACAGGCCATCATCTGATACATCCACTTTCTGTGTCTGTCCCACCCTCTCTTGAAGCCCTCCACTGTGGATCTCTGAACCAGCTCACCAGGCAGTGCATTCCAAGGGTCCACCACCCTCTCAGTGAAAAACCTCCTCCTCTTTTCCCCCCTCACCCTTCCACCTTCCAACTTCAAACCATGCCCTCTGGTGATACCTCCCTGCTTTAGTCTAAAGATCCCCTCCATGTTTACCCTATTTACTCATGGAGGGGATCTTTAGACTAAAGCATAGTTTTTCCAATTTTTATAGCTCAATACCAATTTATTGATGGTGAACAATTTTTCTAGGGACTCAAAATTGGCCTGGAGGTCAGCAGGGTTTTACAGTAGCTAATATTTCTAGAGAAGATACGGCCTTATCTGCATATACTAACACCCTTGCAGACTGGCTAGCCTCAGATGAATTATTAATACATAGATACATACATAGACAGTGTGACGAATGAGGGCCTATGGCCCCACCTAGATCTACTTACCCAGGCTGTAAAGTTCAGTTTGTTTTTCTAAAGTCTATTTCCCTTACCCCCTGACCTCTAGAATTCCTTTATGTCTATCCCATGCATTCTTAAATCCGTGATTGTTTCAGCCCCACCACTTCCCTCTGGCAGGGTGTTCCACTTGTCCACCACCCGTTCAGTGAAGAAATTCTTTCTCATGTTTCCTCTGAATCGTCCTCCCTCCAACTTCATCCCATGCCCTCTAGTCCTGAAACATCTTTTTCGCTTAAAAATAGTGTTTTCCTGACCTGTTCCTCCCTGTGAGATACTTGTATGTCTCTATCATATCCCCTCTCTCCTCCTCTCCTCCAGGGGTACATGTTCAGTTCCTTTCAACCTGTCTTCATAGGATTTGTGATGCAACCCATGCACCATCTTTGTTGCCCTCCTCTGAACCTTCTCTACCCTGTCTATGTCCTTACGTAGGTATGGTTCTCCCAGAACTGTACACTGTACTCCAGGTGGGGCCTCACTAGTGTCTTGTAGCGGAATTATGACCTCCTTTTCCTGCTGGTGATGCCCCTGCCTATACATCCCAGCATCCTATTTTGTTTACCTGATGCCTTGTCACACTGTTTCACCTTGAGGTCATCAGAGATGACAATCCCAAGATCCTTTCCCTGCTTGGTGCATGCTATATCCTCTACCCCCAACTGATATATTGTGCCAGGGTTTTTGTGCCCCATATGCATTATCTTGCACTTTTTGCATTGAATTTCAACTGCCAAACCCTTGACCATTCTCTCAAGTTTCTGCAGGTCCCTTCTCATTCTGTCTACACCTCTGGTGTGTCTACTCTGTTACAGAGCTTTGTGTCATCAGCGAACAGTGAAATTCTGCCTTCTATCGTCGTGTGCAATGTCACTGATGAAGATGTTGAATAGGACCGGTCCCAGCACTGATCCCTGTGGTACCCCACTGGTCACTCTTCCCTCTGTGGAGTGACAGCCATTTACCACCACCCTCTGTGTCCTGCCACCCAGCCAGTTACCTACCCACCACACTACTGTCCTGCCCACACCCATATTCCCCAGTTTGTGTAATAGTCTTCTATGTGGCACAGTGTCAAAGGCCTTGCTGAAGTCCAGATAGGCCATGTCCACTGCCCTCCCCTGATCCACCCTCCTAGTCACCCAGTCAAAAAATTCAATGAGGTTGGTCTGACATGACCTCCCCTGGTGAAACCATGCTGCCTTGGGTCCTGTAGTCCATTGACAACCAGATGTTCCACCAATCTCTCCTTCAGTAGTGCTTCCATGATCTTTCCCACTACCGAGGTGAGGCTGACTGGTCTGTAGTTCCTGCTTCCTCTTTGTTCCCACTTTTGTATAAAGGGACTACATCTGCTGTCCTCCAGTCTTTGGGTACCTCCCTGTTTCCAGTGATTGGCTGAACAGGATAGCCAGAGGTTCAGCCACCACCTCTTAGTTCTTTAAGGACCCTGGGTGCACCCCATCTGGCCCCATTGCTTTGTCAACCTTATTACTTCCAGTTCCTTCAGGACCCTTTCTCATGTAAAGGGACTTGTGTCCATTTCTGCACCATTCTCACCCCTTGTACTCCCTTCAGACCCATTACCCCCCTCTTCCTTAGTAAAGACTGAGCAGAAATACCTGTTCAATATGTCAGCTTTACTGTTGTCATCCTCCACGCTGCTCCCATCCTCCCCTTCAGTCTAACTATCCCTCCCTTTGTCCTTCTTTTTTCACTTATGTACCTGTAAAAGGTTTTGTCCCCTTTAACCACTGATTTTGCAATGTGTTCTTCTGTCTGAGCTTTGGCTTCCCTTACTGACTTCCCTGCCTCCCTTGTTTCTCCTGGTACTTCTCCTATCCCTTCTGCCTGTGTCTTTTTGTATTGCCTGAATGCAGTCTTTTGGCTTTCTTTCTTTGCTACCTCTTTGGAAAACCATAATGGTCTCCTCTTTCTTTTCCTCTTGCTAACCTGCTAATGCATAATTCTGTTGTTCTTATAATCCCCATTTTAAATACTGCCCACTGTTCCTCAATCCCTGATTCCTGTCCCATTCCCTTAATGCCTCTTTCAAGCATCTCCCCATTTTCCCAAAGTCTGCCCCCCTAAAATCCAGGATATGTGTTTTTGTGTGGTTTGGTTCTGCTCTTTCTGTGATTTCAAACCACAATGACTGGTGGTCACTGTTACCCAGGTGCTCCCCCACAGTAACAGTAAAGTAACAATAAACAGTTTAAATTAGAGGAGGCAGCATGGAACCCTGAGGCACCTCAATGGAGGCTCTCTTTATGTCAGAGAGGAAGCCATCAATTTTTACATGCTGGGATCGGTTGGAGAAGTAACTACAAAACCACACTACTATGTCCAGAAATAGGCCTAGGGAGAACAACTTGTTAAGCAGTAGCTTGTGATGGACTAAGTCAAAGGCCTTGATCAGATCAATATGGATGGCTCCAACCATGTCTCCACTGTCTAGGGCCTCACACAGGTAGTTAGTGTATTCAACTAAGTCAGTGCTGGTACTATGCATCTTTCTGAACCCATGCTACTGTGGACACTGGATGTTTATATTTTTCCAGGTAGGTGACCAGTTGGTCTGAAATGATTTTTTCCAGGGCTTTGACAGAGGAGATAGGCTGGAAACTGGAGTATAGAAAACCAGATTAGCACAGTCACCGTTTTTGAAAACCGGCATGACCACCAATGTGGCATTCCTTACCCCAGGGAACTGTGAGTACTGTAGAGAAAAGTTGAAAATCTTAGAGACTGACTTCTGGTAGGATGGCTGTGATGACGGCTGCAAGATAAAAAGCCCCATGATGAGTCACCTGTAATATTTATTGTGTTCACAAAATTCCAACGCCCCACAACTAGCCAGCTGCATTAATTTGTGGCAACTGCTAAAAACCTTTGTGTTTGGCTCTTTTTTTCTTAATACATGATGGCCAAACAAGAGAGTGGGAAGATGTCCTCACCGGCAACTTTGCTGCAGAGCCCAGACCAACAAAAACCCTCCAAGTGATATAAAACAGAGGGCAAAGCTGGTTGATCTTCCAGCAAATATTCAGCTCGTGAGAAAGATCAGGACACCTATTTGATGGATCTAACAACAATAAAAGCAATACTTACAGAACTGGTCTTCAATGTTAAATCAATAAAGTCTGTTCTAGAAACACTGATGGTCCAAATCTCTGATGTAGAAACAAGGATCAGCTCCTTGGAGGATAGAGTCCATAATGAGTATAAGGTGATAGTCTCCTTATGAAGACTACAGAAAATGGAAGAAAAAGTAAATAATTTAGAAAATAGGTCACAAAGGAATAATCTTCTAATCATTGGCATCCCTGAGAGGCAGAACATCCAGATGTTATCAAATTTACAAACTCTTTTTTTGTCAAATTGCAGGCCCACCAGACTCTGGCCAAACTTATGCTATCGATCGGGTTCACAGAGTCTTTTGTCATAAGTCTACGCTGGAAGAGTGACCGAGAGTCTTAATTTGTAGGTTTTAATCTTTCAAGACAAAATTAAAATCCAAGAGCAGTGAGAATCCACCAGCTTTATACTGGCAGCAACATAGATTTTTTTATTTTTAATGATGTAAGTCAACTGGACCGAGAGCAACAAAGAGCCTATGTGGATATAAAAAGTATTTACACCAGGGAGGTGTGAAATTTAGATTGCAGTATCCAACTAAATTGGTTATATATTTGCCCCACGGCAATTTCACTTTTCAATCTGTGGAGGAGGGTAAACTGCATTTACCAAACCTCTTGCCGATCTGCTTCAGAAACAAAATTAGTGGCAAAAGTGTCAGAGCCAATGGATCATTAAAACAACCTTGTGGCTGACTGCAATCAATAAATTTTATCTTTTAATGTACTGTAGTTTGCTATGCTGGATTTATACTCACATTATTGTTGACTGTGACCACCTTTGGGGTATTCTGATGTTTGTTAAAGGAAATATATTTTTTTGGTGTTTATTTACCAGCACCAAGCTTGGAACAGTGCTAGACTCTTCTGTTATGGAACAATTATGCTGGTTTGTTTTGTTCTTTTTTCCCTACATTTAACCATATCCAACAAGCTTAAAAGTTATCTTTGCAAGCTGCTGAGTGAACTACTTATGGTGAATCTCCCAGGTTCATATTTTTAGCTGTGTGTGAGATAGCCTTTTGAACAACCGCACAGGCAAGGGGCATCATGAAGGAACCTTATATTGTTAGAACTGTGACCTAAATTCTTTTCAAATATTGTTATTTTCAGTTTGCAAAGCTACAAATATATTTTTTCTGTATTCTTTATTTACTATTATAATTGCAAATTTCACTAAAGTGTTTTCTTTAGAGTCAGCACAGTTGTTTAATACAATAATAATTGAGTGTCAAATTCTTATGTTTAGTTTTTCTGTGCTAATCTCAATATTACAAACATGGGTCACTTATAAAAGTATTGGTAATTTATTCCTTTAATTAATGCTTGTTGTAGATTTATAATGAGGTTTGCAAGAACCGTTGAAGCACTTTAGACTTTGTTTAAGGGTTTTGGATTATAACAATAGGAAACAGAAGGAATGTTTCAAGTGGGTTGCTTGCACCATTTTTTTCTTATGAAGATTTTATGAACAAGCTATATTTTTCTATTTTTGCTAGTCAATATGCAAATAAGCAAGATCATTCTGTTAAGTTAGTGTTTGGGAAATAAATAAGAAAACAAGTAACCCCATTTAAGTTAACACATGCAAACTAATTCTAATATGTTATATTATAACTATTTCATAGTTTTCTTTATAATTTAGTGATTAATGTTCATAGTTATAGATCTGGCTATCTTTGATTATAACTTACTACAAGGGAGTGGATGAACACTTTACTGGTGCAACCCGACCATATGGCCCCGTATGTCCTTTTAATGGTGCCAATTCAGTTGCACAGTAGTGTGAGGGGAGGAGAAAGAAATGGGATTTTGACTAGATTTAATTATTTTTATCCCTTTTCTATTCTCACTAACATTTTATTTAAGAGTTTAGTACATTTTTTTTTACATATTCAGCTTGTAGAAATTATTTGGGGTTGACAACAGATAATTTTTGCTTTCACCATCTGTGTACAGGGGGATATACTTTTGATGCTGTGATATTTTACAACTTCCAAAATTTCCCATTTTTTTTTAATTTTATACATATTACAAGCCCAGCACAATATAATGAAAATGGTGTGAACAATCCCATAGTTTTCTGTTGCTGCATAAAATAATTTAACTTAAATATGACAACTTATTCCTTAATTACATGGAATGTTAAAGGTGCAAATTCTCCAATAAAGAGAGCAAGAATCTTAGCCTACTTTCACAAATATAATCCATCATTGGTATTTTTCATGAGACACATCTCCTCGTGACTGACCTAACCTATTTACGATGTAGTTGGGAGGGTCAAGTTTTGGAGTGGGAACAGATAAAAAAAGATTTGGAATGGCCATCCTTATTGCAAAACATATAGATTTTGATGTTCACCAAGTAATTACAGAACTAAACTTGAGATATTTAATTACTTATGGTTCATTAAACCATAATCATAATCATAATTAAATCATAATTATTGGTGTCAGTGGCTCAGTAGGTAGCACACTCATCTCTAAGACAGGGAGATCTGAGGGCTGTGGGTTTAGTTACCACATCTGGCACTTGGGTTAATATCCCAATACTGACACTGTAGTGCAGCATGAGACTGGTGCTGCACTTCGGAGGTGCTGTCTTTTGGATGAGACATTAAACCGAGGTCCCATCTGCCTGGATTGGTGATAGTTCAGGTGGATGTTAAAGATCCCATGGCACTTATCGAAAAAAGAGTAGGGGAATTTTATTAGAGAAAGTGGGCTTCATTACAATAAATCCATCATCAAACAATACATCAGGAAATAAATCTTAAACAAGATTAATCTTGAAACCAAGCATCACAATTTCGCCACATTAAACTAGCTTGATGCGAATTATAGACATGATAATCTTGATTTCTAAGAACACATAAGGCTTTATGAATATTACCAATAAGTTGTTGTGTGCAAATCAATTTTTGGTGCAAAACTAGGATGCATCTTGCTTGCCATAAATAATATCTGACTAAAACAAAAACTATGTATAAAGTTTCAGCATGGTGTTTCTCATAAACAGTTTCAGTGGTACAAAACATGATTTGTTCATAAGTAATGTGAAGGAACAGAGGTTCTTTCCATTCTATAGCAAGGCTATCCCAAATATTCTGAGAAAACGGACAGTCAAGGAATAGATGTTGCTGGGTTTCAAGATTAGTGTGCAAGAGTCTCTAGGACAATAGCAGAGTCTAAAGCCTTATGTTTATGGTTATGTTTAACTCCCAGCCTGTTGTAATTACTGAGCCACACCATATCCCAAACATATGGAGGTAATCGGGACTTCGTAAGTTGCAGGAGAGAACCAGGAAGATGAATTGAGGACAGAAGGGGAAAACAACTTCTTCCTGGGCCTCTGCTCCAAATTTTATCAATAAAGTGTGTCTTGAAGAGATACAAAAATCCTGAGGAAAAGATTCCAAGACAGGGACATTTTAAAACTTTCTTTCCCATAAGAAGGAAAGTCTGGAGACCGACAAACAACAGTTATATGTCTGGAATCCCATTTATCAAGGCAAAAAAGAAAACCAAGACATAAAATAAGGTTTCCATATAATGTAACCAGGTTTAAGGGCCTTGCCAAATTGAAAGTAAAAATAAACTATAAAAACCAACAGGGTGAATCATATTCATCCACCTTCCTTTATTGGTCTATAAGTAATGTTTTGTTTTATGGGATTTAATCTAGACCCCCATAACCCTTTAAAAAATACTCCAAAATGACTCGAGAAAAAAAAGTTTAGGAGGAGGAAAAACATAACTAAGGTACAAAAAAAGAGGAACAAGTAAAGATTTAATTAAAACAACCTTCTTTTTTTTCCCAATCAAGGCTTGTTTCCAGCCTGCCAATAAGGCTTCTGCTTTATCCAATGCTATTTTCCAATTATGGGATGACATGTCCCCTGGCCCCAAAAAAATCCCCAAATACTTAAACTCCTCATTTTTGATATTAATCCCAGCATAACGTTCATTTTCAGGAAGGGAGGTGTGACCAATTGGAACACCTTTACTTTTGTTAAAATTAATTTTGGATCCAGAAACAGCAGAGAAGTTTTTTAAAACATGTACCAAGACATCTTGTCTAGTGGGTAAATCTATCAATAGAACTAAATCATCTGCATAGGCCAATAATTTAATTGGAGGCGAAAAAAGAGGTCCACTCCCTAAACCTTTTATCTGGGGACAAAGCAAAATTGCTCTTATTAAAGTGTCGATATAAAAAACATAGAGCAGTGGGCTCAAGGGACATCCTTGCCTTACCCCACGTGCAAGTGGAACAGGATTCCCTAACCATCCATTAACATTAGGTACAATCACTGCACCTTTGTACAAGGTATGTAGCCAGGAAAGAAACAAAACAGGAAAACCAAAAGCTTTAGTACTTGAAATAGGTAAGCATGAGAGACCCTGTCAAATGCTTTCTCCTGATCTAAGCCTAATACCCATCCTGAGACAACTTTCTTATTACCCAAGAAAAACAGTTCATGCAATAAAACTAGATTATCATGTTGATACCGTCCAGGACACTACATGATTGAACAGGACTAATATAAGCAGACACTTTCAGAACCCTGGCTAACAAGACTTTTGCCAGAATCTTATAATCGACATTTAATAAACTAATGGGCCTCAATTATCAAGATCTGTAGCATCACCTTTTTAAAAATTAAGAGTAGAATAGCTTCCTCATGGTTTTAGTCATTTTATCAGAAATCAACATTTTTATAATGAAGTCAAAATAGGTATCAGATCTGATGAAAAGGTTTTATAAAATTTTGCTGTAAGCCCATCTGAGCCTAGGGGCAGAATGTAGATTCAAGGTCAGAATAGCTTGTTTTACTTTGTGCTCCATTATATCAGCAGTTAACATATCTTGCTCTACCTTAGAGAGCTGAGGCAAATGTAAAGAGTTTAAAAAACTTTCGGCATTTTTGCAGTCAGGCAAAATGCCGAATGTGTTAAGAACATGTTGCTCTACTCTGGCAACTAGTGCCTCAGGAGAAGAAACTAATTCTCCGGATGAATTTTTTAGAGACCAAATCAATTTAGAATTCACTCTATCTTTACAAGACTTGAAAGGATCAAGATTTCCTTTAGAAAGCTTGGTACCAAAATGGGCTTCTTGGTTTAGAGAACAAGCCCGATCGTATTGAAGTTGTCTCATCTTAGCACAAATCAAATCTATCTGTTTGCTATAATCATTACAAGTGGAGTTGGCTAAGGAAATCAAATGTTGCAACTGATGACGTAGCTGTAGATAATTTAAATATTTACGATTCTGTGCATCAGCAGCCCTTTTTTGAAAAGTTTTTTTCCAGCATAATTTTGACTCTTCCCACCAATCCATTCCAGTATCATAAAATTCAGTAACCAACAACCGAGTTTTAAATTCCTTGTGCCAAGATTTTAAAAAGGAGGGGTCATTTAATAAAGCATCGTTAAGGCGCCAACTATTCTTTTTACAACGAGGGGCAGAATTCCATGTAAATGAAGCGCAAAGAGCAACGTGGTCTGAAAATTCTATCCCCACAGTTCGACAGGAACGAAGTACCAATACTTTAGACAAAAAATGAAATCAATTTAGTCCGAAGGACCTTTATAAAACATAAAGCCACCGGATTTATGGAAATGCCTATAAGAGTCACAAGTTGTGCTGTAGACACAATATCTTTAAAGCAATAGAGTCACAAAAAGTTTAGGGTTTTAAACCTCTATCAGACTGGTGAAGGCCACATTAAAGTCACCAACCCACATTAGTAATCTTGAAGTATGTAAAAAGGGTCTAATCAACTTAAAAAGAGAAACTCGTTGCGCCTTGGTTTGAGGTGCATAAATCCCTATGAGACGAAATCTTTCCCTTTTGTAAGTAAAATCTAATAATAAAGCTCTACCAGGGAAAATCTTGACTAATCTGGAGACCTGAAATTCTGTAGTAGAGAATAGAATACCAATACCATCACAGGTATCTCGCCCTATCAACCAAAAAGAAGGACCATTAGTCCAGGCCCTGGAAGCCTGACAAAGCTCGCTATGAGTTTTCAATCTAGTGTCCACAAGACAAACAATATCATTTTTGAGGTTTTTAAGAGTCAGAAAAAGACCTCCCAACTTTTTATTACTTTTAATACTGTTTACATTTAATGAACATATTGATAAGGAAGCCATTAGGAACCTCTGGGAGATTTACCTTTTTGACTTTGTCTAGTGCGCTTAGCGATAGGATCTACATCTGTACCTCCTTCTATATCCTGAGAGGACCGAACTGAGGAAGTATCTGTTTCTTCCCACCAGAATCCTTGTCTGATAATTCAGTAGTTAAAACAGCAAATTTATTATGAGATTGCCAATTGCCTGTAGTATGTTCCTGAAGCCGGCTTACTGCAAGCCCTTTCCTAGTCCGTTTATGAGCCACAATAGTAAAGACAGAAGCATTTTCTTCAGAAACTGAAGAAGGAGGAGGGGGAGGAGGCATTATAGTCTCAGAGGTAGAAAAACTAACATCCTGAGAAGGGGACATGGATTCAAGAGGAGAAACCTCTAGTAAGGGGGAGACAGAATGTTTCTCAAGGGCTTTAGAAGGTTCTTTAATATTATCAACAGTAGAGGGACAGGGAGAGCTAGATACCAAATCCTGAGAAACTACCTTATCTGCTTGCAAATGCTGGGCATAGGTAATTAAACCCTCGTGAGAAGGGCAATTGTCTCTATTGTGGGAAGCCCAAGGACATCGACCATAGGCATGACCGATACCTTCACACAAATTACATTTAAAGGAGTTTGAACAAGTAGCTGAAGTGTGACCATACTCAAAACAATGACTACATCGTAACTTGTCACACGCTGAGCTAAAATGTGTTCGTGAGCCACATTTGAAACAAGACTTGGGCTGTCCAGCATAGAAAATATACCCTTATCTTTACCTAAATAAAGGTATTTGGTAAATGCTTAGGCCCAGTGTTGGAAGAAAAGAGTTTAACTCGAACTTTCCAGCTTCCATCCCATATCTGCTCACTATCTAGTGTGGGTACTGGGTGGTTTAAGACCTCACATCGTTTGTTTAACCAGAAAAGAATGTCTTCCACATTAACACCCTCATTTTTGAAAACAATAGTGATATTCCGTACGGCCGGCCTGGTTAGTGGTACAGCCTGAAAAGGAGACCAGATAGGAGAAGATTGGAGAGATGCATACTGAGCCCAAAATTTGTCTAACCCTGAAATCTGCTTAAAACTAACGTCAAAATTGAAATTTCCTATATTGATCAAGGCAAAAATCTCAGATGAAGAAAACTTCATAGAACCTTTTAGAAGGGTTCTAGCAATATATAACCTATCAGGAGGTTCTTCTAACCCACTTTTATAAAGTAATCGTACTGCATTCCTTCTAGGGCAGGTTCCCTTTGAATTAAACAAATCAGACATTTTAAAGTGTGCAGAATGACTCAAATTCACAGTCTGGGAACTTGTGAAGGAGAAGTAGAAACAGAAACAGAAGGTATAGAGGTACCAATCGGTACAGAGGAAGTAGTAGTAGGAACTGTAGAAGCAGAATCTATGGTAAATGAGGAAACTATGGTATCAGTACTTTGAGTGACAACAATGTTCAGATTAAGTCCAGAAGAGTAGGGTGAAGATTCTTCACCCCGGGGCACGTTGGAGCTCATTTCATTGTTTGGAGACTGTAGTATGGATGCCTTTTTCAACATATTAATATATGATGGGTCCTGAGAATCAGGGGACCAGACACCACCATCCCCTTTTTCCCAACCTGCTTTTAAAAGTGCTGACTCAGGTGACCAATTTGTTTTAGGAGCACAAGAAACAGTTTTTGTAGATACAGGTGGAAAAGATCCCCCTCTTTTTGACCGTCCGGAAGATTTATCAGCTGAGAAAAACCTCTGGTTCAGAGGATGACTGAACGGATCCAACACTTACAATGTCTTTAGAAGCAGCAGTCTCGACGTTCCCCAAACGTTTCACTTTCGAGGGAGAGAGTTCTGGCTGTGGGCACAATGAGGCGGTCCCCGAGAAACTGCCAGCCGTGTTCAGGAGAGCCGTAGATGCGGAAGTAATCGATGCGTGGGTTGCGAGTAAGACGCTGCTAGGGGGCTTTGCAAGCATAGCGTCTCCCTGAAAATGACTATCCGAGGTTGTCTGTGCAAGTGCCTTAAATGTAGCATCAAGCCGTTGCAGTTCGGAGGATAATGCAGAACGCTGCTCTATAAGCTTTGAAATAGAATAGCCACCATCCATACAGGTAAGATCATCTGCTATTCTCGAAGACGGTCTAGGAATGCTCTCAAAATCTGAAACGTGAACGGTAGCCACACTGTCAGAAGCCACAACAAGACGCTCTTCAATGGCCTCTAAGGAAATAGGCACTGGGGAGGAGGCCCACTCCCCAGGACTACCGACGTCCATCTCCTCCAAGGAATTTGCAGACTGGCCATCATACAGCCAGTGGCAAGGCTCCTCCTACCAAGAGTAGGGAATTTCCTGGTGTCCTGGCCAAATTTCTCCCATTCACTAAAAAAATACCACCAACAGCTTAATCTGGTTCATTTTCAGTTGCTTACTATCTGTATCCCTCCTCCCCGACACCCCTGAAAAGGGACTTCTAGGCCCAGTGGGCTTACCGGGTCAACAAAATTCAATAAATAAATAAGGAATCATACTAGCCTCTTTTTACAGTCCAAATAAGGATGACCCCCCTAATTATTTACAAACTTTTCTTTGCATTTAGCAAAGTTGCCTAATATTCTATACATTTTAGCTGGGAATTTGAACATTATTTTAGAAGGAGCTAAAGATAAATCTGGACCTGCTATTTTTACTGTAGGCTTCAAACAGAAAGCTCATTATGAACTCATAAACTCTTATGCATTAGTGGACCCATGGAGGACACTTCATCCCCACCGAAAAGATTATACTTTTTTTTCTAGCCCTTGCAAGACTTATTCAAGAATTTACTACTTTTCAATAAGTCATTCTCTTTTAAGTGGACTAGAAAGTGCCATAATACTTCCTAAAGTTATATCTGATCACTCTCCTGTTCGTATCCTGTTAAAAATAGAACCTGTCATTCACTGAGTGTGTACTATTTACAGTAGTATGCACTCATTTGGAGCTCATTCGGCAGCTGGCCATGGTGATGAGGGATGGGCTGTGCCAGTCACTGACTGGGGAGGGGTGAGGGGGTGCTGGGTGGACTGGCACTCTAGGGTGGGGGTCACTAGACTACCAGGATATCAGGGACTTTCTTACTTAATTTTTATTGCATATCACAATTCCAGGGATCAGGGAATGGAGGGCGCTAGCCCTGGGGGCATTTGCTTTTAATATGGGGAACAGGTATGGTGGGGTGTGTGCTAGCCCAGCTGGGTATTCAGCATGTGTTCGAGGGATCGGGCATGGAGGGGAGCGCTAGTCCTGTGGGTTTTTTTGTTTGGGGCATTGGTGGGGGGTTGGGGTCCACTAGTTCTTCAGGGCTGTACAGTGTGTGGGGGGGCACGGGCACCCTGCACTTGGGCAAGTCACAGACTTGCAGCCAACCATTCCAGTTAGTACTCCATTTGGCATACCGGTATGGTTGGTGCAGGTCACAGGTCTTAGCCGCAGGGACCCTGCCTGATAGAGAATTGTGCGCATGGTCCCTGGCGCAACTGTGTTTGGTGCAAGTCGCAATTGGTGACAACTTGCGCCATCATTCTAGAATCGGACACAGTATATCTTATTTTATTTAGCTTGTTGGGGGGAGTTAGACTGTGCTTGGTGAGAGATTTAAACAGTAACTTAAGTTTTACAGTGTTTATTGTCAAAACAAACAAACCGCACTCAGGAGTCATATATTGCAAACTTGCTAAAATATTTAATGTCCAATAGCAGCCTGTTTACAAGCCATGCTCTCCCCACAAAACTTAACATTTCGTGCTTGTGTGCTTTGACAAAGAGCTTCTGAGAGCGGTATAATGATGTGTATTTGGATTATTTGTTTTTTTGCAATATGCCCTGGGTTAGGTAGTATAAATGGGCTTGTTTTAAAAAATAGACATATTAAGCCAAATGTGGAAACTTTGATCTTTTCGCCTGGCATTATGGGGAGTTTAATGAAGCAGACTGTCCAACTGATTAGCCAATCCTAAATTACAATATTGAGTAAGCTAGCAGCTTTATTTTCTTGTCAAAAGAAACATGATATAATGAACCACACAAACATTTTGGCCTGATGATTAAGAAGTTGTTTTCAGACGAGTGGTTTTAGTGGCCAAATTAAGACTGATAATAACACTAAGACTAATGTTGTCTGGAGATATTCATCTTAACCCAGGGTCAGGGGAAGAACAGACATATACAGCAGATATCCTGAAGGGTAGTAACATTAGTTTTGTGCACGTAAATGCTATAAGCATATTGCCAAAAATTTATGAAATTCGGGAATGGGCATTAGAATTTAAACTGGAGTTCTTACTAATAACAGCATTGTGGCTAAATATGAGAGTATTAGATGACGAGGTTCAGATTTCTGGATATCAACTGTGGAGGCATGGCCATAGGAAAAGAGGTGGAGGAGTAATAGTTTATGGGACTTTGGCACTGGAAATTAAAAGCTTGGACTGTCAGGATATCTCAATGGGCATAGGACGATAATATTATGAACTATGGGTCGTAAATAGAGGAATCTGATTGTTGAGAGCTCTTTGAAGCTGTGATGATATCCAGCTACATCATGGCTTCTTCAAAAAGCTCCGGTGCCACCAACCTCCTTGCGCTGTCTACTGTCTGAGAACTATTTTTTCAAAATGTACTCCTACACCACCCAAAAACTCATTCATAAAACATTTTAAAACCTGTTTCTTTTATTTTTTTATTTATAAAACTTCTAACTCAGTTCATAATAGCAATAAGTCACTCCAGAGTGTGGTATATCATGGATATTGCCATTTGGTGGGTTGGACGACTCCAGCCTGCAGCCTTGTGCCCAACCACCAAGGCATGATGATATCCTATGATATACCAGACCCTGTCATGCCTTATTGCTTAATTAGAAATTAAATTGCCATATTATAAACCTATTGTTCTGATGGGGTGTTGCCTTCCCTCTAAGTGAGAAGGAACAAAATCCCCTTGCCATTCAGAACTTTGTATTCCCCTTTAGGGAAAGTCACAAAATTATTGTTACAGGAGATTTAAATACAGATTGGGCCAAAGTCTTACCCATTAGTATACTGATGGAATTTTCATTGACCCTGGGATTGACACAACTAATCTGAACATTTACTAGACTAAATCCCAAAGATTCCACCTCTTCTTCCATTTTGGATTTAATCTTTATTTCAGCTCCAGAGAATTTTTCCACAATTGGTGTGTTGCCAGATGCTTTTAGTGATTATCAGGTGATTTTCTGTATTAGAGATAAGGAAAAGAAACCCAGCCTATCACAAGTTCAAATATTTCAGAATTTAAAAGATCTGGACTACACCTCCTTTATGGTGGAATTGAGAGTAGGAACTGGGATTGACTGACTTTAGTCCCTGATGTTGATAGTATCTGGCAGTACTTCCAAAGTGAATTTTGTCTGTGTGTGATGCCTTTGCCCCAATCCAGAGCAAAAAGGTGAATAAAAATAATTCTCCCTTTTATACAGCAGATCTTAGGAAACACCGTAAAGCAAGAGATATGGCTTGGAAGTTAGCAAAGAAAAATAAAAAAGAAAGAGTGCTTTGGGACAAGTATCATTCTGCAAGTAATTTATATATAAAAAAGTAAGGAAGGCAAAGACAGATTATTTTTTAACTGGATTTAGGTCAGCAGAAGAATATAACCCAAATACTTTTGGAGTATGATACAAAAACTACAGGGTAGTAAAACTTCAGAATTGCCAGAAGCTTTTATAGTAGACGATTTTTCCTACATCATCTTGGATGACGTTGCTGACATGTTCTAAGGAATGTATATAGACACAGGATCCCATTGTGTTGGCACCTTCTCTACCTCTTTGGTTCAGAAGCAAGAAAGGGATCACAGGAATATTACAGTAGACCAGGTTTTAGGGAACTATTAAAAATAACTATAAACAAAGCTCAGGGTCTGGATGGTATCCCTTCCTACTTATTTAAGATTGCTGTGCCTGTGGTTGCTCCCCTATTAACATATATTGTTAATTTTTCCATACAAACTAGCACCTATCCCCTAGCCTGGAAGCAGGTGAATGTTATACCAATTTTTAAAGGTGGACAAAAGAACGTTATGGGGAATTATAGACTGATATCATTGATACCAGTTACATCGAAGAGTTTTGAAAAAATCATAGCGGGCCAACTAAATAATTTCTTGGAAACACAAACATTATATAACCAATATCAATCGGGTTTTAGGGTGCTGCATAGCACCACTAAGGTGCTAGTTAAAGTAGCATCAGACTTTCAGGTAGCCATGGACAAAGGCCTCCTGGTTGGGGCCATATTTATAGACCTATCAAAGGCTTTTGATACCCTGAAACATGATAGGCTGATTGCAAATCTAAGATCTATTGGCCTCAGCCAGGGGGTGCAAAAATGGTTCCATGGCTACCTGACAGGGAGATGGCAGTGTGTAACATCGAACAATAAATATACACAACATCTTTTGACATTAAAACTGGGGTCCCCCAAGGGTCAGTGCTGGGACATGTGTTGTTCAGTGTATATACAAATGATGTCGGACGACTGTTAAATGGTGTCTGACACCACTTGTATACTGATGACATGGTGCTGTACACAGAAGGTGGGACTATCAGTGAAATCCAAACCAAATTACAAAAAGATTTCAACATACTGCAGGAATACTTCAAGGACCATGGCCTGAACCTGAATAATAAGAAATCACAAGTCATGCTGCAGGCCCAAGTTAAGTATACTTTGGATATAAGATCTTTAGATGACTGCAGCTTAGCTGTAGTCAGTTCCTATAAATATTTGGGAGTCTGGATAGACTTCCATTGTAAATGGGATATACACATTAATCTGTTAACGAAAAAGTTAAACAAATTGGGGGTTCTGTGCAAGTATAAGAACTGCCTACCACAGGATGTTAGATTAAAGATTGTAAACTCCATAGTAATTCCTCTACTGAGTATGGTGGGGTTGTCTATGGGGAAGAGTCTGGGGTCTGCTGCACAGGTTATATGTTATATATAATAGATACATGCAGTATATCCTGGGTGCCCCCCAGGATATACACCATTGTTCCCTCTATAGAGCTTTGGACTGGATGGATTTGCTGGAACAATGTAAATTACACATGGTACACTTAATCTATAGATGTAAGCAAATGGAAATGCCTCAGTATATGATAGAATTAACTAAGGAGAGAAATGTTAGGAAGGGTTTGTGTACCTTAGGGACTATTGAGTAAGTGGTGCCAGTTATGAAAACAGCTAGGGGCAGATGCAATTTTGTGTGTATGGGCCCTAAGCTATGGAATGGCCTACCTGGCCATCTGAGGCTGCAAAATAGTAACCTACCTTGGGGGGCTATTTGAACTTGGTTTGCAGATGTTGCTAAGTTACCAGAATCTTGTTGTAGCTGAGCATGTATGGTTATATACTATTAATTTTCTGTTTTTAAATGTATAACTATTTAAAATATTCTGTATGTTTACTGTGTGCTTTTGTAATATTACTGTGGATCTGATTTTCTTGTACTATGGGATCTCATTGAAAATGAACTTCAGCTAAACTAGGCTATCCCTTTCTGGAATTTTTCAGAATAAAACCTTTATTACTTTATTACTACTAAGTACAACACTCGAAAAAAGGAGAAACACTTACTTGCTAGTCGGGGTCAGGTGGGGATGGATCACTACTCATCATCCGAGGAGTCGGATGATCATGTACTTTTCTTTTTTCCTTCTAAATTATAGTAGTTGTTATTCATTACTATTGATATCCCTTCCCTGAACAAGTTGACGTTTATACCCATATAGCTTAGTGGGTTTCTCGCTTTTGCTGTTGTAGCTTCTGCTAACTGAGAGACAGCTAGTGCTGAAGAAGGTGAACTGGCTGAATGACAAGCCTTTTCTATGTTGCTCTGGGTGCCAAAGAAAGTTAAATTTCTCTTCTGCTTGGCATCACTCAGGGAATTACAGTTGTTTATGGATGCTAGACACCAGTGTCCAGAGACCTGTTGAATTTCAGTTGGTGGCACATCACCATCGGCTAGACATTGGTTAACCATTTTGCAGGTGGAATGGTTGGTAATGCGCTTCTCTGATGGCAGTTCAGATGAGGTTTTCATACAGTACATCATGCTGTGAATTTTGTTTTTGCCAAGGGACATGGCATGGAACCAGAGGGAAAAGCCAGGTTTACAGTTCACATTGGGAGTTAGGTAGAATGGGGCGTCCGGATGCTGCATGGCCACTGGTATATGACTGCTGTACAATTTGTAGGCATTTATTGGGTCTCTCTCTCTCTCAGGGTGTGTTTTGTTTGCATATATATGTGGCTTAATGGCCCTGATGTCTCTAGGATTGTCACCAGACCTTGTCTTTGTCTAGCACTCAGAGTACTCTGAGTACTCCATATCCTCACTGTCCTTCAACAACCCCAGATCGGATCACCTTGAGCTGTAGTGCTCTGCTGTTCTCAGAGCATAGTATAGCCTGTTATCATATTAATTAAGGCAGTTGGGCTATGCATGCCAAGGGTGAGTGTGGTATATAACTTGTCTATGTTGCTGGGTGACAATGCTTCTGCCCTGTTAGGCTTACTACCCTTGCCATGCTTTTTCAGATATTTTTGCTTTGATGACAACATTTGTAGTGTTTCCTTAAAATCAATTGTGTTCCCATGGAACACTGAATGCCCATAGTTAAACTTTAACAAGTACCTGTCAGCACTGCCTAGAATGCCATGGAGTGTCCCAGGCTCATATTCTGAACCATCATTTTTTATTTTATTTTATAGATAAACTTTGCCAGATGGTGATCAAGCTCCTGTACAGGAATAATTTCTATGTTGCGGTGTTCCTGCATGTCAGCAAGGTGAGACCTCATGAGTTGTAGATCCAGTTCTGCTTTTTTTATTTTGTTGTTCGGCAATGAAATCAAGCCTGCTTAATTCCGTGCTAGGTAAGGACATACTGCTAGCCATAGTTTCCAGTTTTGGGTTGTGCTTAAACTGCCACATCAGGGTGAGGTTTAACAGTGGGCGCATGCTACCACAAACTCCATTCCATAAAAGAATGATGTCGGTGACTTAGTTTTATCTTTGTAATCTCACCAGTCTGACATAGGCAGAGAGGTTTACAGCTTTGACGTCAGAATGGTGAGATTACAAGATGAAAAAAGATAACAGGCAGTGTATAATAACCGCTCCCCAAGCATTATAAACTTTTCCAGATAAAACAATATACACAACACTGGTACACAGTAATACAATGTTAGGTGAGCCATTGCATTTATTACCTTTGATACAAGCAGGAAGGGTGATCTGATAGCAATAAGTATGCAATATAACATATGGGATAGTGTATGGAACACCATACACAACAAGGCTATTCTTCCGCCTGAGTGGATACTGTGACAACTGATGACCTCAAGAGTGAAGCTTGAGAGGTCCCTCAGTCATTACAGCATCCCTGAGGGGGAAGATTAGCCTTGTTGTGTGTGGTTTGCCATACACTGTTCTGTATAGTGTATGGTGGATCGCGATCGCTGTGGCAGCAGCACTTACTTTTTTTTTTTGGTCTCTGCTCTGACGACCACATTAAAAACTGCCTGCCTGCCTGCTAGCACACACATGTGACTCTTCACCAGCCACTGCCCAATGAGACAATGAGAACTGCTGATGGGGTCACTTGCATTATGATGTCCACACTAATATGTTATGAAAACTCATTCTGCGTTAGTGAGAACATCACCACTGCAGCAGAATGACTTTCTAAAGTGTATGGATTTCCATACACAATCGGCACTCCACCATACACTATATAGAGAATACTGGATGGGCAACTATGCACAATCAGTGTGTCCTGCCACAGATGGGTTCTGATTCCCAATAAGAACCCGGAGGTAGTAAAACACACTGACTTTGCATAAAGTTGCTCATCCTGTATTTCTTATAGTGTATAGCACTGTGTGAAATATGCGCTTGTCAGTTCTTTTGCTTTCAAAATGAAACTGACTCATACAGTCTCTAGAGGTTTCAGAATACTGTTGTACCACAGAAGGGTATAATCACATTCCATGATCTTTGAACTGTGGTACAATAACATTTTGACAGGGATGGAATCCTACACAGAACAACACTCTGTTGTGCACTATATGATAATGACAACTAAAAGGCTAAAATTCCATCAATACTTGGGTGGTTAACACTGAAAATTTAATAACAGCAGTTATGACTAGCTACACCAGTTAGCCTAATAATACCCAACAGTTTCTGTTGTATCTCCTGAGTCTATGCAGAAACCCTAAGCCACAGCATAAACTGGGTCTTTAGATAAACTGCAGAACTAACTACTGGTACCAAAAAGAGTAGGTATTTACCTCACAACATAGAAACATAGAAATTGTCAGTAGATAAGGACTACTAGGCCCATTCAGTCTGCCCATAGGCCCTATACATTGTATGTGGCCACTGACCCTATGTGATCAATGGCTGTTCATCACTCCTTCCTCCCTCCCCTCTCAAGCTTCCTTTGTGCCTGTCTCAGGCCTGCTTAAACCCTCCACTGTGCTTGCCCCCACTACCTCCTATGGCAGACTATTCCAAATGTCGACTTTCTTTTCTGTGTAGAAAAACTTCTTCACATTGTCTCTTAATCTACCCCCTTCCAATTTCATATTGTGCCCCCTTGTTCTAGTACTTTTTCTACATTGGAAAACGTCCCTGACCTGCACCTTGTTTATGCCCTTGAGGTACCTGAAAGTTTCAATCATGTCCCCCCACTGTCTCCTCTCCTCCAGTGAGCACATATTGAGGTCCCTTAGTCTCTCCTCATATGTTTTGTGGTGCAAGCCCTGCATCATCTTTGTTGCCCTCCTCTGGATAGTCTTCACCTTATCTATGTCCTTGTGCAGGTGTGGCCTCCAGAACTGCATGCAGTACTCTAGGTGAGGTCTTACCAACGTTTTATACAATGGCATCACCACCTCCCACCTCCTGCTAGCAACATCCCTGCCTATGCACCCCAGCATGCCACTGGCCCTCCCTGCTGCCTTTGTGCACTGCTTTGATGCCTTATGGTCATCAGAGATCATCACCCCTTGGTCCCTTTCCTCTTTGGTGACAGTCAGCTCCTTCCCCCCAACCTGTAGCTCTCCCCAGGGTTCCCTCTACCCAGGTGCATTATTTTGCACTTCTTTGCACTGAACCTCAGTTGCCACATCTCCGACCATTTTCAAGCTTCTCCACATCCCACTTCATTTTCTGCATCCCTTCTGGAGAATCCACCCTGTTGCAGATCTTGGTGTCATCTGCAAACAGGCACACCTTTCTTTCTAGTCCCTCTGCAATGTCACTAATGAAGACATTGAACAGGACTGGTCCTAGTACAGATCCCTATGGTACCCCACTTGGCACCCCCCTCTCCTCAGATTGTACCTCATTTACCACCACTCTCTGTCTCCTGTCTGTTAACCAGTTCCTAACCCAGTTCACCACCTTATCTCCCATGCCCACACTACCCATTTTGTTAATTAGCCTTGTATGTGGGACAGGGTCGAAGGCTTTGCTAAAATCTAGGTAGGCGATGTCTACTGCCCCTCCCTGATTTATTTCCCTAGTCACCCAATCAAAAAAAATCTATTAGATTAATTTGACATGACCTTCCTGCTGTGAATCCATGTTGCCTCAGATCCTGACAACATATTCCCAGTGTCCATAAAGCAGATCAAGACAAATGCACAGCCGAATGGTTGTTTAACAGCCCTTCCCCACTCTCCGAGGTAAGGAATCATGTTCTTTCAGCTGCCGTGCTGTACACCTTTCATAGGTCTACATTACATGAAGAAAAAAGGGCATGAAAGCCCTGCTCCCGGCAGCACCAGTTTCAGTAGTGCACCAAACATTTTTTATATAAATCATAAACAAGCTCTCTCTGTTAACAACAATCTAAAGTAAAGGCTGTTGTTCTCACCACCAGCAGTGGAGATATAGGCAGCAGTATTCAAAATTCACTATTAAATAACAGTACAGACCTGGTCATTGTATAGAATGCCCCCCCCCCCAAGCAAAGCTGTCATAGTATTCCAAGAACTTGTTGAGAAAGATCTGTAAGAACTGTTTAATAATAAAATGGGGACCTGGATCCTGATACCTGGGTGGTGCATCTCTCATATCTGGGGGCACAGCGCATGGTCATCAGCCTCCACGACCGCCACGCAATTTTCCACCTGAATTTTCTCCCTTGGAGCCAGACATGCAATGGCGTCAGTGCACTACATGCTGATGCCTGCCACACTCCAACCTTCTGCTGTATGCCACTGCTTGCAGTGCCCTGACTTCTGCCAGTTGCTGCTGCAGAGTGATGTAGACCCCTTATCCGCCCCAGTGGAAGGAGAGCTGTCATGGGACGCTCGATCCTCCTTCTCCCCTGCCAACCCCTGATGGCCTGAGTCTGTTCCCGAACCAGGGTCGCTGGTGTGCCACGAGGTGTGGCATCTGGCACCTCAACCCTCAGTGCCACCAGGCTGGCTGAAACCTTAGCATGTTTTAAGAAGTAACAAAGATTTTACAGAATTAAGTGATTCTACCCCCCGATGGGCTCTGACCATTAAGGATAGTTTGGGTCATAGTCATTTTACACAGAAAAGTACTGTAACTTGGTTAGGAAGGAACCTTAAAGGATGCTATTCATGCAAACAGTGTGCATATTACAAATATATTTATTTATTTAAAATTGATAATTGGGAAAAGCACAATGAGCCAAGGCTCATGTCCAGGTACAACCCACATTTATATTCTGCAGGGAGATCATTCTGAGGATAAATAAAACAGGGAGAATGTATAATACACATCAGCTTATAGCATGTGATACTACAGGAGTTATTTACCTGGCTGAATGCTGGCATGGAGCATGTTATGTTGGAAAAACAAGAAGGAATAAAACAAAAATTTGAGTTGGAGAACACTTCCGAGTAATAGAAAGAGGTGATGTGGCATATTCTATGGCAGCACATGTTTTTCAAAATGGTAATAGTAATCAGCATCAGTTTTCTTTTAGTGGCATCAAAAAAGCTCACCACAAACCAAGAGATGGAAACTACAAAAACCAGGTTCTGAAACAGGAGGGCTTTTGGACTATAACGTTGAAAGCTACTAAGGCATTAGTTTGAATGTGGGCTTGGACTTCAAACCATATTTAAAGTAAATTTTAAAGTTAATTTAAGGTAAATTTGCTTTAGCAATTATATGTAGAATAGTTTTATGAATTAGTTTGAGAAGTAGATTTATAATCTGCATCCTTTAGAATCTTAATAATAGCCGTTTTGAGTCATAGTAAAATGTGATATTATATGTATTGGATATAAGTAGATAAGTGAGTCTGTTATAATTTGGATCTTTGTAGATATGTATTTCACAGGTTTTTTAGATTATTTGCATTTTTTAAATTTATATATAAGCAATAAGGCACAAAGGAGTGTGTGTAAACCATATTTTACAGCATGGCCAGGGGCGTAGTAAGGTATGAGATCAATGGCCGGGTGACTTCAGCTGCTGGCTGTGCTGTAAAATATGGTTTCCACAGACCCCTGAGTGCCTTATTGTGCTTATAAAATTGACTCCTTTTTTTTTTTACTTTTGACTATTGGGAAAAGCCTGTTTATATGTAGAAAAATAGATTTACTTTGTGTATTTGTGATAAAATAATCCTTCCACCCACTGCAAGTGATGTCATTGTATTATTGCCTACTTTCTTCTTCCTGTTTTTTTCTGTTGTTAGACACATTCAAGATATGAAATGTTTATCATGGAATGTTTACCATGGAATATATGGATTCAAAATTCTGCTCAGTTCTGCTGGCTGAATGTTTCTGTCCCAACACACTATACACAGAGACAACAAAGGCCTTTGTTACAGCCAGAGATTCAGTTATCTCACTGTCAGGGCAAGAATAAGAGAGTTCCCTGATAAGCAGTTAAAGATAGAAGGGGGAATTTTGACTGTCAGCAAAGGAACAGTTGTAGTGAAAACTACAAACAATACTTATTGTTTCTAATTTTTATGTATGTAAGGAGAGTGTGATAATCAGGGAAACAGTATTTAATTCATTTGTTTAAATTTTTATTTAAGGTAGTTTTATTTTTAGGGCCCAGTTGAAGTTTTTTTACAGTGTAAAGGTAGCAGCCATGTGTGTGGTGGAAGATCAGCACTGGCAGTAGAGGGCTAACTGAAATGCCTGTGTTCCAAATGCCCACTGATCTGTGTTGCAGACTCTTCACTACTAAGCAGTCCTTTTTTTTTACCCATGTGTAAACCGTATTTTGCACATAAATAAGAGTCAATCAGATGACATGATTTTACCCTGCCATTTTGTAAGTTTTATGTATTTTGTCCTTAACATTGTGTATATTTGATAGCGCATATAACAACTGGAAAAATTGGATTAGCAGTTTCCAGTTTCAGTGTATCCTGGTATATAACAACACTGGAAAAATTGGATTCGCAGTTTTAAATAAACCTACTATTAAAAGATCAGCCTAGCCCCCCCAACCATGACTTTTACTCTGATGATCAATTAATATCTGATCCCCTCACTGTGGACTCCACCTTCAATAAGTTTTATACTGACTTTGATCGATTTAAATTCCCTATTCATGCAAATGCCCAGTGCCCTCCTAACCTGTCCACAAATGTGGTTCAATTGAACAGACCCAACTTTCACTTTAGACTTGTAACAAGAAAGGAAGTCTGTGTGCAGCTACAACAGATAAAAATTGATGGCTCCCAGGATTCGACACTAGATACCTGATTTCTAAAAATGGTAGCCCCTATCAGTGCCACCCCCGCACTCTTAATAAAACAAGTTAGTTCTGGGTGTCATCCTGGAAAAATGGAAAAAGGCTGTGGTAGTTTCCATCCACAAGGTGGATAACATGAACCAACTGAAAATTATAGACCTATCTCTATGCTGTGTACCATAGTAAAAATACAAGAAAGGCTAGTGTCCCAACAGCTGACTGAATACCTTGAGACTCACCATATTCTGAGTCACTGTCAAAATGGATTTAGAAAACAGCACAGCACAGATACTGGCCTGGTGATATTAACAAATGACATACTGTACGTGAGGCAACCGAATGTGGTAATGTGACTGGGGCAAATTTCATAGATCTTACCAATGCCTTTGACCTTGTGAACCATTCCGTACTAATAGAAAAACTTAGAATCATTGGTCTGGGTAAGCTGTCCCTCAGACGGTTCAGACATTACCTAGCTAACCACAAAATATTGGTTGGGCTGCCTCTCAAAACAAAGACACATCTTGGATGGGGTGCCTCAAAGCTCAGTCCATGCTTCCTTGCTGTCTTTTCTATTTACTAATAATATGCCTGATCACTGTGGTGAAGCCTCTCTTCAGTTTTGTGCTGATGACGCTGTCCTGTAGAGGTCCTCATCCAACATCAACCAGATTAGTCTAGAACTAGGAAATGACTGCAAACAGCTCGAAGCATGGCTCCTGAAAAATAGCCTGGTCCTAAATGTCAAAAAAACTAAAGCCTTGCTCTTTGGCCCCAAAAGGCTAGTTTCCAGAAGAATGCCCCAACTTAAGTTAGCTACTATGGGTAGTCCTCACTTAGTGGTTGTTAACTCCCTGAAATACAGTACCTTGGGGTCACACTTGACCATGGATTGAGTTTTGCTAGCCATGTAGAGGCTGTGTCCAAATCACTCCATCAAAGACTGGGACTGATGTATAGGCTTTTATCTTACCTCTCTAAGTGTGCTCCCCTTGCCTTTGCCAATACCACTTTGCTGCCCACTCCCAAAAATATGGTGCTTCTGTCTTACACTCCTTATGGGCTGATGATTACAGTAAACTTAATTGTCTGTACAGTAAAACTGGGTGCTTGGTAGCAGGTGCCCCCCCCCCCACCGATTGCACTGCTGTGATGTGTACATCCCTGGTTTGGTTCCTTTTTCTGCATGTCTACAGTTCGTTCTGCTCTGTCTTGCCTAGAACTGATAAAGCCCCCACCTTGTAGGGTCATCAAGATCGATGGCATCCCAGACCCCTTAGATCCTCATCTAACCCACTACTTGAAATTCCCAGAGTTAACTGCCTCCGGCAAGCGTGCCTTCTCATACACTGTCCCCTCCCTCTGGAATACCCTGCCGTATATGATCATATCATGTGATTCATTGGTTACATTCCAGAACAATCTAAAATCCATATACTGGCAATAGTGAAACTGCCGCTGTAACTGAGCAGAGACCAATAAATGGCCTCCCTGATACTCTTACTTAATTTCTGCTGATAGCCTTCCCTAGCTCTTGACAATGACATTTCTGCTGCCTCAATACAGGTACCTTTTTACAATAGCTCAACTCCTATAGGAAATGACCATGTATTTCATTTGCACTGTTCTTGTCCCCTACTACATTGTTGTTACTAATATCTGATGTTTTCCTACCCTATTTGGGATGATGTCCAACTGCTGTTTCATAGACACTGTATAGTATTGTAAATACAATATCACACATGCCCCCACAATGCAAAGCATCATGGGCTACATATGCAAATCACCACAGAATGTTATGCTGGTCCAACTTTAAGCAGAATTGCATGGTGCCGAAAGGCCTCTCACACAGTTTGCAAAGGGTGCTAACAGAAGACATAGACACGTGTTTCGTCCTACCAGGACTCATCAGTATGCCTCATCTGTTTGACACCCCAGTGGAATGGACCAGCTACCCTTAAGGCAGTGTGCCTTGGATATATTGTGGTGAACCCATTAAAATAAAACACTATTTAAAGACAAAGAACCTCTGTGCAAACACTGAGGCAAGGGTTACCCTAAAGGACATTTGGCTGGAAGCCAAGTTTCAAGAAAATACAATATCACATGCCCCCACAATGCAAAGCATCATGGGCTACATATGCAAATCACCACAGAATGTTATGCTGGTCCAACTTTAAGCAGAATTGCATGGTGCCGAAAGGCCTCTCACACAATTTGCAAGGGTGCTAACAGAAGACATAGACACGTGTTTCATCCTACCAGGACTCATCAGTATGCCTCATCTGTTTGACACCCCAGTGGAATGGACTAGCTACCCTTAAGGCAGTGTGCCTTGGATATATTGTGGTGAACCCATTAAAATAAAAAACTATTTAAAGACAAAGAACCTCTGTGTGCAAACACTGAGGCAAGGGTTACCTAAAGAGCATTTGGCTGGGAAGCCAAGTTTCAAGAAAATACATTATCACACATGCCCACACTGGGGGCCTCCCTGTGCCCACAATATCACACATAGTACTGTATGCTGTCTGATACCTAGGTTTATATTTGCCTTACCACTTCATGTAAATGTTGCATAATATTGTTACATGGTCTCATAGTGCCGTCAGATCCAGTATGCCTCTTAGTCTTTCCTACTGTACATCTTCATTTGCTACTGTATGTATTGCGTTGCATTTCTGCTACTGTATGTATTATGCTGTATTAACTCTGGGTCACCACTGAAAAAGGGACACTTTGTCTCAGAGGGCTAACCTAGTCAACAAAATTTAAAAAAATACATAAATACATTTACAGCAGATGCCAAAAATTATTACTGGTAATATTTTCTCAAATATTTATGATAGCATAATAGGTAATGCCATTAGAATTCTTCTTGTGAAATGTAACATTTACAAAGCATATATCACTACTTCTTGTGCTAAGCTAAGCTGAGCTGTTTGCAGTCCTATGATTGCTCCCATGATGGCTTTCCACCCTTTGCTCTTTTAACTTAACCAGATAGACTAAGTGGAACTTGTGGTCCCCCGGCACCATTTCCTCCAGCCACTTCAACCTCTTCATCCATTGGGGCACAGATTGGACTCCAGCCATCACCATCTTGACTGAAGGGGGTTGTGAGCCCAAAGCCACAGGGCTCCTTCATCTCCACCAGCCAGGTCACCAGAGACTCCTCAGGTCACCAGACATTCCCTGTAGCTTCCTTCCCAAATAGGTTGGGGGCGCTTGCACTAGGGTGAGACTTTAAGCCCTTTAAACCTTACCTTCACCTAGCAGTCCCATGTGAGTGGTCTCAGCGTGAGTGGCACATCAGAGTGGATGTTCTCAACAGAAGTTACCATTGGGAGATGCCAGGATGGCAGGAGACTCTTCCAGCTCCTCTCTGCAGCCTGTAAGTTATTAGTTAATTTTGTTTAATCAGCAACTGTAACTTTCCTTTCATTAGTGGTGCCTGGGATCCTCCCTGTGCCTTGTTTAAACTCAGATTCCAGGCGGTACACTCCCAGTGTTTGTTAGTTAATGCATTGCATTGTATTGCCTTGTTCTAGCTAATTATCAACAATTGCTTTGTACTCTAGGGACTTAGTACATTTTAAATATTCTCATCGCTGCTTCCAGTTGCTCCTTAGAGTAAGCTTTTTACTGTTGCCCAGGTTTTTACTCCACTTTGTCTTCCTATCTGGGTCAGGCCTCATTTCCCTATAGCATCCCTGTCTGGGTCAGGCCTAAACTCACACTAACATCCCTATATGGGTTAGGTCTTCTCTTCTCAGTGACTCCATTGTGTGTTACAGGCCTAAACTCACACTAACATCCCTATATGGGTTAGGTCTTCTCTTCTCAGTGACTCCATTATGTGTTAGACCAGTCCATTGCCCTCCTACTTGTGCTGTTAGGCTCATCTACCATGCTACATCCTAACCCTTCTCCTCTCCTCCATCACCACATCTACCACCCTCCCCATGTGTCCTACTGCCTCTACCTCCTCATTCCACCACCTATCCATTTTCATCCCTTCCCTTACCCACTCCCCTGGTGTCCTAGCTGCTGCCTCCTACCTGTTCAATGGTTCCACCTTGAAGCCTCTGGTGCCTTCTGCCCCTCCCTTCTGCCCCTTCATGCACCCCACCTTTCCAACCAAGCCATTCCATGGTTTCATAAACCTCTTGTAACCTTGCTACTTCTGGTAGCAGGCAACATTGAGCTTAATCTTGGTCCTGCCCCTGCCTCAACTATGCAGCTTCCCAAAGTTGTGGGTTGCCCACCAAAACATTAGTAGCCTCTTCCCAAGCTGGAGCCAGGCCAGCGTCTCATGATCAACCTCCAGACAGATGGCCTTGTCATCTCAGAGTCTTAGTTCTCCCACCAGATCCAAGAATCTGCAGTGTTTATACCTGGTTACACCATACCAGACAGGATCACCCCAATAGAGGCAATGGTATTGCAATCTACCTCTCTGCTGGCATCCAATTTGAGCCTGTGCTATTGGTCCCTCCCCCATATGAGTTGCTTATGCTCAGACACACCCTCCTCTGTGTAATGCCCCAAAGTTGGGGCATCACAGAAAAACAAATAAACATTTGAATTAGGGGTATCACAGGTGCCCAGGGTGCCTGCTGCAAGTGTAGACTGCAGAAGGATAGATAAAGGGCCCCTCACAAGTTAATTCTCCTTACTATAGTAGGGAGACATTGTAATTAATAAAAAAAAGTGCCCTGTGCACTTAAAACATTGTCAAAAAGTAGAATTAATTGCAGCACACATAACAATGGCTTGGATGGAATGCTGTGCTGAGCTGCTCATGCACAGCATTCCAGTCCAAAACACTCTAGAACTAGAAGGTTTATCTTCAAAAAAAAAAAATAAAACTGTTTTTGTGGAGTGTTCCTGCTAGCTGTGGAGAGGAGAGGACACAGAAAGTTAAGAGGAACCAGGAAGACTTACCTGGAGGGTTGAAGCCATTCCATGAGGGCTGTTCTGTGTGCCTGCTCTGGCTCCAGCTAGTGAAGCCATCAAGTAGCTGCTGTTTTCCCTGAAGTTGTGTGGTGTGGTTGGTGGTGCCACTGAGGCACCACCGAAGACAGAGAGAGTGACCAGATTGGCTGCTTTTGGACTTAAGAGCCCGTCCGTTTCTAATTTTACCCCTTCATTTATTTTAAAAGTTTTATTTCGATCCCCCGCCAGCAGCACAGAAGCACCACATCGCTGTTCATTCTGTCGGCCTTCCCGAGGCCCCTGTATGTCCCTCACACTGCCGCGTACTCCCTCCCAATGCCAAAGCACCTCCTGCCTCCTGATCAGCAACAAAGCAGCCCGAGGAGTCGTGAGTCGGTGGCAGCACATGAAGCGTGCTGACCACCTGTAAAAGAGAGACTGTGCCGTTGTTTTTTTTTTATTTCTACTGTTGGTGCAGTAGGCGCCTGGGGAAAACGGCTGAGTGCTGCAGAACAGTCAGGTCACAAGGACTCTAATTGATATTCAGGAGGGTAGGCAGGTAGCGATGCCCATGGGGAAGGGCCAGGACAGTAAGGCCAAGCAAAGGCCAATAAATATTCATAGGAGGGGTGGGATTAAGGAGGCGACTCACCCAGGAGTGACAGCAGGCTCTCTTGAGCCAGATATTTGAAGGGGCCACGCAATATAACCAGGGCAATCCAGGCCCACAGCATTTAGGGCACTAGGCCCAATGTAAAATAAGGCCACCAGATCCGGTGAAGGAAGAACGACCAGGCCCACAATAAACAGAGGGCGCCAGGCCCAGTAAAGGAAGGACTACCAGCCCCACAATAAATGGAGGGCACCAGACCCAATGTAAAGAAGGGCACCAGGCCCCGAATAAAGCAGGGCACCAGGCCCAGTGAAGGAAGGGCTACCAGGCCCACAGTTAATAGGGCACCAGGCCCATTTCAGAGGGTGCCAGGCCCGATGTAAAGGAGGCACCAGGCCCATCATATTAAGAGGGAATCCTGGCCTAGTGAGTGAGGACAAGCCAGCCCAGTGGTAGAAAGGGCAGCCCAGGCCTAGCCAGCAAAGGCAAGCCAGCCTAGTAGTAAGTAGGGCATATAGGCCCCGCAGCAAATAAGGCATTTAGGCCTCCAGTGTTAAGGGCAACTGGTATAGTGGCAAGTGGTGCACCCTAGTATAGTAATTGGGGCATTCATAGCAAAACGTTCAGGGGTAGCCAGATCCTATTCAGGAAGGCCCTATAGTCAGTAAAGGGTCCATTCAAGGGTGCTTAGCTCACAATAGGTTACAAAGTAACTGCAACAACTGTACTATTTATACCACTGTTTATTGCTCAAGCATCTGAACAACTGTGTATTGGCTGAAAGCACCAAAACTTCATTGTGACATTAGGATTGTGGTTATTTGCCCCGGTTGTTTGAACAATTGCCCTGGCATCTGAACAATTGTCCCTGCCATCTGAACAATTATCCTGTGCATCTGAACAATTGCCCTGTGCATTAGAACAATTGTCCTTGCATCTGAACAATTGCCCGTGCATCTGAACAATTGCCCCACAAGTAAATAATTGCCCCAAAATTGATAATTTGCCCCTTCTTCTGGCAACTTACGGTCATTACGCAGTTCTCTTGGCATTACAAAGGGGTACCTAATAGTTGCATTGTTGCCAGCGTATGGAGATAGTCTCAATCTTCTACCACATTGATGTTTCATGGTGTGGTCTGCTGTTCTACGTGTCCAGAATCAGTCTCTACCCGGAGGAAGATGTCTTTATCATCATTCTTCACCAGAAAGTTTCTGACCATCAGATCATCTGCTCCGTCCATTTCATTCACCGAAGTCAAGTTTGCCGCCATTTGTACAAGTCGCACCCGCCGTTTTCTGTTCCACAGTTTGAAGTTACATTCGCCGAAGTTCAAGCGCATCATGACCACTGTGTCAGTGTCATTTCATTTGGTTCCTGATCTGGATGTCCCAAAGTGGTTGCCCTCTGCAGAAGAATGTGCACATCCTGGTAGAATCTGGTCTGCGCCCCCTGGTCATTTACCGTAAGTTGAGTCCATCGAAGCCCAGTTCGGGACGCGTCCGTGGTTTTCTTGTTTTGTTCTAGTTCCTTGTGATAAGATTACAGAATCAGCCATCTTCACTTCAGATCCTTCTGGTTCCTGGTTGCAACGGAGATCCATCTTCACCTCAGAACCTTCGAAGTCTTGCTGGCCCTTGAGTGCTGCAGCATCGTCCAGGTAGTGGAGTCCTCCAGTGGATCTGCCGCCAAGCATCTCCTGGTTTCTGTTCATCCTTGGCAGCCCAGAAGTGGGTTTTGGCTGAGGAATCTTTTGCATACAGTGTTGGATCTGACAGACCATAAGTGGTTTTATTCCAGGAATCAGCTTCTCTGGTTCTTTCTTTCTGGCAGCCTTGGAGAGAGTGGGTTTTGCCGAGAAACCTATGGTCTGTTTACAAAACCTCTCACCACCCCAGTGGCCTTAACTAGGTCCATGCTGTGAATTGTGTCTTAGTGTTCTACAGTTCTGTTTACTTCCCTTGTAGCTACCAACAAAGAATGACGGTGCGCACAAAGACTTCAGACAATTGGACTTTGTGAGGGTTCAGTGGTCATTGTAAAACTGTATACTGTGGGTAGTGAATAACGCCTGATTTCCACCTAAGTACTAGTTGCACTTACAGGTTTCTGCTAAGGAATTTTAGAAGTATAAGTGACAATAGGCCAAGATGCATCTCAAAAATCCTTTTTGTAATTACTTCAGAAGTGTTAGATAAGAGTAATTCTGTTCTATCACTCTGTTGTTGTGGTGTCTACCTCTCTTGTGACTGTGTCTCCCTACCACTGGTACTAAATAAGCGCCCTGCTGTACTGAATCTCTTGGACAACTCCTGCCTCTCCTTGTCTGGGTAACTTTTTAGCTTATCCACAATAATTTGAACCTTGGTGTTCCACTCATTTCATCTACAGAGCACCACACCAGTATTAGCCATCTTTTGTAGCTGGAGTTTACTGCTGCCTTGGTTTGCCCCCTATGGCCACTGAACTCCTTTCCTCCATCTGCTCCCATGACTCCTCTGAGGAGTTGCTGATACTTGAAGATTTTAACACTAATTGATTCTCCCCTTTGGTGCATGAACTTTGTCAAAATTTTAAATCCAAGTATCCCAACTAATTTCGGACCCCTCCCTTCTTAATCATAAATCCTTGAACCACACTCTTCTGGACTGGATACTGTCTTCTCACCCCCACCGTTCTGTGGACATCCTCAGTGACCATCATAAGGTCTACTTTGAGTGCAAGATCCATCACCCCCAAAGCCTGCCCATGTTGTTTCTCTCTTCAGGTCAGGTGACCCAAGTGACCTGAACAATTATAGGCCAACCTTCAAAACTCTTTTTAGTAACCTATTTATTGAAACCTGCAAATGCTTCACAACCTAATCTCCTAGTCTTCCCACCTTCCTCTGTCTGTTGGTTTCCTCTCTCCTTTCTCCTTTACTCTATGACTTGCATTTTTTGTGTACACTGGTTGTAAAGGCCTGCATTTTATTAACCTGCAAAAATGCTGTGTCTGCACTTTTTCTGTATATGTTATTTTTCCAGTAGGACTTTTTTATTTGCATTATGTATACTTATTGTATTGACCACCCAGGTTCACCTTGTAAATGAGCTTTTCCTCAATGTTGTTTTGCCTGTTTAAATAAAGATTGATCAATTGATAAAAAAAAAACAAAAAAACTTGTGGTTGCTGGGAGGAGGAGGAGGAGGGCGGGACTGCACTTTTGATGGGGGGGATGGGGTTACATTTTAACTGGTTTGGGCTGGAAAAGGAGGGAGGTGGCTGTTTCTTTGTTTTTTGAAAAGGGCCAAATACCCTTTCCCAAATATTTGGCTGCCGAATATTGAACATTTCACCTAATATTCAGGATACGGTATTCACACAGCCCTACCTGTTACCTCCTCCTTAACCTCTCTTTCTTCTTGGCCTCTGTCCTTGATGCCTGGAAGTTGGCTACTGTTATTCTCCTTCCTGAAGGGGGTGATCCCATCTCTCTTGGTAACTTTCATCCCATCTCTCTCCTTCCCACCCTGGCCAAGCTCCAGGAACATCTTGTCCTCTCACAACTCACCCTTTTCCTTGGCAATTCCTCCTTTTTCACTTCTTTCTGATCTGATTTCAGAAAGTCCTAACCCACATCCACCTTCCTCCTCCAGATAACTGATTCCATTCTGTACCAGGGCTAGTTCACTTCCAATTTTTTTGTCATCATGGCCGAAGCCTTTAACCCTATTTCACACCCACTTCCTTGGATAGCTTAAGGTAGCCAGGCTCTCTTCTTCCTCAATCAGTTGGTTTCATTCCTGCATTGAGGGCAGGTCATAAGCAGTCCATACCGGATACACCTTTTCTGCCCCACTCCCTATTTGCTCAGGCATTCCCCATGGTTCTTTCTTGGGCCTCATACTCTTCTCCATGTTCCCTAATGACATCATTCAGCCTATTCTCTGCATTAATTCACATATGTACTGATGACAGGACACAGTTTGCCTCTGGCTCCTCTGCTGCTGATCTTGCTGTCCATCTCCAATGGGATTTCAACAGTGTGCAGTGTTGGTTCGGTTCCAACAATCTATCCCTTAATGCCAAAAAAATGGTGTACATAGCCTTTGACTCCTGATAGATTCTCTCCCTTTCTCTTCTTCTACACCCTTGATGGTAGTGGTCTAGAAGATGTCTTCTCCTTTAAATACCTGGGGGCCTCTTTGGACCATCACCTGGACTTCTCAGAGCACACTGATGCCATACACCTGCAGCTCCACTGAGTGCCCTTTATAGAAACAAAGCCAGCATTCCTCTCCCTACTCACCAGGAGCTAGTTATGAAGATGATCCTCCCCATCTTCAGTTATGGCAACATTGTCTGCAGTGAATCTCCCATGTCCATACTGGGCAGACTGAACCCCTTCTTCCATTCATTCTGCCATTTTGCACTGGACTGCCTTCCTTGTACTCACCACTGCTATCTGTACTCCTCTTCTCCCTCCCTTTCCTTAATGCCAGACACCTCACCCACTGTGACTCCTTCACCTCAAAATTCTGGTTTGGCACTCTCACTCCCCCACCTGTCCACACTTCTCTCTCCCCCAACTCCCGACTCCTTCCCTGTCAGTAACGCTGCTTCTCACTCTCCTCCATCACCTACAGAAAAATGTCTGCAGGCCACACAGCCTTCTTGTATCACTTTCCCAAGCTCTGTTCCTCCCATTACCTATTTCTCCACTCAGCCTCATCCCTCTCCTCCCTTAGGTCCTTTCTCCATGACTTTACTATCCCCTCATGTAACTGTTCCTGATGCCTCCTGACTCTTGTGTTTCCCTCCTCACACCTCAATGCTGATCTTCCCCCTGTGTCTTCTCTTTGGTTGTGAGCAGTTTCCTTCACCAGTCTTTGGTCTGTGTGGCCTTCAACTGCTCTTTTCACTGATTCACTTTGGTAGTGTTTAGCTCCAGTTTCCACCTTGATGGCCTGGCACTGTTAACCCCAGCTCCTTCTTAGGCTGAGTAATATTATGCTGCCCCTCACTGGATTGCTCCTAGTACCTTGTTTGCACTTGTACCTCAATGCATGTTTTACACTGTTCTGTTGTGGAGCACTATAACCTGCACATTGTGACTGCATACTATTGCACATTTTTTACTACTATTATATTTAACTATTAATTTTATTGTAATATATTTTGATTGTATCATACTTTATTTTTTGTCACTGTTGTTCCTGTATTATTGCCATCTTCACCTTGACATTCTTGCATTGTGTTCTTCCTATTCCTCTTTCCCCCAGGATACATCTGGAAATGAACTGTGGCCAGCTAAGCATGTCTTTCCTGGTAAACTTTTTAAATAAATAAATATCCTCCTTGTTCTTTGCAGTGAATCAATCCTTAAAGGAGAGTTACCTACTCATTATCTTATCAGATTTATCCTGTTGGACTGGCCAGAGCTCCCCTTCTTGGTGCTCCAGATGTTTTCTTCCTTCATTACATCTTTCTGAGTACCCTAAGTCCTATACTTACTGTAATAATGAGAGACACCTCATTGTTTGAATGCATGTCTGTGCATGGGAGTCCAGATTTAGTTTGTAGTATCCTTCTTGTGTACTTACCTCCAGGGTGCAAGGGGGAGTTCCTTTTCTATTTATTTATTCTAGGATTGCAAGTACCTTTGAGCCAAGGCTCTTTTACAAAGGTTCCATGTCAGAAATTACAAACAACAAGGAAGCAAGAGTGAAATAACAGTAAACAATTCATGTACAACAATGCTATTGAAAGGGGTCAATTATAGAAAGATTTGGGTATAGAGGAGGAGGAGAAGTGTAGGTAGTTAACAGAGGCAGTTATGGTAAAATGATGAACACAGCTAGGACGTATGTGCCCACAAGGAATGGGTAAGGTCAGGCATCCGGGGGTGACAGAGAAACTGGGATGAGAGGAGAGGGGAGGATGAAGATGCAGCCGGAGTCATTTGTTGAAAAATAAATGGGAAGGAGTGAAAAAGAGAAAAGGGGAAGGATGAGGGGAAATAAGTGCTCTAATAGGCAAGGAGAGACTAATATGGTGGTATGAAGACCTGAGATTTGAAGTGGCGCCTCAGGAGCTGGGGAAAAGGACTGGGGGCCTGGGGTTAAGCAGTATATAAGTTAGGATTAAAGCTGTGTAGGTCATCATCTAGGAGGCAGTCACAGGAGCTAGAGGCAATGAGATGGGCACAGAGCCTGGTTTTGAACAGACCTAGTGTTGAGGCAGAGGAGATGATGTGGCTGAGACCATTCATCCATAGAGGAGCCCTATAGGCAAGGAGCATTGGCCCTGTGTGGTTCGACAGTGAGGAACTTGTAGAATCTGGGTTGTTGAGCTCCTGGTGTTCTGGTGGCTGGTGTTTTGATGTAACAAGGCAGTAACACCAGAGGGTGTGAGACCAAGGTTGATTTTTCCCGCCATAGCACATGAGATACTTTATATGGTTGGAGAGTTGGAGCCTTCTGGATTGTTCATAAAGGGCACAGGTGTTGGTGAGGCATTGGACACCAGTTGTGAGTTGGCATGCTTTGTTAAGTGCAGTTGTTATATGTCAGAGGGCGGATGTCATGGCAGAGCCATAGATAATGAGGCCATAATCAATAATTGACACCACAGAGCTCTGGACGGCAATCTTCAGGGCCATCAGTGAGGTGCTGCTGTGCTTGTAGAGTAATCCAAGGCGGTGTTGGCTGCTTTAACCACACTGTCAATGTGAGTTGTATAGGAGAGATTGGGGTCAAGCAGAATCCCTAGGTATTTGAATGAGTAAACTTGTTTGAGGACAGTCCCTGCTTGGTGGAGATGGCAAGGGGGCGTTGCTTGTAACGGTTATGTGAACTACAGAATAGCAATGACTTGGTTTTCTTGTGATTGAGGACTAGTTTATAATTGGAGAACAATGTTTCAATGGCACCGAATCCGAGTTGGAGGCTGAGCTGTAGTGGTGAAAGGTCCTTGTGCATAGAAAAGACAACAGCATCATCCGCATACAGGATGATTTGTTCTGAGCAGGATTGTCGTAGGGAGTTTAAAAGGAGGCTGAAAAGGAGAGGGCCCAGTATGGACCCCTGAAGTACTCCAGAGCGGACAGGCAAGATGTCCAAGATAGCATTGGCAATTTTACTCTTTAAGAGCAGTTGTCAAGATAGCTTCAGAACCAGCGGGCTGAGTCCGGTGCGAGGCCAGCAGTTCCTTGAGGAAATCATGGACCTTATCACTGACAGAGTGTTGGAGTCACCTAGATGGTTAATTCCAGGTGATTTCAATGACTGGATTAATGACAAACTCTTGCACTTTGGACAACATTTCCTTCTGGTAATGGAGTTGTTGTGCCTCACAGATGTTGCTACTTCTGCAACTCTCAAATATGGTGATGCTTTGGACTGGTATTTTCCTGTGACCTGAGGTAGAGGTCTCGTATTGATCCAGTTAGTTGATCAGATCATTGCACTATCAAGTGCTCCTTCAGACCCTCTGTGTAGTTCACTACCTGTGGAGATAATATGGTATTGCTCTTTAAGAGGGTTATAGCCAGAAGGACTTAGGTGATACTAGACATCTCAGATGTCATGGCAGCATGTACCACAGCAGGGTCAGAGGAGGCAGTGGTGGCCTATTATATGGATGTCATGTTGACTTTCAATTGTGTACACATACCCGTGTGCACCACCTTGTTTCACTCCATGGCTCACCATGGTAGGACGTGAGCTGAGGGAGATGAAGGGAAGAGGGTGGAGGTTTAAGGGTTGTTGGAGGAGATCCAGAGCTGAGGAGGACAGACTAATTTTGGGTATTCATTATGGTGAATACAAAAGGGCAGTCACCCAGCAGAAGGCAGGTTTTCTGTCTAGGGAGATTACTGCCAGTAGGACTTGACCAGCTTATCTCTTTCATACTGCAGATAGGTTACTCCATCTGACCTGTGTGGAGTCCATGAGAGTTTTTTTCACCCACTAAATTGAGAAGTTTTCTCTATTTTTCTCTGACAGGGTGACTGCTATTCATGCTGTGATCTCCCTGAGTGGGCTGTGGCAACTCAGTAGGGTAGAGCTGACACACCACAGAAATGCTCAGCTGTCATGGAGAGACGTCAGACCAGTGACAATGGAAGAGGTGACCAAGATGATTTCAGAGCTGTGACTAACTTTTTGCAAACTGGATCTGGCCCAACACAACTACTAATAGGTTGTGTCAGACATCTGAGTCCAATGTTTGCTGAGATTATCTGGTGCTCCTTGTTGGATGGAGTTTTCCCAGTTGCATTAACAAATGAACTGGTGAGGCCTCTTCTGAAAATGCCATCTTTGGATCTGGATAACCTAGAGAATTACTGACAGCCTGTAACCAGCCCTTTCTGGGCAAGGTTATTAAGAAAGTGGTTAGGTTACACCTTGTGGAATACCTCATAACCTTTGATGTCTATAAGCCTTTCCAGTCTGAATTTAGGTGCAAGCATAGCACTGAGACTGCACTGGTCAGGGTGCATAATGACCTTCTCAGGGTGACAGACAGAGGATAACAGTCAATTCTTGTTTTCCTCAATCACTCCTGAGCCTCTGACACTGAAGACCATGGGCTATTGTTGGCTCATCTGAGGAAGTATGTAGGTCTCACTGGCCAAGTCATCTGCTGGTTTGAGTCCTGTATCAGGGACAGTACACAGAGTGTTGTGGAATTTCTCCTCATTCCTAGTGTCACTGCCCTGTGGTGTTTCCCGTGGGGTCAGTACTCTTGTACATGGTGTTTGCAGTGCATCTGCTGCCCTTGGTGGAGTCACTAGAAGGCATGGGCTATGGTTTCAGAGCTATGCAAATGATACCCAGCTGTGCCTGTCTTTTGCACTCAGGATGCTGGGCACAGTGGATGTGCTTAATAAGTTATTGGCTGAGATTCAGTACTGGATGTCTTTGAGCTGGTTGAGACTCAGCCCTGACAAGACTGAGGTATTGGTGGTTGATCCAGGTCATAGCAGGAGAGTGGTGGTTGCCAAAAATGAGACAGGATTTGGCTTGGCTCTTCTAGGCTTGTGGCTGAAACAAAGTTGAGAAATCTGGGTCTCATTCTGGATGAGTGGATGACACTTGGGACTCAGGTGTGAGCAGTAGTGCAGAATGGCTTTTGCAATCTCAGAACATCAGCCAGATTAGATCCCTTATCCTACCAGGTTTTGGCAACACTAATACATGCATTTGTGATGTCTTGGCTTGATTCTTGTAATGCTCTGCACCTCAAGATCAATGGAGGTGCACTACAGGCAGCAGCTGGTTCAGAATGCAACAGCCAGGCTAATGACTGGCCATTTGAGGACAAAGGCTTGTATCTTGGTGCTGCATGAACTGCACTGGTTGCCAGTTAAAGTGGTGTATGGTATCTCCTTTAAAGTTGTATTTACTAACTTACAAGGCCTTAACTACTTTGGGTCCTGGCTACCTGTTAAATCTCCTGCATCCTCGCATGCCTGTACACTCTGTTCACTCCCTGAGGTGGGCTTCATAGCTGTGCTGAGAGCCATGTTAGAAACCTTGGGTGACTGGGCCTTGGAGGTGGCTGGCCTCATCCATTTAAACTCATTCAGGGAATCAGTGGCCTTCTCAGAGTTGCTCCCAGTACCCTCGTGAGTATGGAAAGGAAAGGGAAGATTGGGAGTTCAACACTTGGCTGGGGAATGGTGTCAGTCTAAGGGATATGGGGAGTGGGGACTGGGACAGAACCTGGGATAATAAGAATCTACAGTATATGCAGGGATAGGCTGCACCTGAGCAGGGAGGAAGGGTATTAAAGCAGCAGTTTGAGGGGTACATAGCATCAAGGATAGATTTAAACTAGGTGGGGGTGGCATAAGGACAGCTAGTAGGCAGGAATCACAGAGAGGTAAGCTGAGGATCCTACCCCTCAAGCTATCGGAGAGGTATTTGGTGTGGGGACACAGGGAGGGGTTAGGAGGTGGGGAACCAGGGAGGGGGGGAGACACAGGTTGGAGGGTGGTCTTGCTGAATGCGAGAAGCTTAGGTAACAAATCAGCTGAGCAACAGGCTCTCTTGGCTGTGGGGAGGGTGGACATTGTGGCCATAACGAAAACATGGGCCACCCAGAACCAGGACTGAGATATGATGATCCCAGGGTACAAGATATTCAGGAAGGACAGGGCTAGGGGGAAGGGGGAGGTGAGGCAATCTACATGGGGGGGATAAGGTGTATAAGTGACAAGGGGGTGGAGGACAGGACAGAGGCCCTATGGATATAGTTTCAAGACTCCAAAAGAAAGACACTAAGGGTGGGGGTAGTGTATAGGCCACCAGTTCAGGGGGATGACCTGGGTAGGGAGTTGACTGAGCAGATTAGAAGGGTCGGTAGGAAGGGGAACACAGTATTGGTAGGGGACTTCAACCTCCCTGAGGTGGACTGGAACACCTCAACCACCACGTGTGCAAAGGAGTAGGTATTACTAGATGCATTTCAGGACAGCTACCGGGTGCAATTGGTCTGCAAGCCGACTAGGGTGGGAAGGACTCTGGACCTGGTATTAACAAACGGGGAGGCTGTAAGGGATCTGGGAGTGGAAGACCCCCTGGCTGGGAGTAACCATCATATGGTGTGGTTCACACTCAATATGAGCAGGGAAACAGGAGGTATGGGTACCAGGGTGATCAATTTTAAGGGGGCGGACTTTATAAGGATGGGGGAAATTTTGGTTGAGCATCTGGTGGGAATTCAGACATGCATGGGTGCTAGTCAAAAATGGGATGTCATTAAAAAAGGGCTAACAGAAGCAACTGAGATTTGTACAAGGACACAGAGCAAGAAGGGTAGGGCAAAGAAGCCAAGCTGGCTGACTCAGAATGTCATGGAAGGGGTGACAACCAAGAGAAAGGCATTCCAGAGGCTTAGGAAATCGGGAGGTCAAGGGAACAAAGATGAGTACATGAAGAAGTCCAAGGAGGTTACCAGGCTAGTCAGAGTGGCCAAGGCTTCCAGAGAGCTGAGACTAGCACAAGGAATCAAGGACAGGGAAAATGACTTCTTCAGATACATTGGCAAGAGAAGGAGAAACAAAGACCAGATTGTGAGGCTTAAGGAGGATGAGGGAGGGGTGGAGAAGGGGGAGGACCAGATAGAGGCACTGAATGAGTACTTCTGCTCTATGTTCATGAAGGAAGAGGGGCAGACCTCCATGGGGAGCAGTGGAGTGGGCGGGGGTGGGGTGACTAATATCAGGTTTACAGAGGACTGGGTGCTGGAAGAACTAAGGTTGCTGAGGGTGGACAAGGCATTAGGACCAGACAGCATTCACCCTAGGGGTACATAGGAGCTAGAGGAGATCCTGGCAGGACCACTGGCAGACCTGTTCAGCACATCACTGGGCACATGATGCATGCCACAGGACTGGAGGATGGCCCATGTGGTGCCCATTCATAAAAGTGGCCCAAAAGATGATCCAGGCAACCACAGATCAGTGAGTCTCACTTCAACCATGGGGAAGCTTATTTAGTCAGTCCTAAAGAGAGGCTGGTGACCTTTTTGGAAGACAATGGTCTCCAAGATGGTCATCAACACGGTTTTGTCTCAGGCAGATCCTGCCAAGCAAACCTAATCGGGTACTATGATTGGGTTATCTGGGAACTGGACAGGGGCCATGCAGTGGACATCCTGTATCTGGACTTCAGCAAGGCCTTTGACTTGAAGCCTCATGGGAGGCTGGGAGGAAAGCTGGAATACATAGGGGTGGGAACAAAAATGGTCAACTGGATCACCAACTGGCTGAATGGTAGGTAGCAAAGGGTGGTGGTGGTGAGGGAATGCTCATCACCAAGGGACGTTCTGAGCAGGGTGCCCCAGGGATTGATACTGGGACAGGTGTTGTTTGGGATATTCATAACCAATATCTCAAACGGGATCCAGAGTAGGATCAGTCTAGTCACAGATGATACTAAGATCGGAGCTGTGGTAGATGACATAGAGGGGTGGATGGGGCTGCAGGAGGACCTGACCAAACTACAGGAGTGGTCAGAGATATGGCAGTTGGGGTTCAACGCCAGGAAGTAAAAGGTTCTGCACTTTAGAGCAAAGAACCAGAGGAGGAAATGTCAGTTGGGAGGTACAGTTGGAAAGCACCATGGAGGAAAAGGATATAGGGGTACTAATAACGGGGAGTATGAACCACTCAGCTCAGTGCAGGAAGGCTGCTGCAATGGCAAACAAGATGCTGGGGTGCATAACAAGGGAAATCTCCTCCAGGCACAGAGAGGTGATCCTTCCCCTGTACAGGTCACTGGTCAGGCTGCACCTGGAATATAGCATGCAGTACTGGCATCCATTCCTGAAGAAGGACATTAGATTGCTGGAGGGGGTGCAGTGTAGGGCAACAAAGATGATCCAGGGACTGGAGGGAAAATCCTATGAGGAGAGGCTGGGACAGCTGAACATGTATTCCCTGGAGGAGAGGAGTGATGGGGGTATATGATCAAAACCTTTAAATACTTAAAGGGAATAAACAAGACTAATACAGAAGGGATTCTTCAGATCAAAAGGGGGAGGGACACGAGAGGGCATTGGCTGAGATTAGAAGGGGGAGATTCAGGAGGGAAATCAGGAGACACCTTTTCATAGAAAGGGTGGTAGACAAGTGGAATACTCTGCCCGAGGAAGTGGTATTGTGTAGAATAGTGGGTGGATTTAAGAGGGGGTGGAACAGAGTGAGTGGTGGGGGTTGTTGTGAGGTCAGGAGGGGAGGGTGGGCAGCTGCAAGTTGAGGGGCTAGCTGCACAAAAACTGAGCAGACTCGATAGTCCATGAGGCCTGTTTCTGCTGGCATTCTGTATGTTCGTATAATCGTATTCCCAAGAGCAACCAGAGAGGCCCCCACGAGGAAGGCCTTCAAGAGAGGTTTGAAGACATATCTTTTCAATGAAGGCTTTGGGGATTGATACAGCTTCTCCATTAGTTTCCATCCAAAGAGGAGTTTTAACCTGTTTTAACTGCCTGAGTTAATTTTTGTGTGTTTATTTGTTGATTGTAACTCCTTCTCTTTATTGTAAATCCCCCTGGGTCTCCTGGGAAAGGAGCCATTATAAATAAAACTACTACTAATTCTACTACATCAGGCTCTCTGGATAGTCAGTTTACTGGGCATGATTCTTGTATAACCTGCATTTAAGTTGGAATCAATACTCTGTGCTTCCTTGCTCCAACTTAGGGTTTACCATTCGTGTGCTACCCAGCTCAATCGTTAATTTCTTGGTGAAACCATACATTTAACACCTGCAACTGTCGACCCCTGAACTAGCTGCCTCCACATCCCCTATCATTAATTGAATCCCCCAGACTTCATGTCCATTGACAAAACCAGTACCAGATCCCTCAATCAGAGCCCTTTTAGTTTCATGCTGCATCTCTGTTGGTCCTATGCAAATGCCCAGTATTATACAATGGCAAGAAAGAATCTTGGACTGTGATTGGTCAGTTTGGGGCTGGACCCATGGTGTTATCCCAGCATGATGCCACAGGTCTAGTCTCAGCACTGTGAACCCATGTAGATGAGCATTTGATTGAGCTTTTGATTGATTGTTTTATTGAGCTTTTGATTGATTGTTTTATGGAGCTTTTGATTGATTGTTTCATCTTCTCTTAAAAACAAAAAATATTTTTACACACAAAAACATCTTTAAAATTATTTTTTTTATTATGTATAACAACAAGCCATTAGTATAATAGGAATAATGTACTCAGGTGTGTATCATTTGGGATAGCGCCACACCTGGGCATTGGACGCACTCAGCCTGCGGCCTCGTGCCCAACCCCCCCAGGCATGGCGTTATCCCAGCACGACACACACCCTGTCATGCATTATTCCTTTATTATGAACTGAGGAGCATAAATAGAGGAATCTGATTGACAGAGAGCTCTTTGAAGCCATGATGATATCAGGCTACATCATCACCGCTTCAAAAAAGTGCTGGCGCCACCAGCCTCCTTGCTCTGTTCTGTTTGAGAACTATTTTTTCAAATGTACTCCTACATCACCCAAAAACCTGTTCATAAAACATTTAAAAACCTGTTCATTTGTTATTTTTATTTATGAAAATTCAAACTCAATTCATAATAGCAATAAGTCCTCCAGGGTGTGGTATATCATGGGATACTCGCCACTTCTTGGGTTGTTGGACGCACTCAGCCTGCAGCCTCATGCCTAACCACCGAGGCGTGATGATATCCCAGGCGATATACCCATCTGTCATGCTCATTGCTTAATTAAACAATTGCCACTTAATCACCACTTGAATTTGACTTTATGTACTGATGTTATTTTGCCATTTTTGGCAGTTTATAACATGGGCATCCCTAACCAAGAAATTTTAAAAACTTAACACACAGTCTCCTTTAAGGTCTATGAACCTGGCAAATTTAATGTAATTGTGTTCTCTAAATGTAAAGGTGCAGGGTTTATCATTTTCAATTTACATACTTTCAACATTTAATTTAAAAGGTTTTTAAAGTTTGGCTACTTATAATAATGTAGTTCCCTTTAAAGCTAGAAATGTACTGTACCCCCTTCAGATGTATAACTTTGCTCTCCCTAGCCGTGGTTCACTCAGGTCGACCGTATTATTTCCACCTTTTTGTGACAGGGCAACACAGCCATCAGGCTTTTTCCAAATTGATGCGGACCAAGCTGGACGGGGGGTTGCAAGCCCCTAATTTCTTCTTATACTAGCTAGCTTTGCATCTTACCAAACTCTCTTACTGGATGAGGACCATTGAGGATGACCTTTCCAAGCCTTATGTTCCCCATTGGGTAGATATGGAGCGCGCTTTGTGTTCCAATAACAGATTTGATATCTGCACTCTTCCCTATCTCTCTAGGAAGAATTTACCCTGGCCATTATGGGATACCCCTCTTGCGGCCTCCCTTCAGATTCATTCACAACTCTGCTCCCTGTTTCAGCTCTGCCCTTATAGAGACACCAAAAAAACCCTGTTTGGGAACCCCAACCTTTGTATAACTGGTTTGCCACTCTCTAAGAAGTTTTGGCCTGTCATGAGGATTTTTACAATTGGGGACCTCAGTGCTAATTTCTGACTGTTACCATTTCAGGAAGCCCAGAACAAATACCATGGGCCTACTTCCACCTGCTTCCACTACTTTCAGGTGGTGCACATGCTCTCATGCTTTTTTGGCATTGGCCTTTGGATTAACACATTTGGCGACTTCCTTTTTCCTCTTCTCAAGCAAGCCCCTGCCTCACACCACCTTTCATACTATTATCGAGCCTTACATGACTCTCTGGTTGCCAGGGAGAGGTCAAGGGTTTGTTGCTGGGATCAGTCTCTTCCGGGTTCTTCTAATTCTAGAAATTGGATTGTTATCTGAAGCATCTCTATACCTTTATCAAATTGGATAGATATCGCTTATGCAATCAAAATTTTACATAACCTTTACTATCGCAGTTAGATTATGCAAAATGGGTAGATTACCCATGGACTCCTGTTTGAGATGTGGAAAATAACATGGTACTTTACTCCATATTTTATGGTTCTGTGAAAAGGTGGCCCCTTAGGGGAATGTATCCGGCTCGACTGACCACTCCTGGGGTTCTCTGATGCCTTTACTCCCAAAATATGTATTTTGGGTATTATTCTGATAGCCTTCTTGGCAACCAGAGCTCACCTAGCTCTGATTTTGGCCTGTACTAAAAAAGTTATTTTCCATCACTGGTTTGATCAACAGATTCCCCCATTCCTTGAATGGTGCCAAGAGATACTGTTCACCCTTCAAGCTGAGTATGAGAACCTTTACGAACCCTATTGACATTCTGACTCTACCTTGTTAGTGCTCCTTATTGCCCCCCCCACGTATACTGAAGTGGGTGGCCCCTAGCATCTCTCCCTATAAGTTGTGCTAGTTCACTTCCCAGAGTATCTTCTGGTGGATGGTGGGGTTGGGAGGGTTGGGGAGAGGAAGGGATAAGATGAGTTATATTTAAGGTAAAAAATTGTATATTATTAACACTTGCATTCCGGATTCCCAACTAGTCATGTGTACTTAGATTTCTTCTCTTGCTATGGTTTGTTATTCTGTTATTTTATCTTCAGTAAAGTTTATTCAGTATGGAAAAAAGCTAGAACTGTGTCTCACATAATCATGTGGTATAGTAGTTTGAATGTTTCACATGTGGTGAAATTTGGATTTGATGCAAATACTGTAACTGAAATTTAAATGCTGGCAAATGTTTGGCTGCCTTCACCTCATTCTCCTTTAAAAGTATGAATCTGAAGCTTGGTACCACATATGTCTTTGTATGCTTGCAAAATTCTGTGACATTAAGTTGACTGTTTTAAAATTTATACTGAAATAACTGAAATATAAAATTTGACATAACGTATAGCTGCTTATAACACAGATGCCTTTAAAGAGCTCCTGATACCGTTGTGGCAACTTTAAAAAAATGTCATATTTAGACACTGTTTAGCTTATATTTAATCACTATTATTATTTTTTTTTGTAATTATTACCCTTACTTCTTTCTTACTAAGGACATTAGCATGTAAATAGTATTGCTGTCCTCTTTGTTCTGCTTGCTTGCCTACGGTACACCAGAAATCACAGTTCTGTTTCTGAAATCACAATCTTTTGCTGTGGAGATAGTTATGATGCCATAAAGAGGGGATTATAATGTCATGTGAAGGCAAGCAGAGAGAGCAGATAAAGCTTAAGGGGTAGTAGTCCTCTTTCAAACAACTGTCCTTAGTAATAAAGAAAAAAAGGGAAGAATTATAGAAAAAACATGAAATATAAATTGAATTGTGTCAAAATCTCACATTTTTTTCAAGTTATCCTAATGGTGTCAGCTGCTCTTTAAAGACTTGAGATCTAAAATGCAGTGCACATACAAATGTTATATAATTATTTATAGTCTGAAACAACAAATAAATTTGAATTAGAAATTTTAAAATTAGATTGAAATAACTGAAAATTCAATGTTGATGAAATGTTGAGCCACCTATAACTCCACCCTATTTAAAGCTAGAATTTTGAAATTTGTTAGACTTCTACATGTGGTATGGACCTGTAAACCTCCCAGATTTGTTGATCTGGATGCATACATTTGCCATTAGACAAATATAACTGAAATTAAAATTTTGACAAAATTCCATGGAATTTTCATGTAAATTCCACAGAATCAGAATTGTTATTCCACCTTAATTCCAAAGGTAAAATGTAACATTCCACACAGCTCTACTCCCTGAGCATTTTCAATGTGCCAAGGAATTCCACACAGAAAACTAGCAGCAGTGTCCCGTTCCAGTTATACCAGTGTTTCCACCCAGTTATTGCGGTGTCCCATCTGCATCGGTGTCTCGTCCCAGTTTCAGCAATGTCTTTTCCCGACTGTATCTGTTCCAGTTATAGTAGTGACTCCTCCTAGATATTCTGCAGACTCTTCTCAGTTCTTTTCTTTTCAATATAGATTTTTACCTGGCCAGCTCTCATCCTCCATTGGATGGCGGAGACTGGAGGCTGTGTTGGTTGCCCACTTGGGTTTGGGATGGGGGAGGGTGGTGGGACACTACTTCCTGGGTGGGGCTGGGGCTGACCACCACGGAATAGTTTGGAATTAATGTACTGTGGATTGGGAATAGGGAGGGGGTTCACTAGACCACCAGGAAATGTTTACATTAACTATATGGGATTGGGATGGGGTTGCACAGGACACCAGGGCATATGATGTCCATGTTGGATGGGTGATCAGGTTGAGGAAGGGACTGCTAGCCACTAGGGAATTATTTTTTATATATGGGGTGAGTCATTGGGTGGGGAGGGGCACTAGCCAGCAGGAACTTTATTTCTATTTCAGGCAGGGTTTTGGGTAGGGGGGGGGGCACTGGACACCATGGAAATCTTATATGTTTGATATGGGGTGGCTCTCTTGACTGGTGGGGGCCACTAGACACCAGGGAAACATTAAATGGTAGTGTGCCAGCGGAAAGTGAGAATTTCACAGTTGCTAATTCGATCTCAGAACTTTCACAGATGCAAAAGTCTGACTTTTGCAGAAATTATGCCAGCAGAAGTTATTTTTGCATACCTCTAGTGAAAATGTGGGTTGGATACTAAAAAGAATGCATACTGACACTTCACCAGTAAAATGCCTGCTTTGTCAGATGAAGAACTACACAGAGTGGCACTTTGCACTATGCAAAGTTGAGAAACTATTAACATATTACACATACAGTGATGTAGTTCCCTGACTTGACATGACACTAACTTATCCAGTTAAAATAGTGTCTTCCCCCAGTCTCAGTGTTGTCTCCTCAGGTTTACTGTAGCATTGTCTACTCCAAGTTACAGCAATATCTCTGTCATTATGTAAGTATCTACTCCCAGTTGTAACAGTGGCTTCTCCCTGTTGTGCCAGTGTATCCCGCTGTTTTCTCAGCTACACATGTTTCACCATAGTTGTTATGTGAGTGTCTACTCCCAGTTACACCAGTGTCAGTTGCAGTAGTGTCACCTCACTGTTATGTCAGCTTTCCTCCCAGTTACACCAGTGCTTTGTCTTCTCAGATATGGCTCCAGTAATTATCAGTTTTTATGTCTTAGGTAAAAAGGAAAAAAAACAATTACGATGATTGTTGTCTGCAATTCATCATATTATTTGACAGTACAGTAGATGCCCAACTTTAACAGTTTCCGGTAGGATTGTGCACCAGCCCATCAGTGCCATGGTAGCATTATCACTTGTGATGCCAGTAACCCAGGTTTAGAAGCCAGCTCCAGTCACTGGAAGCCAGGCTGGGGGAGGAGGCTTGAGAGTCATGAAGGATGCTTTCCACTCCCAAGGAGGGAGGACTGTGAGAGCTGCCATGCAACTACCACTTGGCGACCACGGGGGCTGGTACCAGCTGGAGCCACAGTGGTAGGGTTAGCACATTCTCATAGATACATAGATACATACATAGACAGTGTCGGCAGATAAGGGCCTATGGCCCACCTAGTCTGCCCATTTGAGCTTGTAAGTTCAGTTTGTTTTCCTAGAAGTCTATTTCCCCTTACCCCTGACCTCTAGAATTCCTTTATGTCTATCCCATGCATTCTTAAATCCCGTGATTGTTTCAGCTCCCACCACTTCCTCTGGCAGGGTGTTCCACTTGTCCACCACCCGTTCTGTAAAGAAATTCTTTCTCATGTTTCCTTGAATCGTCCTCCCTCCAACTTCATCCCATGCCTCTAGTCCTGAAACATCTTTTTCGCTTAAAATAGTGTTTTCCTGCACCCTGTTCCTCCCTGTAAGATACTTGTATGTCTCTATCATATCCCTCTCTCCCTCCTCTCCTCCAGGGAGTACATGTTCAGTTCCTTCAACCTGTCTTCATAGGACTTGTGATGCAACCCATGCACAATCTTTGTTGCCCTCCTCTGAACCTTCTCTACCCTGTCTATGTTCTTACGTAGGTATGGTCTCCAGAACTGTACACTGTACTCCAGGTGGGGCCTCACTAGTGTCTTGTATAGCGGAATTATGACCTCCCTTTTCCTGCTGGTGATGCCCTGCCTATACATCCCAGCATCCTATTTGCTTTACCTGATGCCTTGTCACACTGTTTCTACCTTGAGGTCATCAAAGATGACAACCCCAAGATCCTTTCCTGCTTGGTGCATGCTATATCCTCACCCCAACTGATATATTGTGCCAGGGTTTTTGTGCCCATATGCATTATCTTGCACTTCTTTGCATTGAATTTCAACTGCCAAACCCTTGACCATTCTTCAAGTTTCTGCAGGTCCCTTCTCATTCTGTCTACACCCTCTGGTGTGTCTACTCTGTTACAGAGCTTTGTGTCATCAGCAAACAGTGAAATTCTGCCTTCTAGATCCTGTGCAATGTCACTGATGAAGATGTTGAATAGGACCGGTCCCAGCACTGATCCCTGTGGTACCCCACTGGTCACTCTTCCTCTGTGGAGTGACAGCCATTTACCACCACCCTCTGTGTCCTGCCACCCAGCCAGTTACCTACCCACCACACTACTGTCCTGCCCACACCCATATTCCCCAGTTTGTGTAATAGTCTTCTATGTGGCACAGTGTCAAAGGCCTTGCTGAAGTCCAGATAGGCCATGTCCACTGCCCTCCCCTGATCCACCTCCCTAGTCACCCAGTCAAAAAATTCAATGAGGTTGGTCTGACATGACCTCCCCCTGGTGAAACCATGCTGCCTTGGGTCCTGTAGTCCATTGACAACCAGATGTTCCACCAATCTCTCCTTCAGTAGTGCTTCCATGATCTTCCCACTACCGAGGTGAGGCTGACTGGTCTGTAGTTCCTGCTTCCTCTTTGTTCACACTTTTGTATAAGGGAACTACATCTGCTGTCCTCCAGTCTTGGGTACCTCCCTGTTTCCAGTGATTGGCTGAACAGGATAGCCAGAGGTTCAGCCACCACCTCTCTTAGTTCTTTAAGGACCTGGGGTGCACCCCATCTGGCCCCATTGCTTTATCAGCTCTTATTACTTCCAGTTCCTTCAGGACCCTTTCGTTAAAGGGACTTGTGTCCATTTCTGCACCATTCTCACCCCTTGTACTCCCTTCAGACCCATTACCCCCCTCTTCCTTAGTAAAGACTGAGCAGAAATACCTGTTCAATATGTCAGCTTTACTGTTGTCATCCTCCACGCGGCTCCCATCCTCCCCCTTCAGTCTCACTAGCCCTCCCTTTGTCCTTCTTTTTTCACTTATGTACCTGTAAAAGGTTTTGTCCCCTTTAACCACTGATTTTGCAATGTGTTCTTCTGTCTGAGCTTTGGCTTCCCTTACTGACTTCCCTGCCTCCCTTTGTTTCTCCTGGTACTTCTCCCTATCCCCTTCTGCCTGTGTCTTTTTGTATTGCCGGAATGCAATCTTTTTGGCTTTCACTTTCTTTGCTACTCTTTGGAAAACCATAATGGTCTCCTCTTTCTTTTCCTCTTGCTAACCTGCTTAATGCATAATTCTGTTGTTCTTATAATCCCCATTTTAAATACTGCCCACTGTTCCTCAATCCTGATTCCTGTCCCATTCCCTTAATGCCTCTTTCAAGCATCTCCCATTTTCCCAAAGTCTGGCCCCAAAATCCAGGATACGTGTTTTGTGTGGTTTGGTTCTGCTCTTTCTGTGATTTCAAACCACAATGACTGGTGGTCACTGTTACCCAGGTGCTCCCCCACTGTTACCCCCATCACACTGTCCCTGTTTGTGAGCACAAGGTCCAGTATTGCCTTCTGCCGAGTTGGTTCCATGACCAGTTGCTTGAGGAAGGCACCCTGAAGGGAGTCCAGGATAATTATCATGGTCATGGTGGTGTGAGCATGCTTGCATGCTAGCACCACTGTTATCCATGCCCACAGGGTGCCCAGGGACTTCAGGGGAGAAAATGGAAATACCCCTTGGACCAAGCGGGATGATGTGGTGACCCCTTATTACAGATCCCACACTGCAAACTGGGCACCCTGCCTCCAATGGAGCTAAAACATCCTAAAGGGCTTGGAGAATCCTGACCACTGTGCCACAGGCAGCAAGCTGTGGAGGAATGGAGGTAAGGGACTGAGTCTCAGAGATGGTAGGTGATGGGGCTGTGAGGGTCGCCTGCAAATGGCAGTTGGCTAGTTTGAGAAGGGCAAAAGAGGTGGAAATTTGCAGAATTTTCCTCTCTTTCATACAAAATTTTGTGGAAGCAAATTTTGCTCTTTGTAGGAATTATGCCAGCACAATTAAAATGTTGCCAAGTCCTAGTAGGCTATTCCATCGGGGGGAATGGTAAATGGAGGCATAAACAACACAGATGGCTTGAAAAAGATAAAATGGTGCCTGAGTGGAAAGGGGTGCTAATCCATGCTAGAAGTTTAATAAACAAGTTTGATGAGTTCAAATATTTGTTAATAACACAAAATATCCAACTAGCATTTATTACGGAAACTTGGTGGGATGAAAAGGACACCTCGGACAAATCCATACAGAGGTATAATTTATATTCAAAATCCAGGGCACATAGGAAGGGTGGAGGCATTGCCATGTATGTGCATGAGTCAATAAAAAGCATAGATCAAGAAAGAGATGATGCTGAGCTGGAGACTCTTTGGGTTAAGCTTCTACCTCAGGATGGTTCTAAAATTATAGTGAGGTTAATATACAGACCACCTGGTACCTTGTCAGATGTTGATAAAGCATTGCAGAAGCAAATAGCTGCTCTGGATCGAGCTGATAGAATAATTTTACTAGGGGACCTTAACCTACTTAATATTGACTGGAAGCTATTAAAAAGGGAGCAAATAAAACTGATATAGTGTATTTGGATATCTTTGATCATCTAGGATTACAGCAGAAGGTGCAGGATACTACAAGAGGTGCCAGTATCCTCGATATTGTATTAACAAACAAGGGTGATATAGTAAATAATATTAGGGTGGACAGCCCACTTGGTAACAGTGATCACTATACAATTCATTTTGGGATTAAGGAATCTCAGGTTTTGATTGAGGAAAGATCCACAAGAAAGCTGAAAAAAGAATAGAATGTATAAAAAATATGAAAAAGGGATCTCACCAGGAAAGTGAAAATGGTCATTAGAAAAGCAAAATTGCAACAAGAGATTTTAATAGCAACTAGGATTAAGAACAATAAGAAATGGTTCTTTAGCCATACTAATAGATTAAAAAGCAGTCCAAGTGCAGTGGGTCCCTTTAATAATAAGAATGGCTTGGTGACATCAGATAAAGAAATGACGGATATCCAAAATGAGTATTTCTGCTCAGTTTTTAATAAAAAATCTCCCTTCCCATTCATAATGAATAGCAGCCCAGCCCCTGGCCAAATAATAATAGATCCAGAAGATGTTCTGGAGAGATTATGAAAGGTGGATATCAACAAATCATCAGGGCCAGATAACATCCACCCTAGGGTAATACAAGAGACGGTGGCCCATCTATCATTACCACTGACCCATATTTTTCAATCCTTCCTTGACAGAGGGGGAGGTTCCACAGGATTGGAAGGTTGCAACAGTAGTACCACTATTGAAAAAGGGGCCTAAAATGGATCCATCTAATTTTAGACCTGTGAGCCTAACTTCCATTATGGGGAAAATACTGGAGAGTATTTTAAAAGAAAAAATTCTTACCTTTCTAGATGAACAGGGTTTGATAGGCCTCCTGCAACATGGCTTTACAAAATCAAGGTCATGTCAAACTAATCTTCTGTCTTTCTATGAGAAAGTTAATAAAGAATTTGATTGGGGAAGTTCAGTGGATGTTGCCTTCATGGACTTTACTTAGGCATTTGATAAACTGCTTCACTTAGAATTGTTAAACACACTGAGGGAGATTAAGCTGGAGACCAACATTATAAATTGGACATCAGAATGGTTGCAGGATAGGAAGCAGAGGGTTCTATAAAAGAGGCACTTTCAGACTGTGCTCCTATTATGAGTGGGGTCCCCTAGGGCTCAGTTCTGGGGCCATGCTTATTTAATATTTACATTTCCACCCTAAAAATAACAAACCCAAATGTCTGGCTCTACAAATTTGCTGACGATTGTAGAGTAGGGTCAGTCATGAACAGTTCTGTAGAAGGGACTTGGTTGCAAGAAGCATTAAATGAAATTGTAGAGTGGACCAGGATGAATAAATTTGAGTTGAATGCATCTAAGTGCAAAAATAATGCACTTGGGTAAAAATAACATTGGTACAATTTATAAACTGGGTACAGATCTACTAAAAGTAACACAGGAAGAGAGAGACATGGGAGTTAAGATTAATAACAATTTAAAATGTAATGCACATTGCAATGACCAAATAAAAAATGCTAACCAAAACTTAAATTGTATACTGAGACATATCGCCAGCAGGGAGAAAGAGGTACTGATGCCACTGTATAGTACTCTGGTTAGGCCCCATTTGGAGAATTGTATCCAAGTGTGGTCCCCATATAAAAGGGAGGATATCCTAAGAATGGACGGGGTGCAGAGGTGGGCAACCAGAGCTATTGTGACCCTCAAAAATAAATCATATAAGGAAAGGCTAAAGGCATTGAACCTTTATTCTCTTCAGTACAGGAGGTTTAGAGGAGACATGTGTTTGCTAGTTAGAGCTATAGGGGATATGACTCTACTGAAAGAACTGGGATTTACACTGATAAATAGCAGGGGTAGGAGCAGAAGGCATAGCAAGCAGTTATTTCTTTCAAGATGGAATTTAAAGGCCAAGAAAAACTGGTTTAGTCAGAGGGTGATATCCTGGAATGAGCTCCCAGATATAATTGTGGATAGCCCCAATATGAATACTTTTAAATCTAGACTGGACATTTTCTATAAAGATAGAACTACTGATTTTTAAAGGGAGGGATTGGCAAGCTATAAGGACTATAGCCTGATGCTTAAAATTTCCTATGATGCATACGATTCCTATAATAGCAGGAGTGCTGCGAGAAGTGCCTCCCAAATGTTTTCTCTGAATTTACTATCTCTGGGCTTCAGGGCTTCAGGATGTGTCCCGGCATCCTGATGGAGCACACCAAACATCTCTGACTCTTTCATCTTGTTGATACTCTTGAGTATGTGGAAGACTGAGATTATGTCCCCTCTCAGTCTCCATTTCTCCAAAGTGAACATGTTATGGGCCACCAGACTCTCCTTGTAGAATTTGTTCCTAATATACCTGATATTTTTGGTAGACCTGCAATACACCATCTTGATTGCCTCAATATCTTTTTTTATTTTGAGGAGCTGAAACTGCACACAGTACTCCAGGTGAGAGCCTTGCAACATGGAAGGATTACTTCAGTAACTTCTGGCAAAACTACCTTGCTATCCAGGCTAGATACCCTGCTGAATTCACTCTGCCACTTTGCTTTAAATTCCCTCCCTCGAACTCTTCACTGCAACCTATACTCCTCCCTTGGCATCCCACCTCTACCCCACAGATGCTCTATCCATTTGCTAACCCTCACAGCCAAATTTTGTTTGATCTGCTTTCCCCATCTCTGATTTGCTGTCCCCAGTGCCCCCCTCCTCCTACAATCTACACACCAGGGACACCTGATCCTTCTCCATCCCCTGCCCCCACACGTCAGCCAGCAAATCAACTTTCTCTTATAGACTCCCCTCACTTTGGAACCGTCTTTTCCCCCAACTCCATAAGTCTCCTACCCCTCCCTCAAACAACACTTACACCTCTTTCCTCTCCCTCTTGCTCCTGCCTCACTATATCCCCCTCTCCAACAGATTGCTCTGCATAACGCTAAAACAGGGAATTAAGTTGCAGTTTTCTTGTACTGATTATATATTTATTTGTATTAGCTCGAATGTATATACAATGCAATATCTTATATGCCTGTAACTACTGCTGCTCAGAATTGTAGTCTAACTTTAATTGTATGCATTATCCTTTGTCTGTATTTGTTCCCTTGTGCACGGGTCACACCCACAAATGAGCCCTGACTCAGTGTGCCTTTCCCAGTTATCAAAGTGTTAAATAAATAAATAAATATAATGCACCAGTGTGAGCTCTGGAGAGGTGCAGCCGAAATGAATGGATTGCAGTGTCAGTGGCTCAGTAGGTAGCACACTCGCCTCTGAGGCCGAAAGATCAGAGGGCTGTGGGTTCCGTTCCCACATCTGGCACTTGGGTTAATATCCCAGTACTGACACTGTAGTGCAGCATGAGAGGGGTGTTGCACTTCTGAGGTGCCATCTCTCGGATGAGACGTTAAACCGAGTTCCCATCTGCCTGGATTGGTGGTAGTTCAGGTGGATGTTAAAGATCCCATGGCACTTCTCGAAAAGAGTAGGGGAATTTCCCTGGTGTCCTGGCCAAATTTCCCTCATTCACTGAAAAAAAAAACACCACCAACAGCTTAATCTGGTTCAAGGTCAGTTGGCATTCATTTGTATCCACCTCCCCCGGGTCGTGCCTGAAAATAGGCAGGATTTGTCTAGTGCACTTACCCGGTCAACAAAAACTAAACAAACAAACAAACAAACCCCCACAGCTAGCCGAGACAAACAATCAGCAATTTGGCTACACACGCAAGTCAGAAACAACAAAGTCTGCAAACCAAACATTTCAATGCAGGTTTTCATTTTTACTCCTAGTCTTACTTCTACAGTGCAACAGGTATGTTATCTATGCACATTTGATTTATGTTGGTGTGTGCCATTGGGTCAAGAAAAATGAAAACCTGCATCAAAATGTTTGGTTTACAGACTTCGTTGTTTCAAACTCTTGTGTGCAGCCAAGTTGTTGTTCATTTCCCTTGGAAGGATTACTTCCCCTGCTCTTCCTGTCACCCCATTTTAATGCATCTCAGTAACAATGAACTACTTATCATGCATCAGCCTTTGTCTGTTATGACACCCCAGGTCCTTTTCCTACTCCACTATAGCAAGAAGAGCCCCACTCACAGTGTAGGCCCTACCTCTGTTTTTCCCTGAGTGTATTACCTTCCATATGGCAACATAAAATCTGATTCTACAAGAGTCTGGTCAGTCAACTATAGTGTACAGATCCTCTTGAAGTTTGTCCCATCCTAAAGTGCCACCACCCTAGTCAACTTAGTGTCATTTGTGAACTTAAGCAGCCTGCTAAAGACACTAGCTTTCATATCATTGATAATAATGTTGAACAGCAATGGATCCAGTACTGATCCCTAAGGGATCTGCTAAGTACCCCTCTTCACTCAGAGCAGTGCCTGTCATTAACAACCCCCTGCTTCTTACCCCAAGCTAATTAGCAATCCACCTTGTGTATCTCTTGTGAATACCATGCTGGTATACTTTGACCAGTAGCCTGTCTTGCTCCACAATATCCAAGAACTTTCTGAAGTCCAGATGGGCTACACCTATGACTTTGTCACTGTCCACCTCCTTGTTTTACGCCTGTCAAAAGAGGTGACCAGGGTGTTTTGGCATGATTTGTCCCTCATAAAGTCATACTGAGAGGTAATATTGACAGGGGATGAGAATGTTAGCCTCAACCAATTGCTCCATTATTCTGTCCATATAATGGAATCCAGGAACTTGCCCAGCACTATCAGTCTGACCAGCCTGTGAAGTTTCCTAAGTCTGAACTTGTTTCCTTGTTGAAGGCAGGGACTGCGTAGGCTACATTCTGGTCTTCTGGCACCACATTTGTATGAACAGACATATGAGAGATTACTCCAGGTGTCCCCAATAATAATTATTTAGCTTCACTATGATCTTGCGGTGTATCCAGGACACTCCATGAGATTTTCCTGCTTTGATCTTCACCATATAGCCAGCTACCAGAATGAGGGTAATAGTTCTAGGTTGTGTCATGACTACTCCTGATGCTCTGGGCCTTCCAAATGAGCACTCTTTTCAACTCTGACAACCTGGTGGCCCTGTAGTGAACAGCATTTCTTCCATCATCCCTGGCTATGTGACAGGTTCTTTCCATTCTTCCCTGTTTTGAAGGGCGTAGTCTCCTGATTTACCTTCCTCATTCCCTTGATTTAAATAAAGAAGGCTTTGGTGCTGTCCATTGCTCTGACAGCTATCCAGGCTTTTAGCTTCTCCTTGGTTTCTTTAATTCTAGTCTTGCAGTCCCTCAGTGCTGCTCTGTACTCTTCTTTTATCTGGAGGCAACCTGTCATCAGTGGTCATGGACATTACTTTTGTTGAGAATTACTTGTGTTCATCCCAGTTGAGTTAATAGGGGACGGGGGGTGCTTCTTGACCCTCTCTGTGTTACTGCTTACAGGGATATAGACCTCTGTAGCTGATTTGAGAACCTTGAATGAACCCACATATGCTCTGTATTATCTGCCTCCTGCAGCTGCTCCAGGCCATTAGTCATGTGCTCCTTCATCTTAGTAAATTCTGTATTTAAGGTTTAGGTCCCGATGATTGAAACCTAGCTAGTCTTTCCTGCCATCAGGCAGAAGGTTGCTTAGTGGTAGTCACTAAAGTATAGGGGGTGAGATACACCTTTAGTGGCGCAAGACCTGGGTACAGTAAGAGGGGAAGACACCTCAAATGGAACAAAGTAAACAGGGAAGCATTGCACTGTGCTCAGGAGCTCACTGTGTTGAAATCAGTACAGTTGAATGCTCCAAACATAGCAATAATACATTTATCAGCTGTAAAGGCTACAATTGAAATCAGCAAAAGTGCAGACAGCACAGTGACAAAACATCAGTTTTCACAATCCAGTTGCTCTGGTGCCTTTCTCAGTAGAGCTTCGTCAGAGGGCAGTTTGCTGGACTGACCTGCCTCCTTAAATACCACACCTCCAGCATGCTGATCTAATCACAGAGATCAGCCTGTCACAGAAGAAAAAATGCTGTTGTAAGTGAAACAAAGTGACAAAATAGAACATAACAAAGCAAACATTCATTTCCAAAAATGGCAATAAACAAGGCAAAAATGAAATCTCATCACTTAAAGGAGAAAGCAGTCAGAGGACCACCCAAGGAAAAAGGATATGGCTAAACAAGACCTTAAATTGGTCATATTTTTTTTCTAGTTGTTTAACCAGGTGAGACACACTAAGCTGAAAGCTTGTTTACAGGTGCAACCTGGGAGCACAGGGAAGTTAAGTGACTTGCTCAGGGTCACACAGTATGCAAGTGGGGGCTGTGGGATTCAAACCCAGGTCTTCAGATTTGCAGCTCAGAGCCTTAAACCACTGTGCTATACTGCCTCCCTATTTAATTCATATAAGGTAAATCTAATCCTTGACAGTAGGCAATATTTGTCACAAAAAAAGAACACGTGGCAGGGCAGCCATCCTAAAGCTGCGATCACTCTCAAGGAGAAAGTGTATGCTGGGAACTGCTTGGCAGGGATCGGCTGGCTTGGAGGATTCTTCCAGTCTGGTGGAGAATAAGTAAAAGAAAGATAAAAGGGAGTTAATTGATGTGAGGACCATAACAAGAAAGGCACGGGGTCATTATGTTGCAAGACATAATGCCGCATGGCACTATTGCGCTGCATGATTAATGCCATGAGGCATCATGTCTTTGTTCTGTGGGGGCTCAGCCCCCCCACCCCACGATATGGGGGCTGCACCCCTGGACCTCCCCCACTAAAGATTCTGAACTCCGGGGGGGTCCAACTCGGGGAGCACACAGATCCGGATTACGGCATAATGCACACGCTATTAAGCGTGCGACATTATGACCCGGTACAACAAGAAAAGGATACTGGGGAGAATGGAGAGGAAAAAGAAAGCAGGGAGGGTAACAATTCAAGGGTTATTTGAGTGGTTATACAAAAACCATTTACTGAAAAAGTATGGCATATGTTAAAAATGTTGGATTGGCACATTAAAACTGCAAGATAACAACCAAACACAAGATGGTGGAGAATGGGTTTGCAGCCACCGAAATTGTAAATGAAGAATCTCAATCAGAATGGGGAGCTGGTTTGCATGATCTCATCTTTCCCTAGGTGAAATTCTAAAAATTACTTACTACTGGTGCCATAACTTGCCACAAGATTATGAAAGGCTACAGCTCAGAATCAGCAGTGACCATACAATGGTAGACTGGTACAATTTCAACAGGGAAATATGCATTGACATAATTGAAACAGTAAAATAGGTAATTGGAGGTACTGGTACCACTGTAGAAATAGATGAGTGTAAGCTGGGTAAAAGAAAGTTTCACAGAGGGCGCAGAGTTGATGGTGCATGGATTTTTGGAGGGATAGAGCTTGAAACAAGAAGGTGTTTTTTCCAGATTGTTGAAACAAGGGTCACAGCAACATTAATTCCCACAATACAAGAACACATCATGCCTAGGTCAGCAATAATCTCAGACTGTTGGACAGCATACTTATCACTGTCGACTCTAGGATATATACATAAGACAGTCAATCACTCAACAGATTTTGTGGACCCTCACTGGTGCCCACACAAATACCATTGAGTCAACATGGCATGCTTTAAAGCATTCACTGCCTCATAATGGCACACAAAAGCAGTTATACAGTACCTATTTTGCAAAGTATGTAATTAAGAAGAAATACATTATTCCTTCTGATGACAAACTTAAAACCTTCCTGGAACTAATTAAAAAAGTATACCCCGCAGAAGAAACAATATCTCTGCAAGATATAGTAAGACACGATCACGTTTACTGAATACAAACAACTGAACATTGTAAATATCCTCTATTTCTCACATTTCCTTGTAAATACTGTAGCTTATGACTGAATGACACTGACTTCAACATGTTGCAAAAACTTATTTTTTCAATCTTAATGAGTGCACCATCTAATCCAAATAAGGTAAGGCAATGTTGTTTTAACTCTTTGCAAATAGTTGCCACTTTAGTTGTGTAAATGTTTTTCCCCATTGTGGTGCTCTGACCCCCCCTTCCCCTCAAATTTGTTTCCTTCAATTTTTTCCCAGTATGTCATTATCATCTCTGACCCCATAACACCCTTATCACTAGAATGACTCAAACCCCCTCCACTTTTTTTTTGTTTAAATGTTACATACAGTATTTATAATCAGGGGGCTCTGCCTCCCACACCCTCCCATAAAAACTCAAAACCCCTCTCTGAATTCTCTTTTTCTTTGTTTAAATGTTTCATATAGTATTTATCATGGGAGGGCTCTTCCACCCTGCACCCCCTGTAAAAACTCAAATACCACCTCCGAATTCTCTTTTTTTTGTTTAAATGTCTCATGTAGTATTTATCATCGAGGGGCTCTGCCCCCACCCCCCATGCAAAAACTCAAAAAATTCAAATACCCACATCATCTGTAGTCACTCAAACCTCCTCCAAAATCTTTTCTAATATAGTATTTATCATGTATTATCGGGGGGCTCTGCCCCCGCACTCCCCGTAAAACTCAACCAGTTTACTCACCAATATGAATATATGATTCCCACCCCCACCCATATCACCAGTAAGACATTGCATGATGGCAGCGATGACAAGGCATGATGGCTTGATGAGATTGCCTTCAGTTTTGTCATACCCTTGAGAGATTGTCATTGATCTCTAAGCATCCCTCATAAAGTGCATTTGGGCCCTTTTATTTGTTATACTGACTGCTTTTCCCACATGGACACAGTCACTTAGTGATTTTGTGACAGACTGGATTTGAGTGAGAAATGAGAAGTTGCTAGCTAAGCACTGCTTCTTGGGGCTGTTGCTTGGTAACGGTGTGCTGTCCAAGATCTCATGATATCATAATAATGAGATTTCAGATGCCATTTGTACCGTACCTCATAAACTGCAGGTGCACCAAGATTTGTTAAAACATTATCAAAACATTTTTTAACATCAAAGATCATTGCAACTGAATACTTAGCAGAATCAAGGTCATGAACGTCTCACTTCCATCACTTTGGAACACTATGCAAGACTCATTAAAATTATCCTCACTTCCAAGCATTTTCACATTTAAAGCTCTATTAACAGATTATCTGAAGGAATCATACAACAGTTTCTGACGCTGATGATCCCTAAGCCCTGGATGCCACTCTCAAATCCTTCGCCTAAGTAGCTCATCCACCCCACATTCCTAACAACAGAAACCTAGGACCTACAAGCCTAGTTCCCTTAATCCAAGATGGCCCTGCCTATTCGTTACCTTTTACCTATTCTGGCCTTCCTTTTGGCTGCCTACTCTTTCACCCCAATTTCTACCCTATTCCTTAATACCGCCTTTTTTTTATCATTTAGGTATGAGCTCTTACTTAATGGAGACTGTATGGGATTGGTGTCTCTTCTCATTTCAGTAAAGTTTATCATTACGTACCTTTGCATGTTAATTTTGTTGACTGGTATGTATAGGCCCATATTGACCGGCACCTTCACAATGTTTTTTCCTTTTTTTTGCACCATTGTCCACTGTAATTGTAATCTTATGAAGTGTACTGTATTGTATTAATGTCCAGGACCACCTTGAAAATGAGCTTGCTCAATGGTGTTTATGCCTGGTTAAATAAAGTGATTGATTGATTGATTGATGAACAATCAAAGGAATAGCTTGAGGTCCCAGTCCATATTGAGACCCACTGGTTTGAGCACTCTTAGAGAGAACATTCAATAGCTCTCCCTCTGCAGAAGTTTGGCAAGCCTATCCCCACCCTTGTTATCAGCCAGACCCACTCAATTCCTGTAAAATGCATTTGATCAGAATAATTGGTACAGAAGTCTGAAAATTGCTGACTCACTGGGACATTATCCTCTTCTTGTCTAAGACTTTTGATATGTTCCTGACCCTTTGTATAAGTGGCCTGATCCTTTTGTCAATGTAGAGTTTGGGGCAGGTGCACCACCGGGAATAGACAACAAAATCAGTGCTGCAATTTATGAAGTCCTTGATCTCCACAGTGCATGGGTCCTCCTCCAGTTGGGAATTTTTGGATTGTACACAGTGTATGCAGACACTGCAGTGCCCACATTTGAACATGCCCTTGGGCATGGAGGGAGCTTTCAAACATTGTGAACATCTCTCACTGTTCTGAATAAACTGTGCATAATTTTATCCATTAAATTGGGTGCCTTGGAAAAGGTAATCTGAGGGATAAAAACATGTCTGTTTATTTATTTAGTTATTGAGTTTTTGTTAACCAAATAAGTGCACTAGACAGATAAATGCCTATTTTAAGGCACAACCTGGGAGGTTACAACAGATTAAGGTCACAAGGAGCAAGTAGAATACAAAAAGCAAATAAAAACAGATGAGAATCAGCAGAATATATGCAGAGTACATGGCCTTATAATTCATGGCAAACATATAAAATAGAATACATGAAACTAATAGCTCATCTAGTGAGACACCAACATATTAACCTATGTAGTACAGGCAAGCAGGCATATGTTGGGAGCATACAGTAAACTAGTCTTGAAATAACATGTAACTAGACTATCATAATGAGCTAGGCAAAGGAGCATACTGATAACATGAAGAGATGGCTGCAGTATCACCTTTTGAAGGTGGACATGGTCTGACACTGATGGAGATCATTGGGTATGGAATTCAATAACGTGGAGCAACAATGGAGAGGGCAATATCCCCCCGATTCATTCTTGTTCTCAGTATGGATAGCAAGTCTAGATTATAGGACCTTAGTGGGCAGGCACTAGTGGGGGGTTGGAGGAGCCGTGTGAGAGATGATGGGGAGTGACTGTGCAATATGTTAAATATTACCCCACCTAAGGTTAGATCATGCAGGGCAGCAGGGGGAAGCCAACCTAGTTTACAGTAAAAAAATACGGTAGTGGTTATGGCAGTTCAATGGCAAGACAAAGTGACAGATGTTGTTATATTATAGGTTACATCACACTTTTGCAAGGTAGCTTTTGCTGAAGCATAGAATACAGATACCACATAGTATGTTTAGGGAATAGGACTACATGGGCTATGGCTAAGCAGGCAGAAGGGGTGAGATTATACCTGACCTTGTACGACTGCCCCATTATGGTGTTGACCGATTTACAGTTGCCCATGATATGTAGCAAGAAGTCTAGGAATGGATCTAGTGTCACACCTAGGTACTTAATGAGGACACTGATGCAAGAGGAGTTCCATCACAGCTCACAATGGTTAAGGAGGTCTGTTATGTTTTGAGTTTTGGTGCCGAGCCAAACAGCATTGCTTGGGATTTTACTGTGTTTAAAAGCAGTTTGTTTGCTAGCAGCCATTGCTGCAGTCCCAGGAGATCAGTGGACATCCTTTTATTGACCTCAGTCATGCTATTGGAGACAAAGTATAGCACCTGATCATCTGCATATAGAATGGGAGTGCTATCCACTAGGTCCAGGTGTATGCCATTTATGTGAAGAGAAAAAAGAAAAACATGAGGATGGATCCTTGTGGCACTCCTACCAGGGTAGGGGCAGGGTTTGAGAAGAACGTTCTAAACTTCACCCACTGACACCTACTGTTCAAGTAATTCCTGAACAAAGGTAGGGCAGAGGAGGATGCTCCAAGGTTGCCTAACTTGGTACGGAGTAGGTGGTGCTCAACCAAGTCGAAGGCTTTGGTAAATTTGGTGAAAACAGCTACAGTGAAACCGTTGCTATTCTCAGCATTGGTGACATGCAAGATAAGGGACAGGAGGGCAATGATAGTACTGTGTCCTTTACAGAACAGATGCTGTGCTACAAATATTAGGTTATAGTTGGCTAGGTTCTTGTTTAATTGAAAGGCAACTATCTTTTCCAGTATTTTGTTGAGAACTGGAAGAATTACAATTAGCCTGTAATTATTGACTAGTTTAACATTACCTTTTTTGGAAACAGGGATGACATGGAAGAGTTTCCATAACTCAAGCACCACCCTGAACATTAGGGATAGATTAATAATTCTGGTACTTGGTGATGCAAGTTCATTAGTAACTGCATTAAGGAGTTTGGGATCAATGTCATCTTTACCTGCTGCTTTGGCTTGTGGGATACTCTGTAGGTATTTATGCACCTCTGCAATTTTAGTGACTTTAAAAAGAAACTGTGGATGACTTGGTGAATCAATGAAAGGCCCATTATCTATTGATGAGGTCAGTGAGGAGGGTGAGGAGGTCCCCATGTATGCAGAGAGGTCAGAGAATAATCCATTAAAAGCATTTGCTATGGTGGTGGGTTTATTACAACTAGCAACATTTGTGTACATTTCATACAGGGGGAGGTTACAAGACTGACCCATGGACTGTTTAATACATTTACAGAAGCATCATGGATTTCTGGCTGATGAGTCAAGGTGCATTCTACAGGGTGCACTCTTTTTCTGATGGATAGCTTTTTTGCATTAATTTTTAACGGTCTGATATTTTACCCAATTAGAGTCTAGCTTAAAAGCATTATACCTGACCAGCATTTTCCCCCTGCTTTAACCAAGGTGAGCAGTGATTGATCTAACCATTTGGTAACCAGGCCCCATAATCTTCTTGTTGTGGAAGGGACATGCTTGTTGTGGAGGCTGGAGAAAATCTGATTAAAGTGAGAGACAGCAAAGTTGACGTCATTAGTGTTCCAAAGATATGACCAGTTAGTGCACACTACCTCATATTTAAACAGTAATGGATTAAGGTGAGAGTGATCATGGAAGTGAAACAATCTAAGAGGGGCCTTGAAGGATTTAGCATGAAGCAATCAAAGAGGGACCTTGAAGAATTTAACTCTCCAGACACAATACACTGGCGAGTGGACACTGATAACATCAGGAAACACTCCAGAGCAGGTGATCCTGCCAGTCGTGGGTGTAAGTATCCAATCAATTGATGTAGAAACAGAGAAACATAGACTTTGACAGCAGATAAGGACTGCTTGGCCCACCCGGTCTGCCCATTTCCCTACCTATTGGAAAGGCTGCAGATCCTAGTTAACCAACAGCCTGCTTCCTCCTACCCCCACTACAATTGCCTTATGTCTGTCCCATGCATTCTTAAATTCTCTCACTGTTTCTGACCCCATGACATCCTCAGAAAGGCCATTCCATGTGTCCACCACCCTCTCCATGAAAAAATACTTCCTCATGTTGCCCCTGAGCCATCCCCCCTCTATCTTCAAATTGTGCCCCCTTGTTCTTGCACATCTCTTTTTCTGAAAGATGCTACCCTCTTGGACTTTGCTGATCCCTTGAGGTACTTGAAGGTTTCTATCATGCCCCCCCCTTTCCTCGAGGGTATACATTGTAAGCTCTTTTAGTCTCTCTTCGTATTTTTTCTGGTGCAGACCCTGCACCATTTTAGTTGCCCTCCTCTGGACTGCCTCCATCCTGTCTATGTCCTTGCAGAGACCGGGTCTCCAGAACTGCACTCCGTACTCCAGATGGGGTTTTACCAACTGTCTGTACAGAGGGATAACAACTTCCTGTCTTCTACTGGTGATGCCTCTCCCTATGCATCTCAGTATCCCTCCAACCTTCCTTACTGCCTTCTCACATTGCTTGCCTACATTTAGGTTGTCTGATATGACTGCCCCCAGGTCTCTTTCCATTTTTGTTATTGTTAATACTCCCCCCCCCATTGTGTACTCTTCCCTTGGGTTTTTGTTTCCCAGGTGCCGTACTTTGCACTTCTTTGCATTGAATCTAAGCTGCAATACTTTTGACCATTCCTCCTCCAACTTTACCAAGTCCCTTCGCATCCCTTCCACTCCCCTTGTGTATCAACCCTGTTGCAGATCTTTGTGTCATCTGCAAAGAGGCATACTTTTCCTTCCAATCCCTCTGCAATGTCACCTATAAAGACATTAAAGAGGACTCATCCCAATACTGAACCCTGTGGTACCCCACTAGTAACTCCCTTTTCTTTGGAGTGGACTCCATTTACTTTTATCCTCTGCATCCTGTTGTATAGCCAATTTTTTATCCAGGTTACCACCCTGGGACCCACTCTCAGGCTGGCTAACTTGTTCATTAATCTTTTGTGTGGGACTGTGTCAAATGCCTTGCTAAAGTCTAGGTAGGCCATGTCCACAGCCCTCCCTGGTCTACTACTTTGGTCACCTAGTCAAAGAAATTTATTAGATTCATCTGACATGAACTTCCTGCTGTGAATCCATGCTGCCTTGGATCCTGTGCTTTACAGGCTTCTAGGTACTCAACAATTATTTAATTCAGAAGTGATTTCATCATTTTCCCTACCACTGAGGTCAAACTATCAGGTCTGTAGTTTCCTTCCTCTGCCTTGCTCTCACTTTTGTGAAGGGGAATCACATCCACCCTCCTACAGTTCTCAGGTACCACACCATCCTCCCATGATTTGTTAAAAAAGAGTAGTCAGTGGTGTCACTAGTTCTCCCCTTAGTTCTTTCAGAATTCTGGGGTGAATCCCATCAGGCCCCATCGCTTTGTCCACCTTCACTTTCAGGAGTTCTTTCAGGACCCTTGCTCTTGTCAATGGACTGGTATCAACCCTCCTTTCCAGAGTGCTTCTATTGATTGGTTTAGGTACCTCCTCCTCCTCCTCCTCTTGTTTTGTGAATACTGAGCAGAAGTATTCATTCACTATCCCTACTTTTTCAGTGTCACCCTCTGCCCACCTCTTCCCTTTATTAAGCCTCACTATCTTTCTCTTTGTCTTTCTATGCTCCCTATCCTCCTTCTTAAATGAGTTGGGTATCTTTTCCTTGGTTTGTTCCTTTGCTATTCTGACTGCCTTCCCCACTTCCTTCTGCTTTAACTAGTACAGTTCTCTGTCCTGCTCCTCTTGTGTTTCCTTATACTTCCTGAATGCTATCTTTTCCTCCCTAACCTTCCCCACCACCTCTTTTGAGAACCATAATATTTTTTCCTTTGTTTTGCTTTGTTTATTTGCTTCACATAAAGGCTTGTTGCCTCTGTGATGGCAGTTTTGATTTTTCCCCATTGTTCTTCCACCCCTCCTTTTTGCCCATTTGCCAGTACTTTTCTGAGGCACTTTCCTATTTTGCCAAAGTCAGCTCTTCTAAAGTCCAATAGCTTTACTTCCATTATGTGGTTATGGTTATGTAGTTTGCAGTGGGGGAGGAGCAGACTACACTTCTGTAAGCTTCTGTGGGTGATGTAAGTGCTTCAGGTAATTCTCTGTGTTCTGTTTCTGAATTTAAACTGATATGAGCTGGGATTGTTTGCCACAGTTTGCAGTGGGGGAGGAGTAGGCTACACTTCTGGAAGCTTCTGTGGGTGATGTAACTGCTTCAGGTAATTCTGTGTTCTGTTTCTGAGTTTAAATTAATGTGAGCTGGGATTGTTTGCCACAGTTTGCAGTGGGGAAGGAGCAGGCTACAGTTCTGGAGGAGGAGCAAATGGGCCACAGCAGAGGATAGCAGGAGCACAGTTTGGAGGGAAGTGAACTTTAACTTTATTTTTTTTTCTTTTGCCAGCAAGGGCATAAAATGGCTAAGGGTTGCTGCTCTTTACTGTGAGGGGGTTGATTGTTTTTCAAGAGATCAGGGGTAGGCCCAAACCCACCCTTCCTCATTCCTCCCTCACCAGAGCTCATCTCCATTTATAGTGAGGCTGCTGCCTCCTGATTGGAGGAGAAAGAGACTTCCCTAACAGTCACAGGTACTGATGTAACATTATCGTCTGAGTTGTGCAACAGAATTAAACAATCAAGGAAGATATCATATCATAATTGCATCAAGTTAGGATATAGTACTAGATTGAGGGGCATTGGAACTAGGTAAGTAAAGAGTATGGGGTACCAGGTGATTGGGCAGGCAGGCTTCAACAGCAGAAGCAGAAGTGGGGATGGGCATTGGGTTTAGGAGGATGAACAGGAACAGTGCAGGAGGGGATGTAGGAAGGATAGTTAACTGCAATGGATGTGGGGCTGCCATCTTCTTAAAGATTGCATAAAGGGTAGGAGGGGTGCTTGGTGTGCAAGCAGCTTGTGCAGTTAAAAGAGGAAATTGCATGACTGAGGAGGGAGCTGTATGGAAGAGAGAGGAAGGGGTGGAGGGCCAACCGGGAACAAGGGACCATAGGAGAAGCATACTCAAATGGCACAGACTGCAGGCACAGAATGGAACAGGTTGGGGAGCAAATGAGCCCAGCACCCGTACCCTCATGAGCCTCTAGAGGAACGGGCAAAGGGGTGGACAATGGTCCAAAAAAGGGTTAGACATGGACCTGGGAGGGAATGGAAATGGAATACTCAGTACAAAGGATCAGGGTCAATCCAAAGAGAGGTGAGAGAGGAGAGGAACAGGTTCTCTAAGCTGGCTAGTCTGAAGTAGCTGGAGGGCAGGAATTTCAAGGGGGAGGAGAAACACAACAGAGATCATTGGCCTGGCTGATGGCAAGGTCAGGGTGTCAGAGGATACAAGTAGGATAGCAGAGGCTAAGGAGGGGGGATGGAGAATTCATTAGGGAAGGGTGAACAAGCAGATGGTGGGTAGAGGTTGAATGAAGGTGGTAATGTTGGTGAGAATGGAGGGCAGGGAGGGCAAACAAGAGGGGCTGGCAGTGGGGATGACAGTGGACCAGCTGGTGATACAACATGGGTGGGGGTCAGGAGTGCATCGGAACTTAAGAAGGCTTTGGGGAGGGGAAGGAGGAATAGGTAGAGCAGGAGGAAATGGGTGCATGGGGAATGAGGACCCACATGGGGACTGTGGCCTGCAAAGGGGAGTCCAGCCAGAAGGCAAGCACAATGGAGTGGAAAAGTTCATTGGATTGGGAGACTGGGATATAGGACAGGGAGGGTAGCACACAGATCATGGGAAACAGGAAGGAGGGCAGAAATACTATACCAGTGAGAGAAAAGAGACACTCCCTAGAGAGAGCATAATGGAGGAAGCAGAGACAACAGGGGACGATGACAGTGCTGGAGGGGTGGGACAGTGGGTAAGAGGCAGATTATGGGTGGGAAAACGGAAGAGCTACAGGGATTAGAAAAGAGGGTCATCATACTGGGTGACTCAGTAGTGAAAGGTATCAGGTGGTGGGGCAAAGGAGCCAGGAAGAGTTCTATCTGGGTGGAATGCAGGCCAGAAATTATGGCAGGTAGAGTAGAACAGCATGTCATTAAATGTGTGAGAAGACAGGGAGTGAATCTCCACATAGTGGTGTACTTATGCAGTAATGATCTGGAGGGCAGCAGAGTGGAGGAAGTGCAGGGCAGTTTCAGGGAGTTGAGCAGGTTGTGCAGCACTGAGGGGCAAGCAGTCACATTCTCTGAGATCCTACCAGTACCCAGGGCAAGCACAGCCTAGAAACAGAGGATCATAGAATTTAATGCATGACTGGCAGAGTGGTGTAGAACTATGGGGTTTGGATTAGTAGGGGGTTGGGGGCAACATGGGATAACAAGAACCTCTACTCAACAAATAGACTTCACCTGAGCAAGGTGGGTTCCTGTATCCTGAAACAGAAACTGGGGGAGTTCATTACAGCCAAGTATAATTTAAACTAACTAAGGGGGAGGCTTAGCACTGGGCAGCAGCCAGAGCCAAAAGGAGAGGGAGGCAATGCGTCTCCCCCCTAGGTAGCAAGGAGGGAAAGGGGGCAATCAAAAAGTGGAGGAGGTAGAGGGGAGGGTAGTATTGAGGTAAGCAGAGGATCCAGCTGGAGTGTGGTGTCACTAAATGCAAGGAGCTTGGGGAACAAAATATTTGAGCTCCAAGCATTAATGGCTGAAGGGGAGGTGGATATACAGTAGCTGCCATCACTGAGACATGGGCCAACCAGCACCATGACTAGGACATCATGTTACTGGGATGTAGACTGTATCACAGGGATAGGACAAAAGGGAAGGGTGGAGGGGTGGCTTTATTAGTGAGTGAAGGGATAGTGAGCAGTATGGAGAAGGGAGGCAGGAAGCCATATGGGCTCAACTGTAGAACAATAAAGGTAAAAGGGTCAGATTTGGGGTTGCGTACAGACCACTCTCACAGTCAGAGGGCATCGATAGAGAACTGGCAGATCAGTTACGGAAACACTGTGGTAGGGGTGGCACTATGGTGGTCTGGGATTTCAATCTACCATGGGTGGATTGGATAACCATGTCTAGCACAAGCGCTAGGGAGCAGGTAATTCTGGAAGCCTTCCAGAATGTATTCCTGTGACAAAAGTTGGAGGAACTGACAACAGAGGGGAACATCTTGGATCTTGTGCTGACTGGTGGAGACTACGTGCAGGGTATATTGACTGAGGACCCCCTAGCAGGTAGTGACAACTGAACAGTGTGGTTCTCCCTGGATATGGGTAGGGAAGGGACATCTACAAAAACCAAGACAGTGGACTTCAAAAGGGCTGACTTCTGCAGGATGGTTGACATCCTCAGGGGGCATTTCGTTAGCATCACCCCTGACATGGATACTATCCAGAAATGGGCCATCCTGAAGGAAGGCCTCTTAGCAGCCACAGACACCTGCACAAAGAAATGCAGTAAGAAGGCAGGGACCAAGAAGTCATGTTGGTCAAAGGCGGTGCAGATAAGGGTGAGGGCAAAAAAGTTGGCATTCAGAAGATGGAAGGGGTTCAAAAGAGAAGAGGATAGGGAGGAGTACACAAGGAAAACCAGGGAGGTGAGCAAGGCTGTGAGGGCTGCCAAGGCTTCAAAGAAGCCAAGACTAGCAGTGAGGATTTAGGAGGGGGACAAGGCCTTCTTCAAGTACATAAGGGAGAAGAAGAAGAACTGCAAGGAGCAAATCACCAAGATAAAGAAGGATGGAGGTTGGCTAGAGAAGGGGGTTGAACAGCAGAGGTGCTCAATGAATACTGCTGCTGAGTTTTTACCAGGGAGAGAGATGAGCCAATACTGCAGGGGCAGGGCAGCACTGGCATGGGAGGAGATAGGATAACGGATGGGGAGATCTATGTGAGCAAAGTGCTTGAGGGTTCTAAGTCACTGAACATGGACAAGGCTCTAGGGCCAGATGGGTTGTACCCTAGAGTCCTAAGGGAGTTGGTTGAGGTCCTGGAATCACTACTGGCAGACTTGTTCAATACCTCCCTGCAGATGGGGTGCATGCCTCAGGACTGGAGGATGGTACATGTGGTACCCCTGCAAAAGAGCAATTCCATGGACAAGCCTGGTAACTATAGAACAGTCTATCTGACATCGATTGTAGGTAAGCTCATGGAAATGATCCTAAAGGAAAGGTTGGTGACCTTCTTGGAGATGAACAGTCTTATGGACACCAAACAGCATGGGTTCATCTCCGGGAGATCATGTCAAACAAACCTGGTTCACTTTTTTGACTGGGTGACAAAAGAACTAGACACCAGTCAGGCCATGGATGTCCTGTATCTGGATTTCAGCAAGGCCTTTGACTCGATACCACATGGCAGGGTAACTAGTAAATTGAGGAACATGGGAGCTGGGGAGAAACTGGTTAAGCGGGTTGGTAACTGGTTGGGGGACAGGCATCAGAGGATGTTTGTGGGGAGGACTCTCAATTCATAGGGCAGTCACAAGTTGGATCCTGCAGGGTTCAGTGCTGGGGCCAGTGCTGTTAAACATTTTCATAGTCAATATAGCAGTTGGAGTTAAGAGCGGAATCAGTCTTTTCACAGATGACACCAAGACAGAAGCAGTCATGGATTGGGCAGAGGGAGGAAAAGGCCTCCAAGAAGATTTGGGAAGGCTTGAGCAGTGGTCAGACACTTGGCAGCTGGGTTTCAATGCTAAGAAGTGCAAGGGCATGCACTTTGGAGTGAGGAATCCTGGGTACAGTTACCATCTGGGAGGGGTTCAGCTGTCCGTCTCTGAGGAGGAAAAGGATTTGGGGTTAATGGTCACAAAGAATATGAACCACTCATTTCAATGTAGGAAAGCAGTGGCAAAAGCCAATAGAATGCTGGGGTGCATTGCTAGAGGAATCACTTCTAGAAGGATGGAAGACATTCTGCCACTGTACAGGTCACTGGTGAGGCCACACTTAGAGTACAGTGTACAGATCTGGAACCCATACTTAAAGAAAGAGATCAGGTTACGGGAGGGGGTGCAGCAGAGGGTGACTAAAATGATCACAGGTATGGAGGGGAAGCCTTACGAGGACAGGTTGAAGGACCTCAACATGTACTCATTGGAGAAGAGAAGTGAAAGATGTGATATGATCAAAACCTTCAAGTATTTAAAGGGCATCAACAGGGTTAGTTCAGAGGGCATGTATTGATTAAAGGGAGAAGGGATTTCTAGGAGGCACAGCCTGAAGTTGATGGGGGATAGAGTCAGGAGGGAGGCGAGGAAGCATTACTTCGTGGAGAGGGTGGTAGGGATATGGAATGCGCTTCCTAAAGAAGTGGTATTTCTTAAAACAGTGGCGATCTTTAAAAAGGAGTGGGATAGGGTTAAGGACAAGATACTAGACAGTGGGAAGATGAGGGGGAAAGAGGGGGGCAAGAGGTGAGGGAGCAGGAGTCTAACCTCTGTGCTGCACAATCGAACAGATGCAATAGACCATTTGACCTGTATCTGCTGGCAGTTTCGTATGTTTGTATGTTCATATGTGAGAGCCTGATAGATTCAGAGGTTATATAGGTAAGCTGTAGGTTACTAAGGGACAGGTCAACATTTTTGCTTTTCAAACTGAGCCAATCTATACTTTTTTTATCTTTTTATTAAAAAGATAACAAGAACATGTTACATACACAAAGTATAAGCACCAAATCCTACTAACATATACAATTAAATAGTAAAAAATCTACTAATGACAGCAATATAGTACAAGCCATCTAATATCCATAGAAAACTATATGGTATTTAAACCCCCCTGCCCCAAAATAACATAAACAGGACCTAGTGGGGTATTATTTAAATCACTGGAAGTGGAGGAAGCATATCTTTAATTTAATTCCATAATATATTTGGTTCCATGTGAGAATTGTCAAAAGCATCCCATAAATGCCCAAGTTGAATGGCTTATTTCATCATATACCACCACTTAAATTCCCCTATGGCTTCAACATTCCAACTAGCCAGAATCAGCCTTTTAGTTGCCATAGTGGCCAAACAGTAGATTTTCTTCTGTGGTTCCTGTAATTCAAATTCATGTCAATCATTCAATATCATGTCTGAACAGCATAGAAAGATGAAGATTAAATAATTTTGACAGTAGATGGTTCATTTCTAACCACCATTTCTGTATGTATTTACATCGCCATAAGCAGTGATATAAATCACCTACTCTATCACAGTTATGCCAACAAGATTTAATGCCATCCCCTTTAATATTCCCTAATAGCTGGGAGTGAAATAAGCTTCATCTAGTATCTTCTTTTGAATTACTTCATTTTCTGCACATAAATACTTTTTATTTATTTTTATTCTCAAGTTCCTCCATTGCTGCTCAGAGAATAATAAGTTCCCTTTCTGGTTCCATTTATTATTAGTTATAATCCAAGGATATTCCTTAGGAGTTACTAAAATAACATAAATCTGCTGTGTTAATTTACTCTTCCCATTAATTATTATATTATTATGTTCATCCCTCAACATTGATAAGTTATGTTTTGTTCCCTCAAATATCTGTTCTTTAAAAATATTGATCATAGACTAATAGAACATAAAGTTTAGATTAACTGTATGCAGGAATAAAATATTACATTTCTCTAAAGAAATACAGGCCCCCGCTTCTAGTAGTTGTGACCAGGTTTGTATGACTGAGCATTTTGATATGCTCATCTTTTTTCCTCAGTTTACGTTTTTTATGTTAGAATTACCCCATATATTCAAATATGTCCAGGGGAAAAAGCCACTCTCTTTAATTCTAAAAACTGCTTGAAGCATTTCTTTCTTGATAAAAAGGTAAACATCTGGAAACTTAGACCTGCTTGTAAGTTTTTATAAACAATTAATTAAATCTGAAAAGTGGAATCTTCCCAGAAAATGGATTCAAAGTATCTTTCTCTGGGTAAAAGGTCCATTCCAATAAGATTTTAGTTTGAAATGCAACTGCATAAGATATCGGGTCAGGACAGCTATAACCACTTTGTTTCCTCGGGTAGATCATTTGTTTCCAGGGAATTCTGGGTTTTCCACCTCTCCATAAAAATTTTACAAACATTCTACAAAGAGTACTAAACCGTTTCTCTGTAGGAATCCATACTATATTTTGTATAACAAATATCAGATGGGGAAGTGCCATCATTTTGGTAATTTCCACTCTGCCCCATAATGACAGAGACAATTTTTCACAATTATCTAACAGCATCTTTATTTTTTCTTTTGCTTTAGTATAATTTATCATATTGGTTTTGGTTTGATCTTTTGTTAATATTATACCTAAATATTTACATTATTCATTTACAGAAAACTCCTGCATTATTATACTATCTAGAATATAATACAGAGCATATATTTCAAGTATTATAGACGTGGTCTTATGCAATGTATATCCAGATAATGACCCATATGTATTAATTTCTTCTAAGACTATAGGTAATGTCTTGTTAATATCTTGGAGAATTAATCAGATATCCACAAAGACATTCAATTTAATTTCAGTTTCTTTCATAGTTATACCCTTAATCTGTAAATGTTTGCTTATTATTCTCAGAAAAGGTTCCAGCACTAAAATAAAGAGAACTGGGGATACGGGACAGCCCTGTCTTACCCCATTAGTCATATTAAAAGATTCACCCACATAAGAGTTAATCATAAACTTCACTGTAGTATTTTTGTACAGCAAAGATATCACCTTTATAATATTAGTAGGAAAGAAGACCCCAGTTCTTTAGTGCCTCTATCATAAAGTCCCTGTTCATAAAATCAAAAGCTTTTGAGGCATCAAAAGCCAATGCATGAGAGATTATTCTATTATTTTGAGAATAGAAAAACAAAGATTGTGCTCTTCTCATGGCATTAGATATTGTTTGCCCAGATATAAACCCAAACTGATCAGGGTGTATAACCCTAGGTAGTGTCATTTTTAATTCTATTAACTATTAATTTGGTAAGGATTTTGTAGTCACTGCTTAACAAGGCAATGGGTCTGTAACTCACTTAATGTAGTTTTTTTCCCTCCTCCTTCAATATTAATATCACTTTAGCTTTTTCCATTGAAGGAGGAAGGAAAAGTCCATTATTTAATATTTCCTGGAACATTAGGGTTAACCATAGTATTAGTTCATCTAGTAATGTTGCATAAAATTCTATAGTTAACCCATCCAACCTAGGGCTCTTATTTTTTGGCATATTTTTAATTAAATCATTGATCTCAGTTGATGTAACTGAGTTCTGATCAGATATTAATGGAGGGAGTTGAGCCTTATCAAGATATTCTCTAATTTGTTTAACCGAAGGCTGTAACTGTAATTGGTAAATTAGCTTATAAGCTTCAGTAATTGCTTGACCCATTTCCACATCGGTGACAAATCTATTCCCATTATTATCCTGCAGACATGTTATTAGATTTTTCTCCTTTTTTTTTAATAAGTAGGCTAACATTTTGCCTGACTTTTCACCTTGTATATACTTAGCTCTTTTCACTTTAGTTAGGTTGGCAGTCACTTCCTTGTTAATGATCTCATTCTTTGCTAATTTCACTCTATACCGTTCTCCTGTGTATTTTTTCATTACCAAGGAAGCTAGTCCTTTTAATTTGTTGTCTAGATCCTGGAATTGTTTCTTCTTAATTTTGCTTATATAAACTTTATAAGACACAATTGCACCCCTTAATACCGCATTGAAATCGTCCAAAAGTTCAGTTACTGTTTGAGAACCATCATAGTTAAAATACCAAAATTCCTTAATAGTTGTTTTTATCTTAGGGCAAAAATCTGTATCTAATAATAAACTGTTATCCAAGCTCCATTGTCTGGAGAATGTTCTATTAGTGTCATGAAATTCTAACTTCAGCTGAATTAAAGCATGATCTGGTATAAGAATAGAATTTATCCATGCATTTTTAAAAAAAGGCAAAATGACTTTAGATGTAAATATATAATCAATCCTGGGAAAAAATATTTTTTTATTGTGATATGTGTATTCACACATAGACGGGTTCTGCAATCTCCAAAAGTCAACTAAATAATGCAACTGAAGAAAGCGATTAAGTAATTTAGCTTAGTGCTTATTTGTTTGGTTTATTTTTGAAGTCTTGTCTATGATTGGGTCAACTAAGGTATTATAGTCCCCCATTAAAATTATATTCTGTGTCGAAATACGGGTTAATGCGTTTGTAACCTCAGCCAAGAAATCTGAATAACCAGTGAATGGGGCATAAACTGAACCAATAGTTAAAATAGTATGTTTAACTTTAATCTTAACTATTAATATTCTGCCCTTCTTGTCTGAGTATGTTTGCATTATGGTCACTGGCAGATAGTTCCCAAACAGTAAGGCTACTCCAGCACTTTTTCTAGTTCCACAAAAAAAAAAAAAATGTGAGACCCATTTCTACTTTAATTTTTTTTATTTTGTTTTGGATCAAATGGGTTTCTTGTATCACAATACAAAAAGCATTTTTTTTTTTTAGAAAGGATAAAATTCTAGTTCTTTTTATCGGTGAATGAATGCCATTCACATTTAGTGACACACTCATTTAAGATTATCCATAACCATACAGATAATTATACGGTGTGCTACCTGTCTCCACTTGTTTAAATATTAATATGTATAACCTGTAAAATGTAAGTAAAAAGACGTGTTCCTTGAAAAAAGGAAAAAAGTCCCAATACCAAATTCATTGTAAACGAGGTCCATCGGGACCTTTTGTTCCCCCCCCCCACGGGTCCACACAAAAAAAGAAAAACAAAAAGAGAAAAGCCTTTTATAATATTTCAAAGGCAAGAGTATCACAGTTAAGTCATTGTGCTTGGCATTTAGTGTGTATGCATAATATATTAAAGCACACTTAGTTCCCTTATTTTAATCATACAGATTTGGAATTTTTTCCCATAAGTCTTTTTCTGCCTCTTCCAAAGTGTTATAAATCAGACACCTCCCTTTAAAAATAAACTTCAGCTTTGCAGGATAAATCATAGAAGCCTTCAAACCCTGTGACCATAGTTTGTTTCTCAGTAAGCCAGATTTCTTTCTTTCTTGCATAATTTTAGTGGGAAAGTCATTGAAGATAGAAATACTTGCACCCATCAAAACGATACGCTTCTTTTTATAAACCTGAGACATAAGAAGTTCCTTATCTTTGGACTTTAGAAATTTGACAATAACTGGCCTAGGCGTTATATGTTGAAACACAGCCACATTTGGCCTTCAAATCCGATGGGCTCTATCAATTCCCAATTGAATATTTGCTGGGTCAGTGTCCAAAACAGATGAGAAGCTTTGATTTAATGAGTGTTTTAAAGGCCGAAGATCATCCCAGGATTCAGATATACATGAAACCCTGACAATTTTCCTCCTTGCTCAGGCTTCATAATCAATCAGTTTACTTTTTTTTTATCATGGTATTTCTTCCATGTCCTGGCCGGCACTGTTACTACTACTACCTTCAGCTGTCACCCCAGGGCCACCCCCTAAGGGTCAGACCACCTCACTTGAACTCCTATGACTTACCCTTCATGGCAGGGTGGTAGGGAGCATCTCAACCCACCCAAAATGGATCCAGACAGGGAGGTGCCCTCTCGGGGGTGGCACTGCGGGGACAGCTTCATAGCGCATGGCCAGGCCTTTTTCCAGTTTTCTCCCTTGCAGAGGTGGGGCATGCAATGAAGTCCATGGAGAGAGCATGCACACCTCTGCATGTGCTCCTCCAAGCGTTTGCCCCATCTCCTCCCATTTCTACAGCGTTGGCGTACTGCCCCCAGCCACCGCTAGGGGCCAGTCAGATACTGACTACTGATGACCCCCCTCCCCAGAGAAGGAAAGCAGTCCATCAGATGCTCAGTCCTTCTCCCCTGCTGACCTCCAGCAGCCCATGCTTGTTCCCAAACACGGGTCACTGGCATAGCACGAGGTAAGGCGTCCAGCACCTCAGCCCCTCAGCACCACCAGGCCAGCCAATCATTTTACTTTTAAGATCCTTATTTAGCATTTCCAATTCTTTCAACTGCCTCTGCATGGGTACAGTTTCTTCCTCAGTATCGAATATTCTTTGCTGCAGGCTAGTGATATTCTGTTTAATGTGAGTGTTTTCAGCCACTAAAGAGTTAACCGTAATTTGAATATTGCCAATTTTAGAGTCTAGCCTTTCCATTTTTTTTATACCTTCATTTAGGGAGGCCAGTTTCGCTAATATTTGATTAACCCATGATGGAGGTTGTGCCGTATCTTCGTCAGTATCTGATTGAGCTTCCAAGTAATCTGATTCAGAGTCTGTATCGTCATGGTTCAAATGAACTATCACCTCCTTTGGTTTTGTAGAATTAAACTGCTTTTTTGTATCACTTTTGTTTAAAACAGGGTCAGAGCTCAGCACAATATGCTTAGATTTATCTGACTGATTCATAGAGTCATAGGATCCAGTCTCTCCCCTTCCTGCTTCTGGAACTTCAATCTTAGCTGGTAGAAAACTCAAATTGCTGTTCATTTACCTTACTGCCACCCGGTGGACTTATAGTTCTTCTTTGGTATTGTTCCCCTTGATTAATGCTTGGTCTTCATTTACAGATAAAGAGGTATGAAGGATTTAGCTGTTTACCTGTACAGGCTGGTCAGTGGTAGTCGTGGGCTCGTCCATAGCGTGCATCACCATCTTTCCTGAGGCCAGTTCCTGTCCTTCCAAGTTTTGCAAAGTACCAATTAAAGCTCGCTCATTGTGGATCACAACTGCAGCATCCTGAAAGGAACCACCATTTGAAACATCAAGGGTCGCCTCTTGCATTAGTGCAGCAGTACCTCGTGTTGTCTTCACCACTCGAGAGGCTTCTTCATTAGGAAGTTCTTTGTGTTTGCAGAAAATATGAGCAGATAAAAGAGCCATTTTATTTTTCTGAGTTGCTTCATCCTTATGCATAGTAAATGGAGCAGGTTTCACATTGGTTAGTTCAGTATTCATGTCCAGTGTGTTCAGTTTGTTTTTTTTTTTGCCTCATTTGTTCGACTTGTGGTCAGAGATTTTAGCTTTTAAGGTGGCCACACAAAGTCTGGTACTAACTTCCAACTGTTGCAAGGATTTCGCCGAGGGGGTTACGAGGTTAGCTGTCTTTTGGTGCCATTATAAAGCCATAATTGAGAAGCATTTTATTAGCTTTTCTCTTCAAGTTTAGTTTCCACTCTGAAAACAGTTCAGTAGCTTGCATACCTCAGTGCGGACCCATGGTGTGCACCTTAGACACAACTACACAACTGAGGGCAGGAGTAGTGCTTGCTTCCTCGTCAGTGGCTCAGATCAGCTGCATGGGTGGACTTAATGCCTTCAACATCTGAAAGACTGGGGCCTATGAACTCTGGTGCTGAGTCAATCTGTACTGAAATCTCTAAAGAGTAAAAACTCATCACACTATACTAAGGGTCCAATAGTACTCATGAGGGGTTGGAGTGCTTGGTAACTATCAGCTGGAAGGATAGAGGAACAGAAAACGTGCAATTTTCTGATGCCTCCAAGCAGGTGAATAGCATGACAGAATTCAAAACCAATATCAGAGGGGACAGTGGTACTGGGGATGGAGATGCTTCAATGGGTCTTAAAGAACACCATGGTGCCTCCTCCCCTCTTAGAACAGGTGCAATCATTTCTTATAAAGTGACTGTTTACCCAGACAGAGCACAGAGGATGTCAGAGATAGAAGGCTTAAGCCCGGTCTCTGGGACTCCTAAAACATCAAGGCTGTAGCAATTGACCCAAGCTATGATGTTGGTGTAGTTTGAGATGAGGATCCTCATGTTCATGTTAACAATTTTTAGACTCTTGCCTTCATTACATGGACGCTGAGATGAGTTGAAAGGAGTAGACTGAACAGGCCCAGGAATAAGTTCTATGTCTTGAGCTAGAAGGAGAAGGGAGAGAGTCATCCAGACTAATAGGCCGGGCCTTGGATGGGGATGTATGGTGACAAAAGTTCAGCGACACCTTTTAAGAATGGGGCAATTTGGTTCAGACACTGAGGCATAAGTAAACATATTATCCTCACATGTTTATCTATAGAGCATGAGTCTGGACATAACAAAGCTTGATTTATTATTGGATTGTGCTAAGTGAGGGTAAATTAATGGCATTTGACCAATGAGTACAGTCAGGTTAACACGGAGACAGGAACAAAGACCCAGTTCATAGTTTAATCTATTGCAAATGCACTGGGTGAGTTGGCTGTGCAGGGGCAGGGGCAGTGAAAAGTCACTAAAGTATAAGGACTGCCCAGAAAGGGGAAGCCGGGACTCTTCAAACTAGGAATCCCAGCAACCCAGACAGTGGTAAACTAGGGTAAACAGTATGCAGTTGGAGGAATAGGGCTACCCAGATAGGGAACTATGATAGACAGCTCCTGAGTTTTAAGAATTCAGGGCCACCCAAATAAGGAGTAAGCCAGGTTGCTCTACCTAATACAAAAACAAGGTCACCCAGATAGGGAATAAGCTATACAACACTTAAATTATGGCTGTAAAGACCACCCAGATAGGAAGAATGTTGGGCAACCTTTGTAAAAGGAAAATCAGTGCAACCCTGATGAGCCTTGTGCAGCAAAACTCTGATCAATGGGTTATACTATCAAGACAGGGTACAGCAAAGCAACTAGATGTTTTATCACATAACAGTTTCATTAATATAGCACATTGGTAACAACATTAGAGATACATCAGTTCAGCAGTAACTTAGCAGTTCAGCAGTTACTTGTACAAAATGGTTGCAGAAAGGATACTAGAAATACAAACTGTCTATAATCATATGAGTCAATTAACTCATTGCCATCAGTGTATTTATAATCCAGCAGCATGTTTAGCAGTCAGCAGCCTCTTCCAGACAGACTCCCATGATATTCTTTGCACTAAGGTCCTTTGCATTGAGGACCACAGTGCAGAGGACAGCTAGGTACTGAAAGAACAAAACAAGTGGAAGGGGCTTCATGACTGGATACAGCTAGTGGAGGAGTGGCATCAGGCAGGGCTCTCATCTGTGCTGGGCTGGCCATGGAGGCAATTTTTGGGAGGAGAGGAAGCTGTGTGAGGCACTTCTGGATTTTCTCTCGACATCTAGGCATCCTGTACTGAGAAGGATCTGGAGTGGTGGGCTGGAGATGAGCCAGTCTCTTGTGATGTAGCTGGCACCTTGTAGGAACTGGAAAGCCATTTTCTGATTGGCCGCTGCATGGCTGTTGAGCTGCAGCTTCTAGAGAGAGGCTTCATGATTAGGTTCAGCTACTAGAGGTGGAGTGGCATCAGGCAGAGTTCTTGCCTGTGCTGGACTGCCCAGAGGTGATTTGTGGGGGAAGCTGTGTGAGGCAGTCCTGGGCTTCCTGTTGACCTCCAGCTGTCCCGCACTGAGAAGTTTCTCACTTGGTGGGCTGGAGACACGTCTGTCTTTTATGTGGTAGCTGGCACCTTTTAGGAATTGGAAAGTCATTTTCTGATTGTCCACTTCGTAGTTGTAGAGGCGTGGCCTCTGGAGAGTGGCTTCGTGAATGGATTCAGCTACTGGAGGGACAGCAGCACCAGACAGGATAGAATCATTTAAGAGGATGGACCAGAACTTCCTGACCAAATTCCCAATTTGATCAGAGAGGGTAATTAATTCAGTGACAAACCAAACAAGTTATTTGTGTGTCCTTATTTTACTCTTTGGTTTCAGCAGTATTCAATAATCCCTGATCCTGTCCTTTTCATGTGCTTCAGAGAACACTTGTTTACTAGAGCCCTTAGCTAAACAACTGTTGGTCAGATCAACTGCAAGTTTGTCATAGAAACAGAATTTGACAGCAGATAAGGACCCTAGGTCCACCCAGTCTGCCTATTTTCTGCTACCCAAAGTAACACTGCAGACCCTACTTTCTCCCTGTTTCTTTCTCCCTCCCTCCTCCCTCCTCCTTCCTTTCCACTAAGATTCCCTTATGCCTATCCATACATATTTGAACCCCACCACTTTTTTGCCCCCACCACCTCTCTGCTGGAAGGTTGTTCCAGGAATCCGCCCCTCTTTCTGTGAATAAGTATTTCCTCTGAGCTCTCTGGAATCTACCCCTCCAACTTCATTGCATGTCCCCTTGTCCTTGAGCACCATTTTTTCTGAAAAATACTTCCCTCCTGTACCTTAGCTACCCCCATGAGGAATTTAAAGGTCAATATCATATCGCTCTCCCCTGCCACTCTTCCAGGTTCTCAATCAATCAATCAATCAAATCTTTATTTATTCAGGCGATCATCATTGAGCAAAGCTCATTTACAAGATCGACCTGATAAGGTCAAGGTTCGAGTTGGTGCACAGCAATTACATCACATACTTATGAGACAGTTATACATACAGAAACAAGAAAATGTTATTTATAACACAATAATATACAGAGAATTCACATGTTAAAAGCTTGGCAAGAAAGTTAAACTAACATCTACAATATGTACAATACATATATATCACAATGAGGGCCATGACAGTCACTCACATAATGAGTACAAGGATGGTGAAGGAATATTGGGTGCCATATACTGGCGGTGTCTGGCTGGAAGGAATATGCCATATGTGATTGGAATAAGGTTTTGTGGGATGACTATTCTATCTCTAGCAGTAGCAACTGCATTTCTCTGTGAAGAAGGCTGTACAGTGCTGCTTGAAGGATGTAAATGGAATGATAATGGACAGTTTTAGGGATTTTGTAGGGTGTTCCATGCTATGGCTAGAGAGTAGCTGATTGCTGCCCTCCCTATTTTGGTGTTGACTTGAACAATTTGAGCAGGATGATATTGTTGCTTCTTAGGGCATAGGAGCTGGGAGTGGTCAGGTTGAAGCAGTCCAGGATATAGCTTGGGAGTTTTTTGATAAAGCTCTGTAGATCCATAGAGCTGCATTTCTGCTCCTCCTGACATGAAGGAAACCCATCCAACTGAATCATAGAGAGAACAATGGTGAGTATTATATGGCAGGTCTGTAATGAACCTTATTGCTCTATGGTATAAGGTATCCAACTTTTGAAGGTAGGGAGTGGAGCAGTGACTATAGAGGAAGTCTGCATAGTCAATGACTGATAGAAAGATGACCTGGACTAATCTCATCTTTGAATCTCTATTAAGGAAGGGTTTTGATCTGTAGAGGAGGCCAAGCCTTAGGCAAAGCTTTTTCAGCAGTTGTTCTAGATGCTGAGTAAAGTCAAGTCTGTTGTCAATCCACACACCTAGGTATTTGAAATTTTCAACATACTCCAGATTTTCTCCAAGTATAGTGCATATCTGGGGGAGACTGATTGAAGAAGATGTGTTGGTGGAGTTTGGGTTGTGAACATCATTGCTTTGGTTTCTTTGCATTTAGCAGAAGTTTTTCTAGAAGCTGATGTTGTAACAGGGAGAATTCTGCTTGTAGGATTTCATGAGCAACTTTAGGTGAAGGGTTGCTGACATACAGTACAGTGTCATCAGCAAAGAGATGTACTGAGGACTTGGTAAGGGTTGAATCAATTTTATTTATATAAATGGCAAAAGGATAGGACCAGAATAGAGCCTTGGGTGACTCCTCTTGACAGTGGTCTTAATGGGAGGGTCACCTTCAGCTTTACCTGCTGTGATCTACGGAGGGTAGCATCTGAACCATAAGGGAGGATGGATCTAGGCCAATGGAGTGTAGGGATGAGAGTAGCAGTTCATGGTCCACAGTGTCGAATGCTTTGCTCAGGTCCAGGAATACTGCACAGACATTGTTCTTTTATCCAGTTCAGTTTGCCAATCATCGGTGGCGTTGGCTAATGCAGTGATAGTGCTATGTTTGGCCCTGAATCCAGATTGAGCTGGATTTAATAGATTAGCATTGTCCAGATATTCCCTTAACTGAATACTCACTAATTTCCCCAGCATCTTGGATAACACAGGTAGGATGGAAATGGGCCTGTAGTTATTAAGATCCATAGGGTCCCCTGATTTTAGAAGGGGGACCACTTGGGCTGTCTTCCACAGTGTGGGAATAGAGCCAGAGTTTAGGGAAAGGTTAAGGAGGTGAGTTAGGGGGACTGCAAGCACATGACACGCAATCTTTAGAAAGAATGGGTTCAGAAGATCTGCTCCTGCACTTTTTTTGGTATCTAGATGCCATAATAGATCCTCAACTTGTTTCAACAGTATAGGTTTGAAGCTAAAGGAGGAGTCAACTCTTTGTTCACCAGTATAGTGGGAGCTTAAATGATCCCTTAATAGGTTAGCTGGGGAGGAGTCAAAGGCAAGGCCAGCTGTTGTGAAGTGGTTGTTGAATGCATCCAGGATTTCCAATGTGCCAGTAATGGGGCCATAGTTACTGTGTAAATGGGTCGGAAGGGGGTTGTTAACATCCTGGCCCATCATATCCTTGATGGTGCCCCAAAATCTAGCAGTATTATGGTAGGAGGAGTCGAGCTGGGCCAGGTAGTAGGCAGCCTTTGGATCTCTAACTTTCCTAGTGCATTTATTCCTGGCTTTCCTAAAGATCATCCAGTCCATGATATTCTTAGTTTTTCTTGCTACTTTCCAAAGTTTATCTCTCTCCAGCAGTGCAGCTTTGAGGTCAGCTGAAAACCAGCGACAGGATTTGTTTTTTATTCGGATACTAGAGATTGGGGCATGGGTGTTAATGGCATTTAATATAATACTATTTAGCACCTGCTGAGCTTTTCTACAGAATGTGAAAGATAGAACTTTTGCCAGTGTGGAGAGTAGGCTAGATCATGCAGATATCCTTCAATATTGATGTTTTCTTGGATCTCCTCATGAGGAATTTCGCAGGATCTGTTTTAATGCTGTTGGATCTTACCCCTGCGATGGGGCAGTGGTCACTTATGTGCATAGGAGCACTCCAGCGTGTGTGAATAGATGTGGTTTACTCACTAGTATGATGTCAAGTAGAGTACTGTTACTACTAGTCCTTGCATTTAGCCTTGTTGGTTCATTAATTAACTGTGTGAGCCCATAGGTGTCACAGAATGATACCAGAGGTGTAGCTGCCTGGGTGAGCCCGTTGAAATTCAGGTCCCCTATGATAATGACTTCTTCAGTACAGGACTTGACCAGGTTTCCCAGGTAGGATAAGAGCTTGTGTTCAGCATCCAATTAAATGGAAAGCTGCTGTATTGGGGAGAGAGACTTTTAGAGATAGACACTCAAATTCCTTGGGCATAGATGTTGAAGCAGTACAGGATACAACTAAACCAGCTTTTACATATATGGCTACTCCGCCTCCCCTTGTTTGGTGATCAGCTCTGAATAGCTGATAGTTAGGTAGGTTAACTTCCCAGTCCATTGTGGTGGTCTTGAGCCATGTCTCAGTTATCACAAGAAAGTCTGGCAAGGTATGGGCAACCCAGGATTGTAGCAATGTAAATTTTTTCAACAGACTGCATAGATTAATATGCAGGAAACTGAGGCCTTTAATTGAGGATAGGTCTGAGGGAGAGTTGATGCTTTCAAGAGGTCCAGGGTTGATTTCTACATTACCAATACAGAGCAATAGGAAGATCAGTAATTTCATAAGGGCTGCCAGTGATAGGGAGAGGGGGCTGTCTTTGGTCCTCCTTTTTTTATTCCATTGCCACTCTTTGTTTTGGGTGCTCCCTGTGGATTTAAGGTAATGTGTCAGGATACCAATTAGCAGTTTGATGACTAGGCTTAGTGGGGATCTATATACCCAGTAGTGGGGCCTTGTCTGAGACATATATGTGGTGATATGTGTATCTTTATGGTGATTGTACCACTGTAGTCGATGCAGCAATGGCAAGACATATATGAGGGTATGGGTGTCAGCCACGGGGGATGTTCCAGAGAAACTAGGTGGGTTGACCACTTTAGATTGTATAATAGGGTCATCTTCATTGTGGAACCCTATGGCTATTAGTGACAGGAGTATCAGTAGCAAGCTCCCCATTCTGAGGGGGATATTGATAGTTGGCAAAGGGAGTAGCGAAGTTGCTGATTGGTTGGGTCAGCAAGCTGGTGTGACTGTCTGTTGGTTTAGAGAAAAGTGCTGTGGGCGGGGAAGAGGTTGTACATATTGAGGTACTTATTCACTCCAAGTAGGGCTTTTGATGCCATTCCTGCACCATTTTAGTTGCCCTATTCTTGACAGCCACCACTCTGTTTATGTTCTTCCAGAGATGCGGTGCCCAGAACTGGACCCAGTACTCTAGGTGGGTTCTTACCAGTGATCTATACTGAGGCAACACCATCTCCCTCTTCCTGCTAGTGATACCCCTCCCTATGCACCCCAGCATCCCACCAGTCCTTTCAACTGCCTTGTTGCACTGCCTGGCCAGCTTTAGGTCATCAGATATGATAATCCTTAGGTCTCTTTCCTGCTTGGTGGTCACCAATACCATTCAACCCATTTTGGACTCCAACTTGAGTATCTGTGCCCCAGGTGCATTATTTTGCACTTTTTTGTACTGAAATCCAGCTGCCATATCCTTATCCATTCCTCGGGTTTTCTCAGGTCTCTGCTCATCCATTCCACCCTCCTGGAATGTCCACCCCTTTGAAGATTTTGGAGTCATCCACAAAAAAGCAGACTTTCCCTTCCAGCCCCTCTGCAATGCCACTTATAAACACATTAAAGAGGACCAGTCCCAGCACTGATCCCTGAGGCACCCTACTGGTCACCCTACATTTCTAGGAGTGAACTCCATTTACCACTACCCGCTGTCGCTTATCCTCTGACCAATTGCTTACCCATTTTACCACCTTTGGACACACTCCTAAGCTACCCAACTTGCTTACTAGTCACATGTACCCTGTCAAAATGCCGACATCACATTCATGCTGTCAAAAATCACACAGGCATAAATGCGTGTATGGTCTCGGAGTTTGTATATATAATCTAGCATGGTTTCCGACCATGCTTAAATTACAGAGATCGTGCCACATTTTTTTTTGGCCATGCCATTTTTACTTTTGGCAAACTGATCTGATCCAGTGCCCTAGTCTCATGTGTGGAATGGTTTGAAAAGCCTTAATGAAATCTAGGCCACATCAACTGCTCCACCCTGATCTAATTCACCGGTCAAAGAAATTTATCAGCTTCATTTGACATGACCTCACTCTTTAAATCCATGCTGCCTTGGTCTAAGCACTGGGGCTTAGTGCTGACTTCCAATTGGTCTTCCTGTTGAGTCTGTGAAACAAACTTTTAACTTTTGCATTATTTTTTTGTTCCTTGTCAAGTGATTTCTTGAGTGCTGCATACTTCTTCCCAATTGCCAGCCTCCTCTCAGCTACAACTTTTGTGAATTGGGACATCTGCCCTCTTCCAGTCCTCTGGAACCACTCCTGTTTCCAGTGAGCTGTCAAATAGGACTGTCAGAGGTGCAGCCACTACCTCCCAGAGCTTCCTTAATACCCCTGGATGCACCCCATCTGGCCCATTGATTTGTTCACATTCAGATTTTTGAATACCTTCAGGACTTTCTCCTCCGAAAAAGGACTAGTGTCCACCTCCCTCCCTCCCTCCAAAGCTCCTGCTACTTTTTTGTGGTCCCTCCCCCTTCTCCTTCCTTTGTAAACACTAAACAAAAGTATTTGTTCAGGATGTCTGCCTTTTCCTGGTCCCCCTATGCACATCTCCCCCCTTTCCTTTTTGACCTTACAATCCTTCCCCATGTCTTCCTCTTTTCACTTACTTACCTAAAAAAAGTCTTGTTCCCTTTTGTTACCACCTAAGCTATTCTTTCTTCAGTTTGCACCTTCATGCTCTTTACTTCTCCTGCTTCCCTCTGTTCCCCCTGATATACCTCCCTATCCTCCTCCCTCTTCATCTCCGCATCTCCTTATACCTTCTGAATGCTACCCTTTTAGCCTTTACCTTTTCAGCTACCTCTTTTAAGAACCATAGCAGTCTCTTTTTCCTCTTGCTTTTGCTCACTTGTCTGATGCAGAGGTTTGTTGCCTTCACTATAACACATTTTAGCTTCACTCACTGTTCCTTCTCTCCATCCAGTTCATCCCCAAGGCATTCACCCATCTTTATAAAATCTGGTCCCCTGATGTACAGGACCCTTGCCCTTATGTGATTCGATTCCACAGCTGTCCTTAAATTGAACCGCGCTGTACAGTGATCACTGGTCCCCAAGTGGCCTCCCACCTTGACATTTACAACACTGTGTCTGTTAGTAAGTACCAGGTCCAGTATTACCCTATCATAAGTGGGATCCCTGACTAGTTACCCAAGGAATGCCCCCTGCAGTGAGTCCAGGATGTCTCTGCTTCTAGCTGAAACTGCAGCTGTGAGGTTCCAATTTACATTTGGCAGACTGAAGTCCTCCCACAGCACCTCCATCTTTTCTGCCATCTTGCCAATGGCTTCCACCAGTACCCTATCTAACTCCTCCCCCTGTGCTACAGATCTGTCATTCACGTCAGTGTGAATAGTGGTTCTGTCCCCCATCTCTAGGGTGAGCTACAGTACCTCTGCACCCCTGTATTCCCTGTATCTGTCATGTTTGTACTTTCCCTCACATACAAGACTACACACCCTCCTTTCCTTCCCATGCGGGACTTCCTGAGCATAGCATAGCCTGGCATGGCCATGTCCCAGTCATGGTTTTCAGTGCACCATGAGTCAGTAATGGCCAGAATATCCACATCGGCCTGTGCCATGATGTCCTCTAGGTCCTCAATATTGTTCCCTAGAATTCTAGCATTTCAACACATGGCCTTCCAGATTTTGTAGTCACTCTGCTTGTTACCCACCTTTTTTCCTTTTTGCCCTCCTTCCTTCCACCTGTGTTTTTGAAGATCTAGTTCCCATCCCAGTTAATTTCTACATCCCTACTTTCTTCATTAATTTGCACCCTGGAAGATTCCTCTTCCCTCGGGTTTTCCCTACTCTCTGCTTCATGCTGTGGGGAGGCAGTTTCTGACTCCCTGATTCCTTCCACTGGCTCTCTCAGTTGGTTTAAATGTTCATCAAAGTAGCACTTAAACTGTCTACTGTGGACTGATGTTCCACTTCTGGATGGATGCAGACCACCACCTCTGTATAGGTCCTTATATGTCCAGGTGGATCCCCATCCCCCAGTGTAGCTGAATCCCTCCTCTCTTCACCATTCCCTCAATGATTAGTTGAAGCTCCTGGTGTGGAGGTCCCTTCCCTCATCATAGACTGACAGCACCTCAGTGAAAGTCACTGAGCGCATTGCCTAAGACCCCTCCCCAGCTCTCTAAACTCCCCCTGCACTATCCCAGCCCTGTCCCTGGCCAGATAATTAGTATGCAGGTGGACAATGACATCCAGATCTCCCTCCTGTCCTGCTGCTCTAGCGATCCTCAGGATCTGCTTCCCATTCTTTCAAGCTATAGGACTACATAGGTACCTAATCTTCCTCTCCTTCCCTTCCAAGTCCCAAATTTGTCCTGCTCATAATTGAGTCCCCCACCAGAAATTGTTTGTTCTTCTCTGGGATCCTCTACCACTCTCCTTACAGTCTCCACTAGAAGACTCCAACATCAGCCCTGGTCACTAGCTTGGGTACCTTTTCCCAGCAGTCCTGCTCCACCAGAATGGTGTAGGAATTATGTAATGGCACTGGTTGAAGAATGTGGATCCAACCCACCACCCCCACCCTTCCAGGATCCACCATAGTCCAGTCGTTCTCCTCCCTTGCATCCTCTGAAGTAATGGTAGCAGACTTAGTGGTCCCTGAGTGAGTAAAGGTCCCCTAAATCCTTGTCAACTCAGACTGAAGTCCAGTGACCTCCTCTCTCAACCCAGAGAGATGCATAGAGATGAGGCAGCACTGCAGTCTCCAGAAGGGCTCACTGAAAACTGCAGCCCCACAGTCATTGCATTGCACTACTCCCAGCATTCCCACTTCCTACTCTCCCTGTGTCACCTGGAAATACTTTAGTACTCTTACGCCGATAGGGTGCTTCTAGTTTTTCCCTTTTTTTGTTTGCTATGGTACATTGTACCTTTACCCTAGTATTGTTTTCCCTTCTACCCATCTCAACAGGTAGTTCCCTCTTGTCTGAAGTGTTTTCTTTCTTCCATTATCCCCTTACTTTTATCTGCTTTTTCTTATTGTGGTTGCAGCAATTTCACCTTCCCCTAACCCTTTACTAACTGACCCTAGATAAGTTGCTATTAGTGTTCCCCCCCATATGTAAAAGAAATATATTTCAGATATATTTATAAAAGTATATTTCAAACATATGCTTGATCAAATGTCTGAAGTATATGCAAAATATGTCAAATTGGCTGGTTTTGAAATATCTGATTTATTTGCAGAATATATGAGACAGATACAGTATTTCATGAATATATTTCCATGATGTATTTATTATAGATGCATGATACATACTTTACATAGCTGCTTATATATTTTGAATATTTAATAGATATACTTTTTATTTAGTTGATATGTATCTAAACTATTTTTAAATATATGCATTGTAAAAAAAATCTTAAAATACCCAGACAATAGATTAATTTTGATGTAACATATCTTTAACTATACATTTGGAATTCTTCATATTAGTAACCATTTAGATATCTGTAGTAGAATAAAGGAATAATGCATGACAGGGTGTGTGTCATGCTGGGATAACGCTACACCTGGGGGGGGTTGGGCACAAGGCCACAGGCCGAGTGTGTCCAATGCCCCAGGCATGGCATTATCCCAGCACAACACACACCCTGGAGTACATTATTCCTATCATACAATGGCTTGTTATATATAAAATAAGAAAATAATTTTAAAGAATGTTTTTATTAGTGTGGAAAAATATTTTTGTTTCTTAAGAGGAGATGCAAAAAAAGAGAGTGCTAAATGGTCATCTACATTGGTTCACAGTGCTGAGACTAGATCTGTGGCATTATGCTGGGATAACGCCATGGGTCCAGCCCCAAACTGACCAATCACAGTCCAATATTCTTTCTTGTCATTGTATAATTATCATTTAATGATGCAATATTACCACAGACCTACAGATTATACATTTATACTTACACATAGGACTTACCTCTTGATCTCAAAATTTATAAAGGCTCAGATTGGTATTTATACCACCCCTGTTTGGTTTCCTTTTATGTGAGGGTGAGTTCCTACATGTACTTGTTTTTACTCTTTACCTTTCCCTCTGGTGTGTAAGCTGATGCTGTCAACTGAAAACTATTTTAAAAATAGAAATTACCATGATTTTGATTGATAAACTATACTTTTGAAATATGCAAATTAGTTATACAAATATGTGCACAGTACCACAGCAGGCATTTGCAAAAATATATTTGACATATATACTAATATATATTCTGCATATATTCTACACATATTGTATCTTGCAAGAAAACAAGATGCATATTTTACTCACGGCAGAAGTCAGGCACACTCACACACCAGACCAGGAGCTCCAGAAGCACTTCTTGGATTTTTCACCACTAAAGAAAAAAATTGTAAAACTACTGTAAAGCCAAAAGCAGCAATAGTAAAAAACAAACTTCCTCACAGGACCAACATTTCTTACTGTTCTTGAAAAAGCACGAGAACAGCACAAAATGTCAATCCTGTGGGGAGGTCTGATTTTTACTATAGCTACTTTTGACTTTGGTTTTACAACATTTATTTTTTATGCAAATAAACTTTGTGGTGTAAAATCTAAGAATTATGTTCTGGAGTTTCTGATCTGGTGTACTGGTGTATGTGTGCGTAGCCTAACTTTTACCGTGACTGCTTTTTACGTTTATGTTCTGAGCACCACTACATTTTGGAGCTTCCTTTCTTGCTTGCATGCATATTTTGCCATAAGAAGATATGTAGAAATAGGGCATTCAATATATATGCACAGAATGTAGTCTATATATAATAAAGGTTTATGTAATATATATTCCAGTCATATTTATAAACTATAAAACATATATTTAAACTGTATTATATATATATATATATATATATATATATATATATATATATATATATATATGGGATACATGATGGGCAGGAGTAGGATATGGAAAATATTCTCACTCCTCTGCGGAGTAGCTGTATTCTCATGAGGTGCGAAGGCACAAGTGAGAATGCACAGCTCACTCTGCAGGACTGAGAATATTTTCCCTATCCCATGATCTGGACATCATGTGTGCAATTTATACCATGGGGATGAGAGCTTTAGGAAAATGTTTTCTGTTTCTGTGTGTTTTCTGCTCATTCTATGTGTGGTGTGTGTGTGTGTGTGTGTGTGTGTGTGTGTGTGTGTGTGTTGTTCTGAATGGACTGGGAGTCAGAAACACAATGGGACACAGGTGAGTGCGTTTTGCAAAGCTAACAGTAAGTTGTAGGTTTCAGTGAGAAAGAGAAACTGTTGCAGGTAGCACTGAGAAAGAGAAACAGATTTGTGAAGGCGTTTCATTTAGAATTCAGGTTGTTTTGAAGCTTAGATCAGCACAGTAATGGGCTAGGAGTGTTAGAAACACAGTGGGACACAGGTGAGTGTGATTTGCAAAGCTAATTGAGTAAGTTGCAGCTTCAGTGAGAAAGAGAAACTGTTTTTTGAAGCAGTTTCATTTAGAATGCAGACTGCAGTGAAGATATCCTCACTCTGATGACATCAGCAGAGTGTCGATAAATGGCATTTATCCTCAGTCTGTTGATGTCATCAGGATTTATCCTCACTCCAGTGGAAATAACAGAGGATATTCTACTTAGAAAGTTCTCACTCCCATGGTGTATATATATATATATATATATATGTACATACATATAGTATATCAAGAGATAGAAAGGATAAATAATACATATATTACAGATCTTCCAGAAATATATCAGGCCAAACCCATTTAAACATACAGTGCTTGCTACAGTAAAGTTGATCAGTAGTGCGGTATACTAAGTGTTGTGCAATTGTGGTACCCATTGAATAGCATGTATACCGCTACCGCGCAATTTGCGCAGTTGTGTGGTACCGATCAACTTTACTCTAGCAAGCACTGCATATGAAATACATAACAGAAAATAATCTCTAATATATTGAAAATATATGTTTGCTAACATACACTTATTGTAGAAATTACAGAGAAAAATTATGCTTGTATGAAACTATACTGTAATCATTTTTCATTAGAGAGTCCATAAAAACATTAAACAGTAAAACAAAATAGATTCTTAGATAGTATGACAAAACATGTGCATTTAGTATACCAATGCCAAGTATAAGACATACCTCATTGAATTCTGCAAAAACTGGAAAAATGTACAGATATCGTAAATATGTGATATATATTTAGGCATATTCAGCTATAGTCTACATAGTAACAAAATACAGTATAGTTCTTTTCCATATGGGTATAATTTAACACTGTTTTATGAATATATTTTTGTGTTTTTATATATCTAGCATCTTACAAGGGAAACCAAAAATGGAAAGGTATAAGTAACTCAGAATACATATGTTGGATAGATTCAAAATATACGTTTACCTAACATGCAAAATATGTAGAAACTGCAATAATTTGTATACACAAATAAGTATTTTTGATTTTATTCAAGAACATAACATTGAAAGAACAAAAACTTGAATTTTAAAATGATATAACAAAAAATATATTTCAAATATAAATAACAAAGATGTTTCCCAAATATGATACATCTTGGATAATTCTGTGAATATCTAGTATATCTCAAACTATATCTGAAAAGTGTGAATGTATCTGACATATATTTGACGCATATTTGGGGATACAAGGATATATTTCAGATATTAAAAAAATATAGAACTTTTCCATATGGACTGAACCCTGTTTAAATCCTTTTATACCCCTACCCTACATAGGGTGTTGCATCTATTTCCAGTTTTGGCCTACCTTTGATCCTCCGTCCTTCCCAGCAGTGAATGTTACAACAACAATGAACAGCTACCTTATCTCAGTCCACCAGCAGAGTCCGGCATCTCCCTGATTCCTTCTGTGGATGCCTGTCAATGCCTAAGATGCCAGTCTTACACCTGTTCTATTCCTGTGCTGTTCCACTCACACACACTGGTACATGAACATATGTGGGACACATTAGGAGTGCTTGCTTTTAATCTTCCCTTGCAACTTCCTCCAGTGGGACTTTCTGCTGTATTTTGGTTGGTTTGTGCGGGGACCCTCCTTTAGAGTTCAGACCTGGTGCTGATTCTCTTCCATGGGGGACACAGAGCTCACAACAGGCTGGTTATTTTCTTTTAATTATTTATTTTTCTTGGTGCAAACTGCTTTGAAATAAGAACACCTCTTGTACACCAATCCTTTCCTTGTTCACACCCTCTTTGTTCCCCCTAGTGCAGACTGCTCCTTTCCCGAAAGTGGTCCCACTGATCTGTTCTGTTTGGCACTAGCAGTGGTAGATGAATGTGCCCTGGGGCAAGGTTACCTTTTAAAATCAGCCTCCTAATTCTTTGGGACTTTCTGCTTTTTTATGGTTGGTCCATGCTGGTCACATGACCCTCCCTTTAGAGCTCTGACCTGATGCTGATGCTGATGCTGTCCTGCTGAAGAAACAGAAAAGAGCTCACAACAGGTTAGTTACTTTCTTTTATTTCAACCCCCACCAGAGTCACTCAGCCAGCTTTGCTCCCTGACCCTCATGCAGGGTGTTCTGTGTTTTCAGAGCTTAGAATAAAAAGTGTGCCAAAAAACAAACAAAAAATAAATATGGGAAACCTTTTACCTAGCTGAAAACAAGCAACTCCTAGTTGTAGAAAGCAGCTCAATAAGAACACTCGAGCCAGCTTGGTGCAAACTGCTTTTAAATAAGAACGCCTCTTGTGCACTTATCCATCCCTTGCTTGAAACCCTTTTGTTCCCCCTAGTGCAGACTGCTCCTTTCCCAAGTGTGGTCCCTCTGATCTCTTCTGTTTGGCACTAGCACCAGTAAGTGAATGCGTCAAAGTGTCAAAACCAGAAAGAGTGAGCCAGCCCAGTGGCATGGAGGGCTGAGGAGCTGAGCACCTTATTTCCTGCTATGCCAGCAACCTGAGGTTGGGAACAGAATCAAGTTGCCTGGTGGCCAGCTGTGAGATGAAGGACTGAGGGTCCTAGGACAGCTCTGCTTCCTTGGGGAGGGGGGTTAGTGTGGCACACTACTTGACTGCCACCCAGTGGTAGCTGGATGCCAGCACATGCAATACCACCATGTAGGGAAGGGGATCCCATGTTCAGGTTGCAGAGGACATCTCCATGGAAGTGGAGCTTGCACATCAAGGCCATCGCACGTCCATGGGCCCCAGGGAGAAAATGATGGAAAACAACCCCAGACAGCAGGATGAAGCCCAACTCTCTGCAGGCCCCGCATCAGTGACCAGGCATAATTATAGTCCTGTGGTAGAGGACGATGGTGACGGTAACTCCTGGAGAAGCCGTGGGATGGGGATGGGGAGGTTGGTTAGATGGGAGCCACTGGGGCATAACAGGAGAATAAAGAGATTATGGGAAAAAAAACAGAAAGAGTGAAACAATTTCTTCAAAGTTGAAGATACTGGCCAAAAGAGATAGAATTCACAAGGGCTTTCGAGTACTATATGCCCTCAACAGGCTATTCATGGCTGTGGGTTTATGGTAGCTCAGAGCAGAGGCTTTTATTAAGTAATTTTATTATTAAGGGTAACACTAAGGAAACCGGGGGTCATGCTGTCAATGATACTGGTGAATTTCAGGTTGAGATTATTCTGCCATGACATGAAGGCTTCTGCCTCCTCTTTGATCATTCTCCAAATGAATAGAACATCATCTATATCTCGAACCTACTTGGTTATGTGATGTACTGTAGATGTGGATTGTTGTTTGGACTGAGGACCAAAGTCTTTTCCCAGTACCCCAAGAAAAGTTTAGCAAAAGAGGGTTTCATAGCAGCAGCCATGGTTGTCCTACAGAGCTGTAAAAAGTCTGACCTCTCAAACTCAAAGTGGTTATGCATATGGACAAAACTGAACCCCTCCAAAACAAACTGTATAGGGAATGAGTCAAATGTCAGATTGCATAACAGAAAATGTTCACATGTCCTTATGCCCTCACCTTGCTCAACTGAAGTACAGAGGGACTCTATCTATCCCAAACCATAGAAATTAGCGGTCCCACTCAATGTTGTTGAATTTCTCCAGGGCATCCATTGCGTCTCTATGGTGGAAGCCTAGTCTCTCAACACAATTCTTCAGAAAGAAATCTAAAAATGTACACAGATTTTCAGACAGAGAACCTACCCCTGACATAATATAGGACATCCTGGAGGGTTGGTGATGCACTTATGCACAATATGAAGAATGTCAGAACTAGACGAAATTCAACCAAACAGAATTCAAATTCATCATCAGAAATCTGATCGATGATCCTCCCTCACACCAGCAAATTTAGGAGCTTCTTTTTGAATACATCAATAGTGTCTGACTGTAATGGTCTGTAGTTGTTGCTGTAATTTCACAGTTCAAAAGCACTATCCTAGGTCCCCCAGGCTATATAGGATTCATGCCCTATTAAGCGGGATTTACACTCAATTAAGTACCTGGGGGGTCATCTGGGATGTTACTCTTCCACCTTATTTGCGAGTAAATATACCCCTTTCATAACTCTCAAATCAGACTTTCAACAATGGTCTCTCCTCCCTCTTCCACTCCATGCCAAAATACAGACCATAAAAACAAAGATTTTACCATGATTTCTACATTTATTCCAATGTGTTCCATCTCCGGTATCTTAGAAAGATTTATTAATATGGTAAAGACACCTGTTAAATTTTATTTGGGCTGACAAGCGACCTGGGGTGGCACAATGGGTTCTATATCTAACTAAGCTGGAAGGTATCTGGGCCTTTCCCAATTTAATGGGGTACTGGGTGGCAGTCCAAATGAAATTATCTCTCCTTTGTGCCCACCCAACATATAAAGCCCACTAGCAACAGATTGAAATTCAGCAACCAACCACACCCCCAATTTCAGCTTTAATTTTCTAGGCCAAACATGGTCTTCAACAACTACAGAACCCTTACTTATGAACAAGGACAGTGTTTGCTGTTTGGAGATAGGGGGTGAGGAGGGGGTTCACGGCCTGGCTCCTTTGGAAATATGCTTGGTGGATCTGGGATAATACTTTCATACCTACCCGTACTGATCCTTGGTTTAGGAAACAGGCAGCCCATGGCTTGCATTCCCCCAGGCAGCTCATGCAAAAAGCCACTGCCATGTCTTCTGATGTGGCCCTTAATAAATACCAATGGCAGACCATGGATAGGTTACGCTTTTACCAACTCAGAGACTACGTGACTACCCATCTCCGGGACCCTTAACAGATAGAAGATAAGCACCCCTTTCCCTTAGTTTTTGAATAATCTGGGGCTCCGCCCATGGGAAAGGTGCCATCACAATGTTGTATGCCAACTACATCTCTGACCACCAGTACAATACTCAGAGTCCAAAATAGATGGGAACAAGAATATTGGCTCAAATTAGAACCCCAGGAGTGGGAAAGAGTCTGGAAGATTACTTGGCGAACAACTTCCCCTCCTCTATGGAGGGAATTTGCTTGGAAGTTGCATATTTGCTACTACTTGGACCCCCAGTTACAAGCAAAAAGAAACCCAACATTTACTTTGATGTGCTAGTGGGAATGAGGTGAAGCCATAGCCACACATGCTCACATTTTTGGGGACTGCACAAAACTATAGGAATACTGGACCCAAATAAAACTCCATCTTGTGACCCGTTTTGACATTCCAACCCTGTTGGGTCCTGATAACCTCATTCTAGGTCTCCATCCTGATTCTGTTACTGGATAAGAAGGAACATATCTCTGGGCTATCCTGGTGATTGTAGCAAACAAAGCAATAACCAGGAAATGACTGCAGGACGCCCCCCTCATCAATAAATGAATATGTCAGTTTAACATAGCAGATCCAGACAATGGAGCGCATTACCTATGTGGTCCAACAAAAATTAAATTTCTACATAAATTGTTGGATGAGATGGGAGCACTATTAAAATGAATTCTTCCCCCTTCCCAATAATTGACTCAGCTCTCCCTCCCCTTATCTTTGGACAGGCTAGAAAATGGATTTGAGCGAACAGTGAAGATGGTGGACGTACACTACTTAGTTTTCAGGCCCTGACCTAACCCACCTCACCTCTTTTTGATTACTACATTGTTAGGTTCTCTTAGATTTCAAGAACTCAGAATCAGATCTTGTTCTGTTTTTTATTCAATAAGCACAGGCAATCAAAGTTCAGCTTGTAAAGTTGTTGCATGATGTTTGTTTTTAATACAATATGTAGTGAAATATTACTGAAGGCACATTTTAGGTACTTATCACTTAACAACTTGAGTACATTCAAATTTGTATCACATCAATAATATATGATATATGGAAGATGTACTCTGTATGATGATCACTTTCCATAAACAAGTATAAAAAAAATACACTATCCTTTTAAAATGATTCTATCATAAGGGCAATGTTTCCCCTTTGTCCGCTGGTTTAAATACTAGTCCAGGTAGTTTTTTTAAGCTCATCAAGTGCCTTATATTCCTTCCTGGTTAGGTTTCTGCAAACAAAGGGGGAATGTATTTTTAAAAAGATTGTTCACCTCTCTCATAACAACATTCTCATAAGCCCCTATAGCAGGATATATGCTAGTAGGGTAAAAATTGACATTTCAGCTTAAACAGTAATCTTTTGTATCTAAGCTCTGCCCTATAACATCATGCAAAACATCACCATTAGAATATGACTCTGGAGTACTGGGGGTATCTTAATGTAGATAATCTAATGCTTCTAAGGTTAGAATGTCCTGTGCTGTCCAGACTTCTGCAGCAGAATTAACATTCTGAACCCTGTGTAAATAATTTCTTGAGTCACATCTCTCTGATTCCTCTAGGTATGATGTAGTCTGTGGGTAGGTTATAGCCATGCTGGCTTCCAGCTCCTCCTTGAATTATTTAAGTTTATTTTTTGGTCCCTCAGTGCTGCTCTGTACTCCTTTTTGGTCTGGAGGCAACCTGTCACCAGTGGTCATAGACCTTAGTTTTGTTAAGGATTAGTTGTGTAATTGTGTCCACCCCCATTGAGTCAAAGGGTGAGGGGGACTTCTTAACCCTTTTTCTCTTACTGTTTAGTGGGCTACAAACCTCTGAAGCTGATTTGAGCACCTTCTTTAAAGAACCCACACATATCTTCTACATTACTAGCCTTCTGCTGCTGCTCCAGACCCTTAGTCATCAGGTTCTTCATCTTGGCAAATTCTGCATTTAAGTTTCAGGTCCAGATGGCTGAAGGCCAGCTTGTTTTCCTGCCACCAGGAAGAAGGTTGCTGGGTTGTAGTCACTGCCTCCCTCTGGTTTATTAATGCCCACACTTGAGGTGATCACATCCACCATTTCTGAGAACAAAGACACTGGTGGGCTCAAATTTAGTCACCCATTGGACATACTGTTCAAAGAAACAGTCCCTGTAATTAAGCAGAAAATCTATCTCAGTCCTGCTGTAATCTTTCTCAAGACACCAGTGTATGCCTGTAAGACTTAAGTCTCCCTGACATCACTTTGCCCATATAGGCTTCCCCAACAGAAATATCCTGGACTGGCCAGTAACTTGGTCAGGAGGCTTTACTATGGAGCTTAAGGGCATGCTTAACACTGTTAGTCCACAGAGAGGCTCACACCTTCACCCTCCAGACAAAGCCTCTTTCCCAATGGGAGTGAATGGTATAATAGACATGTACCTTCCAGGGCCAGACTTACTGTTATGCCAACTATGCTTGTGTGTAGGGTCTTTATTTTCTGGGGGGCCTGTTCTGAGCTGTTTACACTTGCCAGCTGAACATGTTTTGTTTTGTTTTGTTTCTACTGCTGGGAGCCATGTACTGTCTCTGACTGGGGGTGGGGTGGGGGTGACCATCTGTCATGTCATCTGGGCCACAACATCAGTCATCACACCCACAGTGTGTCCCCTCCACTGTCTGTCTCACTCTTTGTGCATGTGCTGAAGTGGACTCTGGAAGTTGCAGTAACAGAGGCAGTAGAAGTTGGCAGCTGTTTCAGCACCTGCAATTATACTCCTTAATTGCGTCAGTACCTCTCACAAGACTTCTTACCCCAGTAATAACACTGCCTGCCACCGCTTAGCTGCCCTTCGGTGCTTTAATTAGCCTCAGCACCATATACTGCAGTTTTTTCCCTAGTATTTTAAATTGACTCATGGTATTATACTATTAAGCTGCTGTTACTCGATAGGACATTCTATCAAAGTGTTGTATTTAAACTGTGAAGTCCTTGCTCATTTTAGTGTGTTGCATTTAAAACTATTATTTCCTAATACTTTTCACTTGATGTATGTATGCCTTTTGTAACTTTATATTGTGCCATCTCTATGGCCCAGGTCATGCCCGAAAACGGTCCCTGGGACCAGTGTACACACCCAGTTAACAAATAAATAAATAAAATAAAAAAATTAATGAGAGCAGCAACTATTTCGAAGTTGGTGCCAAAGCTTCATCTATCTGGGGCTGACACACTCAGTCAAGGTAAGAGTTTTCAATATGCAGCTTGGTTGTTGTGCCATCCAGGTCCATCTGTTTTGTATGTGTGCTTTCTCACCACCTGCTCTGACTACTAGCTTGAGCACAGCCATTCAGAGAAGAAGAAACTGCCAGAGAGTGAACAATGATGGGGTGGGCTGCCATGCCTAACTGCTGATGTGCTGCTACTGCAAATGTGGTGCTGATCTCCATTTTGCCAGTCAGCAGCCAGTGAGACATACAGCACTAAGTGTCCTGTAGATGGAAAGCTGACAGTCAGGAATCCAGACAATGCCAATTGCCATACAGTTTGAAGTCAGAGTCTCTGGATGGTAGATAGCTCACTCGGTGAGTTGAGCAGTTGGCAGACAGCTTCTGAAAAATTATTTTAATTTTGTCAGGAAAAGTAATCCCCCCACATGAATTCCCAAGCAACTCTGAAGGTAGACAGAGGGAATTGGGTGGGGAGATCCATAACACAAGTGACAGTAGTCAATAGAGGGGTTAGGTTGGAAATGAAACATGGAAACATAGAATTTGATGGCAGATAAGGACTGCTTGGCCCATCTAGTCTGCCCATATCCCTACCTATTGTATAAGCTGCAGATCCTAGTTAACCAACAGCCTACTTCCTCCTACCCCCCCACTAGAATTGCCTTATGTCTGTCCCATGCATTCTTGAATTCTTCCACTGTTCTTGACTCCACAGCCTCCTCAGGAAGGCTGTTTCATGTATCCACAACCTTCTCTATGAAAAAATGCTTCCTCACATTACCTCTGAGCTATCCCTCCCATCTTCAAATTGTCTCCCCTTGTTCTAGCACATCTCTTTTTCTGAAATATGATGCCCTCTTGCCCTTTGCTGATTCTCTTGAGGTACTTGAATGTTTCTATTATGTGCCCCCCTCCCTCCTTTCCTTGAGGGTATATACATATCAAGCTCCTTTAGTCTCTCTTCTTATGTCTTCTGTTGCAGACCCTGCACCATTTTAGTTGCCTTCCTCTGGACAGCCTCCATCCTGTCTATGTCCTTGTGGAGATGGGGTCTCTAGAACTGCACTTCGTACTCCAGATGGGGTCTCAGCAACTGTCTGTACAGAGGGATAACAACTTCTTGTTTTCTACTGGTGATGCCTCTCCCTATGCATCCCAGTATCCCCCTAGCCTTCCTTACTGCTGTCTCACTTTGCTTGCCCACCTTTAGGTCATATGATATGACTACCCCCAGGTCCCTTTCCATTTTGTTGTTGTTAGTATCTCACCCCCATTGTGTACTCTTCCCCTGGGTTTTTGTTTCCCAGGTACATTACTTTGCACTTCTTTGCGTTGAATATAAGCTGCCATACATTTGACCATTCCTCCAACCTTGCCAAGTCCCTTCTCATCCTTTCCACCCCATCTTGTGTATCAACCCTGTTGCAGATCTTTGTGTCATCTGCAAAGAAACATACTTTTCCTTCCAGTCTGTCTGCAATGTCACTTAAAGAGGACCGGTCCCAGTACTGAACCCTGCAATACCTCGCTAGTAACTCCCCTTCTTCAGAGTGGACTCTGTTTACTATTACCCTCTGCATCCTGTTGTCCAGCCAAGTGTTTACGCAGGCAACCACCTTGGGACCCACTCCAAGGCTGGCTAACTTGTATATTACACAACAGGCACAAAAAAATGGACAGAATCCTGCATTTTGATTGGCTGGATGGCACCTTTTCACCGTTGTAAATCCTCCAGTGTACCCACTGGAAAAGGTGCCAGCCACCACTCAGCTGCATGAGGAAGTCCTGGGAAAATCCCTCCATTCATCGCAAACACACCACTGCCAAGCACAAGGACGGACAGCGAGATTACAGGGTCATTAACCTGACATCCGATACTCCGTCACTAGCCTCAAAACTTCAAAACAATTGCTGCACCATTCAGGAAAAGCGACACAGCAAAGAAAATAGAAAAGAAAATGCAGTTAATTCTCTCGACAGCAAATAAGCTGAAAAATTTGTAACGGTAGCAGCGGCAATTGGTGATCCTCCGGCACATGCGTAGAACTACGCCAAAAAAATTCAAGCAGTGCATCCATGATAATAAAAAAAAAACAGCAGCAACTTTCAAAACGAACGGAAGTTGTACATTTTTCTACGTGCAAAACAAACAGAGACCTTTGTATAATAGCAATATACCCCTCCAGGGAGTTGGTATACTGGAGAATTTACCATTTCTGGTTTGGTTAAGTCCCTCGGCTGCGCCTCATGACCAAACCACACCAGCCATGGCAAATCCTCCAGTATACCCACACCCTGGAGGGGTATATTGCTTTATTAATCTTTTGTGTGAGACTGTGTCAAATGCCTTGCTAAAGTCTAGGTAGGCCATGTCCACAGCCCCTCCCTGGTCTACTACTTTGGTCTCCCAGTCAAAAAATCTATTAGATTCATCTGACATGACCTTCCCACTGTGAATCCATGCTGCCTTGGGTCCTGTGCCCCACTGGCCTCTAGGCACTCAACAATTCTTTCCTTTAGAAGTGCAGATCGTGGTGCCATTTCCTGTCTCCAGGGTGACCCATAGTGCCTCCTCCCTCCTTCTTTACCTTTTAGTTCTGTTATTTTGATTCTTTCCCTTATATAGAGAGCTACTCCTCCTCCTCCTCTTTTACCATCCCTATCCTTCCTGTAGATTGTGTACCCTGGTATGTTGACATCCCAGTCATGGTGGTCTGTGTACCATATTTTTGTAATTGCGATGATATCCAGGCATTCCTCTTCCATCAAGGCCACTAGTTCAGGGCACGTGTTACCAAGACTATAGGCACTGGTACTCATCGCTCTCCATTTTCTAATGGCCTTACCCCTTTTAAGCCAATCCCTGTCCTTACTGCCTTTGTCTTTTTCTGGATTTACCCTGGAAGAAGAAAAAGAAACAGAAGCCCAATCTCCCAGTTAGAGGAGCAGCAGCACTAATAAATTGAGTTAATTCTTTGAGTGAGTCATGGTCATTGGCAGTTTAAAAAATGAAGTTTAAATGTAATTTAGTAGTCACACAGTGTCCATATCTTCCAAAGTTACTTACAATGAATCCAGCATGGTAGTTTTACCTGCCATACAAGAACAAAACTGATAAAGTGCAATATTAGTGAATAGTTGATTGAAGCATTACATGTACTCTGCTCATGGTTGCCTATACAATTGGTAAATAATTTTATTGTGTGAAAGGCACACAATCAAGTATAGTTGTATGCATAGTGTTCTGAGTGAGTGAAATGGTTTAATTAAATTAAATTAAAGTTTTTGGCATACTGAATACTATACACCATCCACAGCATTGCCTCATTACAGTAATACCACTGATTGATTGTTGTACAAGAAAATACTTGGTTGTACTAATTTATAGTGGTACATTTTAATTAAAACAAAAAACAGATGTGAACAGCTTCACTTAACTTAACATTTTCTATGAGATAAAGTGCTGTTGCAGGGCAGGGGGGAAATGTGTGTTTTTCTGTCCACAGTCCGCTATTCTGCCTACAGCTGCTCCTTATTTTGATGTGTATGAGCTGTGGCCAGTGGTCAGTGGCACAGAGTATGTGAAGCAAATAAATAAAATGATTATACAATGGCTTGAAAAATTCTGCCCTCTGATTGGCCAGCTGGCATGATTTACCTGTTGTAAATCCTGGCATGACCAATGAGTAAAAGTAAAAGTGCCAGCCAGCCTCATGTCATGCCAATGCTTACTATATCACTTTGATCCCCCTCTTCAGAACAATTAGCCTCCATCTTGAATGCTGCTGAACAAACCACTACAGGGCACAACCCCCAAAAAAAGAGTAACTCACATAAACACAGAGAAAAGTCACAATTAGTAACAAAAACTTCCCTAAACACTCCGGCAAGCCACATATGAGCCCAAACAGTGTACTAAAATCTTTCCCAGCAACTGCTTCCATGCAGCTCACCTGACAAGTTATTTAACTGTCAGCTCCACTCAATACCTCTGGTCCATTGTCACAATCCATCAGAGCTACTCGACCGGCGTGGTTGCTGCGCGTCATACCACGTTCACCAGAATGCGTATTTAAATACTGGGGCAAATGTTGAAGTGGAGAAAGTGTTTCAGAGTAGAAAATGAAGGCTAAATGTTTTAGAAATCAGCACTGAAAAGTTGAATCTTGATACTGCGCATGCACGTATGCATAAACACATCCCCTGGGATATGCATGTGCATATCGTATGCCCAGTATCACAGGTTGGCTTTTCAGAACTGATTTCTTAAACCTTTAGCCATCATTTTCTAATCTGAAACACTTTCCCCACTTCAGCATTTGTCCCAGTCTTTAAATATGCCTTCAGGTGAACAGGGATGATTGGAGATGTGTACTGTATGACCTGCTGCAGTGATTTGCCAGGGGTTTTTGGGAAAAGTCTAATGGCACCCCATTCTGCTGTTCCAATTTTTAACATAAACGACAAGGACAGAAGTAGCGCTATAGACATTTCCTGTTGTGTGCCAAGGGCTCTGCAGATGGTTGGGGCAGTGGTTGGTGCAGAGAGGGGAGGTGGGAGTGTAAACTGCATTGAAGAGTCTCCGTAGCAACAATGCACAATTTTTTTCTAGTGGAGCAATAAAATATAAAAAAAACACATATAATTTAAAATAAAAAAACTCTATTTTTTCTCTCTCAAAAAAAAGGGGGGGGGGGACATTGTATAATCGCAATACACCACTCCAGGGTGTGTGTTATGCTGGGATTTACCCACTTCTGGTGTGGATAAATCCCAGCATAACCCACACCCTGTCATGGTATATTGCTTAAATAATGAATATGCTGGTAACATGGCTATCAAATATTTACTATTGTGGGAGTATGTATTGAGATTTTGTTGAGACTATATGTGGGAAGTGACATTTTCTGTAAGTATTCATTGATGGTGCGACTGTTAAACTATCAGGACTTGTATGTAGTAACTGTATTTGTCACACCCCCTACACAAAGGAGGATAAAAGATCTGATAGGATTGAAACTTACTCATCAGTCCTTTGGTCAAAAAGGCCTGCATTTGTGATTGTAAAACTTACTGGTTTTACTGGTGTGCCATATGTGTGTGCTTCCACCCACTGTTACAGTGATGATAGACGTTTAAAAGTTTTTTTGCGTGACACCTGGGGGGGGGGGCATGGTTACTGTTGTGCATGGGGCCTATGACCATATAAATCTGGCCCTGGTACCCTCTGGAGTTTGCCTCAAGTCAACTCTGATAGTGGGGGTGTACCCCACAGACATATCATGCAGTCTAGATTTGAGACTGGCCTTATGCAATTCCAGCCTAACTACTCACACTTTTTCAGTACGTCACCCCCAGCTTATCACTAACAAACTTCCATGGGACTAAATTATCTGTTCTCTATCCTTCACAGAAGCACATGCTTTCTTCTCCCAATATGGAGTATACATGGACCATCATCCAGGAGATAATCTGGCTGGTGTTCTTTGCCAACCCTCAAGCTTGGCAAGTCCTTACCAGTGCAAGGTGCTCCCACTTTTAATGCTAAATAGACTATGAAACTCGCTATTGTTTGGTGACCTCAACTCTACATTAATTGGAGACCCATTAGTGGACCTTTATTTTGTGGAGCAGGAATGATCCTGGCTGCTTCACCACTAGGCAGGCACCCTCATAGGGCCTCATAGAGGCACATGGCATAGCTACAGGCCCTCTGTGCCTATTATCCTCTCCCCTAGACTGTATCAGACACCAAGACCCTTTGAGTGGCTCTCTTAAAGGGCACCTTCCTTGCAGTCTTCCCATTGATATGTCCTCCCATCTTCTTCTCTAGGGTTTACTCAAAATCCCTTTTATACCATGTGACAAAACTAAATGAGGACAGCCTCTCAGAAGGGGGAACCAACCTGACCATACCAATCACTCCCAAACTGGATGTGGGGGTTACATATTGATTACAACTGCCTTCTTTATGAGGTATTGCTATTGTGACCAAATCTCATTGATCTTGAACTATAACCTGCCTTGATTTAGTTACACATGCACGTTCTTCTCATGGACTACAAAAGTGAACCCTAACAGGGGATCTATAAAGTGATGTAGAGATACTGATTGGACTTATTACTGGTCAGATAGCAGAAACATTCCTGCAACAAGAAATAAATGTGAACAACTGCTCCAAACCCTGGAGTACAGTACAGCTGGCAAAAAATGTTAGGCACCAGTGTATTGAACATATTTGTTATTCTATCAGCATATGGTACTACATACAGTTTATAAGAAACAAAGCATCACGTCTCCACTTTTTATTTTGTATATTGAAGAATGATGATTAAATGATAAAGCACAGTGATTGCTGGGGATCGTACTGCCAAATTGGGACCAAGGAGGTGACTGGTTAATGGCTGGTATGTTCCTAAATGAGAAAGGTTTTCATGAAAGAATGTTGCTATGCTCTGTTTTCACACTTATAACAAATTTTACACTACAGCAGCATGATATATGTTTGGATTGCAGCCAAGCCTTTTTCAATGTTCTCAAAAACTGCTGTGATAGGGGAAAAGAAACTGGCACTTCTCAGTGGAAAGTGACAACACTGGATTGATCTTTCACCATGAGCCTGTTGCCTAGGGAAAAAAGTCAGGGACTGCAGGTTCTGTCATGTCATGCAGTGCTGCAACTGTGACGCTTCTGTCTCAGTTGTATTTATAGAAACGTGGAGATAAAAATACCTTGATGGATTAATATATTGCAGTTATTCCCGTGTCACTGCCATATTCAGTAAAGAAATCTCAAAAAGAAAAAATCCATAAAGACCAGGAATTTCTGTGCACATTATAAGATCAAAGAGATGGAAACAAATTGTGTCCCACAGTGCTTTACAATCCAGGAGAGGTAGGCAATATAGAGAAAATGTTGCTGGCATTTTAGAAACACATGGAGATTCAAATGACCCAGAAATTGCTTAGGACAGATTACAAAGAGGTTTAGTACAGGGAGGTTATGTGGCTGTTTCATCACATTCATTGAATAAGTGATAATGGTGAGGGTTTTTTTAAACCTGAGTGTCTAGATTCTTAGTTTTGTGCTTATCCTTTGGGACAGAGGCCATCTTAAATCCTGAATTCCTCCCAGGGCTCTGCTAATGAGCATGTAAAAAGTCATAGTTCAGAAAGTAATTATAAACCTAATGTAAAGCTGCGACTGAAAAGCAATGTTTGCACTGCTCCATTACTACATCCGTCTCGGATTAGTAAAAGATTATTTGTGTAAACAGAATCCTAGCCTAAACATTTGACTGCTTTTGTTTTTGCTATAAGAATAAAATCAACAACTGTGTAATATAATGCCCATTTTCCATTATTAATCATCGTTAGCCTTAACTGCCCCTGTTTTTGCCTGGTGTTCTTCTCCCCGTCATTAAATGCAGAAAAAAAAGAACTGGCACCCTACCCTGGTCATCATAACTTCTTCAAAGTCTTTTGTAGGTCATGCTGAGCCAATCCAATTTTTTTATGCCCCATTTAAATTTCCTACTGGGTCAATCAGGAAAAATCTGGATGAGTCTCAGAGTTTTCCCATACAGAAACACATCCAGTCTAGAGGCCACTAATTGTCCTTTTACAAGTCCTTAACAAATTTAACTTTCCAGGATTTCAAGATTGTGCAGTATTTTTCCACTTTCAAAGGAAGTGGTCATTAGAGAATTTTAATTTTGAAAGACTTTGGAAACAAGACTTTTTTTTTTTACTATACTGCAGTTTCCTGTAAAAAAAATTGCTTCACTCTTCATTTTTTCTTGCACAGCACCAGGGAAATTTTGTTTAGTAAATAGGAGACATGCTTTCATTAATCAGCCAGGCAGATCAACACCAGCAGCAAAACCTGAACGGCAAGTAAGGAAAAACTCTAAACTTCAATAGTGTTTTGCATTGACACAGATTTCGAAATCTGCATCTTACAGTTGCTCAAAGGAAGCAATCTGAATATTTTTCTCTTCTAAGAAACTGTATAACTGCACATACCATAATGGAGTAAATGCAGTCTTTGTGTTTCACAGTCAGTTTCAATATGATTCACACAGTGTGAAGATGCTGTCCTTTTTCATGCAGCTAGATGTGCCCTTTAAAGTCTCTAACACTGCAGAAATAACAGTAAAACTGGCCACTAGATTTCTGTCAGAGGGATGAGCAAATACAAATCTTTCTTTACAAGGGCAGTGTCTCATTTCAGGTCATATGCCATTTTTTTCTTATTCTCCTTTTTGGCCATCCCCACCAGTGCTGGGCCTCCACAACCCCATACATCCACCATTCATCTTTATTGTGGCTTACGGTACCCTCAAAAGTGGGTTGGGGAGATCTAGCTGCAAAATTAATCATGTGCCTGGGCATTGGGGAGTCTGTGGCTTTACTCAACAGATTCAGTGCAATATTTCTGGTCACTGTTTGTACTGAGTGAAAAACAGACCAAGGCACATAGATTTTTTTACTTCACAAGTAAGTGTGAGACTGGATGCAGTATTGCCCAGATGGTAAAAGCAACAAGCTGTGAACCTGAAGACCCAGCTGACCATCATATGTATACTGTGTCCTTGAGCAAGTCATTTACCTTTCCTGTGCTCCTGGTACATACCTGGAAATGAGTTTTGGCTCAGTGTGCCTTTCCTGGCTGAAGATTCTAAAAATATAAAGTCAATTCTAATGGAAAATATGCCTCTAATGTACCTGCAGCTGCTATGCTAATAATATAATTGCTGACAAGCCACTTATTGTAGATTGCAAGAGTGCTGAGATCCAGCAGTTTAAATCTCAGATGGGCACTCTTAACTCTCATTAAACCTGGCAAGGACTTTTAACAACATAGTGATTTAGGACTGCTTTGACTGAAATAACTTAAAGGGCACAAATTGTGCTCATTTCTTAAAAGCTTGCCAAAGAACCCACTGGAAGTTTACCTATACTGGAGTTCAGTGGCACCAGTTCTAAAATTTTTAATTTGCTATTTCGTGAATGAGACGGGATTGTAAGTAAAAGCTGGTCACATGATCCAACGATGCTTTTCCTTCCTGGTCCCAATGAAATTCTGCTCTGCCCCATGCTGACCCCAAGCTCCAATGTTTTGTGACATCAGAGTTTGTAGAGGGCTGGGGTGTGCACCATTGACAGTAATGCGGGCACCTTTTACTATATCTTTTTTATGTTTTAGAGGATCACCCAGGGCATATCAGAGCCAATGATCGACTTAGAAGAGCCATCTTAGTTGATTGGTGGCTCTGATATGCCCTGAGTGGCCTTCTTAGCCATAAAAGAAAATATAGGAAAAGACACCCCTGTTTCTTTCAGTGGAGCTCTGCTGTCGCAAAATGTCATAGCGTGTCTAAGCCCGTCAGTGGGCATGCTACCCCTTCTCATGCTGCATGACTCTCAGTGCTACTCTCCTTTAGGAAGCAGCCTAGTCCTGCTTAAAGCCTGAACAGTGCTAGATTACACAAACTTGCTGGGTAGGCTATTCCACATGTTAATCACCATCTGTGTGAAATAATGTTTCTAATATTTTACCTTATCCTGCTCCCCCAGTTTGAGGGCATGTCCTCTAGCTCTGCTTGTAGTCACCAGCTCAGATATTTGTATATGCTTCTCTACCCTGTCTATCCCCTTTGGTGTTCAGAAAACCATGATCATGTCCTCTCTTAGCCTTCTCTTTTCTAGGCTGAGAAATTTGAGTATTACCAGTCTCTCATTGTAGCTCTTACCTCCTAAACCATTATTCAGCTTGGCTGCCTTGTGCTGAACCCCTAGATCTTTTCAATGGTCTTTCTGTACTGCAGTAACCAGAATGGTCTTTAAATCTGTGTAGAAAAGTAGCTTGCTGGATAGGCTATTCCACATGTTAACCACCATCTGTGTGAAATAATGTTTCTAATATTTCCCCTTATCCTGTCCCCCTCCCCCCAGTTTGAGAGCATGCCCTCTAGTTCTGCTTGTAGTCACCAGCTCAGATATTTGTATATACTCCTCCACCCTGTCCATCCCTTTTAGTGTACAGAAAACCATGATCATGTCCTCTCTCAGCCTTCTATACTGTAGTAACCACAATGGTCTTTAAATCTGTGTAGAATCTATGATAAAGTAGCGTGTTAGAAAATTACAGCCTATTGTTGGGTGAGTGGTTATCTGTGAAGCAAGTACCTGATTGGAGAGGATATGAACAGGCTTTGTGTATTCCAACAGGGACAGAATGGGTGCCTAGTTAGCTGAGACATTGCTGGGAGAGTTGACAGAGCAGATACAAGTACGTAGTCTATGGAGAAAATGTACTTTACACTTAAAGTGATAGTGTGGGTAGGTTGAAGTTCTTTTAAGTGTTATTTGGGGCAGTTCTTTACATTTTAGTAGGCAGCATGGAGAAACTAGCTTGTCAGAATATTACAGCTTATTATGGGCTGAGTGGTTTGCACCTGTGAAGCAGGTGGCTGATTGGGGGAGGAGGGGAACAAGCTTACCTTACCGTGGGGAATGGGGCTAAACTGAGGACTTGAGAGAGTGATGTTTTTATAGGCACAGGGAGAAACAAAGTCTGGAGGAGCACTTCTGGGTCAGGTTATAGAAGCCAGTATATTGAATAAGGATAAATCTCAATTGTCAGTGATTGCTCTCCCCCCACAAGAACTTGACAAACAAAACTATTGTTGTTGGTTGTAGCTCATAGCTTTGTTGCATTCAAACATCCTCACTTTAGAACTCTAAATTCTGATTGTTAGATACATATTTACAGTTTATGTTCACATTCTCAAACTTCTGAATGATCTATCTATCCATTCTTGGCAAAAAAAAAAAAACTTCATTAATGCATCAGTTAGGGTTCTTGCACAAAAGTTTGGAAATGTGGTGTTAGGGTTTCCAAACCTAACACTCCACCCCACTGCCACCCTCCATGTACCTTCAGGTGTCAGGGGTGTGCCTTGGCATTGTTAGCCCTAATGCTCATCCCATTCCATGTGAAGGGAAGCTGAGATGGTACAGTAAAGGGGAATGGGGTGAGTGTTAGGGCTGATAACCCCAAGGCACACCACAACACCTGTAGGTGCATGGAGGGTGACGGTGGAGTGGGGTGCTAGGGTTGGAACTCCAAACACCACATTTCCAAACCTTTGATGCTGGAACCCTAACTGATGCATTAACTAAGTTTTGTGCCAAGAATTTCCTTACTTTTTGAGAAGGTATAATCGTAGCCTTATTTGCTTGTAGGAGAGCAGGGCCATTTGGGCCCTGTGCTCCCATCCCTCCATTTGTACGTATACAGTATGTATGTAGCTGTGTAAGCACAGGGCCCAGAGGGCCCTGCTCTTACATTTGAAAAGCAGGAGTAATGAAATTGTCAGCATAGTCATGTTATTACCCCACCTGATATAGCCTATACAGAAAATTGTCTAATCCTTGCCAAAACGTAATTCTGTACACCAACGCCATTCTGCACCGCAGGTACAAAAACACATTTTGGGCAGGATTTGAAAAATTACAGCTATGACATACATTTGGTGGGGTAATAACAAGCCTATGTTGAAAATATAGTGTCAAAATATTTTAAATTTACAAAGTTACGAGAGTGTGTAATGAAATTGCAATGAATGGTCATACCTCAGCCATATTTTTTGACCCCAAATTTTCAACATGTCCTTTTTGAGACCCCACCTCATGAACAATATGACTGTCATTATGGAAATGCAGTCTGAAAGGTAAATTTTCCAAGCGACTGCAACATCACTGTTCTGGCAGGACTAACTGACAGTCATATTATTCTTGAGGTAGATTCCCCAAAAGGCCATATTGAAAATTTTAAGTCAAAATGTCAAAGAAATGGCTGAATTATACATAAAAGTTGAAACCTCCATGGAAATACATTGAACTGCACTTGTCTTAGTTTCTCATATTGCAGTCACTGGTTCCAGCAGCAAGACTTGTCTTCTATTTGGAGAGTGGATCTCGAATGTGGGACCTCATCAGGTGAGTAAGGGTGTGTAGGGGTGTCAAGGGGGTTGTGGGGAGGTGAGTGCACAATGGGAAGTCGGGTTGGGGTGGGCTGTTCAGTGAGGGACCATTTTCTTTTTTTACAGGTTAAAAAGAAAAACCATTGAGGAACTGTTTTCTTTTTTTCAGGATGTTGATGTATGTGGAGGGTGGGGGTGCTGCTAGACACCAGAGAATAATGGTGATTGGTGATTGGGGGGGTGCCACTAGACATCAGGGACTAATAGTGATTAGCAGGTGGGTGTAAGTGTGGCAAGTGTTTTGCCACAAATTGCTGGTAAAGATCCATGTTTTGTGGTACAACTGAACTTTGTCATGCAATTTGCAGGAAAAGATGATTGTTGTGCAAAACAAGGTGCCATAATTTGCTGCAATATGAATGAGCATGACTGCTTAGCATAAAACCATGGGAGCAGTTGGCATAGCTGAGAGTGGGTATCAAATTGTTAGGCAAACCCCTCCCACTGAGATCCATGTAGCATGTCCCCTAGAGACCTCTGTGAAGGAAGACTGTGTGGCTGAGCAGAGCAAAAACTGACAAGGTCTCCAGTGTAATTTTCAATGGGCATTGTCATCTCAGCAGCAATGCAGGACCACATGGCAAACAGCTGTTTAGCAGATGGGGTTTCTCACCAGGTGAAGAGAGGAGTTCCACCCGAAGTTGCCTGCTCTCCAACATGTTGTACCCAGTGCCTTAGTATCCAGTCCACCGCCAGCATTTGTCAAACTTCCACATATGGCAAAGGTTAGCACTGGAACCTATTATTAGAAATCAAAATCAAAAAGCATTGAATTTAGAAGTGGATTACAATTTCCTTAACATTACAACACTCCAGAGAGTTGAATCACTCATACTGGCTGATATGTAAATCCATGGGCCCAAGTTATCTAATTCTCACCATTCATCATTAAAACAGGTACCGATCTTGTTAGTTTTCCCCTTTCAAATAATTGAACAGCAACCAGTATGGCATGCCTCTTAGGCCCGGAGAACAGAATCTGGTTTTATGTGATAATGGCGATTCAATTATCTCATGGAACACAAACCATGACTCAAACAGCGCCTGACATCAAAAGGGCCACCAGCACAAAATCAACCCCCGCAAACAGTGACGGTTGTTCACTGTTTCACCAAAATCAATAACAAAATTATTTTTTATGCAGGGGACTACACCCCCAGCACCCCCACAAATAAAAGATTATCAACTCCAGAGGAGGCAGACTAAGAAAAAGTGAAACGACAAACCATTTAAAAAATTTGTACCGAACCAGGGTCCACCCACTCCATAGGCGGTGGCTCTAGCCATTATGCTAAATGGCCAGCTCAGCAGGGTTTGGCCACACACCTTTCTATATCTGGCTGGTAGTATAGCCTAGAGGTCAGAGGAACGAGGCGTGAATGAGCTTGATACATCCAGCAGACCAGACCTGAGTTTGATTCTCACAACCTCCACTTGCATACTGTGTGACTCTGATCAAGTCACTTAACCACCCAGTGCTCCCAGGTCACCCCTGAAAACAGGCACTTGTGCCTAGTGGGCCTTATCCAGTTACCAAAGACTAAAATAAAAAACAAAATAAATATCCTGTTTTAGCGAGTGTAGCACACTGCTATACTCGCTATACAGAATATCTTGATCTTTTGCACCAGTCGCTCTAAATACAAGCGGTATTATTGAGTCGCTCATATTGAGATGCTCAATAATACTCACTCATAACACGATACCACAGAATCCACCTCAGTATTCAGAATTATTTACAGCATTACTACAGTGCATATCCATGGGCTCAGTGGGCAGGTCTGGTGGTTCAGTTCTGGGAACTCTCCTCTTGAGCAGCTTCAAAAGTACAGACATATTTCTCAGCTTCAATGACATTTTCAGTAACATTTGAGGACTGTCCCAGACACATAATCTGAAGTTTAACAGGGTAAATTAATCCAAACTCCCGACCAAAAGCATGAAGCTTGGTTTTAACTCTGGAAAATGTTTGCCACTTTAGTTGTAAATCCCGAGTGTAATCTTGATAGACAAAACTTTATTTCCATACCGGTCGATTGGGCCATGCTGCTGAGCAGCTCAAAGCATAGCATCTTTTTCTGGATACTACAAGTATTTTAATAGGCAATGCTGTGGTCTGTCCCCCCGATCTTGGTTTGGGACCTGTGCGGTGGGCTCTCTGCTGTCCATAGTTAGCGGACTCCTGCCCCATCCCCAGTTTACCAGCTAGCATTCTCTAAATCACATTGCCTCCTTCTTTACCCTGTATTCTTTCTGGTAGCCCAATGAGCCTAATATTGGAACAATGGTTCCTAATCTCTTGATCATCTGCCTGGTCTCCCAGCATACCCAGTTTTTCTTGTAGACAATTTCTGTCTCTGGAAATGTCTATTACTGTATCTTCTAATTCTCTGATCCTTTTTTCAGCTTCATTGACACGACTGCCATGAGATGCTAATGTTTCTGCTAGCCCAGTTATCACTCCTTGAAGATGTGCCAGCTATGCAGTTACATTGGCAAAACCAGCCTGCATCTCCCATTGGAGATTAACAACAAGAGATGCCAGAGGCTGTTCATGTCTGTTCAGGCCCTGCTTAGGTTTAAAAGCAACAAAAGTAAGGAAACGTGGCATTAGGGTTTCCAACCCTAACACCCCACCCCCAGCCTGTCGGCAGCAACAGGCATGGAGTGTGCCTTGTGGTTGTCAGCCCTAATGCTTGCCCCATTCCATGAGTAAATAAGCTGAGATAGGTACAGTATATGAGAATCTTGCCTAAAAGGTGATTTTGCCAAGCGACTGCTAAATTGCCATTTGGGCTAGATTTGCAGAATTTCCTTGACATTGTTCATAAGTTGGGGCTCCAAAAAGGTCATTTTGAAAATTTGGTGTCAAAATATGCAGAAATAGCCAAGTTATGAATCAAAGTTGAAACCCTCATTGAAATATATTGAATTGCATTTACCTTAGTTTCTCATATTGCAGTTGTTGGTTCCAGCAGCAAAATGTGTTTGATTGAAGTGGATCTTCATTGTAGGACCTGTTTAGGCAAGTGAGGGTGTGTGTGTGGGTCCAGGGAGGTGAATGGTGGTGGGTGTTCAATGGGAGGTATGTGGTGGTGGGTGCTCAATGGGAAGTCAGGTGGGGGTCACATAACCAATGGACCATTTATTTTTAGAGCTGGAAAACAAAAAACAGACAGCAAGGGACAGTTTTCTTCATTTCAGTGTAGAACATTCATGGGGGTGATGGCGGCACTAAACACCAGGGCAAGCAGGACCAGAAAAGGGACAGCCGTTAGAGGCTGGAGACACCACTAGACATCAGGTATAAAGGGTAAATGTGCAGGGTCTGGCATCGGAGGTTGGGGTGGGTGCTACTAGACACCAGGGAATAATATGTGAAATATAAAACAAATTTTAATAATCAAAATAAAAGTATATATATATATATATATATATATATATATATATATATATATATATATATACACACACACACACATATATATATATGTATATATAGTATATATATATATATATATATATATATATATATATGTATATAGGAATTGGAGGGGAGTGCCACTGAACACCAAGGAATAGTATGTCAAACATTTAAAAAAAATGAATAATGAGAAGAAAGCAAAAAAAATCATAAGAAGTAGGATGAGCACACAGAAAAGGCATTTTTCTAAGGTTTACTACAGTTTTAATAAGGAATAGGAATGGACCAAGTGATCCTTCGCACCTATTCCCCAACTACTTAGTGGTATCCTCTTGGGTCTTAAGCAGGTGGATATCCAGTAGTCTTTTTGTGTTTGCTTGTATGCATGCGCATGAAACATTTTCTGGCAGCTTGCTGGAGTAGCAGGTTGTGGAGGTGCGGCAGTGTTGTGGCCAATGCCGCCACTGCTATTTTGGGCTTGTCTCTGTGGCACCAATGAATGAGCATGCTGTCTATGACAGCAGTTGAGAAGCATGCCACCAACTTGAAAGAAATCTGCAGCCGAAATGAGACACAGGCTCTTCATTGCAGCGGTAGATCTGACATGCCTCCATTATGTGCCGTTCCTGCTGAAACATTTCGATAAACATGGTGGCGGCTCCCACCGTCCACCTCTCACAGTCCCTAGAAAACCGATGTCAGGGGTGCCCAATCCCCCTGTTAGCATGCCTCTCCCCCATTCGTTTGCCAATGGGGGTGCCCAATCCTCCTAAGCATAATGTCCCCCTTATTTTATTTGTCTGCCAAGGGAGATGCCCAATCCCCCTCGGCATCATGTCCCCCCAAACACAGTCACACTTTCTTTGCCAATGGGGTGCCCAATCCCCATTGGCTTCAGATTCTCCTGCCAAAAAAAACACAGGTGGCACACTGGGAGCCCACCCCAGTGTGCCCAAATGTATTAGGCAAACCTGTAAAAAAAAAAAAAAAATACCTTTCTGTGATGTTCCATTCCTCCAGAAACAGAAAAATGTCACTCATAGTCACAACGCCCCTCCCCAACCCACACCCACCCTCTGTGCACCCCACCTCTGCAACCCCCACCCCATACTTACCTCCGGATCCCAGCGCGATGATCTTCGGTGGAGCGGGAGACATCTGAACTCTTCAAACGCCAACCGCAAACTGAAGAAAATCACTGTAAGCTGTATAATGGCATCAATGGGAGGGGTTTCAACTTAAGTGGATATCTTGGCCATTTTAGCGACTTTTGCCTCCAAATTTTTAACATGGGGTTCTTGGGACCCCACCTCATGAACTCAGTCACTGCCATTTCATTATTTGGTCCCGAAATGTGATTTCGTGGTCATTGCACAGAATCACCTTTCAGGACTGATTAACAAAATGACAGTGTCACTGTTCATGAGGTGGACTCCCAAAAAGCCTATGTTGCAAATTTGGTGAAAAAATTCTGAAAAATCACTGTGTTACAAGCGTGCATTGCACAGTTCCCACTCATGCTCGTAACTTCGAGAATTTTTAATATTTTCACTTCAGATTTTCAACATTGCCATTTTCTACACCTCCTTATGAACAGTACAGCTTTCATTTTTCACATTCTGCCCAAAATGTGTTTTCATACGTCCAGCGCACATTGGTGCAGGTGCTGTGGGAAATCAATGTTCAGGACAGATTAAGAAAATCACAGTGACAGTGTTCAGAAGGAGAGGTCCACAAAAGCCCATGTTGCAAATTCGGTGAAAAAATTCCCAAAAATGACTACATTACCAGTGTGTGTTGTACAGTTTCTACGCACGCTTGTAACTTCGCCAATTTTTAATTTTTTTCACTCCAGATTTTCAACATTGGCATTTTTGCACACTGCCTTATGAACAGCACAGCTGTCATTTTTCACATCCTGACCAAAACATGTTTTCACACCTGTGGCGCACAATGGGTGCGGTTGCTGTGCGAAATCAACGTTTGGGACAAATTAACAGAATCACAGTGCCACGGTTCATGAGCGGAGGTCCCAAAATGCCTGTGTTGAAAATTTGGTGTAAACAATCCCCAAAATAATTGCATTATGAATGTGCGTTGCGCAGTTTCTACACACGCTCGTGACTTCACCAATTCTTTTAGATTTTCACTCCAGATTTTCAACATTAACATTTTTTTACACCTCCTCATGAACAGTACAGTTGTCATTTTTCACATCCTGTTCAAAATGTGTTTTTGCACCTGTGGCGCCAAATGGTGCAGTCACTGTGTAAAATCACCTTTCGGCTAATGAACTGATAGTGTCACTGTTCATGAGGTGGGGTCACAAAAAGCCCATGTTGAAAACATGGAGTGGAAATACCAAGAAATGCCTGGGACATTTGGGTTTCCAACCATAATGCCCTACCTTGTAAGGACTGACAGGTTTCAGGGGCGTGACTTGGGATTGTTGACAGTAATGTTCATGCCATTCCACCCCCACCCCCACCTTGCAGCCTGTGACAGGCATTGAGGTGTACCTTGGACTCTTTGGCCCCAAAGTTCACCCCATTCTCCTATACTGCACCCATTTCAACATATTTCCTTATGGAATGGGGTGCGTATAAAACCAAACATCTCAAGGCACACCTCGACACTAGTCGGTGTCTGCAGGGTAGGGTGAGGAGAAATGACATGAGCGTTATGGGCAACGACTCAAAGGCACACCCCAATGCCTGTTCACCTCTGCAGGGTGGGGGTTGGATTGGCATCAGTTCAATACTTCACTGCCATCCCTATTATGCATCTGTTTAACTCCTGCACTTCCAATGCTAATGCCAGCAAGCAAACATTCGGCATTGACAAATGTTTGTTTTAACACTTTTTGCTTCTGAGATTCAACCACATTTTCAGGTAGTGCATCCCATAACTCCACCACTCTCATAGTGAAGTTGAACCCCTAATATTGGTCAGGAACCTTCTTCCCTCCAGTCTCTTCCCATGCCCTCTTGTGTTATAACAATTTTCCTTATTAAGAAGGCCAGGCTCTGCACACAAATGATTGTCATCTAGTATGCCATATAGTGTCAAAAAATCACTTCTTTTTCTTCTCATTTCTAAACTATAAGGTCTCACATATCTTAATTGCTTGTTATAGTACAAACCTCTAGTGCCATAGAGGCATTTGACAAATCTCCTTTGCACCGTTTCAATTTTTGCTATTTTCTTTTTGGTTGCTGGAGACCAGAATGTGGAACAATAGTCAAGATGAGGTCTGATCAAGGTCCTATACAGTGGTAACAAAATGTCTGCCTGCCTACTAAAGACAGATGTTTAATATTACTTTGAATCTTCAGGGCCTTATTGCTAATGTTACTACAATGCATAGAAAACTTCAGGTTAGGTTGAATCCACACACCAAGATCTCTTTCCCCCTCCACACTGATTCATTCTGAGGTATCTAAGAAGTATTTATTTGTGACATTCATCTCGCCAAAGTGCATAATGCAGCAATTTGCTTTATTAAAATTCATGCCCCAGTTTTCAACCCAATGATTAATCTTGTTTAAATCTTCCTGTATTTTAGTTATGTCGCTAGTATTTAAGACAGGCCCACCTAACTTTGTGTTGTCAGCAAACTTGGACACTGTGCTATTTACACCCATATGTAGATCATGAATGCATAATGGGGGGATTCTCCAAGGGGCAGAATTAATGCATTGGAGGCAAGTATCCCACCCACAGAGTCCTGCACCAGTGGACCAATGCTTGGTGGCCGTATTAATGTCCACCAGCCACTGCACGGCCCCCTTCCGTGGCCCTGCCCCCCTCGGTGTGCCAGTGCAGGGGGGCCCACCCTTGGACATGGGAGGGCATCTAATGGGATGCACAGACCCGGTCTGCCACTGGATCATTTGCACCCGTGAGGCACCACAGCATACAGGCAGCCACAGTGCAGCCACAGCAGCAGGGTGGGTGGGGGATGTAATGGCCGGTCCTTCATTAGGTACCAAGGGCTGGGGCAGCATGTAGGGGGTCCTCTGTGCTCCAACATGACTGTCATTGCTGGTGGTGGCATCCGTGATGCGCGCAGTGGCTATGTCTGCCCCAAGAACGTGTAGCCTGCACCCCCCCTTGAATGGCACTCCTTGATGCCAAGAATAGCATGGAGCGCAGGCACGCCCCCTGCACTGCCCCCGCACGGAGATCTCTGGCTGGATGGGGGAACTGCTCATAACAGACCTGCGCCCCCTTAGAGAATTGTCACAGGGGGCACAGCAGCCACAGAGGGTCTACACACCCTAGATATGTGGCACATAGACTCTCCACATCTTAGAGAATAGGGGCCATTGTGAACAGTGTTGGACACAGCACCGAACCCTGTGACACACCACTCATGATGTTTTTACTTTATTTGAAGTAGAATCTCCAATTTTAATTGCTTGTGTCCTTCCCTATAACCAATTTTTGATCCAAGTTAGTGTCCTATCATGAATATTTGTATTACCCAGTTCCTGTATTAAATTGTCATGTGGCACCAGTCGAAGGCCTTAGAAAAATCAAGATAGGCCACATCACATGGTTTAAATAAATTGAGAAATTCACTAATTGGCTCATAGAAGGTGACCAAGTTTGTAAGGCATAACCTGTTTTTAATGAAGCCAAATTTTGTGGGATCAGTTGTACCCTCCACTGTCAACTTATTTGTAATATAATTTTTTTATTATCCTTTCCATTATTTTTCCTATGATAGGGGTCAAACTAATTGGCCAATAATTTGATGGTTCATCCCTACTCCCCTTTTTACAACTGTGGGCGGAGCCAACAGGAGTATTGCATGTACAAAAAGAGTGATGTCATGTTTTCTGTCCGTGGAACTGACTGAAGGTGTAAATAGTCTCCTCCACCTTACCCTCCTCCAAGAAATGTTTTCCACCCTCAAATAAATACACTTTCATGTTAGTCAATGGTTGCAGGGTACTATTTTCTTTCTTACATGGGTGGTACAAGAACTGGAACCTGGGTAGTGGGAGGCAGCATTTTTTTGGGGGGGGAAGTAAGGTCCAACCCACCTCCACCAAGAAGCTCCTAAAGATCCAGACCACCTTTTTTTTTTATTCATGTGGGATGGGAATGAGGTGGATCTATAATGCTGAAAGAAGAGTCACTAGTTTGGTATCTGGCCAAGGAACAGAATAACTCTGTGGAGTCCTTGCATTTTGTTAAGGACTAGGAGAACAGATAATACCTGATGCCTTCAAACTGACTTAAAAACCCTTGGAACAAATGATTATCAGAGACACCTGGTGTCTCAAAAGGAAACACTCAGCTTTCAGATAGTTCTTAAACATTTATATACTAAAAACAAAGTTCAGCTTTTGAGATTAATAATATTTGTTTATCATATTCTATCTCTCTCTATATATATATAGTTTGTCTTTTTAGTAGTTTCTAAATCTTGAAAGCATTGGAGTTAGTAATGCATTTTGAAATACATTATTAATTGTCTTTACAGATAAATCAACCAGCATGGTTAACAAATACATTCACTGACACCTGTGAATGAATTGGGAGGGGGTTTTCTAACATTCATTGTGAGTTTATACTCCTTGGAACCTGTTATTCCAGTTTCTGTGCCTGTGTGTGAATAGGAAACTTTACATCACTATTTTTCCTCTATCTTGATGACTTAATTGAGACCACAGAAAGTTAACTCATTATCTTCTGGGAGTCATTCTGTGCCAGATTACCAATGACATCATTGTACAGACATCATACTTCAGCCACTATTCTGTCTTACCCTCTAGGTTTTTGAATTAGGCTGAATCCTTGCCTACCTTGTAAATATCCATGCCTTTATGCTTGTTAAGACATGCTTTATCATGCCCTTGTGAAAACTGCTTCTGTGTTATCGTGTGTACTCTTGTACCCCATGCCTTGTTATGCTTGTAATCCATGCCTATATTACTTTTTTGTTCAACTGCTTTGTGCTACTGCATGTATTTTATAACTACTATGTAACTCCCACTACCCACTTCCCCAGGTCATACCAGGAGATGAGCAACTTGTTGTTCAGTGTACCTTACCTGGTGAAACTTTTCAATAAATAAATAATGAATATAAAGCTATTAGAAGTAGAATGGGTTAAACACTTCCTGGAACTAATCTCAAGGACCTTGGGCCCCCTACATAATATGTGTCTTAAATATCTGAAATTTTGTTCTACCTTATAATCAATCATTTTTGATTTGATTCTTTCTTTAGTTTTCCCAGTTATGTTCCCCAATGTCTGTCTAATCTGACTTGCTGTTGTGCTTCTAGGACTTTTATTTTCATTTCTAGTTCATTTTGTTTGTGTAGTCATTCCTCTTCCGTCTTGAGGCTGTTTCTATTATTTTCCCCCCTTACCGTGGCTTTTATTGTGTCCCATAAAACCCCCAAATTCATGTCTTGTATATTATTATCAATGATTGCCTATTTTAGATGGTCCTTTATTTGCTTTTGAATATCCTTATCTTGTAGCAGGGAGACGTTTAGCCTCCAAAATGAGGTTTTCCTAAGTGTCTACGGCCATCTCTTCTGCTTAACCTTATAAGGATTTCAAATTGCTGCCCTAACCAGCACCTTATCCTCTCATAATTTAAAAACAGGTAAAACCCACCCACCCATTTCAGCCCACTACATTCCTAACCAGGAATACCATAGGTGGGGTAGATACTCGGATGCTCAGTCAAGCACTCAAATGGATAATAATAGGTTATTGGGAAGAGTCTACCTTTATACTAGATCCACAGAAAGTAAACTCATTATCTTCTAGCAGTCAGAACTTTCTGCATATATTACAACAAAAATTTCTCAACAAAATTTTTACAAATAAGGAGTTTAGTAGTAATGTAGTTGATACCAGCTTAATCTGGTTTAAGGTCAGTTGGCATTCATCTGTATGCCCCTCCTCTGGGTCATGCCTGAAAATAGGCAGGATTTGCCTAGTGCACTTAATAGGTCAACAAAAACTAAATAAATTAATAAAATATGGTTTTAAGAGCAGCTCCCTGGAAAATTACCTGGTTTTGGGGGTGGGGGTTGCCACAAGTGGAATGGGACTTCATGGATGGGGGAGCTCATAACAGCAGAAGTGGCATGTTGGCATTAAAAGCTTAGTGGTATGGATGTAGAAGCACCAGTATTTAAGCATGACTTTGGTAGAGGATTAATTGTTATGGGGGGGGAGAGTGAGTCTTGGTATTTTAAACATAATGATTTTCTAAAACTTCAGCCTTCAATGGGTTAAAATTTGTAGCTATCTGTACAGTATATCACTAAGTCACATTCAGTGGGGTATGGGTAAAACCCAGATCACCAGACCCAGGCCAGAGCTATAAAATCTGGACTGGGCGTAACTTGTGCAAATATTGCTGATCTGGTGGAGCAGCAATAAAAGATAAACTATGCAATACCCTCAATAACACACCTACCCCAGTTTACATTTACCTGATACCCATTTTTAGGCCTTATATAGTAATATCTTCCTTCAAGAGAACAGCTTGTAATGAAATGTGGCATTTGGGCATATGCACTTTTATATTATATGAATTTTGTTTCTGAAGTGTATATCAGTCTCTAAAAAAAACAATTAAACACATCAAATGTCTTCAAAAACTTGTCTCAACATTGTGTTTATCTTCCATGTTGTCACAACATATAGTTATCTCAGCAGTGTTTTCAGTTAGGGTACAGTACCTTCATGTATATGATGGCCTGGTTCTGTTGAGTTGATTGCTATAACAGTGCATAGAATACATTGCGAAACATATAGGTAACTGCAATACAGATGGTGGCATTATTTTTAATTATACAATGGCAAGGAAAAATGTAAGAAGCTGATTGGCTGCTGACCCATTGAAACAGTGATGTTATTACACAATAACATCACTGTAGCTTTGGATTTGGATCATTCCTTGCATTTTCTCTTAAGAAATATTTTTCCACACTAACAAAAACATCCTTTAAAATTTATTTTTTATTCTGTATATAACAACAAGCCATTGTATAAGTGCAATAAGGCACTCCAGGGTGTGTGTTATCATGTAATAACATCACTCCTGGGGTGGTGGAAGCACTCGGCTTCGCCTCTGCTTAAATATGCCCTTTCTCAATGTACTGTACTTTGATTCACTTAGTGTATGTAACAGCCTTCATGTGAACACTCTGGGCTTCTCTTTGACTCCTGATGTCTATTTGCTTTAGCTATTGTATATTGTTTGAACTGTTTTGGTCTTCTCGATGTGGTGCCTGTGTAAATGAATCTCTGACTCAAAGGTTTCCAAATCTGATATTTTTTAAATAAATAAATGTTTTTGTTTAAGCCCATGAAACATCCTTATCTAGTTAATGCATTCACAGTTGTAGTGGCTTTGCCAGAGCTTGTTGCAAATTGGCATAACTATTGTGTGTTTCCAATCATCTGGTAGTTCATCATTCATAAAAGAAGATTTAAATATACTACTTATTGGGATACAAATAGCATCTGCTATGTTATGCAATAAATAAGGGTTAATATTATCACACTCAGGTGTTTTGTTCGGATCTAAATGTTTTATTTAATCGTTTATCAAATTTGTAAGAAAAAGGTCAAATATATTTACACCAGAGTCGTCACAGTATGTTTCGCCGGTATCAGTATCCATAATGTTAATAAAGGTCATGGCACAATATTCATTAAGTGCCTCTGCTATGTCCGTACCAGTGTCCACAACTATTCCTTCAATCTTTAATGGGCCTATGGATGGTGTATTCCCATTTAATTAATTTACATAGCTGTAGAATTGTTTGCAGTTTTTTGTATTTTGTGCCAGTTGCTGCGCCAGATTTTTTTACTCTTTCTTATTTCTTGCTTGCATTTTCTTTCCGTTGCTTTATATTTGTTTTTATTTGCTTCACTATTTTCTTTAATCCATGGTCTATACATCTGTTTTTCTTTCTTAACAGCTTGCATATTCTTCTGTTCGTCCATTTAGGTTTAAGTCCTCTTTTGTTATATTTAATTTTTGTTGGTACCCATTTATGTACTGCAGTCATAAGTTTGACTTTGAGTATTTCCCACATATTATTTACTGATGTATCTTTAAAATATATCTCCCAGTTCCATGCCTCTATCTTCTTTGTTATTTCCCTATAATGTTCTTCTTTGTAGTTAAAAAACACATTCCTATTGTTAGTCCTATTGTGCCTAATGTTTAAAAGTAATTTGATCATTTCATGATCACTCAAACTTAATGGTTCCAAGTTCTTACATCTGTTCTTATGCCCTGTCATAGTTGTCAATACCAGGTCCAAGATTTTGTTACCTCTTGTAGGCTCATGCACTAAATGCTCTAGTCTGAGCTCATGTATAATGTTCATAAAGTCATTCTCAAGGCTACTAGTAGTTGTACCCTCAAACCAGTTAATATTACCAATGTTGAAATCTCCCCTTATGAGAATGTTTTTGTTTACTTCACATTTCATATTTTTGTTTGATGAAATCCTATTCCATACCAATGAAAAATTGGAATGGAAAAGGATTCCTACAAATAAAAACTGAATTGGGCAAAAACTAAGTCTGAAGTCCATTTCCTTGTGAATAGATCCTTTTTTGTTTGAATGTCGATATCAAATGAAAAAGGATCCTTTGCCACGAAAAAGGAATCAGGCAAAAAACTAAGTCTGAAAACCTTTTTCATGAGCAGGGATCCTTTTTTTGTTTGAATGAAGACATCAAACAAAAAAAGGATCCATTCTCTTGAAAAAGGAATTGGGAGAAAACTAAGTCAGACATCCTTATTTTGAGAGAAGGGATCCTTTTTCATTTGAAAGAAAATATAAAATGAAAAAGGATCCCTTCTCACAAAAAAGGAATCAGAAAATGGCTAAGTCTGAATTCCTTTTTCCTGAGCCAAGATCCTTTTTAGTTTGTATGAAAAAGGATTCTCGAGAAAAGCATTAGTGAGTCACAAAAAAGGATTTTAAAAGCTTTAAAAAACACATTTGGGCTCATTTTCCACCAGTTAACCACAGAATAAAGTAAACAGAGTCCTGAAGAGCAAGATACATGTATTGTTATCTGGAGACAATGTTACTTTAGTGACTTTTCACTTTTTTGGGGGAAAAACAGGAAGGAAGATGGTGACAAAGGAAATTGGAATTGTTCCTAAGAAAGAAGGATTGGCCCCAGATGAAAAGGATCCTTTTTCGTGAGGACCAAATTCTTTTTTTGTTCCAAGAAGCTATCTAAAAGAGTGAACTGAGCATACTCAGAAACCAAAATAAAAAAAATTAATAACTTTGGAATGGACTCATATGTTTTCACCAGATCAATGACAGACACTTCTGTGGGCCAAACCCTTTCAACCCTGAATGTTTCAGACCAAAATTTCAAACCGTCTGGGTGCAGTGGAATGACAAAAAAAAAAAAAAATGCAATTTTTTTAATGCTTTTTTGCTATGTGTATCTTGACATCTGCACATCTGACTGGAAGGAAATTTGGCAAGTCAAGAGATATATCCCACAAAACTAAGCATGCAAATTTTCATGCATATCCATTGAATGGTTGCAAAGTTATTAAAGTTCAACATTTTGGGTTTAACATAGGAAGCCCTACTCAACCCTAACTATAGGAGCGCTACTGTGCCCTATTATATATGTATCTCTCTCTCTCCCCAGTCTCTCCTCTCTCTCTCTATATATATATATATATTAGAGGAAAAATGTTTAACGCAGCCAGTTATATTACGACAGCGAGTGAGGCTCACAGCAGTGCCCTGACTTCTCACCTCACTGTGATGGGGTGATGATCGCCAGCCCTAACTCTCACCCCATGACATGTGTTAAAGCAGCAGAAGCATAGGAGAATGGGGAGAGTTAGACCCGCCATCCCAATGCGCGCACCCCAATGCCAGTTGGGGGTGGGCGGGGGTCCAAGGGGGTTTTCAACCCTACAGCAATTTCTCACTTTTGTCGCTGTGGAACAACCCTAACTAATGCATTAAACGGATTTTTTGCCTCTAATTTCCTTCTTTTTGAGAATGATAATGAGAAATAGTGAATGATTGAAGGGCAGGAGCGCGGGGCCTGTGGGGAGCAAGTGCCCATACCCCGCCATACATGATGTGTTGTGGCATACTAACAGGGACAGCAACGCAAACAGAAATGCTAACAGTGGCGCACATGGTAACACAAGCATGAATGAAAACAGAAAGTGGTTAACGCATGGTGGCGAGACGGGAATGGTCTGCCACGTGATGTGTTGTCACATAGTAACATGGTGCCTGCAAACAGAAATGTCAATGGGCATGGTGATGTAAAGTGAAACAGTAAGATAAACAGTACTGTAGACAGAAATGGCAAAAAATAACAGAAACGCAAGCGCAAATGAAAACGCAAAGGATAACGCACATGGTGGCGCAGACGTCAATGGTAAGTGAAACGGGTACGGATCCGCAAGCGGAAAGGGCAACAGTAACAGTAATGTAAGCGCACAGGCTGGTTTTCCCCAAAACCTGCATTGAGAAAGACAGTGAGTACAAATAATGTATGCAAAATAATGAGTATCGGTGCAGAAAATGAGATCTTGGAATTCTAAATACATTATATCTCAGGAACCGTACGACGTAGAAAAAAAATTTAAAAGTCATATTATTTACAACTGTCCTGGCTAATTTGGATCTTAGCCCCATTAGGAGGCTAACAATTTTTCAGACGAAAAGTCTGTATCTCGTACCGTTCCAGATACGGGCCCTGAAAAGCTAAAGTGCGACCGTAATGTTATCCTATGGGAAAAAAGAAAGTTCGATACCATAACTTTGCCTTCCTGTAATGTTTTTCACCTAACTACTGAAAGGCACATCTGTGGGCTGTTGGCTGTCTTCCTCCAAATTTCAGGAAAAAGACCAAACTCGTTATTTTGCAGCAGGGCTCCAAATGATTTCTGTTAAGTGTCGGGCGCCAAATGTTATCCTATGGGAAAACTGTCAATTTTGAGTCGTAACTTTGCCGCCATGTGATATTTTTTCACCAAACTACTGAAAGGCACATCTGTGTACTGTTGGCTATCTTCCTCCAAATTTCAGGAAAAAGACCAAACCGTTATTTTGCAGCAGGTGCCAAAGGATTCCTGTAATGCTTCGGGCCCCGTAATGTTATCCTATGGGAAAAACTGTAAACTTTGGAGTGCCATAACTTTGCCGCCGTGTGATATTTTTTCAATACAACACTGAAAGGCACATCTGTGAGATGTCGGCTGCGTTCCCTTCAAATTTCAGCCCAAAACTCCTAACGGTTATTTTGCAGTGCAGTGCCAAAGAATTGCTATCATTTTCCCACAGACTAGAAAATTACTGTCGCACTTAAGAAAGCTTCAAAGTTGACACTGTGAGCACTAAAGTAATTTAAAGTACTTTTTCCAGAAATTTGAAAAACATATTTCTGGGGTGTTTTACCACAAAATAAAGACATGGCAAGCATCCTCAGGGCCCGAATAGCTAAATACAAAAAGAATTACGTTGCTAGAGGGTCTCAAATTTAAATGCCAACCATTTTTCTGATCACCAACTGAAAACAAAATGGCGGATTTGAAAGTAACAGGCCCATTTGCGAAAGTAAAAATGCATTTGCGACACTGTCGAACTTTTTGTTAACTTTTCCCATTGACTTATAATGGAAACTGTTTTTGAATAACTTTGAACCGTTTAATATTTTTCACCAAATCTTGAAGGCACATGGGACCCGCCTGCGTTCCTTGAAGATTCGGGCCGGTCACATAAACGTCGACCTGTGCAGCGACATAGAATTCCAGAAAAGCATAAGCGCGCACAGATCACGCTTAATAACTCCGCAACTGTATATCTGATCAGTACGAAACTTGGCAGATCCCAAGGCCTATGGGTCTTGATCATACATTCCAAATTTCAGGCAAATCCATCAAACGGTTGCAAAGTTATTAAGGTGCAAAATTTTGGGTTTAACATGGAAATGGCTCCTCAACCCTAACTATGGTAGCACTACCGTGCTACCATAATATATGCACATTGTCAGATTGTCCAAGTCTTTATTATACCTCATGTCAGCAACTGTCCCTGGTTGCATGCCCATTATAAACTAGGTCATGCCTCCTGTTACTCAGGCCAGATGTAAATTGGGTCCTGCCACTCCTTCTTGCCCAGGTCAGGGCTCACCAGATGTAAATTAAGTCATGCCCCCCCCCACGAGCCCTCCCATCTCTTGACTGTCAAAGGTGTGCCTAATGTAAATTGGGTCACACCCACATGCCCAATGTATCAGGCCATGCTCTCAGTGGGCTACCACTGCACCTGGCTCATAGCACCATGCTCTCCCCCAGCAGGCTACTCCTGCACTTAGCTCTCTGCACCATGCTCTCCCCCAGTGGGCTAGCCCTGCATCTGGGTCACCACATTTCCTAGAATGTAGGTCCCTGTGGCCCTGCACCCCCCATCTTTCTGGCCACCAGGTCACCTCCCATTTGCAATGGAAGGTGGCCTCTCCCCAAACCCTTATTAATCCTCAGACACCTTAGCCCATTGCTGTCTCAATAGCTTCTGATATTTCTACATTGAAGATGTCTATGCCTACATCTGATAAAGGCACCACGTCTGGACTGCACAACCCTGGGCAGTCCACTGTGATTTTTGGGTGTGGCACAACTGTAAAATTCCCTGCTTGAGACAGTGCCCCTGCACACCTGTTCCAAGTCAGCAGTGTCAGTGGCTCAGTAGATAGCACACTCGCCTCTGAGGCCGGGAGATCAGAGGGCTGTGGGTTCAGTTCCCACATCTGGCACTTCGGTTAATATCCCAGTACTGACACTGTAGTGCAGCATGAGAGGGGTGCTGCACTTCTGAGGTGCCGTCTTTCGGATGAGACGTTAAACCGAGGTCTCATCTGCCTGGATTGGTGGTAGTTCAGGTGGATGTTAAAGATCCCATGGCACTTATCGAAAAGAGTAGGGAAATTTCCCCGGTGTCCTGGCCAATTTCCCCCATTCACTAAAAAAAATACCACCAAAAGCTTAATCTGGTTCAAGGTCAGTTAGCATTCATCTGTATCCCGCTCCCCCGGGTCGTGCCTGAAAATAGGCAGGATTTGTCTAGTGCACTTACCTGGTCAACAAAAACTAAATAAAATAAATAAAAGTCTTCCTTGTCAGGTCGGGCACTTTGGGTTACCCCAATTCCTCCAAATCCATGTGGGGATCACAGCCAATGAGATCACTTTTACTCCATCCCACATCTTTTGAATGCTGGCAATCTCCCTCTCTATCTGCCTTGGAAGTTCTGTTCAAGGCATCTGTACAAAGTCATTTCCTCCCAAACGTATCACCAGGATGTCCAGCCTTGTCTCCTTCTTCCCCAGGTGCCATAATTGTGGTAACAAATGCACCCAGCTCATGCCTCTCAACCCAAACCAGGACACTCTCCCTTTGTTGACATTCAGGTCCAGCTGCTGTCCTCCCTGTTACACTGCTGCTCATCTCTCCACCCAGTACATTAACGAGTGTCCACACACCCACACTTACCATGTAGCACCCTTGCCTGCAAGAGAATAGGAACAAATTCAATTGTGTTGCAGTGCATGTATGTATGCCCTGCATCTGCCAGAGGCCCACCTACCAATGCTCCAAATGCCTTTGCCAGAAATACTTGCTGTGGCTGCCTCTAATGCTGCCCCAGTTCTAAATGAATGTATATTGAACTCAGCTGGGTTCAAACCCACAAAGGTTATTGCCTTCTTCAACACTGCCAATACCTGGTACCTACTTTCTGGCCTACCATTTCCATGCATTAGGAGTATCCCTTTGCCTGCTGGCCAGACTTCTACTACCCTCTGAACTGCCCCAAGATGGCACAACAGCTCCTTCATGTCTTTGGCTATCTGCAGTCACATCCCTTTTCCCCTTTGGTCTGTCTTAGATCTTTTAATGTATGCTCAGCCCTTTCTCCCTCATCTGCACTTTCCTCCTCTGTACTATCCCTTCGATAGCATACACCATGCTAATATAAAATGCCCCAGAGAATAGCAAATTTAATGTGGTGTGAAATGCCTAACCTTTTAACCTGTGGAACATAGTGAAGGTAGAGCTCCAATTACCTTCCTCATTAAACTGATGGTCATGGGCTGCCTTCTATCCTGTACCCTCCCCCTCAATCTGGCCCACCCCTTCATCATCCCCCTCACTACCGTGACCTTGCATGGATCCTCTATGCCCGTAAGATTGCTGACCGTTGAAATGTTTGCCAGGTGGGTGGCTACGGTGGACTGCACCATCCCATCTTCTGCTAGCTGAACAACAAATTACCTTACCTGCCAAACTGGTATCAGCCAGCTTACTGGAGCTAGACCCGCCCCAGAAATTCACAAAACACCCTGAGGGATGAAATGTACAACCTCAGAGTACTAGGCACATAAGAATTTGTGAAAAGGAACCCAGTTCCTACAGCCCAATTTCCCAAAATATGGGCAGTACTGGCGCTGTTTCTGTCTCCTCATAGAGAGTCATCTCCCTGAATTTCTGCAGCTGCAAACAAGAAAGACGGCCATTAATTGTGTTAGTGTAACCTGGAATATGCTTCTTCCTGAAAGTAATGTTTAGTTGTAGGCACCTTAGCAGCAGGATGCGCAGCACCCTTATGACTGAGGATGGCCTGGCCCTCTACCTCTTCAGAACCTCCACTACTGCCTGATTGTCACACAAAAACCAAACCTTCTTATTAGCCCATGCTTCAGCTCCATCCAGATGACTGCCAAAACAGGGAAAACCACTAACAGTGTGATATTCTTGAACAGGCCTGTGTCCTGCGACTGCTTTGGCCATTCTGCTGTCATCCATGTACTTGCTCAAAAGGTTCCCATTCCTACCCCACTGGCTATGCCAGTGCACAGCTGTAAATCTGTGTTGTACACCCAGCATGTCTTCTACATGGATCAGCCATTGAAATTCTGCAGGAAGAGATCACATGATGTCTGCAGCCTGATAGCAGCTTGGCTACGGAGCTCTCACCTCTCCACCACTCATCTACCCATTTAACTCACTAAAATAGCTCCAGAAGCAGCAAATGTCCTGCCTACCATTTGGTGCCTGCCTGCAGCTCTTAGTGCTTTTCTTGATTGACATTGGTGGTTCACCACCGCAATGGAGGCCGATACGTGACAGGCCCCGCTCCGCCATACTCCTCGCACACCAGAGAAGCTCCTGAAGAAAACTAAGGCCCAAGGTGCACAAATGTCTAAGCACCTCAGCTCTCCTGCATCAGCAACACCACTTACAGAGGATTGATTCGTGCAGGAGTTGCTCCCCTTCAGAGAAATGCTTGCGGACATTTCATCTGAGCTAAAGTCCCTCAGGGCCAACCTGAACAACCTATGCCACAGAATGGGGGATGTGGAGGCTCGCTGAACTTCACTGGAATGCTGGCTGGATTAAGTGGACCCCAAGATCACAAAACTAAAACAACAGCTGGCTAAGTTTCAACTTAAACCAGAAGATCTTGAAGGACGCAGTCACCGTAATAATATTCTGATATTTGGGCTACCGGAATCTGAGGAAGGCTCTGCCATCATCACCTTCCTCCAAAAGCTCTTTGCTAAAATCATGGGCCCTTCTTCTTTCAATGCAGCATACCGATCACAGTCTCCCGAAGGTGCTCCTCCCAGGTGAATATTTTTAAAATTTCTCAGCTACCTTGAGAAACAGCATGTGTTATCCAAAGTCAGGGAGCTTCAGTCCTTGCTCTGGGAGGGGAAGCACCTCAGGCTCACTCAAGATCTGCCATATGAAACTTGCCAAAAATGGGTGGCCTTTCACCTGACTGTCACCAAGCTGATAGCGGTGGCATAAATTTTAAAATGGCCTACCCAACCTGCCTACAGGCCTTGATAGCCAGCTCATGGATGTCCTTCGACTCCCAAGATCAAGTTGTTAAAGAGCTTTCAGCAAGACTACCTGATCTGTTCAAGAATGTCTGAATGGTTGCACACTGCTGGTGCTTCTTCTGTATCTGGAGGACTTTTTAAAAAATGTTTACCGCTTTCTCACAGTCTCTGTCTGAATGATACTAGTCTATCTGTTCCTTGCCAGCCCTGGAGTTTCTGGCCCTTACCTCAGATGAATGCTCTCCTGATCCTGTTCAGGCTGTGTGGCTGGCCTGTGGATGATTTGCACTAGTGCTGGCTTCCACCTTGGCACTTCGATTGGCAGAGGATGCAGGGTTAACCTCCTGGGACTGGGATCTAAAGTCAAGGGGATTGTCTTGTCCTGGGGGATGCTTTTTGGGTACACTTGGTCCCAGCAGATTCTTGTTACCACCAACCCTGCTACGGAGCTGCATCTTGGTAATTTCACCTACCAGAACCAGTGAAATCAGACACGTTTCGAACTTAAGTACACTATTGCCTCCCATTTCTTTCTCCTTTAACTTGTTTTTCCTTTTACAGTGAATCAAAATGAAGATACTATACTGGGGTACTTATACAGGCTCTTAAGGGTGTGGGTCCTTAATATGGGGATGCTCCTTTGATTTCCAGTCTCCCCCAGAGTTGTAGGCTAGTTCAATGGTATAATTAAACTGAACTGGGGTACCTAGCAAGGTAAATGGTAAGTTATCCTCAGCCCTTTTGTCCCTCCTTTCTGGCACATCGAGCTACCTATATATAGGAGGATCATGGAACCGATGTCTCTAACTAGATTTAATTTATCTGCTGCATGGATGGGAGGGTGGGTGGGAGTGTGGTTCATCCGTGGCTAGTGCACATGAGGCTGGGCCTCATCGTGTACTGGATAATAGGGGGGATAGCCCTCAGCTTCCTCTTGGTGGATCAGTGTATTGGATATGTCCATCTTTCAGGAGTACAAGTATGGGTAGGGGAGTGTTCCCACATGCACCACTTGGTTTCACCGATATACCCCCAACCCCCTCATGCTTGCCTTTGGTTAAGACACCTCTGGGTGGGTTTCTGACTGAGAGGTGGCCTTTTTGGACTATGTGAGGCTGGTCTGTCCTACTCACTGGGCATTTCTGATTCATTAACATGTGGTCAAGTAGGATGACCCTTGTATGTAGTTTTTGGGACAGGGGATTTGAACTGGGAGGGGCGTTCCAATGTCTCTGTTGACCGTCTCTCCTTTGAGTTTTGGTCTGGTTACTCAAGTGAGCTTAAGAGATGACCATGTCATGGACAGGGGTGTGGGTAGTTTTGGAGAGGGGGAGGGTGTGGTTATCTTGGGGGGAAGGGGCTTGGGAGGACCTCCTCCATTCTCTTCAGTCGAATATCTATGTACTCGATTTAAGTATGCAATATTATGGTATCTCTCTTTGCAAAGTATAAATGTTGTTCTAATGTTCTGGTAACAGTCACATGTCTTTTGGATGGATGAGGGGGGCTGGGGGGAGGGGTGGAGTGTGCCAACCTTTGGGTATAAGCTGTTTTTAAATTACTGGATATTATGACGATCGTTAGTAATGCTGTTAAAATATTAGCATGGAATGTTAGTGGAGCTAGAGAGTGACTCAAAAGATACCAGATATGTAAACATCTAGCCCTACTCCAAACCCGTATAATTTTCCTACAAGAAATGCACCTTCTCATTCAAGAAGCTAATTGGCTACGCAGACAAGGTGTCAATCAGGTGTTCGCTGCTGGTGACTCAACCTCGAGCTGGGGTGTTGCAATTTTCAGGCTGACCATATTATCTCAGACCCACAAGGAAGGTTTGTACTCATCAAGGGCCTCCTAGACTGTAGTGAGATGATTTTGGGAAGCATTTATGGCCCTGAAGGGGGGGGAACCCTCCTTTTTTATGGATCTTGCTGACAAGATTACCCCCTTTCTACCAGCTCCCTCAATCATAGGTGGGGACTGGAACCTTCCACTTTCACTAGATCTAGACCATTCTAATCAACCTCTCAGACCTCTGTCTCCTGCCCAACGAGCCCTAGGGGAGGAAATAATTAAGTTCATTTCCTACCAGGACGGTTCCATCAAAACCATCCCCAGAGATATTGCTTCAGTCTTTGAAAAATTCTACACCACACCACTTTATGATCAGCGAACTTCCCCGCCTAGCACTGAGGATATAGGGGCCTATTTAGATAACATCCACTTCCCCTTCTCTTGGATCATCAACAGACCCTCCTATCCTCTCCTAGTTCCTTGTCTGAAGTTGAAGCTGCCATTAATAGTCTAGCATGAGATAAAGCTCCTGGGCCAGATGGTTTCCCATCCAATTTTTATAAACTCTTCATCAAAGAGCTATCTCCCCTCTTACTCCGCCTTTTTCAATTTATGTTGTCGGCTGACTCATTAGACCCCTCTCTCCTAGAAGTGACAATTGTGCTTCTTCTCAAACCAGACACACACCCTTCTCAACCAGCCAGTTATCATCCCATCTCCCTTCTAAATTGTGACATTAAAATTCTCACTAAAATTCTGGCCACGAGAATAAGGAAAGTTTGGTCACAATTGTTTAGTCTGGAGCAGGTTGGTTTCATTCCCGGCAGATCCTCTGCAGACCACTTACGCAAACTGGCCCACATTTTTCCAGCCACTAAACTCTTCCCTACTCCCATGGCCCTAATCTCACTTTACGCTGGGAAGGCTTGGGATAGAGTCGACTGGGCTTTTTAATGTTCAGCTCTACAGAAAATGGGCTTCCCTTCCCTATTTCTGTGATGGCTTCAAATGATCTATGCTTCTCTGTCAGCCAAGATATATTTTAATGGTGTATTCTCCACTCATTTTCACCTTTACACTGGTACTTGCCAAGGCTGCCTACTATCCCACCTTCTCTTCAGCCTTTATCTGGAACCTTTAATCAGGCAACTTAAATCCTTCCCTAATATATTTGGCATACCTGTTGGAGGTTCAGCACTATCTCTTTCAGTATATGCCGATGATAATATTTTGCCTCTCTCGCACCCCTCCATTTCTCTCACAAAAACCCTTAAAGTGATTGCTCAATATAGCCTTTTCTCTAATTACAAGCTGAATTGTAATAAAACTGAAATTTCCCCCCTTAATCATTTTACTTATAGAGCTGACTTTACCATATTTGGTATGTGCTGGTCCCCTAGGTCTATCAAATATCTGGGTGTCTCTTTACCCACTGTTCCTTCCTTCATGAGAAAGTTAAATCTCGACGATCTCATCACTATTATACAATAAGATCTTCTGAGATGGAAAGCTCTCCCAATTTCCACATGGGGCTGGATCAACATTGTAAAAATGAACCTCTTACCCAGACTCTTCTACCCCTTAAACATGCTAAATATCTGGCTTCCTTTCTCTTTCTTTCAATGTATCCACTCCCTCATCACTAAATTTATTTGGTTAGATAAGTCCTCTAGATGTTCATATCTTAAACTAGGACTTTCCAAGGAATCTGGTGGTCTTCAGCTCCCAAATTTCCTGCTCTATTATTGGGCCAACCTTCTCTACAAATGTGGGAAGTGGCTCTCCTTCCATCAAATGCACACAGAGGAGGACTACATCCCTCCCTGGTTACAGATAGAGTCTCACCTGCTTCACACCTACAATCTTTCTACATCCACCATTTTATTTTCCCCTTGGACATCTCTACTGGTGCCTCTCCATGATTCGGTAATCAGTACATCGATTAAAGTTTTCTCACAATTAAGCTCCTCCCTTAAAATTTTACCTTCTAAAGATACTTCTCAGCCTATACTTTCTAACTCAAATATTAAAATTGGAGATAGTATTGTCTCTCCCAGTTGGCTTCCTCAATTACATGGGATTAATGTATCAGATTTCTATTCTCAGGACTCTCTTCTTTCCTCTCCAGAGATTCTGGTGAAGTTCCAATTGGGCCAACCTCACATATTCAAGATTTTTCAATTAAGACATCTGCTATTGCAACACTTTGGCCCCACTCCAGTGCCCTCAGGTTTAGACAGCCTGTTGGTGGGTCAGGTACAGGATTTGGCAATTCAACCCCACAGGACTTCCATGCTATATTCACTTCTTCTTATTAAGCTCCATCCCACTCACGCCACTGGCTTTAAGGTCTGGGATGTCCTGATGCTGGATGTCACATTCAATTGGGTTCATATATGGAAGGATCTGTATATTTATACCACTCAGGATAAGTTAAGACTCACCCAATACCATATTTTAAACAACATGTACTATATGCCTGTCAAACTGGCTAAGATGGATTGTCTCCCTTCTTCTGCCTGCACTAGATGTGGCAAAGCAGAGGGTACAATTTTACATATCCTTTGGTCTTGTGAGAAGGTTTCACCCCTATGGGGCTCAACTGAAACCCGTGCTGATCCCCTTCTGGGTTTGGAAGGTCTCTTCACTCCAGAAATATGCATCATAGGGGACTACACCCAGATTGTGGTTAAGGAGAGGAGATACCATATTGCACTTATCTCCATGGCAGTTAAAAAATTGGTCCTTAATCATCGGCTAGACCAATCATCCATTTCATACCATGAATGGTTACATGAACTCTCTTTCTGTCTTCGGATAGAGCGTGTAATTGCCAGCATTCATCACAGGCTACATCTTTTCAACAAAAAATGGGGCAAACTTTACGTCTTATACCTGAATTAACTTTCCCTGGGGCTCCTCGGGCTCTCCCTCTATATACAAATTCCAAAGGACTTGTTACTTTTCGAATACTTTATCACTGGGTCGACCAGCACACTCCAGGGGTGGGAAGGAGGGCTCTTAGGGGGAATGCGGGAGGGGGTGGTTCTGTCTGGATAATTTTCATGCTCTAGTCACCCTGTTGGTGTTTGTATTTTGAAAAATAAATAAAGTTGATTTAATTTCATAACAAAAAATAGAAATTCTGCAGGAAACAATCTCACACCTCTAGGTTCAACCTAATATCCTGCTTATTTTGATCCAGTGGTGTGGCTGCTGGATTCCCTGCTGTGGCTCCTACTAACCTCCTTTTGAATGGTCACCCTGGTGCAATAGCCCTGCATGAAGAAATGGAGATGCCCTGTAAGGCTCTGCATCTTCCTCAGTGGTACCTGTCAGACCTCCCTGATTTCCTTTATCAACTGCTGCAGCCTCCCCACCTACTTTGCCGGGAGTCTGGATTCCATGGTTATGGAGTCCAGTTCTATCCCTAGAAAGGTAATAGGGTTAGATTGTCCTTTAGTCTTCTTTTCTGCTAAGGTCACCCCCAGTGACTTGCATAGACCTTGAAATTTCTCCAGACTGTGTAGGCAATCTGTACTTTCTGCCCCCCCCAACTATTAGAAAATCATCCAGGTAATGTAAGATGCCCTTGCATCTAGATACTTCCCTAGCTTCCCAATCAGAAAAAGCTACTGAATGTTTTGAAGGTTGCACAGGACACTGAACATGGGGATGGCTGTATTGAAGTAATATTCCCCCTCAAACTGAAACCCTAGCAAGTCCCAGTCCAGAGGGTATACCAGTAGTAGCCAAAAGGCTGACTGAATATCACATTTATCCAACAGTGCCCCTTTTCCCACTATTTTTTATCAACTCTATGGCCTTGTCCACCAAATTGTAATAAATCGAGCATTTTTTCTTCTCTATATATGTACTGTAGTAGTTTACTGATATGTTCTCTGGATAAAACAGATGATGAATTGACCTAAATTTTCCCTCCTCTTTTTTTGGAGATAAGTCCCAGTAGTGATCCCCTAAGGCTTTGTAAAGCTGGCTGGGAAAATGGGCCCTCTACCCTACCTGCCTCTATCTTCTCTTCAATTTTCATTCTTGCCATCTCTGGATTCTTCACCTCAAGTTTTCCACTTCCATTCTGACTCAAGGATCCTCGTGGTGCAACCATAAACCCCTTTGAAAACCTTCCTGCAGTGCCTTGTCTTTTACCTTTTTAGATATATTTTTATCAATCTATTTCAATTTCAGTTTTTATAGGGGTTTTGGTCAGGGAACACACCTCTCCCCCCACCTGACCCCTGAAATCACCTCTCCTCCATGGTCCATGAAAAAGATGCTTAAGCCTGAACTTGTCTTGGCCCTTCTTGTACTGCAATATGGAATGGATTGGAAACCATCACATTTGGTGCACACATGCTTAAAATGGCATCCCACTCTCATGCAGGCCCCTCTATTGTATGCAAAACAATATTTTGGGCAGCTACATTCCTGGATTCACCAGCCTTATCTTTCCGGAAGTCACCCACACCACTTCCATTACTCCAGCCACATCGTATTCAGCCAGATATCTGCATTTCTTGTGTCCCATCTCACATTCCCCTGTGATGCCATGCATTGCCTAAACTTTTCATTGTATTGCAGCCATGTCAGCCCACTCCCTTTCTTCTGGGTGTTTTTGATTGTAGCCATGTAGATTAGCATCTGCCTTGCTAGCGTCTGCTCTCTTATCAAGTACCACCGATATATAACACATGTATCCTGTTAGCCATTAATCAAAATGTTTTCCTTTGTAACTCTTTTCTGATGGCCTCCTCTTTAACAACAACAAGCTCACCGTATGGTCACTTTTTCCAATCTTATCTTCTTCCTCTGCCCTCCTAATAGTGTCCTTATAAATAAACATAAATACATCCACAAATTCCCCTATCTAGGTTTTTTCCTTTTCTGGCTTGGGTAATGTGATTTATTACTGATTCCTGAAGCTGTGACTCTTTTGTCTCCCACCCCTCTCTCTTTCTTGCTGCTCCTCCATACCCACATTTTCAAACCCTTGCACTTGGGGACTACAGGGGCCAATGGTCCCAGTGCATAAACCCCCTTCCTACTCCTTTGCATTTCCCAATCTGAAAACTCTTGGAGCCTTTTCTCATTGTCCCCTCCCCAACCCATCATTTTCTGTTTGCATTTCCCATTCTAAAAATGCATGAAACCTTTCTTGCTTTGGCTCCATCTAAACCCTCCTTCACACAAAATTCTATGCTCTCAGCTATAGTTAAAAGAACATAAACTGAGTCTTACCTGGGATATCCAGAAGCTGGCTCTTCCCAGTCTGCATACTTTCTTCCCCACCTGTACTGGTGCTTGGCACTCTTGGCTGCTGTCCTACAGCTCTCTTCTCCCTTCTCCACTCATTGTCTGCCTTCTTTTTCTTAGCTTTCTTCTCCTCCTCTTCAGTCATTTCTCCCCTCATGACCTGCAGCATTTGATTCAGCTGATGCATTGTCATTTGAGCTTTTAGAAACAAGGCATCTGCATTCTGCTGCTGGCTCCCCTCTACCTTCTGTGGAACCTCCTTTTGAACTTGCTACACTTCTTCACTTACAACTGCCTCCACATGCTGTTTTGCTGCCATCTTCTCTCTCTTCTGCTGTAGGTTATCCTGCTGTCTTGAAATCAGCTGGAACAAAAAGGCTGTCTCTCTGCTCCAGCTGACCTAAATACATCCCTCCAACCAATCCTCTGGCACCTTGTTGCCCTGCTCCATCCCCCCAATCCTGGCCTTTCCTATTGCTACCTGTCTATTGTGCCCTTCCCCTACCTATCTTTGTGTAACCCCTAGGTGACCCTATCCCAAGGGCTACTACCCATGCCTGCTTAGCCAGTAGTAGGTCAAGGGGCCTGAATTCTGAAATGGGTGCCTCCACTTGGAGGTCAGGGTTGGTAGTGGTCAAGCTAACCTGGGCACAGCCCTCTGGTACACTGTAACCCCCCTCTTTCCTTTCTAGCGGCTTAAACAATACACAATAATCACCTTCGTACACTATACAAGTACCCACACTGTTTGCACTTACCACCAGGGCTTTCCTCTGGCTCCACCCTGGGGAGCCCCTGCAAAGCAAGGCTGTGCACAGCAAATAGCAGCAGTACAGTATTATTGCACAAATTGGAACCACAGTCAGGTTAAATGCAAGAAGAGTTAGATCTGATTTATTTAAGGGACTTGAACAAGGGAGGGGCGTAATCAGGTTAAGTTGCTTAAAGGCTATATCAGAAGAACTGTGGGTCACCCTGGAAACAGGAAATGGGACAGCCATAAGAACTGGAGTTTTCTACAGGCCCCCAGACCAGGGGGAGGACATAGACACATTACTGTTAGAAGATATACAAAACATGACAGCTAAAGGGGAGGTTCTGATAATGGGAGACTTCAACATGCCGGATACGGATTGGTCAATACCAGCAGGAACATCTGCCAGAACTAGACACATAGTGGATTCCCTGCAAGGTGGGCCTCAAACAATTGGTACAGCAACCCACAAGAGACAGGGCTATCCTAGATCTAGTACTGACTAACAAGGAAGGGATCACAGATCTCCAGGTAGAAGGTCACCTGGGGCCAGTGACCATCACATGGTATGGTTCAATTTGGCTACTACATCTAAATCATCCCATTCCAAGGCAAAAATATGGGACTTCAGAGGGCCGACTTTGATAAGATGGCCAACAGAGTTAAGCTAGCCCTGGCAAGAAGAAATACAGGTGAGGGGGTACAGGCAAAGTGGGAAAGCATTAAGGATGCAATACTTGAAGCAACATCCCATTGTGTTAGAGAGAAAAGGAAGTGCAAAAGAGGAAACTACTTTGGTTCTCAAATACAGTAGCAGAAAAGGTCAGAGCCAAAAGGCTGGCCTTCAGGAAATATAAGGGAACACAGCGGGATGAAGATAGGAGGCATACCAAACTGCCCTAAGGGAAGCAGGGAAGGCAGTAAAGCAGGCAAAGTCCCAAACTGAGCAAACACTAGCACGAACAGTAAAGAAGGTGACAAGACTTTCTATAGATACATTAGTGATAGGAGAAAGTCCAGAGGGGTATTGCTAAGCTTAATGGAGAAAGGGAGCATGTGAGGAGGAGGACCCTGTAAAGGCATCTATCCTAAATAGATACTTTTGCTCAGTATTTGCTGAAGAAAGGTAGGGCAGGGCCCACAGCTCAGCATCATGGACACAGGGGAGGAGGTGAGCACTACTCCTTTCACAAAGAAGGGTCCTACAAGAGCTTGCTAAGCTCAGGGTGGATAAAGCAATGGGACCTGATGGCATACATCCCAGGGTGCCTAAGGAGCTAAAGGTGGAACTAGCAGAGCCATTAGCAGAACTGTTTAGTGAGTCTCTGAGCACAGGAGAGGTCCCAGAAGACTGGAGAAGGGCTCATGTGATCCCGCTCCACAAGAGTGGTAGCAGGGAGGAGGCGGGGAAACTACAGACCAGTCAGTCTTACCTCAGTAGTGGGCAAGATTATGGAGGCACTCCTTAAGGAAAGGATAGTGCAACACCTGGAATCCATAGGGGCACAGGATCCAAGACAGCATGGGTTTACAAAAGGAAGGTCCTGTCAAACTAATCTCATAGATTTCTTTGACTGGGTAACCAGAGTGGTGGACCAAGGGGAGCAGTTGATGTCGCCTACCTTGACTTCAGCAAAGCTTTTGACACTGTTCCACATAGAAGATTGATAAATAAGCTGGGTAGGCTCGGGGTGGGTCAAGTTGGTCAACTGGGTGGCAAACTGGTTGATGGGCAGAAAACAGAGAGTGGTGGTAAATGGTATACAGTCAGAAGAGATGCAAGTCACAAGTGGGGTACCTCAGAGATCAGTCCTGGGGCCAGTCCTCTTCAACATCTTCATTAGTGACCTTGCAGATGGACTAGAGGGTAAGGCTTGTCTGTTTGCAGATGACACCAAGATCTGCAACAGAGTAGATGATCCAGATGGGGTGGACAGAATGAGAAGAGATCTGGATTAACTGACAAAATGGTCAGAAGAGTGGCAACTGGGATTTAATGCAAAGAAGTGCAAAATCATGCACATAGGGAAGAGAAGCCCTGAAGCCACCTATAGGCTGGGAGGGGAGTTGCTAGCAGTCACAAAGGAAGAAAGAGACTTGGGTATCATCATCACTGATGACCTGAAATCATCCAAACAGACCTCTAAAGCAGTAGGTAAGGCTAGGGGGTGTTAGGGTGTATTAGTAGGTATCACAAGTCGTAAGAGGGTAATAATCCCTCTTTACAAGACACTGGTTAGGCCCCATCTGGAGTACTGCATGCAGTATTGGAGGCCACACCTTCACAAGGACATTAACCAAATTGAGGCAGTCCATAGAAGGGCAACCAAAATGGTGCAGGGACTGCATCAGAAGACATATGAGGACAGATTAACAGAGCTCAATATGTATACCCTTGAGCAAAGAAGGGAGAGAGGTGATATGATCAAGGCATTCAAACACCTTAAGGGCATTAACAAGGTGAAAGAGTCTAACATGTTTAAATATAAGAAAAATAGCAGGACAAGAGGACACAGCATGAGATTAGAGGGGGGCCGATTAAGGGGGAATGTGAGGAAATTCTTTTTCACAGAAAGGGTGGTGGATGCATGGAATGGCTTACCACAAGAAGTGGTGGCTATGAATACAGTGCAGGGCTTCAAACAGGCATGGGATAGGTATAAGGGAGCAATACAAATGACTATGAATAGATAGGCCACTGACAGAGCAAAGGCCGATGGCACATTTATAGGGTAGAAAAACAAATGGGCAGACTGGATGGGCCTTGCGGTCCTTATCTGCCATCAACTTCTATGTTTCTAAGTTTCAATCAAACAGTTATGCATGCACTTCAGAGTCCCTAAACAGTCACACACTCTGGGTACCCAGATGGAGAATGGTGGGCTAGCCAGGAACGTTGCAGCTGGTTGGGGTCCTGTGATGGAAGAAAGTAATATGCACAACACACACTATTTGTAATCCGGAGCCGGAGGGCTCAGTTTGTGAAAAGAAAAACAACAAAACAATCAGATGACACACTTTTAGATTAGGCTGTTGTTGCAGGGAGCTATTCTGAAGATTACTCATGATACCTAAGACTGGACTCAGGCTGGACAAAAATCGAGACAGCAGGTGGTTAATCTGGAGTGCCAGAAGAAGCAGGGCCCACATGAATCACCAAGGCGTTGTTCCTGTTCAAGCGTGGAGCAGGCGGATGATCCCCAGGCAGGTCTCTTGTTGATGGCTTTCTCTGTGTAGAGGGTAGTCTGGCTGGGCCAGTGTGACAAGGCCCAGGCCAAACGGAGACAAATTCAGATACAGTCCGTTTTGGGCTGGATACAGCTTCCAGCAAGCAGGACACAGTTCATACAGTGGGGAACCAAATCACGACCCACTAACAACTCACAGCACATTTACAGGTAAGGAAATTCTACTGTACCAGGCAAACCACTCTCTGGTCACAATTGCAAAGTCTCTGCACAAACCGGGGATTCAAAGTCAGCTGGAAATCCTGACAGGCTGATCACATTCAGCAAAATCTTCGGTCTTCTTCAGGTATGAGCCTGGTAAAAAATCAGTGGCTTATTTCATTCTCACAAACTCGGATTTAGTCCAAAATAATTATCTTTTTCTCCCTCTCAGGGGCAGCACACAGACATGCAGGCCACAACTCAGGCCTTTCCACAGTTCTCCCACATGAAATTACGCAGACGGCTGCTCGAACTGTCTCGAGCTGTTGCTTCTTCAACTCCCAACTGAGATCTGACTCAAACTGCAGCAAGCCTGAGAATTTCCTCAAGATCCAAAAGGTTCAGTTGGCTGATTCATCTGTCAGTCACAACAGGAGCTCCCCCTTCAGGTGCAAAAAGGTGCCAAAAGCCCAAAACTACAATTCCTACAGATTTTGACTCCAGACAGCTCCTGTAGTCTGGCTCCATTCTAGGTCCCACCAGTACTGATTGGTCCAATTCGCAGTCCCGGGCCAAATAGTGGGGATAAACAAAACAGTTCTTGCTGCAAAGAAGGCAGGTTAGACAAACTACATTATCATTATCACTCTAATAGATTTTCAGCAAACAGTTACATCTTCTAACAAAGCTCCCTCTGCGCAATTAGCGATGACAGAAATGGAGCAATTATCAGGCAGCCCAGACGGGACTCGAGCATGACAACACTCAGCCCCCTCCCAGATTAATCACCACTGCAAATCTAGGCAGCCCTTAAAGAGGCAGTACACAGGCACTCTCTGGCAATAACGGTTAACTGCTGAAACGCAGGACACCAGCCTGGCAGTGATCATTTAGGCAAGCTAGAGGAAGACTTTTGGGGAACCCCCATTTGTAGGGGTTACATTTATTTTTATGCCATTGGCAGTGCGCATGCACTCACTTTCCCTACATGCACACTACCTGTCATGCCAGGGCCACCTCCATACACTATCGGCCGCAGCCCAAACAGGATCATCCCACGAACAATTTTGCCTGCCAGTGAGCAACAGGTTCTGTGAGTAGAGGTGAGTGGTGCAGGGCGAGCTATGCCACTTGGATTGAGACTTGTATAAGAAGGCATGAGATGTTACCAAGCACAAAAGTGCCTCAGAATTTAAAATCTTATGGCTGTTGTCATGTTAAGTAAGTAAACTTATTATCACCAACTTGTGAGCATCACCTAACATGTACTTAAGGGATTTACACTATAAATATGTGTCCTTGAGTTGATTCGGACAAAGCTCTCAATGCAAAATTTCCTATTAGTATTTGAAGGATGGCTACTGTCAAAATGAAATGATTTAGTTTAACAGCACAAATACAAAGAGGTTGATTCACAGCATATGCGAATCACACTTGGACCCAGGCCCATTATCCAGCATGTCATTATGCATCAGAGTGCACACCCCCATGCACAGCACTTTGAGTGGGTACATTGTATGATGCTAGTCCCTCTGTGGGCTACAAGAAAGGTTATGTTAATTAACATCATTGCTGATGGAAAGAGCAGACGAACCACACTTTTATGCATAGTGGACTGTATTTTGCATCCAGATTGTATGGTGAAATAAGTCTGTCTCCACTAAAAGGTGTGACTGGTCTAATCAAATAGTCTCAGATGGGTTTGCTGGCATCTGTGCTCAAGTTGCTCCATCACTGTAAAGAGAAGAGACAAGGATACAATATGGATGTCATGGAAGGAGATCTTGCCATGAACAGAGTTCTGCCTGCCAGAAAATGGTGAAGTTGCCAAGATTGTCTCCAGTTGAGGGTCACCACATTTCAGATCTGGCCCCTTCTTGGCCTCTCAAGGAAGAGCTGGGGTCTTGGGTTCTGGTCTTTGCAGGAATTGTCAGGGCTTCTTTGAGTGAGGGACTCTTCCATGTCTCTCTTTAAGAGGAACTGGAATTGCTGGCTGGTAGGGCAAAGGAGCACTACCGTTCGCTATGCCAGTGACCCCGGATCAGAAATGGATTTGGGTCACTTGAGGCCCACCAGGGAGTAGAAATAGGTGTCCAAAGGACAGTTTTCCTCCCTCAGAGAGGGGGGTGACACTGCATAACAACAATTTCATAACATAGGATAAACTCCACTAGTACAAAGTACTGTATTCTTATTTAGCTTAAAAACAGTTCTTTATTTTTCAAAATTCACACCAAAAATTCTGGGCAACAGTTTCGTAACCAAAACGCCACTTCTTCAGGCCCTCATATACAGTGTTGTTTTTCTGATTCTCCTGTTAATTTACTTGATGTTTCAATACAATACTCCATATGAATCCATTTAAATGCAAATTTTCATATAATATACATTAGTTTCACCACAGGAAGATCTTTATGTCTCAACTAGCACTTCGTGCTTCACATTTCATTGTGCTCTTCTTGCTACTGTTTAGTCCTTGACTCATGCCATTCTATTTTCTTTTGGAGAATGTATTGAAACATCAAGGAAATTAACAGGAGAATCAGAAAAACAACACTGTATATGAGCTGCTTTTAAGCTAAATAAGAATATTTCGTATGAGTGGAGTTTATCCTATGTTATGAAATTGTTGTTTTACTGAATGTTGCTATATAGGATGACCCAATTATGTAAGTTTTAAGATATAAGAAAGGCAATCTAAACCAATATTCAGTGGGTGACACTGCATCCCAATACTTGAGTATCACCTGGTAGAGGCCAGGTGGTAGCATGGTTAGGGAATACAAGCAGGGAGAGGGGCAGCTGCCAGATGCCAAGCACGTATGCATGCCTTTGCATTCATGCATGTACATCATTGTATACTGACACCCTCACAGAGAAAAGCAGGAGCTGGAAGAAAAGCCCTTGTTTGCTGTTGTGCTTTTACATTCTCACAGGTCCATGCATGTCCGACATGACTGGCCAACCACCTCAACCATGGTCATAGGCATGCAGTGGATAACTGGTAAGTCCATGAGAAGGTCATTGATAGTGCTGGGGGTGGATATTGTCAGACTCCCTTGGGGATGAGAAAAAGATTGATTAATAAAAAAAAAAAAGAGGTAGTGGTGAGGCCCATCCTCAGGAAACCTGTTTTAGACCTGGACAATCTCTAAAACTACAGACCTGACTCCAGCTTGCCATTTTTGGCTAAAGCTGTTGAGAAGGCAGTGATGAATGAGCTGATGGAGCATCTTGAAGTCCAAAATATACCTGAGCCACTACAGTCTGGCTTTTGTAGGCACCATAGTATAGAGATATTCCTGGTCAGGATCTGTGATCATCTCTACCTGGTGAGGAACAGAGGAGAAATTTCCGTTCTTATTCTTCTCAGTTTGTACTCTGCATTTGATAAAGTTGATTTTGTGTATTTAGCGGATAGACTTGAGGTATACGGGGGAGTTTGACTGAAATGATTCTACAGTGGTCTCAGACCTTCCTGTCAGGATGGATGCAGTTGGTCTCAATTGCTTCTTGCCAGTTCTGGCCAGATTGCCTGAGACTGTTTTCTGCCTCCAATGTCTATCTTTTCTCCTAGATTGTTCACTTTGTATTTGCTTTAATTGAAGGAGACCATTAGATGGTATGCCATGGGTTTTCATTGTTAGGCAGATGCTAGCCAGTTATACATATCTTCTGCTTCTGACCGAGGCTGTACTGTAGCTGTGTTGCAACAATGCCTAGAGGAGATCAGGCTTTATATGGTCTCTAGCTGGCTGTTGCTCCATTCTGTCAAGCAGGACAGGTTACTGATTGGCTCAGGGAAGCAGATATTAGCCCTCAGAGGTGCCTCATGCTCACCTCTTTGGGGTGATCCAGCTGGAAGTGATAAGCTGTGTCCACAGTTTGAGGGTGATTCTTGGCAAACAGCTGTCACTGTAATTACAGGTGTCTGCTGCCATCAAGATTGTTTTTTCATCTTGGAATATTACCAGACTGTTCTCCTGACTTGATTCTGCCCTACTGGGGCTTTGGTGCAGATCTTTGTAGTGTCCAGGCTGGACTACTGTTGTGCATTTCATGAGAACTTGCCTTAGGCCAACATTGTCATATGCTGCTGATTCAGAATGCAGCAATGAGGCTTCTGACTTCTGAGTCTGGATCATAATACTCACTTTGCTATGGGTTCTGGGATGGCTGGCGGTGTGGTGGCAAGTTGACTTCAATGTACTTAACTTAACCTATAAAGCCTTGAATGAGCTGGGACCCTCTTACATCAACAATCTCCTAACCTCCTGAGGCCAGACTTACTGGGATATCACAGTAGGGCCTGCTTAATGTTCCCTTCTCCCAACTGAGATCACACATACTCACGTTCTCATACTATTTATTCACCTGTTTCATAGCTTGATAGACGTTTTGTGACCACAGTTTGATTACTGTAATACTGAACTCACTAATCTATTTTCTTTATGTGAAACAACTACTTTAAGGATTTGAATTGTCCATTATTGCTCTCTACAGGCTCATGCTAGATACGTTGATGCCAAAACTATAACAGCATCTTAATGGCAATCATCCCCAACACTGTAATTCCATTCTGGATCTTCTATAGAGTTATGGGTACAGTGCTTTATAGTCTGCTGAAGAACCCATGGGGGTAACCATGAACTCCATTCTTCATAGACAAAGCCACAGGGCTACCAATGCACTCCAATATTCAAGAATTCAGACAGCGAACTGACAACAAACCCAACAGCTAATGGAAAACTGCAGTGCTCCACTGCAGCCTATGAATAACTACCTTTTTCTCCTTTGAGCTCCACTATGCTGTCACACTTGATTTTTTGGGGATTGTAAATAATAAATAGCAGGCCTTGAGAGAAGGCAACTTTTGGTCTTTGATCTCCAGATGTTTCCTTCACAGTGGATTTTCCTCTCCTCTCCTCTGTGCCAAGGGTCTTAAAATATTTTCCACCGTGAGTTTGGGCCTGAAGGGTGCATATTCCACTTAGTAAACCATCATTTTTACTCCCATTCTGTGTCTCTTTACAGGAAACCCCATCACCATTTTGTACGTGCTGTAGTACACCTTCAGCTTTGTCTTTTTGGGGATCATTACTATTCTCCATAAGGTACCTTTGATTTTAGAAACACAGAAACATAAATTATGATGACAGAAAAAGACCAGTTGTCCATCCAGTCTGCCTGAGTTCCCTGTTTAGCCCTGGCACTTACTGTCCCTCCAGGATCCTAGCCCTCCCCATCTATCTCCCCATTCTCCTCCCAGTGTCTGCTACTCTGAGTCCCCACTATACCTTTTATTCTGTCCCAACTGTGCTTGAAACCACCAACAGTTTTAGCACCCACCACTTGAGCTGGAAGACTGTTCCATGGCTCCACCACCCTTTCTGTAAAATAATACTTCTGCATGCCCCTCCTGAACATCCCTCATGTCAGTTTCCACTCATGTCCATGTGACCATGAACTAGTATTCAAACTAAATAGCTCCTCACAGTTCACCCTGTTAATTCCCTTAAGGAACTTGAATGTATCTATCAAATCTTCCCTTTCCCTTCTGGTCTCCAGCTAGTACAAGTTCAGTGCTTTGTGTCACTTCTCATAGGACCTGCCCTGTTGACTCTGAAGTATATTTGTTACCCTGCTCTTCACTGAATCCAGCCTATCCCTATCCTTCCTGAGGTGAGGGCTCCAGAGCTGGGTACAGTACTCCAGGTGTGGCCTCAACAAGGATCTATATAGGAGAAGTGTTACCTCTTCCCTTCTGCTATCAATACCCCTCCCAATACATCTCAGCATCCTACTCACTTTTGCTGTATGTCTTAATGTGGTGACTCAGTTGTTTGAGGGAGTCACTGATGATAACTCCAAGGTCCTGTTCCTCAGACCTCAGCCATAATGTTAACTCTCACCCCCACCCAGCCACCACTCTCTTCTGGGTTCCTTCTCCCTAGGTACATTACTTTGCACTTTTTGGCATTGAATTTCAACTGCCAAACCTTAGACCACCCCTCTAGCTTTTGTAAGTCACTCTGGATTTCCTTGGTTTCCTTGTCACTATCCACCCTCCCACAGAGCTTAGTGTCATCTGTGAGGAGACACAGTCTGCCTCAGATTCCCTCACCAATGTCACTGATGAACATATTGAAGAGGACTGGACAGAGGACTGATCCTTGTGGTGCCCTGCTTGTGAGCTCCCTCTCTTCTGATTTGACTCTGTGGACCACAGCCCTCTGCTGCCTCCTCTTTAGCCAGTTATCTACCCAGTGTACTCTGATCTTATCTGGACCCAGTTACTTCATCTTGTTCAGGAAGCATCTGTGAGGCACCAATTCAAAAGCCTTGCTGAGTTGAAGTAGAGCAAATCCACAGCATGGTCTCTATCCAATTCCCTAATCACCCAGTCAAGTTAGTCTGACAAGACCTCCCTGCCACTAATCCATGCTGCTTACTATCCTGGAAGTCTGTTACTCTCCTAGTAGTCCACAAGATCCTCTTTGACCAATGATTCCATCACTTTTCTTACAGCAAAGGTAAGACTGACAGTTCTGTAGTTCCCTGCTTGTCCCTGCCTCATGGAAGGTGTGGGGGGGGGAGCATACTCCAATCCTTTGGAACCACCCCTGTCCTTAGAGAGCTGTTGAACAGACCTTGTGGTGTTCAATGGTTTGGCAGTGGAAATTCAATGCCAAAAATTGCAAGATGATGAACCTAGGGAACAAAAAGCCCATAACTGAGTATTGGATGGGAGGGGTGAGACTCAGTACCACAACTGAGGAACGAGACCTTGGAGTTATCGTCAGTGACTCCCTAAAGCAAATGAGTCAGTGCAACAAGGCTTATAGAAGGCACATAGGATGCTTAGATGTATTGGGAGGGGTACTGACAGCAGAAGAATGGAGGTAATACTTCCCCTGTATAGATCCTTGGTGAGGCCACACCTGTAGTGCTGTGCCCAGTTCTGGGGTCTCAGCTCAGGAAGGAATAGGCTCAAGATGGTGCAGCGCAGGGTAACAAAAATGTGTCAGGGCCAGCACAGCATGTCCTGTGAGGCGCGTCTCATGACACTAAGCATGTACTCACTGAAGACCAGAAGGGAGAGAGGAGATATAATGGAAACCTTCAAACTCCTAAAAGGAATTAACAGGGTGAACTGTGGGGAACTATTTAACTTGAATACCAGCTCATGGTCATGTGGGTCTTGAGTGGAAGCTAACAGGAGGGAGGTTCAGGAGGGACATGAGGAAATACTATATTACAGAAAGGCTAGTGGAGCTGTGGGACAGGCTTCCAGCCAAGGGGGTGAGTGCAAAAACAGTTAGTGGTTTTAAGCATAGCTGGGAAAGAATGAAGGGTATCGTGGTTGCTCAGGGCATCAGAATCAGGGAGGAGAATGGGGTTGGGTGGGAAGTGCTAGGATCCTGGAAGAACAGTAGGCCCAGGGCCAAAATAGGGAACTCGGGCAGACTGGATGGATCTTTGGTCTTTTTCTGCCATCATTGTCTATGTTTACATGTTTCTGTGTTCCTAGTGTCAGCTGTAAACAGACAAACTTTACCCTGTTGCTCCACTCAAACGTTATTGATATTCATGTTAAACAATATCAGCCTCAATACAGACTCCTGTGGAACTCCACATGGGTCTTTACTGACCTCAGATATTTTTTTTTATTTAGGACCACTTTCTGTATCCTATCTGACAGCCAGTTACCTATCCACTTGATTAGTCCCCTTCCCCTCAACTCCTATGTTCCCCACCTGTTGGATGAGCTTCCTGTATGGCACTGAATCAAATGCTTTACTGAAATCTAGGCACAGAATGTTGACTGCCTGACCCTTGTCTACCATCTGTGTCACCCAGTTGAAAAACTCAGTCAAGTTCATTTGACATGACCTGCCCCTCGTGACCCCGTTCTAATTACTATCCATTAGATGTTATTTTCTAGAAGTCATCAATCTGTTTCTCTACATTTGACTCCAAAAGCTTGCCCACTATTGACATCAGGCTCACTGGGCTGTAATTGTCTGGGTTTTACCTTGCTCCATTCTTATGCAGATGGACTACATTTGTGCCCTTCAAGTCATTTGGCACCTGTCCCACAGCTAGTTACTTATTAAATAGGTCTTCTAAGGGGGCTACCAGAGCCTGACTCATCTCCTTTAGTACCTTTGGGTGCAGCTCATCTGACCCTGGTGACTTATTTATGTTCAAGTTCTACAGACCCCTCAGTATACTTCCCCTAGTTACGTTTCTGGGGCTTGATTCTTAAAAGTCGATGCAAGCCATGCAGAAGGTGACTTGCGCTGATTGCTAGTGCACCAGGGACCCTGCACCTGGTTATCTACTGGGTAGTGTCCCGGTGGCTAAGTCCCACAGCTTGCAGCAATCTTAGCCCTGTGCAAACAGATTGCACAGCTGAATGGGTTCCCGCAAGCTCTAGAGCAGCCATGCACTAATCTAGGACAACCTAGCGCACTTACCAAAGCCCAGATCCCCTGTTAGTAAAACTGAAGTTGTCCGTGGTGGTGTAGCAGATCACCCCCACCTTGATCCCCAATTAATAAAATGTAGAATTGTCCCTGGTGATCTAGCAGTCCCCAACCCACATATGCCTGTTATTACAGATGTTAATAAATAGTTCCCCTGGTGGTCTAGTGGGTCCCCCCACCTGATATGCCTGTAAATGAAATATTAATATTGTGCATTATTCCCCATGCGGTTCAGTGGTACCCCCAATATGCCCGTCATTGCAGCTGTTAATAAATATATCCCTGGTGATCTAGCAGGCCCTCCCTCCCCCCATATGCCTGAAATTAGAGATGTTAATACATATTTTCCCTGGTGGTCTAGTGGTCCTACCCCCCCCCCAGATATGCCTGTAAATAGACAAGTTCACAAAACATATCCTTGAGTGGTCTAGTGGACCCCCACACCCTGGCAGGTAGTGCCCCACACCCTGCTCCCCCCATCTTGAACCCAGAGCTGGCAACCGGAACAGCCCTTCTCTCACCACCACAATCAGGCGCCAGCTGAACTGTCACTGAACAGGTACTGTATAATACAGTATGCACTCATTAAGTGACTCACTCAGTGAGCGCGTATTCTATGTATTAGCAGTAGTAAAAACTTTATTTTTATACAGGAAGACATGTTGTTTAGGTTATGTAACCCAGTTTTCAAGACAGCCCTGTTTGCATCTAAGTTACAGTACCTATACGTGTACATATATTAAACAGCTATGATACACAATATACATACAAGGCATTAACTACATAAAAAAATAAAATACAAATGTTTTTCCTGAATTATTATTAAGTCCTGAAATAGAGCAGTATTACCATTGATGTCCAAATAGTGCAAAGTTAAAATGCAGTATTCTAGTTGTATATTGGGGTGTGGAGTGGGACTGCTAGACCACCAGGAGAAATATGTATTAACATCTCTATTGATGGGCATATTGGGGTGAGGAACTACTAGATCAACAGGGATATATTATAGTAACAGTTTTATTATGGGCATGGGGGGGTGCTAGACTAACAGGGACAGTAGTTTCTTTCATACAGTGAGATTGGGGCGGGGGCGGGGTAAGGCACCTTGGAGCACACTTCACAACCCTCACAGAGGGTTTCTAAGTACTGTTAGACCAGCTCTTGGCTGGTCTAATGGCACTTAGACCTTTGCCCACTGGGAGGGTTTTGAGAATGGCAAATTAGGGGATATGGCAGCCTGCATCTGCCGCAAGCCCCCTAGCACCAGGTCACAACCCATTTTGTGGTACAAGGCTGGCAAAAGCCCCCTTTGGTGCATGCACAGGCTGCTTTTCAGAATAGCTAATGGTGCAATATTTGAGGCAAGGTGCTACTTGCATCATTTGTGTTTGATGCAGGCACCTTGCATCAGTCTAAAGGCTTTTAAGAATCAGCCCTGTCTCCAATCTGTTACTTTCAGTACCCTAGAATCTTTACTTTCAGTAGGGAATTAGGCCCGAACCTTCAACTGTGGACACAAAAACATACTTCCATGCATGAAGTAGGCTTACTGCTGCTAAAAGCAATTCCTAGTTATATCTGGACAGTAGTGTGCCTTGGAGTTGCTCCACACTGAGTTGGGAGCGAGTTCCACGCACTGCAAGGGACGGTGGGACATGTTATTTATGCTTCTTTGAGGAACTACAGTCTCTCTTGTCCTACACTTGCCGAGGGCATTGAAATTAGTGTGTCCTGTATAAAATTGAGCAGATTTGTAGTACGAACTGTAGATATCCCTAATACAGCTCTTTCATTGCAATTTTAGAAAACGTTTGTGCTACGACTAGACGTATGTCACGCGACCGCTCCACTTCCTGGTTTTTGCTAGATAAAAACTTGTCCGCGAGTCTGTACCTCACTCAAAAGCATACTTTCCTGCATGAAGGGGGCTTATTGCAGCTAAAAGCAATTCCTAGTTATATCTGACCAGTAGTGTGTTTTGGTGTTGCTCGACACTGAGTTTGGGAGAGAGTTCCAAGCACTGCAAGGGGCGGCGGGACATGTAGTGTATGCTCCTTTGAGGAACTGCAGTCTCTCTTGTCCTACACGTGCTGGGGGCATTGAAATTAGTGTGTCCTGTATAAAAGTTAGCATATATGTAGTACGAACTGTAGATATCCCTACTACTGCTCTTTTATTGCAATTTTAAAAACGTTTGTGCTGCGAGTGGACGTGGGTCACGTGACCGCCCCATTTCCTGGTTTTTAGTAGATAAAAACTTGTCCGCGAGTGAGCGCCTCACTCAAAAGCATACTTCTCTGCATGAAGGGGGCTTACTGCTGCTAAAATCAATTCCTAGTTATACCTGAACAGTAGTGTGGCTTGGTGTTGCTCGACACTGAGTTAGCGGTGGGTTCCATGCGCTGCAAGGGACGGTGGAACATGTAGTTTATGCTCCTTTGAGGAACTACAGTTTCTCTTGTCCTACACTTGCAGAGGGCATTGAAATTAGCGTGCCCTGTAAAAAAATCGAGCAGATTTGTAGTACGAACTGTAGATATCCCTACTACCATACCTCTCAACTGTACCACATTACGAGGAACGTTCCTCATTTTACTTCACAAAAGCTCCCTGTTCCACATTGTGAGGACTTTTTCCACATTCAAAGTCAACATTTTAAAGCAAAAATCCATAGTAAATGATACAAAAAAATATATTATTCAATTAATAACAGACTTTCTGAACATAAATGCAACATTTTAACAGTGTTTTAAGCTTCTTAGGTAAAGATTTGATTAAGTGTTCCACATTTTGTCCATTTGTTCCACATTTTGACAGGCAGTGTTCCACATTTGGGGGACAAAAGGTTAAGAGGTATGCCCACTACAGCTCTTTTATTACAATTTTAGAAACATTTGTGCTGCGAGTGGACGTTGGTCACGTGACCGCTCCACTTCCAGGTTTTTGCTAGAAGGACATGGTGACGCGCTGAGAAGCACGCGAGGACCCGCGTGATTCAAAGTGTCTTTGAGCATTTCCAGTGAGGTCAGGACTCAAATTAGCTGTGTAACTGCTAGGATTGTACTGAGAATATCACACAAAACCAAAATGGACAACAGTGAAGGTACAGAACTGTTAATGGGCCGTTTATGTCAGGAAAAGAAGTTAATAAAGTGTGATACATGCTATATGTACTGTGCTATTAACAATGAACCATTGGGGGGGGGAGGAAAGGGGCGGTAGCCACTCCACTTTTTATTTCTCATTCTGTATGGCAAAAACTAATATAGAAACAGTGCCCTTTATACCCTCATAAGTGCCCTTTTGATTCTCAGCCCCCTCAGCTTTTCAGGAATCTTCGTGACCACTGCGGGTCGTGAGGGCTGGAGAGCCTGCCCTCCCCAGGACCTCGATAGAAGGATCACCCCCGGACTGAATAGGTACACATTTTCTATGGCTCAGGAGCAATGCCTGGCTGTTTGGAGGGAGCGAGAGCATTGCTTGTTTAGGAGTATTGTTTGAACGAGGCGTTTTGGGGCCAAACCAGGACCTGAGAAAAGGACACTACTTTTTTGAATTTCCCCCTCGCGCCTTAAGTGTCAGTGCAACGATACAGATAGTTTTTTTTAATGCAATTTTCTGTGCCAGGATTACTGTTTATTGTATTACCTAGAAGTTACTTTAAGAAATCAATACAAGCAATACTAGCCATACTGCTTACTGTGTTAGCCAGAATTCCTAAAAAGTTAATGAAAGCAAGACCAGCATTTATTTGCAAGTGCAGGCTCAGTTGGAAAGTAGATTGCCAAAGAGGGAAAAATGGGACTCGAACCAGAGTGTCACATTTAAATTAACTTTAATTTGATAACAGTGCAGCCGGTCAGCCTCAAGCAGTGTTTTCTGCCTACAAAAATATCTGCAGCCTGTATGAGGCTGAGTGCTGTTACCCTTGCCATTATTGCATCAGAAACACCCCTATTTCGACCATTTCTCCCCTCACCTGCACAGCAGATCAGCCTCAGGCAGTGTTTTCTGCCTACAAAAAATATCTGCAGCCTGTATGAGGCTGAGTGCTGTGACCCACGCCATTATTGCAGCTGAAACACCCCTATTTCGGCCATTTCTCCCCTCACCTGCATAGCAGATCATTCTCAAGCAGTGTTTTCTGCCTACAAAAAATTTCTGCAGCCTGTATGAGGCTGTATGCTGTGACCCACGCCATTATTACAATAGAAATGCCCTTTACAGCCATTTCTTCAGTACCAAATTAAGACCTGTGCAGTGAAACTAGATTCCCTTTGTTTTGTGCTGTTGCATATACTTACCGAAACCACGCCTCTGGCTTTTTGTTTAAAACTCCCCTCTCTCCTCACTTCCAGGGGTCCTGGCGAGGAATCTTTGTGACCACTGCGGGTCGTGAGGGCTGGAGAGCCTGCCCTCCCCAGGACCTCGATAGAGGGATCACCCTCCCACACCCCGGACTGCATAGGTACGCATTTTCTACGCCTCAGGAGCAGCGCCTGGCTGTTTGAAGAGAGCGAGAGCGTTGCTTTTTTAGGAGCATTGTTTGGCCCTGCCACCCCCACCACCACCCTTGGTCGGCTCTCTCTTTTATATTATTAATCATGTGAGGTGCCAGAACCAATCAGCCCACTTTTCCACCTGCAGGTTATATTTCCTCAAAACTAGGGGGACCCTGCATTCAAACTCTATCTCCCTTCACAAAATCCCACACACAAACATGCCTCCAATAGTACTCTGGACAATTGCATCACTCCTCTTGATACTATACCCACCCACTGCTGTGGATCCCACACTCACCTATAAATGTACCCCTGCCTGAATCCCAGCCCCTTCAGGCAGATCGCCCCTTTTTTCACAGCCCGACCACCTTATTGTCACTCCCCACTAATCTACCTTGCACGCTGGACCACCCCATTGCCCCCCATCCACCGTCAACGCCCACCCCCCTATCCCCTGCACACTGTAATCAGTGGTTCCTCTCTTCGCTAGCAATACCTGCCCTCATCTCACTTCCCAGCCCCTGCACTACCCCCCTGAGATCATGGCATCTCCGCAAGCATCTTTACCACAACAGCCGCAGGCTTTCTCTACGTCTTATTATCTCATGCTCTCCAGGAATGTCCACCCTAACCCTGGGCTGGGAATCACTAAAATACCACCACCCCACACTGGACATGGTCTCCGCATTGCATTTATGAATATCTGCAGTCTCCCAAAGAAAACCGCAGCACTCCAATGCTGGGTAGCACAGCACACACCCAACATTCTTATGATAGTAGAAACCTGGCTCTCCCAATCTACCCCAGACTCAGCTGTCTCCCTCCCTGGCTTCACTCTTTTCAGAGCAGATTGGTTGGGTAAGCGTGGAGGTGGTTGTGCCATCTACCTGCATGACTCCATTCTAGGACATGCATTACCAACCCCTGAGCTTGGCCACGGGGCACAAGCCATCATCCTGAAAATTACCCTGCACCCTGGTCGTGGCCTGCTTTACCTCACAACCACCTACATACCCCCGCGAGTGCAAAGCCTAGCTAGCCACTCCCTCACAGACTATCTCTCCACCCTGCCACACAAGGCTGAACAGCTCATTCTAGGAGACCTCAACACCAACTGGCTCAGCCCCACCTCAGGACACATTAAGAACGACTTTGTGGCCCTTGACCTATCACAATTGGTCACTCAGCCCACCAGACTCAACCAAGCTAGGGGGACCAGCTCCCTCTTAGATGTAGTACTCTCTAACCGACCACTCAAAATAAAGTCTGTTAACGTCCTAGCAGACTCCCTCAGTGACCACTCACCTGTTCTATGGTTTTGGTCCTCCCCCACACTCAATCCTGAGTATAATACCACCCCTGTCGCCGTTTCTACCCCAAGGGCCTTGACAATCTTAAGCGGCACCTTGCCCAGCTCAGCTGGTCCCCAATCACCCGCGCAATAGATATAGATACTGCCTTAGCCTACCTCACCAGTGCCTTCAGCAAGGCCTGTGACATCTTTGCCCCCATCACCAAATCTCGTCCAAGGAGGCAGAGTGCTGCCTGGATTTCCCCCGCATTGATCCAGCAACTAAAACATAGGGACAACTTATGGCACATTGCAGTTGAGTCCGGCAGGACGGAGGATAGGCAAGCCTATAAAACAGCCCGTAACCAGTGCACCTGGGCCATTAAACAAGCAAAAGCCAGTTATTACCAAACAGCCCTGACCTCATCCTGGGGCTCTTCCCGAGCCTTTTGGGATAACATAAAATAACTTAATGGGAATACCCGCTTCCCCCCTCTCAGATTGCTCCCCCCCCCCCAGATGGTTATTAATGGTACTGTTAGTACAGACCAAACATGCATTGCAGACTGCCTAAACACAACATTCTCTGACCTAAGTGCAGTTCTTCCTGCCCATTTCTTTGACCCCATCCTCCCATCCAACCACCCTACTACCTCTCGGCCCCCATTCCACTTCAGGACACTCTCACCCCGCGACATCAAACCTTTCCTCCAAAAAGGCCTCTCCTCCCACAATCCAAGCGGTGACCCCCTTGACTCCAGGATACTCCGCCTAACACTGGACGTCATGTTAGCGCCCCCTCACGGATCTTCTCAACTGATCCCTATGCCTTGGTCAATTCCCAAGTGTATGGAAACAGGCTGAAATCACCCCCATCCATAAGACCGGAGACCGAACATTACCAAACAACTACAGACCCATCTCCACCCCCCCTCCAAAGCCCTGGAGAAGATAGTATCCACGCAACTCATGGACTGCCTATCTAAATACAGCATACTATGCCCAGAACAACATGGCTTCCACCCTAGTCACAGCACTTCCACAGCCCTTTTGGAGTTCTCCCACCAAATACACACTGCACTTGATGCTGGGAAAATTGCTGGCACAGTGTTCATCGACCTATCTAAGGCCTTTGATACTGTGTATCACCCACTAATGCTAGACTCCCTTTGCCAACTGGGATTCTCATCAGGCCCCCTGAATTGGTTCTCCAGCTACCTTCAAAATAGATCCCAATGGGTCAAATTGAATGGGACCCTGTCAACAAACCTACCAGTACGCTTCAGGGTCCCCCAAGGTTCCATCCTTGGACCTACCCTATTCAGCCTTTTTCTAAACACCCTTCCTAGCTCCTGCACAAGCAAAATGCTCCTATACGCTGATGACGCTGTCCTCATCACCTCACACACCGACCCACTCTCACTCCAAAGCTCCCTGCAACTCACCTTCAGCCAAGTAGAAAATGGTTCCTCAACCACCGTCTAGTCCTGAACCTGAAAAAAACGAAATCTATGCTTTTTGCACATTGCCAAAATAACTCCAGTGATGCTCCCCCTTCACATCACCCCCAGCACACTCCACCCTCTTGAACAGGTATCAACCTACAAGTATCTGGGCATCACATTCGACTTGGCATTTACCTTCCACACCCATCTTAACGCTCTGTCATCGGCCATGAACACCCGGATTGGTCTCCTCTATCACCACAAAGACTGCCTTCATGAATTCGCCCTAAAACTTGCCATCACCTCGTCCATTCTGTCCTTGGAAGACTGTGGACTCCCTACCTATGCAGCCGCCAACTCTACTGCCCTCACCAAAGTCCAGACCTCTATCAACAAAGCCTGTAGGCTCCTGACCGGTGCCCACAGCAGAACTCATACATGCCTACTCTAGTCTTCCTCTAACATACTCACCTTTGATGAACTGCTGCAATATCACACCTGCTTACTGGCAAAAAAGGCTCTATCTGGGCTTTGCCCCCCAGGGGTCACTACACCCTTGCAACAGGCCTCCCGCCCGGCACTCACCCATAATGTCACCAAAGCCACCTTTCGGGTACCTAGAGCCAGGACCTCACTCTGCCAAAGATCCTTTCACCATAGAGCACCTGCTTGGTATAACTCACTCCCTGCGCACATCACAAACATCCCCAGAATTGACCCTTTCAAAATAGCCCTACGCAAATACCTCACTGATAATCAGAGCTGTACTTGTCCCTAATAGTACATCCCAGAGCACCCCTGAACATCCCAGCTTACTTAGAACTGGTCTCTGTCACAGGGTATGAAAAAGTCTTGAATAGTTACTGCATCTTGTTTTTGCTTTATTGTTTTACACCTTGTAGCTCACCTGTATTGTTACCAATGTCTCACCTCACAATTTTGTTTATCCACCCTCCCTGCGACGAGGTACCTTTGTAAATGAGTCTCTGACTCAAAAGTTGTAAATCTGATTTTATGAAATAAAATAAAATGTATCCAGTTGGGAGTTACCTTCTACAAATTGAACAACACTATGCTATAATTAAAGAATCTCAAAGAGTTAATGAATCTAGGCAGGAATATGGGATTGAAAATATTACTTCTACCGTTACAAATAATTCTACAATGCATCATCTGTTAACTGATAGTAATATGAGTGGTAACCTTGTAGAAGTCTACGGATTAGAAAATACACAAACAGTCTGTGTTGGAGATGAATTAGATCAGAGTACAAATACCTCAGTACCTGTTCAATCAAAAACTAATCAGGGAGTTATCATACAAACTGATTGTAATATACCATCCAGAAAAAGGGCAAGAGAAGAAAATGTACATAATACCACTGAATATGATCCATCACATCTAAATATGCCAAAAAAAAAAACAGTATGACTGCAGTCAGAATAATTAATGGTGTCTTGTGCAGAGTGGAAAGGGGAGGAGAAAGGGTAGACAAGCATTGAATAGTAATGAAATAAGTATTCAAAACAGGTACAGCTTGCTGCAGAACAGTAATATGGCAGATTCAGAATCAGCACAGGATTTCCCAAGTAACCCCGAGTAAATAGTACTAGGTGACTCAATAATACGGAAATGAGACACTAATATCTGTAAAGCAGATAAAGAAAATATAATGGTGCTTTGCTATCTGGGTGCAAGGATAAATTATATAAAAAATGTAATTCCAAAGGCAATTAAACAATCGGACACAAAGAAAATAGTAACAATACATGTTGGAGTGAACGATGTGGGACATAGTCATGAGAAGGATATCTGCATGGAATTAATAGAAACAGCTATTCAAATTAAAAAGCTAGGTGCATGTGTGTTTATATCAGGTATTTTACCAATTCCTAGGGCACCAGAGGAAAAAAAAAAAAAACATTGGCAAGAATAAATATTAGATTGGAAAACTGGAGTCAGAATGTAGGTATCGGATTTATTGACTCATGGACTGACTTTCTAGGCAAGCGGCATTTGTTCAACAAAGATGGGATACACCTGAATAATGATGGTGCAGATCTCTTGGGTTCAGTCATGAAAAGACTCATGTAACAAGCCTGTTTAAACTAATTAACAGAAGGAGCTGGAAACCAGTTAACACAAATAGCCCAGCACTCAGTTCTAAACCCACAAACAAAATACATAACATTAAATGTCTGCTTAGTAACATTAGAAACATTGAAACATAGAAGTTGAATAAGGACCGCAAGGCCTATCCAGTCTGACCATTTCTTTTTTTACCTTGTGAATGTGCCATCAGCCTTTGCCCTGTCAGTGGCCTATCTATTCATACTCAAATGTATTGCTCCCTTATGCCTATCCCATGTCTGTCTGAAACCCTGCACTCTATTCATATCCACCACTTCCTGAGGTAGACCATTCCATGCATCCACCATCCTTTCTGTGAAAAAGAACTTCCTCACATTACCCCTTAATCGACCTCCCTCTAATCTCGTGCTGTGTCCTCTTGTCCTGCTATTTTTCTTATATTGAAACATGTTAGACTCTTTCACCTTGTTAATGCCCTTAAGGTGTTTGAATGTTTTGATCATATCACCTCTCTCCCTCCTTTGCTGTAGGGTATACATATTGAGCTTCGATACTCTGTCCTCATATGTTTTCTGATGCAGTCCCTGCACCATTTTGGTTGCCCTTCTCTGGACTGCCTCAATTTGGTTAATGTCCTTGTGAAGGTGTGGCCTCCAGTACTGCATGCAGTACTCTAGATGGGGCCTAACCAGTGTCTTGTAAAGAGGGATTATTACCTTCCTCCCTCTTCCGACTTGTGATACCCCTAATAATACACCCCAATATCCTTCTAGCCTTACCTACTGCTTTAATGATCTGCTTGGATGATTTCAGGTCATCGGTGGTGATGATGCACAAGTCTCTTTCTTCTCTTGTGACTGCCAGCAACTCCCCTCCCAGCCTATAGGTGGCTTCAGGGTTTTTCTTCCCTATGTGTATGATCTTGCACTTCTTTGTGTTAAACCCCAGTTGCCACTCTTCCGACCATTTTGCTAGTTTATCCAGATCTCTTCTCATTCTGCCCACCCCATCTGGATCATCTGCTCTGTTGCAAAATCAACTTTATTTCAAATCAACTTTATTTTTGTAGCACCTTTCAAAACCAAGGCGCTGTACATAAAAAACAAATACATAAAGATAAAAATTTAAAGCAGATCATCCATAACTAGGGAAAGCTAAACTAAATGAATACATTTTTAACTCCATTTTATATCTGTCGACAGTTGGGCATTCTCTCAACCAACGAGGTAAAGGATTCCACAGGGTTGGTGCTGAAAAAGCAAAGGCACGAGATCCAAATATCTTCAGTCATACCCTGGGAATCTCCAGCAATCCCTCGTTGGCGGGACGGAGGGGGCAGTAGGGTACCAGGAGATCTTGCAGGTAACCGGGTCCTTGATCATGTAGGGCTTTAAAGGTTAGCAAGCCAACTTTGAAGGTGATCCGCCACCAAACAGGCAGCCAGTGCAGCTCACGAAGCATAGGCATAATGTGACTGGTTCTAGAAGTCCCAGTCAAAAGCCTGGCCGCTGCGTTCTGCACCAGCTGCAGGTGGCAGATATCAACCCCAGGTAGCCCTAGGTAGAGGGAATTGCAGTAATCAAGATGGGTAGTGACAAAGGCATGGACCAGTGTTGATCACCCAGATGAACCAGGTGTTTCACCCGGGTGATATTCCTCAGATGGTAAAAAGAGGATTTGACAACAGCTGACACCTGAGATTTTAGGGCCAAACCATCATCAAAAATAACACCCAGGTTACGCACCTGATTGGAGGTAGTTAGCGACATACCACCAAGTAGTAAGCCTGATGGTTGTCCAGCCCCCAAACCCACCCCTGGACAACCTGGGTCCACTACCAGCACTTCTGTCTTATCCGGATTCAGTTTCAGCCAGCTGGAACTCATCCAAAGTCTGATCTCAGCAAGGCAATTATTTAGCACAGAGAGTGCATCATCCTGTCTGGGCAGAAAGGACAAATACAGCTGAGTATCATCTGCATAGCAGTGAAAACCCAGACTGTATCACCTGATGATATCTCCCAATGGCAGCATTTACACTGCAAACAACGTGGGGTCTAGAATGGAACCCTGCGGTACCCCACGAGGCAGGGAGTGAGCGCCAGAGGAATAAATTCCAGTGGCAACTCTCTGAGACCTGTCTGTGAGGTAAGAATGGAACCATTTGAGGACTGTACCAGACAGCCCACAAAAGAACCGCAGGTGCTCCAACAGCACACCTTGGTCTGCAGTGTCAAATGTAGCAGAGAGAGATCGAGAAGGACCAGAATGGTACGTGCCTTTCAATTTCTAGCCATTAGGAGGTCATTCAATACCTGGACAAGGGCAGTCTCCATGCTATGATTCTTCCTAAAACCAGACTGGAGAGTATCATAGACATTGTGAGTTGTAAGATGATCATCCAGTTGCAATGCAACTGCCTTTTCAATAACCTTACCAATAAATGGCAGGTTAGAGATAGGCCGGTAGTTGGCTAGAAAATCTGGATCCAAGGAGGGTTTTTTAAGGAGTGGTTGAACGACCGCCTCCTTGAGGGGGTCAGGAAAGACCCCCCTCTCCAAAGACTTCCAGACAATGTCAGCAAGGATTGGGCAGATAACATCTACACATCCCACTAAAAGGGGTGTAGGACCCGGATCCAAACTACAACTGGTTGGTCGCAATGTTTGGATGATCTTCACAATGTCTGTGAACTCCAGCTGGCAGAAATCTAACCAGACAGACCGAGTGCATGCCACTTCCTGTTGACCACGGCAATCCCTCTTAGGAGAGGTCGGACCGATGCCAGACCTGATGCTGGCAACTTTATCCGCAAAAAAAGGAGCGAACTCCTCGCATCTCAGCTGAGGAAAAGCTTCTCTGGGATGGAGACAGATTGGATTGCACAATCTGTCAACTGTCCGGAAGAGCTGAGCTGGTCGATTCTGTGCAGCAGAAATCTCCCTGGACAGGAATTCTGCCTTCTTACAGGTGATTTCTGATTGATAACCATCATAATGTGCCATCAACCTAAGCCTGTCAGCATCATGGCCGGACTTCCGCCAGGCTCTCTCCATCCTTCGGCCAACTCACCTTAACTCCTTCTAGGAGCCATCAAACCAAGGGCTCCTTGGACGAAGGGTGAGAGGCCGAACACAACCAGGAGCAATCTTGTCCAGAGCATCTCCCACAGCCTTATTATAGGCTAGCACAAGATCATCTGGACTCATGCATTCACCCGACAAGCCCAATAGGTCCAGTGCCACCAGTAGGTCACTAGGGTTAATGCCCCTTAAAGGGTGGTACTGAACCACCTCCGTAGGGGCAGACCTATTAAGGGGAGCCCTAAAGCTGAACCTTATGGTGTGATGGTCAGACCAGCTGACTGGTTCCACCCCCAAATCAGCAATCTCCATACCCAAAAGAAAGTTCAGATCCAGTGAATGACCCCCTACATGGGTCGAGGAGGTAACCACCTGTGTTTGGCCCAGCGTCGTCATCAGCTGGAGGAGATTTTGACCAAAGTGCGAGAGTTCATTGTCGACCCAGGCATTGGTTTTGTCCTGGTGGGTGTCCAGGTGGAAGTAAAAGAACCCAGGGCACTCTTTGCAAAGAGCAGGGAACATTCCTGGTGTCCTGGCCAACATTCCCCTTCCCATAAACCAGTTCATGCAGTTATACAGGCTGTGTGGGTGATGTGCAATATGGCCGCCACCACACATTCAGTCACTTTAATACCAGTCTAGCATTGCTTGTAAAGCGCTTTGGGATACTGTGTATGAAAAGCGCTATATAAATGCTGATTCTTCTTCTTCTTCTTTTTCCTTTTCTTGAAGTTCCCCGGAACAATCAGTCTGGGGGACCTCAACACCATGTCGATTATGAAGTCTGCTATCTCCTGCAGGAATTCTCCACCGTCTCCTGGTGGACGGTAGACGAGGAGAATCCTGCAACCTACACCCTCTCCCAGGATATATTCAAAGGATCTGGTACTTCCCAATGGCTCATCCACAAGGCCCAGCTCAGTCTTAAACATAATGGCCACACCCCCACCCCTATGATCCAACCTTGGCCAGTGTATCACCGAGAACCCATCTGGAGTTGCCGAGGCCAATACAGGACCTGGATTTTCATCCAGCCAGGTCTCGGTGATGCAAGTCAGATCAGTTGCTCCAACAAGATCAGCTATAATAGCTGTCTGTTTTTAATAGATCTGGCATTGCATGACACCACCAAGGTGGGATGAGCTGTCAGGGAAGACCTCGGCACCTGCCCACTAAGGTCGTAGCCCTTGGGTATGGGGACAAGACAAGAATAACCTCTATCCTGACTCCATTTCACCCCAGGGCATCTCCTGGACCCCACAACTCCAATCCGCCCTCCCTCTTCCTGTCCCCCACCAGGCCCATCTTTCCACCTTCTTTTACGCTTCCTAAGACTGCCTAAAGCACGACACCTAAAATAGGTGTCGGATGACAATGGGGGACATTCAAAGGGACATATGTCCCTGAGCCTGGTGGCAGAATAATGCCCAACCGTCGCTAAACCTCCCCAACACATTATAAATAAAACTACAGAAACTGGAGAGGGCTAATTAAAATAAAATAATAACAGAAAAAATAAACAAAACAAAACCTACTCACTCTCAAATAACCAGATAATTCACTCCTCTACTCTCTCTCTCTCTCAGAGTGGAGGGGTCAAAAAAACCACACACTGTCACACAGTGGGAAAAAACAAAATATATAAACAAATAAAACAATACCAGACACTTAAAATTAACACGTATTCAAAAATAAAATAAAATACTAAAACAAAAAGTCATTTCATTTCTCGATTCATTTATAAATCCCAATTAGTCCAGCACTTCCCAGTTACAGGCCACTTGAAACTGTTGTCCTTTAAAGTAAATGAATATGCCCAGGAGTTCACACCTGAACACTACAGGGTGCCACACAATTAGGCAGCTCAGTTATAAAGTACCATAATTTATACTTTCAGAAGAAAGAATTAAGTCAGACATGTATAGCAAGTATCTTCAGCTCCCCGAGGCCCTCTCACAGCCTCAGGAGACTTAAAAAGGCACAGACACTCCCACTGTCTGTCCAAGCTAGGAGATGGTAAAAAGTTATGAGTAATTTCAGCCCCCCGACCTCTCATTACCTGGGGGACTGACAATGAAGCACAGGCACTCTCACTGCCTGAATGTTAACAGTAAATAATGAAAGATAAAAAATCTGACCAGGTGCAGGCAGAACGTCTTCATATGAAAATCCTTACTCACAATCCACATGCCAGGGAAGCGGAGACCCCAAAAATCCCACAGAAGGCACCGCAGCCAGAAAGCATCCACAGCCGCTTCCTCAGTTCTTCACCGGCGCCAGCCTACCAGCTGGCCTCCCAGAGAACCTAAGCAAGCCGACAGCCCACTCCGTCGACTACCCGACAGAACCACGATTCAGCTCCCCGAGCAGCCCTGAACCCCAGCCACAAGTTACCCCACAGGGACGGGCCAACCACCGCCAATGATCCAACCCCTGCGTCCAAAGGCGCCGCCACAGGACCGTCCAGTCAAAGCCCAGCACAAAACAATATTGCACAAATCCTTTCCTGCACTGCACCAAGTCCGAGGTCCAGTCATCAATAATGGAAACGAAAGTACAGGCAGGCAGAAAAGAGTGACAGCACAACAACACCCCTCAGCATCTCAATCGCAGGGTGAATCCACTTCAAGTCACTCATGCCTGATCCGAATCAAAGTTGAGCGGCAGGGCAGAAAGTAACTTCCAAGTGTCCAAAGCATAAATCCCAAATACAGCCCCAGTCAAGGTGTTGAGACGGGCAATCACATAAAACACTCCAATATTGGTGGTGACCTACAGTGTTTCAGTCGCGGAGCTAGAGCAATCCAAACCAGTCCACAGCATTCAATGTCAGGAGTCGGGCGGTCAAGCGCAAAACGCCAAAACACTGAAACTCGAAACAATCCCAATAATCCACAGCTTCAAGCCACCGGGAAACTCCACCAATCAAAAATAAGCCAAATAATCGATCAAAATTAAAATAAAAGCTTAAAAACTTAAAACATACAAAATAACAGCACAGGAAGTAACAGCATGCTCAGCCCAGCGGCCATCTTGCTCCTGTTGCAGATCTTGGTGTCATCTGCAAACAGACAAACCTTACCCTCCGTCCATCTGCAATGTCACTGATGAAAGTATTGAAGAGGACTGGCCCCATGACTGATCTCTGAGGTACCCCACTTGTGACTTGCATCTCTGCTGACTGTATACCATTTACCACTACTCTCTGTTTTCTCCTCAACAACCAGTTTGCCAGCCAGTTGACCAACATCTGACCCACCTTGAGTCTACCCAGCTTATTAATCAATATTCTAATGTGGAACAGTATCAAAAGCTTTGTTGAAGTCAAGGTAGGTGACATCAACTGCTCCCCCTTGGTCCACCACTCTAGTTACCCAGTCAAAGAAATCTATGAGATTAGTTTGACAGGACCTTCCTTTTGTAAACCCATGCTGTCTTGGATCCTGTGCTCCTATGGATTCCAGGTGTTGCACTATCCTTTCCTTAAGGAGAGCCTCCATAGTGTTGCCCACTACTGAGGTAAGACTTACTGGTCTGTAGTTCCCTGCCTCCTCCCTGCTACCACTGTTATGGAGCGGGATCACATGAGCCCTTCTCCAGTCTTCTGGGACCTCTCCTGTGCTCAGAGACTCACTAAACAGTTCTGATAATGGCTCTGCTAGTCCCACCCTTAGCTGCTTTAGTACCCTGGGATGTATGCCATCAGGTCCCATTGCCTTGTCCACCCTGAACTTATTGAGCTCTTGTAGGACCCTTTCTTTTGTGAAGGGACTAGTGCACACCTCCCTTCCCCCGTGTCCATGGTGCTGAGCTGTGGGCCCTGCCCTACCTTCTCTTCAGTAAATACTGAGCAGAAGTATCTATTTAGGATAGATGCTTTTACATGGTCCTCCTCCTTACATCTCCCCTTATCCCCTTTGATCTTAGCAATACCCCTCTGGACTTTCTCCTTTCACTAATGTATCTGTATAATGTCTTGTCACCTTTTTTTACTGTTTGTGCTAGTGTTTCCTCAGTTTGGGCCTTTTCCTGCCTTACTGCCTTCCCTGCTGCCCTTAGGGAAGTTTGGTATGCCTCCCTATCTTCATTCTGTTGCATTCCCTTATATTTCCTGAAGGCCAGCCTTTTGGCTCTGACCTTCTCTGCTACTGTTTTTAAGAACCAAAGTGGTTTCCTTCTTCTTTTGCACTTCCTTTTCTCACCAACACAGTGGGATGTTGCTTCAAGTATTTGCTTGCCCACTTTGCCTGTACCCCCTCACCTGTATTTCTGTTGGCCATCTTATCAAAGTCACTCATCTGAAGTCCCATATTTTTGCCCTGGAATGGGATGATTTATATCTCATGGCCAAATTGAACCATACCATGTGATGGTCACTGGCCCCCAGGTGACCGTGTACTTGGAGATCTGTGATCCTTTCCCTGTTAGTTAGTACTAGATCTAGGATAGCCCTGTCTCTTGTGGGTTGTTGTACCAATTGTTTGAGGCCTTCCCCCTGCAGGGAATCCACCATGTGTCTAGTTCTGGCAGATGCCCCTGCTGGTATTAACCAATCTGTATCTGGCATGTTGCAGTCTCCCATTATCAGAACCTCCCCTTTGGCTGTCATGGTTTGTATATCTTCTAATAGTAATTGGAAGCATGACTAACAAAATCAATGAATTAGAAGTTGTATTACACTCCGAAGAAATTGATGTGGCCCTGATTACGGAAACTTGGCTTGAGAATGACAACTGGAATAATAACATACAAGGTTACAGTATAATAAGAAAGAATAGAAAGGAAAGGAAAGAAAGGGTGGTGGAATTGCCACCTATCTATCAACAAAATTGAAGTATGTGGACATCACAGACAAAATTAAGAATGATGAAACCAGTGACACTGAAACATTATGGATCAAAATGTTAAAAGGAAATAAAAAATAATTTATTCTGGGTCTGTGTTATAGACCACCAAATACTAAACTGAATACAACATCAAAAATTATGGATGAAATTACAACATCCTTAGAGTATGGTCAAGTAGTCCTAACAGGCAATTTCAACTTTCCTGTTATAAACTGGGAAAGAAACTGTGCTGTAAACAATAAAAGTTTTCTTAGACTTCTGCGATGAAAATTATTTAACTCAGTTTGTAAAACAATCAACTAGATTCAATAATATATTGGATCTCATACTCACAACCTGTGATATTAATATGTCAAAGTGTAAAACTGTGTCACCACTGGGTAATAGTGACCATTACTGTGTCCTGTTTAGTTTGGATTATGAATATTTGCCCACCATGGGCTACACACAGATTTATCTATACAAAACTGCAAATAAAGAAGGAATATCTAGATAATTAAGTGGGATACAATGGGACGATGTATTAGTGGGGAAAACTGTAGATGAGTCATGGGTATATATTAAAACCACAATACACAATATTATGAAAGCCCATGTTAAATAAGTTAATAAACATAATAAACTTGGAAGAAAACCTAGATGGTTACATGAAAGCTTAATCAACTTAATAAAAAAGGAAAAAACAAAACATATGGACAATGCATTACAAAGAAAACAGAATCAAATTGGTTAAAATGTAAGCACATTCAAAAAAAATGTAAGAACAAAATAAATAAAGCAAAAAAAGGAGTACAAATCATATTTAGTAAAAACTGCTACAAAATCTAATGGTAAACAGTTTCTTAGCTATATTAATGCACTGAAAAAGATTAAAGGAGAATTAACTACAATCACAGTTAATGATACTGTTATCACAGAGCCTATAGAAATTGCAAATTCATTTAATAACTATTTCTGCTCTGTATATGCGGAACAGACTGTTCAAAATGTACAAAGTGATTATGGGATAATGGAGGAGAATTATAGCTTCTCAAAAGAAGAAATAATGATAGGAATTGAAAACTTGAAAGAGCATAGTGCCTTTGGAATGGATAACATAACTTCTACTATGCTTAAAATTATGAAAGAAAATATTTGGTTACCATTAAAATTACTTTATGAAAAAACACTCAATACTGGGAATTTACTGAAAGAATGGAAACAATCTAAAGTTATTCCTATTCATAAAGGTGGCAGCAAAATTTTGGTCTCTGATTATAGGCCTAAAAGCCTTACATTAATACCGTGTAAAATACTGGAAACCCTAATAAAAGACAGAATAAATCAACATATAAACAAAAATTCATTGTTTGACCAGAACCAGCATGGTTTTAAAAAGGGATACTCCTTTACCACAAATTTGATTAGTTTTTACAATCATGTCAGCAGGATGAGGGATACTGGTGTCCCTGTAAATGTACTTTTGTTTGACCTGAGTAAAGCTTTTGATCAAGTCCCACATTGGGCTATACATCAAAAATTGAAAAAGTATAAAATTGATAACTTAATTATAAGGTGGATAGATGAATGGCTTCATGACAGATCCCAAGTAGTCTTTGTACAGGGCTACCAGTCCATTGTAGGTCAGGTAACAAGTGGTGTACCACAAGGATCAGTAATAAGACCCCTAATATTTCAGATTTTCATGGCAGATTTAGATGATAATATTAGTAGCATTATTATGAAATATGCATACAATACAAAAATTTGTGGCCCATGCAAAAACATTGATCAATTTCTGACAATACAAAATGATATCAATGCAATAAGCACATGGGTAACAAAATGGGATATGTAACTCAGCATTCAGAAATGTAATGTTCTACCTATTGGTGGACTTAACCCAAATTAAGTTTATTATTTGGATGGGGCACCGATCCAGATTAAAGCCACCGAAAAAGATCTAGGGATTCTTACTGACAACAAATTAAACTTTAAAGAACAAAAACACTCCATTATTGCCAAAGCAAATAGGGTAATAGTAGCAATCAAAAGAAATATCAAGATCAGAAAATCTGAAGTATTATTGCCATTATAGCTCTCGTATGTGAGACCTATCTTGGATTATGTATCTCAGATATGGTCTCCATATAAAATAACAGGAGCTAATAAATTAGAAAAAGTACAAAGAACATATACCGAATCGAATAACCATGTTGAACCAATACTCTTACAAAAACAGATTAGATAAGTTAGGGCTGCACAGCTTGGAGGTCAGAAGGCAGAGAGGTGATCTCTTGTTCTTTTTTAATATACTAAATAATCCTTTATTAATATTGGATCTAGAAATTGAATTTAAGAATGGTCAGCTGAACACCAGAGGACATCCTTTACAGATTAAGCTTGAGAGATTTAAAATTAAAGATAGAAAATACTTTTATACCTTAAGAACAATTTCACTTTGGAATAGATTATCTATTAGTTATTTCAAGTATTACAAAAGAAAACTTCAAAAAAAATCTTGATGAATATATTGCTACAGTTGGGACTCTTAAATATTATAATTTGTCCTAATAGGAGTTATTATGGGCCATACCTTTTTTGCTTCTGCTGAACTTAGTGAACTTAGTGACACAGAACTCAATTGGTTATTTAAAATGTTTGCCTTATGTTTATCTTCCACGTTTGTTCCATCCTTCTTTATTCTCTTGTTGCTATCCTTTGCCTGTCCCTTTTCCTTCATGTACTGTACTTATAAAATGTGTTGTCATAATTTTTGACTCCCCAAGCTATCTTTAGTTCTATGTGTGCTTTCGCCCTTCAACTGATGTTCTTTCTTTTTCTAATATTTACTGATTTACTTTATGTACACAACCCTGTTAGTCTTATTCTAGCTTCCCTCATATAAACTAAAAGCTTTTGCTTCATCTTGTGTTGCCTTTTATACTTTCTTGTTTAGACAAGGTGCCTTCCTTTGTTTCTTGGACTCACTGATACATTTTGTGCATGCTTAGGTGGCTCCTATTACTGACACTTAAATCGCTGATAACTTTTTCTCCATCTTCTCTATTTTGTGCAGAACTTCCTAATGCCTTTCTATTACTGTACTGACTTAATATTTGTTAAAGTCATCTCACCTCAAGTCAGAGACCACAGTTGTGGATTTCAGCTGTTCAGAACCTGGTATAACATCATACTTTATGGTGCTGTGGTTACACTGTCTGATTGCGTCTTCTGTCATGGCATTTCTAATCATGTTCTGGTTGACATGTATACATCCAAAATTGCCTCCCTGATGGTTCTCATATACATTGTGTAAGTAAGTTCTCCTGTGTTATTTCTAGGGACTCCTGACTTTTTTGGCTTATTGCCATTGGAGTGTCCCAGTTCATGTCTGGGAGGTTGAAATCTCCCAAAAGTATTGTCTAGTGATGAGCGAACTGGCTCTGGTGCAGTTCTGAACCCTCCCCGGGACTGGGCTGAGACGGCTCTAAAATCTGAGTCTTTCATGGCTCGACCCAGATTGCCAAGTTGGCTCACTTCGGAAGTGCGGTCTGGTCTGGAATGACACTCTCACCACCAGCATTGTATGGAAAAAACAGTGCAGGCTGCAGAAAAGTGCAGGAAAAAAAGTGTTTCTTTTTTTCCCCAGTGACTGATGAAGATTCCCACGTCCTGGACTGTCACATGATCAACAAAGGGAAACTCTCATAATCCCGGGGCACTGAAGGGAGCCAGCCAACCAATGAGGGTCTCTGTTCTGTGATTGACATATGTTCTAGCCAATACTCTGTGTCTGCCTCTGCAGGACCTCCCAAGGAAACTGAGGATCGAGTGCATTTGGGGCTTTGCAGTAAATGGAGACAAGTCATGTGTTACTGTATTTGTGTGTGGAGAGATTTCCCAAAAAACAACTAGTGAAAATGTTGTTAGAGAGGGAGAGGAGAGATTTCCCCAAAACAACCTTTGAAAATTGTGTTAGAGAGGGAGAGGGAGAAGGAGAGAGAGAGGGAGAATAGAGACTGAGACCAATGAATTCAATAGCAGAAAACAGCAGAGTGCTGCAGGTGTTGCAACAGAGTGAAAGTACTCATAAAAAAAGGATTTTTTTGTGTTAGAAAGAGAGAGTAGAGATTCCAACAAATTCAACAGCAAAGTGCAGAGTAGACATTAGCAGAGTGCTGCAGACATTGCAGACTCCACAGTAAAACAATAAAACACCTGTTTTTGTTAGTGAGAGAGAGAGAGAGAGAGAGAGACTAGACTCTGTGTTTCCCATCTCTGTGCTGCCCTGAAAGGTCATACTGCCTTAGATGCTGTGCTGCCCAGCTCTGTATAGTGCCATACAGATTGTAAACGGGGGGGGGGGTATCATGTCTTAGACTGTGTTGCCCATCTCTGTGTCTGAACTACTACTAGGTCATACAATACTTCACGTAATTTCAGAGGGGTGTGTCACCCATGTCTCAGACACTGTGTTGCCCATCTCTGTGCTGCTCTGAAAAGTCATACTGCCCTAGACTCTGTGTTGTCCATCCCTGTGCCGTAGTGCCATAGATTGTGAAGGTGGGGGTGTCACATCTCAGACTCTGTGTCGCCGATCTCAGTGCCTGAACTACTACTAGGTTATATAGTGCCTCATTTATTATGAGAGGGGGTGTCATGTCTCAGACTTTGTGCTGCCCATCTCGGTGCCTGAACTACTACTAGGTCATATAGTGCTTCATGTATTTTCAGAGGGGAGTGTCACATCTCAGACTCTGTGTTGCCCATCTCTGTGCTATCCTGAAAGATCATACTGCCCTAGAATCTGTGTTGCCTACCTGTGCCATAGTGCCATACAGATTGTGAAGGGGGGATGTCATGTCTCACTCTGTGCTGCCCATCTGTGTGGCTGAACTACTACTAGGTCATATAGTGCCTCATGTATTTTGAGGGGGGGTCACATCTCAGACTCTGTGTTGGCCATCTCTGCATCAGAAGTAATACTGCTAAGTAAGCAATTAAGTTGGACCTCCAAAAATGGATTCAGAATCACAATCTGTGATGGAAACGGAACATGTGGCCAACGCCAGTAGTATGGCTGAAATTGATACACATAACAATAAACTAGTTCTGGAAACCAATCCTCTACAAAAAATGGAAATTCACTGCTGAATGTATCATTAATACAATTAATGAAGATGAAGCAGCACAACCAGAAGCAGGTGACGCAACAGAAGCAGAAAAAGATGACATAACACAAACAGAAAAAAATGAAGCTACACAATCAGAAAAAGAAAAGAATGTTGGTGAATTCCCTGATCAAAGTAGTGTAGCAATGTCGGCACTGCCAGAAAAATCAGATAAAAGTAAAACATAAAAACAGAGATAGCCAGAACACTTAGAACTAGAAAGTCAATGTTGAAGGAAAGGGCTGTATCTGGTACCACTAGACATTGCACTCCATGATATGCCACTCATGCATATTGGGCTTCTTCATCTGAAAGCAGTGCCTCTGATGAAGAACAGGTTGTAAATGTACAAGAACAAGATCATGATCACAATATATCACACTTACACTCTTCCAAGGGTGATGAATCAGAATGTGATACTAACGAGGTACAGTATGCCACCTGGATTCACCCCCAAAAAGAAAAAAAACACGTACAGCAAGTACCAACAGTAGCCATACCTAGTAGTAGAAAAACATTCAATAATCAAGGTAACTCTTCTGGGGACAGCCACAGTGTGCATGAATCGGGGTTAGAAACAACTGCCACCAAAACTGCTGCAGTTCCTGGTATGACGCCAAAACGTTCCACCTCAGTTGTGTGGAGCTATTTTCACATAAGTCCCAAAAATAAATGGGTTGCTGTTTGCACCTTTTGTCATCTGGAAGTTAGCAGGGGGAAAGTGAGGGCCATTTCTGGAAAACATCACTAAAAATGCATTTGCAAAGAACACATCCATCATTCGGCTGGGCAGCAGTTCAGAGCAAGGGAAAAATATCTGTGATGAAAATAGTCCTACTGACAATAGTGATGATAAAGTGACTGAGAGACAGGGCAGAAAAACACATGTTTGACTTCACTGGCAAAAGTATCTAAACAAGCTACAGCTTAGCCAGTGCAATACTGTGGTTTTTGCTCCCCTGCACAAACTAAACAGCAGACCATTATTGCAGTGCTTGAACAAAAAAATGCCTACAGTAGATCACGTCAAATCACATTAAAAAATTATCAGATAACAGCTGAATTTATTGCCAAGGACCAGCAACCATTTTCTGTGGTGGAGAATGACAGTTTTAGAGCCCTTTTAAAATATTTTGCTCCACATTACAACATACCAGGCCATAAATATTTTGTGACTGTGGCTGTTCCCAAAATGAATGTATGCACAGTAAAATAAAATTGGATCTTGAAGACAATTAATGAGGTTCTGTGCACCTGACCACAGACGTGTGGATGACTTCTCAAACCACTGATTATATGTGTATCACAGCACATTGGGTATCATGATCGTCTTCAAGCACCACCACATGTAGTAGTGAACAGAATGTAGCAGCTGTGTGCTGACAATACTTTGGAAGAGTTGTGTGAAAACAGTTATGAGTGGTTAGAGCCCTGGGACTCCACACTGAATTTGTGGTTTCAGACAATGGCACCAATCTTGTTAGTGCATTGAAATGTGTGGTCTTACTCACATTCCATGCTTTGCACACTCATTAAATCTGTTAGTATGAGCTTTCCTTTCCAGTGACAACAGTATTGTAACACTGATAGGAGCTGCAAAGAAAATTTGTGTCCATTTTAGTCACTCTGTAAAATCACATATGGCTGATCTCCAGAAAAAAAAGGTTTGCCAATACAGCAACTAAAACAAGATGTTCTGACAAGATGGAACTCAACGTTTTGCATCTGTGAGAGACTTCTCACACAAAAGCAGGCAGTCCTTGAATACAGTCAATAAACTATGAAAAGGTGCACAATCAAAGACAAAGGAGGTCCATCGGTGCAACCTTAGATAGCAAGCCAAAATGTAGTAGAAGATAGGGAGGTTGCACTTGCAGAAATGACACCAAGGCAAAAGATTTGCTTTCAAAGTTTTAACCTACTGTTAGGAAATGCTGTAAACAGCCCCTGCACTTCGACTGCAAAGGTCTTCCTCATGAATATACCATGAAGCATAAAGTAGCAGATGGTGCTGTGCTGAATTCATTCCCGTGGGGCCTCATGGAGCATTTTGCATTGCTCTTGACTCCCTTTGAGGAAGCAACTCAACAGATTAGCAAAGAAAATGCTACTCTAAGCCAAGTTATTCCCATCATAAATATATTGAACAAGGTTTAAGTTGCAACAGCTGCCTCCTTCAGATCTTGGTGACTTATATCTCGAATACAAAATCATTAAATTGCACAGGAAAAGGACAGGACTGTATTTGACAATACAAGAGAATCATGTGATGTGGATGCTACAACTGATTATTTTTTGGTGGTGACAGCAACAATTTCCACTTAGTGCTACCAAGTACTCCTTCATTAACATTGGGTAGTCCTGCACAAAAGTCCTCTTTCATGGCCCTTGAAAAAGGCATGTCATTCTGAAAAGCACATAGATGACTCTCACACTTTTTGGTCAAAACTCATGGAAACTGATAATTCAGATTTGTCTATCATGAAGCCGCCTTCTTTGTCTTAGTCTGATATTGCAGATGTCTATTTATGAGAACCACTCATTAATATTACTGATGACCCTTTTGAGTACTGGCTGGAAAAGAAAAACATGTGGCCTGTACTCTCTAACTTTGCTATTAAGCTTCTTAGTTGCCTTCCCACTAGTGTTTACTATGAGCACATACTATATGTAGCACAGCTGGAAATGTTGTCTCAGATGGCCGCACAAGGCTTACTCTGGAACACGTACAGTGCCTTACCTTCCTAAAGGTCAGTCTTTTTCTTTTTTTGAAATTTAAGTTTATTAGTTTCAAACAATACAACCCACACAAAGAAGTAACAACGAACAAACCAGAAAACATAACAGAACCCATATCCCCTTCCCCATAAAACAAATGTACAGGATATTCGGAAATGTTTAAAAGGTGAAGAAAACATGAAATACATATCCTGCAACCAAACCTCCAGAAAACTATATGATCCCCACCACCCAACCCCACCCTCCCAATTATAGTGCACCAGCAACAGACCACCCAACACAAAAACCCTGAGCTCTGGATATCAAAATCTATTTACCTACTACCTTTGTAACCTAGAACAGTTTAGTTTATTAACCACGGAAAGGAAACAGGTCTAGGAACCACAATAACATAAAAAAAACTAGAAACACTATATGTGCTATATGAGGGCCAAGGGATCAGGTCAGCAGATCCAAGCATTAGGACAAACAAAAGGACTGCAGTTTACCCCATCTTTTGTGAAATAGATCCATACGATCCTTGTAACTTGCAATCAAATTTTCGGATTGGAGATACAACATCACCTCCTTTAACCATTCAGTGTGTGATAAAACCAACTGGTCCTTCCAATGTCTTAAAACCAGTTTCTTGACAGCCATAGATAATAAGGCCATGTGATATCTACGCTCCACACTGTCTATATGAGAGAGGTCACCCAGCACACAGATTTCGGGACGGAAAAACCTACTCAGACCCAGAAGGGAGTCCAGATTGTCTGAGATCAAAGACCACAGTGGAGCAACTTTAGAACATTCCCAGAAAATGTGGATTAGGTTGCCCTCGGCCTGTGAACACCTGAAACAATCTGAGCCGGAAATCAGTTTGCGCTGAAAAAGTTTAACGGAGTATAATAGAGGTTGTTAATAATATTGTATTGTACTAAACGAACCTATCTTGGGTATGGTATTTATGTAAATTAGACCAAAATTTCTCCAGAGCGAACCTCATCGGAAGAAGACGTTGCCCAGATCAAGGGACCCCAACTTCCTCCTGTGAGTTAAAACTAAAAGGTAAGAGTAAATCAGCGATATGGAATGAGGCTGAGAAGCCAGATTTATAATACTAGATAGAAAGGGGTGTACAACCGAGCTTCTGGCCTTAGTACCAAATTTACTACCCACCAAGTGCCGGAGCTGAAACACCTTGAAAATACTTTTGGTTGGTATATCAAACCTGGTAAGAATATCGCCTGAAGTAAGAAGCGAACCAGAACCAAACAAGTGTTCCACCCTAGAATCTTTAAGTTTTGAAGCCAGCTTGGTCCTATCCAAGATCCTCTATCAATATTGGGGTTGAGAACCATCGCTGCCCTAGATCTGTGAGATTAGAGATCCGAAAAGACTAAGACATTGTGCCCATGCTCTAAGAGAAACCGCCACTGCCTCATCAGAGACCAGCTGAGTAGAGGATTTTTGGGTCTGATAAAATAAAGTGAACATATCAACTCTAATTTTGGAAAGAAAGGCCTCTCCATTTGGAGCCAGATTGGCAGGAGCTCTCAGTGTTCTGAGAAAACCATTTCCCTAACTTAGAGAAGTGGGCTGCCCAATAATACAGAAGGAAGTAGAAGTCTCAGGCCCCTTCTCCTTAGGAATCACAAGGTGGCATAGGAACATCGCACTCTTTTCCCTGCTAGATAAAAGTAGAAAACAGTCGGTGCAACTGTTGAAAAAAGGAAAGAGGGACCCAGAGATTAGTAAGATTCAGCGGATAGAAAATCCGGGGGAGAACATTCATTTTGATAATATTTATTCTGCCCCACAGTGAGATAGGAAGAGCTGACCAACGTTGTAGGTCTTGGCTAATCGAGTCTCTAACTCTAATCAGATTTAATTTTTTGAGAAGTGAGGGGTCAGTGGGAAAGTGGGAAAGTGAATTCTCAAATATTTAATTGATTTGGGAGTCCACCTCATTCCGAAAGGAAGGAAATCTTTTTTGAACGTATAATTATTTAAGGGGAAAATTTCACATTTGGAGATGTTTAATTTGTAACCCGAAAAAGAACCAAATTGCCTAATAATATCTAGTGCTGCCTTTAAGGAAGACACAGGTTCTATTAGATGGAGCAGGACATCATCTGCATAGGCAGACAAAACTAATTCCCGCCTGTAGAGCGTGATACCTTTCACATAGGGAGAGGACTTAAGTTTAATCAGCAGGGGTTCCAAATATAGATTAAACAGCAGGGGAGAGAGGGGACAACCCTGCCTGGTACCAGCAAAAAGACGGAAAGAGGGAGACAGGACCCCATTACAGTAAATTTTAGCGGAGGGGCATCTATAAAATACCTGTATCGCATTCAAGAAAGAGGCCGGAAAGCCCATTTCCCCCATTACTGTCCATAGGAAGGACCAGTCAACCCGGTCGAATGCTTTCTCAGCATCAAGAGATATCAAAGCAGCAGAACTTGAGATAGACCGGGCATGCCGAGAGATATGTGACAAGGTCCTCAAATGGTCAGCCACTGACCTCCCGGGAACAAAACCAGTCTGCTCGAGGCTCAGAAGCTCCAACCAGATCTTTCTAATCCTTTCGGCAAGTATTTTGGCTAGTATTTTAATATCATAGTTTTGGCGGGAAATAGGGCGGTAACTAGCCAGATCAGAGGGGTCCTTATCTGCCTTAGGGATTAAAACTATGGTAGCTTCAAATAAGGTGGGATCAAGTTCAGATGAGACCGATAAATAATTATATAACTTGAGAAGAATAGGTGTTAAATCCTTAACAAAGACTTCATAGAAATTTGCCGGGAATCCATCCGGACCCGGCGCCTTATCAGAGGCCAGGGAAGCAATAGTACATCTTATTTCTTCAGCTGAGATAGGGGCTAGCAGAGTCGCTTGTTGGGATTCTGATATGCACGGGACACCTATTTCTCTTATATATTCTTTGACATTCGTTTTGGGGTGGCATGCCGGTGAGCGGCTATAGAGACCGGAGAAGTACTCCTTAAAGACATACGCAATGTCTCTGGGTGTAGAGACACTATTACCAGACGGGGATATCAGGGAAGGGATAATCCTCGAACTCTCAAGAGCCTGCAGACGCAAAGCTAGTAACTTACCAGATTTTTCACCGAGATCCAGATATTTAGCCTGGGTTTTCAACAGGCAGTATTCTGTCTTATCTTTCAGGAGGTCTGAGTATTCGTTCTTAGCTGAAAGAAGCTCCTTAAGGTCCGATGCCGAGGAAGTTGACAAATATCTAGTTTCCAAATCCCTAATCTTACCTACCAACTCCAACAACCTAGCTAAACGTGCCTTCTTTCTAAAGGAAGCCATTTTGATAAAGTCACCCCTAAGATAACATTTTAGAGCTCCCCATATCATATCAACCCGAGGGGTAGAGTTTACGTTGTCAGCCAGAAAAAGAGATATCCGGGAACTAATTTCCGAGACACAGTGACGGTCTTTTAGTAATTGAGTGTTTAATCGCCACATGGAATCACGAGAGTAGGCAGGGTTTAAAAACATTTGTACCCAGACAATGGCATGATCCGACACAATAATCGGTTCAATACCCGATAGAGAAACATGCGGGAGAAGAGAGAGACTGACTAATATCATATCTAATCTTGACTTGGTACTATGTGATTGAGAATGGAAGGAAAAAACACGACAGAAAGGGTTGGCAAGGCGCCAAGGATCGCCCAGACCTAACAACGAAATCATTTCACGGAAAGCATTTTGAGCCGGGGAAGACGTGCGCCTATCTTGAGGTTCCCTATCTAAGGTCGACGAAAAGGGTACATTCCAGTCCCCCCCCCAGTATAATTTGGACAGGCAATAAACTAGCCAACTTATTCGCCAACGTCATAAAAAACTCAGGGTTTCCCCCCACCAGTCCATACACTGAGCCAAGAACAACACTTTCTCCGTTTAAATTACCTTTCACTAGAACATATCTCCCTTCTGGGTCAGAGAGAACTAGATTCTTGGTAAAAAGTACATGCCGTTTAATAAGAACCGCGACCCCCTTACTGAAACAAGAGTTCCCCATGAGATAAAATTGAGAAAAGCCAGATCGAGAGAGCAACCTCGCTTCATCACGACATAGGTGTGTTTCCTGCAAAAAAAGAATATCAATGTGGAGCAGTGAGCAGTGATTAAAAGCCTGCAAACGTTTGACCCGATCCTAAGCCCTCTAACATTCCATGATGCTAACTTAGCTGTACTTCTAGCCATTTTAAAATATACCAAACCAGTTAGATATCCAGACAGAGTGATTATCAGACATAATAGTAGGTGCACTTCCCATACACAGGTCCGAAACCCCAAAGTAACCCTCCCACCCCAAAAAATCCAAAGACCCACCAACAGTCATATTAACCAGAAAAAGGCCTTTAAAACAGATTGACCAAATACAAAAGATTAGGTGCAGAATCAACCGGTGACTCTCACCCCACATATCCCTTCCCCAAACATGAGTTCAGTATGGTGGGACATCCGTATATGCTAGAAAACCCCTTCCCTCTAAAGAGGACCGACAGACCAAAATTGTTAGTACTATACTTTACCCTGCCCCCACAAACAACCCCAACTATAAACCCCAAAAACTATGTACAGTTGGAGGTCCAAAAGATATAGCCCAACATATAATCCGTTAACCCGCATCACAGACCTCCCAACCCCCATGCGTAACCTCCCACCCCAAAAGCCGGAAGCGAATACCCATATGCTACTAGGTAGGAAAGTACTCTGAAGAAGAGCAATACCCCTATGCTAACAAACCCAGTCCCTCCCAAATCCAGCCCCGGGTGGAGGTTAGCAACCCCCCTGACACACGGCTCACGATCCCACATCCAGCGAGCAAGCCCACTAAGACCTCCCCATAGCCGCTGTCCCCACCCCAACCCACCAACATCAAGATCAAACATACCAATACACCACAAAGATAGGAGGGATAGGGCATCTAAAAAAAAAGAAGAAATAAGACAAGACACAAAGGACCACTAGGCCCGAGTTATCCAGGGAAGCCAAGTTCCACTCACCCCAATGAAGCCAGCATGACTCCCATCAATTCTCCCTGAGGTCAACTGTCAGGCACACTAACCCGAATCCACGCCATCCCTGGCGATCACAAATCCACCACTCCAGGTACTAATCCAGTGGACGACAGGGAGGACTCGCCAGCATTGCCAGATCCAGGGTCGCTGTTTCGGAGGGGACCGCTATAACCACAGAACCCAAAGCGGTCTGACCTCCCGGAAGTTCCCCCTGGAAACAGCAACCCCCCAAACAGAAGTTCCTCCGCAGAAACGCCAATACTAAAAAAGACGTAACGGGAGCCCCCACCAGGACCCAAACCCCACGACTGCCTCCCATCCAGCCCCGACAGACAGCCCGTGAGGAGGACCTCAAGGGAAGACCAGAACAGCAAGCGAGGCATGGCGAGGAGAGCCGAGACAGAAACAGGTAAGCAATTAAGTAGGGAGGCACAGACGAAGCCAGAGAAAGGAAACCAGGCACATTAAAATACAAAGAATGAGATAAAAGAATATTTAGTGCAACCATCCAAAGTCCACCAGGTAGCTTTCAGCCAGTCCTTTGAACAAATCCGGAGCCTGTTGACGAGTTCCTTATGGGCCGCATCGGGAGTACCAAAATTAACAGTAGAACCTCTGACAGTCACTCTCAGCTTTGCAGGGTACACCATCCTAAAGGGAATTGCTGCTGCTATTAATTTTTGTACGACAGGGTGGTACGCTGCCCTCTTCTCCCGGATCTCCTTGGGTAAGTCTTGGGTGATTCGGATCTTTGATGTTCCCCCACAAAATCTCCTTCAGTTCCCGGGCCTTCAGATAGACGTGTTGCCTTTCCACGTAACTGAGAAACTTTATAATAATCGGACGAGGGGGGGATCCAGCTGTAGGTCGGAGGCACAAGGATCGGTGAGCCCTTTCCAGATGGTAGGAGGCGCTTATAGGTGATGGGCCCACTATTTTAACGAAGAACTTTTGCAAGAAGGCCATGAGGTCTGGGCCTTCTGCCAGCTCAGGGAGGCCCATTATCAACAAATTATTACGGCGGTTTCGCCCCTCCAAGTCCTCAGTTTTGAGCTGCAGCCGCTTCACTTGCTGCCTGAGTTCCACCATTTCTTTTTCAGCCCTGGATCTCCACTGTTCTGAGGAGACGACCCTGGCTTCAACATCTGAGACCTTTTTAGAAACCGAGGAAAGGTCATTTCGCAATGATTTAAGCTCCCCAGTCAGTTCCAAAAAGAAGATCCTTCAGAGGGTTAAGCTCTTGGAGGAATTTATCCTCCGACAATGGCGTAGGTTGTGGCATTTTATCTCCTCCGCGGTCCGGCCTAGTTGGGGCCTGGTTTCTCTGCTTTTTTGTGGCCTTCTCCGGGGAAGCAGGAGGAGTGTGTTTAGTTAGGGCCTGCTTCCCATCCACCTCCATCGTGGTCCAACCAAAGCTCAAATTCCACAGATGAGATCTCAAATCAATGGTAGGATATTAATACAGCTACTTTCTGGCGGAATTGACCAAAAAAACTCCGAAATACAATATAAAATTATACAATAAAGACGGCCAGAGGGGGGAGCTCAGTATCCCAGCTGCTGCTTAGTTGGATGCCATCACATGACCCTCCCTAAAGGTCAGTCTTAACAAATTCTGTTACCAGTTCAATGAAGAGTGGCAGGAACATAAAAGTGATTATGATGAACGGCTGCAACAGGCGTCTCCTAATAAGGGTACTTAATTGATGGTGTTTGATGACAATAGTGATGATATTTACTTTAATGATTTGTTTCTTTCAATTCAGAGGAAAGAAAACAGCAACCATAACAGAAAGATCAAGTAAAAAAAAATCCTTCTTGTGAGGTCATGGTGTATATTACATCATATGTATTGCTGTATGTGTTTTTTCAATTTGGGAACCCATGAGGAGTATACCATGTGGATCCCCATCAGCGACAGCGGGGCTGGGGACTGGCATGTGGTCTGCATTGTAGGAGTAGGTGGCAGTCTGGGCCAAACAGCTCTATAACAAAAAAACAGAAAAAAAACTGCAATGCTGGGGTGGGGGTGGGGTGTGCAGTGCTGGGGAAGGTCAACTAGATAAAAAAGTAAGTTTGAAAATGCAGTGATAAAAATAATTGGCCAATCATGCAGAAGTGTATGTGATGGTTTGAGGCCCATGATGCTTGCTATAACACCAACCAGGCAAGCAAAATAATAAAAAAAGAATCTCAAGTCAAAGGGTGGGAGGGATGGCTGGGGTCCAACGACATCTGCGCATGCTGCCTGTCTCCCATTAAAAAGCATGCCAGTATCCTAATTCTTAGGGATATTTAGCCCTCCTTCTTATTTTGCTCTCATATTAGGTTTTCTCGAAACTTTTGTGCATGTATTTCTCCTCTTTTTTTCCCTTCATCCCTATTTTCTTCCTCTCTCCTTCCCTTCTTTCTTACTTTTTTCTCTTTTCTTTCATTCCTTGCACACTTTTCTCTTATCTTCACCTCTCCATTACTGAATATTGTTCATATTACCACATTTATCACTTTTTGCAATTTTCTGAATGCCTTGCCATAGCCTGCCCTAGCATGTATTCGTACATGGTTGCTATTTCTGATCCTATAATACCCTATTGCTTGTAATCCTTCTGCTCTCCACTTACATCCTGTCTAGGTTTGTGTTTTATTGTCAATACATGTATATAAGGCTTCTCCAATATGTTTACCCTAAATACTGTGTTTTGTTAAGTGATATTTTATACCTTACATGGAGGATAGCCTTCTATTGTATTAGATGTGTGCTTTCTTATATACTCGAATTTCAGTAAAAAGATAAAGTGAAAAAAAAAACAGCATGCCAGAAGACTCAGTAAAGTTTTGTGGTCTGCACTCTGCACTCTGCTATTGTCTTTCTGCTGTTGAATTTGTTGATCTCTCTATCTCTCTCTCTTTCTAATGTTTGACACATTGCCACCTTTCACTGCAAAGCCCCAAATGACCTGCCTACAGTGGGATGGATTCACAAATGTTTTTGGGACTAAGTCCCACACCACAACTCCACTTGTGGACCAAAATCTCCACAGCTATGGACATAGGTGCTGGGTTTGTAACATTTTTGGTGGGGCCCAGGGGTTAGGGGGCAAAGCTCCCAGAGGTCATTTATGGGGGTGTTGAAAAACAAATTAATATAAGCCAGGTCCTGCAATGAACAATGGGACTTTGTGAATCAGAGTAGAGTTCTACAGTGATCTGAATTTCTTAAAGTTGATAAGGTGGGTTTTTCCCATATTTTGAGCTAAGGTGTTCCACTTAAGGCAAGGAAATGTCTGACGGGGGTAGTCTGCTGGTTTTATAATATACACAAAAGGGCAACTGGGCAAACATTCCATTTTTTATCTGTCCATGTAGAATGTATCAATCACATGATCCAGTCAACACATCTCCTGCGAGTAGCAACACCAGGTCAACAGAGGAAACACTTTCTTACACACACACACACACACACACACACACTGTTTAAAATAATGCATGAGCTAACATCAACACAAGTGAGCCCGTAATCTGCCAGAAATCTGTATGTCTGCATCTTTGGGAACAGCAGACAACTGCCCATGAGTGAAAAAAAGAGCATCAGAAGCAAATGATGGACTGTTTCAAGTCAGATATGTTAACAAAACAATACTTTCTTTTATAAACTGTTCACAAATCCTGTTTGCACCATGGAGCAACCGGCTGGAGCAGTGGGTAGTTAGTATATAATATGAAGGCTTTCTAAAGTTGCTGAAACTTGTGACATTTGTTACATAAAAAAATACCACGAGTTTTAGCAAATTATATAGAAAGTGTTCTATATTATATACTTAACTACCCATTGCACCAGCCTGTCTCTGAATGATAAGGTGTACACTGACTCACCCACATTGTTCACAATGGGCTAATGGGTATACACAAGTCCCAAGCAATCCTTAAAGATATTTATGTATATATTTGATATATAATTACAGGAACATCTGTGTGTGTATATGTGTGTGTGTGGGGGGGGGGGGGGCTGGAGGACAGCTATTTAAATAGCCCGTCAAATAACTTTTAAAGGTCCTATTCTGCAGACCTGTGCACACCCAAACATTTATTACAAATAATATAATAAAATGGTGGCAAGGGTTTTGAAAATGTATACAAGTGAGTCATGAACTAAAGATAATACTCTGAACACTAACCTGTACACAAAACTCACTAGCTATCCCTGAAAAAGCAAACACCTAAACCATGATGGGCTCTTTTGCAATAATTTTTCATTATTCATGCTGCATAGCTGGGCAGTGTAAGAATAATATACTTTCTTGGTGTACAGCTGGCCACTTTTCCCATAGTGAAATGGTGACATCCCATCCCTGTTGCACCCAGGGGTTAAATTGTGCAGGAGCCCACGGGAACTCAGTTACACCATCTCTTGACTACTATAGAAGAGCTCCACCACCTAGAATTGTACCATTGTCCTGACATCAGACTGATGGTACAGCAAAATCTTGACATTGATCCTGGTGGCAAAAACTACTCAGACCAAACTGTCATCTTCATTCATGAAAACTAGTGCACTGCAAAACCAAAATGTACCTAATACACCTGTGCAACCAGCTGAACACAATCAGAAACATCAGATGAGCAGCTGATATACAACGCAGCTGAGTTCTCGGCTCAGGGATCCTTGCAATATCTTGGCGCATTCAAGTTTTTCTCTTATGGTTTTATGATGTCATAAGGATCCCCTTGATGGAAACACAGCATAGTTACACACTGTTGATCCTCTATTATTCAATTTACTGTAATGAAGAGCCTTTTTCCAGTTTCATTGGACCCCATGGAAACAAGATTTTCTCTCTTAGGTTGTATTCTAGTATACATCTTTAAATAACTAATAGACATCAGTTGATAGTGGGTACTATTGTACATAGCCTTTTAGTAAACCGATGACATGCACATGCATCAGACAATCTTATCAGTATCAGATAAACCCATTCATGCAAATTTTATTTCATGACTGTTATTACACGATACTACACACCTTTTCATCCATGTGATGTAAGTCAAAGGCTGTTTTGCAGGCACCAGTCATATATACCCTCAATATAACATTGTATGTAACAGGTATATTTTTGGAACCAAAAAAGATGAGATGCACGCGCATGCGCGCACACACACACATTCACTTTGTTTTTATTTGTAAAACAGATCTGTTTGAGTTGGTAAATTCAGGCCGTAGTCAGAATATTTTGCACAACTGGACTGCATTTACCTTGCTGACTCTTTAAAGGTCTATTATTATAACTCTGCATTTTAAAACTCATTTTCTAAATGCAAGAACACACTAAAAGGTTTCTGAAATGATTCAGACTTCTTTACTTGTTAAAGGCACTTGACTTTGCCATATGCCTCAAAATGCATCTGTACCATCTCTGTAATTTGAAGTGTTTATTTATTTATTGAAATGTTTCACCAGGAAGGCACACTGAACAACAAGTTGCTTTACTCACAGTGTGACCTGGGCAGTGACTTAACATGAGTATAGACTACAAAGATTGATACAGTATCACAAAATTCACATTTGATTGCATACAGCTAAGAAACACATAGACTGTATAAGTAAACAATGACTATCAAGGGGAAGGTAACCAAAGGGAGTAGCTAGAAGGCAGTGCATTAAATGGAATACAAACAGTTTTGGTCTAAAGCCCTGTTTACACAGTCACATTTGCACTGGAGCAGCCCCATCACTCGGGTTGCTCCAGTGCAAATGCGACCGTGTGGACATGTACTTGATCATGGTAAGTCACTCATCAAACCGGTCCCACATTCCCTCTCAAGCTGGGGACGCTGACTGGAGTGAATGACTTGCAGTGGAATAAGCTGCTGTGTGGACTGTCTGCACCATCACAACAGGTCCACTCTGCCTTTGTGGTGGTGAGCGGCAGTCAGGCCCCCGACGCATGGCCCCTCACAAGCTCAGAATGTAGCGTTGCACAGAGGGGCCACGTGGACAGGTGGTTTCCCATTTGCTGCTGGTCGGGACCACACTTCTGTGTTCCAAAATGAGTAGCACTGCTCCTATGTAAACACAGCTTATGGCAAGCTGGTATGCAGAAGAACAGACAGTGCAATAATCTTCAGTACAACAGAAGTGCAAATAAACTACAAGTGGAATAGAGATTTAGGGGCTAACAGTTTAGTACAGAGTAGTGGAGAAGAGGAGGAGGAGGGAGGTGGGGGTAGAAGGGGGGAAGGGGAAGGGAAGGGAGGTGAGAGGCATACCAAGATCTAGCCCCTTCAGGATGCTGAGAACCCTGCCAGGGGGTGGAACAAGGCAAAGGTAGAGGAGGGAGAGAAGATAATAGGTAGGGAGGACAGGAGGGAGGAAGACAGAAAGAAAAGGTAGCGGAGAAGAGGGAAAGAGGCAATGGGAATAACATTTGAGGAATGGGAGATTTGGGGTGAATGTACTTGAGCAGAATTATAGGAGGAAGTTAAGTGTTGAGTGTTCCTGTTATCTCAGCTACATGTGAAAGGACCTTTCATACCTAAACCTACACAAGCCTATAAATTGTGGAACAATATTTGTCCAGCGGTTTAAGCAGAACTGGGAATCAGTATGCCAGGTTCTAATCTCACCGAAGAGCCCTTTTCTCACTCTCTGACTTTCAGCAAGTAATTTAACCTTTAGTACTAATCAGACCATCACAGTTGTTCAAAGTGGGTACATATCCCCCACCTACACACATAAAAACAAACTGATGCAAGCTTGAGTATGTAAACTGTAACAAACATATCAGAGGCATATGCATGTTAAAACATGTTCACACATTCACAACACCTGCCTCAGGTTTACGTCCTTGCAATCCTAGTTTAACACCCTTTGCTATAAATTCTGGCAATCCCCCCCATAAGTATGTATATATGCAGTGTGTGTATGCGTGTGTTTGTGTGTGTGCATGCGTGTGTTTGTGTGTGTGTGTCTGTTCTACAGGTGCATTCACATATTAAAAGAAATACAAGGAAACGGAGAAAGGGATGAAGGTTTGAATCCTACCAGAGCCACTTACACACTGTATGGCCCGAGCTGTGGTTCAATCCACCCAGCTATAGCTGGGTTATCTTGGGGAGTAATTGTAAACAAGCATTTGTCAATGCTGAATGTTTGTTTGCATGCTTTTGTACTGGCTCCTGCTTTTACACATTGGTTTGTTCATGTCTCTGGTGCAGAGAGTGGAGGGGAGTGTAAAATGTTTTCTCCAAGAGTTGCTGCTGACTTTCTTTGGCTTACAAAGCAGGGGCTCCAGGTGATTTCAGACTTAAGGAACTGCCCTGTGCTTGGGCAGGCTTTCTGGGGAAGTGGTTATTAAAGAAAAGGATTTCCGGGTAAGTCTGCATTTTATGTGTTGTGCTGTTCGTCTGCACCCAGCTCTTCAGTAGGTAGAGTTTGGGCGACAGTGGTCCTCCATGTATGTGAAACAACTGACTGACGTTGACCGGGTGGCACATCGGTTGAATAAAGTAAGCAACAGAGGTCCCCCGGCATACACAGCTGCAGCAGTGGGTTGACAGCAAGGCAATGCAGGGCAGAGGCTGCAAGAGGGATATTGGGGCAAGCAGCATAGAGCATGGCACGGTGGAGTGGCAGCAGCAGGAGGAGGAGTGCTGTCCGCTTCCTTCTCTGCAGCAGCACCGCATCCATAGAAAGGTCATTGGGATCTGTTCTTGACAGCTTCTCTAGTGTGTATCTCAATTCTTTGTATCAGCAAGTGCTAGTTACAGTGGCCACCTTATAAAATAGACTGCTGACAGAATTCTCCTGTGGACTATCTAACCTACCCCTTACACATTTATTTTAGCCCCCCACCACCACAAAATCAATTTTCTCTGTCAGCTGATTCATATGAAGCAAAAATGCCCTGAGTCCCGAGAGGGCTGTGAGCAGGTTTGGGGAGGACAGCAGCAGCAGCAAGCATGGTGTCAACTGCAGATTCACTGCTGCACCAATGCCTAATGTGGCTTAAAGCATGTAGGAGGCAGGCAGAACACAGCACTCCCTGAGGGGAGTAATGAGGCATTGTGGCTGTTGGTCCCACTCTCAAGGGGATGATAATGGGGGGCCTGACCAGTCCAAATTCAGGCAGTCTGAGTAAGGAAGGGAAGTGAGCTGGAAGGCTCACTGGATGCCTCATGATATGCAAATAAAATGAACCAGCTGCTGTCTGAATGGAGAGTTGACTCTTTTCAAATACATGAAGCTTATGCCCCAAAAGAGAAACAAGTGCTAGAATCAGACTTGCTGGTCATTGGGCTGTCACTGCCACGCCCATTGCAGTGGGTGTTGCATTGGACCTGACAGAGAGACATCTCTGAAATGCCATTCACTGTTACAAAATGTTCTTTGCATACACACCAACAAACATAAAAATGTAGCTTTACAGAGACTGCAGCTGGACATTCACCAGGGTCTGTATAAACACCAGCCTATCCCTAAAGGTTACTAAAAATCCAGCTTTTTAGTGATCAGAAATATAATCTCTTTCATCATTTGATTGATCAATCCATAACCAGGTACAGTTGGCTAGTTTAAGCCTGTGGCGATTATTGCCAAAGCAGAAATATTTTATAGCCACTCTCCAGGTCCGACAGCTTGAATCCCTCTCTCTGCTCCACAATCTTCCAATTCAGTAGTGATCCCCTCAAAGAGTTGTTTCCTCCTATCTGTTGCTGCCACCACCCTGCACCTGTAGGTATTTCCAGAAGATGACATAAACTTTAAAAAAATTAAGCATGGGAAGGGGAAGGTACCTCCTTCTAAAAGAAACAGCACCTTAAAGACAAGTTTTTAAGTATCTTATATGAACTGTTTTAAAATCAAATGAGAAGGCCAATTGGATGACTACTGAAAACAAGTAAGGATATTTTCTGTAACCATAATTGTTTCTTTACAATATAAGTAAGGTGCTTATTTTAATTTTTCATGATTAAATAATGGCTTAATTCAAAAAGTTGGTGTTGACGTTCCCATTTACTACTGTTCATCTGAAGAAGATAATATATTAATGATGAAACTCCTTTTTAATTAAGACCACAGTATATTAAATTAAAGCAGCAGCAGTTGATGTTTAAACAGTTATTATTAGTAATAACTTATAGGACCTGATATCACTTCGAAATCAGACTCTATAGTCTCTGTATCAATGTAGTATGTTGTCACATGATGTTGGTATGGAAAAGGTCTCTATGTCAACCTGGTGTGATGTCATACCAGGTTAATACAGAAAATGTCACATCTGTTCAATTACACAGGCAAGAAGCCATTAAGCTATCACATTAATTGAAAACAGCTGTCACCTCTGACAGTATCTGTTGACTTAGCTCTCTCTCTCTTTTTTTAAAAATAAAATTGACATAGTTCTTGCCTAGTTCTGCTTGATACCAGACCATAATTTATTTATTTGCTAACTGGGTGGGTGTACTAATCCCAAGGATCATTTTCAGGCACAACCCGAGCCATCATGATGGCTCAGTGGGATTGACAAGATTACAGGCACAACCCGAGCCATCATGATGGCTCAATGGGATTGACAAGATTACAGGCACAGCAAACACAAAGAAAAATATACAGGACATTGACGACCTAACTGAGAGAGAGTGAGAAGTAGCCCTACCATATCTTGGGATACAGAGGGACATTCCAGCACAGTGGCTACCTAGAAGAATGTCAGTCGCTATCCTACCTGCCTGCCGCCATCGCTTCCTGTGCATAGCTCACTGCGAGTCTGGGGGATCGATTCTTCTGCCGCCATTGTCTGAGTAGTGACTCTTGATGAAACCCACACTCCACTCTCTCCAACTGTCCTGACCGCTTGCTTTTCTCTGTCCCATTGTTACCCCCCTCAAGTCCTCCAGTCGCTGCCTTCCAATGAGATTACCCCTCTTTTTGTATGCATGCTAATTGACTTTTGTACAACAAGGTGCCAATTTCAAAAAATGCCATGCTACCAATAGGTGTGGGGGATCGTTCCATTCTCAATGAGGGGCAGGGGCACCACAGCAGGTCACAGAGGGCACATGTGACCTGGTCACAGGGGAAAAAAATTACTTAAAATTATTGGTGGGGCTGAGCATGCTTCACAAAATATTGCTGGAGCCCATGCCCCACGGCCCATGTAACTCGGTGCCTATGGCTGCAGAGATTGCTATTCACATCTGCAATAGCTGCAGAAGATGTTATGGGGATTTCCATGGCACTACCACCTGCAAGCTGCCATAAATCATGGAACCAGTCCTAAACTGGCTCCACTTTTGAGAATACCGTTGCTGCAGGAGAAATTGCTGTTTCTCAAGTGGCAACCCACTTGAGTTGAGTTTGTCCCACAGCTGTGGGATTTTCAAGAGTTTAGTGAATACAGCCCACTGTTTCCTATGAATGGCATGGATGGCTGACACACAGGATTGGCAAGAACAACAATAAATTTATTTTACTGCTGGTGTATGCTTGCTAACCTTGAAAAATGACACGAAAATACAGATTTTTTTAAAAAAGGTAACATTTTATTTTTTTAACAGAGGGATCTAAAAGAATAATACTGATTCATTTCTCATACTCAAATAGACTAAAATAGGTCTACAGTTCGTAGTGTAAATCAGAGTAAATCAGAGCCTTTATGGATAAAATCAGTGCCAGAATTAGAACCGGGTCACAGCCGACTCGCTCTCCCTAGTACTGTTCATACACCTGGCTGGCTGCTACCTTAATTTCTTTTTCCCATTTCTTCATCCTTGTGTGTCACCTGATTTGGCTTCCTATAGATTACTGATATCCTATATTTCCTTCCCCCATTATAAATTACTGTACCTGGAGCCAACACCCTCCCCAGACCAATTTGTCCGCTGACACCCTTATGTATTCTTTAACTATACTGCAACCCCCCTTGGCCCCTTCCCTGTCCCATCTTACGAGACTATAGAACATTTAAGTCCCAATGTTTTTTTTTATTTGCTCATGCTCCCATTATTGCTATGACATCCAAATCTTCTACAGCTATTAAGGCTTGCAATTCATCCATTTTACTGGCTTAATCTCTTGCATTTGTACACATGACCCCCTTATTTGCCCTTTCTCCTGCCTCTCATCCTAGTAACCTTATGGACTACTGAATTCCTATTATAATGCAATGATCCTGACCTGCTGGTGTTCTGTTCTTGTGGCCTTTGCATGATGGGGATAGCCAGCATGTTTATCTTTATGCTTTTTTGTGTGTTTCTACACCATGCTTGTTTCACTGCCCTCTCCCTTACCTCATTTGAAATCCAAATAGAAGTAACATTCAACAGCAGCCCTAAAATGCTGGTTCTCCATCAGCTAAGATGAAGGCCATTCTTAGCAAACAGCTTGCTATTTTGTCAGAAGGATCCTCAGACCACAGTAAAGTGGAACCCTTCCTCATTACACAGCCCTGTAGCCATATGTTAAACATTGTGATCTTATTTCTTCCACTATGTCCTGCAAGTGGCACTGGTAGCACCCAATAAGGCTAACATATGTGTCCTAGACCTCAGCTTATTGCCTAGCTTCCTGAAGCTGACCTTACCTTCTCTGTGCTCCAGATTGCCAGGTCATGTACATTTAGATGTAGCACATCACTTGGATTTCCCCTCTCCCTACTCTCCAGTTGGGGTGTGAACTTTCCTGCATTCATCCTTGGGTGACACAGAACTGTCTGTCCAGTCAGCCTGAGTGAATGTAGTACCATCCTCCCTGTACCGGTAAGTGTAGAGTCCATTACTACTATGACATGCTTTCTGTTCCCCCTTGGGCTGTTTGTCACCCTCATTGACTTGCCTTTGCTGAGTGGAGCCTCACTTTCAAAGGTAAGAATACCTACATCTGGGGTGGAGCTGTTTTCTTGAACAGATTCTTCCAGTGGTGCAAAACAATTTGGAGTGTTTACCCCTGGGGTCCTCCCATGCTTGTGCTATGTCTCCCCCTTGACCCCCACTGCCACTCATCTGTCTGTGTGGAAATGTGATTACTCTGTGGTAATGATAGTGCTGGTCCCACAAGATGTCATGCCAAGTTGCTCCTCAGATACTGCAGTTCAGCCCTTAGGGCAGCAACTCCACACTAAGGACCAGGAATTACTTAAGCGTGGCACCCACCAGTCATTTAGAATCTCATGGAAGGTGACTGAACCACAACCCCTACAGCTGACCAGCATACAGGCAATTATTACTATAGAAGAAGAAATATCAGCATGATTTATATAGTGCTTGTCATACAAGTTATATCCCAAAGCATTTTACAAGCAAAGAAAGGCAGAGAGTGAAGTGACTGTAAATAGGTAGTGGCAGCCATTTCACACATCAACACCCACACACAGCCTTGGAAAATTGCATGAACCAGTTTTGTGGGAAGAAGAATGTTGGCCAGGGGACTGGGAAAAATCCCTTACTCTTGCGAAAAGTTACTTAGGCTCTTTTACTTCCTTCTGGATGTACACCAGGAGAGCATGAGACACAGGCTGAGGGGACTTGTGTTTAATGTCTCATCTGAAGGATGGCACACCCCGATAGTACAGAACTTCTGTAGCATTGCACTCGGGTGCCACTGTTTCTGGTATGAGTCCAGTTCTGGTGTGAAATATTCAGTATATTCCCGAAGGTAAATTTAGTCAAAGTAAATTCATGTATTCATTCTACATTCATAACTTAATATTTTGGACATTCACCCAGGTTATTAGAACTCCAGTAGACAGATAGTCAATGAACTACTGAAAAAAATAATGGCAACTAAAACAACTGCTTGCTTCACTTTGTTATGCCATATACTAAGTGGTTAAATGGGGTACAGTATGCGCCACTTAAATCGTCCTCGGTTAATTCAGACTGCTGGTTAATTAGCCCGAAATGCATTTGCCAAAAGCTCTTTCCTATATCATCTGTATTAACTTGTAGCATTAATTCGTATTTTGGCCTCCGCCTATACCGCCCGTTACAGTCTCATTCTACTACCCGCTTAACACCTTTCAGCTCCACTCATTATGGTGTTAAACGATTTCAGTTAGCACTAGCATAAAAACTTGCACTATCATTATTGGCCTCATTGTACAGGTATCCCTAGTTGCTGTGTTTGCTGTGTTTACTGAATTTTCTACTGATAATGGCCAGAATCAAAAGAAGTGGCATGACTCTGGCTCATAAAATTCATATTTTGGAGGAAATGGAGACGCTTCCAAAGCTCAGCCTCTGTGATTTATCAATTCATTTTGGAATGCCCAAATCAACTCTGTGCGATTCCGTAAAAGCTAAAGATCATCTCATGACTGACTGGCATGTGAGCCATAATCCAGATAGGAAGAGAAAAAGGGAAGGTAAGGACGTTGATGTGGAGGAGGCTCTCCTCCATTGATTTTCAAATGCTCATGGTTGAGAGGCTCTAATCAGCGGACCTCTGCTCCTACAAAAGGCCCAGCAGCTGGCAGTCTCAATGGGTAAGCCAGATTTCAAAGCTACTGATGGCTGGCTTACCCATTGGAAGCATCGGCACATCATCTGCTTAAAAAAATACTTGGGGAAAAGCAGAATGCCGATGCTGACAGTGCGACTGGTTGGATTAAGGATGTGCTGCCTGGTCTCCTTCGCGGCTATTCCCCAAATTATAATTTTAACACTGATGAGATGGGTTTATTTTTCAGGTGTGTAGGATATGGCACCTTCTCCTTTAAGGCAGAAACACCAATGGGTCTAAAAAAAGAAAAGGAGAGAGTGTCTGTCCTACTCACCTGCAACATGACAGGGACTGAAAAATGTGAGTTGCTTGTCATTGGGAAGTCAGCGATGCCAAGATGCTTCCGAGGAGTGTCCCATCTTCCTGTCATCTACAGGGCAAATAGAACTGCTTGGATGACAGGAGAAATTTTCACAGAATGGCTACGTGCATGGGACAGGCGGTTAAGGAGACGTAAAATAGCACTGTGCCTTGACAATTTTAGTGGCCATCCTGAAGTCCCTGGGCAGCGCAACATTAAATTAATTTTCCTGCCACCAAACACCACCAGCATTGTGCAGCCCTTGGACCAGGGTATCATTTACAGTTAACGCTTAGACGTGCGATGGAGCAGCGGGAGGACCTGATGCCTGACTGGGAGACCATGGCGTGGATGAACAAGAGCTGGAGAAGATACGCTGAGAAGAAGACATTGCAAACAAAGATAACACAGTTCTTCCATCAGCCAGAGTCCGAGAAGGAAGATTAACGTGGCACGCAAGTCAAATTGCAGCAAATTCTTTTAATCGCTTTAATAAAAGTTAACTTTTTATTCACAGGATGCCTGCACAGCTCTCTAAACCAAATCACAAAAGAACTGTAATCATTAATCACTTGCCAATCTATACTGCTACAGTACTGTATTGTAATGTGTTATTCTAACCTTTTCTCTTTTTTTTTTCATTTAGATGGATAATGCTTATAGCAGATGAAATGTCTATACTCATTTCAGTCCACTATAAGCGGCATGTACTGTAATATAAGCCTTTTATCAGTTGCCTCTAGACATTTTCTACTGATCGATGTCCACCTGGTGTAAAAGTTCGAGCTATATGGGTTGCAAGTCCCTCCTAGCAGCAAAGGGTAGTAAAGGTACACCATTAGAACTTCTCTACATTTTACATGACAATTCACTGCTATTAAAATATTTCTTAATATGTATTAAATATTAATAGATGGTTAAATAAAATGAAGCAAGCATTTGAATTAGTTACCACCAGTACATTTTCAGTAATCACTGTCTGTCTTGTTATTCAGATTCATGTGTTGCAACCTGGGTAAATGTCCAAAACATTGGGTTCAAATCTTGCTCTCAAACACAGCAACAAATTTGAAATGGCAAATGCCTACATATTGAAATATTTCTGGATGCTTATTAAACATTTGCTTGTTCAACAAAGTAAGGACAACTGCCATAATATAAGTTTCTTAAATGCTCAATTAACTATCGGTTGCATCCATGCCAAAAGCATATTATTGCCTAAAGCACTATTAAAATCTTATAAATTGGCACCAGCTTGATTACTAAATGCTCGATCCCCAAAAAAAGCAGAGACCCTATGCGGCTGCTTAGCAGATATGCACATAGGTATATGTGTGAACTGTGTGGAGCTGCAAGAGACACCGATTCAAAGTAGGCTGTACATGATGCATGTAAGAGCTGGTGCGGCATCTGCATTGCAGGACTGAGGAACAAGGCATGGCCACTAATCCACAGACCCAGAAGTCACACTCTGTGAGCGTTGAGCAGCACCCACACCAATGCAGGCAGGGAGTCTGCTGTAGTAAAAACGGCCATGCCATACAAGGTATAGAGAATCACCTCCTAGTGGGTGGTGGGCACAAGGACAGACCGCTGTAGGATGTGCCATCCTTGGACTAAGCCTCAGACACAAGCACACATAGGGCAGCATTGTATACACCCAGTCCTCCTGGATACACCCACCCCCCTGGATACACCTGGCTCACCTGGACACACCTGCCCCCAGCACACAGCTGCCCCTTCCTGTATACACTCCTTGGCACCCTGGGTTGACTCCTAGAACAATCGGGACATAGGTTTCAGTGATATAACAGCAGGCATTTACTAGTGCTAAAGCATCAATCAGTCAACATGCAGTATAATGGCAACACACCAACATGGCTTGGTGCCTGACATGCAAAGTCCCAGCACCAGTGTGTTATGGAACACCCTAATGGTACCAGTGCCTGATCAGTGCCTTACCCCAGCATAACAACCCTATGACTGATCATAACCCCCCCCACAGCAGCATGTTGCAGGCCAGTGGACCTGTTGCATGAGATACTGCCCATAGGCTGGTCCTCCCTAGGTCTGGATGGACCACCTCCCACCACATCGCCCTCACCTCCTTCATTGTCCCCCATTGGAGGCCAGTCATCTGTGTCCTGGTCCATCTTTGGATTGTACACTGGTGGCTCATCCTGCAGTAAGCTTGGCTTCCCCCTGCAAAACATCAGGTTCCCAATGGGTGCTGTCAAACACTGATATGACACTGAAAGCAGCTTTCAGCACCATGGATGACATGGCGGAGAACAAGGTACAGCAGTTCACCTTGTGTGACAGTGGTGGCCCACACAACAGAACACTTACCTGGCAGGCTGTACCAGGCACCAGTAGACCACATACTGGTCCCTGTACCCATTCCCCTCCAGAGTCAGGTCCATGGCATGAAAATCTCCAGTGGCATGAGCTTGAGGCGTGGCACTGTCTTGAACTGTGGCATTCTCTCCAGAGTCTGGTACAGTATGACACATCGGTAGCTGCATGATGGGATCAGAGGCACATTAGTAGGATACCACACCCACAAGCCCTACCCTCACCTGGCTGGTTATTAAAGGGCCCAGCAGGCATTCCTGGACAGTCCTGGTGAATGTATATGCAGGGGACACTGTGACCGAACAATGCGGCAATTTGTCCAGGCATGCTGATGGACATGGTTTTCCTGTAGATGCACTATGGGGAGTTGCAATACCACAGGTTCCATTCAGTACACCCCTGTATCTATTAGCAATGGACTGGCATGGTGTCTCACAAGCAGCAGCAGTGCATAGGCAGGTACTGGCTTGATGTTGACACCATAGATGAGCTGTGTTTGCTACTTTAGCCACAGTTGTGGACCCAGACATGCCATAGTCATGCACAGGGGGGCCCAGACACTGGTCCTAATGGCCATGGCCTACAATGTGATGGCCACCTTCCAACATAGGACAGAGGCAATGACTGGTATGAGACAGTCCTCCTTGAGCAGGTGCCTCTGCCGGGTGATTGATGTCCTACTACATAGAAACATAGAATTTGCAAGCAGATAAGGACCACTTGGCCCATCTAGGCTGCCCATTTTTACCCTTGCCTACAGTACCAAGCCTGGCACACCTTGGCAACTACATGTTTCCAATGTCAAAGTAGGCTCTGCAGGAAATAAGGACACCCTTCTGTGCTGTGGCTGTCATGCCCAACACCATCGGGGCCATCAGCTGTACACATATGGCAATCATAATGCCTGGCTAGCTGGAAGAAGCATAAAGGAACCACAAGGCATATCACAGCATGAACATGCAGGTTGTGGGTGCTGCGGCAGGTGCAATTATGCATGTCTGTGCCAAGTGCCCAGGCTTCACACACAGTGTATACATACTGGATAACTTGGGGTTGTGGGTGCTGCTGCATGCCATGCCAGCCAATCAAGGGTGGCTCTGAGGTATGTGCATATGGGATGGGGTGGGCGTAGGCAGGCACATGTGTGGCATACATTAATGGTCTCCTTTCCTCCATGAATGACAGTGGATACCCATTATTGCATGTTTCTGATGACATAATTCATGCAACCCCACTCCGAGGAAAAGGTGAGGTTCAGTAAAGCAAATTGACTGACACGGGGCATCATTGAGAGGGTGTTCAGCCTGCTGAAGGTGCCCTTCAGGTGCCTTGACAGGACAGTGGAGACACTGCAGCTCATGCCTAGCAAAGTGTGCAGGGTGTTCACTGTAAGTTGTATGCTACACAACATAGCTGTGAGGAAATGCCTACCTGTGCCAGATAGTAATGTGCCATAACTCAGTGACATACCTGGACAAGTGAAGGGACACATGACCAGTGGTGATAAAGAACTTGATGGGCAGGACCCAGGGTACTATATAGGGCATGCATGCAGGGCAAGGGTTGTGCAACACTACTTCACATAGTGTCGGTGGTTGTGCTGGAAAGAGGGGTGTCCTCTGGTGGTGGTCTGTGCTGCAATAAAGTTATGTGTCTATCCTATCATGAGTCATGCCTCATGTGCTGTGTGTGCCTGGTGTGCCATGTGTGGTCCATGTGTTCTCCTTGTGGTGTCCCTGCTGGCAGTTGGGCTCAGTCCTGTGGTGCTCATTTATGCAGTCATGCACTGTACTGTTTGCCTCCCAGTGTCTTTGCTATTCTCTTCCTTGTTGGCCTTGGGGAATCCATGTCATTGGTGTTACCCAGGGAAGGTTCTGTGTCTGGGGCCTGTCCCATTGCCATCCCACCTGCACCCTGCACCTTGGGCAACATGCTGGGGGGAGGGAAGCCTGGCTGTGGGTGGTGCGCATGTGGGCCACAGCCTGCCAACACCACCTGTGTCAGGTTGGCAAGGCCCTGACTGAAGATGCCTGTGAGTTGATCAAGGGCACTGTCAATGGACTACTTGAAGTCCCAAGCTCCCCCTGCATGCCCACGACCTCCATGAAAAGGCTGCCAACACTGTGGGTCATGTACTGTGGGAATTTGTACCTGGCCCTGGACTGCTGGATGTGCTGTTGCTCCAAAACCATGGACCTTGTCTTACATGTCATGCAAAGACTGCCACCTTAGTGGAGTAGCAAGATGGCCGTGATGCTGCTCCGCTGTGTGCCACGCCAAGTGAGGGCCCTTGTGTTTGGGGATTTTAAGTTGTTTAAGTACTATCTCACTATTTCTTGAATGAAACTTATCTTATTGTGGCATGGAGTTTGCAATATTGGGCCAGGTAATTGCTGGAGTGTAAATGAACAGCACATACCGCTAGACTATTTTTGCCCCACTGTGTTAAGCTCCAGCATCTTTCACAACTCCACCAGTTAAAAACTGTGCCACTTTTTGTTCTCTTTTTGATGAGGCAAAACTGTTCAGTCTTCATTAAAAAATGAGCAAGATATCTGGCATTTCTAAGCCACAGGGAGATGAATGAATTTAAAATTTCATGTGGTAGTCCAGAATGGACTCTAATAAAAATTTCTCCATGGTAATGAGGATTCAATGGCTTTGGAGCAGCAAGGAGGAGGACTAGAAGCATGGCGGCACTTTTAAGTGCTGATAGGCTTGTTTTAGCCTTTATAAAGGTATGCCACTGTGGTCAAGGGGTCAGGGTTACCAGAGATGTCCAGTATGGTAAATCCCAAAGTTACTGCACTTAGAGGAGCGCTTTCTCTGTTTTTGTCAAGAACAGGTTTCTAGCAGGAGTCAGAAAGGGGAAAGAGCCTGCTGGAGGAGACTCATTTGAATTGTTGCAGCTGAAAGCAATGGAGCTGGATTATAAGGAGGAAGACCTGCAACTGAATTCAGGTTGAGCTCAGAAATCAGAGTAATTTTCTGAACTCCCAGACAAAGATAAAAGAGGGAATAAAATTTCTATGAGACGGGTTTTGGAAAATGTTTTCAAGGATGCTGCTTTAGCGACAGTTGGAGGTCAGTATTTAATATTTCCTACAGCAGGTATCATGTGTTTTTTTTTTCACTATCTACATGCAGAGTTTTTTTCATTATCTACATGCGGCGATTCTTTATGTGGGTGTCATATTGACGCTAATTGTAGCGAGAACTCCATTTAAAGGTATTCTTTTGAACTCTTTAAGCTCCTATTGAATTTCGATTTTAATCTTACGGGAAATCATATTAGACCCCTACTTGAGTGGGTAAATTTGGTACACTATAAGTGCTGAGGGCTGTTTTTAGCTCGATAAAAGGTGCTGCTGCTTTTAGAGGTGGAGAAGACTCAATGGAGGTAAATCAAAGAAGGAGACTACTATATCGGGCCGATAACTTATTGATTACCTATATAAATTCTGCTTCAAGTGAATTCAGGCAAGGGTTCTGAGGTACCTGCTGTTTGGGAAATTTCTCTTAAAAAGTGCAGATCTTTTGATGGAACATGACTCTGTGCTTAAATAATTCATTTTGAAGCATAGTTTGAAGCGCTAATTAGATGCCCTCCCATATTTGGTTTGAGCCACTAAATAGCAGACATATGTGTGACTATTCTTCCAAGTTTAACATGTTTTTTGGAGTGGCTCCCTAAAATTCACTATATACTGCAATAAAATGTGACTCTTGTCAATGGGGGTCATTAATAAAGAGTATTTGAACATAGCATGGAATAAAACTGGCATCCAGTATAAACTCTATGAAATACTGCAGTTTTAAAGGTTTTTGCTAAAGTTTGAAGCTATCTGAAAGCTCTTAGTTTGGTGGATGTTTTTATACATGTTTCTTATTGCATGTAGATAGTGCTTATTATTCTGCTTAACTGTTTTTAAATGTTTATCGTGTCTATAGGTTTATTGCATAGTGTAACTTAGATGCTGTTGCAGAAATGCAGAAAATTTAAAGTATTTTAGTAAAATCCAAAACATCCAAATATTGCTAAATGATGGGGCTTTTGCAGTTTAAGGTTATTTAAAATGATGACGGACAAGTTAACAATTAACGAAAATGTGGTAAACTCCTCAATTTAAATTAATCAATCTGTTAAAATGTAACCCTTTGAAAGGTTTCTGCTGCTTCCATTGTTCTTTTTAAGGGCAGCCTGCCTACATATAATGACTTTATGATCATACCTGGGTTCAGAGAGTGGTACTTTCTTCTTTATACTGCACATTCTCCCACGTATACTTAATTTGGAAAGTACGGGCCAAACAAATGTCTAATGGATAAATTTGTGTAGGATGGGATAGGACCTGATGTTATCCTGCACACAGTCTGTACTTGAGTTTTCCAGGTTCTTGGCCCTAAATTGGTGGCTAAGTGAAACCTTAAGTGATGACTCTCAGTGGCAGACAGTGGGATTTAAAACATGGTGGAGTCCTGACAAAACACAAAGGGCCAGATATTCAAAACTTTGTACCTGACACAAACCCGTAGTGCCGGAATAGCACCAGGCTGCAATATTCAAAGGCACTTACAACACCATCAGATAGTGATACCGCCTATGCTAAAAGTTAATGTATGCAGGGGAAGGAGTGTGGGGAGGGGCCATGAATGCTGGTGCAGCAGCATATCCAAGATTTAAGTGCCACACTATGGGTTTTAGCTCCACCTGTAGCACCGTGCTAAACCGCCACTAAGTCCGCTGCCTGTGCAAACTTAACCCCACCTGAATACCAGCTTACCACTTAACTGCCTCTCCCTTTGACTGGGAGTGCCTTGTCCTCCCCTTACTTCTTCCTCCTCTCCCCTACTCCACCCTACCACCAGCTCCCTCTCAAGTCCAATACACCCCACACTACCTCTTGCTCAGGTCCCACTCCCACTTTCTCCACTTCCCCTCCCCCCACATACACCCCCTGCTGCCTCTGCCCAAGCTGAACTATCCTCTTTCCCCTCTCCTTCCCTTTCCACCCACCTGCACTTGTCCAAACCTCAGTTTGGGTCTCTGCACTTAACTTCTCAGTTTGTTGCCCATTGTGCCTCACTACTGGGAAATTAACAGTGCCTCCAGCAGCTTCATTTATATTTTGACATGTAAAATTTGTAACTTGTATTTGCTGCCCTCTCCTACATAAACTCTATATTAGTTCGTGTTACTACTTTATCAAAACTCTCTGCTGCAGTTCTGCTGTTGTAACAAAATGTGTCTTTCTAAACCATTGATGAGGATCCTGTGTAAATGAGCTCTTATCTCAAAAGTTGTAATTCTAATTTCTCTATAAATAAAGAAATAAACACTGTCTGCAAAAACCTTGTGCTAGTGGGGCCGCGGCAGAGTTCCAGTAATTCGAAGTGTAACACTTCGAATTACCGCTATGTTACCCAAGTAGTTTAGTAGCACCCCCACCCCCAGCATGATCCCTGACCCCCATTGTCCCATTAATTCCATTAAATCTCTGATAGTCTAGTGGCCCACCACTCCCCAGCATGATCTCCAACCCCCATTGTCTTATTAATTCCATTAAATTCCTGGTAGTCTAGTGGCCCCCCCAGCACGGTCCCCAACCCCAGAACAATCACATCCCTGGTGGTCCAGTGGCCCCCCACCTGACAGTGATGACCACCGCCCTGTCCCTAAACACCCCAAACAGAGCTGGTGACCGACTCAGCCCGCCCTCCTCTCGCCTCCACAGCTGGCGGCCGACTGAGTTATGTACAAGCGGTGTGTGGGGATGCGCTCATTCATTACACTACCAGCTCATATATAACTCAGTTTGTAGCCAGCTGTGGAGGTGAGAGGAGGGCAGGGCTCCATTTGGAGTGGTTGAGGGGAGCGGGGGTTGTCACTGTTCAGTGTGGGGGTTGGAGGCCACTGGACCACCGGGGAAGTGATTGTTTTGGAGTCAGGGATCATGCTGCAGAGGTGGGGGGCCACTAGACTACCAGGGCTTTCATGAAAGTAAGAGGACAACGAGGGTCAGGGATCATGCTGGGGGGGTGGCGGGCCCCGCCTAGACCATCAGGGACTGAACCCTACAGAGGCATAGCCCATGATGGCAGATAGAGACTGCTTGTCCCACCCAGTATGCCCATTTCCCTACCTACTGGTTAAGCTGAAGAGCCTAGTTACCAACAGCCTACTTCCTCCCACTTCCCCCAACACCAGGTGTGCCTTATGCCTGTCCCTGGCATTCATGCCACTGGTGTAGGGTGCTTCTGTTGGTGTTGGGGGGGATGTCTACCAGTACACCTGTACCCCCCCCCCCCAGGATGTTCCATGGGACAAGCAACTTGCTGTACAGTGTACATTCCTGGTGAGACATGTCTATTCATAGCTACATAATGGTCACATATAACTACATGCATTTTCTGTGTGTGTATGTGTGTGTGTGTGTGTATATATATATATATATATATATATATATATTATGGTAGCACGGTAGTGCTACCATAGTTAGGGTTGAGGAGCCATTTACATGTTAAACCCCAAATTTTGCACCTTAATAACTTTGCAACTGTTTGACGGATTTGCCTGAAATTTGGCATACACAATCAAGACCCATACACCTTGGAATCTGCCAAGTTTTGTGCCAGTCGGATACACAGCTGCAGAGTTATTAAGCGTGATCTGCGCGTGCATTTACGCTTTTTCTGGAATTCTATGGTTGCACCTACAGGTTGCACGGTTTGCGCTACTGGTCCAAAATCTTCAGGGAACGTGCGTCTGGGGTCCCCAATGTGCCTTTTGAAGATTTCGTGAAAAAATATTAAACGGTTCAAAAGTTATTCAAAAAACAATTTCCCATTATAAGTCAATGGGAAAAGTTAACAAAAAGTTCAACAGTGTCGCAAATGCACTTTTTACTGTCGCAAATGGCCCTATTACTGTTGCAAATCCACTATTTTGTTTTCAGTTAGTGATCAGAATAATGCTTGGCATTTAAAATTGGGACCCTCTAGCAACCTAATTCTTTTTGTATTCACCTAATCGGGCCCTGAGGATGCTAGCCATGTCTTTATTTTGGGGTAGAACACCCCAGAAATATGTACTTAAAATTTCTGGGAAAAGTACTTTTGCAAAGTACTGTTGCACTCATGAAAGTGTCGCAAATTTTTGCTAAAGCTTTCGTAAATTGCGACAGTACTTTTCTAGGCTGTGGGAAAATGACAGCAATTCTTTGGCACCCTGCTGCAAAAGAACGGTTTGGTGCTTTGGCCTGAAATTTGGAAGGAATACAGTCGACATCTCACAGATGTGCCTTTCAGTGTTTTGGTGACAAAATATTACAGGGCGGCAAAGTTACAGCACTCCAAATTTGACGCTTTTTCCCATAGGATAACATTACGGCATCCGCCACATTACAGGAATGCTTTGCCACCCTGCTGCAAAATAATGGTTTGGTCTTTTGGGCTGAAATTTGGAGAGAAGAAAGCCAACATCCCCCAGATGTGCCTGTCAGTAGTTTGGTGAAAAAATATTACAGGGAGCCAAAGTTATCGCACTCTGAACTTCTCTTTTTTTCCCATAGGATAACATTACGGCATTCACTGCGCCTTTCAGGGCCTGTATCTTGGAAACAGTGCGAGATACAGACTTTTTGTCAGAAAAATACTTAGCCCCCTAATGGGGGCTAAGTACAAAACTAGCCAGGAAAGTCAGAAATAATTTCAGAGTGCCTGTTTCAATTACCGCTGCTAATACACACAGTCGGTGGCTGGCCATGGAGGTGAGAGGTGGGCTGTGCCAGTCGCTGGCTGGGGAAGGGGTGGGGAGCTGGGTGGGTTGGCATGACTGGCAGGGGGGCCACTAGACTACCAGGACATGCAAACTTCAAATGAATTTTATTATGATGGGAGGGGGACTGCTAGACTACCAGGGATAGCAATATTAATGATAATGAACTACAGATCAGGGTGGGGGGCACTAGACTACCGCGGATATAATCAAAATATATAAATAAACACACATGGGGGGGCCACAAGACTACCACTGATAAAAAATAAACATTTATATGATACTCATTGGGGGGGCACTAGACTACCAGGGATAACAGTCATCGTTATGTACATTGGCATGATGGGGAGGGGGCTGCTAGACTACCAAGGATAATAAAAACTACTGTATTTTTATTCAGATGTGGCAGAGCGAAGCCCCCTGAGCAAAACCCACCCATATATAACTTAATAGGGCACCCCTGGGCTACAGAAATACAATTTAAAATCTGGCCATCTCGTTCCTTGCTTGCGATGCATGATCATGATCAAAGATTCTCGCGATCAAAGAATTTGTGGGCTCGTGATCAAAGATCATTAGCAAGCCGTGAACGAAGAATTTAAAAGCTAATAACTCTATTTTTGGACCGATTTGGATGGAACCAAAGTCATGGCTCGATAGATTGGGGTCCCCTGAGTAAAACCCATCTAAGTTTTACCTCCGAAGTGACCCCAGAGCCGAGATATTTGTGTTTTTCCAATAAGAAAACTGAAAACAAGATGGCGGACCTCGCGATCAAAGAATTTGAAAAAATCCTCGGGGACAAAGATTCTTGAACTGCGAGGCTGCAATTTCTTTGATCACCAGGTGGGACGAGATGGCCAGAACCCCATTCTTTGATCGCAAGATATACATATAAATTTTCCCATTGACTTATAATGGGAACTTAAAAGTGCCATAACTGTCGAATACCTTAATGTTTTTTCACCAAACAAAAAGCGGCATGTTAGGCCACCAAAGCTCTTTCAAACAAGCCATCTCGCAGAGCAGCACGCCACACGACGGCCGTGCAGGACCACATTCAGAATGCCAAAAGATGCCTCCAAAAATTGATAATTTTGCATTTTTCAGCGCTTTCGTACACAAAGACCAGCACTCCAACTGAAACACAATTTGGTAGATCAAGAGATCTGCCATGCCCCGACACGTGTACCAAATGTAAGACAAATCCATTGAACGGGTCCAAAGTTATTAATGCCAAACTTTTGACATTAGTACATAACTGACCGCTGAACCCTAACTACAGTGGCGCGGCCGTGCCACTATAATATATATATCTATATTTATATCTGTATCTCTATCTATATCTATATAGATATTAGAGGCAAAAAACTCCATTTAATGCATTAGTTAGGGTTGTTACACAGCGACAAAAGTGAGGAAATTCACTGCTAGGGTTGAAAACCCTAACTCCGAATTCACCCCCCCCAGCACCACACACACACACATTCAAGTACGGGGGAGGACCAAGTCAACACAACCAATGGACAGACATCCAGCAGCAGGTGACAGAAATAACAAACAATTGTCTAAATGTACTACGAGACATCCCCACCCACCTGACCAGGTACTGCATGCTCAGTGGAGATCAGCAGCAAAACTGAGGCCATGTACACCAAACGTACACATCCCTGATTGCAGCTGCACAGCGTACCACACTTAGTAGTTGCATGGCCTTACCTACCGATGCCCTCACCACCACACCACAACTGGTACTGTGCCGTTATTCAATATAAATCTGAAGGTGCATGATGACAGTTGTAGAAAGGTTTTAACACTAGTGAGTATACATTAATTAAAAGAAGCACATAAATTAACTACAAGACACTAGCATGCTCAAGATAAAAGTAGTGATACATTTAGTAGGTGATTTACATAGTAGTACATTTACTGCAATGGTTTACTCAACATAGAGAGGCTGATGTAAGCGTATGGAAAAGCATTGCCTGTTCAACGCTGTGAAATTGCATGCCAGTATCACATGCATTCTTACTGATGAAGGTGTACTGCTGATGTACATACATAGACCTTCAGTGTGTTTCAATACTAAAGATGTAGTAAGTATTCTTTGTAAGAAACATTGTAATTGCATGGATCAGGCCAAGCAACTTCTAAATATCATAGCACTACTGAGCCAACAATGATGTACCTGTATCGGAGATGTATATAGGATAGATTTTCCTGTAGGCACTTGCTGAGTATGTTGTACCTGATAAAGACAATCTCATTGCATCTGTGATGACTAACTTATTCAAATAGTAATACATTTACTATTGTTGCAATGAGTGATCTATGCCACTATGGACACAGTGTGATTTTTTAACAGTTGTTTCATACTCAGGCTGTATGCCTACTGTTTGGGTTTGCCACACTTCTGTCACTGATGCTATCAAAGTGATAACTATGTTAATTGTGGTACAACAGGAATCAAGTAGGTATGGTGTAGATATAAACAGAATGTCTTTTAGTATTGATTTAACTCACAATGGGGTAAGTGTACTAGGACAGCAGGGGTTATTCTCTATCACTGACTCTGTCAGTTATAATCACACTAGGGTTTCGATGACTGTAATGATCAAGTTACACTGTTCATCTTCATGAGTTCATATTCACAGCCATTCTCCAGTAACTAGACAGTGTATGGTGTAACTGGGTGGGACACTGTGTTGCAAAGCTGCTGCAGTGCCTAGCAGAGGGGAGAGTATCTACTCATAAAGACAATTAAGCAATAAGGCATGACCAACAGTTATGTTAAATGGTCTGTTTATCACCCTGTAGGGGTTTAGTGTTGAATGAGGCATAGCCGAGTGCCACATGTCGCTAGACAGTAATAAACTGACCATTAACATAATACCTGGGAGTGGCTTATTGCTATCATAATAAAACTGTTTTTTTAAACAACATTAAACCATGTTCATCATATGGTTAGGCTCTACATGTATGTTAATAAAAACTAAACATAAGGCTGTTACAATGTTTACAGTCAATTAGAAAGCTGCATTTCTCAAACCCTTGTTATAATCAGAGATATTATACCTGTACAACTCCTTGGTTTTGCTGAACTCTATTGCTCAGGTGGCCCACCACAAGTGGTGTGGTCTGGTGTGGGGCATCGGTAGGTAAAGCCATGCAACTACTAAGTGTGGTACGTTGTGTGCAGCTGCAGTCAGGGATGTGTACGTTTGGTGTACATGGCCTCAGTTTTGCTTTTGATCTCCACTGAGCATGCAGTACCTGGTCAGGTGGGTGGGGATGTCTCGTAGTACATTTAGACAATTGTTTGTTATTTCTGTCACCTGCTGCTGGATGTCTGTCATTGGTCGTTGACTTGGTCCTCCCCATACTTGAATGTGTGTGTGTTGTGTGTGTGTGGTGGTGCTGGGGTGACTGGAGTTAGGGTTTTCAACCCTAACAGCGAATTTCCTCACTTTTGTTGCTGTGGAACAACCCTAACTAATGCATTAAACAGAGTTTTTTGCCTCTAATTTCCCTTCTTTTTGAGAATGATAACAAGAAATAGTGAATGTAATGCAGCGGGGAGGGCCCGCGCCCCACCACATGATGTCTTGTGGCATACTAACAGGGACAGCAACGCAAACAGAAATGCTAACAGTGGCGCACATGGTAACACACGAATGAGAACAGAAAGGGTAACGCACATGGTGGCGTAGACGGGAATGGTCTGCCACGTGATGTGTTGTCACATAGTAACATGGTGCCTGCAAACAGAAATGTCAATGGGCATGGTGACGTAAAGTGAAACAGAAAGATAAACAGTACTGTAGACAGAAATGGCAAAAAATAACAGAAACTCAAGCGCAAATGAAAATGCAAAGGATAATGCACATGCTGGGCGCCAGGCGTCAACGGTAAGTGAAGCGGTCTACGGAACCATAAGCGGAAAGGGCAACAGGAACAGTAATATACGCACGGGCTGGTTTTCCCCAAAACCTGCATAGAGAAAGACAGTGAGTACAAATAATGTATGCATAATAATGAGTATCGGCGCAGAAAATGAGATCTTGGAATACTAAATACATTATATCTCAGGAACCGTACGACGTAGAAGAAAAATTTAAAAGTCATATTATTTACAACTGTCCTGGCTAATTTCAATCTTAGCCCAAGAAGTTTTCTGACGAAAAGTCCATATCTCGCACCGTTTCCGAGATACGGGCCCTGAAAGGCGCGGCGAACGCCGTAATGTTATCCTATGGGAAAAAAAGGAAAGTTCGGAGTGCCATAACTTTCCCTTCCTGTAATGTTTTTTCACCAAACCACTGAAAGGCACATCTGTGGGCTGTTGGCTGTCTTCCCTCCAAATTTCAGGAAAAAATACCAAACCGTTATTTTGCAGCAGGGATCCAAAGGATTTCTGTAATGCATCGGGTGCCGTAATGTTATCCTATGGGAAAAAATGTCAACTTTGGAGTGCCGTAACTTTGCCGCCGTGTAATGTTTTTTAACCAAACCACTGAAAGGCACATCCGTGGGCTGTTGGCTATATTCCCTCCAAATTTCAGGAAAAAAGACCAAACTGTTATTTTGAAGCAGGGATCCAAAGGATTTCTGTAGTGCGTCGGGCGCCGTAATGTTATCCTATGGGAAAAACTGTCAACTTTGGAGTGCCGTAATTTTGCCACCGTGTAATATTGTTTCAATGCAACACTGAAAGGCACATCTGTGAGATGTCAGCTCCGTTCCCTCCAAATTTCAGCCCAAAACTCCCAACGGTTCTTTTGCAGCGCAGTGCCAAAGAATCACTGTTACTTTCCCACAGATGGAAAACTACTGTCGCAATTTGCGAAAGCTTTCGCAAAAAAGTTCGACACTTTCGTGAGCACGAAAGTAATTTGCGAAAGTACTTTTTCCAGAAATTTGAAAAACATATTTCTGGGGTGTTTTACCACAAAATAAAGACATGGCAAGCATCCTCAGAGTCCGACTAGGTGAATACAAAAAGAATTAGGTTGCTAGAGGGTCCCAAATTTAAATGCCAACCATTTTTCTGATCACCAACTGAAAACAAAATGGCCGATTTGCGAAAGTAACAGGCCCATTTGCGAAAGTAAAAATGCATTTGCGAAAGTGTTGAACTTTTTGTTAACTTTTCCCATGGACTTATAATGGGAAACTGTTTTTTGAATAACTTTTGAACCGTTTAATATTTTTTCACGAAATCTTCAAAAGGCACATCGGGGACCCTGGATGCACATTTCCTGAAGATTTTGGGCGGTTAGCAAACCGTCACCTGTAATGTAGGCACGACCGTAGAATTCCAGAAAAAGCGTAAACGTGCGCACAGATCATGCTTAATAACTCCACAGCTGTATATCCGACCAGTACAAAACTTGGCAGATCCCAAGGCCTATGGTTCTTGATCATGTATTCCAAATTTCAGCCAAATCCATCAAATGGTTGCAAAGTTATTAAGGTGCAAAATTTTGGGGTTTAACATAGAAATGGCTCCTCAACCCTAACTTAGTGGCACTACCGTGCCACTATAATATAGATATAAATATATAGATATATCTCTGTAGTTCCATTCTCACCAACAGGAGTATGCTGTGAGTACACCTTGGCCTGTAGCTACCAACCTGTACTTCCATTCCAACCAAAAGGTGGAGCTGTGTGCACCGTGCAGTAGCACCGGGCAGACTACATGGAAGTGTATGCTAAGCAGCACATAATGAGATGCAGATGTGACTGTTTGCTCACGTATTACCTAATTAGACTCATTTGTATATGAACTTTAAATATAGCAAACTTTTGCCTGGGCCAACCTGTTTGCACCGGGCTAATGTGTTAGCACTGTGCAGTCGGGTTAGACCCGGGCAAACCTCTCATCAGCATAGCACAGTTCTGCAGTGTGTGGCCTGCATTGTTGTTTGCAGTTGATGTGAAACACCTCTTTGCAATCACACACAATGTCCTCCACCTGCAACTCTGCCTTGCTCCTCCTCTGTGTCCACTGAGCTGCAGCTGCAATTTGCACTTCCCTGTTGCTATATTCAAAGTTGTCTTAATTCCCGGGCTAATTTAGCACTGCACTCCCAGACCAGTTTGTCCGGCTTCCTTTGCATGCTATATTCAGCAGGTTTAGCACTGGAGTTATTTTTTTTGAATATAGCAGGCTATTGGTTCCAGGCTAATTTAGCACGCCAGGCAGTGGTAATTTAGCACCGGGGCAAAGTTTTGAATATCTGGCCCAAAGAGTCTTTTGGCAGAGTATGTCCCAGAAAATAACCAAAATGTATTGTGTGTTTTTAATAAGGAGTAGTAGATTTGTGGGAGGTTATCACACCTTGATGTTAGACATTTCTCTTGATTTATCTTGATGTTGGTCAGACTGTTCTTATTAGTTTTTTATGGAATGCTGCTTGGGCTTACATTTAGTTAAGATGCAAATGAGGGGTGCAAAATAATAAATTGTGCAATGATTTATATTGCTGCCTTGGCCATAAAATATCGTTGCTAATGCATTTAGGAAACTCCGAATTTTTATTAGTCAAAGCTATTTATTAGTCAAAGTTATTTATCAGAGGATCCTTAGCAATTGATGATATGTCATTTCTTTGGATATTTTCAATATAAAAATAATTATTGTATGTATCATACTTTAGAATGTATATTGAATGACTGAATTGTGTGTTTTCTACATCGTAAAGACATATGCCGAACAATAAACCAAACTTGACAGCTTGACTGTCACCTTGGGTGCCTTGCAGACAGTACTGTCCCAATGGTCCATCAAGGGATCTGTGTCCATACATGGTCACTCTTGTTGACCCAGCTCATGCAATACTGTACCCTGTTGTAGTACCTCTGTTGTAGTGTGCTTCACACTCATCAGATTGGCAGCCAAAGTACCCTGTATGCCCATAGCTTGTGGCACCGATGGCATGTATGTGTGTGTGTGTAATGCAGCACCTGTGTGTCCAGGATGGCGTCTGTGCATGGGTACTTTGTGCCCATTCACTGGAGCTGTTCGGTGTACCCTTTGTTATTTGCATCATCCTCTTCTGGGTATTGGGTATCCAGTGTATCCTGGGTGTCCATGTCTATGCTGGGCTCTAGACATGTGGGTGGGAACATGAAAGGTTATTTCACAGTGTACATTGGGCATCTATCACATGTGTCATTCTCTGTGTGGTTCCCTGTGTGTCTACTTTTGTCATGTGTCTCTTCATCTGTGTCAATGTCATCCTCCTGAGCTGGGGTCAGCAGGCCCTCACCTGTGAGAAACAGTTGCAGGTTAGCACCTTTATGGGTCCATGTGTGACTGCCCTTGAGTGGCCCCATGTCTCTAGCATGTCCAGTCCTTCATCCTCTTCACCTTCTGCCTGCTGGCTGATGGTGTCAGCCACTATGATATCTACTTCTGTGAATTCTGGATCACCTGCTGGACAGCCCTACCCATTAGTAGCTGTGCCTGCTGCCACTGTGCCAGTTTCCTATTTAGCACCCCCCCCACACACAGGTCACAACACTTGTGTTTCTGTGCACTGATGGGCCATGGCATGTTTCCTGCAGTATTGGTGACGTCTTGTATGCAAGTCCATACCAGCTACTTGTGGGCCCGGCATCCCCTTTAGAGCCCCTGTGCATAGAGGGTGATGTAGTTCACCCTGATGTCAGTGGCAAGCTTGGCACTGTGTTCACCCATGAAGCTGGGTGTCTATGGCCCTGTCCATCTGGCATGATCACCTGCTCCTCCTCCCATGCATGTATGGGTGGCCTGTTGACCACCAGCCATGCTGTGGGGGCAGTCTGGCCAGGGTTCACCTAGTGTTGCTCTGCTCCGGGTGCATCCAGAGCTGACATTTCAGCATAGTGGGATATGGGGTGTGGGGCAGGGGAGACCAGATATTTCCTTCTCTGAGGGAGTCAATGGGCATTTCATGGTCAGGGACTGTTCCACATGCTTTCCTGGGCATGTCCCTCAGCACCCCCTGTGGTTCTATTTGTAGCTGATGGACACCACCGGCCTTTGTGGCTCACACAACCTGAGCAGTAGAGGGTGACATAGTTTGCTCTGAACTAGATGGCCAGTATAGCAGTCTCCTCACTTTTTGTGGATTGCATGATCTGAGTGGCTGGTGTGCACCACACGGCCATACACCTGCTGTATGAGCAGCTCTCAGATGTTCAGCGCATTTCTGTGGATCAAGGTCTATGTTTATTAGCTACTACTTAGGCCACCTTATTTAAAGTGATACAAAACTATGGGCATGGTGTAAGTTATTTGACTTCTCTGTGCATCAGCCCTCACAGCTGCACAACTGGGTGGAAGCAGGAGTCTATTGCTGCTTGAAGCAGGAGCCCATTATTGCATCTCATTTAAACTGTTCTGTGTAAATAAATAAAGATGGATAGACAGACAGACAGAGTGGTAGTTAGTGAAAAGGTCACCAGTAACGTGGTATGATGCAAGGTGCATCATTGCAGCAGCAATGTTATTCAATTACTAATGCAGTGACACATCTTGCATCATATTGTGTTACATAGATACATAGACAGTGTCGGCAGAAAAGGGCCTATGGCCCACCCAGTCTGCCCATTTGTGCTTGTAAGTTCAGTTTATGTTTTCCTAGAAGTCTGTTGCCCCTTACCCCTGACCTCCAGAATTCCTTTATGTCTATCCCATGCATTCTTAAATCCTGTGATTGTTTCAGCCCCTACCACTTCCTCTGGCAGGGTGTTCCACTTGTCCACCACCCGTTCTGTGAAGAAATTCTTCCTCATGTTTCCTCTGAATCGTCCTCCCTCCAACTTCATCCCATGCCCTCTAGTCCTGGAACATCTTTTTCGCTTAAAAATAGTGTATTCCTGCACCCTGTTCCTCCCTGTAAGATACTTGTATGTCTCTATCATATCCCCTCTCTCCTTCCTCTCCTCCAGGGAGTACATGTTCAGTTCCTTCAACCTGTCTTCATAGGACTTGTGATGCAATCCATGCACCATCTTTGTTGCCCTCCTCTGAACCTTCTTTACCCTGTCTATGTCCTTACGTAGGTATGGTCTCCAGAACTGTACACTGTACTCCAGGTGGGGCCTCACTAGTGTCTTGTATAGCAGAATTATGACCTCCCTTTTCCTGCTGGTGATGCCCCTGCCTATACATCCCAGCATCCTATTTGCTTTACCTGCTGCCTTGTCACACTGTTTCCTACCTTGAGGGTCAACAGAGATGATAACCCCAAGGTCCCTTTCTGCTTGGTGCATGCTATATCCTCACCCCTCAACTGATATATTGTGCCAGGGTTTTGTGCCCATATGCATTATCTTGCACTTCCTTGCATTGAATTTCAACTGCCAAACCCCTGACCATTCTTCAAGTTTCTGCAGGTCCCTTCTCATTCTGTCTACACCCTCTGGTGTGTCTACTCTGTTACAGAGCTTTGTGTCATCAGCGAACAGTGAAATTCTGCCTTCTAGGTCCTGCGCAATGTCACTGTTGAAGATGTTGAATAGAACCGGTCCCAGCACTGATCCCTGTGGTACCCCACTGGTCACTCTTCCCTCTGTGGAGTGACAGCCATTTACCACCACCCTCTGTGTCCTGCCACCCAGCCAGTGTTACCAGTGAAGTTTTGACTAACTACTGCTCTAGGCAGGTAGGTAGGTAGATAGATAGACAGACAGACAGACAAATAGATAGATACAGAGGAGGCAGCCATGATGCAGTGCAGTAACTTGCAGTAAATAACAGGTCACAAAATACTGCAGTAAAAAAGGGCTCAGCTGCCATTGACTGACCCTGTTCCCTGCAGCATACTGCAGCATTTTGTGATATACTACAGCATTACTGCATTGTATCCTGGCTGGTGCTGCTGTAAATAGAGAGCGAGAGACAGACAGATAGCTAGACAGAGATAGACAGACAGACAGATACTACAATACATAACAAGTTCTTTGTAAACTGTGTGAGATTAACTGTATTGTAAACAAATAAATAGGGTATTAACAGTAACCCAGAGCAGCTGTAGTGAAACCATCACATCAGCTCTCATCCAGCTGGGTTCCCTTGCAAGCTGAAGGGGAGTATGGACAAAGGAAGCCACATGGTGGTGCACATCTGCTACTGAAAACACAAAATGTTTACAAAAATAATACTGCATTTTTAAAGGATTTCTTCATAGGAGTTTTTAATCAGGGAGGCAGGAGGAGTTACATGTGGGTTTGATTTATTTTGCAACGAGAGCCATTCTTTACTGACTAATAGCAATAGCATATGTAGTTTGTTTTATTTGATTGGTAACAGAAGTAATATTTTTTTTAATTTAAAAAGTTTAGATTTAACTGTTGTACTTTTTCATAACTGCCCTTTTCCAGATTTCTCAGAAGCACAACACTCTGTGGATGTCATCTAAGTCATCAGTGCTTTTACAGTAGTGAAGTACAAAGCATAGAATGGCACAAATACTGTCTGCTTTGATACCAACGATTTCAGTGTTCCATGTTTTACCACCAGGATAAACACTACTATAATCAACATGACATCATTCTGCCTCTCTTGGAATATTGCATTGCTAAGAGTCTGGAAGGAGTGGGGGGCACTGTCCAAAAATATGATACAGTAGTTCATTATAGCATTTTATTTAATAAAGAGCATTTTGTTCCGTATAGTTATGAAATATTTCTTAAAACTGAAAACAAAACAAAAAACATTTCATATTGCAGATCATTTTCGAGTGAAACGTGCATGTTCTGGTGAGCAGTTAGTTCTCTTTCTTTGATGAATCTTTCCTCCATTAATTCTAACCCTTGCCATTGTTTTTGTGATTGCCAGAGGTACAACTGAGATACTGGTGGTTTACTCACCTGGATAAGGTGATTGTGTTAGTTTATATCCATGGCACTCTAGTCCTTACATCATGGGTCCAGGTCCACCTGATCAGTTACTTAATGCACATGTGACCCAGGCTCAAATTTCCCTGGTATACCTAGGTCCCAGGAGTCCCTAGTCATAGAAACATAGAAACATAGAATTTGACAGCAGATAAGGACCACTTGGCCCACCCAGTCTGCCCATTTCCCTACCAGTTGGATAAGCTGCAGATTCTAGTTAATCAACAGCTTACTTCCTCCTGCCCCCCACTAGAATCGCCTTATGCCTGTCCCATGCATTCTTGAATTCTCCCACTGTTCCTGACTCCACAACCTCCTCAGGAAGGCTGTTCCATGCATCCACAACTCTCTCTGTGAAAAAATACTTTCTAACATTACCTTTGAGCCGTCCCCCCTCTATCTTCAAATTGTGCCCCCTTGTTCTTGCACATCTCTTCTTCTGAAAGATACTACCCTCTTGTACCTTGTTAATTCCCTTGAGATACTTGAAAGTCTCTATCATGTCCCCTTCCTCAAGGGTATATATATTAAGCTGCTTTAGTCTCTCCTCGTATGTCTTCTGGTGTAGACCTTGCACCATTTTGGTTGCCCTCCTCTGAACAGCCTCCACCCTGTCTATGTCTTTGCGGAGATGGGGTCTCCAGAATTGCATGCAGTACTCCAGATGGGGTCTCACTAACTGTCTGTACAGAGGGATAACAACTTCCTGTTTTCTACTGTTGATGCCTCTCCCTATGCATCCCAGTATCCCCCCAGCCCTCCTTACTGCCTTTTCACATTGCTGCCCACCATAGGTCATCTGATATAATTACTCCTAGGTCTCTTTCGATTATTGTTGTTGTTATTAACTCACCCCCCATTGTGTACTCTTCCCTTGGGTTTTTGTTTCCCAGATGCATTGCCTTGCACTTCTTTGCATTGAATCTGAGCTGCCACATATTTGACCATTCCTCCAACCTTGCCAAGTCCCTTTTCATTCTTTCCACCCCACCTTGTGTATCAACCCTGTTGCAGATCTTTGTGTCATCTGCAAAGAGGCATACCTTTCCTTCCAGGTGCTCTCCAATGTCACTTATAAAGATATTAAAGAGGACCACTCCCAGTACCGAACCCTGCGGTACCCAGCTAGTTACCCTCCTTTCTTCACTGTGGACTCCGTTTACTATTACCCTTTGTGTCCTGTTGTCCAGCCAGTTTTTTATCCAGGCTACCACCTTGGGACCCACTCCAAGGCTGGCTAACTTGTATATTAATCTTTTGTGTGAGACTGTGTCGAATGCCTTGCTGAAATCTAGGTAGGCCATATCCACAGCCCCTCACTGGTCTACTACTTTGGTCACCCAGTCAAAGAAATCTATTAGGTTCATCTGACATGACCTTCCTGCTGTGAAACCATGCTGCCTTGGGTCCTGTGCCCCTCTGGCCTCTAGGTGATCAACAATTCTTTCCTTCAGAAGTGATTCCATCATTTTCCCTACCACTGAAGTCAAACTAACTGGTCTGTAGTTTCCTGCCTCTGCCCTGCTCCCACTTTTGTGAAGTGGAATCACATTTACCCTCCTCCAGTCCTCAGGTACCACTCCATCCTTCCATGATTTGTTAAAGAGAGTAGTCAATGGTGTTACTAGTTCTACCCTTAGTTCTTTTAGTATTCTTGGGTGAATCCCATCAGACCCCATTGCTTTGTCCACCCTCAGTTTCAAGAGTTTTTTTCAAAACCTTTTCTTCTGTGAATGGACTGGTATCGACCCCCCTATTCAGAGTTTCTCCCTTGTTTGGTTTAGGCACCTCCCCCTTCTCATCTGTTGTGACTACTGAGCAGAAATATTTGTTCAGTGTCCCTGCTTTTTCACTGTCACCCTCTGCCCACATTCCCTCCACTTTATTAAGTCTCTGTATCCCTCCCTTGGTCTTTCTTCACTTGTTAATGTACCTATAAAAGGTTTTATCCCCCTTCTTAACAGAGTTGGCTATCTTTTCCTAAGTTTGTGCCTTTGCTATTCTGACTGCCTTCCCTGCCTCCTTCTGCTTTAACTGACAAAGTTCTCTGTCCTGCTCCTTCTGTGTTCCTTATATTTCCTGAATGCTATCCTTTTCTCCTTAACCATCCCTGCCACCTCTTTTGAGAACCATAGTGTTTTTTTCCTTCATTTTGTTTTATTGATTTGCTTCACACAAAGGCTTGTTGCCTCTGTGATGGCTGTTTGATTATTCCCCATTGTTCCTCCACCCCTCCTTCTTGCCCATTTGCTAGTGCTTTTCTGAGGCACTCTCTCATTTTCCCAAAGTCAGCCTTCCTAAAGTCCAGTACTCTTGTTTTTGTATGGCTTGACTCTATGGCTGTGTTTATTGTGAACCACACTGTTTGGTGGTCACTTGTTCCCAGATGGCTACTCACTTCTAAATCTGAGATCCTTTCTCCTTCCCCATTTGAGAGTACCAGGTCTAAGATTGCCCCCTCCCGGGTGGGTTCCAACACTAGCTGTCTGAGGCATGCCCCTTGTAGGCATTCTCCAGTTTAGATGCTTCCAGAGCTGAAAGAAAACGTGTTAACCACAGTTAACAACATATACGAACTCATAGCAGAGAATCCTTGGGAAACAGAGGACCCAAATGCACCGTTTGGAAATTGTGTTTATTCCCCTACCACTACAACTCTAATCCACAGCTGCCTAATGTGACTGACCAATATATGAGTCAGTACCCATAGAAATTCTTTTAAAACTGAAACTCCTGTCTCCATTCCATTGCAGGTTCTTCAGTGAATGCTCAAGAAGGGAGGGCCATGGATATAAATTTACACAATGATGTTTGGTATCTGTAAGGTGCCTAGAGTCGAAATGAAATAGAGCGCTGTATTAAATTAATAAACTAAACTAAACCAATCACCTTTACCAGATGAGTAAAACATCATTGTGTTGTGTTATATCCATGGCACTCCAGCCCTTATATCATGGGTTCATATGTAGCAGTGTATCCACCTCAGGGAGGGCTAGAGCAGTCAGTGTTAGAACCTGCAGGATAAGCTGCAGACAGGATATTTGCCCCAAACAAAGCTGTTTCCCTGTAAATGTCTCAAGCCTATAGTGTTGAGCAAAGGTATGAATGTACATCCATGTGGCTGCCCAGCAGATGTCCTCAGTGGAGACATTGGCTCTCTCTGCCCAGGATGTAGCCATTGCCCTGGTTGAGTGAGCCCTTTTGCCTTCTGAGGGGCTTAGCCCTTTTCTCTTATAGGCCTCTGCTACAGTCCTTTTTAGCCACCCTGCTATTGTGGACTTGGATGCAGCCATTCTCTGTTTGTGTCACTGGGCAATAACAAATCACCCCCCTGTCTTTCTAATTGCTTGTGTCCTGGTGATGTAGGTGGCCAAGTTGTATCTTATGGTGAGTGGATGGGAGCATTTGGCTTCCCATTCCAAGGAATCTGTAAAAAAATGTCAACAGCTCAATAGTCTGTTCAGCGTGGAAAACGGACATGATCTTTAGACCGAAGGCTGGTACTGTCCTCAGAGACACCCCTTCCGGAGTGAATATTGCATATGTTTCTTTGCACAAGAAAGCACCCAGCTCGCTGTTCCTCTGAGAGGAACATATTGCTACCAGAAAATAAGTCTTGAGACCTGTCCAGTAAAGTTGTGACTCCTGAATGGATTGGAATGGGGGAGCAGTGATGGAGTCAAGTACCAAGGGGCGGTTCAGAGGTGCTACCAGTGATTTATTTTGAGACCAAATGGTTTCTACTGCCTTCAGGAATCTGAGGACATCAGGGTGTGAGCTTGGTAGGGATATGCCCCCACCTGGCCCAATGCTGCACCAATGGCGGACAACTGCACCTGAAGGGATGACAGTGATAGTCTGTTCTGCAGACCCTGTTGTACATACAGAAGAATGAGGGGAACATCTAATCTTTCTGGCTCTGATCTTCTTGACCTACTCCAAGATGAAAAAATTGATCCACTGCCTACCATATGTGGATGTAGTTGATGGCTTTCTGGATTGGAGTTATAGTAGCAATTACTGATTTCTAATAACCATCATTTAGCAGTCTCTGCCGTTCAGAAGCCAGGTCATGAGTTTGAGTTTGCTCAGTTCCAGATGGATTACTGGACCCTAAATCAGGATGTCTGGTCTGAATGGGAGGTGCCACTTATCCAGTGCCATCACTACTGTGGATACAAACCAGGCCCTCCTCGGCCAGTATGGTGCGACAAGTATTATCAGCCTCCTCCACTTGCGTATCTTGGTGAGATTTTTGTGTGATCAAAGGAATCGGGGGGGGGGGATACATATACACAGTTGAGCATCCACTCCTGAGACAGCATGTTGACCCATGGGACCATTGATCCCTGAACCTTGAGAAGTATTTGATGACCTGGACATTGATTTTTGATGCCATCAGATCTACAGACACTGGTCTCCATTGCCTGTGTATAAATTGGAAGATTTCCAGATGCAGCTGCCACTCCCCTGGGTGCACCTGCTGCCTGCTTAGCCAGTCCGCTTTGACATTCAGTTTCCCTGGTAGATCTATGGCATGGATGTGCATGATACTGGCTTAAGCCCATTTCATTACTCTTGCCACCTCCCTTTTGCATATCCTGGCTTTTGGTTCCCCCTTGTTTTGCAATGTAGGCAACTGTCACCTTGTTGTCCAACCTTATGAGCACCAACTTTTCCATGACCTTCATCCAAAAGGCTTGCAGTGCCTAATATACTGCTCTCATCTCTATAACATTTTTGGAGAGTCTGGATTCCAACTTCTTCCATCTTTCCTGATCTGAGTAGTTGCCGATGCATACTCCTCTTCCTGTCAGGCTCGTGTCAGGCTCTACTATTACCTCATGTGACTGCTCCAGTGGGGATTCCTGTGTTAAGTTGTCCTTCCTGGTCCACCATAGTAAGGACCTTTTTACTGCTGAGTGAATTGTACTTTCATTCCCAAGTTGTCCTCTGATGGGGAGCCCTGACGTAAGAGATGGTTCTGAAGGGGACACATGTTCCATCTGGCCCAAGGGAGTAAGTTGATGCAAAAAGCCATGCACTCCAGGACCTTGGCCTCCTGACCCATCACTGGGCAAGGCAAGGCAAGGCAAATTTTATTTTTATGGTGCCCAATCCCAGAGGCTCTGGGCACCTAACAAAGAATTAGAGATAAACAATTAATTAAAATTCAATAAATAACAACTAAATAAAATCAATAATACAATTCTCTAATAGTCCTGATTATTGTATATAGGCTAGACTGAAGAGGTGTTGCATGCAATTAGACTCTGTGATATAGTGATGATGGTTTCAACCCACTTGGGGGATAGCCTTGCTTTGCCTTTGGCTGAGCTAATCTGTGCACCAAGGTGTTGTATTGACTGTTACTGTAGTAGGGAGCTCTTGGCTACATTGACCTCCCAGCTGTGTTCTTGCAGTGTCGAAAGGACTAGAGTTGTGTCCCTCTGGGATTGTAAACTGCTTCTTCCCCAGATCAGCCAGTCATCCAAGTACTGGATTATATCTACACTTCACTGTCTGAGATGGGCCGTCAGTACTATGGATTTCTTGGTGAATACCCTTGGGGCTGATGCTAGACTGAAGGGCAGCACCTGGCACTGGAAGTGCTGGCCTAGTATATGAAACCTTAAGAACTAGCGATGGGCCAGCCTTAAAGGAGTGTGAAGACAGGTCTCTTTTAAGTCTATAGAGGTCAAGAAGTTGCTTACCCGAATGTTTCGTAGAGTCAGCATAAGAGTCTTCATCTTGAACCATTATGGGAGGACAAATTTATTCAGGAATTTTAGTTCCTGAAATGGCCTTAGGTCTCCGATCTTTTTTGCCACCAGACAGAAGATGGAGTAAATTCCCATCCCTTTTCCTCCTCTGGTACCACCTGTATGGACTTGTTTCTGAGCAAACCCTGTAGAATCTGTTGCACCTAATGTGCTGTGGCTCTCCTCTTTGAAATTTGGGATTGAATCAGTCTATCTCTGTCCAGCTTGGCTATGAATTCTGTTGAGCAACCTTTGGAAACTACCCAGACCCACTTGTCTGTGGTGGTCTGTTGCCATTGCTCCTGAAATAGAGTCAGCCTGTGTCCTACTGGTGGGGTCTAGCATTGCTGTTCTTGTAAGAGCTTCGGCACTACCAGGGGGGATTGATCTGAGGATCTTGTAGTCATAGTAGCTGGTGTTTGGGGCTGCTCGGGGAGCCGGGCCATGGTTTTGTTGGGTAGCCAATGGAATGGGCTGTCAGTTCCCTTAGGTTCTCCATGGGGCCAACTGTGGGTTAGTGCTGGTGGTGAACCGAGGAGTGGCTGCAGATGTTTTCCAGCTGCGGTCCCTTGTATGGGATTTTTTGGGGGGACCTCTGTCTTCTGCCATATGGATCATGAGCGAGGACACTTGTTCCGAAGACTTCCTGCCCTGCTCATGGTCAGACCTTACATTTATTATTATTCTGCCTGATTTATTGTTACCCGGCAGGCAGTGAGAGTGCATGTGTCCTTTACTGGCTCCCCAGGTCGTGAGAGGTCCTGGGGGCTGAAAACAACTATAACTTTAGTACTATCTCTTGGCTCAGGATAGACAGTGAGAGTGCCTGTCTCCTGTTAATTTCCCGAGGCAGTGAGAGGGCCTGGGGAGCTGAAGATATTTACTGAAGATACTGACTATTTATGTTTGATTTGTTTTTCTGCACTTGGATTAAAATTTACAAAATTAGAGATTTATCATTCATCCAGCAGATCTACCTCAGTCCAAGACTTTGAGTTGTTTTATCTCAATTTATTTTGGAATTTTATGCTAGGGGAGGGTTAATCTGTTTGTTCTGTGTTTTATTATTGTTTGATGTATGGTGTATGACTGTTAGTTGAGTGATTGGGTGTGTAGTGTGGTGTTGTAGTGTGAATATATTGTGGGTGTTTTGAGTGTGTAAGGATGTGTTGGGGAGTTGCTTGGACAGTCAGGCATTATTCTCCCTCCTGCCTTAAGGACCTTCACCCTTTTTATTGTCCTCCACTGTTCCAGAGGTGTATAGACGGTGTAGGGCCCTGGGGATTGTGAGGAGGAGGAGGGCGATGGTGGGGACTGGAGGGGGAATGGAAAGAGGTGGATGAATTGGGATAGTGGGGACGAGAAGACACCCTGGGGTGAAATGGGTTCAGGAGAGGGGTCCTCCCTGCCGGATTCCCATACCCAAGGATTCTGCCTGTGGTAGGCAGGTGGCTTGGTCTTCATCGGCAACTTAGCCTACTCAGACAGTGTTATGTAATGCCAGGTCCATTAAAAACAAGACTGCTATAATAGCTGATCTTGTAGGATCATCGGACCTGGCATGCATCACCGAGACCTGGTTGGATGATAATGCTGGCCCTATTTTGGCTTCAGCTGTACCAGTCGGGTACTCGGTGATACACCATCTGAGGTTGGATCGTAGGAGTGGGGGAGTGGCAATCTGTTTTAGAATTGAACTGAACCTGATGGAGGTACCAGTGGGAATTACCAACTCCTTTAAATGTATCTTGGGTGAGGGTGTGGGGTATAGGATTCTTCTTATTTACCGTCCACCAGGAAATGGGAATGTTTTCCTGCGGGAGGTTGCAGACTTCATTGTCGACATGACATTGGGATCCTCCAGATGGCTGAACCTGGGGGATTTCAATGCCTGGGTCTACGATGAACTCTCGCAGTTTGGTCAGGACTTCCTCCAGCTGATGAATTTTCTGGGCTTTACACAGGTTATTTCCTCCTCTCGACCCATATAGATGATCATTCATTGGACTTGGTATTCCTCCTGGGGATGGAGACATCCAATTTGGTGGTGGAGCCAGTTGGATGGTCTGACTATCACACCATTGGGTTCAGTTTCTTGGCCCCCCCGGTAGGTCGGCCCCTATGAAAATGGTCCGGTACCACCCTTTAAGGGTTATTACCTCAGAGGGCCTGATGGCGGTGCTGGATCTATCAAGTTTGCTGAATGAATGCATGGATCCTGGGGATCTGTTTCTTGCCTATAATGAGGCAGTAGTTGGAGCCCTGGATTTCATTGCTCCTGTTCATGTTCGTCCCCTCACCCCTCGCCCCAAGTCTCCTTGGTTTGATGAGACATTGAGGGAGTTGAGGAGAGTGGGAAGAAGGCTTGAGAGATGTTGGCGGAAGTCGGGTCTGGAGTGTGACAGGCTTAGTTTGATGGACAATTATGGGGTCTATCAATCAGCAATTACCCGTAAGAAGGCAGAATTCCTATCCAGGGAAATTGCTGCTGTGCAGAATTGACCAGCCCAGCCCTTTCAGACTGTGGACAGACTGTGCAATCTAGTCTGTCTTCAGCCCGAGAGAGCATTTTCACAGGAGTGGTGTGAGGAGTTTGCTCGATTCTTCGTGGATAAAGTTGCCACAATCAGAGCCGACCTCCTCCTAACTCTTTCAGACAGGAGTTGTGATGGTCGGCAGGAGATGTCGGACACCCAGTTTGTGTGGTTTGACTTCGACTGGCCAACAATCAATGACATAGTGATGATTGTCCAGTCGTTGCGACCGACTAACTGTAGTTTGGACCCGGGCCCCACTCGCCTTTTAGTAGGATGTGTGGATAAAATCGGCCTGGTCCTTGCCAAGATAGTCTGGTTGTCATTGGAGAGGGGGATCATTCCTGATCCCCTGAAGGAAGCTATGGTTCGGCCCCTTCTTAAAAAGCCCTCCTTGGACCCGGACTGTCTCTAAAATGCCTTTTGAAGGTAAGGTTATTGAGAAGGTGGTCGCTTTGCAGCTGGATGACCATTTGACCAGCCACAATGTCTATGATTCTCTCCAGTCCGGATTTAGGAAGAGACATAGTACCGAGACAGCCCTTGTTCAGGTACTAAATGACCTCCTAATAGCGAGAGATCGAAAAACCTGTTCCATCTTGGTCCTTCTTGATCTCTGTCTCTGAGGCATTTGACACCGTGGACCATGGAGTGCTTTTGGAGTGCCTGCGGTTTATTTGTGGACTATCGGGCCCAGTTCTCAGTTGGTTTTGATCATTCCTTGAGGGCAGAACCCAGAGGGTGGTGTCAGGGATTTTTTCCTCGGCATCACTCCCTCTATCCTCTGGGGTACCGCAGGGCTCCATTTTGGCACCCATGTTGTTTGCGGTGTATATGCTGCCATTAGGAGTGATTATTAGGAAGTACAACTTGAGTTTTCATTGCTATGCAGATGATACTCAGCTGTACATGTCCTTTTTGTGTGACCAGGGTGATGCTGTCTCGGTCTTTAACAATTGTCTCACCGACATTCAGGACTGGATGACTGTGAGCTGGCTGTGGTTAAACCCTGAAAAAACTGAGGTGTTGGTTGTGGACTCAAGTTGTCAGGGGGCGGGTTTCCTGAAGGAGTCACCTTCGGGTCTTTGGCTTGGGGGGACCCAGTTAGCTACCTCAGACCGGGTACGGAATCTGGCCGTTATATTTGATGATCACCTGACCCTTAAACATCAGGTGTCGGCTGTTGTCAAAACCTCTTTTTACCATCTGAGGAATATAGCCCGCTGACGACCTTCCAACATTGGTCCACACTTTCGTTACCTCTCGCGTGGACTACTGCAACACCCAGTACCTAGGGCTACCAGGGGTGGATATCTGCCGCTTGCAGTTAGTGCAGAATGCGGTGGCCAGGCTTTTGACTGGTACATCTAGGACCAGTCATATAACGCTTGTCCTCCGTGGACTGCACTGGCTGCCAATACAGTGGTGGATTGCCTTCAGGGTCGGTTTGCTGACCTATAAGGCCCTACACGATCAGGGACCTGGCTACCTGCAAGATCTTCTTTGTCCCTACTGTCCCTCTCATCCACTCCGATCCACCAATGGGGGATTATTAGAGATTCCCAGGACTTGTTTAAAGACATCTGGGGCTAGATCATTTAGTTTTGTGGCTCCAATCCTGTGGAATGAGATTGCCTGACCGTTCAAAGTTTTAAGTTAGCATTGAAAATGCATTTATTTAACCTGGCGTATCTGGATTTTTAAAGTATATTTTATAAATTGATTTTAGGATGGTGTTTTAACTTTATGTATTTGATTTATTTATTATTAAAGCGCCTTGGTTTTGGAAAGGCACTTTTTAAAAATAAAGTTTTGATTGATTGATTGATTGTTGCTTGGCTTTCCTCCTCTGCCCTTGTTCCCACCTCTCTCTCTCTCTCTCTCTCTGGAGGCCTTTCCGTTGAAGATGGAAGAATTGTTGAATAAGTATGAGGACCGGTAACCATTGATGTACCCTCTACCCTGAAAGCTGCTGTTGCTGTTGTGCCTTTTGCAGTTCTGAGACCTATTGCTGTGAAAATGCCACTGGCCAGATAGCAAATAAGTCAATCTATGTTTATCCTTGGGTAAATCCTTATCCTCGTCTCTCTGCTTCGGATACTCCTGAAGACCCTCTCCGAAGACATGTTTTCCCTTCAGTGACAGATTTTGGAGCAAGGTCTTCAACTCTTTGTCTGCATCCCACAGCTTCAGCCATAAGGACCTTCTAGCCCTCTTGGTTAAAGCAGATGTTCTGTCCTTAAGTTTAAGGGTGTACGCTGCCATGTCTTTCATGTATTTAGCTGTGTACAGAGTACACTTGAGCAGCTCTGCTTCCCTTGATTTGGGGTGCACCTTCTTCAGCAGCTCTTCCAGCCACTGGATTTGGAACCTGGTGGTGTAGATGTCTGTTGCAGCAGCCCTGAATTCCAATCCTGTCATCTCGAATAGTTTGTTTAACATAGCCTCCACTTTCTTGTCTGTAGGGTCTTTCAGGGCACTTATGCCACAGAACAGGATAGTTTTCTTGCTTAGGGCAGAGATCTGTGGATTGTAGGTGCTGTGTACCATGACTTTACTCTGTTGTTCTGGATTGAGTACACCCTATCCATGTTCCTTTTCTCTGGAACTCACAATGGCTCCAAAGCCTCCCATTCTTTGCTGATAATGTCTTCTATTGAGGGGTAGATTGGAAACACAACCTTTTGCACATGTTTCTGCTGGATCAGGGGTCCAGCTTGGATTTGGGCTTAAGAGGCGGTAAGTCAAACCCCACTGTGGTTTTGATGGCCTTTATGTGGCTCAGGACTAAATCAAAGGGGCACAGCTTGGAAGTTAGGAAAGGTTTCTCAGATTCCATGGGTTCTGTCTCTTCTGTCTCCAAGTCATGTTCGGAGGCATCATCTTGGTTCTCTTCCGAGCTGCCCTCTTCTCTGGGAGGCTGATCAGGCTGACCATTGGGTTTCTCAGGGTTCCCTTCCTGGTCATTGATAGACTAGGAGGGTTTAGACTTTTTCCTGGAGGTGGGCCCAGCCAGTGGCACTAGCCTGGTGTTGGTCATCACCTTCAACCTCTCCATTACCTTCAGCATGAAGTTTTGTTGACAGTCCATCATGGCTGCTGTGGCCAGTTGTGTCTGCAGCAGGAGAGCACATGATTTCCCATCCAACCGGAACTGCTCGTACCAGGGTTGTTGGGTTCTAGTAATGGATACTATTCCAGTGATGAATCCTCCTCTTCATGCTGGCATGCTGGACACTGTGGCCCTGGAAGATGGGACATCAGCATGGCACAACAGGTGCTGCTTTTCTTTGCCTTCACCATCTGTAGAAAAAGAAACAGAGAATAGTGGCATCATTGAAAGGAGTCATTTGCCAGTAAGACCCATAACCCCAACAGGCACGTGAGGCACAGGCCCATATGGGGAGAAATCACCCATATCCCACAACAGAGTCTTCCCTAACATGTGTTTGAACTCTAGAGGGGACCATTCATATTCATGACCAGATGGGATTCAAACCACAATCTCTGGCTTCAGGGGCCAGTGCTGTAACCATTAGGCCACTGGTGCTAACAGTCCACACTGTGGGTACCTGTGTCTGGCTACCTTGCCCAGAACATATAGGTCTTCTGAGGGTCACAGGCAGGCCGTTGAAGTCTATTAGCACTGTGAACTATCATGCTACCACTCAAATTATGATTGGGAGGCACACAAGATGGCTGCTGGGTCGGTACTCTCCCCTGAGGTGAGAGGACCTTCCTAAGATGGCCGCAGCCACACTGGGCATGTGCAGCTTCTGACTGTATCGGGCCAGTGCTGTGACCAAGATGGTGGCCCAAGAGAGACTGCACAGGTGCTGCACTGCTGAATAAATGGTGCAAACAGAATAAAGAATTACTTGGGCAGAAAGGAAACAGTATGGTGACCTGTCAAGCAATCCCACTGCTGCCCCCCCCCCCACAGAGATCACCAAAGGAGTGGTAAGTCCTATAAACAATAAATTGCAGTCATGGCGGGAGGGGGGCACTATATTCAGTGCTCTCAGGCTGTTTAATGCAGTGTGACTCAAATATTCAATGCTGTCAGCCCTTTCAATGCAGTATGATTCCAAGGGAGGCGTACTCAGCACTGCCACTAGAGAGAGACCAGGTGAGCACTGGAGCATGGGTAAATGCTCCAAGGCACCTTAGCTGGGCTGCTAGTAGGGGTTGATGGGTCACAGTGGTCACAAGAGAGACCCCTTTCATCTGGGGCTACAGTACTGGGTAAGGCGCATCCAAACCCAGCTCACACTATCCCGCTGTGAGAGGGGGATATGGAGCACAGCACACATCAAGATTTGAAATAAGCTCACTGTTTCCCTGGGTGTGAGTACATTGTGGTGTCTATGCTTGGGGAAGGGGGATGCCGAACACAGTCAAATAGATTGCAGGGTGCTTTATTTAAAGATACAGGTAAGGAACACGTGAGGCAGCCCAGGAAAGGATGCAGTGGCAAATGAGCCATAACACTGGTCAGCATAAGTCAGAATGCTGCCAGCATGTGATAAGAAGCAGTAGCCACTGTTAAGCATCTTAAGCCCAGCAAACAGCAAGCAAATGAGCCAGAACGCTGGGCCAGGATAGTATCCACTGCTACAACCAAATGCAACAAACCAAAGACAGCAAATCACAAAGTAACAAATTATCAGAAAACGACACTCTGTGGGTCCGATGTAACAGAAAACAACACCCTATGGGTCCAAATTAACAGAAAACAACACCCTGTGGTTTAGCTATAGGAGACTATGGCTTACCTTAGAGAAATACGTGATGTACTGAAGAAAAGGGTCTGGATCATACAGAGCGGCTCCTGGTGCTGAAGCCTCTTCAGATGCACGAGAAAAACTGGAGAATAGGGGCTCCTGGGACCTAGATATACCAGTGAAATTTGAGCTTGGGTCACATGGGCATCAAGTAGCCTATCAGGTGGATCTGAGCCCATGATGTAAGGACTGAAGTTCCATGGATATAAATGCAGCACAATTATGTTTTTTCTGCAACCCTATGTGGTTTTCTTGCAATCCCTATGATGCTCACTGCAAGCACTATCACAGTCGACAGCAGCATGTAAAGATAACGAGGATGACGGTCCTGTGTGCACCAGCTGCTGCTTCCTTACAGACAATAAAGTGCATTAGGACAATTACATTTCACTTAATGGTTCTAGTTTGCAAGAAAAGTCAGTCTCTGTTGTCAAATTTTGACAAAAGAAATATAACTCCTTTGTGAGATTACATGCTGATCCTGTACACATGTACACTCAGCTCCTACATGTTTAATTCCCAGTACAGTCAGATGGAGCAGTAGTAGAAGTAGGGTCAATACTGTGAATTCTCTGGACTTAGTGTGGTCTTGAGAGTTACTGACTTAGTGTGGTCTTGAGAGTTACTGACTTAGTGTGGTCTTGAGAGTTACTGCCCCTAGAGACCAAGTGAAGGGGAAAAAAACAGAGGTTTGGAGTAATTCTGCACACTATGAACAATGCATGTGCTCGCAATCTAAAGGTATGTCTGAACCTTTCTAATTACATAATATTGTGTCATATATTTTTCGTTATGGAAGCTTCCAGATGTCGTTGAAAATGGGCACATAGCAAAACACCTACAGGTATTTGGTAAAACATATAAAATGAATATACTGTGTAGGTGTAACAGTTAGTATTGTCCTGGCACTTGAAAATAAAAATGTGAACAAAATGAAATTTTTTTTTTATCCTTGAAAAATTGACAAACCATTTACAGGGAAAAGGAGTGGAAACTTGATTTAAACCTCTTACAATGTGGCAGGCATATATGTTATGAATGTGAAAACACTCCAGACATATTCAGCACTCAGAGTTAACCCCCTCCCTCCTTCTCCCCCCCCAAACAAAAATATAGAGCTGATCTTCAGAGGGCACAACTGCATATGCCCCCCACCTCTGTACTCTCCCCAAAGTCCATTGGCTGCTCTCATTGATGCCCCATTATGTAGGGGAGCAGTACAATAACAACCAGATAACCAGCTGGGTGTGAGGAGTAACAGAGCAAGCAAACAGGTATTAGACATTCAGTGATGTATCTGGGGTGGGCGGATCTCTTGTAAGAGCCTCCTTTGTAATTGAACACTCTTACATGAGTCCTGCCCCCAGACATATCACTGGATGTCACAGTATGCTTGATTGCTGTGCGCTTCCTTGCACCTAGCTGACCATATGATTATCATTCTGATACTCCTCCAGGTAACAGAGCATGGGGGACAGCCAGTGGACTGCAGAAGGGGGTGTGCAGAGGAAGGGGAGTCAAATAGTTGTTTCCCTGAAGATCACTCTTATTTTGTTTTTATGTGAGGGGTTGCAGAGGCTGTGTGGTGGCTGGCCACATACATGGCTGTAATCCTGCTGCTACTTCCATGTAATGGGGCATTGGGAGAGCAGTCATTGCCTATTGCCTTTTGCAGATTTAGGATGAGGGAACACACAGCTGTGCCCCTTGAAGATTGAGGGGCTCATGTATATAAAACAGCTGTCAGGCCTGAGGACTCTGTTGTTGTAGTCCCCCCTCACCATCACAAGCAGGTCACAAAGGAAAAGGATGGGGGCACATAATGCTGTGTCCTCAGTAGATCAAAAAGTAAGGGGCAGTGGAGAAAGGAGGATTTACCATGGCTGGACCAGCTCAGCTGAGGAACAATGTGCTGGGTTTTCAAAGATCATTTAGCCGTATGCATAAAAATACAAAAAGCCTACATGGTGCATATCAGCAGCACATAGGCTTTTCTAAGTTTGGTAGCTTCACATTGGCAGTCCCGCATTCCCTGGCTGCATACAAAGGAAGGGGGACGTGCATCTTCCACACTGAATCCCCTGTCCCTCAATGTGGCTACATGTACAGATGGACTGGGGGAGTGGTTAGGGGGTGTTTCCACACTCCATGCCATTCACTAAGGTGTGGAGTACTGGGGGGATACAGGCTACATGAGCAGGGTCCCTGTCATAGCCACTGCTTGCCCCCATATACTCCTCCTGCTGACTGTGGCAGGACAGCTGACCCTCTCCATGCTGTTTCAGCCCTTCAGTCAGGTAGAGAGGGCTGGGGGCAGCCATTGGGGCACCTGTCCAAAGAAATTTTACTTTTTGGAAGTGCGATGTCCCACAATACCCTGCTTTGCAAGGTGCAGGGCATCCACTTTATCACCAGGATGGGCACCCAGTTGGATGCCCTTCTGTGACTGCCTGTCTGCCCCCCATGCACCAATGTGCTGGGGTTGGGGTCACAGACAGGTGGCCTGTGGTGGTCAGCACTAGCGAATGCCATGCCCTGCATGCCAGTCCATGGTTTCTGGATGTGTGCAGGTTGGGTATGTATCTATCGTGCATTCCTGGTCCACGTTGGTGCATAGGCATCATTGTTTGCCACAAGTCCCAAGTGCATCAGATATATGATGCACAGGACTTGTGACTAAAAATTGGGATTTTCCATCTATTCATCTTTTCTTTTGACACTAGAACAAAGCAAAAAAGCATGCACACAGGAGTAGCAAAAATATCATAATTTATTTTAACAATTAAAGTGCAGTGGAGCAAACACAAAATTATCTACCACCCATTCCACATGAAAGTCCATGCTAATGCTTCGCAAGTACAAATCAAACCATGCTGGCTTGTCTGATTTCAAAATGCTTTAATGGCACCTTGAGAAAGAACATGGGGTGGTATTCGAAAGTGCTTGGTGGCTTGTAGTTGGAGTGCTGCAAGCCAGTACCCACACAATAAAGCATTTTGGAATCAGACAAGCCAGCATGGTTTGATTTGTACCAATGAAGTCTTAGCATGGACCTTTGTGAGGAAATGGTGTACTAGTTATTGCCTGGTTCTTGGCAGTCATTTCTGGTTGCCACCTCAAGTATTTGGGTATTTACCACCCCATGTGCATTTGGAGCCCTATGTGGCTCCTTCCTCAGGGACTAGAGCTATGGCAACTAAGAATCCATTAATAGGAAAGCCAAATGAGGTACTTAATAATAATTACCTTTATAGCTACATATACCTTGCCCCATGTGCATTTGGAGCCTTTTCAGCCTCCTTCCTCAAGGGGTGGAGCTATGGCAAATAACAGACCATAATTACATGGGAAAGCTAATCAAAGTACTCATTAATATTAATCACCTTTGTAGCATAAGAACCCTTAAAATCCCGATATGTTTGTTAGCACATACAGAGTACAATTCACTTATTATGTTCCCAATCTGTTGGAATGTTTTAGTTACAAGCAAGTAAATAAATTAATGTTACAAGTGCTGAAGCGAATGAAAATTCCTAAACTATGTTCAGAAAAAAGACTAAAGAAAGTGACAAATGACACTGATGCCAATGACATTTCATTACATTTAAAGTATGACAATATCCCTAAGTGAAGAACGTGGGATTCAAAATCCATGCAAATGTCCAAGAACAGTTTTGAGTGAAAATTGTTTCATAAAGTCAATGCATTTCGTGGTCTAAATCTTTTAGCTCTCAATTCTGATGCATCTGCTTCTATTCAGGATGCAGATTGCCCTGTATCAAACAAAAGACAGTATTATAAAAATGGTGTATAATCAGTCATTTCCTTTACTTAATCAATCAATCAATCCTTTATTTTGCCAGGCGGAACACCATTGAGGTGAACCCATGTGCAAGGTGGACCTGGGTACAGGGCACGTAAAATACAACAGTATACATCAGTTATACATGGCAACCAGGGGCCCCAAAACCACACCACCTAGGATAACATACAACAGTTGTGGTACAGACTAGGAAAGTTTACTTAATGAGACAAGACGGCACACAAGGCACAATCAAGCTTATACACTATGCAGTCTTAATCTGTATACAATATGAACAATATATGCAAAATGTGCAGAACATGTACATGTAAATACAGTATATACAATATATACAAAGTATGCAGTTAACAAGAAGAATTAAGCAGTGAGGGAGAGGACAGAACATAAGACGAGAGAAGAAGGAGGGAAGCCAGGTGAAGGGTTGGCATAGAACGTAAGGGTCTACAGACAAGGTAGGGATGGGACAACAGGAAATGGGAAGGCAGAATTTGTATAATTATTTTGACAGTTGTTAACGGAAACAATTACATGTCTCCCTAAATGATTGCAGGAACCTTTAAATCCTGTGGTGACAGACTTTGCAGGCAGAATATTCACCAAGCCCCCCTTCTTAGCAATTTGTTTAGCCATCACCGCCTCTTTCGAATCTGGCTGCAAGTTCCAGGGCTACAAATCTGAGGCATCTAGAGTGACTATTATGACTATATTTCTAGTGTAACCCCAGTGAACTCTTCTCATTAACTTTTGCGATGGCTCCAACATGTTCTAACAGTCTGACCTTCATCTGCCAGGTGCTGCTGTCAACATATTTTTTTTGTGTCAGGAGCACCAGGAAGCATAAATAAACCTCAGTAGAACAGCTTGCAGCCTGCCTCATTTCTATATGTCTCTGTATGGCACCTACCATGAAAGATTTCCCCCAGCATTGCGTGTTTACACACTGCAGTTTTTACAAGGCTGGAAGCTATTTGGTTTAGTTGACAATGATCTTTCAGTCTTCTCCTCTGTGCAATGACTATGGGTCAAGATGGCACCCAAATTCTGATGCCTAGAATAAGTGACTTCTGTTTTTGCCACTACAGCTTCTTCAATAAGTGGGTCCAGTATTAGTATATGCCAGTTATTCAGAACTATTTCTTTTGTCCTTGGTGCCATTAGTGTGTAATGGGTCACACGCATGATTTTTGGTCCCTCCGTTTCATTTTGAGCCTTTGGTTGTAACAAGGATTCTCTCAGGGTATTTTTTTGCCTTTTTACTGTATATACCCTATTTTTGGCCTCACTGTAGATGAATTAGCCCACTCCAAGCACCTCCATCTCAGTTCTATCCCAATATGTCTTCTCTGAAGAGCAGTTCCATCTAATTCGAAGGAGCTGCCCTCCAGGGATGCTGTCAATACATTTTGGAGGATACACATTCACAGAATGTAGGGGTGCATTCTCAGCAGTTTCATGTCTAAAGGGGTCACTTTGCACCCTACCCCTTTCATCTACTGAAAATACAATGTCCAAAAACTCAGTTCTTTCACTACTCATCTAATAAGTAAATTTAAGGTTGAAATGATTTAAATTAAGCCATTGGATGAAGTCACATACACACCTTCTTGGGACCAGGCCAGATACATATGATGTCATTACTAAAGCAGTGCCATCTGACTATCCCCTCCAGATGCGGATTCCTTTCTGTACTAAATATAAGCTGTTCCTCCCACCAGGACAGGTACAGATGGGCATATGAAGGCACCATTGCCGCCCCTATAACTGTACCCTGCACCAGGTGGCAAAAAAACAATATCAAACACTAAACAATTGTGCTTGAGATTGTATTCCACAGACTGGAGGAGAAAGTCAGATGGCACTGCTGGAGATTGACCCTAACTTCTCATGAGAAAATGCTTAACTGCTTCAAGTCCAAGACTGTGTGGAATGCTTGTATAGAGCAATGTCACATCTACTGTGACAAACACAGAAGTCTGTCACCAACTGACATGCATCATTTCATTCAAGATGTCCATGGACTCTTGGAGATAGGCTGGCATCTGAAATACTATCTCCTTATGAAAAAAGTTTACATATCTAGACTGATTATTGGACACTGAGAGTATCTCTGCAACTATTGATCATCCTGGGAGGGTTAGCGAGACACATATGCAGTTTTGGGAGGATATAAAATGTGCACGTTATAGGATGATTAATAAAATTCACCTCATCAAAGCACATTTGTCCACTCCACAGAGCCTGATTTACAAACATGTCCAGTTTTTGTGGGGTTGAAGAACCTGATAGCAGTTGCGGTCACCCAGTTGTCTCAGCACCTCTGTCTTATATTTATCCCAGGACATCACCACAACATTTCCACCCTTGACAGCCTGTTAAATAATTATTTCCTTTGTCTGTTTCAGTTCTTCCAGGGCTTTCTTTTCAGGGGTGGAAATGTTATCATTATAGTCCATTGAAACAACCCCAGCAGAAAGATTCGCAACCTAATTGTTCACTATCTTTGGAAAAACAAACATTGCAGGTACAAAATTCATTGGTGGGTTAAACAGTGGGTTTGGCGTAAAGTCACTGTTTTGAAATAATGACTCTTTCTGATTCCCCAGGTCCTCATCCCTCATAGAGTAATTTACAATAGTTGCAATTCAGTTCTCATTTTCATTCAGTTCAACAGCAAGGTCCAAGTTTCCCTTTCCTTTCCGACACCAGGATGCCCACTCCCGGTGTCGGATGAGTGCCCCCCTCAAACCATCTATACGCCTTGTCGACATTGAGGTGCCCAATCCCCATGTCAGCATCCCCCCTCCAGAATTGTGGCACACTGGGAGCCCACCCCAGTGTGCTTATTTTTTTTTTTTTTTTGTGTAACCTGTAAATGAAGAAAACCTTCCCTCACAGTCTTTTTTCCCCTGCAAAAAACAGTCCACCATTGTCTCCCCCATCCCCTCCCCCATCCCCACCTCTCCTCTGTGCACCCACCTTCTCCACACTCTCCCTCACCCATACTTACCTTCAGGAGGTCGGGAGCCATGATCTTCTCTGAACCGGGACACGTCTGCACTTTTCAAAGTCGAACTGCGAACTGAAGAAATGGTGGTAAACTTTATAATGAGAGGCAATGGAGGGGGGGTCAACTTGGGTTGATATCTTAGCCATTTTTTAAAATTTGGCCCCAAATTTTCAACATGGGGTTCTTGGGACCCCACCTCATGAACATGTCACTGTCATTTAGTTTCTCTGTCTCGAAAGGTGATTTTGCTGTCACTGCACAGAATCACCTTTTTGGACTGATTAATGAAACAAAAGTGCCACTGTTCATGAGGGGAGGTCCCAAAAAGTCCATGTTGCAAATTTGGTGAAAAAATTCCAAAAAATGACTGTGTTACAAGCGTGCGTTGTGCAGTTTCTGTGCACGCTCGTAACTTCACTAATTTTTAATATTTTCTATCCAGATTTTCAACATTGCCATTTTTTCACACCTCCTTATGAAGAGTATAGCTGTCATTTTTCAAATCCTCCCTGAAATGTGTTTTCACACCTGTGACACAGAATGCTCAAAGCTTCCCTGGTAGAAAGGGATACTTTATGGAAAAAAGCCAGAAGAAGCAAGAACAGCTCGGATTGGTGTCTTTTTAAGAGAGCATGTAACAAGTGCACCAAGTTGGTCAGAGCAGCCAAGGCCGCCTACTATCGTTCAGAGCTAGTCTCTGCCTCAAGAAATCCTTCAAAGCTCTGGAAAACATTAAAAGACATGTCTGGACACACACCTGGTAATTCCATTCCAGCAAAAATTAAGTCCGGTGGCAGTGTTATCGCTAACCGATCGGAGATATTGGAAGCCCTCAATAACCATTTTGCAACGGCAGGGCTAGCATTTGATACTTCTTCCAATGATCTCTGCACAGCTCAGGGCCCACCAACCCACAAGTCCCCCTCTACCGAGGAGGCCATCTCTCTCCTGCCTGTCTCTCTAAAAGAGGTGGAAGACCTACTGGTGCAACTGGACACCAGGAAGGGAGCAGGCTTCGACTTCATAGAGCCATACTATCTGAAATGTGCCTACCATGTGCTTACGATTACAATCACCCACCTATTCAACATGTCACTCTCCCAGGGTAGCCTTCCCCCTCGATGGAAAATAGCCCATGTCATCCCTCTATTAAAAGCAGGCGACCCCTGCAATCTAAATAATTACAGACCGACCTCCCTCATCCCCATCCTGTCTAAATTACTAGAAAAAATAGTGTGTGGCCGGCTGGGGTATACTTAGAATCCAGAAGCCTATTAAACCCGGTTCAGTCTGGATTCAGAGCAAAGCACAGCACCATAACAACCCTAGCTAAGGTGACAAATGATTGGCTCCTAGACCTTGACAACAAGAATCATGTCTGTGCTGTTTTCTTGGATCTTAGTAAGGCATTTGACACAGTCGATCACAGCCTGCTTCTTTCCTCCCTAAGCACCTTAGGCCTGGATCATAAATCTATGTGCTGGTTTGCAGACTACCTCAGAGAATGGAAACAGCAGGTTAAAGTTGAAGGTGATCTTTCTCCATTAAAACCTATGCTGAGGGGCATGCCCGAGGGCTCTATCCTTGGTCCCCTTCTCTTTGCAGTTTACATTAACAACATCAATGACCCCATCAAAAAAGCCAACATCCACTTATTTGCGGATGACACTGTACTGTACTTGAGTCGTCCCACACTGGAAGCAGCCTGTGAAGACCTCCAAGCTGAATTTAACCTTCTACAATACCAGCTCATAAACAAAAAGCTTTTGCTCAATGCGAAAAAGACAAAAGCCATGTTCTTCTCCCACTCCCTGCATACGGCAATTCCTGCTTGGGGGGGGAGCTATCCCACAAATTACCACTGTTCTTGGAGAAACACTAGAGTATGTAGCTAAATTCAAATATCTAGGAGTTGGACTCAATTATAAACTTTCCTTCGCTGACCATCTCGAAGAACTACAGAAGAAACTAAGGCAAAGATTAGGACTATTCTACAGAATTAACCACCTGCTCACAAAGGAGGCCAAGATTCAACTGATTCAAGCTATCTTCTTGTCTTTAATTGATTAGGCGGACCTGCTGTACAGCCACTGCACTGCCTCTGCACTGGCTAAGTTGGACACCCTCTACCACAGAGCTCTCAGGTTCATTACTGGCCTTCCACTTTCCACACACCACTGCTCCCTGTACTCTTCATTAGGCTGGACTTCCCTTCACTGTAGAAGGAATAGAAATGCCACCCTATGGGCCTTCAGAGTGGTGACCAACAAGCTCCCCTCATATGTCTCAGATAGTATTTCCCGGAGTGTGCTAGGCACCTACGCTCTAAGGAGCTATTCCCTAATTACCTTCCAGGTTCCAAGGGTCAAAACTCATTTCGGCAAAGTTGCTCTAAGCTTCTCTTTACCCACATTGTGGAACAGTTTACAAAGGAACTTGAAGCTGAGCTGCCCTGTTAGCCTGAATATCTTCAAGGCACTCTACGATCGCTACATGAAAGCACCTTGCAAATGTTTTCCTCACTGCTAGCCCACTAATTCCACAACTCCCACTTTCCATCCTGACACTCGCCATGTTTCTACCCCTGGTTCTCACGCTTTCCCTATTAACTCTTCCTGCTGCACCCACCCTTCCCTGTCCATTCCAGCCTGGCTAAAGTCCCACCCCATCCATAGCAGTGTCCCAATTATCTACCCCTCCTCCGTCATTATCATAATAAACAAGTACACGACAGCCATCTTCACTTTCTGTGGTTTTAGCTCAATCTTTCCCCCAGTCATCAGTAATGTATCCCTCCTCTTCTTTAGCTCGCTAACCTGCCACCCCATACACGGCCTCTTTCCCCTATATGTGAAGTTGCCAGCTGCCTCACTCAAAAGATCTCTGCTTATAACCCCTGTATGCCTATGGTTGATTGTACATCTGCTGACTTCTTCAATTGCAAAATAATGCTGTTTTTTTATTTCAATCTTGTACTGTACTGTATACACTGTATATACTTTTTCTTCCTTGTATATTATTGCTTTTTGTATACCTGCTTCTGTACTGTACTTTGATGTATTCATGACCAGGTCCACTTTGCAAATTATCCTTGCTCAATGGTGCCCGCCTGGATAAATAAAGATTTTGATTGATTGATTGATGCCATGGTCTCTGTGGGAAATCAACTTTTGGGACACAGTAACACAGTCACAGTGCCACTGTTCATGAGGAGAGGGTCAAAAATGCCAATTTTGAAAATCTGGTGAAAAAACTCCAGACAATGATTGCGTTACAGGTGTGCAGTGCACAGTTTCTACGCATGTTCATAACTTCACCAGTTTTTCATATTTTCACTCCAGATTTTCAGCATTGCCATTTTTTCACACCACTTCATGAACAGTACAACTGTCATTTTTCACATCCCGCCAGAAATTTGTTTTCACATCTGTGGCACCAAATGGCATAGTCGCTGTGCAAAATCACCTTTCTGGATTGAGTAATGAAATGACAGTGCCACTGGTCATGAGGTGGGGTCACTAAAAGTCCATTTTGAAAATTTGGAGTGAAAATACCAAGAAACGGCTGGGGTGTTAGGGTTTCCAACCATAATGCCTTACTCTGTAGAGACTGACAGGAGTTGGGGGTGTAACTTGAGATAGTCGGCCATAATGCTAACGCCATTCCACCCCCACCTTGAAGCCAGTGACAGGCATCGAGGTGTGCCTTGGGGTCTTTGGTCCCAATGTTCACCCCATTTTCCTATACCGCACCCATCTCAGCATATTTCCTCATGAAATGTGGTGAGTATAAGGCCCGAAGACCACAAGGCACACCACAACACCTGTCAGTGTCTGCAGGGTAGGGTGAGGTGAAATGGTGTGAGCGTTATGGCCGACGACCCAAAGGCACACCCCAACACCTGTCAGTCTCTGCATGGTGGGGGTGGGGTTGGCATCAGTTAAATATTTCACTGCCATTCCTATTATGCATCTCTCTAACTCCTGCACTACCAATGCCAATGCCAGCAAGCCAACATTCAGCATTGATAAGTGCTTTTTTCGGCTCGTCACTCTCACAGATTTCCTTACTGGTTGTTAAATATTTTTTTTTTATTTTTCCCCACTATTTTTTTTTCCTTTTTATTATTTTATGCTTTTTATTAAATTTCACTTTTAACAAATGTAGTCTGAGAGTGATATAGTCACAAATTCATTAACAGTATTTGAAACAGCATTAATAACACATGTGGTCACAAAAGATACAGCCCCTGCCCTATTGTCTTTTTTTTCTTCCTTTAATGGGGGTTGGAGGGACTGTGGTTTCTTGGGTTGCCCCAACCCTGATCTAAATAAACCGTTTTTTTCAGAATTTGAGGTTTGTGAGGAACCTTTATCACTATCGGAGTTTGCATTTCCCCTACTAGTTATTCCTTTCTTCTTATTGCTGTACCAGTGGTGCCTACGAATAGAATGTCCCCCACTCAGAGTTCCATTATTCTCCCAGGTATTCACTTGATTACTTCATAATCTGTCAAAACTCATAAAATTTAGTTTTCTTTTTCTTTGAGATCTGTCTTTCAAATGTTTTCATACTTTCATTCACTTTTTGTTCAAGGCCAGCAAAACTGGTATGCTTTTTGTATTTGCTTAGTTCTTCCTTAAGTTCCATTATTTCTTTCTGTACATCATAGAAACATAGAAACATGGATGTTGTCAGCAGAAAATGACTGGTAGGCCCATCTAGTCTGCCCCTTTTCTCTGCCTATTCTGATACCTCTGACCCTATTTGGTCGCTGGCGTACCCCCCTCCTCCTTTTCCTCTACCTAATTTGCCCTTGTGACTATCCCACACATGCATGAAGCTCCTCACAGTTTTTGCCCTTATTACTTCCTCTGGCAGGCTGTTCCAGTCATCCACCATCTTTTCCAGTGAAGATGTATTTCCTCACATTGCTACCAAACTCCCCTTCCCTTAGCTTCATTGCATGCCCTCGTGTTCTAGTGCCTCCTTTCCTCTGATAGACTGGGGACTGCGGTCCTCAATGAAAAGTTTAAATGCTTTTTTGGCAAGCATTTAAACCAGTCAAGGGGGGCAATTGGTAGCAGGGAGACTCAAGTAGCCCACCCCCAGAGGTTAGTGATGCTAGCAGGGAGGATCAAGAGGAAAAGATGTTAACAAAAATTCCGGTTTTCAAAGGGGGTATGGTGGAGTAAGGGAGGCAGCAAAAGAAAGCAACCAGAGTTGGAAAGAGAGGACAGGAAGGCAACAGCAGAATAACAAGGGGGCAGGCAGTGTAATATGGATAGCCATGCATACAAATGTACGCAGTCTAGAAATAAAATCCCAGACCTGACATCCTTCATGGCAGAGGCAAACCTGGACACAGTGGCAATCACCAAGATGTGATAGAATGGAATCCATGACTGGGAGGTGAACATACTAGGGTATGCTCTATTCAGGAGGGATAGGGAGGGAAAAGGGGGACATTTATGTCAGGGAAGGTATTGAAGCAACAGAGGTTCAGGGTAGACAGGGGGAGGCTAAAGCACTGTGGGTCACCCTTGAGCCAGGCATTGGAACAGCAATCCGCACGGGAGTGATCTACAGACCTCCAGCACAGGGGAGGAGGTAGATAGGGCAATAGTGGAAGAAGTACACATGATGGCAGCAATGGCAGAGGTACTACTGCTGGGCATGTTTAACATGCCAGACGTAGACTGGACCATCCCGGTGGCAGCCTCAGCCAAATGAGACATATTGAAGAAATACAAATATGAACATAGTGGAAAAATATTGAAGTTGAGGGAGAGACCATCAAAGACCCCAAGCTCATTATCGATACCTTTAACAATGCCTTCTCTGACCTTGGTGGCATTCTCCCCCTGACTTTTTTGATACACTGACCTGCATAGCAAAAAGCAGTAATGCTTGTCCCTCCCAAGCCCCCCTCCCAATTTAATTTCAGGAGAGTCACCTTAACTGAGGCTAAAAAATACCTAGGTCGAGTGCTAGGCAAAACTAGATCCAGTAGTGCATCATTTGATCTGAAACTTCACCTAACCCTGGATGCAGTCCTACTACCCCTCTCTAAACTGCTGAATGTATCACTCTGTCTTAGGCAGTTCCCAGCGATATGGAAAATTGCAGTGGTTACACCAATCCACAAGACTGGTGACCAAACTCAGTCCTTTAACTATTTCCCTATTTCCATTCTTCCTCCCCTCTCAAAAGCCTTGGAATGCATTGTCTCAGATGAGCTTATGGAACACCTCAAGAAATATCAGCTACAATGCCCACAGCAGCATGGCTTTAGGAAGGCGCGTAGCATCACCACTGTGCAACTTGAATACACTGGCTTTATACACAACTCTCTGGACCAGGGTCACCTAGTGGAGGAGATATATATCGACCTCACAAAAGCGTTTGATACGGTCGATCACACTCTGGTACTTGACTCACTCCACACCCTGGAACTCTCAGCTGAGGTATCAGGTTGGTTTGAGAGCTACCTTGGTGGCCAATCCCAGAAAGTCAAAATAAGTAATGCGCTCTCTGACAGCCACCATGTGCAGTCTGGGGTCCCACAAGGATCAATCTTAGGCCCCCTGCTGTGTAGTCTATTTCTTAACACCCTCCCTCAGGCTTGCTCATCTAACCTACTTCTCTATGCGGATGATGCTGTCATTTTTTCAAGTCACCCTGACCCTCTCCCCCTTGAACAACAACTACAGGACAACTTCTGTGCTGTTGAGGAATGGTTCTCTGTCCACAAATTCCTTCTTAATTCACAAAAACATGAAATCTATGCTGTTTGCCAGTCCTCACAATAGGAACAAACTACACCAGTTGACCATCCTTAACAATCTTAACTCACCCCTTGAACAGGTCCAGCAATTCAAATACCTTGGTATAACCCTAGATACCTCCATATCATTTATCACTCATGTGGACCATTTAGCTAAGGCAGTAAACACCAGGATTGGGCTCTTATGTAGGCATAGGCACTGTCTCACCCTGATGCCCTCCGCATAGCAATCAACAGTTCAATATTCTCCTTAACTGACTATGGGCTAATTATTTATGGTACTGCCATGAATATCATGCTTAAAAAAAATCAGCATAGCCCTTAATAAAACCTGCAGACTAGCTACTGGGGCACATAGACCCACTTATACTTGTGAGTTGTATGCTCAATCTAACTGGCTACACCTTAAGGGCTGTATAAAGTATCAGATCTGTCTGTTTGAGAAAAAAATTTGTCTTGGTCTAACTCCTCCAGTCTTCCTAAAGCTTCTTAACCAGGTAACTAACCCTCATCACACCCACGGAATGTCTAACCTGGCCTACCAAGTCCCATTCTGTTGCACCTCCATGGCACATCACTCCTTCAAATATGGGGCACCAAGCTGGCTAATTGACCTCCCTAATCACTCCATGACCCATCCAAGATCGGCCATTTTAAGAACAAACTTCACCAGCACCTTGCAACACAGTGCAGGTGTGATTTTCTGACCTAAGCTATCCCTCCACCATTTATCATGAAACTGACCCCCCTTGTACCTCCATTTCTCCTCCCCCTTCCTCTATCCCCATTCCCAGTGATCTCAGCTTCCCTATTCTGTGTGTCTTATCCCCTCTTCTGATACCCCCCGCTCCTATTCTACCTCCCCGCTCTAACATGACATAGCCTTTGCCTGGCTGCATTGTTATTCTGTAGTCTCCTTATGTTTGCACTTTCCCCGTTGGGTATACCATGGTGTACTGTCCGAGGAAGGAATGCAGGGGTGGGGGAGTGGCCATTGTTTTTCGATCCAGTCTGGGCTTCTCGGTGCACCCAGTTCGTAGCACCCGATCTTTTGACTGCTTTGCCGTGCATGAGGTGCAGGTGCAGGTTGCAGTATTCTCCTGGTCTACTGTCCCCTCAGGGGCAGGATGGGATTTCCTGCAGGAGGTAGCGGACTTCATCATCGACCAGGTGTTGGAGTCCCCCAGGTGTTTAATCCTGGTGGACTTCAATGCCTAGGTCGACGCCGAATCCTCGCATTTCGGTTATGACCTCCTCCAGTTGATGCAATCACTGGTCCTGTCACAAGCAGTTGCAGCTGCTACCCATCAACACAGGCACACACTCAATCTGGTGTTCCAGCTAGGTGTTAAGATTGACAACCTCAAGACTGATCAGGTCATTTGGTCTGACCATTGCTCCATGGAGTTAAGTTTTGGGGCCCCCCCTGTAATTCCTTCCCCTGTGAAGATGGTCAGCTATTGCCCTTTAGAGGGATTACTGGCATTAGCTGGCCTATCTAGGGTTGACGAGCCATGTGCAATTGGCACGGGAGAGGTAGTGGCCACCTATAATAGGGTGGTTACTGAAGTGCTATATGGCATTACACCAGTCCATATATGACCCAGATCCTCTCACTTAAGATTCCGTTGGTTTGATGGGGATCTCAAGGTGATGAAGATCAGGGGTCAGAAGTTGGAGCATTGCTGGAGGAATACCCAGCTGGGGGCCGACCAGCTGGCCCTGCGTTCTCACTGTGTTGAGTACCAGGAGGAAATTTCCCATAAGAAGGCAGCATTTCTGTCCAGGGAGATTGCTGTGGGGAAAAAACAGACCATCTCAGTTGTTTTGGACCAGGAACAGGCTTTTACATCCTGCCTGTTGGCAGCCAAAAAAAGCTTTTTCAACCACTTTATGTGAAGAGTTTGCAGTTTTTCTCCGACAGAGTATTAGCCATCAGATTGTGGATTCTGCCAGGGAGGTTTGCACCTTGCAGTGGTCAAGTTGAGAGTTTCAGAGGCACTCAATCAGTCTGGGAGGAGTTTAGACCCATAGAGGTGTCTGAAGTGACTATGGTGATCTTATAGCTAAAGCACACCTTTTGTGAACTGAACCTAGCACAATGTGTTTCTTAATGAGATGTGCCGATGCCGTTGGCCTGGTGTTTGCCAGGATTGCCAGGTGCTTGATGGCAGAGGGGATCTTCCCAGTTGCTTTGAAAGAAACACTGGTGAAGCCCCTCCTAAAGAAATCATCCCTCTACCCAGACATCCTGGCAAATTACCATCTGATCTCAAGCCTGCTGTTTTTGAGCAAGGTTGTTGAGAAATTGGTGGCACATCAGCTTGAGGATCGCCTGGCATCCTCGGATATCTATGAGCCATTCCAGTCAGGTTTTCGGGCCAGACACAGCACTGAAACCACTCTAGTGAGGGTGCATAATGATCTGCTTAGGGCTAGAGATAGAGGAGACAGGTCAGTACTTGTGCTCCTCAATCTGTCCTTAGCTTTTGGCGCTGTGGATCATGCCATGCTTCTTGATTGACTCTGTGAGTTTTGTGGACTCACTGGTACCATCATCAAATGGTTTCGGTCCTATCGGACAGAGTGCAGTGGGTGGTGATGGGGAATTTCTCCTCCTCCCCAATGCCTCTGTCTTGTGGAGTACCTCAAGGTTTGATCTGGTTACCGATGTTGTTTGCAGTGTACATGCTGCCCCTGGATGAGATCATTTGACAATACAGTGTGGAGTTTCATTGCTATGCAGATGATACCCAACTATATTTGTCTTTTGCACCAGGAACATCTGGAGCAGTTGACGTGCTTAACATCTGTCTGGCTCAAATCAATGACTGGATGGCTTCCAGCTGGCTGAGACTCAACCCAGCTAAGACTGAGGTGTTGGTGATCAAGCCTGGTCACGGGCATGATGGATGGCCACCGGGGGCTGACTCTGGACTTGTTCTGGGGTCTGCTCCATTGGTGGTTTCTCTGAGGGTGCGAAATCTGGGCATGATCCTTGATTGCAGATTGACCTTTGAAGATCAGGTGTCAGCTGTAGTCAGCAGTGATTTTTATCACTTGCTGAACATTGCCCAGTTTAAGCCCCTCATTCCGCCAGAGTACGCGCCGACACTAGTACATGCCTTTGTGACTTCTAGGATGGACTACTGTAATGCTCTGTACTTTGGGGTCATGGGTGGGACCCTCTGCAGGCTGCAGCTAGTGCAGAATGCAGTGGTACAGTTACTGACAGGCCTTTCGAGGTCCAATCATGTGACCCCCATCTGCGTGCTCTGCACTGGCTGCTGGTCAGGAGGAGGGTCCTTTTCAAGGTGGGTCTTCTCACCTTTAAGGCCGTATATGGGCTGGGTCCTGGTTACCTGTCTGAGCTCCTGACACTGGTGTCCTCTGCTCGCTCCCTCCACTTCTCCTCGAGGGGCCT